>CM038217.1:200046872-201308290 GCA_021442155.1 Cymbidium sinense
TTAAAATTTGATTTGATTTGGATTTGGTTTTGGCTATTTGGTTATATTTCATTTATATTTGAATATAAATGAAGATATAAATGATCCATGAAAAAATCACTTGAGTTTGGAGTGATTTGGAAAATTTGACCAAGCTTATGGATGTAGTCAAAAAAGCTTAGTAGGGAATTGATTTAGTTTGATTAATTTTTTATCATTAGAGGTGGTTTCATTTATATTTGTAAATATAAAAGGAGGAATAATTGATTTATAAAGAAACCAATCAATTTTGGGTTGATTTGGTTTAAGATTTGATTAAGCCTATGGAGGTAGGTCCATATGGCTTAAAAAGGGATTTGACTTGGCTTGATTTAGTTTGATTTGGTTTTGGCTATTTGAGTTTGGATTTTATTTATATTTGTGATTATAAATGAATGAATAATTGATTTAAAAAGAAATTAATCAAGTTTGGGATAATTTGGGTTGATATTTGACTAAGCTTATGAGAGTGGGTCATAAGGCTTAAGAAGGAAATTTGGTCTTGGATTTGATTTGTGATTGATTTATTTGGTTTATAATTTGGATTTGAATTTAGATAAATGATTGAGAGATTGAATTGATATTTGATAAAATCAATTGAATCAGGATTGATTTGAATTTAGTTAAGGCTAAGTCTATAAGATGAAATCAAAGGGCTTAGGAAGGGTTTTGAATTTAATCATGGGATTTTATGGAGAAATCTTGAGCTTGAATTTGATCATGGGATTGATTATAAGTCTTAAAATTTTATTTTGGTATAAATTTGGGGTTTTGGTTTGAGAAGGAAAGCATGGAATGGATTTAGGCTATAGGGTAGGCAAGTTTTCCTAAGTCCTTAAGGCATAACCTATTCCTATGGCTAACTCTCTAAGTCTCTAAACTTTACTAAAGTGTTCACCTAATGACTAGAAGTGTCTTCAGACTAAGGAACTCTTAGGGTCTATAAGAGTCCTAGATCTATGATGAGGAAGTTGAGAACTCACTCCAAAAGTGAGGTCAACAACTACATTCATCTTCAATTAGCCAACAGAATGTAAATCAATTCTAAGCTAAATTAAATCAAAGTGATCATACCAAAATACTTCAAATCATCATTTGAACCTAACTTAAGCCTTGGTTTGACCCAATTTGACTAATTGGTCAACCTAACCCAACAAGACCCAATGTGACCCATATGACCTAAATTGAGCCAAATCTCTTGAAACCAAGGCATGACCCATTGGGACCTGATCAAACCAGACCCAAACCCAATGTAATCCCTCTTGGAAATACCATCCCACATGTGATCTTACCCAAAAGAGAGCAAAATCCACTATCCATCACCTTTGCCATCCCCAAATAGAGACCTGCGGCTTCAGCCCACTCTAAGAAGGCTAGGGCTGCTCAAATCCCATCATTTGATGGGAAATTTCGGCCATCCACTTGAAAGGGGAAAAAAGGGTTCAAAACTTGGGATTCTACATTTATTCAGTTCCCAAGAGCTTCCCCAAAAAAAGAACATCACTTCCCTACTTCCTTTGAGCCATTTCGACTGAAAAATATCAAAGCTAAGTGGATTCATGCGAGGGTGCGGTGAAGGTTGGTAATCACAATGTTCCAAAGCAAAGCAAAGGTTCAAACTTATTCCAAGGCTATTCTCACACCCAGGCTCGGATCTTCAGCACTACCAGAAACCATCCCCGACGAGGTAATTTCGTCAAACTGTAGTCGGCCTTAGAAGCTTTTATTTGTGACAGTTTTTGCACAATTTTAGAAATTTTTCTTAGATAAACCTTGCATTTTTTTTGTATTTTATATCATCCCCACTCAAATAAGAAAGTTTTCTGGTGACAATCGATGCAGAATCGAGCTCAATCGGACCTCATTTGGTCAGTTTTTTCACATTTTTTTCATTTTCCTACTCGAAAACACTATTTGAGTGTTGCTTTCATTCCTAGAGCGGCAGTAGTTACCATCGATCCCACTCAGGATGGGCCGCTGATTAGAAGAAATCTCATGCAATTTTATCCCATTAGATCCGAATCGATGCAGGCGGTCCGATCCGATCTGAATGAACTTTTCTCTCTCAAAATGCCGACCAATTGATGACGAGTGGCACCATGTGCCACGCGACCGATCGAGCGATGGTGCCACGTTCTACATGAAACCACGTGACCCAATCGCACAGTGTCGTGTGGCACCACATCGTTGCATCGCGCCGCGGTTTAAGTGAGAAAATTGCCTATTTTTTATTTTAAAAATTATTTAAATTTCCTGAAGTTTTAAAATTTTATAAAAAATAAAATGCTTAGCGAAAAATTATAAATAAGGGCTCGTTGGATTCGTCTTTTCGAGAAGAATCCAACAAATCCAAATTTTACTAAATACTTTGAGCATAATTTAAGTTTTAGTAAAATTAAATTTTATAAATTACTCTAAAAATATAAATTGGATTGAGTTGAAACTTTCAGGAATTGGAATTGAACTTAAATACACCAACCATAAAAAAATTTCAAGTTAAAATGACTTATGGAGTGAAAGATATTGAATTTTGAAGCTCAAATAGTTTATTCTAATAAAATAAACTAATGGACTTTATGAAAATCATCTTAATGGTTGAAAATTTCTAAACATTATAACAAATCATAGAAAAATCTAAAAAAATATAAATAAATGCTCATTTTGAAGGTATTTTAGAGGAGAATTTAATTAAAAATATTTTCAATTGATTTTGAATAGTAAATAGAGTTTAATCAGGGTTTAATTAAAAACTTAATTAACTTAATTTTTCTCTAATCATACAAGTAATTGATCCTAAAATTTTTGAGAGTATTTGTGAGGATGACCTCTACCTCCTCTCAATTTCTTGGGATTTATTAATTGCTAAATTAGAAGAATTGATTAATTCAGCCATAATTACCTTCTCAACTTAAATAAGGGATAATTAAGCATATGAATAATAATTAATAATCTATTTGGACTCCCTAATTACTATTGAATAGTATGGAGACTTAGGGGATTGGATTGGGTCTCCCTCCTAATCTTTTCTCTAAGTTTCCCTCTCTTTTCAACCAAAATGCTAATTAATGACTTAATTGGCTAAATTGAAACCCAAATCACATTAAATCATGTTTGATTAAGTAAGTGGTTTATGGAATTAGGTTGGGACCTCTTTCCCAACCTTTTCCCTTAAGTCCATCTCATTTCAAAAGATAATCAATTAACTTTGGCAATTAATTAAGGAGAAAAGAATTCATGGATTAATCATTTGATTAATTAAATTAAAAAATCTAATTAAATCTAATTTCTCTTAATTGATCCATGGGTAGAGCTTTAGGTGTTCAATAACCTAAAAAGTTTAATGAAATCTTGATTAGCTCACATGTGTGAGAAAGTTATGAAAGTAATTAATGAAAGTAATTAATAAATGAGCCTTTTATTTCATAGGAGCATTGCTATTTACTTTTCAATTCATTTGCATATTACATTAGCTCAAAATCATTTAATCAATTACATTAAGGTAACATAGGTAAGTGTTTAATTAATTGATTTAATCCATGCTTAACTTAATCAATCCATAAATCAATCTAATTGCTTCTTATTAAATAAAATTAACTCACACATATGGGAAATGAGTTTAGGATTAGCAAATCTTTCACACATCTCTTAAATCAAGTTAAACATAAAATCAAAAGTGACATTAAAAAACTTTGGTTTATTTTAAATAAGCTTATTTAATATGATTGTCCTTAAGAATTAGTTGGATTTAATGAAATAGCAAGTTTGTGTCTCTTCATTTCTTTCTAATCATATTAAAATGTTGTATGCCACTTGATTCATGCATCCATTTCTTCAAAAATTAATTAAAAATAAATGATTTCCTTTATGTCAAACTTGCATGTGTTGATTCAAATTAATATATGTGTGGCTATTATCATTATTAAATCCAAATCTTATAAATAAATGATTACATATGTTATGAATGCTAGTTATAAATACATAGGGAATGCAAATGATTATAGTTTAAATGTATAAGACTTTACTCCATGTACATAAACCTTTCCAATCATATAAAAATACAACTTTTGCATGGTTTTCTCTCCTTTATTTGTGTATACATTCATATGTATTTGAGAAAAGCAAATATTTAGTCTGGACATCCCGGGAATACGAGGCTTTAAGTAGCCCCAAGGAGGTCATTTGATTTCCTCACTTCTTTGGTTAACAATGCCATATACTAGCTTATGTCTCTCCTACATGTGTGTGTACTTAATTATGGAGTCAAAACTCCAATTTCCTTTATCAAAACACATGCATTTGCAACATTTTAAGTGATAAAATTAATTAATCATGTGATTAAAAGTTCTCTTTCTTCTATTCATGTATGCAAATTTACATATGCTTGAATGTAATGGGTATATAGTTCGGACATCCCGGGAATAAGAGACTTTAGTTACCCTCAAGGAGGTTATTTGATTACCTCACTTCCCTAGTTAACAGTGGCACATACCTATTTAACTTCATTCCTATGTATTTTTACATAAGAATCTAGTTAGAGATTTTAATTAATATGATAAAAATAATTCAATCAAAAGAAAAATATAAACTTTAAATGTACACGTTCATATTCATCATTTAAGTGTGTCAATGCATATTGCATGTATATATATGTTTAGGATTTAGTCATATGCATGCTACATATGATGGAAAGAAATGAATAAACATGTGTTATGTGATAGTAATTAATTTTGATTAATCTTAAGATGCCTTTCTTGTTGAATGAGATTATTTAAAGACCTAAACCTAGGATTAATTAAAAATATGCAATAAGTCATTCACAAAAGAGAATACATTTAATTAATTCACTTTAGATGTCACTTAAGGTAGGGATAAAAGAGAGTGATCCTTTCTTTTCTTCTCCTTATAACACTTAGTTGTTAAGTGTAAACCAAGTGAAATAAAAGAAAATATTAAGTAAAACTTGCAAATCAATTAAGTCACTTAAAGTGAAACTATCATTTATAATTAAATCTTTTCATACTTAGAAAATTACAATAAAGCCTAGTTAAGGTATACCACACAAGCCTTAATACACACACCTTAGAATTAAGTCAACACTCTTAGCTTTATGTTAAGGCGGTGTATGGAGTTATGTATGTTTGGTTTTATGATGTATTATTGTAGACTCGATGTTAGGGTGTATGCTTTGGAGACTAGATGTTAGGCCATGATTAGCCTAATCATATTTTTTGCAATAGATTGTGCTTAAGGGATGCTTAAAATAAATATAAATGCTCTCTTTCACAGGTTACTTAACCCCTAAGCACAATCCAGATTAGGACAGGTGGACTTGGTTACCCATGTGTAGGGTGCTAAATTCAAATTATTCATATAATTATTTAGGTTGCATTGTGTGTTTTGCTAATGCTTATTTTACAAGTGTAGTTAGATTTACTTTTCCTATTTTTAATGTACTTTTGCATTAGGAATTAGGATTAGTGTTATAGGGGATTAGGATGAGCAGTGGCTAGAAGGCTTTATCCTGGGAGGCCCCATGATACCTTTGATGCAAGCACATCCAAATGAAGAAAGAAATGAAGAATGAAGATAAGAAGACCCCCATAGCATCTATTCATTTGTAAAATTATAATTATTCTTTCATATATTGGGTTGTATAAGGGTAGTGTTTGGCTACTCATTTCTCTTTTGAGTTATATGACGACTCACGACTGCACCGACATGTTATTCTTTTGTGTTAGATTTATAATATTATTTGATATTTTAGTTACAATTGTTCAATAAAAATGGCATATTTTTTATAGTTTCTTATATGCTTGGTGATTTAATGTGTGGTTTGGATCCGATTAGGCTCTTAGGAAAAATTTAATTTTTCAATACAACTCATAACTAAACTTTCTAAATAACTCATAACCTCACATAAAACCTAAGCATTAAATCAAGATAATTAAAAGATTTAGCAACTCCTTAGTTGAATGTTGTATGCTTAATATCATGCATTCATATTGCTTCACTCTTGCAAAGAAAGGATTTCCATCCTTGCATGATAGGGGAAGACTTGACCTTTGAGGGTCTCCTTTGTGGTGAAAAATGCCTCTTTCTTTCTGATTTAGCCAATAACCTCATTTCAACATGCATTTAGGCATATGAAAATCCTATGACCTTTATCAAAATGATGAGTCAAAATCAAATAAAAATTGATAAGATTTGCTTTATACTAAGTCATTACTCATATCACTCATACTCTAGTCTCTTAGGGAGTGGGTTTAAGGACTTTAGTTTCTTTCTAAATAATAACAACCTAACCATCTTGTAAAATCATATGACTTAACCACATGGTTTTAAAGCATAGGAGGAGTTAGCTAGCTGCCACTCTAGACGGTTATAAGTCTAGCAGATAGGTGGTTTACTCTCTCTCGTGGAGGTAAACCATATACTCATTTTTGCTTAGATTTAGGTCGTGCTTTTACTTGCGCCAAAGCTCCCTAAATTTAGAATCTGATGTGGCTATTTTCTTCAGGCTACAAGCATAAATTCTCACCTCTTAAGCATTTTCACAATATTGTGTTGATGGATTATAAGTCTAGCAATCTAATAAGATTTTAACTTAAACAAATAATTCTCTTCAATTTCAAATATATAAAGCCCAATCATATGATAGATTAGAATGCTCACTAGGTTTCCTATTATCATGAGCACTCCTTACTCATCTCCTTTGGCTTTGATAATAATTCTTTCTCCTTTTGATCCACACCAATTGATTTTTCAAATATAATCAATTTTTATTGTTACTCTTGAAATCTTTAGAGACAATAATTGTCTACTTTAAGCGAGAGTATTCCTATGGAATTCAATTTTCTTAGGATGTAATTAACTATGGGGGCTTGCCCCCATAAGGAACTTTAGAACCTGGTTTAAATAAACTATGCTTTATTCATCCATGTAAATTAGTGAAAAAATCTCTGGTATATTTAAAGACCCGTCATGTCTTAGGAGTCCTCATTAGGTGATTAGGTCCATTATATGGTAGTGATTTCTATCTTTAGAGATAGTGCACCATTTCTCAATGCCATACCCGATCACTTCAATGAGTACTCCCTCAGATGCGTGTCCCCATACATATACCATACTGAAAATAAACACCACAGGAAGACAATCAGAATGAAATATTTAACTTTAATTTTACTAATTGTGAGAGGAATGTTCAAGTAATTCATTGAAAAATGACTTTATGTAATGACCAAACTATCATATGATATATACAATAGTTAATTATCATCTCCATATAATTAGCCAAAAAAGAGACAAACATTAAAGGCCAAAATGATATCTTCATCAAACTAATCAACCACCGGAATGTTATCTGGCTACAAGATTGTGGATAGCCTTTTCTATGCCATTAGAGGACTTGAATTACCTTAGATTTTACTAAGGATGATAGTAAAGACAAGTATGTTGATAATTTAGACAACAAATCATTTGCTAAATAAAGAAAGAATACCCTCATTATAAAGTCTTTGAAGAATGGAACCATTCTTCTCATTATCGAAAATATCTTTTAAAATCAATCTTAGCAGTTAGCACAAAATAATTTATTCAATGTCATACCTAAGATGACCAAAAATTCAGAACCTGAGAGAGACGGTGACCAAATGAAAGTCAAGAGAAAAAGAGAAGTTGAAAAAAGGAGGTGGGAAGTCGAAGAAGAAGAGAGAACGATCCGATCGGTTCAAGCCATGGTTTACCTTCACTTTACCTCGTGAATCGACTGAAAAGGATGGAGGGAGTGGCCAATGAAAGTTGATAAGAAGATGAGGGAATCTTGTGAAGTCGAAAAGGAAGTAATCTTGGCAAAGTTGATGTCGCAAGTTAATGCTTCCTTCAAGGGCGACGCGAGCGTGACAAAAGTTGATAAGAAGATGAGGGAATGCTGGCAGAAGTCAATACCAAAGGCAAGTTAGGGCTTCAGCGCTTCGCTTCAAGGGACGAACTGACAGAGCTTAGGGCATGAAACCTTGTAAATTGAGATTGTATGAATGCAATTGCGAGAATAAAGCCTTGGCCCTTAGCGGCTTTGGCTTTAAGTGAGTCATTTATGGTCGTTTTATTTGGTTGACTTGAGTCACCCATTTGGCCATTTATAATTAAATAAAGTAACTTATTAGCTTTAATTAAATATTTTAATAATTAATATATAAGTTTTTTTTGTTTTTTTGTGTATTTATCCTATAATTTATAAAACTATAGTATTCAATTATATTTTATAAATATTTAATTAAATGTATCATATATTTTTTATAAATTATACTACTAAATTTAGTAAATTATAATATTTTTAATTAAATATATAATTAAAAAATATAAGTTATATTTACTCATATTTTGAAGATAATATATGAATTATTATCAAACTTAATATCAACTATTTATCAAATTACTTGTCGAACAATAAGCGATGCGTTACAGCATGCATAAGTAAGATAAGATATTCATTTGATTTAACTTTCGAAGTTTTCAAAAACTACAAGCTTGTTTGTTTATTAATTTGAACAAACATGAGCAGTATTAATCGAAGTTGGTAATTCAAAGAGTGCACTAGTTCATTTATAGCCCTAGTGGTGAGTATGACCCTACGTTAGTGTGATTAAAGTTGAATAGAATCTTGCGTGGGAGAATCTACTACTAGTAGTTGTGGTTCATATTTGTAAATTAACTTTTAAAATATTAATTTTTTTGTATTTTATTTATTTATTTATTTATTATCATTCGACAAGGTTTTAATATAAATACTTTTTATTCGGGTAGAATAAATTTATATTTTATTGAATACATTTGATTACATGAAGTATCAATTATGAGGCATATGGAGAAGATATGATTGAAATGGTGATTAAAGGAGTCTAGTTTGATTGAATTGATATATATATATATATATATCTCTCTCTCTCTCTCTCTCTCTCTCTCTCTCTCTCTCTCTCTCTCTCTCTCTCTCTCTCTCTCTCTCTCTCTCTCTTTGTATATATATATATATATATATATATATATGATTAAATTGATGGAACTTATTCCATGAATTGTTGAAAGCATTAAGAATTTACAATGTAATTGAGAATTATGTTTCCTATTTCCAAATTAGCAATAGAATGCATAATTATGTAATAGAAGGTAGTTGAAAGAGTGCCACTATAAGATTAGAAACAAGTATAATTTTATATTATTTGATAATATAATAGAAGGTAGAATATATGCACTAATAACACAAAAAGATAGAATTATGTGACCAAAAAATATAATGTAATTTATAAAACTAGTCTCGATTATATGATGTCTATGATTTTAAATTGATAATCAATAAGAATTTGGTTGGGATGCCAACTTCTTTATAGGATTTTATGATAATCAAATGATCATTCAATAGCAAGTAGGCAAAGAAAAGAATTGCCGAAATACATAACTTCTTTTTAAACTTTCTATATTAACGTTGGAAGAAAACTTGTGTTAAGATATTCTGACAAATTTTAGATTAGAATGAGCTTTGTTGCCTTTAGATTTGTGATGAGAATAGTCCATTTCTTATATATCTATTGTTGAACTAATCTCAATGCAAATCAAAGAAAAATTAGGCTCATCTTAGAGTGAAATTTGTTAGACATCCTCTCATAATTTGTCCAATGCTAATAAGAATAAGAAGAATCATATTCTCATTCTTGAAATATGAATATGGTTATAAGGTAGATGTCCCTTGCAATTAATTAAAGTTTGATATACTTAGTTTTCTAAGCACTATGACAAGAACAAACAACTTAAAACTTAAAATTACTTGCATGAGCAAATAAACGCATAAAGAAACTTTTAATGATTAAAAATTTATTGGGTAGGAAAGAAGAAAATTGTCTTAAAAAAGACAATTGGCTAGAGATTAATTTTAAATCATATATCGATTAGTATATCTTTAGAAACTTGAAATAAAATATTTTATTTATTGAGTAGAGCATTTAACTCCAATGTTGACAGTTGTGATGTAATAAATTAGAATGTAGGATACTTTACTTATTCAAGACCTAATAAGTAGCTTATTTTAATTTAACATCCCTATATATATATATATATATATATATATATATATATATTAAAAGGGACGGACTCAGACTCATCTACAGTTGAGAGGGGACAATTCCTCCCCTCCACTCAATTTTATAATTTATCTTATATGAGATATTAAATTAATTATTTACCCATTTTAAATTTTTTTTACCTTTTATTTTTGTCTTAAGAGGAGGATTAAATCAATCTATTTTTTGATATCTTTTCATATGTCACCATCATATATATATATATCCCATTTTCACTCTTTGAACTTGTTATAAATAATATTATCATGGAATTATAAAAATTCTCAAAATCTTGAATTGAAGATTTCTTTCACATAAGAGTTTGTTATTTAGTTATATGTGAATCACTTAAAATTAATATATAAGGCAATGCATGGAATATAATAATTATTTAAAATTAAAGTTTTGGAGGACAAATGAATGTTTATGGGTGGTGAGTATGACCCTACGTTAGTGTGATTAAAGTTGAATGGGATCTTGCGTGGGAGAATCTTCTACTAGTAGTTGTGGTTCATGTTTGTAAATTCACTTTTAAAATAGTACTTTTTTTGTATTTTATTTTATTTATTTATTTATTATCATTTGACAAGGTTTTAATATAAATTAAAAAATAAAAATATAATAATAATAATTTATATTGGGGTAGAATAAATTTATATTTTATTGCATCGGTCAGATGTATTATAACTCCAATATTAAACAGTCCAATATAAAATAGGCATTTTTTCATAATTGTTGTTGTCTTGTGGCTTAATGTGCTTACCACAGGATTCCATTCAACATAGAAAATTAAATATATATATATATATATATATATATATATATATATATATATATATAGGGCATAATATTTTTTTTTTCAGACAAATCGAGCTCAAAGAGATAAACAAAAAATCTCATTTCATTTTTTAGGAAGAGCCATGAAGATGGAGAACGAATTCGGAAGTTATGGCCTTGATGATATTGCGACCAATTTAGTGGATGATGTATTAAATAGAAATGCATCAATAAATTTTCTGAACCATTTTATATGGACAATTTTTTAGGATTTATTAGTGATATTCTTTGAAATTCTTTTATTTAATGTATATTTCCTACTTGTTAGGAGTTCTTTGCAGAGGACTTTGCTTATTTTGAACTATTTGCATGTATACTCTTTGTACTCTCATGAGAGTACACCCATTATCTTTTTTTTATTTTGACCTGTTTGGATATAATATGTTTAGTAGATGGCATTTAAATTTGTTTTGAGACTATTTGGTTAGTTTTAAGATTTATATGTATATATTGTACATTCTCATACTCTCTGTATGAGAATCGATAATTTTAGTTTTTTGTTAGATTTTTTGGCATGTTTAGAGAGAATATGTTTAATAGATTCCATTTGAAGCAATTCTGAGGATGATTGGTTAGTTTTCGAGGCAGATTTATATGTGTAATCTATGTACTCTCATGAGAGTACACCCCATTTTCTCATTTTTTTTTCCAGAATTTTTGGCATATTTGGAGAGAATATGTTTAATAGATTCCATCAGAAGCAATTTGGAGACTGATTGTTCAGTTTTGAAGGCATATTTGCATGTGTACTCTCTGTACTCTCATGAGAGTACAGAGCATTTTCTCATATTTTTTTAGCTCTTCTAGCCTATTTGGAGAAAATATGTTTAATAGATTCCATTAGAAATAATTTGGAGGCTGATTGGTTGGTTTTGGGATCAGATTTACATTTGTACCTTTGTACTCTCATGAGAGTACAGACCATTTTGTCATTTTTTTCTAGTTTCTTTGGCCTGTTTGGAGAGAATATATTTATTAGATTCCATTAGAAGTAATTTGGAGGCTGATTAGTTAGTTTTTAGAGATTTGCATCTGTACTCTTCATGAGAGTATAGAGCATTTTCTCATTTTTGTTTTCCAATTTTTTTGGCCTGATTGGAGAGAATATGTTTATTACATTCCATTAGAAGTAATTTGGAGGCTGATTGGTTAATTTTAGGGGAGATTTGCATATGTACTCTCTATACTCTCATGAGAGTACATACCATTTTTTCATTTTTGTTTTTCAATTTCTTTGGCCTATTTGGAGAGAATATGTTTATTAGATTCTATTAGAAGCAATTTGGAGGTGATTGGTTAGTTTTTTGGGAGATTTATGTACTCTCTAATCTCATGAGAGTACACTCATTTTCTCTTTTATTTCAATTTTTTGGCTTTATTTGGAGATAATATGTTATTAGATTCCATTAAAGTAATTTGGCTTGGTTGGTTTTGAATGCATGTGTACTCTGTACTCTCATGAGAGTACACACCATTTTCTCATTTTTTTTAATTTTTTTGGCATGTTTGGAGAGAATATGTTTATTGCATTCTATTAGAAATAATTTGGATGCTGATTGGTTAGTTTGTAGGAGAGATTTGCATCTGTACTCTCTGTACTCTCATGAGAGTACAGAGTTTTCTCTTTTTTTTCCAGTTTCTTTGGCCTGATTGGAGAGAATATGTTTATTATGTTCCATTAGAAGCAATTTGGAGGTGATTAGTTTTTTAGGAGATTTTGATACTCTCTACTCTCATGAGGGTACAAACTATTTTCTCTTTTTTTCTAATTTCTTTGGCCTGTTTGGAGAGAATATGTTTATTATATTCCATTAAAATTAATTTAGAGGCTAATTGATTGATTTTTAG
The DNA here is from genome assembly GCA_021442155.1 of Cymbidium sinense. Lineage (NCBI taxonomy): Eukaryota > Viridiplantae > Streptophyta > Magnoliopsida > Asparagales > Orchidaceae > Cymbidium > Cymbidium sinense. Next base: position 200,059,685 of record CM038217.1, read on the forward strand.
AGAAGATTTACGTACTCTCATGAGAGTACACCCCATTTTCTCATTTTTTTTCCTAGTTTTTTTGGCATGTTTGGAGAGAATATGTTTATTAGATTCCATTAGAAGTAATTTGGAGGCTGATTTGTTAGTTTTTGGGTCAAATTTGCATGTGTACTCTCTGTACTCTCATGAGGGTACACCCCATTTTCTCATTTTTTTCTAGTTTCTTTGGCTTGTTTGGAGGGAATATGTTTATTACATTTCATTAGAAGTAATTTGGAAGCTTATTGGTTGGTTTTTAGGAGAGATTTGCATCTGTACTCTCTATACTCTCATGAGAGTACAAACCATTTTCTCATTTTTATTTCAATTTCTTTGGCCTGTTTGGAGAGAATATGTTTATTAGATTCTATTAGAAGTAATTTGGAGGCTGGTTGATTAGTTTTTAGGGGAGATTTGCATCTATACTCTATGTACTCTCATAAGAGTATAAAGCATTTTCTCATTTTTTCAGTTTCTTTGGCCTGATTAGAGAGAATATGTTTAATAGATTTAATTAGAAAAAATTTGGAGCCTGATTGGTTGGTTTTAGGTCAAATTTGCATGTCTCTATACTCTCATGAGAGTACACATTTTCTCATTTTTCCCATTTTTCTTTATTTGGAGAGAATATGTTTATTAGATTATATTAGAAGTAATTTGAGGATTGGTTGGTTTTTATGGTCTTTGCATGTACTCTCTCTCATGAGAGTACACCCCATTTTGTTATTATTTTCTAATTTTTGGGGCTTATTTGAAGAGAATATGTTTATTAGATTTCATTAGAAGTAATTTGGAGGCTGATTGGTTGATTTTTATGGGAGATTTGTATTTATACTCTCTGTACTCTCATGAGAGTACAGAGCATTTTCTCATTTTTGAGCTGTAATGCATGTGACATATTTGTGTTTGCGTAGATGAATGCAGTAAATGAGCAGTGTGATGATGAAGTTGTGATGTCTAATGACCAAATATGAGAAACTCCTTGACCATACATGAAATGGAGGCCTATGCATTATCCTGTGATTATGCACATCAAACTGGGTTTAGTGTTAGGAAGGATCATACTAGTTATTGGCCAAACTCTAGAAAATAAAATCAAAGGATTTTTTATGTGCAAAAGTAGGCCGAAAGAAAGCTGCCAATATAAACTACGTAGTTAAATTCCAGAAAATACAAGGAGTTGTTGTCTGGCCATGATTAGATTTTCTATTGATTTAGATGGGAATTAAAAGGTTAAAAAATATATAGAAAGTCATGATCATTCATTGGCAAACCCGGGTTACCTACATCTTCTTAGATCATGCAGAGGCATCAGTGATGAGAAGGCAACTGTGTTGAAGACAATGATAGAGGTCAGAATTAAAGAAACTGATGCGTTTAGCTATCTAAGTGAGGAAGTTAACGGCATGGAGAATATTAGCTTCATAAAAAAAGATGCTTTCAATTTCATCCAAAAAGAGAGAAGATCGAGGATTGTGAATGGTGATAGTAATGCATTAATATAACTGTTCAAGGAAAGACAAGCAGAGGATGAGATGTTTGCATGGGATGTCCAAGTTGATGAGTCAAATTGCTTGATTAGTTTTTTTTTTTTTTGAGCAATGGCATGTCAAGGATAGAATATGATTGTTTTAGGGATGTCATAATTTTTAATACAAGCTATCGACTCAATAAATATAATTTTATTTGTGCCCCTTTTGTTGGAGGGAATCATCACTGGCAAAATGTCTTATTTGGAGTAGTCTTTCTATTAGAAGAGACAATTGAGTCATTCACATGGCTATTCAAAACATTTCTCCAGTTAATGAGTGATAGTGCATCCTATAATAATATTCACTAATCAAGATCGTGATGACAAGAGCTATCATTATTTTCATACTCATCATAGGTTGTTAAATGGCATATTTTGAAAAAGCTCCTTCAAGGTACATTACTTTAATAGTAATAAGAGTAAAGTCTATTATATACATGCATGAGCAAGTGTGACTCATAGGAGGTTTGAGCAAGCTTGGTCTACTATAGATGAGGTAATTTACGATCATGCTTGTTTGTGAGCTTTATAAAATTAGATGCAAGTGGTCCATCGATTCTGCAAAGACTCATGTATGGGAATCTTATCAATGCAACGTGGAGTCCATGAATAATGTATATGAATCTCTAAACCAACAAGTTCAATCACATTGTTTCTTGGGATTGGAGAAGGTTATCGACATGGCAGAATGAACATGATGAAGATTTCAAGTGTAGTCAATTATTCCTATTGTTAATACCAATCCAATTCTAAAACAAGCCGCTATGTTTTACACAAGAAAGCTTTATACAATGTTTGAGGAAGAATTTTTGCATGGAGTTGGAGGATTAGCCACAAATGTGTCAGATGACAATCCATGGAGTATTTGGTGAGAAACTTAGAGAATAAATATGCTTCCAAAACATGGACTGTCCATTTTGACAAGACATGCCTAAATGTTACTTGTAGTTGTAAAAAATTTGAAATGATGGGATTGTTTTGTGCCCACTGCATCTGAGTTCCTAATCAGGAAGATATTATGTGTATTCTGGATAAGTATCTTTTCATGCAATGGTTAACTAGAGCAAATAGGGATATCTACTTTAACAGTGCTTACAAGAACTTAAAAGATGTGCAAGGCAATGATGGAGATGAAACTGGCATTATCTTCTGGAATCATATCAGTCGATATGCATATCAAATAAGCACCAAGGCACAGGGTAATAAGATAGTGAGATATGCTTGGATCCTTAAGAAAACTATCGATAATGTCGACTCTATATTATGTGGGAATTCACCTCCGGTGACAATAGCTAAGAAGAAGAAGCCAACCACAACAGATAAAGAAAATGACATTTTAAAGGATCCAATTAAGCAGCGACCAATGGGTGTTTAAATGCAAGGCTTAAGGGATATTGGGAGAGAACCAAGAAAGCCAAGAGTAATTCTCTATTTACCTCTGAAGTTATAGTATTTACATATTATTTTTAAACTTTAAACCATCATACTTTTATTACAGAGACCAAAGAACAATCTGAGAGAGGTGGAGAACATGTAAAGTCACCAATTACAACACCTTTTTCTGTTATGCCTGAGTGCTTTTCAGAGGTATGCATAGAAAACCCATCAATCATGATGTTACAAATCATTAACTAATATGATGTTCTATTTCTAGGAATTTAACTCAAGCTCAACAATCGGTCGGTGGTAATTTTCATGATGATGGATATCATTACATGGAAACATTTTAGTGCATGATATCATTTAGTTGTGTGTTCTTTGACTATACATACATGAATGTCATTTACAATCATAATTGCATCATTACAATCATTTCTGTAAGAGTAAAGAGATTTCTTGATGAGTTTCTTTTACTTAAGCACCGCACTCACATCAAGAGGATTCATTTTGGAAGAATTCATTAGAGACACAGACTTTTTTTGGCACTACTGTGAAATTATCTCACGAAAGTCAAGGTTTGACATTCGAATTTAAATGATCAATTGGTTTGGAGATGTTTATTGTGAGTAGCTATAAGAGAGCATAGAGAGGAGCTAAAAATCACTTGTGCCCATGACAAGGTGGTCATTACCTATCTATTAGCTTGTGTGCTTGATGAAGGTTAATTTAAAGCAATAAGTAGATATAATAATGATGATGCTGAAATGAATAAGTTAGGAGACATTGCTATCACTTTGTAACAATACTTTCTGTACCTTTTAAGCTGCTGTTTATGCTTTCTGAACTAGTTTGTTCAATGTAAATATGTTGTGCTTCTCCTTTCTACTTTCAGTTTGTACCATTATGTATGTGAATGAGAATAATGGTTTATTAATGCGTCTGGTTTGATATAATCAAGTATCATTTAGTAATGATTTTGTGTGATGATTTTTTTTTCTATTATTTTGCATTATTATAATTAAGGTTCATTAATTTATGAAGCATGGAAGATGAGAATCATGTTAAATAAATTGATTAATGAGCAATTTCCTTCTACTCCATGCATTTTTTTGCTTGTTTCTTCCTCAACATTTATTTATTTACTTTTGGTTTATTTTTGTCTTGCTTTACAGTCCATTGATGTCATGGATTACTCATTGTTGGTTGGTGTTGATGAGGAGAAAAAAGAACTGGTTGTACTAATCATCGATTACATGAGGCAATTTTTTTATCTTTCTTCCAATTTGATTATCTATATATTTTTTGCTTGACCTGGACATCAAGCTGCAAGGTGCAATGTCTTGAGGGTCCTTACATTTATTGGCTCATTTTTTGTTGCTTGTTTATTTCTCCATGGAGGGTACAATGTGTTCCAAGCTCAATAGAGATGAAAGCATTATTTCAATCAATTTGGGTGTTTTTTCATGAAAAATGTTCTTTAAATATATCAAATCATTATCTTTTAAATTTCATTTTTATGTTATATGTATAATATTTTCTCATGCGTTTATAACAATGTGTGCTATGTCAGATGAAAATAAAATGTGTTAGTTCTTCATTCTTACACGTTCTTCATTCTTACATGTTCTTCTATAATAAATTGGGTAATTTGTAATTCCTTTGTTTCAATTTTTAGGTAGATGATGATGAAGGGTTAATTATGTAAGTGATGACGTTGAATCCAGGCTGTCATTGAACTCACATCAAACGGTTTTCAAAGAAAGAAAGAGAGAGAGAGTATATTGAATTGTGTAACTTTGTATCGATCTTTGATCATTTATGTATAAATTTTGGTTGATATTTCTTGCACTACATGATCGATTATAAAAAAAAAATTAAAAGAAATCATAAACTCTTGATGTGGTTGATTCTCAAATTCTACTTGAGGTGTTCTAATGATTTAATAAATAGGTTTGATTTGAGTTAACAATATTCAAATTGGATCAATCTTGGGTTAAGATTGAACTAACATCCTCATAGACAGAAATAACTTCAAAACAGACAATTGTGCAAAATATACAATTTTAGAAAACTAAAACTAAGCCAAAGATTAAAAAAAGCTATTAAGATCAATAAATACACTTTATAAGCAAGAAAAATATTATTTATTGGTAAGAATGAAGAATAATATTGTGACCATTTTGTTAGGTGCTATGTAACCTTGTTAAGCGTGAAATGAATAAAGCTATATTTTGAATATACTACAAGGTCATTTGGTATTGTTTTTATTTTTATTTTTTTATCTTTTATTTTATTTATATTTTGATTTAAAATAAAATATATTCGATAATGATAATTATTTCAAAACCAATCAAAATATCTAAAAATTATTTTGAATATTTCTATAAATAAGATTTTTATTTTTAAAACAAACTAAAATATTTTTTAAACTTATTAAATAAAAATATTTGTATAAATAACATAAAAATTACTTATAAGAAATAAAAAAATAAAAGTAATCCCTAACATGCACTAAGCCATAAAATTAGAGCAATTCAAGTTAATTAAAGTTAATCGAATGACTGTTTAACATTCCATAACGATTTTTTTAAAATAAATTTTATTGTTATGCATTATTTATTCAAAATTATTAAGCATATTTTGTAATAAATTTAGCTTAATAAACCTTTATCTTAATTTATCAAAATTATATTTTAAAAAAATGTAATTTTGAGCTTAATATCATGTTTGTTTGATTAATTCACTTTCCAAAAAAAATTTTGAATGATTTCAAGCATTTTAGATTATTTATATTTTATATTATATTTATTTGATATTTTTAGCTATTATAAAATCATTATTAGTAGTATTGAATAAAATAATAAAATAAATTCTTGACATAACATAATACATTATAACTTTGATATATTGATTGCAATCACAATAATTTATATTTTGAGTACAAAACACACTTGAACATGAAAAGCTAATATTCAAACTCCAAACAAATTGTAATATAATATATTAAACATATTTTTTTTTCCAAAGCAAAAAAAATTTGACAAAATTGAAATAATATGTACTCATTGAGTCTATCTGAATCTAAGCACAAAGCTAAAATTCTCAAATAGCTTGTGATGGAATGTAATAAACTATTAAAACATATAGAAAATTGAAAAAATAATAATATGTATAGAGAAAGAAAATCACCTAAAAAACTCAAATTTAATATTTGCTCAATCAACTCTAATGGAATCCATAAATATATTCTTTCAAACAGCCAAAAAATTAAAAAAAATGTGAAATTGTTAGTACTCTCATGAGTACAAAATGATTTAAAAAAGTAACTCATCAACCTCCATTACTTTAAATGGTTTGTAGTAAATATATTCTCTCCAAAAATGTAGAATAATGAAAAAATTGAGTAAAAGTCATACTCTTAAGATAATGCGAGGAAAGTAAAAAATAGCTCAAAAAAATTAATATTAATAATCAACGAATAGATTGTAGTTAATATATTCTTTCCAAACAGAAAAAATTAGAAAAATGTGAAATGAATTGTACTCTCATGAGTACTGAGTATAATGCAAAATAGCTCAAAAGTAACTCATCAACCTCTAATTGCTTCAAATGGTTTGTAGTAAACATATTCTCCAAAAATGAAGAATAATAAAAAAAATTGAGTAAATGTCATACTCTCAGAGTACAAATACACCTACAAAATAGCTCAAAAAGGCTAATATTCAGGCTCCAATCAACCTGTAATGGAATCCAGTAAATATATTCTTTCCAAATAGGCCAAAAAATTGGAAAAAAAATATGAAATTGGTATGTACTCTCATGAGAGTATAAAGAGTACAGATACAAAATAGCTCAAAAAAGTAACCCATCAACCTTCTAATTGCTTCAAATGATTTGTAGTAGACATATTCTCTCCAAACATAGAATAAGTGAAAAATTGAGTAAATAGTCATAATCTCAAGAGTATAAGAGTAGACTAAATAGCTCAAAAAGGCTAATATTTAGGCTCCAATCAACCTGTAATGGAATCCAGTAAATATATTCTTTCCAAACATGCCAAAAAATGAAAATAAATGTGAAGTTGGTTTGTACTCTCATGAGAGTACGAGTACTGAATACAAAATAGCTCAAAATAACAACTTGACCTCTTAATTGCTCCAAATGGTTTGTATAACATATTCTCTAACAGCCAAAATAAGTGAAAAAATTGAGTAAATAGTTTTCTCAAGAGTACAGAGTACACCGTAAAATAGCTCAAAAAGGCTAATATTCAGGCTCCAATCAACCTGTAATGGAATGTAGTTAATATATTCTTTCCAAATAAGCTAAAAATTGAAAAAAATGTGATAATCATTACTCATGAGAGTACAAATCAAATGCAAAATAGCTCATAATAACTCACGACCTCCAAATTGCTCCAAATAGTTTGTAGTTAACATATTCTCTCCAAACATGCCAGAATAAGTAAAAAAATTGAGTAAATAGTATGTACTCTCAAGAGAGTACAAAGAGTAAACCTACAAAATAGCTCAAAAAGGCTAATATTCAGGCTCCAATCAACCTGTAATGGAATGTAGTTAATATATTCTTTCCAAACAGCCAAAAAATTAGAAAAATGTGATTAGTGCGTACTCTCATGAGAGTACAGAGAGTACAGATATAAAATAGCTCAAAATAATAACCCAACAGCCTCCAAATTGCTCCAAATGATTTGTAGTTAACATATTCTCTCCAAACAGGCTAGAATAAGTGAAAAAATTGAGTAAATAGTGTGTACTCTCAAGAGAGTACACCTGCAAAATAGGTCAAAAAGGCTAATATTCAGGCTCCAATCAACCTGTAATGGAATGTAGTTAATATATTCTTTCCAAACAGGCCAAAAAAATTGAAAAAAATATGTGAAATTGGTCTGTACTCTCATGAGAGTACAAAGAGTACAGATGCAAAATAGCTCAAAAAAGTAACCCATCAACCTCATAATTGCTTCAAATGGTTTATAGTAAACATATTCTCTCCAAACAGGCTAGAATAAGTGAAAAAAATTGAGTAAATAGTCTGTACTCTCAAGAGAGTACAGAGTATACAAATAGCTCAAAATAGATTCAAGCTCCAATCAACTTGTGGAATCTCATAAATATATTCTTTCCAAACAGGCCAAAAAAACTAGAAAAAATGTGAAATTAGTATATACTCTCATGAGAGTACAGAAAGTACAGATGCAAAATAACTCAAAAAAGTAGCCCATCAACCTTCTAATTTTTTCAAATGGTTTATAGTAAATATATTCTCTCCAAATAGGTCAGAATAAGTGAAAAAAATTGAGTAAATAGTTTGTACTCTCAAGAGAGTATAGAGAGTACACTTATAAAATAGCTCAAAAAGGCTAATATTCAGGCTCCAATCAACATGTAATGGAATCCAGTAAATATATTCTTTCCAAACAGCCAAAAAAATTAGAAAAATGTGATAGTGTACTTTCATGAGAGTACAAAGACAAACAGCTCAAAAAAAATAACCCAATAGCCTCCAAATTGCTCCAAATAGTTTGTAGTAAACATATTCTCTCCAAACAGGCCAGAAAAAGTGAATAAAATTGAGTAAAATGTCACTCTCAAGTACAGAGAATACAAAATAACTCAAAAAATATCCAGTCCAATCAACTGAATGGAATCTAGTAAATATATTCTTTCCAAACAGACCAAAAAAAAAAAAAAAATATGAAATTGGTCTGTACTCTCATGAGAGTATAGAGAGTATAGATGTAAAACAGCTCAAAAAAGTAACCCATCTACCTCCTAATTGCTTCAAATGGTTTGTTGTATACATATTTTCTCCAAACATACCAGAATAAGTGAAAAAATTGAATAAATAGTTTGTACTCTCAAGAGAGTCTAGAGAGTACACCTGCAAAATAGCTCAAAAAGGCTACTATTTAGGCTCCAATCAACCTGTAATGGAATCTAGTTAATATATTCTTTCCAAAGATGCCAAAAAAATAAAAATGTGAAATTGGTATGTACTTTCATGAGAGTACAGAGTCAGATGCTAACGACAAAAAAAAACAACAATCTCCAAATTGCTCTAAATGATTTATAGTAAACATATTCTTTCCAAACAGGCCATAAAAGCTCAAAAAAATTGTGAAATTCGTATGTACTCTCATAAGAGTACAGAGAGTACATACGCAAAACAAGTCAAAAAAAGCAACTCATCAGTCTCCAAATTACTTCAAATGGTATGTCGTAAACATTTTTTCTCCAAACAGGCCAGATTAAGTGAAAAAAAATTGAGGAAATAGTTTGTACTCTTAGGAGAGTATAGAGAGCACACATGCAAAATAGCTCAAAAAGGCTAATATTAAGGCTCCAATCAACCTGAAATGGAATCTAGTAAATATTTCCTTTCGAGACATGCCAAAAAAATTGGAAAATTTTATGAAATTAGTCTGTACTCTCATGGGAGTACAGAGAGTATAGATGAAAAATAGCTCAAAAAAGTAACCCATCAGCCTCCAAATTGTTTCAAATGGTATGTCATAAATATTTTCCTCCAAAGCTAGAAAAGGTTTAAAAATTGAGAAATAGTGTGTACTCTCAGTGAGAGTACACCTACAAACTTCTCAAAAAAAATTAATATTAGCTCCCATACATGTAATGGAATCTTTAAAGATATTCTCTACAAATAGTCCAAATAATGAAACAAATGAGAAAATGCTCACTCTCATGAGAGTAGAGAGTGCACATACAAATCCAAACCAACAAGCATCAACCAACCTACAAATGGCTTATAAGGCTAGATTCAAATAGGTTAAAGAGGATGAAGAAATAGTTAAAAAAGGAGTCCTAAAGCTCCACACATGTTATCTACTAAACATGACATCTACTGGACATGTTATCTCCAAAAAGCTTAAAAAGGCAGAAATAGTAGCTTGTAATGGCATCCACAAACACACCAAATAGATACACTTCTAAAGCAATTAATTTCCAACATATCAAACTTCAATTGTACATATGTCAAATCAATTTTTTCATACCCATATAGAAGATAGCAAAGTTAGCCAACAATTCATCTTCTTTGGCCAATCATGGTCCGTCCATTGGAGGTTTGTTGATTCTACCATGTTGTAGACAAACATCCCCATGACACTATTTTTTTTGATGGTAGCCTCATCATTTCGATTAGCCATTTTGTGGGATCACTCAAAAGATCTTAGAAAAGTAATTTGATCAAAATAGTAAGAAACATAGTCAATAAGTAGGCACATAATATGCAATTCAAGCAAACTAAAATAAGAACAATTCTTATAATCTCAGGAAGAATGGCCTTATGAGTTGGGTTTGATAATGAATCATAAAAATACCAAGCCCCTTACTTAGGATATGAGCCGAGTTCTATCGTTATTTATAACGAAGTAAGAGTAGCCCATACACTATCTCTGATGACATGCTAGATGAACATTTTGCTTTCCTTTTGTAGGTCATATTTAGCATAACTCTCAAGAGTGAAGAAAGTTTATAATTAGTGGAACTATCTAAACTAGGAATGGATCATATTAACCAAAGTTCAGTGGAGTAACTTACCCAGTGCATGCATGAAACATACAAATAAGGGACATATAGCCCAAGACATAGCGAGTACTTCTCGGCCAGTAAAAAGGTGAAGGCGTCGACATATGCATCTAACAGATAATGATCTATCAGTAACTCATCAATCTGGCCTCGAGCAATGATGATATTCCCAGCCGTGAATACGCTGTCACCTCTACATGTGAGAAATATGGGATTATGAGCCTAATTAAATGAATAGGTGATTTTATGTATACAGAAGGAGTTGAATGAAAAATGACTTACTTCTCCTTGAATCGGGAGTAGGAGGCGTCGATGAGCTGCATCATTGTCTTGGGCTGGACATCTCAGGATGAGAAGTCCATAATATAATGTGCCTTAAAGAAAATTATGATGAAAGTTAGTGATGAAGAACTAGATTCACTATGAAGTAAGGCTCAATCTGCAAAGATGATGCATACCTCCGCCTGATGCTCCTCAACCACCACGACAGTAGTCGATGGTTCAGCCACTGATATTGGAGCATATTTGCTAACCTACAAAAAAAAATTAGTGAAATCAACTACTATTAGGTTAAATTAAAAAGAAACTAAAGTAATACCTCTTTTGTCATTTGCTCGTCATGGAGGCTACCACAGAGTTATTCACGCCTGACTTCACGTATGTTGGTGTGAAGGGGAAGATATAGCTTTCCTCTTCCTCATCTGTGACCCTTCACACCACTCTCAATGCTAAGAGTAAAGTTGTGTGGAAGCCTCCAGAGCTTCCCCATGGTGGCCTCCACAGGGTTTCTAAGTGGAAGCCTCCATAAGTCTCTAGTGGAAGTCTCCATTGGGAAGCCTGGTAGCCTCCAGCCCCCTGGTACCATTAGGGAAAGTGGTAGCCTCCATAGAGCCTCCCCTGGTAGCCTCACAGGGAAGCATGTTCTCCATAGGTGTTGCCCCGTGATAGCTTCCTCATGATTCCCCATGGTCGCCTCCAAGAGCTTCCCATCTGGGATGCTTGGGACCCTACTTGCCCGGAACCCCTCAATAGCGACTTCCCAAATCAATTCCATTAATTCTCTCAATTATTGATGTTTCAAAAGATGATACTCTATCTCCCAGGGCCTTGAAACCTGCAAGTATCCTCTCTACTGCAAAGTTTTCTAAATGGGTACTAATAAAGGGCAGGCTAGATACATTGGAAGGGAGAGAATATCGAGGAGAGACATATGGAGATTCAGTGGGGGATGCACTCATTGGACTTGGAATGGGATTGTTATCGCTCGACATGGATTATTTCCTGGGTAAGGCAATGTTTCAAGGAGTCGGGACTCCTCTTATGATATGTCCTCAAATGAAAGACAGGCATGTGTTACACCAATAAGAAAATATGATGCTTTACAATATGAATGAATACATTCTAATATAAATAAATTGAAATTATTTTGTGTCACCTGGTCTCCTCCCAAACTAGTGAAGGAGACATATGTAAACTCTATTTTTGGCCATCATAACATACGTGGCTTTGAAGAAGGAAAGGGCAGCCTTATGATGCATATGTGCTCTACTGCCAAGATCTGTAATGAATATTTATATAAGTTAACTTCAATGCATCAAATAATACATATCTAAGATGAGCATGCCATTAGAAGAGTGACAAACCACTCATGTGCGGTGTCATGTCAATCTTTGATGTAATACCATCAAATTATGCTAGAAAGGCCCAAATGGCCTCGCCCAATTATACTCAACAAATTTGTTATGTCAGATAGGCAATCAATTTGATCACTCTATAGTAATGATATATAAAAAAAGATTTGAAAGCAAAAAATATATGTACAACTGCACAAATTGTGTCGTAGTCAATGAGTGATCCAAATTCTTAAGTTTATTCTTAAAGTCCACTAAGCTGAACATCGACAATGGGGATTTCTTCCATATGACCTTCTCCCCTCTGTTTGGCATCCCTACAATTAATGCAACTTCATTGGGGGTGAAAGGAATGCATTGGCCACCAAAAGAATGCTTACTTCTATATCCCAGGAGATTGAAGTGATGGCAATAGTCTCAATTTATGCGTAATAAATTGATGCAAATGAAGCCTCCTTAAAATGTAAATAACTTCATCAGTAAAGCGCATCAAAATATTATCGAACACCGCTCTAATGGTGGTAGACCTGCATCTGGAAGTTATCATTTTCTCATACATGTTTAACTTCAAAATGGAAATTCAATTAATGAGAATATTATTAAATGGAGGCCCAGAGTACACAAGCAGCACTAAAACCATTAGTAATAGCTAAAAAAATTGACAAAATATTATACTCTCATGAGAGTACAGAGTACACATGACAACGCTCAAAAAACCCACCCATCAGCCTCCAAATTGCTTCAACTGCTATGTAGTAAACATATTTTCTCCAAAAATGCCAAAAAATCTTAACAAAAATGTGAAAATGGACTATACTCTCAAGAGAGTACAAAGAGTACATATGCAAATCTACTCAAAAAAAAAAAACTATCCATTAGCCTCCAAATTACATCCAATGGTATGTAATAAATATATCTTTTACAAATAGGCCAAAAACACTGGAAAAAAAATATAAAAATGCTTTGTACTCTCATGAGGTATAGAGTACACCGCCAATCACCTCCAAAACCAACTCAATCAAATTACTTCTAATGGAATATAATAAACATATTCTTTCCAAACAGGCAAAAAAATCTGGAAACAAATGAGAAAATGGTTTGTACACTCATAAGAGTTTAGAGTGTACACATGTCAATCTGCCTTCAAAATCAACCAATCAGCCTCCAAATTGCTTCTAATGGAATCTAATAAACATATTCTCTCCAAACAGGCCAAAAACACTGGATAAAATGTGAAAATAGGGTGTACTCTCATGAGAGTACAAAGAGTACACTGACAATCTGCATCCAAAACCAACCAATCAACCTCCCAATTACTTCTAATGGAATATAATAAATATATTCTATCTGAAATAGGCCAAAAAATCTAGAAACAAATAAAAAATGGTATGTATTTTCATGAGAGTATAGAGAGTACACATGTAAATTTGCCTCCAGGACTAACCAATCAGCCTCCAAATTACTTCTAATTGAATGTAATAAACATATTATCTCCAAACAGGCCAAAAAAATTAGAAAAAATGTGAAAATGGGGTGTACTCTCATGAGAGTACACATATACAAATCTTTCCTATCTTCAAATTGCTTCTAATGAATCTAGTACAATTTCTCCCAAACAGCCAAAACTGAACAAAATATAAAATTCTCATACTCATGAGAGTATAGAGAATTACATTAATCAAGCCTCCAAATTACTTCTAATAGAATCTAATAAACATATTCTTTCCAAACAGGCCAAAGAAACTGGAAAAAAATGACAAAATACTTTGTACTCTCATGAGAGTACAGAGAGTCTGATAAAACTAAAACCAACCAATCAGCCTCCAAATTACTTCTAATGGAATCTAATAAACATATTCTCTCCAAATAGGCCAAAGAAACTGAAAAAAAAATATCAAAATAGTCTATGAGAGTGAGAGAGAGATCACAATCACCTAAAATCAACCAATCACTCCAAATTACTTAATGGAATCTAATAAACATATTCTCTCCAAGAGATCAAAGAAACTAAAAAATGAAAATATACTGCTCTCATGAGAATGCAGAGCTACAAATATCCACTAAAATCAACCAATCATCTACAAATTGCTTTAATAATAAACATATTCTCTCCAAACAAGAAACTAAAAAAAAAGATAAAATATTTTGTACTCTCATGAGAGTAGAGTACATATCAAATCACAAAACCAATCGACTCCAAATTTCTTCTAATTTAATAAACATATTCTCTAAGCCAAAAAATTAAAATAAATGAAAATGCTATGTACTCTCATGAGGAACAGATAATACATATCATATCTCCACTAAAATCAACTAATCTCCAAATTTCTTCTAATGGAATCTAATAAACATATTCTCTCCAAATAGCCAAAGCGAAAAAATATCAAAATGGTATGTACTCATGAGAGTATAGAGAAATCTAATCTAATCGACCCCAAAACCAACCAATCAGTCTTCAAATTACTTTTAATAGAATCTAATAAACATATTCTCTCCAAACAGGCCAAAGAAATTGAAAAAAAATGAAAAAATATTATGTACTCTCATGAGAGTACAAATACAAATCTCCATAACCAATAATCACCTCCAAAATTACTTAATGGAATCTAATAAATATATCTCTCTAAACAAACCCAAAAGAAATTGGAAAAAATGTCAAAATGATTTGTACTCTCATGAGAGTATAGAATAGTAATCGACCCAAAACTAACCAATCATCCAAATTACTTCTAATGGAATCTAATAAACATATTCTCTCCAAACAAGCCAAAGAAAAGAAAATATTCTACTCTCATGAGGTATAAAATTTAGATACAAATCTCTAAAACCAATAATCAACCTCCAAATTACTTACTGAATCTAATAAACATATTTTATCAAACAAAAAAAGAAAAAAATGAAAATGCTCTATACTCTCATAGAGTATTACAGGCATACATGCAAATCTCCACTAAAACAACCAATCAAATTTGCTTAATGAAATCTAATAAACATATACTCTCCAAATAGGTCAAAGAAACTAGAAAAATATGATAAAATAGGTTGTACTCTTAGAGAGATTATGCAAATAATGACCATTAAGCAACCTATAAAATATTTCCAAACAGGCCCCAGATTTCATCAAATCCTTCATGAATTAGTATCAAACATCTTACAATGGGATATACTAAACATTGAAAATAGTTAAAAATTTTGAAAATATGTACCATCATGAGAGTAGAAAAAATCTTAAAAACTAGTAAACAAATTCTTTTAAGAACTCAAATGTTCCAAATGTTCTCCTATTAGATGGTGAAAACATGAGAAAATCTTAAATTCATTAAAGTTCAAGAATGGAAGAAATATCTCATTTATAATTATAATTTTAATGCCCAAGATTTAGCAACTCTCAAAAGGAAGGTCGAAATAAAACAAGAAAAATTTCAAAGAAATTAAATTGTTACGTAAGAAGAATATGGAATCTCTCTTTTCTCCTCCCACTATTTGAATCTTAACAGAACGTAAGCGTCCTTAAAAATACATCATATGTTATAAAAAATGTCTTTTTTTTTATTATGTTGTATTAGTCCAACTAAATATGACGCAATATTTTCATAACTTAGCTATTTATTTTTAAAACTTTTTAAATAATATATATATATATATATATATATATATATATATATATATATATATATATATATATATATATAAAATTTACTCTTAAGAAAAATATAAATAATTAGTAAAATAATATCAAAAAAATTATATAAAAAATGATGAGCGGACAAGATTATTAAATTTATAAAGTTTTTATTTTAATTAATTAAGTTGTTATTTGAGAGTAATAGGTTATATTGGTTTATTTGGCAAAGGATTTATTGTATAAAATTTAATTGAAAGGGGATAAAATATTAAAAAAAACTATTTTTTAAGAGAAAAAAAAATTGAGGGTGGAAGCAAATCCCACCCTCATGCCCTCATGGTAAAGTAGATCTGCCCTTGCATTTGTTTACATGTATATATATAATATTATTATTATTTTATAAATCTTATGCATTTGATCTTACGTTAAGTTTTTTAGTGGGTCAACTATAATTCATTTTAAAATTAGTAGATCAAGTTCTTGGATTTTCTATTTAACTACTATATATAAAATTAGTAGATAAACTATATTTTAATTTACCTATCTGCCATGAGATTTGTCAAAGAAAAATTAGGCTCATCTAAAAGTGGCATTTGTCAGGACATCCTCGCATAATTTGTCCTCAATGCTAATGAGAATATGAAGAATCATATTCTCATTCTTCAAATATGAATATGGTTATAAGGTAGATGTCCCTTGCAATTAATTAAAGTTTGATATACCTAATATTCTAAGAACTATGACAAGAACAAACAACTTCAAAAAATACTTCAAATTACTTAATTGCATGAGCACGAATAGACGCATAGAAACTTTTAATGATTAAAATTTATTGGATAGAAAAGAAGAAAATTGTCTTAAAAAGACAATTGGCTTGAGATTAATTTTTTAAATCGTATATCGATTAGTATATCTTTAGAAACTTGGAATAAAAATCTTTTATTTTATAGCATTTAACATCCCTTAAAAGGTAGAAATGTTGAAGTCAATCAAAAGACTCAATGTTCACAGTTGTTATGTAAGAAATTATAATGTAGGATACTTTACCTATGCAAGATCTAATATATATACCCCAATGGACCTTTTAACATAAAAAAGGTGATGTATTTATAAATATCAAAAAGATTAGATGTTAGATATGTAAATGCATAAGAATTGTATGCTATGTATGTAAATTTTCTTATAATTTTTTATTTTGAGCTAAACAAACAAAATCGAACAGAAGATTGTTCATATTCAGCTTATTTATAAATCGAGTTTGAAATGTTTGTTTGATTTCGTTTAGTTAACATGGAAACCACCTACTTAACTAGAACCATATTAATCGAGTTTTTGAAGTTTTTTTAAATAAGTATTAAATAAATATAAATTAAATTTTTAAGTATATTTTTAAAAAAATTATGTTAAGGTACAATCGTCCGATATAGCGATTCAACTCATCTAGATGGCTATACTCACTCGTCCTAAATCCAATACCCGATTATGGTGACTTACTGTTATTTTTTTAAAATAATAAGTAGTAGTTGTCTGAAAATATATTTGTCTGTAGTAACTTTAAATTCAATCCGATATCAATAATAGTAATAATAATCAAATTAAAACTACTTAAACTAGTTTTGGAAGAGTTACCTTGTATAAATGAAACAATAAACTACTTTTTATGAACGATTTGCAAAGTATACAAAATACACATAAGAATTTCTATTCATATTTTAAATAGACTGAGTTACAAGTACATAGAATACACATAGATCCCCGAAAACTATCCTCTGCGATGGCGCCTATCTGTTATCGCGACTACCAGGTGTAGTGCATATGTGGCTACAATGGACGATCACGCAGCTGATGGGAGACATCATGTGGTTCCTGATCTTGGCCTAGAAAATCAGAACCCGGTCACATTGCGAGTCTCAGCACTAGGTGAAGATAGCGTTTATATTGTGTTGAGACTGAGAACTCTGATGATAAATGGAAGGCCCT
Source organism: Cymbidium sinense (assembly GCA_021442155.1). NCBI lineage: Eukaryota > Viridiplantae > Streptophyta > Magnoliopsida > Asparagales > Orchidaceae > Cymbidium > Cymbidium sinense. The sequence goes on from CM038217.1 coordinate 200,077,421, forward strand.
GGATCAGCATAAGTAGATGGGCCCACACCCATGTCTACTGCTTGTGTAGTATGAGTTGAATCGTACTCATGTGGCATATGCTCTATTATGACGTGATGGACTGTAATCATGAAATGCGTCATCTCAAATCATGGCATATCTTCATACATATTTATAGTCATCGAAAGTCTGTCACCGGGACAAAGAAATTTGTCCTCCATCACCAAGATATGCCTATATTAAACAAATGTAAAATGATACTATGAAAAAATTTAAACAAAGATACTTAAGAAAATTTGTAGTCAGTACTATTATCTTACATAGGCTCACTCATGTGCTCTGGGATAGTATGTCCTTAGTGGATCAATAGGGGCCTTCAGCAAGTACAACGAAGCCGACGACCTAAACCATAACATGTACCGGTGAAGGGCTTGTTGTATATCTCCATCATTATCATCGACATCAACAATGTGATCTCCTCTCCCAAGTAATGTAAATTATGCATGATGATGCAATCGTATCGCTTTCCTCGACCATCAACTCTTTTGAAGCTGGGATCCATCGGCGTGACATCAATGCGTGGTAAGTGTCCAAACTGACGAAGAGCTCTATCAAGAAGGTGTCACTCCACCCTCTTTCAGCTGATAATGGGAATGCGTGCTAGCCATATAATCTCGCCCGAAAAATATCGATAGTGAGCTCGATCGAATATGTCGACTTCCAAGTAACCTGCATGTATGAGTAGCTATTACTCAATATTGCATTAAAATTTAGAAAAATAGACTTTAACATTTAAGATTAGTACCTGGCTCAGTAGTAGTTCATCAAGCTCATCCTGATATAGCCTGACATTTGCAAAGGGCATCACCACACATACCATTCGTTCCACCTGATTAAACCAGTTTTCATATATAAATCAGTTATTTAGCAAATCATTATATTAAATCAATTGAAAACCAACTTGGTTTCCTTTCCTGAAACCAATTCTCAGCCCATCAAGATCCTGAGGATATGGGACATGTAATATTGGTCTCCCAACATGAAGTCACTTCCAAGACCAGATCTGGAGCAATTGAAGACAACCAGCCATGTTGGCCCTCCTTGGTCTAGTTGACTCATGTAGCTCCCTGTATAAGTGTGCTAGCACTATTCCGCCAACTGAGAATGTGTTAAATGTATCTAGATCTTCTAATAAAGGGAGATATTATAAGTGCACCTCTGAACCTGAAGTATCCTCCCCAAAAGAAACAGTGCATATGCTCATAAATGTATGCTAAACTCCAGAACTGTGAGATCGATGTAGGACTCCCTAAAAAATATCCACCGCAGCCACCTTAGAGACATACAAGTATGCGCATGTGTCTGACCCATCCTAAAAGTAGAATGGATTGTTGGGTCGGGGGTCAATATCTGATACAATGCATAATGCCCCCGAACTCATCGCGGAAAGTCACCGGTTATTTGATCTAGCGGGACATGATAGTTCAAAGCGTATGCGCCCATAACTCATTGTGCATGCATAATGAACGAGCGGGACTCATTATTTTCAGATTCAACTAGGCGTGAAAATAATCCATTGTTAGCATCAACCAGTGGGAGTAGCATTACGATACTTTCCAAGTAAGAATGTCTTATCCATGCTCAAAACTGGATGACAAAATTCTCAACCTGATATCGATGGTCCAAACACCCAAAATAATCTTTGAAATTTGCATGTATTTGATGATAAAATTCTATAAATAGAGTCTTGAAAAACAGAGCATAACAAATGTATGAATAGGCCAAAGAGCAATACGAGTCCTCCCAACTCTCAAATATTGCTCTGATACTCTTACATTGTGCATCTCATGTCTTCATGTAAGACACTTTAATATTAAATTTTGATTACATCCCTCCAATGATCTCTCTTGGTTTCAAGTCTATCTGAGATCGCATAACTAGCATTATGAAATAACTAATAAATTTAGATGTATAATGATGATGTCCAGAATCACTGATAGTGCTGAAGCATGTATGTGGTGCACCTAACGTTGATATCCTTCAAGCACATCCCAACTGTTTGCTCCTACTACAGTGCATGCGTCATTGGCATGGTCTGCTAAGATTACTATATTGTGCATATACAACTATATGTGTTTCCTTCTTATTTGGAAACTCATACCTTCACATAATTCGACTGGAACTTCGATATCATCTGCAAAAATTATACTATCAGATGGACCATCAAACACAATGTATGCATCTCAATCTTTTGTGGTTTCACATGTGCAGACATAATCGTTGTTACAGATCATATCATCATCATTTGCAGAATTTAGGATTGAATGATTCCTAATAAGTTTGTGAATTGTCACATAAATCGTATTTAAGGAAAGAATCTTCTTCCATCACTATCATCATCACTTGATTGCTATTCATTGTGTCATACTCATCATCGGGCAATCTAGATGCACCGGTTGCTCGCAACCGTGGACAGCATTTGGGTTATGTGTAAAGAAAGTCAACATCATTAAAATAAGATGCGAGATAGGTTGAACCATAAAATCAACACACTAATAGTATTTTTAAGGTAAATACTAACCTTAGTTATGAGTCGTCGCAGTAGTGTTGCGGTACAGTTGCTATTGACAAAGTGAAATCATATGTGTAATCAGATGAAATATTGTGCTGCATAAGATCAATATCAATTGCAGCTGAAATACTACAGTGTGGTTTGACTTCCACAAAAAGAATCAATGTTTGGCGAAGCCGTCTAATACAACACCGCTCATTGTAAATCATGATGTTATAAATCGCAACAAGAAAATGACACGTTAGCTCCACTATAAAGTTATCTACATCATAACGTAGAAATCCCAACACTTTCTATTTTAAATCTTCTAAACTTGTGTAACGCAAGACTCGCATAAAACAATTTCTTCCATTGACATAATTTGGAATAAATTGATCATCAATGATTAGTTGTCCATAATAGAAAAGGATCAAGGAAACGAGCTCTTGACTCATCCTAAAGTATGCTCAACAACCAACCTACAATATTAGATGAATAAAATGTACGTACTGAAGCAAAAGTCCTTCTATATAAAGTTAAAATTAAATAATTTAGTGTTCAATAATGCTCACTAAGCAAATAACATTAAAGTCTAAATAAAACTCTGCAAAACTCTAAACATCCACACATCCTATATCATCAGTGATTTAATTTAAATAAATACTAAATATAATCCTAATTTTATATTGATCAGACTGATTCTGCTTACACTGCTACTAAGGCACAAGTTAAATCTAGGAACAACAGAAAAGTTGATAAAAGAAATCAACAATTCCTTGAAGTCTCATTAGGAGGGTTAATATTCAGATAGAAAATAATAAGATCAATTCAGTGCTACATCAAAGGGAGACACTTAAAGAATGACCGAATATAGTGGGAGTAGCGACTTAGGTGTTCAAAGAAACAATCTGTACTTTGCTACGTCTAGTTCTAATTTGTCCAACTTTACAATGGCCATCAGACTTGCAAAATGGAAGATTAGGGAATAACTAATATTTATCTTAGGGATCTGGTCACGTGCGAGGTGGAGCCAGAGTGCGAGGTGGAGCGGGCGGCATGGATGCTTTCTGGAGGTCGCATGAGGGTCACTTGTTGTCGGGAGAAAGAAGCAAAGAATCCGGGATCTACCACATGATGCATAAATATTATTTTGAGCCGTCGTCGATTATCGGGCGACTACTTTATAAGCCGTCATTAAAGCGATGATTTAAGCACCTGATGAGGTGGTAAACAGCGATTATCTGATTCTTAAATTTTTTAAAAATATATTTAAATAATTAATTTATATTATTTTAATACTTATTTAGAAAAAAAAACTTTAGAGTTTTTTTAGAGCCTTAATTCTGCCATATATATATATAATAAGACTCCAAATTTAATAATTGTGCCACAGAACCTAAGAAAACGCGTAATTTTTTTTTTTTTTTTTTTATCCTTTATGTAAAATTGGAATATAAATTTCTATTCAAATACGTAAAAGAAACTTAAGAACTGTTTGGAATTATGTTTTATTTTATATTTATATTTTAATTAGAAATAAAATATATTTGATGATAATAATTATTTTTAAAAATACTCAAATATTTAAACTTTATTTTAAATATTTATAAAAATAATAAGATTTATTTTCAAAAGAAAAAAATAGAAGCACATAAAAATATACTGAGCACGTATATTTTTAGAAATAAAAATAAAAAAAATTCAAAATAGAATTGATCACAATTGTGCCATGAAAAATAAAACATTTTTTTTATTCTATTTGATTGAAATGATGCTTAAATTAGTCCAAAATATTGATTCAACTAACTTAGGTCAAAATTCAAACTTTGGCTTGACCGATTCAATTAAGTCTATGCTGGTTGAAGAATAGAGATAATATTTGATGATGATAATTATTTTTAAAAATATTCAAATATTTAAACTTTATTTTAAGTATTTATAAAAATAATAAGATTTATTTTCATAAGAAAAAAAAATAGCACATAAAATATACTGAGCACGTATATTTTTAGAAATAAAAATAAAAAAAATACAAAATAGAATTGATCACAATTGTGCCACGAAAAATAAAACATTTTTTTTATTCTATTTGATTGAAATGATGCTTAAATTAGTCCAAATATTGATTCAACTAACTTAGGTTAAAATTCAAACTTTGGCTTGACCAATTCAATCAAGTCTATGCTGGTTGAAGAGTAGAGACTAATGATGTATTTATAATTAAATTTATCAAATTAAAATCAAAGAAAAATTAGGCCCGTATTTATTTATTTTTCTTAATTTTGGTGCCAATAAGAACATGTCTTGCAATTAAATAAAGTTTAGTATATCTAATTTCTCACTATGAAATGGCCTAATTGCATGAGTATGAATAGATGTTTGAAGAAACCTTTAGGATTAAAAATTTGTTGGATAAGAAAGAATGAAAATGTTTTTAAAAAAAATCCAATTGGCCACAAATTAATTCTTGAATAGCTTTTCAATTTGTACATCTTAAAAACTTTGAATAAAAATCCTCTCAAAATAAGTTATTTATTTATTTACTTAAAAATATTTATATAGATATCATACAATTCTTACATATTTACAAGACATTAATTTTTACACTTAATTCTTACATAAGTGCCAAAGATAATTTTTTATTTTATAAGATTAAATAAAAAGAATATTTCAGAATCATTTAGTTGAAGGCCTTCCAAAGCTAAAAACTGCTCAATGGTTGAGATCAAGCCGAAGGCATTACTACTCTTCTGAAAACAAGTTCAGAATCACTGTTCTTTCATGAAGAAATTAATTACACGCAGGAAAAATAAATTTATGTAATTAAATGTAGGGGAAATTACATATACAGCACATAGTTTTGTATATTTACATCTGATCCCTGTACTTTCAATCTCCCATCTTTATATAACTAATATTTAAATGATTAATATTACATCAAAAATAACATCACTATTCTATTTAAAATAAAATGCATATCATACATTAAAAAAAAATACTATACTTATAAAAATAAGGCATTTACATACATAACACACAATTCATATATATTTATATATCTAATATTTATATATATATATATATATATATATATATATATATATATATATATATATATATATATATATATATATATATATATATATATATATATATATATATATATATATAAATATCTAAATCTTTAATATTAGATTACAATTAAATTAGAATGAAATGCACCTATTCAATAATAAGAAAAATACTATATTTATAAATATCAAAATTTAAGTATTAGATATATAAATGCAAAAATATTGTGTACAAAAATTTTCCATCCAGAATTGTGAACTGATGCTGATTTATTTAGACTGCCATTATACAAATAAAGGAAACAGACGAGTGAAGAGGGAGCCACAAGCATTGGGATTTGATGCTAGTTGATGTATTATTTGCCTTGTTCAGTTCTGCATGTGGGCATCGAAATCTGTAAAGATTGAATGAATATGCTGGAGGAAGATGCCTTCTCTCTTCTTTAGAAACCACAAATATTTCATCATGATTTTAATTTTTAGCCACCATATATATATATATATAATGTATAAAAACATCTAGAAGTTTCCTAAATATGTTAGATTTTTCTTTGTAATGCATATATGCGTGTGTTTATTATGAGTTAATCTTGGCTGCCATCTGAGAAAAAAAATTACGTCAGAATATTCTTATAAAAAATATATCAAAATGGCCTATAAATCAAACAAAAGTCTTAAAACTCACTTCATTTGTATTTAAAAAAGAGATAATTACATAACATTTAAAATTTATATATTTATAGAATTAACATCCAGTTTATTTTTCTAATTAAAAATTCTAATTATTTGAGCATGTTATGATCAAACCACTAAAAATTTAATAAAAGAGAAAAATATGAGTTGAAATTTTAATGTGAATTTGAAAAAAGGAAAATTTACATAAATGATGTATTTTATTTTAAATATGTATATTTGAGACTTTCATAAAAAAAGGCCCTAAAAAAATCAATGATATTTTGATATAATAATAAAAATTTAAGTGTTATTTAAGTTTAAAGTTTATATGAAATATTAAATCGTATTTGATATGTAATAAATCCTCAAAAAAAAAATAATAGGATGATGTTTTTATAAATATGTATATTTTGAGTGCTATGTAATTGCCCCTTAAAAATACAAGCAATCAATTTTTTTTTAACTTTTTTTTTTTTAGACTTCTGACTTTTACTGCCATTTGATACATTTTTAACTGAATATTCTAACGCAATTTATATAAAAAAATTACTCTTGTATTTTAAAATTAATGCTTTGCAGGCCAAAAATAAATAAATAAATAAATCTTGCATTCTAGATATTTTTTGCTTAGATTAATACAAAAATGTGCCATATATTCATATCAACTTCAAACAAAAAAATTAAAATGTGCCTAAATCTATTTAGGAAGTAAAACATTACACGTAAAGAGAATCAGCGCATAAGCATCAATAACAAGTGAATGCAAAGACAAACAAAGAAAAATCAATTATATTCTTAAGAAGAATGCTAAACCGAGCAATCCTGATGACATAACAGTGGATTAATCATGGAATGAAGAATAATAAATAAATAAATTAGAGTTAGGTGAGGTTGCTTCAGATTCTCAAAGCAGAGAATACATTAAAACAACTCGAAAAAGTAAAGAGAGAAAAAAAAAACACTAAAAGAAATATCATTCCATAAAGATGAAATTATAGAAATATTGAGATGCATAAACTAAACCTAGACGCTACAAAACTTTCAAAGATTCTGTAAAGATCATATGCTTTAGTATTGCAACTGTCAAATTCAATCTATGTCAGTAGATACTGAAGGAGGAGAAACTAACCGGAGAAATTTGATCACAGGAGGTCAGCGACATTCGATGGAAGCTCCTCAATCAACACGTTGTAGAACTTCTGAATATCATACAGCATGCTAGTATCATCCAGAGTGACAAAATTGATGGCGACGCCTTTCCGGCCGAACCGTCCACTTCGACCGATCCGGTGGAGATAGCTCTCTGGCTGGGTGGGCAAATCATAGTTTATGACGAGGGAGACCTGCTGCACGTCGATGCCACGAGCAAGGAGATCGGTGGTGATTAAGACGCGAGACGAACCGGAACGAAACTCGCGCATGATGATATCTCTGGTATTCTGATCCATGTCACCGTGAGTAGCAGAAACCGTGTGGTCGCTGGCTCTCATCTTGTCACTGAGCCAATCGACCTTGCGACGGGTGTTCACAAAGATCACACTTTGGGTGATGGCTAAGGTTTCGTAGAGATCGCAGAGTGTATCGAGTTTGTAATCTTCCCTCTCAGTATTGACATAGAACTGCTTTATGCCCTCAAGAGTGAGCTCGTCTCTCTTTACAAGGATCCTTACAGGTCTGTTCATGAATTTGCGGGTGATGTCAAGAGCCTCTGGTGGCATTGTGGCAGAGAAGACGCCAACTTGAATCCTTCTAGGAAGAAGCTGAAAGATATCGTATATCTGAAGTAGGAAAAGCAGAATAATAGATAATTGGTTAATAAAAAGATCTCAGATACATGAAAGTGATGAACAGAAGGTGCATAAAGTTGAGTTTACTCTACATTAATAGATCAGAATTGATTAGAATTTCTTACAAATCAAACACTCATAAAAATAAACTATTGTACTGTAATGTGCACAGATAACATTTGTTTTTCCTTCCAAGCAATTTGGGTGTTGATGAGTTAGGAATTTGATAGAAATGCATTCCTCAGGGAATCAGATGTGTATTCATTATGCCTTGAAACTAACTTGTCTATAGACCAATTAAAAATGTTTGAAGTTCTAGCTAGTTCGTATCATTGATATAAATTCTAGTTTCTGCTAACCATATAATCATATTAATTTAACGTAAACTAAAAGTGGTAGTGGGAGTTTCAGTAGTCTCTAAAACTCTATATTGACAGGATTTTCATGCATTTGGTATATCTTTTGTGAAAATACTTTTGTTTCAATATTACTAAAATGAATCAAAGAGAAGAATTTAAACATATATATATATTGTTTGACATGCTTTAAGACAAATCAAATTGAAAGAAAGCCTACCAGAAATCTGATTCAAGATAACAACAAAGATTGGAGAACAGGAGGGCACACATGCAGAGGTCGTGAAGCCAAAATAATATAAAATAAAATCTATTGGAAATTTGATCCGATAATAAATTAAAGCCCAAATCAACTCAGGGATTGACCATTTACAGCCAACGCCAATGGATATAAATATTTTGACAACACTAATATTTAACAGCATTAGTATTTTGCAGTGACTAAAGAAATAACAAGAGATCATTTTGATCTTGAAGAGAGTGATCAAATCATAATTAAAAGACAGAACAAACAATAAACCAATAAAGTAATATGTAAGTTCCCTGATCCCTCCAATAGCATTTTAGTAACAATGGTTTCAAATTTAATCATATCTCAAAATTCTATTACAAATAAAGCCAATCAACAAGTGATCATTTTACTCTTGAGCATGTACTATTTTTATAATTAACCAAATTATCAGTGCAGCATACATGTATGTTTGTATATTAGTATTTCTTTATTTTGAGTGCTGAAACAAAAAAAGCCCTAAGGGTGCACTTTGAGTAACAGCAAAATCGTAAAACAATAAAAACTACTTTTCTAGCACAACCAACAAGTGGTCTAAATAAATCATTTTTCTCCAATATATTCTATTAAGTATAATATTCTCATTTAATCCTAATAAATTAATGTCATCTTTTTATACCTCCTAACCAAATCTTTTTAATTCTACTTCTATCTTTTTAACGTAGGCCGAATCTAATACATTTACTCTCCTAACTAGGTTATCGGACGGCAGGCAGTTTATGTGGCCAAATCATCTAAAGCGACTCTCTCTAATCTTATCTATCCCTAGAGGTACTCCAACCTTATCACTTATATATTCGTTTCTCATTTTGTCTCTAAGTATAGAGCCACTCAACCACCTGAGCATCCTAATTTTTCTAGCACAATCAAACAAATGAAATAAAGAGTACAAAAGAAAGACAATTATTATTTGGGGGATTTACATACATACCACACAATTCTTATGTATTTATATGTCTAACACCTAAACTTCAATTTTTACATCAAAAATATCATCATCGTTCACTTTTGAAAAGCGAAATGCACATTTTTAAGCATAGGAAATGTTAGATAAGTAAATATCTAAGTTTAAATATTAGATATGTAAATGCATAAAATTGTGGGATATGTATTTAACCGAAAGGCACATGCATTCATATCTAAGGATACTGGCAGGTGGAGGGAAATAAAAAACAAAAGCAGCCCTTCAGCTACAAGGTTTTACCAATGCATAAATAGCAAAAGTTGCACTAAAGACCAATTCATTTTGTTATAAATATTTGGATCTCAGTTTAGGGAGTTGCGAGTTGTAATGATATTCATTTACTCTGCTAAAATTCACTTCTTGTAAACTCACTTTATGTGTTTGTATTTAGGCTGTAGTGAGTTTCATTTTTATCCATCTCCTAATGCTTTAATGTTTTTATTATAATAAAAAACACAACCACAGAGGTAGCTTCCTAGCCATCAAGAATGAAACTCACTCCTCACTTTTTTTTTTCATAGTGAGATTTAAAATTTCAAAAACAATTCCATCTAAATTTATTTTAACAAAGTAACAAACATATGAACTCACTTTTGTAAATAAGAAAAAATCCCAGATACTTGAAGTTTAAGTGTGAAAAATTAGCCCTAGGAGAGAAAAAATAATGTTTTTTTTTTTTCTTAAGCAGGGTAGACAAGGTGCAGGAATGCAAACAACGAAGTAAACTTAAGATACTTATCAAAGTAACCAAAGTAACAACTATACATGCGTAACTATCACTACGCCACAAGGATGGCATGAAGATAAAAAAGATAAAGCAGTTGAGGTTAACCATAAAAGTTTTCACGGTATTAGTGAAAAAAAAACTCATTAGATTTTTTTTAAAAAAAAAAACTGTGCACCACAGAAAATTTGCTGACCAATCCAAACCTTTGCTCTAAGCCAGCACTCAAAATTAAGAGTCTATCAAGAACGGTGCAACGAACCAATGCACTTGGTGGGATGAATAACAAAACCACTGATTGTTTTCAAACTGAACTTAACAAATTGAATAACATTCTATAAGCAGTAAAAACAAAATATCTGTGGAACATCAAAATCCAATGAGCATGTTCAGCTTTCGATGGTATAATTTTCAGTGAAGAAGAAATCATTAGGAAAGGGGGATAACGAGTCTAGCAAAAGATGATGCATCGAAGCCTTGTAATTGTAATCATGAATGAAAAATTCAAAATCACCCTATGTTTACACTGATTTGGGAAAACAAACAAGAAGCAAAAAAGATGAAAAACTCTAATTAGCATAAAAAGAAACAAAAAAAGCCTCTTCAGCAAACCAAAATTAAAGAAACATGTTCAGCATCCTAAACAAAATCCAGTCAAGAAAATGACCTGATCCTTGAAACCACGTGAGAGCATTTCATCAGCCTCATCCAAAACAAAAATCTTCAAGTAGTCAGGGTGAAGAGATTGCCTCCGTAGCATGTCAAAAACACGACCAGGAGTACCAACAACAACATGCACACCACTAGAAAGGATGCGCTGATCCTCCCTAACACTAGTCCCACCCACACAAGCATGAACTTTCACAGCCAAGTAGTCACCAAGTGCACGCATAACCTTTTCTATCTGCTGCGCCAATTCTCGAGTAGGAGCAAGAACTAAAGCTTGGCATTCAACCAATCCATAATCAAGTTGCTGCAATTCGGAACAAAAAGTTGCAGTTTTTCCCGTCCCAGATTGAGCTTGCTGAATAACATCTAAGCCCTTACAAAAGGGAACAATTCCTCTTTGCTGGATTGCAGAAGGTTTCTCAAAACCTGCAAGAACGTGTTGAACGTTTAGTTGCACAGCAATCTAGCAAAATACATGATAAAAATATGCCTTAAATGTCCTTTCAGTTTGGAGAAATTTGCATCCACCCGTTAATTTACAAATAGAAAAAAAAGTTCATGTTGGAATACCATAAGCATAAATTCCTCTCAAAAGATTTTCCTGAAGGCCCATTGCATCAAAGCTATCATAACCTTCATCATAAGATGTAAAAAAATCTTGACTGCCTGCTGAAAGCCTGCAATTACCCACGTAACTAAACACGCTTAACTATTTGATACATAACAATGACAATATAGGAAAGAAAATATAGAGTTTGAAGATGTCCGTACAGCTCATTCATTTTCAAATCATAGTGATCAACATCAAACTGCAGTCTTTCAAGTACAAGTCCTGCCATACTATGTGCAAAAATAAACTGATTAATTCAAGAAATTTGTAACAAATAAGAGTATTGACAGAGTTGGGTCAGAAAATTATGCAAATAAAGCAATGCATAAAAGGCATTATGGCATCAAGTTATGAAAAAATATTTAAGATGACATACTAAAAAAAAGAGAAATGAATCAAGAATGCTACCTTTCCCCTAAACAAAGAAAATACAGGCAAAAAAATAAAGGGATTAGCTAAAAAAGTAGACCCATCTTAATCAAGAAATCAACTCAATGAACGAATACAACAAGAACAACAAGCCTTTATCCCACTAAGTGGGGTCGGCTACATGAATCCTTCGTCTTCATTGTGTCCTATTATGTGTCAAATTCTCATTTAATTCAAGTATACTAAGGTCATTTTTTATACATCTTAACCAAGTCTTTTTAGGTCTACCTCTACCTTTCTTAACATAAGGCAAATCTAATACATCTACTCTCCTAACCGGGTCGGCAAATCTAATGCATCTACTCTCCTAACCGGGTCATCGGACGACCGACGCTTTATGTGGCCAAACCATCTAAGGCGAATCTTTCTAATCTTATCTGTCATTGGAGCTACTCCAACTTTTTTCCGAACATACTCATTTCGCATTTTATTTCTAAGAGTAAAGTCACTCATATCCTCATCTCTGTAACACTTAACTTAGTCTTATGCTTCTCTTTTATTGGCCAACATTCGCACCATAAGTCATTGCAAGTCTTAACACCATCTTATAAAATTTTCCTTAAGTTTATGGAACTTTTCTATCACACAACAGGATGCATTCCCCACTTCAACCATCCAACTTAAATTCTACTAATAACATCTCCATCTATTTCACCATCATTTTGAACAATAGAACCTAAATACCTGAATCGCTCACTCTTATTAATGACTTGTTCACCTAATGTCACAACACTGCCACTAGAACTTCTACAACTAAAATTACACTTCATATATTCAATTTTAGATCTACTTAAACGAAAACCTTTAGACTCTAAAGTTGACCTTCATAATTCAAGTTTCTCTTGCACTCCTCCGATGCGAGCTCCTACTCTCTTAGCGGTCGAAAGAAATCGGCATTGGGACTGTTTGAATCACGGTGTAGGTAAGGTGGGACCGTGGTCAAGCCCACTCACTATTGAAAGATATTCGTGGGAGGGCAAGTCTTATCAACAAGAAAAATGTCATCAGCAAAAAGCATACACTAAGGTACATCTTCCTGTAAATGCCTAGTAAGAACATCCATAACTAAAGTAAAAATATAAGGGCTTAAAACTGATACTTGATGTAATCCAACTGGAATAGAAAAATATTTTGTCAATCCTCCTTGTGTTTGGACACAAGTAACAGCTCTAGTATACATATCCTTAATGACTTGAATATGACCAATATTAATTATTTTCTATTCTAGAACTCTCCAAAGAACATCTCTTGAAACTTTATCACAAGCTTTCTCTAAATCAATAAATATCATATGTAAATCCTCCTTACTTTCTCTATACTTCTACATCAAATCTCTTAACAAATGTATAGCATCCATAATAGATCTACCTGGCATGAAACCAAATTGATTGTGAAAAACTTTTGTATCACATCGTAACCTAGCTCAATTACTCTCTCCCATAACTTTAATGTATGACACATTAACTTAATTCCTCTAATTTGCACACTCTTGCATCACCTTTATTCTTAAATATAGAACCAACAAACTTTTTTCTCCACTCATCGCATCTTTTAGTCTTTAAAATAACATTAAAAGATTTGTAAGCCAAGAAATTCCTTAATCTCCAATCATTTTCACACTTTTATTGGAATATCATCGTCCTACTATTTTTTTCCACATTTAATTTTCTTTAAAGCTTCTAACTTGATTTACTAATAACGATAAAATAAAATTCTCTATTTTTTGTTTAGGTATTAAGATTGCTAAAATCAATTGATTCTTCATTGAAAAGTTTATCAAAATATCATCCACCTATTTTCAATATCCTTTTAAGTGACTTTATTATTTTCATCTCAATACACCTCATTAACTGCTTTACTTCTCCTATCTCTTCTGGTTGGCTAATTTATACATACATCTTTCACTTTCTTTGATATTTAATCTATATATAAATGTTAAATTTTATCATATATTACTTTCTTAGAATCTCTACAGTCACTTTATATTTTCTCAATTCTCGAAGTTTTACATCTAAACCAAGTTTTATAACAATGTTTTTTATTTCTTATATTTTCTTGCACACTCTGACTCCACCACCAAATATTTTTATTAAAAGAATGAAAGAGAAAAAATTTTACTATAATTAGACAATTTGTAAAGCATTTGCTAAACTCAGTATCAATTTTTTTTAATTTAATTGTGTCAGGCTTCTTTAAAGCTGCACAAACTTTATTATATAAGGCAATACAACGTAGACATAAACACAATAGAATTCAAGAAAAAGACCAAGACTCCTTTTTTGTGAATAAGGCATCCAAGAAGTTCAGTGTTTCCAGCTTTTTTGTCACATGGTTTGTGTCCTCACGGAACCTCTCTAGGACATAGAGTTGCTACACTGTTAGCCATGAGGATCAAACCTATTTTATGATTTTGACCAATTCTCTGGAATCTATCCAGATCCTCAGAACGATAGGAATTCAGAAATTGTGGGAAAGATCAACCATAGATATAAATCACAAATACATTTGAAAGACAAGAACTCAGAATTACCATTTTGATTGTCTGAAAAATGCATTCAGTATAAAGGAAATTCAGGTAATTATTTTCTTGGTGTTTGATTTGACATAAAGTAGCTGTATTTACCACAATAAGAAATTGCTTGGTTTGGTATATGAAAGTGTATAAATTTAATAAATATGTGGATTTTAATTTTGATATTATTTAGTTTGAAGCAAAAAAATCCAAAAATATTTTTATCGAGAAATGCATTCATAGCTTGTAATACCCCCAAAAGGATCAAAAGGGTCATTTTAAATGAATTCTAAATTTGCCCGGATCACATAAATCCCAATTTCAACAAATTGCACAAATTTCAAACACATAAAAGGGTGTGTCATTCCTGAAAGCTCGCATTTCATTGAAGCCATACTAGTTGATGATTGTCGGATGTGTTATCATGCCACAAGCAACGACACCGACATCTACATGCCCCGATGAAAACCCATGGCCAATATCAGCTACCCCATGCCACCATCCCATGACATTGTCCCCGCACTCAATGCTGCCATTTGCATCATTCTCGTTATTAACTTGCAAATGTCCTATAAAGAACCTAATTTTTTAAGCTAATTTATATTAGTGTGGTAAAAACATATTGCATTTTAAATTATTAGTTAAATAGAATTTTAATTTGACGTTATAGCCAACCAAACACAAAAAAAATGATTTCTTTGATTTATTTTACAACAAACCAAGCAATATTGCCAAATTAAAATGCAATGTATTTGATTTAAACTGCATCCTCAAAATGCATGTATCCTAAATCCTTGCAAACAAACAAACTCTAAATCTAAATGGCCATAAAATGCACTCAAAGTAAAAATAGAAAAGTAAAACACATTCTTTGGGTATTTAGGTTGTCGTGAAATAGCAGAGTTTGCTTCACATAAAACCACTTTTTAGGTCACTTCAAGCATAAATTTTGTTGCATTCAATTTGTAGGAGAGTTAGGTTTATGAGCATCTATTTCACTAAGAACCAAACTGTGTAAAATAACTATAAAACATCAAATAAGAAATTTGCCTTGCATCAACGTATTTTATCAAATAACAAAATTTGGGAAAAAGTTCAATAAATATTACATGAATAAGCAATAATTCCACAAACAACAAAGAGAAGACATACCTTAATCCATGATACTTTAAAACGAGGCTTGATATTCCACCATTATAGAATCGCAACCATCAATTTTAAAAAGAATCAAATCATTTTATTTTAAATTATAATCTTAATATAAAACTATGTTTTATTATTTCATAATATAAATAAAACATTTTATATATCTTTCAACTATTTTTTAACACCAATATATCATATTTACCCAATTTAACTTTTTTTTTTTCGTTTTGCCCATGTGCATCCGTAAGGTATGATTTTATTTACAGTGTACATGAAATTTGAATTCAAAAAGGCCTTGGCAACAACTTTTAAGGCCCTTACCCAATCTAACTATATTTACATCATTTTAATATAAAGAAATAACATTGATTCGTGTTATAATTATTACTTTATCGGCTGCCCTACCATTGACCTTTCATTTCCTCAAAGTTTCATATGTTCTTTTCAACTTACAACCCAAGACATCTCCCCAATTTGGTTTTGCAGGATCATTTTCAACATTAGAAATAAATTTCAGTTCTAATGAGCAGCGAAGAAAAGATTTCCGCATGATATTTGCAATAAACAAATACATCTAAATTTCGCTTAAGATTGATGGCTAAAACAGCTCAGCGTCTATCATAAAGATATTTTCAGAAATTTTTAGCCTATCTTAGCTGTATACTTACAAAAAAAAAAAAAAGATTGAAACGTAATAATTGCGGAAGAAGTTAGCAGCAAAAATGCAATATTAATAGCCTATATCTTAATTATGATATAGATACTTTACATAAGATGATGATGGCAAAAAAAAAACTCTGATGGAGTAATGGATGGCATAAGTATAGGTACGAAAAATATTCTCCATAGAACAAAAGCCCCTCCCCATATCTCTCCCTACATAAGAGAGAAATAACCCGTACACTCAAGAAAGATCCAAGTAGTAATACACAATGACGGATACTCAGCGATCCCAAAACGGGCCAAGGCACATTGTTTTTTAAACCAAAATAAACTCACAAAACAAAATTTAATTAAACATAAAGAACCCCGAATTTGAACAAAGTTATGGATCATTGCCAAACAGCGAGCCCCTAATTTCTCCCGACGCCAGATCCACCAACTCCAGCAGCAACAATCAACGAAAACGAACCGCACAAGCCAAAAACACCATCCATTAAAATTTAATTCAATAGAATGCAGAACAGTAACACGAAGAGGCAATGCGACATAATGATGCGAAATCTGAAGATTTTCACCACGAACATTAGCACCCGAAAGCTTGAAGGCCGTCGAATCGCAGGGAAAATAACAAAAAGGAGATCAACGGAACCAATAGAAAGATTTCACTTACATGATTCTCAGGAGTGAGGGAGAATTGAAGAAAGAGTCTGTGGCCACGGAATTCTTTAAATAAAAGCCGATGCTCTGGACCGGACAAAATCGGTCAGTTTCAGTTTCTTCGGCCACGTTTCTTCGGCCACGTTGTTAGTGACGTCATTAGTAAAAATAATAATAAATATTAAAAAATAAAATTCACAAATATATATATTTAATTTATCTGCAGATTTTCTACTTATTTAATAAACAAATAGAAAAATCATTAAAATATACACATTTCATAATTAAGTTTAATTGGTTCATGAGTAATTCATTTAAATATTAAATACCCAAATTAAGCTTTATTTAAGCCTTAAAATAATATAAATTATCATCAAAATAATTAATTAATTAATAATTTATCAGATTGATTAATATTAAATTGATCAAATACACTACTAAGCATGTGATTCAGATCTAATATCTTGATTCACGACTAATTATGGATAACTCTAGCACTGAAAAAAAAATACAATTAATCTTATAAATTATTAAATTCAGGTCATGTCTATTCGAGTTAGATCAATTTTAGATTAAACCTGAATCCGATCAGTCGACCCCAATTGACACCCTCACAAATTATCCTTCTATTGCATTACACTCTAGCATGTTATCGTGTTGTCTAACTCTATCCTAATCTAATTATATAGACTTCCTTCCTTAATCTGTATAGTTAAAAGGGGGAACCAGCCTCTCAGAGATAAATTTATATGTTAGGATAAAAATGAAGAGCAAAAAAATGTTTAGAGAGGGCAAATGACTAATTGACTATTTCATAATTTAGGAGCGCAATTGTCATACTCAAAACCTATGTCACATCCCAAACGATCTCTAAGACTGTCAGGCGAGGCATAGAGAGAAAAATTTTTTGAATATTTCTTAAACAATTATTCTGAAAATTTTACTTACCACATAATAATGTAAAAAATCTACACAGCTGTCTAAATTCACCCAAAAAAAATTATACGAGAACATTTGTATAATAAAATAAATCACATTCATAGCAAACGAAAGCAATCCAATTGAAACTTTTAATACTAATTAAAGCATTTTAAACATTGAATATTGAAATAATACTTTAAATTTTACGGAACTTACCTTCAAAACTTATTTCCAATATTTCCCCACAAACTTTAAAAAAGGGGCAAAACTTACTCATCTAATTTCTCCATACTCTTCCCTAAAAAATAGTTATACTCAACTAATAAATCATAATATTTGAGAATCATTTTTCTGTTAAGCCATTTTGTCATTTATGTCGGTGATCATAACATTTTGATTAATTCTTTATCACATGCCATTCACAAGTTAAATTTGTTGCATGTCCAACTTTCAAGATCTGAAAGATAGTACTAAAATAATCAAAATGTCTGAAACAATATAGTAATGGAAATCTGATAAGAGCAATAATTGTTGAATGTAAATATGGCTATATATGACTGATTTTAAATAAACTTTAATGCGATTATCTATAAGAAATATCGATGTAAGCGATTATATTGTCTTCAATAAAATCACGAAAGAATAACATTCTTTCATATTAGAATTCTTAATCTTACATAGAAAACTTCTTTAGATGCCTCAAATCTTTGGTATATAAACATATCAATAGACTTATAAATTCATTTAGCACAAGCTATTCAAAATCTTGGCCCTCCTAATATTGCAATTTCAGATAGTCAATTAATCATTTGCATTCACTTACAAATTACAACAAATCGACTGACTAAAAGAATTTAATTAATGGTTGAGACTTACAGGTCAGTTTAGCAGTCGACACCCGCACTCTCCTCTCTGAAATCTTATTAATTATGCTTTCTTCCTACTTAAATGAAAATAATATGATTAGTAGGCATTAAAGTATTTAGAATTAATAAAACCAAAAGATTTATATTGATCTTATTCTACTCATAATAATTACAATTAATTTTAATTTGTTTTAAATAAATCAAGTTAAATTATTAATGCAAAATCATATTTCACTCATAATTTAATATTACTATTATATATATATATATATATATATATATATATATATATATATATATATATGACTAATTATTTACAAAATAAAATCATCTTAAAAAAATATTAAATTAAATAGCATAAATTTGTGACATTATAAATTTATAGTTAATAAAATTTATAAATAAAATACATACATCTAACTATAAATATATATATTAATTTATATTTTTAACTATAAAATAAATCTAATATAATATTTAATCAAACTAATAATTTAATAAAAATCTTAACATTCAATTATTAATTTTATTATGTCACCGCACATTAAAACACTAAATCATCAACACTTCTTTTATACTATACAAATATCATAAAATAGTTTCAATTTAATTCCTAATATATTAAATACATTACCTGCTACCACTCCCACCACTCCCACTGGCCGAAACCCTGCACTGCTGGAATCGCAGCCCAGCCGAGCCAAATCCCAACTCACGAGTCGCAACCCACCGTGCGAGAGTAACTCGCGCTGGCCTTGACAACTGGCGCCAACGCCGACGTACCCACCCGCACTTGCAGCCGAGCCCACCGAACCCCTCGCCGACCTCCTTCTCTCCCACGCCTCTTCTCTCGTGTGACATGGACGAACCGAGCGACACAGAAAGGAAATGACGAATGAAATAAGAAAAGACAGTTATAAACTCAAATAAAGCATTTAATTTTTTTTTCCCTAATCTAAAACATGCCGAGATAAGTGCGGAAAACTATCTTTGCTATAGTGCAGGTGACAGGATTAAGCGGTTAACTAAAGAGTTATTAATTTATGATTTAATTAAACTCTTAATTATTAATTATAAGAGGTTTTTACATACATAGCAATCGAAACATGTTTATTTATCGTTTACAAACTTAAATATTACATGTATGTTAGTCGCTTTGAGTTTGGGAGGTTGTAAGTCTAGCGTATTTTTGTGCAGCTATATCACTTTTGAGTGTTATATAAGTAATATTTAAGCTTGGGGTGTGAAATATGTAAATAGATATATTTTGAATGCTATGTATGTAAAAACCCCAAATTATTATTTGGTATATAATTAATAAATGTTTGTGTCTTTACAACCTTGTGTATATTAGGAGATTAATATACTATCAGATTCTTAAAACACATTACATACATCATTGCTTTAGGCAACTTTGAGAACATTCTAAGGCTGAATTGACTGCAAAGAAGGCAAAAGCCATGGCTATGCAGACCAACCAGCAGCAAGGAGAAGATGAAGAAGATAGCTGGGATAAGTTGCATATGAAGATAAAACATAATGAAAAGGCTTGGCTGCAAAGGTATCTTGCTGCCAACTGCCATCTCTGAGCCTAGGGATGTTGGGATTGTATGCTCACCAAAATCACTTATTGCGTCAGCGGGTGTCACTTTTGATAAGTATGTTTAGTTCTTTGCCATCGCCACCGCCCTCAGCCAAAGTTCCTATCGATGAACTATAACACAGTCCTAAATCTCTTAACATTGTATTCTCTGACAACGAGGCAAAGAAGAGAGGCTTGATAATGATTCTATATACAGTTTATGCGCAAAAACTCATTTTAATTCTCGCTGTTATCTTAGAAGAAAAATGTAATAGCGAAACTATAGTCAAAAGTGCATAAAATTTAATTGTATATTGGTAAATCACATGAGCGTGTGCCATAATGATAATCTTATATGGGTAAATATGATTAAAAGCTTGACTAAGTATGCCATATGATACAGAGTGATCTGCACCTCACCTTTAGAGTAACATCAACATAAGTTTCTCAACATCTGTAAAGGAGATTGTTAAAAATTTGCCCAAAATAGATATAAATTGATATAGATCTATTAATTCACTATATTTAATAGTATTACACTATTACAAAATTTCTTTTAATAGTGAAATAGTATTTATACTCATCCCTATTTTATTTGTTTGTTTGTTTGTGCAAATTTAGAAAAGATAAATGGTAAGAAGCAAGTCAGTTAGAGAAAAAAGATTGTAGATTCCTATTTATAGATTTGTCTTTCTCTATAATATAGTTATTCTTTTTGCAATTATAGTGTTAATCTTTTGATGGGTATACATGCATATCATGATTATTGTGTATAAGATTTTTTGTGATTGTATAGTTTTTAATATGAACTGAATGAAAATTAATGACTTTTCTTTTATTATATTTTGATGATATTAGTAGTTCTGAGTAAAATAATATAAAATAAAAATGAATTTCTTCCAAATATATATTGAGTGATATCTATTGTGCATCCAACACGATGCGACTCATCTCAGTTCAAGGATTATATTGTTTCGGGTCATAACAGCCATGAACCCATCAACATCTTGGTTTCCCTCTACTACACTAGCCGCAAAGATGGGTGGTATTAGTTGCAGAAAGGAAGTGGGTTAGCAGTAGAAGAAGAAAACATTAAGAGGAGTTGACAACATCTAGGAAACATAAACATGATCATCACCATCTCCAAATCTCTCCATTGTACCGGTGTTGAAGAGACAACGAAGCAACAAAGAAGAGTGAATAGAAAGATAGCAGATGAGGTTAGCCGAAGGAGAGACATAGTTTTGTTGGTTTGCATGAACAAGAGAAAGCCAAAAGCCAACTAATCCCATCAACGATACATCTGTTTTAGGTATCAATTAATCGATTACCTGATTCAAATTTTATATATGCCACATCAGTTTCCTAATATAAATGTGAATTTATTTAGAAAGTATAGCATTACTCTTTATTCTATTGGCAAGCTTTACACATCCCTTGGTGAACATAATTTTCCTGTCCTACAAACATTACAAAAAAAAAATGGATGAAAATGTAAAATCAAACATCTAAAACAATCTTTTATGTAGTTTCTGTCCGGACATACATACAATTAAAAGGCTTTAGCTACTTTAACAAAATTCATGTTCATCATTAACAGTTGAATTTGTTGGAGATATTGCATTTATCTTTCTCTTCTCATTGTCTCTACTAAAATGTGAATATCAGCCGTTTTTAACCTTTTTGGCATGTTATAATTGGCCAAAGAAGGAAGTAAAGCCGCATGCAGAATAACACTGATGACTTGACCAAATAGAAATCGGAGAAGCAAGAAGATAAAACTTACTGCAAAATGAGTAGCACAGCTCTGTGACGGCCGTTGCTGATTAAGACTTTCGTGAAGCTCTCTGCATCATAGCTGGTCTTATCTTTGCTCAGACAGCCGAGTTACCAAACCTTGCAGACTGTGTAACTGAAAAAGGAAATTGATGTCATCAGTAATGCTAAAACAACAAAACCCAGAATAAATTGACATAATAACTTATTCTCCATTTTATCACAGCAATCACTACCTTAAAAGCTCGTCATATTAGATCAATGTTTGGAGTGTATCCATGAATCATCATCTCATCTATCAAAATTTCAATGATCTGATGAATCTCTGTGGATATTGCCTGTAAACTTTCACCAGCATGGAACTCATGGACTTTATTGTCTACCTCAATCCAGCTACAACCCGGTGTTTTGGAAACACCCCTCTCTCTCATCAACCCTCTCATCCTTGCAGAATCATCCCACCTCATTGAACCTGCATAAATCTTTGAAGAGATAACATAATTTCCCGAGTTTGAAGGCTCCAACTTGAGGATTTTTCTCATAACTCTCTCTCCAATCTCAACATTTCGAAAACTTCGGCAAGCACACAACAAAGCCCCCAACATAACGGCATCAGGCATCCCCGACATTTGTTCCATGAGATCCCATGCTTCTTCCAAGTTTCCAGCACGGGCGAGAAGGTCCACCATGCAAGAGTAGTGTTCAATCTTGGGAACTACTCCAAACTTGGGCTTCATCAAACTGAACCAGTAACGGCCTTCTTGAACCATTCTAGCATGAACACAGGCTGTGAGTACTCCAATAAAAGTTACATCATTTGGCTGAAGAGTTGGCTCCTCATTCCTCATCCTGGTGAAGAGTGAAATGGCCTCCCTGCCTTTACCATGGAAGGCAAGCCCAGAGATCATGGCATTCCAAGAAACGATATTTCTACTAGGCATGGAAGTAAAGATTGTAATGGCACGGTCAACATTCCCACATTTAGCATGCATGTCAATGAGAGCTGTACCAACATAAACATTGTGATGAAGACCTCTCCTCAGTGCAAAATCATCCACCCACCTGCCTAATTCTAGGGCACCAGTAGCACCACAAGCTGACAGTACTCCAACTAATGTCATCTTGTCTGGCTCCACATTTGCTTCCTTCATGTTGTTGAATAGCTTGATGGCTTCATTAGATAAGCCATTTTGCGAGTACCTGATTCAGAAATGATTTAGTTAACTTAAGTTGGAAAATAATAGCATCACTTATACTTTCTTACGTTCAATTTTATTGCATTAGTTTTCTAAACCACTTATGTCAAGAAACAGGGTAATAAAATTCAATCTGAGTAAACAAAATTTGATGAAGACAAGCAGCTGACTGATCACCGAAAT
Source organism: Cymbidium sinense (assembly GCA_021442155.1). Lineage (NCBI taxonomy): Eukaryota > Viridiplantae > Streptophyta > Magnoliopsida > Asparagales > Orchidaceae > Cymbidium > Cymbidium sinense. Next base: position 200,101,027 of record CM038217.1, read on the forward strand.
CCATAACAAGATCATAATAAAAATGGAATTTGAAATGGAAATTTGCACACAACTATAAAAGAATTATGGTGAAGAAAATGATTTACTATATTTTGTCATCCTCATGAATCCTCTTATGGTCCTATCAGGAATCTGCATCCTGTAGTTAGTATATCATTCCTTCAGCTTATAATCACGTTAACTGGGCCTACTTTGATGGGTGTCAAAAATTGACCTGACACGGCAACCAAACCCGAAAAATCCGGGTTCGGGTTGACCCGAATAATTAAAGGGTCGGGTTCGGGTCAAAGGAATTGACATATTTAATTATTTGGGTCGGGTTTGGATTGACCCACTAACCCGAAATTGCCCGTCAACAAAGATTTGACTCATTTTTTATCCTCAAACCTCGAAATTGACCCAACTTTTTACCCGTGAATCCTAATTTAACTCGATTTTGATCTGATCTTGGCCTAATATATGTATAAATAAATCATTTGGGTCGTGTTCGGGTCAATCAAGTTGAAGGCGGGTCGAGTTCGGGTTAAGAATTTTGACCCGTTTAATAAACAGGTTGTGTTCGGGTCGGATCAATTTCGGGTCAGACTCGAACCTGACCCGCTGACCCGAATTGGCACCCCTACACGAAGGCAAGCTTAAAGACTAAAAAATACACTTTGGTTTTGCAGTACAGGCATATTTTATGATCTATAACAGAATAAATTCAATCATGGCTAACCAAAATATCCTTAGTAGATTTTAAAATCTAGACATACCCCGTAATCATTGCATTCCACACAGGTAAATCCCGTTTCTGTATCCCATCAAAAAGTTGTCTCGCTTCCTCTAGGTTTCCACACTTTCCATACATATCAATCAATGCAGACCAAACAAATGAATTCATCTCCACTCCACTCTCTTCCACCAATGCCGCCACCTCCTGCCCCAAGCTCAAATCCCCCACCTCACCGCACGCCGCCAGCACACTCGCTGCCGTCATCCCATTCATCTCAAACCCTTCCCTTCTCATCCTCCTGAACAAATCCAAAGCCTTCATAGCAAAACCCATCTTCATACACCCAGAAATCATCGCATTCCATGAAACCACATCCTTCGCAGAAATTCCATCAAACACCTTCCATGCACTCTTCAAATCACCACACCTAGCATACATTGTAATCAACGAATGTTGGGTGTTGAGATCTGAATCAAGACCACGCTGGTGAGCAGAACTATGAGCTGAAAGGCCATGGTAAAACGACGGTAGGTTTGCTGCGGCAATGAAGACGAAAGGATAGGTGAACTTGCTTGGCTTTTCGCCTGACTGAAGTAACTGCAGATATAATTTGAGGGCTAAGTCGTAGTTTTTCCATGAAGTGGAGAGGCCGCGGATCATAATGTTGAAGGAGAAGTCATTTGGAGAGGGGATTTGGGAGAAGAGGAATGAGGAGTAGGAGAAGGCTTTGAGGTCGACGAGTTTGCAAAGGAGATGGTTATGAAAATGGAGAGAAGAAACGAGCATCTGGGAGTGAATTTGCTTGACGGATTCCACTGTTTTAGATTGTTTGAGAAGAGAGAAGAGATGGGCTGGAGATGACGAAGGAACAGAAGGTTTCGGCTTGAACATTTGAGCCTGGAATGGAATGGCGGGAAGATAACGAAGACGGTTAACTTCTTCGAGCATTTGTGAAGGCTCGAGAACAAAAATAATCTAACTATAATATAAATTATTTGAGTTTGATAAATTATCTGAGTTTGATTTATCGATGGATTGAAAAATGATGAGCACAGTCAAAACTTGGCAGAACTTTTATTATAAAATTTTAAAAATTATTGTCGAATTATATAAATGAGAGATATTTACAAAAATCTAGTCAAGAATCTAGTAATGTTAATAACGCACAATTTTGATTTCCTTGAAGCATTAAGAAGTATAAAAAATAGTAAATTAGTAAGGGGAATAGCATAGGCTATCCAATAGATCATTTTATTTCATGGTTGAAAAAATCTAAATACCTCTCTCTCTCTCTCTCTCTCTCTCTCTCTCTCTCTCTCTCTCTCTCTCTCTGTATATATACGGCTTTGATTCTAAACATTAATCAATAGATCATGTTAAATGAGAATTCAAAACTCTGCTCATAAGCACCTGACATTTGTGGCTATCAAGGTTAATATTCACCATCACCATTAAGATTGATGTACGACTGTCACTAAGGTTGTTGCGTGCTAGAAAATCAATTGTGGTAGAGTGAAAGTTTACTTAACCTCATTAAAATCCAAAGACACACACGGTATTTAAAGAAACAAGAAAACTTGAAATTTTCACGTGTAAAATCTCGAAAAGAGGAAACCACGGCTGCTTGAAAAAAAACTTCCACTATGTATCTATTTTAGAGTACAAAATCTTCGATAACGGATTACATAATTGTATATGAAAGGAACAACCACTACGTGAATAATGCTCGTGGTATAAATTGCTAGCAGAGTGATGATGGTAACAAAAATAAGGCGACGATGAAGGTCGCCATGATGGAGAAGCCAGAGGTTGCGACGGCATGATCGGCGGTGCGACCCGTGGTGGTGGTTGACCGCCAGTGCTGATTGGCTTGGAGGATCTTCGCTTTGTTCTCTCTCTCTGCTACTCCTTCATGAAGGATGATGGGATTTATAAATTGGAAATGGCGTCTTTGTAAATACATGCAAAATCCGAACTCCCTTTCCATCGAACGCTTATGATGATTCCCTTGATCATATGATATATTTGTGTATTTGAATGCTCAAATGATGTCGGAATTATGAGATCTTGGGTTGTTAGATCCGCCGTCGAGACGCTCAATTTGACTATATAAACATGTTTAAGAGTTAATTTAATAATAATCGCTTGATCTCTAGTCTTTATTGTAATCGATTGACATCAGATTCGTGGTTTTGACTAGTAGTATTCATATCAAAGATCAACTCATTATCTCCAGTTGACACATGACCTTATCATATCAGCCAATACTTATTTTCATTACCAACATCAATATATATCATCGTCACTAACAAATGACATCATAATTAATGTTTGATATCTCTTCCTATAATGCACTTATCATCACCAAAAAAAATATTTTCACACCAAAGCCAATGAATGTCCCTGACACTTCTTTGCCATGAACTTTAATGCATGCCATCATTACGAATATTGTCACCAAAACTTAAGTATATCATCACCATTAAAATGTCAACACTTTTTATAAATATATAGGCCAACGCTCATCCTAGCCCATAATATCAAGGTCAATGCCCTTGTTCATAATAACTTCTAGAATCCTTTAATTTTCATCCTGGAAGATGAAAGTCATCAAGTCACATAAAAATTATATTTTTTATGATATATCACTCACGCTAATAAAATCACTTCAACTAAAATCATATCAAGTTTATTAAGTGTCTATGCTACAAGATTTATAATAAAGATAATTAATGCTAAAATAAAAATTTTAACTTTTTAATTAAAGTATTTCATAGAATTTTAGAATACATAATATCCTCAGATAATTCTCCTATTTAATTTCCTAAAAAATACATTTTCAAATAAATTTGAACATTTTTTAAAAAGCAAAAAACTTATATAAGAGTCTTTATGTCACTCTCAATAGCTAAAATAAAAGCACATTATTATTATTGATATGACCCTGAAAATTCCTCTAGTCGAAGCACGAATCTTGATGCCGAAAGAAATTGAAATTGGTTGAGATCAAACACTTAAAATATCATTGGAAACTTTGAGATATCAGTTAAATTCCTAAAAAGCTCTCAAATATGGAGTGTTTATAGTCAAATCGGCGTTGAGCCGGTTCCAACAAGCCAAAGATCTTACAAACTTCATTTGAGCATTCAAATACACAAAATACATCATATGATCAAGGGAATCATCATGAGCGTCCGATGGCGAGTGGTTCGATTTTGCATGTATTTACAGACGCCACTCCTCCACCTATAAATAGCTCATTCCTCATATGAGGCGAGAGAGAGAGAGAGCTCTAAAGATCCTCCAAGCACAATCGTCTCGACAATAACCACCGCCGGGCCGTCGTCCCGTCGTTGATCCTGCTGCCGTTAATCTCTGTCGGTCTCCATCATGATGACTTCGCTGATTGTTCTGCATTTCTCAAGTGATTGTTCCTACATTTCTACTAATTGTTCTGCTTTACGTGATTGTTCCTCAGCATTGCTAATTATTCCTCGGTGATTTCTCTGATTGCTGCACAGTTCACCATCATCTACTACTAAGCTTAACTGATCGTCACATAGCCGTTGTTCCTTTCTCATATACACCGTAATCCTGTGGGAAGATCTTTGAAACAGATACATAGTGGAAGCTTTTTTCCAGTGGTTTCCTCTTCAGATTTTCACGTAAAAATTTAGGAGTTTTCTTGTTCATTCTTTAAATACCTGTGTGTATGCTGGATTTCACAACGAAACTAAGGCGAATACTTTTACTCTATCGCAACTGGTTTTTTAGCATGCAACAGTTTGGCGCCGTCTGTGGGAACCTGATTCCCATTATTTTATCTTGTATGACGACCAAGTTCCCCAACAAGATCAAAACCACCATCGAGGTGGAGCATTTCAAACTTTTAAGGAGCGCAAGCGAAAAAAGAAGATTCATCAAACTTCGTTCCTTCAGATTTTGTCGAAAACTGGGGGGCAACTCTTAATCTCAGAAGATTGCCCATGTTAATATGGTGAGCATCTAATCGATTACCATCCCAAGAAACAAGTCAAAGTTGGAGAATATTTTCCAATTATACTTATGAAAAAACAAGACCAATGTTAAGAAGAAACTTTGGGTATAAGCTCAAACAAATGTTTCAATTTGACCTCTTTCATACAGGTTAACGTCATCGGGTAACACTCTGACAAACAACCTAGGATAGGTCAAAAGGTCCTTAGTGGACTTCCTACGACCTCTTAGATGTTAACGCCATCAAGCAAAGACTCGACAAACAACCTAGGATAGGTCAAAAGGTCCTTGATGGACTTCTACCTCTTCCACACGTTAACGCCATCGAGCAAAGACTTGACAAACAACCTAGATAGTCAAAAGGTCCTTGGTGGACTTCCTACGACCTCTTCCATACAGGTTAACGTCATCGGGCAAAACTCTGACAAACAACCTCGGATAAGTCAAAAACCTTAGCGATTCAATTCGACCTCTTCCATACAGGTTAACGTCATCGGGTAACACCCTGACAAACAACCTCGGATAGGTCAAAAATCCTCAGCGGATTCAATTTAACCTCTTCCACACAGGTTAACGTCATCGAGTAAAGACTCTGACAAACAATCTCGGATAGGTCAAAGATCCTCAACGGATTCAATTCAACCTCTTCCACACAGGTTAACGTCATTGAGCAAAGACTCTGACAAACAACCTAGGATAAGTCAAATGGTCCTTAGTGGACTTCCCACGGCCTTTTCCACACAGGTTAACGTCATCGGGTAACACTCTGACAAACAACCTCGGATGGGTCAAAATTACCCAATTCGACATCTTTCATAACGTCCATCGAAAGACTCGACAAACAATCTAGGATAGGTCAAAAGGTCGGGTGGACTTCCTACGACTTCCACATGTTAACATCATCGGTACCTCGACAAATAACCTTGGATGGGTCAAAATCCTCAGCGGATTCAATTTAACCTCTTCCATACAGGTTAACGTCATCGGGTAACACTCTGGCAAACAACCTCGGATGGGTCAAAGATCCTCAGCGGATTCAATTCAACCTCTTCCATACAAGTTAACGTCATCGAGCAAACACTATGATAAATAACCTCAGATAGGTCAAAACTTTGTAGCTACTCCACACAGGTTAACGTCATCGAGCAAACACTCGACAACAATCTCGATAGGTTCACGATTCAATTCGACCCCTTCCATATAAGTTAACTTTATCGAGTCACACTCTGACAAACAACCTCAGATAGGTCAAAGATCCCTGTCGGCCGCCAACCACCGTCGCCGATCACTCCGCCGACTACCGTTCGCCGCCACCACAACCATCGCCGCAATTTCACCGACATAATTATCGCCCGTACCCCGGGCCACGCCAATATGCTGCACCGCTGACTACTGCTGTATTGTTGTGACCATTTCGTGGCCGCAATACTGTCCGGCTACCGCTAATCATCGCTATCGACCGCTGCTGACTACTGGTTGCCATTACCGCTACACTATCGCGCATCTTTCGGTCTACCATCGTTGCCATCTCGCAATCTACCGACGCGCGCCGATTGCTGACTACTGCGGGCTATTATCGCTGACCACTTGCCGGTTGCTAACCATCGCTGCTGTCACCGCCACTGCATCATATCGATTACCGCCGCTACTACTGCGTCATTACCGCCGCACCATCATAATTTTGTTTGCCACTACTTATCGCATCTCGCTTAACTACGACGCGCCGCTATTGCGCCGCTGACCAGGCCTCAACCATCGTCGCCGGCTACCGCTGTTGTTTATCGTTGCCCGGTCTGCTGGCTGATACTGCCGTATCGCCGTCCGCTGGCTGATTACTGCTGCCGTATTACCGCCATGCCCATCGCCGATTGGTATCCTGCTGACTACCGATTTATTGCCGCTGCCGACCATCTTTGGCCGCTAATCATAATCGCCGATGCTGATATCGCTGCCATTCTCCGTGGCCACATTATCTTGACACCATCGACATCCGGCATCTTCACCGGTTACCACCATTGTCGCCGGCCACTGCCACTACTATCATCCACCGCTTAACCACTATAAGAGGTCACCGCCTAACCATCCCGGCTATTACTCATCATCGGCATTTTGTTTGCCGCCATCGCCGGCTAATTATCGATGATTACTGGTTGCCAGTTATCGCGATAACTCCGGCCGCTAACTCAAGGTACCGCTGCAACTACTGCCGCTGATCTAGCTGACATCGTGGCATCTTACTGCTGACAATGCTCACAACGTCGACTCGACCACCATTCGCTGACCGATCATTATCGCGAATTATCGCGCCAATTCCGTCGGTCACCACCATCGTCGCTGGTTATCCTCGCCAACCAACGTTGCAGATCATCGTCGCCGGCCGCCATCGTCGAGCATCGCCGCATCCCCCGTCTTCGGTTATCGTCTCCTTGATCGCTTCCAAACCGGTCGGTCCGAGGTTAGTTGACACCTCTTCGAGGAAAACTAGAGCTCGGATGAACTACTGGTCTTGATCGCCTCCGAACCCGATCGGTCCGACGAGGTCAGTTAACACCTCTTTCATGGGAAAACTGGAGCCTTGTCGTATGAACTATGGGTCTTAATCACCTCCAATCTCGGTCGGTCCGATGAGGTCAGTTAACACCTCTTTCAAGAGAAAACTGGAGCCTTGTCGTATGAACTACGGGTCTTGATCGCCTCCGAACCCGGTCGGTCCGACGAGGTCACTTAACACCTCTTTCAAGGGAAAATTGGAGCCTTGCCATATGAACTACGGGTCTTGATCGCCTCAATCCCGGTCGGTCCGACGAGGTTAGTTAACACCTCTTTCGAGGGAAAACTAGAGTCTTGCCGTATGAACTACGGGTCTTGATCGTCTCCGAACGACCTTCTCTTAAGGAGAAGAGAATGTGCCTTCTCCCTTGGCCCTAGGGGGTTTTTATAAACCTCTATAGGACAAAAGGTAAAATTAAAGAGAACCGTCAAAATCATCAAAACCCAATAAAATCGCAAAAAACGGGTAAAAACGGGTCAAAATGGACAAAAAAACCCTCTTGGGCCCGCTCGACCAGCAGCTCATGGCTGCCAGTGCCCAAGGCCAGGCTTCTCGCCACCCACGCCCACTGCCCCATTATTCCAGCTGACCGGCTGGCACCACGTCACTAACAGCGCCGCGCCCAATTCGCCATTCGAACCACGACCCGCGTGGTTTTACTCCGCCCGCCTATGACCCGCCGACCGCGAGCGTCACAGGCGCGCCGGCTGCACGCACCATCGCGTGCGTTCATGGGCGTTGCGCAGTGCTCGAGGGGCGCCATGCGCCCAGAGACCGGATGGATCCGTAACCTCACGCCGCATACCTACACATATCATGCAGACCGCTCAGAATCATAATCTTGTGCTTACGAAGACTGCTCTTCAAAATGTGGTTAATGAACCCGCAGATTAATAATTTGTTATTTTGAAGTACGCACATATTTTTGATAATTGAGATAATATCATAAAAATGGGCAATGATATGATTCCTCTAGCACGAATCTTGATGCCAAAGCATGCTAATCAGAAATTGAAACTGGTCGAGATCAAACACTTAAAATATCATTGGAAACTTTGAGACATCAGTTAAATTCCTAAAAAGCTCTCAAATATGAGTGTTTATAGTCAAATCGAGCGTCTCGACGAGCGTTCCAACAAGCCAAAGATCTTATAATTCGACTTCATTTGAGCATTCAAATACACAAAATACATCATATGATCAAGGGAATCATGAGCCGTCGATGGAGAGGAGTGGTTCGATTTTGCATGTATTTACGACATCACTCATCCAATCTATAAATACCACTCATTCCTCATATGAGGAGAAGAAGAGAGAGAGAGCTCTAAAGATCCTCCAAGCAATCATGCGCCACTGACGGTTAACGACCGCCCCGCCAGCCGTTGATCCGACGTTGTCAATCTCTCGTCTCCATCATGATGACTTCTGATTGATCCTCGCATTTCTACGTGATTGTCTGCGCCGCGTGATTGTCGATTTATGCCGTAATTATTCTCAGATTTCAACGGTGACGCCGCATTCCACCATCATCTACTACTACTATATAACGATCGTTGTCACATACTTGTTCCTTTCATATACAATTGTAATCCGATTGGGAAGATCTTGTACTCAAAATACATAGGAAGTTTTTTGCCAGCCTGGTTTTCCCTCTTTGAGATTTTTCAAAAATTCTCAAGTTTTCTTATTCATTCTTTAAATATCGGCTTTGGATTTCACAACGTTTGGGCTAAAATTTTACTCAAGAATCGATTTTCTAACAATTATTATTATTATTATTTGATGTTTGTCATCTCCAACACTAGAGATTAAACTCACCTTTAAGTTTGGTAAAAATGATTATGTTATAAAAATGTATATTGGAGACCTAGAAACATTAATACCGACTGAAGAAAAAGACTTGCCGAAGAAAAAAACCTAGAAACAATAACCAAAACCAATAACTTACAGTCCACTTGGGATCACTTTACTTCTTTTTTTTTTTCATTTTTTGAATTTAAAATAAAATATATATAATTAATATTATTTTTAAAAATATTCAAAACATCCAAATATTATTTTGAATAATTACAAAAAATGTAATTTATTTCAGAAGAATAAAAATGAATACACTTAAAAAGTTCATTAAATAGATATTCTCAAATTAACATAAAAAATAAAATGCAAAATATAATTGATCTCCAACAGGCTCTTAAACTTCCTAAAAATCTTTAAAAAAATAAAAGCCCCAAAAAGAAACTTCATAGGCACAAACTTAAAAATTTAGAGCATATTTGAAATCAAATTTATTTTATATTTTCTATTTTTATTTCTATCTTATTTTCAAAAACATATTTATTTAAAATATTTAAATAGTTTTATTTGTATACATTTCAAAACACTCAAAATACTTTTTTATATCTTTTAAATATTTTTAAAAATACCTATCATCATTTAATATATTTTATTTTGAATCAAAATATACATAAAAATAAAATAAAATATAAAAAATAAGAAAAAAATGATCCCAAACGCCCCCCTCAGAATCAAATCTTCAATCAACAAGCTGGCATATTTTGGCATGCAGCTAAAGGGATAATGGCAGATTGATTTACGCGGGCAAAGTAGGAAGAGAATCATAGGGATAAACAGATAATGGAAAACTAACAATATATTTTAGCTCACAATCAACGAAAGAAATAAGAAAGAAAATAGAACCAACCTTACACATGCTACTCCTCTTTAGATACTAATTCTTTATAAAATCTATTTGAGATAGCTACAATTATAGAGAATGGAAAACAAACAATATATTTTAATATTTTTTTTATTTTACAAAAATAAAATCTCAACTTTCTGATTATCACCATAAGCAAGTAGATTAGACTGAAAAACATAACTTATCATCGCATATTTCTCAAAACACAGCTAAATCACAAGCAATACAATACGAAGCAACCCAAAAGACACTATGGCGCCATGCAAACCGCACCGCAGATACATTTGTTCCAACACCTCATGCCGTAGAGCGAGCAAAAGTCAGAATTGAGAAAGCATTTCTAAGGGGACATGAACATCCAAGCTTATTTAAAAATGCTTTTCAATTGCTTTGTTTGCCAAAGGTTTAACAATCATAATTTTTATATGCAAATAATAATAAAAAATAAATAAATCTCAAAAGATGATCTCCAGATTGTTTACATGTAACCAATCTAGTCTCAGAGCATCACATTTCTCCAATTTAATCTTTTACAATATAAAATTAATCTAAAATAATCCCTCATGTGAAAATAGTGATACAAAATTGATCATGGTTTAGTCCCTCAACTAAACAAAATTGATCCTAATTTAGTTAGAGACAAAACTGAATAAATGTGATAATCTTTATGCAAATAATTTGGGGACTATTTTAAATTTTAGCCCAAAAAACATACTAAAAATATTTACTACACATAAACCTTACAACCTAATTTAGTTGTAAATCTAATTCATGTTTCTCACACTTATGGAAAGAAAGCTCAGTATTCAAAACAGCCAAACAAAATGGCCAAAAAAAATTAATAATATCAATGATGAATGCCTCAAATATCAAATCAGAATCATCTCAAGGCTCATTTGGTTGCTTTACTTAGAAAAAATATATTTTGAAAAAGCGAATTTACTACTTTCAGTTACTTGATGGCAGCAGTTAGAAATCAATATTGATTAAAACTCTAAAATCACTCTCAAAATCCCTCAAAAAAAATATCTAAAAGCAACCGAATGAGCCCTCTTAAAGCTAATTTTGATTCTACTAAAGAACCTTGTGAGCCATGGAATTTCAGCATATAACAAATATGCTACTTTCTACTTTGATTATCTTTTTTAGGCGGATGACTAAAATAGATCCACCAAAGTCATGGTTGAGGATTTTTTCAGAAAACCTGTACAGCTTGTATGTTATTGGTTGAATTTATCAAGTAGAACTTCCTTCCATGCTTCATAGAACATCCAGGTAATGCCCGAAGAGGGCATGACCTTCAAGCAGCTTGCCCCCCACCCTCTGTAGAGGCCGAGAAACCCCTCCACCCGAATGACCTCTGCAAGGGCGGCCGCCATGTTAGGCGGGCATTTTCCCTGCATTTTGCCGATCATGAGCCGCTTCCTCGCTACCTCCAGAGGAAAGCTGATCGTGCTGGCCGTCAAACCTAAAAGGAGGAACAAAGTAAAGGAAGAAGTGTAAAAGCACAAAATAGCAAAGTTCAATTTGATATCAATGAACAAAAGATGTCTGCTACATAAGTTTGGTGTTTAAGAAGAAAAGATTGTTCTTTTAAGTTCCTCTGAAAAGCAGCAAATCGGTTTTACTGTATGAGTTTAGCAACAATTTTTTTCCAATGAAACTGCAAAGGGGAAGATCAGTCTGGTCGACAAGATGAACTGATGAAGACATTAAAATGCTGAGAAGAGAATGATATAATGCAAAGAATGACTCATAAGAGAAGCACTACATTTAAACACGAAATGGAAAAGGTCAGATGTAAAATCGTAGGGAAAACCACCTCAAGTATTAAACCGTCTTGGCTATACTACTAGCATGCTCGCAGCATAAAAATAACAAATAAAAAAAATAATAAAAAGAAACGAAATACTTAAAAGAAATAAATAAATTCAACGTAAATTAATGCTTTATGCAATTGTTCTGAAAAAAATAAATGCGCTCTAATTAATTTAGTATGTAATACTTATAGACAAATTCTAAAGTCTCCTCTTGAGTAATCAAAGAATCATCATAATTGGATTTTTTTCTAGGGTATCTCTTAAAAACATCTTAAGTAGTGAACATTATCTCAACATCTAGAATTATTTCATTAATAACCTGCACAAAAATATATGATAGAGAATTGGATTACCTCACAAAGAAGATGCATAAAGATAGCTAAACATAGGGAATAGAAACTAAACTAGGCAACTCGGGATTATGATTTTATAATGCAATTGATACGATGCATAGTATGCCTTCACACAACAAGAAGTTTTCATCCCATTATGTGGAGTCGGCTATATGAATCATTTTTCTTCATTGTGTTCCATTAAGTGTCAAATTCTCATTTAATTCTAATAAATTTATCACACCTTGAGTCCAGAAGATGGTACACCTTGGCTACACAGAATATGCTGAAGAAATATGAAAACCTATTTTATATTCACAAGGAAACTTTATATATACAATAAATTAAAGTTAAACTGATGATACAACAGAAATAATAATATTTCATTACATTAATACAGCTCATATAACAGTCCAACAAAAAAAGCAGATAGCATTTAAAAATAAAATAGAATAATGTCCAACGACAAACTAACATCTAAATAGAAATATGAAAGAAGCAATAACAAGAAATAATTCTAATTAAACCCAAAAACATAAATATAAATAAACTACTACATAAATTCAAAAATATCAATGGTACTAATTCTGATAGAAAACTGTCTCCTACGGTGAAAATACTCCAACTACACCGACAAAATCTGTTATAAGAAAAATTTATAATAAATGAGTTTGATGATTCAAACTCAATAAATAATCACTATTTATTAAAACCTAAATGGCAAAAGATTAGGACATGCAGCACAAATAATTAAAAAAGGATACAATGCTAACAACTGACAAACAAATTGATATCATCAAGTTATTAACTTTAAAGTTTTAGTGATTCAGTATAAGAATGGCATATGCATATACAAATTATGCTAATTATATACTTATGATCATGTGCATGAAATATCTACATCATGCATTCTTATGCTAAAATAAATATTATTACATCATGTATGCTCAACTAAATCTATCTAATAACTCATTAGTCATTACTTTCTGATAACAATTCAACTATAAGTGTGCATATATATGTGTGTGTGTGTGCGTCTATATATATATATATATATATATATATATATGCATACATACAAACATACATACATACATACATACATGTATGTGTATGTGTATAATAGGTTTATATATATAAGTATTTATGCATATAATAGGTTTTCTATGACACACTGAATGAGAAAAGGTAAACATCAATCTCATGAAAATTCAATGATTTCTCTGAGGACCCATCAGTCTAGCTAGCTATCAATAAAAGAATTTTAATATTAACATATTTATTATTATCTTAACAAATACATTCACATCTCATCAATGATTAATAAAGATATAATCACCAATGACTAATAATATTTAAATTTCAAATTATGAATTTGTAATGATAAAATTTAGGGGGTTTTACCTATGTACCACACAATTCTTATGTTTTTACATATCTAATATATAACACCTCAATCTTTAATATCACTTCAAAAATATCATTATCACTCACTTTTTGAAAATGAAATGCACCTTTTTAAATATAGAAAAGTGTTAAATAAGTAAATGTCTAACTTTGGGTGTTAGATGTGTAAATTTCATAAGCGTTGTGTGGTACGTATGTAAATCTTCCTAAAATTTATTGCATTTAATAGGAATGCCATATATGAAAATGAATATTGCAATTGCAATCAAAAATTAAATATGTAGGAGTATATGCGACAATGAAGCAATATAAAAAATTATATATGAAATTTACTATTTATCATAAACATGTAAAAATAATCTATTGAAATATGCATAATAGAAAATGAAATATCAATGATAAAACTGGAAATCCTATTAAATATCTAAGGACCTGGTACAAATAACAAAGATTACGCCCTTAATAACGAATGATACATTTATCTTTTAATAAATAATAGTTACTTACTCAATACGAGAAACAAGAAACTCTAATTATGATTCCTCCAAAAAGCTCCGAGAGATTTAACTCAAAGGCCCTACATATAACAATCCTAGTTTAACCTTTTAAACCCAATCAAGAATAACATGAGATACATTAAATCATATCTATCTAAACTTAATATTATTAAGTCATAAGTAAAAGCATCGAAAATCATTGATCAGGCCTTAAAATATCAACCTAAATTCTTTGACAAGCAAAAAATTAAGAATTTAGAAAACATAAGTGTTGAATGCATAAAGAGGGGAACTACTCACTAGTTTAACTTGGTTGGGAAGGAGATGACGTGACACCTAGTTTTCGAGAAAGGTGGAGAAAAGATGCAACAGCTAAGAAGGAAAGGAGATCGAATGTGATGAGAAGCATAGGTAGAGAAGTGTGGTTCGCATGATGGTTGGTTGTTGGAGGGTCGTCGCGCAAGTGGAGAGTTACTCGAAGATTTCAGTGTGAATGCTTGCATGCGGTAGGGGTAAAGTGGCAGCTGTGAAGGTTTGACTTACGTAAAAGAGGATGGGTGAAGGTTTTATGGGGTTAGTTTTTTTTTAATTAACTAAATCACATATCGATTCAGTCTGAGCCGGATCAATTCTTGCATATTATCCCTCTTAAGAGAATTTGATCCCAAATTTATACCTAAGTTCTCAAAGACCTAAAGATATTTTGCAATCATCTCTTCTTCAATCTTCCAACTGGTTTCTCGCTCTGTCTGGTTCTTCCAAAGTTCTCTGACAAAGGGAATTAATCGATGATGAAACTATCAAATCTCTCGCTCCAAAATTCACTTTAACGCTTTTTCATAGTTCAAATATTCTCGAATCAATGGTGACTAGAATTGAATAATGTGAGAATCATCATACACATAACGTCATTGAGACATGAAACACATTATGAACTCCAACAAGCTTCAGAAGAAGAGTCAATCTATAGAAAATTCTGTCAACTCTCTCAATAATCTCAAAAGAACCAATGAAATAGGGCTGAAGCTTTCTACTTTTGTCAAATCTTGTAAATCCTTCCTCAATGAAACCTTGAGGAAGACATGATCTCCAATCTTGAATTCATTCTCTTATCTCTTCTGACACTCTTGAACTGAATGCAGTTATTCTCGAATTTGATGAATCTTTTTTGTGGCTTGATGAACTAGTTGAGGCCCGAAGAGTTTTCTCTCACCAACCTCAAACCAATATAAAGGCTATCTACACTTTTTACCATAAAGAGCCTCATATGGTGTCATGATGACACTAGTTTGAAAACTATTGTTGTAAGCAAACTCTACAAATGAAATGTAATCCTCCATGCTACCTCCAAAATCCAAAATACAAGCTCTCAGTAAATCTTCTAAGGTCTAAATGATGCATTCTGACTATCTGTCTAAAGATGAAAAGTTGTACTGAAGCCTAACCCAGTACTTAGAGCTTTTTGTACTTTATTCTAAAATTTAAAGGTAAATCTTCCATCTCGATCTAACACAATAACGGTTGAAACTCCATACAATTGAATAATATTATCGATGTAGATATTTATTAGCTTTTCAACTGAATAATTCTGCTTAATAAATAGGAAGTGAGCAGACTTGTGAGTATATCAACCATAATCCAAACTTTGTCCTGAACTTACTTTGATATTGGCAAGCCATTAATAAAGTCCATTGCAATCTCATTCCAGTTCCATTCTGGGATAGGAAGAGGTTGCAACAAGCCACTCGATCTCTGATGTTCTATCTTGACCATCTAACAAGTCAAATACTTGGTTACAAAATCTGCCACATCATTCTTCATATCAGGCTATCAGAAAAACTTATTAAAATCATGATACATCTTAGTACTCCTTAGATGTGTAGAATATAGTGTAGAGTGTGCTTCACTAAGTATCTCCAATCAAAGTCTTACTGAATCTGAAACACAAAAATGATCCTTAAACTTCAATGTGTGCTTATTTGGTCCATAGAGAATTCGGGCTTCAACCCATCCTAGACTTGCTCTTTAATGATCATTAATTCATTATCTCCCAACTAAGCTTCTCATGGAGATACAACCTCAAGTTGAAGTCATTCCATCTTTAACACTAGTTGTGGCTCTTGAGTGATCATCTGAGCTACATAAGTGAAAAATTTTCTGCTCAAAGCATCCGCAATCACATTCGCCTTACTAGGGTGATAATGAATCTGTTAGTCATAATCCATTATCAGCTCAATCATCACCTCTACCTCAAATTTGTCTCCTTCAAGTGAAGATATACTTCAAACTCTTATAATTAGTAAAGACTTCACAAAGAACGTCATGAAGATAATGTCTCCAGATTTTCAATGCAAAAATAACTGCAACAAGCTCCAATATACAACTAGAATAGTTCTTCTCATGCACCTTAAGTTGTCTAAAAGCATAAGGTATCACATTGTCATACTACATTAGAACACAACCCAATCCTTAAGCATAACTATAGATATGAAATCTATCTGTGCTAAAAGGAATTGTGTGGATAAGAGCTGACATTAAACAATTCTTGAGCTTTTGAAAGCTCTGCTTACAAGCATTACACCAAAGAAATTGAGCATACTTTTGAGTCGGTCTAGTAAGAGGTGTAGCAATAGTAGAAAAGCCTTCAACAAATCTTCTATAATAGCTTGTTAACTAAATAAAGCTACGAATCTCTGTGACAGTACTCAACCTCCACCGATCTATAATTCCTTTAATCTTAGCAAGATCCGTAGAAATTCCAGCTCCACTAATAATTTACCATCAAAGGCTACCTCTTGAAACTAAAATTCACACTTTGAGAATTTTGCATAAAGCTTATTCTCCCAAAAAACATTCAATATTGCTCTGAGGTATTGGGAATGCTCTTCCTTATTCTTAGAGCAAATCAAGATGTCATTAATGAATACAATAACAAAACAATCTAAACAAGATCTGAATACCCTAAGTAGACAGGATATAAAAGCAATCTTAGGCACATCTTCATTTCTAATCTTCAATTGATGACAACTAGATCGAAGGTTGACTTTAGAAAACATGAAAGCACCCTGTAACTGATCAAACAGATCATCAATACAATGTAGAGATTATTAGTTCTTCATAGTCACATTATTCAACTCCCTATAATCAATGCATGGCCTCATGCTACCGTCCTTTACAAATAGAATCAGTGCTCCTAAAGGTGAAGCACTAGGTCTAATGAATCCTTTATTAAGTAATTCTAGCATAAGCACCTTAAGTTCTTGAAATTCACATTGGTCATACGATAAGGTGCCTTGGAAATTATAGCGATACTCAGAACTATATATAGTGAACTCAATCTCGTGATCAAGGAGCTTATCCTCATTATGTATCCTCAAAGAAAATACATTAGCAAATTCTCGAACTACCAACACATCATCCAAACTAACATTGTGTTTGTTAGTATTTACTACGTGAGCAAGATAACTAACACACCCATGAGAGATCATCTCATAGGCTTTCACTATTAATACTATTATATGAAACAAGGATTTACTCATCAACTACCATTAAAACTAAAAGATGTACCAAAAATGCTGAAAATTACTTTTCTTATGACAATATATAACATGATAATAAGTAGATCAATTCATACCAAAATTGTATCAAATTCAAACAATGAAAATACAATAAGTGTAGCACACATATGCATGTCTTTGATAAAAATATCACAATCCTGGAAATATTGAGTAACAATAATGAATGATCCAAATGGAATAGAACAAATGTGATTGTAAAGGTGAAATAGATGCACTTGATGCAAACTTGTCAGTTATAAATGAAGGTGACATCCTAGAATCAAATAGTATTTTTGTCGATTATTTTAAAATAAAAATAATACATGTCATTACATCAAAAGCCTCATGAGCCTCCTGCTATGTCATAGTAAAAATACGTGGTGGAATCGCTCGTCTATCATACTCCTGAGTTTGTGGTTGTCGTGCTTGCTATTGTACCGTTTGTTGTGCCTGTTGATATGGTATTGAAAATTATTATTGTTAGTGTTATAAGGCAAACTGATGCTGATATGATTGAGGCGCAAAAAATTATTGTGATTGTTGATTAGATTAAACATAATACTGTCAATTATCTCTTGCCACTACATTTGTGATGCTGACCATCAGTACCTCTTTGCCACCCATTCTTATGATTATGTTGTCTGGAATTGTTCTCCTTTGCAATTGTTGCTGCAACTTGTCTAGAGCCTTGAGAAAGAATTCTTGATCATGTGCTCAATGCTATAGCAATTAAAGCATTTGTCAATTCTTAAATTGCAATGCCCAGAGTGTCTCTTACCATAGTGTGGACAATGATGATGCTCTTCTGCTTTTCTTCTTGATGATTCTTGTGCTACTTTTTTGTGAACCTCCATGTGCTTGAATATATACTTTTTTGCATTTTCTAATAGCCTTTCTTCACATGGATCCAGCTCTATTTCTGCATAAATAGCATGATCCATCAACTCACTGAATGAGGTGGACTTGACAACAAATTAGCACCGCAAATATCTTCTCTCAGACAACAAAGAAAGTCTTCATGCAAACGATCAAAAGAAACAAATTGAGGCTCATTTTCACGAACAATCTTTGATCTTCACACCAGCTTCCTCAAATCATTCACCAACGTTGCATGATCTACAATTGAAAAGTATTACTTTGAGAACAATCTCTCATACTTTGCCCAAGAAAGTACCGTATCTGGTAAGAATATGTTATATTAGTGACTCTCCACCAATCGTCGGCACCTTCTCGCAACTAAAAATCAATCATATCCACTTTACGCTCAGCAAAACACTTAATACTGCGAAAGTATTTTCTCGATGTCATGCAGCCATGCATCTAATTCAATGGATTCGACAACACCATCGAATGTGGGATGTGAGTGTCTTTAGGAATTGGACCATCACTCGGTAAACCATTTCTCCATTAGTCAGAATGACCTATAGCATTTCAATTTCAATGTTAATACATCGTTTAAGTTCAACTTCTAACTAATTTACCTAAGACCCAACAGTAGTTGTATGTTACACATACACCTTGTTGCGTTTGCTGAGCAAGTTGCAATGCTAGTTGGGATGGTGGCGGGGCAAGCTTGGTTGCTTGGTGGATAGCTTGTATTGCTTGTGTAAGTTATATAGTTATAATGGTCATCATTGAGACAAAAGTAGCAACATCAGGGGGTTAAGTTCCTGGTGGTCCTTGTGGGTTGTCGTGGCACCCACACGACGAGGAGAACAAGATCCTTTAGGAATAGGTGCAACTACTTCAGTAGCTCTTCGGCCTTCAATTGTGCAAGCGGCATCAACACCCCTTATTTTCAGAGCCATTCTATACAATTAAAACACACAATTCAAAAATTATATATAAATATATATATATAAGCACACAATTAAAATAATGTATTAGTTATTACTAATAATATCTCGAATTAATCTATCCCACTACCTATCTTATAAACTCAAGAAATATTGACTACAAAATATAGGCTCTGATACCACTCTGTCACTATGTTTAGAAGACTATACACCCGGCTACAAGGGATATGTTGAAGCAATATGAAAACATATTTTATACTCACAAGAAAAAAAATTTATGCATATAATAAAATTAAAATTAAACTGATAATAATGATAATAACAATAGAAAGAACAATATTTCAAGCAAATAATATTCAATAACAAAATCGAATAATATCAAACAATAACATAAACTAACATCTAAATAGAAAATTAAAAGAAACAATAACAAGAAATAATTCTACCCAAATCTAAAAACATAAATATAAATAAACTACTACATACACACAAAAAATATCAATGATACTAATTCTAATAGAAAGTCAACTCCTATGGTAAAAGTCCTCCAACTATATCAATAAAACTTGTTATGAGAAAAATTTACAACAAATGAGTTTGATGATTCAAACTCAATAAATAATCACTATTTATTAAAATATAAACGCAAAGATTTGGAGCATGCAATATAAACAATTAAAAGGGATACAATGCTCACAATTAATAAAAAATTTGATATCATCAAATTCTTAATTTTGAAGTAGCAATGCATCAGTAAAAGAATGGTATATGCATATATAACTTATGCTACTTATATACTTATGATCATGATAATTAAATATCTACAACCATGCATTCTTATAATAGAATAAATGTTATCAAATATTGTATATTCAAATAAGTCTTATATAGCGACTCATTGGTTATTTATTACTACTTGATACCAATCCAACTATATGTGTGTGTATAAGCATTTATGCATATATAATTGATTTTCTATGATGCTCTAAGGGTCTGTTTGGGATAGTTGTAGCTTTTTAAAAAATTGTTTGTGAAGCTACTGTAGAGAAAATAGTTTTTTGAAAAAGTTGTTATGTGTTACAAATATTTTTCTTTTTGAAAATTTCAAAAAATATCTTTCTGATAACCACCATACTCTAACAGTTATGGTTCTCAAAATAACTTTTTTCACTACAAAATTTTCTAAAAAACAAAAAATTAGAATAAACGAATGCTTTATGTAAAAAAAATAAAAGTTGTCCCAAATGCACCATAAACAAGAAAATATAGGCACAAATCTCATGAAAATCCAATGATTTATCTAAGAATTCTTAACCTAACTAGCCATCAACAAAAGGGTTTTAATACCGATATATTTATTATTATTTTAAAAAGTGCATTCACATCTCATCAACAAGTTATTAGTAAATATATAATCACTAATATGATCATTAATATTTATATTTTCAAATTATGAAATTGTAATAATAAAATTTATTGCATTTAACAAGAATTGCATACATGAAATGAATATTGTAATTACAGTCAAAAATTGCATGTGCAAAGTATATGTGATAATGAAGTAAGAAAAAAATCATATATGAAATTCACTATTTATGATAAACATCTAAAAATAATCTACCGACATATGCATAGCAAAAAATGAAATATCAATGATAAAACCAACAATCCTATAAAATATCTAAGCTAGTACAAAAAATAAGGATTACACCCCTAACAAAATGTACATTTAATAAACTCTCAATCTAATAATGATTCATTCACAAAGCTCAGAGAGATCTAACTCAAAGGCCCTACACATAATAATCCTAGTTTAACATTTAAGACAATAACAAGAATAACATAAGATACATAAAATCATATCTATCTAAACTTAATATTATTAAGACACAAGTAAAAGCATCAAAAATCATTAGTCACGCTTTAAATTATCAACCTAAATGATTAGACAAATAAAAAAAATTAACAATTTGAAAATCATAAATGTTGAAAGCTCTGAGAGAACTACTTACTAGCTTAATTTGGTGAGGAAGGAAAGAAGTGCTGCCTAGATTTTCGAGAAAGGTGGGGAAAGAGGTGACGGGTGAGAAGGTTGGAGGTGATGAGAAATGTGGACAAGGAAGTCATTAACACTATTGATAAGGTTATATGGGGGGAGGGAATTTCGACTCAAATGCTTGCATGCAGGGGTACGGAAAAAGTGGTGGCAACGAGGGTTTGACTCATGTGAAGGAGTACGAGCGAAAGCTTTACGGCGTTAAGTTTTTTTAATTCATTGAACCACAGACCGATTCAACTAGAACCAGATTGGTTCTTACAAAATTAAGATCATTTTTTTTACTATTTAACTATATCTTTTTTAGGTCTACCCCTATCTTTCTTAACATGAGCTGAATCTAATATTCTCCTAATTGGGCTATCGAATGGTAGACGTTATATATGATCAAATCATAAGGCAACTCTCTCTAATCGCATCTTCCACTAGAGCTACACCAACATCTTCACTATTATATTTGTTTTGCATTGTCTCTAAGTATAAAGTCACTCATCCACTTAAGCATCCTCATCTCTACAACACTTAATTTTATGCTTCTCTTTTCTAGCCAATATTTTACACCATAAAGCATTGCAGGTCTCACCACTATCTTATAAAAGTGTCCATTAAATCTAAGTGATACTTTTATATCACACAATGTGCCTAATGGATTCCTCCACTTCAACAATCCAACTTGAATTCTACTAATAACTTTCCCATCTATTTCATAGATCCAAGATATCTAAAATAATTGCTCTTTTTAATGACTTGATCACCCATTATCACAACCTCACCACTAGATCTACTACTACTAAAATTACACTCCAAGTATTCAATTTTACATCTACTCAAAAGGAAACATTTAGACTCTCTAAGGTTTTCTTGAACACCCATTGTCACAACATCACCTCTATAATTCAAGTTTTTCTTGAACACCCTCTCTAGTCTTATCAACAAAAAGAATATCAGCAAAAAGCATACACCAAGGTACATCCTCCTGAGAATACCCATAATTAAAGCAAAAAAGATAAGGGATTAAAGCCGATCCTTAATGTAATCCAACTAAAATAATTAAATACTTGGTCAATCTCTTTGAGTTTGAACACAAGTCACAACTCCAGTATACCTATTCTTAATGACTTGAATAAAAATAATATTAACTCCTTTCTTTTCTAAAACTCTCCAAAACACTTCCCTCATAACTTTATCATATGTTTTCTCTAAAAAATATCATATGTAGATCCTCCTTATTCTCTCTATACTTCTCCATCAAACCTCTCAACAAATATATAGCATCCATAGTAGACTTGCTCGGTATGAATCCAAATTGGTTTTGAAAAACTTCTATATCACATCATAATCTATACTTAATTATTCGCTCACATATTTTTAATGAGTGGCACATTAGCTTAATTTCTTTATAATTTGCACACACTTGTGCACCCCCTTTATTCTTAAAAATACGAACCAACAAACACTTTCTTCACTTATCTAACATCTTTTTAATCTTTAAAATAATATTAAAAATTTACTAACCCAAAAAAATCATTAATCTCCTAAGTATTTTTACACTTCTATTAGAATATCATCATGTTATACTATTTTTTCACACTTCATTCTCTTTAAAATCTCTCCAACTTCAGTTTTGCTAATATAACAATAATTTTTTTATTTTCATTTAGAATACTGAGATTGTTAAAATCAATCTTATTTCAAATATCTACTTCTAAAAAAATATTCATTTATCTTCATATTTAATATACTTCACTTGAACTAAATCTTTTGCGAACTTACATATACATCTTTCACCCTCTTTAGTATATAATCTATTACATATATCACTAAATGATAAATTTTTTGCATCACATACTGTTTTCTTAAAATCTTTTTGGATCGCTCTATATTTTTCCCAATTCTCCAACCTTTTACATATAAACTAATTTTTATAATAAAACTTCTTATTTTTTTTCTTTTCATACACATTTACCACCTACAACAACAACAACAACAACAAGCTTAATCCCATATCATTTAATCCTTCGTCCATTGTCTAATGTGTCAAATTCTCATTTAATTAATACTAAGATCATTTTTTTATACATCTTAACCAAGTCTTTTGTCTTACCTTTCTTAACATAGGAAAATCAATCTACTCTTAATTCATACACGCTTTATTAAAACCATCTAACACTCTCCCTAATCTTATCTATCAATATTACTCCAACTTTTCCAACATACTCATTTTGCATTCTATCTTTAAAGCCACTCATCCACCAATCCTCATCTCTAAACATTAACTTTTTATGTTTCTCTTTATGGCCAACATTTGCCATAAGTCATTATCTTACCAATCTTATTTCTTCTTTTTTAACTTTTCTATCACATAAGATGTATTCCTCCACTTCAACCATCCAACTTGAATTTACTAATAATATCTCCATCTATTTCACCATCATTTTGAATAATAGAGCCTAAATATCTGAGCTTTCACTTTATTAATTCCAATCACCTAAAGTCACAACACTACCACTAAAATTTCTACAACTAAAATTACACTCCATATATTTTTAGATCTTAAACGAAAACCTTTACTAAAGTTGACCTCCATAATTCAAGTTTCTGTTGGACCACCTACTATTTTTATTAATAAGAGCTTTTCCTTTTAATTCTCTAAGTAAATTTTTCACAACTTGCCTAATATCACTTGCTACTTTTTCCTGTATAACATTAATTTTCTCATGTAAATCCCAAATCTTAAGATATTTTTAACAATCAATCCAACAACATTTTTTTTTAGGAAAATAAATAATATAACTCTTTAAACCT
Source organism: Cymbidium sinense (assembly GCA_021442155.1). Lineage (NCBI taxonomy): Eukaryota > Viridiplantae > Streptophyta > Magnoliopsida > Asparagales > Orchidaceae > Cymbidium > Cymbidium sinense. The sequence goes on from CM038217.1 coordinate 200,125,257, forward strand.
AATTGATAATGATATGAGCATAAATCTGAGAATTTTAGTAGGCATGGAAATAAATGAAATCTATGAACAAGAAATTATTTTACAAAAAATTAGATTTCTGATGTATCATTTTTTGGCCAAAATCAGGAGCACTAAATTATTAATAAAAAATTGTTCAAATAAGTAACATGAATAAAATTATCAAGTAAAGAAAAATCAGGTCTCAGTCCATATTAAGAGATGACTTCCCCTAGAATCAAACAGACACACTTGTGCAGTGCTAAAAAAATCACATTAATTTTGCACTAACAAGGTTGAAAACTAGAAGATAAAATTTAGTCAAGCCAAAAAATTTAAATTATGTCTCAAACAACTATTTATAGATTTCTCATACCATAAGCTAACATATTAAGTTGACACAGAGTCAATATCAATCTATGTTTAGATTAATTACAATTTATTTGAAATTCCCCATAACATCCGGCTTAACATATATATATATATATATATATATATATATATATATATATATATATATATATATATATCCAAAGCAATCAACAAATTCCCTGCTGCCGTAAAAATCACGCAAATCCCGTAATTCAGCACAAAAAATGCCCAAGAATCAAAATCCCAAGAGATCCAAATGATAAAACTGCCGCAACACAAATCCCATTTGCTAATGCCACATATAAAGTACGAAAGAGACATAACTCGCATAGCCAAAATTCAATCTCAAGTCTGCTGATAATTCCAAAATCATTGATGAGAGTTAATTTCAGAGGATCACAAACTCTATATCAATGCTTTTGCCATGAACTTCAATTGACATTATACATCAGAAAGCAGATTTGGCAAAAAAAAATTGACATTCTGTAGTTCAATAAATACATAAAGAGACCACTGTTCCAGGCTTCAGTAAGACTTGACAGGCATTGTCAAAAGAAAAAAACTTCATTAAACAAAAGGAATGGGTAAGAATATATTCATATTAAAAGTTCAGGTTTTGGGACTGTTTGGAGTTGCCATAATCGGATGAGATTTGTTGTACAAAATAGCTGTGCTCCATTGTGTTGTAAACAAAATAAATAATTTTTTTGCTAAATCATATTAAAATAGTTATTTTAAATGTTATAGAGATGCAATTGTTTTGATAAAAAAAAATGTCATTACACTAAAATAGACATATTAAAATTTTAAATATAATTAAACTAAATATACAATTAATAAATTAATTGATAAGATAAAATAACTAAAATCTATAAAAACATCTTCATAAGAATCTACCATAAGTATTGTTCTAAGAAAATTGTATTTTTTTTAACTTTCGTACAGCTAGACTTTTCCTTGCAGTATTTACACCAAATACCATAAAACAAACAGCTTCTGTTGTTCAAGAAAGCAGAGAAAGATAGCAAAAAGCTGTACCATTCAGATCCCTAGATTGCATGTAAAATACCGTTAGAGTTAAGAGTCAACTACATGAAGCATTTTAAACAAGATTATAATTTCGGCTGTAGGATCAGATTGTGGAAAGAATTGCTGCTCCAAGTACGAAAAAAATGATAATGCTATAGAAGAGCACTTGAAAAATATTGTACACATCCAAGTAAGGAGACAATAACAGACGGCCAAAAATTGATGGACTCAAAACAATCAAATGCCATCGAACTGACTATAAATCATTGAAATCAGAGCTTTACTCAATCGGAGGAGGATTCATTCAAGCCTTTTGATGTGAATAAACGCTAATATATGGTTTCCCACACTAATTAAATAATCTGGCTTAAGGCTTGTTAATATATGAAAAAAAAAAGCTAAAGATAAATCACACCTGAAACAGCCCCGATCACTAGAAGCTCGGCACGGTTCAAATTCTTTTTCTTCTTTGACTGACAATATGATGACTTTACTGTCTCATACATGAAATAGTAGCAGGTGCTGTAAGGAAGCATGCCAACGAGAGTTGGAAAAATGCCTGCGTATAAGCCCCCAACACCATCATCTTTGTATATCTTTCTAAAGGCAAGGCTAATGGTAGGGTAAATCTCCCGATTTACAGTTAAACGATCCTGTAGCAAAAGAATGTGATCAGACACAAGTTCAATCTGGCATGTAAGTTTTTCTGATAAATTTATTATGTGATATTAACTGTCATCTATGCTAAATAACAATAAAGTTGAAATCAAAGTAAGCGTGAAACAGAATATAGCGGGCTTTAGCATCTTCATCAAGAGAGAGCTATAAACATAATAAATAAGTATTAGTTAGAATTAGGGCTGGATAATCATTTAAAATGTCAAATTGACTGTGAATCCAATGTTCAAAAAGATAATCTGAAATTCCACCGTAGAGTTTCCCTGGGAGTTCTTTAATTAGTCAACATAGGAATTTTCAGTTTAACAAAAAGTACATGGACAATTGCAGTGAATACTCGAAAAATTTTAGTTAATGAAGTCATATCAGAGATAGAAAATTGATCCGATAACATTGAACCATATGACCCTTAAGGTAACTAAAGGAACCTTCAATTTTAAAGTTACAATAAAAAGGTATCATTCTCATCATCAACATCATCATTAATTTTATCCCAACTATTAATGACTGATTTTATGCAATTGCATTTTATATTCATAATTATTGAGAACTGAATTAAGTGTTAAATATATTTTACATAAATCCGTTGCACAGCTTCTCTCTATGTTATATATACCCCTCTTCTTTACCCTTCCACACTAATTCTATCTACTAGCATTAAGCGTATTTTGGGCCATTCAATATAGATATACAAACCAGCCAAATCTAATCTATAGATGGTACTCTAATTCAAACTTATTGATGGTGCGCAAGAGTATGTTATAACTTGCAAAGCAATAAACAACTCTTATATTATTGGCCTATCAAAGCGCAAAAATGCTACTGTGAGCACTATTTGTATTCTAAGTGAGCTATGGTATGCACTCTTCTGTTTGGTTCGATTTTTAACTGATTTTTTAATTATTTTGATTCAAAATTTTCAGTTTAAAGACTTAGCTTGAAGTTTTTAGTTTACATTCATAACAAGGCTTTGACTTAGACATAGAAACATTGTAACATCATTGATTCAATTTATTTTGACAACATATGATGTTAATAAGTGGTTAACAAAAAATTAAATGACAAAATAGGTGAAGAAGATAAATTAGTGTTTGGTGAGGAAAAGTTGACATGCGGTCGATGTGAGAGCTGGTGGCATCATGAAAAAAAAAAATAACATTTGAGATCAATCAAAGGCTAAATTAAATGAGCTTTCATTTACGCTAGCATATTTGAAAATGAACATAAAATTGATGAGAATACAACAACAACAACAACAACAACAACAAGCCTTAATCCCACTAGGTGGGGTCGGCTACATGAATCCTTCGCTCATCCATTGTGTCCTATTATGTGTCAAATTCTCATCTAATTCAAGTATACTAAGATCATTATTTATACATCTTAACCAAGTCTTTTAGGTCTACCTCTACCTTTCTTAACATAATATCTAATGCATCTACTCTAAGTCATCTGACGGACGCTTTATGTGGCCAAACCATCTAAGGCACTCTCCTAATCTTATCTACCACTGAGCTACTCCAACTTTTTCCTAACATACTCATTTTGCATTCTAAGAGTAAAGCCACTCATCCACCTAAGCATCCTCATCTCTAACACTTAACTTCTTTATGCTTCTTTTATTGGCCAACATTCGCACCATAAGTCATTGTCTTACCACCATCTTATAAAATTTTTCCTTAAGTTTATGGAACTTTTCTATCACATAATAGCCGATGTATTCCTCCACTTCAACCATCCAACTTGAATTCTACTAATAACATCTCCATCTATTTCACCATCATTTTGGACAAGAGCCTAAATATTCAATCGCTCACTCTTATTAATGACTTGATCACCTAAAGTCACAACACTATCACTAAAACTTCTACAACTAAAATTACACTCCATATATTCGCTTTAGATCTACTTAAAGAAAACCTTTAGACTCTAAAGTTGACCTCCATAAATCAAGTTTCGTTGGACTCCTCTAGTCTTATCAACAAGAAGAATGTCATCAAAAGCATACACCAAGGTACATCTTTTGTAAATGCCTCGTAAGCACATCCATAACTAAAGTAAAAGATAAGGGCTTAATGTTGATCCTTGATGTAATCCAACTAAATATAGGAAAATATTTTGTCAATCCTCCTTGTTTGGACACAAGTAATGCTAGTATACATATCCTTAATAACTTGAATATAACCAATATTAACTCTTTCGCTCTAGAACTCTCCAAAGAACATCTCTTGAGACTTTATCATAAGCTTTCTCTAAATCAATAAATATCATATGTAGTCCCTTCTTACTTTCTCTATGCTTCTATCAACCCTCTTAACAAATGTATAGCATCCATAGTAGATCTACCGGCATGAAACCAAACCGATTGTCGAAACTTCAGATCACATCGTAACCTATGCTCAATTACTCTCCCATAATTTTAATGTATGGCACATTAACTTAATTCCTCTATAATTTGCACACTCTTGTGCATCACCTTTATTCTTAAATATGGAACCAATTCTCTTTCTCCACTCATCCGCATCTTTTAGTCTTTAAAATAACATTAAAAAAGATTTGTAAGCCAAGAAATTCCTTGATCTCCTAAACATTTCCACACATCTATTGGAATATTATCCGGCCCCTGCTTTTCCACATTTCATTTTCTTTAAAGCTTCACTAACTTGATTTACTAATAATGATGATAAATGAAATTCTTATTATTGTTGTAAAAATCAATTGTTCTTCAGATCCTTCATTGAAAAGTTTATCAAAATATCTCATCCACCTATTTTCAATATCTTTTTCTAAGAAAAGCACTTTATTATTTTCATCCTTAATACCCACAGACTAACTATTTCTTTCTCCTATCTCTTTGCTGCTAACTTATACATACATCTTTCACCTTCTTTGATCTAATCTATTGTATAAATCACTAAACAAATTTTTTAAACATATATCGCTTTCTTAGAATCTCTACAGCCAATTTATATCTTTCCCAATTCTCCAATTTTACATCTAAACCAAGTTTTATAACAACGCTTCTTATTTTTATCTTTTCGACACTCGACTCACCACCAACTATTCTTATTAAAAGAAGCTTTTCCTTTTGATTCTCCAAGCACATCTTTAGAACTGCTTAATTTCACTGATATTTTTCCCACATAACGCTAGTTTTTTATGAACACCCCAAATTCTAATATCTTGTAACTGCTCTTAAAAATATTTTATTTATGTGTTCTTTAATCCCCATCTAATCCTAGACAATAATTTAGTTTATTTTTCTCTTACAACCTTTCATCTTAAAATCTAAAACTAATAGATGTTGGTACTTAAAATTTCACTTGGTATGACCTTACAATCTTTACAATTTAAACGATCTATTTTTCTTATGAAAATAATCAACTGTTTTACTAGATCCATTTTTATAAGTAATAATATGTTCATCTCTTTTCTTAAAAAAAAGTATTAGAACTAAAATCATAAGAAAAGAAAAATCTAATATACCCCTACCTTCTTCATTAGAACTCCAAATCCATAACCACCATGAATACTTTAAAATCTTCTACTACTCTACCAACATGTCCATTTAAATCTCCTCCACAATATACTTTTTCTTCAGGTGTTGTATTAATCCTCTAATTCATTCCAAAATTTTTCTTTACGCTTACCTCCAAGCCTACTGAGGAGTATTATATTATTATAACATAACATCGATAATCTTAAGATCAATAATCTTTAAAGCTATAATTCTATCTCCACATCTATTAATACTTATAACATTATCCTTCAAACTTTTATCTATAATCACACCTACACCATTTCTAGTTCTACTTTTACCAATACCAAAGTTTAAAACCTAATCTATCAATCTCGGCCTTTCTCACCAACCCATTTAGTTTCTTGAACACATAAAATATTTATCTTTCTATGAACCCTAATATCTATTAATTCCATTAATTTACTCAGAAGAGTACCTATATTCCAAGATCCTAACCTAATTAGTTTCATGGACTAACTTCTTTGCGATCCGTCAAAATGTGGGAACCCTTGCTTATTTAACATCGCACCGGCCCGTACGCAGCAAGACATTTTTCATATTCTTGGCCGCTTTGACGCAAGATAACACACAATGATGAGAATGTTGAATAAAATTATGACATGAGATGATAATGATGGTGATAAAGTTATACGGTCTATGATAATGATGATGATCATTAATAAGATAAGTAGCATGTTTTTAATAAATATGACAAATACAAATAAACTGTTTTTTTTATGTTTGGACCTAAGCTCCAGAGTTTTAACATTTTATTCTAAAATTATGCATTGCTATAGTCATGATGATTCTATTTGCAAAACTAAATGTTTTATTTGACATAATAATTTATTTTTCAATCTATGTTTCCTTTGCTAGCTCCATATATATAAAAGTAATCTTATGTTCTATTTATAAGATATTGATAATATTTTTGCTTTTAGAATATTTTCTTTCTTACGCTATTAAATTACTAATAATTTATTCTTTTTTTTTTTTATTTTAGCTAATCTCAAATATAGTGTAGTGTGCTATGTGCTATGTGATGCAAGAGATTCCTAAGCCATAGTGCATTATTCGCTATTTATAAGTATGTTGTTTTTCTAATATAATCATTCCTCAATTTATCATTTATAGCTTTGCCACAAATAACTTCAATATTAGTGATTTTTTTACTATCCAATACAACATACCCGGCCTAATTATAGAATTACAAAAATTTAACTTTAGACTCCTAATCTACTTAACATTCCCTTATAGAATTATACTCCTTAAGCAAAACAAACAACCTAGATAAAAATGAAACTACATTTGGAAATCAGCAAATAGAAAAACCATCCAACAAGCGAAAACTGATGCAATCTAAAGAAAATTAGTTAAGCTCGGACCAGTCAAGATGAAGATGGCCTAACTTAAGGTATGATACTATGAATCTTAGAAATAACCATGTGACAACTATATTATTTTCGCTGAAGAATCCAAATAAAGAAACAGAACCGTGCAGTATAATTTAAATAGTCAAGCTTAACAAAAATGCTAAAGCTTCTGTCTTCAAAATTGAAAAGAAATGCCAGAACAGCAAGTAGGAGGATCAATTATGTGCGGAAGAAACATAAAGAAATTTAACTTCCATGTTACTGTATAATCAAAAGAGCCGCTCACGTATCAAAAGTGACACTTTTCTAATTTTAACTATCAGTAGAAGCATTCTCAAAATTTCCATCTACCTTAATTACTTCAAGAGGGTGGCAAACCAGTGTGCTCACAATACCAGCAGCCGCACCACCAACAGCAACAGGAGAGAGCCATGAGAAAAACAGATCCATCTTCATATGGCCGACATGCAACTTCGAACTCTCTGCATCTTTCCATTTCTCTTGTGCTGATGATACCATACGCTTGACACATTCAAAAGTTCCAAACTCAATTGCCTGGGTTGGTACTATTCTCACCATGTTAATTGTGTTTCCAGCCCAAAGCCCTTGCCAACCATTCTCTTCAATTATCTCGAGAAAACTTCCAGTTATGTGTTTGGATCCAACTCCAACAATCATTCTTGTCCTGCAAAGTGCATTCCATATTATTGCCATCCATATAGGATATAACGCATAAAAACTGCAAAATAGTACTGATGCAAACTAGAAAAACGTTGGATAAAACTAAGCTTGACACAAGGATATGTAGGCAGCATAAATTAATTAACTCTAAAAAGATGCATCCACAAATAGTTTTAAATTCATAGAGATAAATGTGTATATCAGAGGCTGAATAAATTTTCAATTGACAGAATGAACAGAAAAAAACATTAAAAAAGTGGGTAAAAAAGCAAGTAAGCCTAAGAACTATATGATAAATAACATTAGAAACTCAAAATTCATCAAGTGATGAACTAAAGTGCCATAATTTTGAATTTAAAACTGCAGAAGCTTACAAAACCTGAAAAGCATTCATCCAAAAAGGTATCCATGCATACCATGGACAACTTTAAAGGTTTGTTTGGTGCGTTAATCAACAAAGCCAGGAAAGAAGACAAAAAAACACTTTTTACAATATCCAGTTTCAAAAAGACTGCAATCTCTTTCCGACCAAACATTACAACGAACAAGGCCTTAATTTTTAGTTGAGTACCAAACATGGCTACAAGAGCAAATATTTTGACTTGATAAGTAGATATGCAGTAGAAAGAGAAAATTAAGGTAATTTAATGCAAACTCCTAATAACCCTTTCATCGAGAAACAATTTTGGGGTTAAAGTTCTGGATTAGTCCATCAATAAGATGCAGAAAACATCATTTAATCTTTCTGGGATACATACTAATGTTAAAGCATGATTAAAGATTTATAATATACATTTGATTTGAGGAGAACTCATCGTTTTATCTAAATTAAAAGCTATGATTATTCTTTTGTGCCCCATAAAAAAATACCACTACTAAAGGTAGAAATTGAACACAACCACACCACACTTAAGTATCTTTACAAACAATTAGATAAAAAATATATATATTTTGTCATTTTATATATTATATATTTATCTTTATTTTAAGTCAACTTGAATCATATTTTTAGTGAGCCAACCATGACTCGAAATTAGGTTCTAGCTGAATCAGTTCGAGCATGATCGAGTCCATTTAAATCTAATTAAAATTTATAGTGAGTTCCCATTTTTTAGCATTCTTAATAGTTCCATATTCAAGTAAAGAATCAATTTAAATTTAATTTAAATAAATATTCAAATCTATTTACCCTAACTTCAGAGCTCAATTTCGTAAGGCTCCTTCATTTTTGAAGGTTTAAACTTATGCAATTGCGTATTAAGAAAATTTACGTCTATGAGATGAGGTGTAAACCTCAAGGCATTTTGAAGTGTAAGCAAGCCTTAGAATCAACAAATTACATGAAAAAATGTATTGTACTAACACCAAAATATGAAATAATAAATAATATATTAACATCCTAACTTATTAACACAATAAAAAGTAATTTATTAAAATCTAAACATAATAAATAACAAATTGCGCAAAATAAAAAGTAATATGTTAACATCCTAAAGTAAAGGTTACAAAATCATCAAAATAAAATAAGAAATCAAAAACATAAGAATATAACAATATAAAATAAATTCAACACAATTACTCTCTCTATCCCACTCTTACTATCCCCCATCAAAGTTAGAATGCAAAAAACCACCAAGATTAAATTTATAAATTCAAAAATTTCTATGACTTTCATCACTCAATGGGTCCTCATTAGCACAATTGGCAGGATGAATTGTGTTCTCCCCTTCCTTAGTTGCGTTCATGTTCTCCCATTTCCCTTCATCATCTTTCTCTTACTTAATCAATACTATTTAATAAGAATATTAATTAAACTTTAAAATAATGATTATATTGATGGTTATAAAGTAAAGTACATAATTTTTTATAGATATCTTTTATGTTTATTTATTGTTGACCTGTGTTTGGTCTTGCTTCTCTTCTCATAAAGATGTGGGCAAAGAAACTAGTTCATGAAACTAAAAATACTATAAGAACTTAGAATATAAGTACTTTTACAAGTAAATTAATAAAATTAACTGATAATATAGTTCATAAGAAGATGAATATCTTATATATATTCAGAAAATTAAATGGGCTGAGGAGAAGGCTAAGGAGATTGATATTTCAGGTTTTAAACTTTTGAATCCATGTGAGACCCATATTAAAAATGATGCATGTGTGATTATAAACAAGAGTTTGAAAGATAATATTATGAAAATTAATAAAATTGGAGATAAAATTATAAGATTTATAGCTTTAAAATTTGTCATTAATACTAAATTTATTAATGTTCTAAGTATTTATATCCCTAAAGCCGGTTTTGATGCATGCGCAAAATAAAAAAATTGGATGATTTGAAAAAAATAATATAAAAGATAGCTCTTCAAGCTAAATATTTATTAAAGAAAATATAAATAGGCATGTTAATAGAGTAGCAAAAGATTTTAAAAGCATTCATAATAACTATGGGTTCGTAGTGACTAATGATTAAAGTAGAACCATAATGAATTTTGCATTAACTTATAATTTTATAATTGCAAATATTTTATTTAAGAAAAGAGCAACATATCATAACTTATAAGAATTAACCTAATAAATGCAAACTAATTATTTTCTTATAAAAAAAATAAATTGTTTAAATTAAAAAAAATTGTAAGTTAATTATGGGTGAAAGCTTAGGTATCCAACATCAACTATTGATTTTAGATATTAAGATGAAGGGAAGATTAAAAAAAAATCTAAACACTACCGTAGGCTTAGATAGTGGTACTTAAATAACGTCAATAAAAATATTTTTAAGAGTAAGTTACAAAATCTCAAAATTTAGGATGCTCATAAGAAAGCTAATATTATATGAGAAAAATAACAAATGGTATTAAGCAAGTTGCAAAAAAATATACTTGAAAATTCAAAAAGAAAAGCCTTATTAATAAAAATAGTTGGTGGTAGATTTAAATGTGCAAGAAAAGATCAAAATAAAAAAAATTATATTATTAAAAGTGATTTATATGTAAAATTTCTGAGAATTATGAAAAATATATACTAGCCTGTAGAACTTATAAAAAAATAATATGTGATGCAAAAAATTCAATATTTAGTGATTTATATAATAGATTTGATATTACGAGAGCGAAAAACATATGAATAAGTTAGCCAGCAAAGAAATAGAAGATGTAAATATCTAATTCAAGTGAAGTGCATCAAAAATAAGTGATAACATATTTTTCTTAGAAAATGATATTCAATATAAGCAAATAATTATTTTAATAAACCTTTCAATGAAAGTTGTGAGAATACGATTGACATTAGCTACCTTAGTTTCCTAAATGAAAAATATATATATTTTTATTATCATACTAGTAAACCTGAAGTTTGAAGTACTTTAAAAAGGAATGAGAAAAAGCAATAAACCTGATGATATTCTAATAGAAGTGTAGAAATGTTTAAGTGATCAATGAATTTTTCAGCTTAATGTCAGAAGAGTAGAGAAAAAGTTTATTGATTACTATTTTTAAGAATAAAGGTGATGCATGAGTGTGTAAATTATAGATGAATTAAGTTAATGTGTCATACATTAAAATTATGAGAGAGAGAAATTAAGCATAAGTTACGATGTGATATAAAAGTTTCTCAAAACCAATTTAGATTCATGTCAGTAGGTCTATTATAGAAGTTATACATTTGCTGAGAAGTTTGACGAAGAAATATAGAGAGAGTAAGGAGGATCTACATATAATATTTATTAATTTAGAGAAAGTATATAATAAACTTTCAAGAGATGTGTTTGGAGAGTTCTAGAAAAGAAGGGAACTAATATTGATTATATTCAAATCATTAATGATATGTATATTGAAGTTGTTACTTGTGTTCAAACACAAGAAAAATTGATAAGTACTTTCTTATTTTAGTTAGATTACATCAAGGATCAACTTTAAGCTCATGTCTTTTTGTTCTAGTTATGGATGTTCTTACTAAACATTTACAAGAGCATGTACCTTGGTGTATGCTTTTTGTTGATGATATTCTTCTTATTGATAAGTCTAGAGAGAGAGAGTTCAAGAAAAACTTGAATTATGGAGATCAGCTTTAGAGTCTAAAGACATTCATTTGAGTAGATCTACAACCGAATACATGGAGTGTAATTTTAGTTGTAAAAGATTGGCAATTTTTTTAAATTATCATTAAAATATTAATTACATAATTAAGTATTGAAAAAAATTATTCCAAGAACTCAAGCCATCTTCTCCCTCCAAACGCCTCCTCTCCATCCCAGCTTCGGCAGTTGGCGTAGCTCCAAGCGCATGCATTGTGCCGCCTTCTTTGGGTATTCGAAAGAAACCTTCTTTCTTCCCGACAGTCGTGTTAACTCTGTTTGGACTTTCCTCTCCCATAAATGTTTGGAAGCCAACATTAGCTTCCGGCGACGATTCCGACGGCTCCATTTGGTTAGGGGAAGTGTCATGTGGTGGATTCTACCGTTTTTTGCACACATCCCCGTCGTTCTTCGTAAAGACACGGTAAATCCCTATTTATATCAATTTATAAATTAATAGAGTATGTGTGCTAGGGACTAGAGTTGTATAGTTAGAATTTTGTTTGGGATTTGATTTGTAGGTTTGTGTTGGCGTTGGTTGGTGATAAGTATGGCAGGTAGTCTTATTTAGGGTGTCCGATTATTTATATAGTTTATTTTGCAAGAATGAATAGAATTTGTTTCGATCCTCGTGGAGGCGAACTAAGTATCGATGACCAATTCTCAAGTTATGTGGGAATTAATTAAGGTTGCGTCGCGATATCTGGGGTAAACTGCGGATTATGAAACCTTGCGCATTGATTGAGCGTCACACAATCACTCTACAGTCGTTATCCGGGTAAAGATTTATAGCGTTGTAATATTTGTGATGGCGTTTGCAAAGTTACAGACAAAACTTCGTCGATCTTTGTTTATATGTCGAACGGAGGATATTAATGTTGCATCCACATCGATCCGGTAATAAGATCGATAGATATACCTGCGCATACACGGACTTCATCGCATGCACCTCCAACGACCACGCTTTGATGAGTTGATTCCCAGGTAATATCTTGTCAACTTTTCCCAGTTTATACTTGCAATAATTAATATAATAGTTTGTCGTCCAACTTATGAGTTTTGTAGCAGCGATGATGTTTATCATTCAGAGGCGTATGTCTTGAGTCTTTGCGGCGATGATGTACAGTATGAAAGTGGTTCAGTAGTGAGTCGAAGGATATTAGTGATGATATGTTTCGCTCGGGGTAGAATCGCGTGAATCATGATCTGATCTTAAGAAATCACTCACTCAAAATATTGTGAGAGTCGGATGTGCAACGAAGTATGTCCGATATGCGGACGAGAGTGAGACAACGATAACCACCAAATTTTGAAGGTCGAGCGGATAAATTCAAAAACAATGGATGAAAATATCGATGATGGTAGAACGCATCTATGCAAGACATGACACTGGTCAGTGCCTCACCTGATAATACGGTATGTCGAGGATACCTTAGTGCAAAATGTATGTGTAGTTCATGCTGTTTAGATTTTACATATAGGATGTTACTCAGATTTCCCTTTTAGGTTGCAATACTCTAGTCATTACTTTAATTTATCTTGTTTTCCATTTCCGCTTATAAGCTCTTATCGATTTTTCACTTATTTTTTCAACAAGTACGATGAAGAACCGCGAGCAGACGTCGATAACGCGTAACCATGCTAGAGAGGCCACCCAACGTTGGAGCATCAAGTTCATGATAACCTCTCTGCGATGACATCAGCTCACCCCAACACATTTTCTTTCATTACATACTCTTGTCTTTTATTTTACTTAATGTGGATCTTTTCTTTTGTTTTTTTACTTGAGCTAGTCACGCTTCTTTATCGAAAGAATTGCACTGCAGATTTATCGGTATTTAGAAACAAATGGTCTGATGTGTTAGCTTGCTTCATCCGCAGATCATCATTTCGACTACATTGGTTAAGAGATGGTCTCCATGAGACTAACACCTTTTTGGTGAGATGATGGCCGTGGCTGGCGATGATCCGAGACTACGGGTTGATATATCACCCATTTGATTGTGAGGAAGAGATGGGACACTTGGCGCGATTCTTCTACGATGATTTGTTGGGGCGACACCGTGGGCGTGATGTACCATGACCGTCGATCCCACATCGACATTCGAGATGGGTGACCGTGGACATCATCGGCCGGAGGTGGTAGTGGTAAGGTGGACTTTGAAGTCATACACCTCCGAGGAATTTTTTTCCTGCGTCTTACATTTTATTTCTTATTCGTTGTTTCTTACTACCAGAGTTGAGAGGCGTGCTACCACTAGAGGGACGGATACATTCGATACGATGGCTATGGGTGGAGCTTCTAGCCCACATATAGGGAGTTATGCAGTTTAGGCCGGCGTGGCTACTGCACCTCCTTGGATATGGCATATTCATGTGGAGAGTCAACTTCTACGTATTATATCCTCGATCTTGATGATCTCGGATTGGGTTGAGGTATATTTTATTAACGCACTTTCAAATATTTATCTTATATATGTGTTTAAAGCGTGTGTTGTGCGTAGATGGAGCGAAGTATGTTCGCCCGGCCGATAAGCGCTGAATCTGAGAAATGAAATTTGGATGGGCTGCGGCATACTCAGTTGGACTTGTAGATAACACTTGATTGAATATCTATAATGCATATTTTAATTTAACATAATTTTTATATGTGTAGGTGATGAGCCATCGGTGAGATCATATGACGTCTGTCATCTCTACATACTCGGAGTCGAGATATAGTTATCACGTCCTCGATCCGGAAGAGGATTGAGTGGCATTTAGATCGATCGTGCGCCTTATTCCCAAAGTAGATGTACGGTTGACCCTGGTTTCAAAAGAAATTCGATGGTGGTAAGCGGATGTCGGCGTTGATTCTGTTGCATTCGCAGAGGAAGCGGAGGATTACCTTCGAGGCTTAGATGATGATGTGGACGGGATGGCGTATCAGCACGTCTTGGTTCAGATCGTGGGCGACTTGCGCACAAATCCTCCACTTCTATGTCAGTCGAGTGGGCGTATTTATGTAAGTGTTAATATAAGTATTCATTTGAATTCAATATGTTGCGAGAGGCTAATTTCACATACTATTTTTTCGTGTAGGCGGAACACATCTCGGCGACTCGGGTCATCTTCCAGCCACACTTCGATCGTGTGAATGAGCACGAGCTACAGAGATGTGTTGATAGATATGAGGTGCTATGTAGAGACCGATCGGCGTGTATGCTCGGGGACATATTACGGATCGATGATATGGTGTGACATGTAGAAAGTCGTCATCTACTGTCATCATCATGTATGTTGGTGGGCGCCTTATCATCGTATGAATCACACTATCTTGATCCGATGATCAGCATGAAAAGATCTTAGAAGGTCATTTCACGTGATCATCCGTGCACGAGACACAGGGTAGTGCGATTCCACGGACGTTAGATGTTTAGGATAATCTATTTGTGTGCTTCATTTGTTCTTATCTATTTCATTTATTGATCATTTTGCTTATTGGCTCCCATTTAGTTGAATCTACTTGTTCAAATTGGGATGCAAAATCTCAAATCATGTTGTTATATTTCATATGCACTTTCTTTTGAACTACTTGAATCAAACTTAACGATGTTACTCAACTCTTTCGCATGTTGTTTTGTGTTGTATGGCATTCAAAAGTTTTAGCTCACAAACTTGTAATAAAATAAATTAGTTTTAAAGTGCGTCATTATACAAATGAACTAAGGTGTAAATTAATTAAGAAAGGTAATAAGTGAATCTATTACAAAAAAAGCGCAATATTAAAAATTAACTCAATTTCACAAGCTAAATCAATTAATATACTAAACTCTGAAGTCACTAAAACATAAATCTAAATATAGAAAACACAAATATGATTACAATTATTTATGTTAAAACCATAAAATAATTATTAGAAGAAATGCAAATCAAAATTATAAAGATACTTTGCACAATAAGAATTGTTTTTGACTCAATACCATACTTACATCTACATTTAATACTTATTGAACTAAAATTTTACTTTTATAAATACTATTATAAGTCCGACATAAAATACCCTTATAATCTGTCTAACTAATTCCATAGTAAGAGGATCTTACCACCCAAGCTTTGTTATACAGAACTTGAACAATTCTAACAAAATTAATGTAAAAAAACCATGTCAGTGACTACGGTTTGATTTGCTTCAATTATAATCAGAAGCAAAGAGGTTACCTTAAGAGAGAGAGAGAGAGTTTATAATTCAAAGCAACCAATGAAATATACCTCGCTTTAAGCTGGCAAGCCACGCCATCGTTGCTATGACCGCCATTAATCTATACCTATATTTAAATTTTCTTCTAGCAATATTTAATTACGTAATTAATATTCTAATGATACTTAATTTAAAAAAAATTGCCTAAAAGATTTAGCAACCGAGTTGTGACAATGGTTGATCAAGTCATTAAAAGAGTAACGCTTTTAGATATCTGTCTATTGTTCAAAGTGATGAAATAGATGGAGATGTTATTAGTAGAATTCAAGTTGAATGGTTGAAGTGGGAATGCTTCGGACTTATTGTGTGATAAAAAAAGACTACTTAGACTTAAGGGAAAATTTTAGAAGATGGTGGTGAGACCTGTAATGCCTTATGGCGTTGAATGTTGGCCATAAAATTAAGTTAAGTATTGTAGAGATAAGGATGCTCAGGTGGGTGACTGTCTTTACTCTTAGACAAAATGCAAAATGAGTTTACACGTGAAAAGATTGGAGTAGCTCCAGTGGTAGATAAGATTATAGAGTCATCTTAGATGTTAAAGTCACATGAAACGTTGGTCATCCGATGACGACATTGAGGTATTAGATTCGGTCTATGTTAAGAAAGGTAGAGGTAGACTTAAAAAGACTTAGTTAGGAAGTATTAAAAATGGCCTTATTTTACTAGACTTAAATGACAATATGATGCTAACAAAACATGTTGGAGAAAAAGGATTCATGTAGCCAACCCCACGTAGTGGGATAAAGGCTTTGTTGCTATTATTGTTGTCATCGTCTTAGCAAATCCTTGGCTTCCTCATAATCAAATTATGTCATAAAGAGTCATGTTTAAGGTATACCATTGCATGAACAATTATTTTTAATTTATAGTTTAAGATTTATATTTAGCTTTTGACCTAACATTAAGTTTGAACTTTTTTAATTAGAGATTTGATTTGGCAATAGTATTTTCTTTTAAGGAAAACCTCAAAATACTACAAATTTATTTCTTCTCATTCAGATTCACTTGATTCAGGTTGATCTTAGAAAAAGAATAAATCAATATCTGAAGCTTAAGCTTAGAGGTTTGTTCAATACATAAGAAAGGAACAATGTATGATCTAGTATATATTCACTATAGTACCTTCGCCAATACTTGCTTCAAGGAAAAGCATTATGAAAGAGTAACACGAATCTTTTTTAAGGATCTCAAAGATGAACAAATACACATGAGCAAAATTCCCAAATCAATATACATGAAACAAACTAGTAACATATTACATTTCCCACCATGTAAGCTAAAGCTGTAGTTATCATTTCGAAGTATCATTGTTAGCTAACATGGTTATTTGCAAGTCTCCATGGTAGGTGTAGACTGTATTTCTTCGAATTAATATCATACTTTCTAAAAACAATTAAGAAGTTCAAAGTTAAAGTGGCTTGTTACAGCTTAAATCAAGTATTGAGAATGCATTGTAAACCTATCAGCCTTAGCATTAACAAAAATAAATGCACATGAAATAGGGAACAATAAATTAAGGACTTCTTCAAAGTGAACACGGCTTGAGAATAAAAGCTTGTTCAGTGGGAGTGAACATCACTTCAGACTAATAACACATCTTTTACAAAAGGGAGGAGTAAGTTTAAAACCAGGAACAAGTATTATACATGCAAAAGTTTCAAAATGAATTAGAAGAACTAGCGCTGATAGTCTCCAAAGGAGCTAGAACAGCTTTTGTCATGGCACCAGCTAAAGCACCGCTAAGAAACTCTACTTCTCTATTACTAAGAAAATTCTGCAACAAAACATAAATAAAAATGATGGATGTTTAGGAGGAGAAAAAGCAACTCTTTAACAATCAATACTTGCATTTGATAGATCTGACCAAAACACTAGTCATTTGAAGCTTTTGATGTGTGATTTACATTTCTTCTTTCAATCAATCTTTTGCATTATTTGGGGAGAGGGTAAAGGGGAATGTGGAGTTGACGGTTGAGGGTGGAACAATATTTTGCAGTAAGGAAAAAAGAGAACCACTAGGAAATTGTCCGTAATATGAAGAACTATAGCTAGACTATATAACATGAATAGCGTCCATCAGCTAAATCATCCATTTCATAATGATACATTTGTTCTGAATAAGTTCCCATAATACTTCCCAGAGAAACAAAATTGGAATCAATTAGGCAGCTCAAATTGTTGAAGATAATAACTCAAACAGAATAACAATATGGCCTGAGCTGAAGGCTTCTACAACGAATCATAAAAAATAATTGAAGGTGCAATATCAAGCAGCTTTAAGAGGAGCCAATCTTTATCATATGTGCATGAACTCCTCGTGCCTTGACAATAGTAATAAAAATATGAAATGAAGCAAAGCAATTTAAATAGATTTCAGTGATGTAGGGTCAATAAGATTGGTAATGTCATCTAGTACAAAAAACATAAGTTGATTAATGGAAGAGTCTGATTCTAAATCATAACGGATCCAGCCTGTGCCATTGCAAAATTTAAATATAGCTGTGGTGGCACATTAAGAGAAGCACGACAAATAGTATTGTTATTCCAAAATTAAGCTTAATAGATAACCCAAGAATAATAATAATAATAATCACCTCATTTTCCAAGAAGGTGTACCAAATATATTTCCAAAATATCAATCTCTTGGAAAGAGACTTTCTTATAATTGTGGTTGCAGGATAAAAATAAAAGCAAAAGAAAATTGGCTAAAACTGTGCAACTTTGCAACTAAAAGGTAAATGAAGTCCCAGACTGCTGGGTAAAAAGGGGATATCAAATTACACTTTAGAGCAAGGAAGAAGGATTGACATATAAATAAATTGTTAATGGGCATGCTGATCATTCTAATGGTGGCACTCACAGTTATAATGGTGCTAGATAAAAATCAGTACTCATAAAAAGAACTAAGTGTTTAACACTGTGATTGACTTGAGTGAACTAAAAAAAAAAGATGAACAATCCAATTCATGTGTCCTCAAAAGCAAAAGTTTCACAGATATTTGCATTAATGTGTACATGTGGATGACATTTCTTTCTCTATGTTGTACTCTTTAATGCTATTCAAAAACACATGCAATTTCTCTCTTCGTGTAAACTAACCACAAAGGCATAAATAATTTTTTAAATTTCTTAATATTTTGGATTATTGAGCTCACTAAAGTCATGATCAGAAGGCATTTTAAAGTATATATGCAACATAAGATAGCATCTGCATGCAGTTATTTCACCAATGTAGTTTGAATCACTTCCATCTACTATGAAATGCTATATTATTAGCAGATGTATTCGTTTGGTTCATTGATCTTTAGAACAAAAAAAAATTCATAAAAGGCATTTAAACCCTATATTAATGACATCCAGATGTCCATAAAATCTGTCCATATCTAAATGTCAAACTGATAGACCATAAATAGCCCAAAGGCAAGAGAATAAATATTATAAACAGCATTAATCTTTATAGATAGCATTTCATTGATAGATACGCATTGCACAAAACACACCATATTTGTTCGATAACAGAGTCATATGAATAAAATCGTTCTCTAAATGCACTGCTATCTACAAAACGTTTAACAAAACATCCCCCAGATTCATAAACATATCCCCTACAAACCATGGCGCTTATCAAACCTTCAAAATGGAGAAACCATTAAACATGCTACAAAGATAGATCACCTTTATGCAAGAGGTTTCCATGATCACGTGGAATAGAACCATCAATAACATTAACAGAAAAATGACGCACGAGCGAAAAATCACAGGCATTTTGTGCAGAGAAACGATACATGGAAAAAAGCTCATCCTTTAATATAACACAGTAAAACAACACATATTTTGACATGAGGAACATAAGGGCAGCAATAGGGGACAATAAGAATTTGCTCATTGAATCGTTAGAAGAAACACGTACCCTCAGAACTCGGCCAACGTCAGGCAGCCGGAGCTCGATGGCTGCGGGGGAAGCGGCGCCGCTCTTGGCGACCTCGATCTCGTTGGGCATCGCCTTGTCCTCCCCAAAAGCATCACCCAGCACCCCGAACTCCTTTCGCTTCGACGATTCTAGTTCATAAACCATGAATAAGATTTCCCAACTTTTATTTCCGGAAATAATCACAAGATTATGAAGAAAACTATTGGCAAGACCGAAAGTAAAAAACAAACAATGACAACGATTGCATTCGAACACAGAAGAATTAGAAAAGTACCAATACTGAAATGACATGTTTCGCATGTTGTGGTTTCTTTCTTGTCTGTGAAAGGTATTTCTCTTTCTTTACCTCTTCTTTTGGATATTCACAAGATTCTCTGCATCAACTCTGTTGCTGCAATCTCCTCCCTCTCTCTCTCTCTCTCTTCTCTCCTGTTACATACGTATTTGTATATTTCTTGCTCTCTCTGATTTTTACCTCCCTCCCTTTCTCCCTTCTCCGTACTGGCTTTCAAAGTTCAAATTGGAATTTCGAACTTGAAAATCTCTGCTAGTGTCCACTAGAAGCGGACCGAGCAGAAGATTCCTCCCCGGTGGAGAAAAAACCCAACAGCGACTTCAATCATCGTTTCCAGTCTGGCCTTCCCTATTGCCCGCGTGTAGCGGATTAAGTACGGCGCTACTTTAGATTTTCCCCAAATGGTATTTCTACGTTTAACTTATTTAAGCAGAAGCTCGTTTATTTCAAGTAGAAATTAGTCGCAAATACTGCACTGTACAAAAAATTTAAATATCAATATTATACAAAATTTTTAAAAATTAATGATTATTTTGTTTTTTTAATGCATTTTATTATAGGTATTTTAATAATTTTCTCAATTTGATTTAACTTTAACTCGAGTTTGACTATAAATTAATAGATTTTATGGAGACAATTTAAGTCTTATTACGGAGCTGTTTGATTATCTGCATTTAAAATACACAAAATGAATCTGATGTAAAATAAATTGATATAAAATGATTTTCTGATTGTTTTTTGGGAGTTTATAAATTCATTTTTTTTTTTTTGGTTGAAAAAATGTAAAAAATATCGAAGATTTTGATCTGACGGAATGGCACCGCGGTGGCCCGGAGAGTTTTTTTCTGAGTGCTTACATTTTATTTCTTATGGTTATTTCTTACTCGGATCGTAGAGGTTGAGCCTGATCTACCTACTGAGGACCATACATTTAAATGCGATGGTTATGGGTGGGCAGTTCACCTATAAGTTGTCGAGTCATTAGGCTTGACCATTCTCCTGCTCGCTGAATATGGTCTAGCATATTAACGTCCTTCATATCCTACTCTATCTTGGCATTGGTTGAGATATATTTTATTAACTCAAATATTTAGCTTATATATTTAAATTATGCGTTTATTTATAGATGGAGAAATATGTTATTCGGTCATAACGCGGGATATAAAAAAAATGTGGATGGCTTGCATACCGGGTTGGACTTGCAGATAACACTTCAAATATATATCATATTCTAATTTAACATAATTTTGATATGTGCGGGTGATCAGGAGCCGTCGGTGCGAGATCGCGACGTCATATATATGCTGAGCGAGATATGGTTATCACGAGTCCTCGATCACCGGAAGAGGTTGAATAGCATTACAGATCGAGTCGCGCCTTGATTATTCTCGAGTAAATGTAGCTCCAGTTGGACCGTAGTTTCAAAGAGTCGATGGTGGAAAGCGGATGTCGGCCGTTGATTCACAGCACATTCGCTTGGGAGGCGAAGGATTACTCGTCGAGGGCTTAGATGAGGATGCAGGATGACTATCGAGTACATTATCTTCCCTCGTGGATTTCCTTATTCCCCGAGATCCTCCACCACTTACTTATCTGAGCGGTGGAGCGTATTTATATGAAATATAAGTATTCATTTGAATTCAATATGTTGAGCTAATTTCATATACTATTTTTTCGTGGAGCACATCTATCTCGAGTCATCTTCGTCATACTTGGTGTAGATGAGCGAAACTGAGGATCGTTAATAGGTATGAAGTGTTATGTAGAGACGCGGATCATATCGGGACATATTATGGATCGGTGCTTACAAAAGTACTTGTGGCTGGGCGTCGGTATCTCTTGATCCAGTCTATCATATATCACGTCAGGTCATCATATATCGCCGTCAATATCTTCCGGTCACAGATGATCCAGGCCGACTAGAAGATCTTGCTTTGGAGGTCACTGATGGTGATCATCCATCCTGCACACTGAATTGCAATTTCATGCAGAAGCGCGTTAGATGTTTAGGATAGTATTTGTCTGCTTACGTTTGTTCTTATTTATTTCATTTATTAATCATTTTTGTCTATTGGCTCTCATCTAGTTGAATCTACTTGTTCAAATTCGGATGCAAAACCTCAAATCATGTTGTTATATTTCATATGCACTTTCTTTGAACTACTTGAATCAAACTTAACTGATGTTCTACTAAACTCTTTCGCATGTTATTTTGTGTTGTATGGCATTCAAAAGTTTTAGCTCACAAACCTGTAATAAAATAAATTAGTTTTAAAGTGTGTCATTATATAAATGAACTAAGGTGTAAATTAAATAAGAAAGGTAATACATGAATCTATTACAAAAAAGCACAATATTAAAAATAAACTCAATTTCACAAGCTAAATCAATTAATATACTAAACTCTGAAGTCACTAAAACATAAATCTAAATATAGAATATACAAATGTGATTACAAATATTTATGTTAAAACCATAACATAATTATTAGAAGGAATGCAAATCAAAATTATAAAGATACTTTGCACAATAAGAATTATTTTTGACTCAATACCATACTTACATCTACATTTAATACTTATTGAACTAAAATTTTACTTTTAGAAATACTATTATAAGTCCAACATAAAATACTCTCATAATCGTCCAACAACTAATTTCATAGTGATCTTACCACCCAAGCTTTGTCTGACAAACAATTCTAACAAAATTAATGTAAAAAAAAATATATCGAAGCAACTAAGTGGCGACCTCATTTAATGTGTAAAGCCTTGCGTTTCGCTACAGGCACTAATTGGACGACTCTACCTATATTTAAATTTTTTTAGCAATACTTAATTACGTAATTAATATTCTAATGATACTTAATTTAAAAAAAATTACCTAAAAGATTTAGCAACCAAGTTGTGACAATGGTTGATCAAGTCATTAAAAAGAGTAAACGTTTTAGATATCTCAAGTCTATTGTTCAAAGTGATGGTGAAATAGATGGAGATGTTATTAGTAGAATTCAAGTTGAATGGTTGAAGTGGGGAATGCTTCGGACTTATTGTGTGATAAAAAAAGACTACTTAGACTTAAGGGAAAATTTTAGAAGATGGTGGTGAGACATGTAATGCCTTATGGCGTTGAATGTTGGCCAGTAAAAGAGAAGCATAAAATTAAGTTAAGTATTGTAGAGATAAGGATGCTCAGGTGGGTGACTGTCTTTACACTTAGACAAAATGCAAAATGAGTTTAAACGTGAAAAGATTGGAGTAACTCCAGTGGTAGATAAGATTATAGAGTCGTCTTATATGTTAAAGTCACATGAAATGTTGGTCATCCGATGACCACATTGAAGTATTAGATTCGGTCTATGTTAAGAAAGGTAGAGGTAGACTTAAAAAGACTTATTTAGGAAGTATTAAAAATGGCCTTCTTTTACTATACTAAAAAGACAATATGATGCTAATAAAACATGTTGGAGAAAAAGGATTCATGTAGCCAACCCCACGTAGTGGGATAAAGGCTTTGTTGTTATTGTTGTTGTCATCGTCTTAGCAAATCCTTGGCTTCCTCATAATCAAATTAAGTCATAAAGAATCATGTTTAAGGTATACCATTGCATGAACAATTATTTTTTAATTTATAGTTTAAGATTTACATTTAGCTTTTGACCTAAAATTAAGTTTGAACTTGTTTAATTAGAGATTTGATTTGGCAATAGTAATTTCTTTTAAGGAAAATCTCAAAATACTACAAATTTATTTCTTCTCATTCAGATTCACTTGATTCAGGTTGATCTTAGAAAAAGAATAAATCAATATATGAAGCTTAAGCTTAGAGGTTTGTTCAATACATAAGAAAGGAACAATGTATGATCTAGATATATTCACTATAGTACCTTCGCCAATACTTGCTTCAAGAAAAAGCATTATGAAAGAGTAACACAAATCTTTTTTTAAGGATCTCAAAGATGAACAAATACACATGCGCAAAATTCCCAAATCAATATACATGAAACAAACTAGTAGCATATTACATTTCCCACCATGTAAGCTAAAGCTGTAGTTATCATTTCGAAGTATCATTGTTAGCTAACATGGTTATTTGCAAGTCTCCATGGTAGGTGTAGACTGTATTTCTTCGAATCAATATCATACTTTCTAAAAACAATTAAGAAGTTCAAAGTTAAAGTGGCTTGTTACAGCTTAAATCAAGTATTGAGAATGCATTGTAAACCTATCAGCCTTAGCATTTACAAAAATAAATGCACATAAAATAGGAAACAATAAATTAAGGACTTCTTCAAAGTGAATACGGCTTGAGAATAAAAGCTTGTTCAGTGGGAGTGAACATCACTTCAGACTAATAACACCTCTTTTACAAAAGGGAGGAGTAAGTTTAAAACCAGGAGTAAGTTTAAAACCAGGAACAAGCATTATGCATGCAAAAGTTTCAAAATAAATTAGAAGAATGAAGCGCACCTGATAGTCTCCAAAGGAGCTAGAACAGCTTTTGTCATGGCACCAGCTAAAGCACCGCTAAGAAACTCTCCTACTTCTCTATTACTAACAAAATTCTGCAACAAAACATAAATAAAAATGATGGATGTTTAGGAGGAGAAAAAGCAACTCTTTAACAATCAATACTTGCATTTGATAGATCTGACAAAACACTAGTCATTTGAAGCTTTTGATGTGTGATTTACATTTCTTCTTTCAGTCAATCTTTTGCATTATTTGGGGAGAGGGTAAAGGGGAATGTGGAGTTGACGGTTGAGGGTGGAACAATATTTTGCAGTTAAGGAAAAAAGAGAACCACTAGGAAATTGTCCATAATATGAAGAACTATAGCTAGACTATATAACATGAGTAGCATCCATCGGCTAAATCATCCATTTCATAATGATATATTTGTTCTGAATAAGTTCCAATAATACGTCCTAGAGAAACAAAATTGGAGTCAATTAGGCAGCTCAAATTGTTGAAGATAATAACTCAAACAGAATAACAATATGGCCTAAGCTGAAGGCTTCTACAACGAATCATAAAAAATAATTGAAGGTGCAATATCAAGCAGCTTTAAGTGGAGCCAATCTTTATCATATGTGCATGAACTCCTCGTGCCTTGACAATAGTAATAAAAATATGAAATGAAGCAAAGCAATTTAAATAGATTTCAGTGATGTAGGGTCAATAAGATTGGTAATGTCATCTAGTACAAAAAACATAAGTTGATTAATGGAAGAATCTGATTCTAAATCATAACAAATCCAGCCTGTGCCATTGCAAAATTTAAATATAGCTGTGGTGGCACATTAAGAGAAGCACGACAAATAGTATTGCTATTCCAAAATTAAGCTTAATAGATAACCCAAGAATAATAATAATAATCACCTCATTTTCCAAGAAGGTGTAGCAAATATATTTCCAAAATATCAATCTCTTGGAAAGAGACTTTCTTATAATTGTGGTTGCAGGATAAAAATAAAAGCAAAAGAAAATTGGCTAAAACTGTGCAACTTTGCAACTAAAAGGTAAATGAAGTCCCAGACTGCTGGGTAAAAGGGGATATCAAATTACACTTTAGAGCAAGGAAGAAGGATTGACATATAAATAAATTGTTAATGGGCATGCTGATCATTCTAGTGGTGGCACTCACAGTTATAATGGTGCTAGATAAAATCAGTACTCATAAAGAACTAAGTGTTTAACACTGTGATTGACTTGAGTGAACTAAAAAAAAGATGAACAATCCAATTCATGTGTCCTCAAAAGCAAAAGTTTCACAGATATTTGCATTAATGTGTACATGTGGATGACATTTCTTTCTCTATGTTGTACTCTTTAATGCTATTCAAAAACACATTTCTCTCTCTTCGTGTAAACTAACCACAAAGGCATAAATAATTTTTAAATTTCTTAATATTTTGGATTATTGAGCTCACTAAAGCCATGATCAGAAGGCATTTTAAAGTATATATGCAACATAAGATAGCATCTGCATGCAGTTATTTCACCAATGTAGTTTGAATCACTGCCATCTACTATGAAATGCTATATTATTAGCAGATGTATTCGTTTGGTTCATTGATCTTTAGAACAAAAAAAATTCATAAAAGGCATTTAAACCCTATATTAATGACATCCAGATGTCCATAAAATCTGTCCATATCTAAATGTCAAACTGATAGACCATGAAT
The DNA here is from genome assembly GCA_021442155.1 of Cymbidium sinense. Classification (NCBI taxonomy): domain Eukaryota; kingdom Viridiplantae; phylum Streptophyta; class Magnoliopsida; order Asparagales; family Orchidaceae; genus Cymbidium; species Cymbidium sinense. The sequence goes on from CM038217.1 coordinate 200,151,638, forward strand.
AGCTAAAACGAAAGGCAAGAGAATAAATATTATAAACAGCATTAATCTTTATAGATAGCATTTCATTGATAGATACGCATTGCACAAAACACACCATATTTGTTCGATAACAGAGTTATATGAATAAAATCGTTCTCTAAATGCACTGCTGTCTACAAAACGTTTAACAAAACATCCCCCAGACTCATAAACATATCCCCTACAAACCATGGCGCTTATCAAACCTTCAAAATGGAGAAACCATTAAACATGCTACAAAGACAGATCACCTTTATGCAAGAGGTTTCCATGATCACGTGGAATAGAACCAACAATAGGATTAACAGAAAAATGACGCACGAGCGAAAAATCACAGGCATTTTGTGCAGAGAAACGAAACATGGAAAAAAGCTCATCCTTTAATATAACACAGTAAAACAACACATATTTTGACATGAGGAACATAAGGGCAGCAATAGGGGACAATAAGAATTTGCTCCTTGAATCGTTAGAAGAAACACGTACCCTCAGAACTCGGCCAACGTCAGGCAGCCGGAGCTCGATGGTTGCGGGGGAAGCGGCGGCGCTCTTGGCGACCTCGATCTCGTTGGGTATCGCCTTGTCCTCCCCAAAAGCATCACCCAGCACCCCGAACTCCTTTCGCTTCGACGATTCTGGTTCATAAACCATGAATCAGATTTCCCAACTTTTATTTCCGGAAATATCACAAGATATGAAGAAAACTATTGGCAAGACCGAAAGTAAAAAACAAACAATGACAACGATTGCATTCGAACACAGAAGAATTAGAAACGAGAAGAAAGTACCAATACTGAATGACATGTTTCGCATTATTGTGGTTTCTTTCTTGCCTGTGAAAGGTATTTCTCTTTCTTTACCTCTTCTTTTGGATATTCACAAGATTCTCTGCATCAACTCTGTTGCTGCAATCTCCTCCCTCTCTCTCTCTCTCTCTCTCTCTCTTCTCTCCTATTACATACGTATTTGTATATTTCTTGCTCTCTCTGATTTTTATCTCCCTCCCTTTCTGCCTTCTCCGTTCTGGCTTTCAAAGTTCAAATTGGAATTTCGAACTTGAAAATCTCTGCTAGAGTCCACTAGAAGCGACCGAGCAGAAGAGTCCTCCCCGGTGGAGAAGAAACCCAACAGCGACTTCAATCATCGTTTCCAGTCTGGCCTTCCCTGCTGCCCGCGTGTAGCGGATTAAGTACGGCGCTACTTTAAATTTTCCCCAAATAGTATTTCTACTTTTAACTTATTTAAGCAGAAACTCGTTTATTTCTAGTAGAAAATAGCCGCAAATACTGCACTGTAGAAAAAATTTAAATATCAATATTATACAAATTTTTTTAAAAATTAATGATTATTTTATTTTTTTAATGCATTTTATCATAGCTATGTAAATAATTTTCTCAATTCGATTTAACTTTAACTCGAGTTTGACTATAATTTAGTAGATTTTATCGAGTCAATTTAGGTCTTATTACGGGGTTATTTGGTTTTCTGAATTTAGAATCTGATTAAAAGAATCTGATGTAAAATAAATTCGATAAAATGATTCTTTCTGATTGTTTGGTTGAGAGTTTTATAAATTCACGACTTTGTTTTTTTTTCTTTGGTTGAAAAAATGTAATGTAAATGTCCGAAGGTTTGGCGTCAGACGGCGCCGCAGCGTGGTATGCAGTCGTTATTGGTAGTGAGTCAGCGGGCGGGTTGGTGCGGCGATGGGTGTGGCGAAAGGCGGCGGCCAGCCGGCGATGCGGCGTACGGCGGCCATCATTTCGATTGGCCGATATTTGAATTACAATCGCAAATTCCAAATCTAAAATGGCATTTAATGTATTTTGAATACATTACATTCATTAAAATTTACTTTAATTACAACCAAATTAGGTCCGGTCGGTTTAAAATCGATTAAAACCGGAATTTTTAAATTTGGATCGGTTTTAATTTTATTTTGATTTGGATTTAATTTTAGCTAAATTCGGTTTTGGATTATGGATCGGTTAAAATTTGTAATCCAAAAAATCGAAAATCCAAAATTTAGGCATTTAGCGTAGGCCTGCCCGAGTCCACTGGCGACTCATGACCCGTCAGTCAGCCTTGGTCCTGCGTGCCACTGTGCAAAAAAAGTAAAAAAAATAAATCGGTCAGATATTACTAAAACTAAAGCGATTAGGGAGGCGATTCGGCAAAAGGGAGGTGAAAGGGAGGCGAAATGGCAAAGCTGCAAAGCGGCAAAGGCAATCCCATTCCGCGCAGCCGCGGGCTTGTTCAGTTGTTATGATGTTCTCTACTTCTCTAGTTCTCTTCGACAGTTCGACTTCTGTTCGACTTTTAGTTGTAGACTTGTAGTTGTCAACATTTTCGTTCTATACTTATGTTCATGATTCATCTGTTCTTACTTCTCTTATTTTTTTAGCGGTGTTCTCTGGACAAGGTTGACATACCTGAGAATATTTTCAATCGTTGATATCACTTTTTTCCAATCTTTGCTAGGTCCTATTTTTGATGTACCACTATTTTGCTGCTGCTGAAATATACAATGCGATACGTGTGTTCATAGCTGCTTATGTTTGGATGACTGGATTTGGAAACTTCTCCTACTATTATATAAGGATTTTAGCCTTGCTCGATTTGCTCAGGTACCTATGGTTGCTGAACTTTTCCATGTTTTAAATATTGCTAGCATTCAAAGTGTTTTTTACTGATGTTATCGTCGACAATTCTAACAAACGAAATGTAGATGATGTGGCGTCTAAATTTCTTTGTGATATTTTGTTGCATCGTCCTCAACAATGATTATATGTTATATTATATCTGTCCAATGCATACGCTCTTCACACTCATGGTATACGTCACACTTGGTATCTTCAACAAATACAATGAGATTGGGTCAGTGATGGCTGTGAAGATCATCTCCTGTTTTTTGGCGGTGTTCTTGATTTGGGAGGTTCCTGGAGTTTTTGATCTTCTTTGGAGCCCTTTCACTATCTTTTTAGGTATTTTAAATTTTTAATTACATATTTTCATTTTTTTAAAAATCGAACCGAAAATTCAAACTTTTTTTCGTATTGGATTGGTTCAGATTATATTAAATTTTATCTGGATCATTTATGGATTAAATTTCTGACGGATTAGCAAATTAAAACCGATCCAATAAATCCCGCACACCCACCAAACACACAAAAAGTTAAAAGGCGTGCATTTGAAATGCAGTTCACTCCAGATGCACGCAACAAAACAGCCCCTATAATATAATTTATCAATTCTAATGATGATTAGCGCACATAATTAATTAGAGAAATGATAAGTAATTATTAAAATCAAGCAAAATAGTCATTCATTGCCACTTGATCAAGCCTTTTAGGACAATTGCCTCCATACACTTCCAAGAAAATAATTTTGAAAATTTTAAATTCCATTAGGCATATTTAGGTTCAATATTATTTATATTTTATTTATTTTAAAAAATATTTATTTTATATAATTTTATGTATTTTATTTATTTTTATTTTTATTTATTTTTAATAAAACATATTATATTTACAAATACATTAAATTATTTTTAAAAATAATTATCATTTTTTATCTTAGCTATGTTTAGTTGTTGCCCACCACCAGCCACACATAATTATCATTTTTATCACCATTGTCACCGATCATCCACCATCGCCTATTGTCACTCACAACAATCATGACATATATCATTGCTCCATTAACCATTTTCACCGCCACCTCTTAAATAGAAATAATATACTTTTAAAATATACTCAACATAATTTATTTCAAATCATAACATGAACAAAATAAAACAAAAACTAAAAATAAAATCAATCCAAACTATCCCTTAATAAGCAAGTATCAAAAGAAAGATTAATTGTATATATTTCATACAACAATAACAAGCTTTTATACCACTAAGTGGGATCAACTACATGAATCTTTTGTCTCCATTGTGTTCTATTATGAGTCAAATTATCATTTAATTCAAGTATACTAAGCTCAATTTTTACACATCTTAACCAAGTCTTTTTAGGTCTACCTCTACATTTCTTAACATAAGATAAATCTAATGCATCTACTCTGCTAACCGGGTCATCGGACGGCCGACGCTTTATGTGGCCAAATCATTTAAAGCGACTCTCTCTGATCTTATCTGCCATTGGAGCTAATCCAACTTTTACCCGAACACAAAATTGAAAAAACATTTATGTGATTTGTTTTGTTTCAAAAATGCCTTAAGTTAATTTCAAACAAATTGTTCTCTCTTGAGTTCAAGAGATAATTATTCAAACAATAATTTAAGCAAGTTTTGAGCAAGATTAGAGGATGATTTAAGCAACAAGTCATGATTCAAACATAATCTAAGCAAGATTTTAACATGCTTAATGGAAAGTTTGAGCAATTTTATGATAAGGTTCAAGTGTGGTTTGAACAAGCAAAAATGCAATAAAATTAAACATTTAGGATTTGTTTGTTGCTTAATATGAAGGGATTAATATCATTTGCTAATTTCATAATTAGAAAATTAAAATTTTATTATTAGAAACAACTAAGGCATTGGATTTTGTTTTCTTAATCATTATTGTTTTTCATCTTTGTTATGAGAGAAATCATAAATTTTTTGAATAGGCACAAACTAATAATTTTAAAAATATCCTCAACCATTTTCATATGAGCTTAAACTGGCATCAAAGTTTTTAATTTTTTTGTTATAACTTTAATATTAAAAATGATATAATATAAATAATGCATGGTCATATATCAAAAGTGCATTCTTTTAATTAAAGTTATACTTGTTTATTGCACTTAACTAGTAGAACCCAACAATCCACAACCTTTTGCACCACTAGACCAATTTAGCAACCCTTGTTTATGCCATATGTATTGTAACCTAAGCCTCCCCTTTCTAGTTAGAGAAATACATGGACACAATGAGAAGGATAGATTAAGGGGTTGGATCCAAGAATTTTGAGTGTAAAGCAAAGTAAGTGCTGGAGATTTTAACTTTTTTTTTTGTGTTTGGTATGATGCAAACTAAAATTTTAAAGTATTGTAATGTATTTATAATATATTGAAACAATTAATTTTAGTGTTTGTGTGAATTCCAAATACATCGGCCATTGTAAAGTGTTATCATCGTTGCTGACAACCGCCGCTAGCCGCTTGCTTCAATCAGGCGCCACCATTGCGACCCATAACCTAAGAATTCTTTTACATTACATTTATTTTGCTAAATAAAAAAAAACAAACTCATGTATTTGTAAACTTTCAACCAAATAACATAAAATAATCTAAATACATTATATTCACTTTACACTGCATCCTTTTTACCTTATATTCATTTTTCAGGCATCCAAACAACCCCTAAAACAAAGACTTAGAGTTGGTTTGGGATAATTGTAGTGATGAAAACACAGTATTAGAGCAGCTGTAGAATAAGCAATTATAAAAAAATTATGATTGATACGATGAATTTTTCTATTTTTAAAAAGTCAGTCGTGACTTCATGGTAACCATCGCACTTAAGGATGAATGGAAGCAAGGCAAAGAAGGTGGTGGAGATGGAAGTGAAGACAACTGAGGAAATAAAGTGGTGCATGGCCAAACTGTTTATAACCTTGATGAACTCATTATGAGAGTGATGACCATTACAAGCTTTCTCTAGCATCAAGACCTTCTCATCACATGTCAAAAAGCAACAAAAGTTAGAGATACAAAACTTCAGCTTTACTCCATTATATCCTCAACGCCATGGAGTTAAAAAAGACTAGTCCTAAACATCACAAACTCTAAAACTTTTTATTACTATAAATCACCAAATGCTCACTCCTTATGGAGTCTTTCTTTCATGCACTTATCTTCATAAAATCCCTTCCATGATAGGAAAAATAGCTATTATCAATAGAATTTCTAACAAATTATTCTATTGAAAATAATCGATGAATTTTCGTCGTAATTTTTCTAATAGAAATTGCCACAAAACAAACTTTGTCTAATTATTATCACTTGATATTCATTATTTGATTGCTACTAGCAAAAATGTCATACTTAAGAGGGGGTGTATTGGTGCATGTTTTAATTTTTTTTATAAATTTAATTCTTGACTTTAGAATACTTCTTTTGAATTTAATGAGCTAAGAGCATATTCTTATAAAATTATTTAATAAAAACTACCTACAACACAAAAAAAAAATCAACACAAAAAACAATGATAAATAATAGTATAATGAAAATAATGTAAAGGAAAATATATGTAAATTGATTTATAATAACCCACATCCACTTTCATGAACTCTTTCAAGATTTCCATTACCTCTCATTTGGCACAAAAGTTAAAGCAGAGATGTCTATCTCCTTTATAAGTGTTGAAAAAATTCCTACACAGCTTTGTTTCTTTTCAAGGCAAAAAATCATCACTTCCAAAACTCTCATTTAAGCAATAAGATTTCATTCAAATTCTCTATACAAGGACACACTCACAAGTCTTTAATGGCAAGGTGGATGAGAAGAATAGCAAAGTAAGATGCAACATAAGAAAATAAAGAGGCAAAAAGAACTCTCCAAAATTTTCCTAAAAAAACACCCTTTTATATGCCTCTCTAAAGCTCTTCTAATGTCTCATATGACAAGTTAGGCTCTTTTAAGAGGGAATTTACAAGGATGAGGCTGAATTTACATTTAGAAATTTTTATTATTATTAAAATCATCCTAATTGTACCATGTGATTAATATAAACTAAAAAATCTTCTCTTTTTGTTCGTATTATACGATTCCTTCATCTTTAAAATCATTATCATCATTGTACAAACAATGTTCATAATGTGCAATCAATACAATATAACAAATATATTATATGTTTGTTCATTACTGCACAATCACAACGCACAACATGAATTAAATTAAAAATAAATTGCTAGAAAGTCTCATTAATTAGGTATTCATCAAATAAATATTCATATTGTGCTATCCAAATTCTAACTTACGATTACTTCAAAAAATAGATTCAACCAACTTAATTATGAAAGCTATTTAATAAATAAGAGTAGACATTCATACAATAAGATATATAATTGTATATGATGCCTTAAAAAATTATTAAATTTTAAAGTATTTTTTTAATATTTATCCATTTTCTCAGATGCGTGTGTTTGATTGTGTCTCAATATTCACATGTCCTGAAGACAAAACAAAGTAAAATGCATACGTTAAAAATGATGTAGCTTGAGCTCGACTTGGATCTTTTTGGATCAAAACTCTTTATCGTAGTAATCGTAAACTTGGTCTTGATCCATCTTTCGATCAAACTACCATTGATTATGCTTTATTAAGCAACATCCATTGGGCTACTTAATTGTAATGATTGCATAGTTCAGTACATTCAACTTGCATGCAACTGAAATAAAAAGTCAACCATGAATATTTGTGATGGTCAAAACCTAGAATAAACACGTAGGCTCGTGGTATTAACACCATCACTTTTCTCTACTTCTCCACCATTCTTTGTTATAGCTATAAAAGAATAAAACAGTTTAATGAACTTTGTAATTCTATATTTTCTAGTCGCGATGATTAAAAAAATACAATTCAAATCATATTTAAATAATGATTGATCAAATTTTGAATATTATTCAAATTGCTATCAAACCTTATTTGAACTTTATTTGAAATTTATTCAAAAGTCAACCCATTATAAAATTTTGTTTGAACTATATTTGAATCTTATTTGGTTTAGATTTGAACAAAATTGAACAAGTTCTAACTTTATTTAAACTCCAACCTCGATGAAAAAATGTGAATATAATTAGAACAAGATTAGGCCATGGTTCAAAATAGGTTTAAGATATAGAGCGTTAATAATGTTTTTAAATTTAAACAATCAAATATAAAACATAACTAATCATGAACAACTAGCTGAAAATTTGATCGCATAAGAATGACTATAGTTTGAGACAGGGAAGATACTAAGAAAAGAAAAGCTCGAGCAACTTCTAGCTCAAAAGTTATAGTGATTGCTTATATGAGAATTTTATTTTATTTTATTTTATTTTATTTTTATAAAACAAAGATCATAGATATGGAGAAGGCCTATAAAGAGAAAGAGCCGAGCAAATTTTCGTTTGAAGATCACATAATAAATTGTGCAAAAAATTATAATTATTTTTGTATAAATTAATATTGTTTTCATCTAAAAAGAATATTTTTTTTATAATTTTATAAGAAATATACAACATTCGTTTCAAATTTAGAATATTACGGGGCAATTAAATCCAATATTTTGCCAAATTTTATTAGTATTTTTCTAAAAATTTGACTAAATTGACCATTTTTTCATGTTACTAAAATTTTATCTAAAAAAAATATAAGACTATCTAAGATTTGTTTGAAACAGTTGTAGCTTTTTAAAAAGCTGGTTGTGAAACTGCTGCGGAGAAAACAGTTTTTTTGAAAAAGTTGTTGTGTGTGTTATAAATTTATATATATTTTAAATTAAAAAAAATAAATTTCTCACAGCCATCACACTCCTACAGTTTTAATTCTCAAAACAGTTTTTTCAATACAAAACTTTATAAAAAATAGCAAAAAAACTTGTAGCGAAACGAAACTGTTTTGATTTCTGGCAACTTTTTGAAAAAAATAAAATAACTAGAAAACTATCCAAATGTACCCTAAGACTAATAAACATAAGAGGTTATCATCATAAATAAAAAAGGTAAAAATTTGCATATATATATATACAAAAATTAAAATTTAATATGTATGTAATTCACTCTTTAAAATATTACTTGATTTAATGCATGATATGTACGATTTTAATTTTTATTTACAAATATTTTACTGGTTTGAAGATTTTTGGAATGTTGGAGTTTCGTAATAAATCATCGAATGCTCGCGCCTTTCCAAACCATTACTCAAGTTATCCCGTTTGTCAAAATAGCTTGTTGTTAACAACCTGTATTGACTCGAAAATTAGCTCATTTCGTTAGTTAAACTCAACAAGAACACAAAAAAAAAAATTTCGTTCGAACAAACACGACAGTGAATGAGCCTTTGTCTTGGTTTGTCATTATTGCATGTAACCCTATAGAGGATTATATTTATGGTAAAATATGCAAATTTGAACATATACTTTTTAATTGATCCTCTATGGTTTGGATGTTTGCAATTTCTCAACTTTATGTGGGATTTTAAGATGATGATTAATGAGCATCGAATACTTTTATGTTCCAACATTTGTCTCTCTATATTTGGAATGTCATGTTAAAGTAAAACGTGTAACCATATAGAGTGTACAAGGTTATATCATTGTCATATTATATATGTGTTGTAATTAAATCTGAGCATCTATAGTTTCAAAACTTCTATATATTTCATTTAACTGCTGTCCACTGACTCCACTGGACTACTGCCTAGTTATATCATTTTTATGTTGTTATGTTGTTTTGCTATTTTTATTCAACTGCTGTTTTGCTGTTTTAATTCTGCAAGACTACAAGCCTACAACTTCTTATAAGTTATAATAGATAACCTGTTGACTGTTAGATGTGATTCATGTGAATCATGTAATTGAGTATTTGTTATGATATGGGCATATGATATCAGAAGATTTTGGCTTATTATTGTGTTTCGTTTCATTTTTATCCAATCATTGATGATTGCTTTTGTTGATTCTTTCAGACAGAGTTTTAGTTTTGGTACTTTGGTAACTTGGTTGGCTGTTCAGCCTGTTCTCACTTCTCGGTATACCTAAAATGGTTCATTTTTTTTTGGCAAGCTTTCAGCCTTTTTGCTTTGATTAGTACTATTTTTTTTCTGAATTGGTTAGTTAGACTTATTAAGTATTTTTTTTTGCATCCTCCTAGCTTCCAGTGGGCTGTTATACATTTTGGTGAATGGTGTTGTTGTATACAGTATACTTGTATTATTTTTTATTTCTCGAATCGTTGGCTACTTCCTCTTTGCTATGATCCTTTTTTCTTGTTCAGCATTCAGGATGATATTAAGCATGCTTCAGGCATTACTAGTTGTAGAGCTTACAATTAGCTACAAAAAACTCCTATCTTTTCATTCAAATATTCAACCGGTAATGTCCACCGCCACTTATACGCCTAGATGCCCATTGTCATTGCCCTTGCCATTATCATTCTATGATGTTTGGTTGTTTTGCTGTTTTTATTCAACTGATGTTTTGCTATTTTAAATATGCAAGACTACAAGTCAGCAACTTCTTATAATAGATAACCTGTTGGCTGTTAGATGTGAATCATGTGATTGAGTATTTGCTATGCTATAGGCATATAACATTAGAGGATTTTGACTTATTATTGTGTTTCGTTTCATTTATATCCAGCCATTGATGATTGCTTTTGTTGATTCTTTCAGAGTTTCAGGTTTTGTACTTTGGTAACTTGGTTATTTATTTCTCACTATACTTATATTGTTATTTTCTTTTTCTATAATTGTTGGCTACTTGCCTACTTGGCCGTTGTTGGCTTGTTGCTTTGACTGCAAAGCCTAAGTTACTTTAAACTTTGAACTTTGAAGGTTGCTTACTTGCTTTTTGTTGTTTCTATCATTCTACGAGGATCATAAGATTGATTGACTCATTGGATGTTGATGTTCAACGATTATAAACTATTTTGTGACACTCCATGGACCATGGTGCCTTTTCCGATCTCCCGCTTGTTTTTGACCTCGACCATAAACAAGCAACATCATCGTAGAGGTAAGTTACCCCTGCGATGTTGTTTCTTTTGTTGTTTATGGTGACTAATTGGCTATGATGGCCATGATGATCTTAAAATTTTTTTATTTGGCTGGTAGCATCTTATGTGATTATAACCCTTCTTGGAAGTTGGATGCTCACTAATTTGTCGCCTCTTATGTTGATAATTAAAATAAATATTTTTTACTATGAGCCCGAGCCATCTATGCCTTCACTTCTAGATCATACTCATTTTTTTTGTTTTTTCTCTTCATTATCTTCTCAAGTGTTTTTTTGCAGATCATTTTTTCTACTCCTTGCAAGTTTGAAGGTGTTGGTGTTGATCCCTGAATTTTACTGACTGCTGTCTGCTGATCTTTTTGAAGCTCTCTTCATCGGCTGATATTTATTTTTTTTAGTTTTTACCTTTCTTTGGCTTTTCTTATTTTCTATTTTTTTGTATTTAGATAGGGATTAAACTCTTGAATTTTCTTGTAGCTTCTACAGCATTAGATATTTGAGCCTTATCTCCTATAATGACTTTATATTTATTTATCTAGTTTAATAAAATATTTTTTTATATTTTTGTATAATTGTATCATTGTATTTGCATGTTTTTTATTGGAAAATTTTATGTGAAATGTATATTATAAATTTTAAAAAATATTAAATATTAATAAAATTTGTATATTGATTTATGTTTTTTTTTTTATTTTAAAAATTGTATATAAAATTTTTTGTTATAATAATTTAAAATTAAAAAAAGGTTAGTTTTAATACTTAATTTGATAAATTCGAGACTATTTTAAGCTTTTCACGAGCTGAAATCGAGCTGATTCTAGCAAATAAATAAATGAGCCTTATTCCAGTCGAACACAAACACATTTAAACTTAAATGAATAATAACGAGCAGAACATGAATATTTTTATAATAAACTTAAATTAAACATTAGTAGAACGAACACAAACAAATGCAAACGAGCCGAACACTAAGAGAGGCTCGTTTCGTTCATATTCGGCTCGTTTACACCCTAGTTCTATCTTCCGAAACCCTCCCCATATCGAAGACGAGGGACACAATTTTTGATCAGGGGAAGCATAAAGGGATAGACCTAATCGATCGGGCCACATCCCGGCAGCTGCCTCCGCCGGGCTTCCATGGCGAAGAGGACGTGTAGCAGAAGAGAGCTACTCGATCGGTGGATGGGTATTCAAGAAGAGGACGACGACGATGATCCATCCCCGATGAAGCAGCGGCAGATTCGACTTGCCAAGGAGAATTGGTTGGATTCCTTTATCCATTCTCATTTCCCAGCATTGGATTATTGGACTGTTTCTTCCAATTTATACCTTGTGGTTTTTGGCTTTATTGCTTAGCGGGTTTCCCTCACGACATTCTAATAACAGGGCGAAAAAATTGAGGCAGTTGCTCTCGATAAAAATTTATGTGAATGCAAGCTAAATGACAAAACTAGGTTAAACTACGAAATGACAGTCAAGCTTACTTTATTGTTGGAGACAATATTATGGTGTCTTTTATTTCTAATAAATTGCTTTCTCTTTTGATCCTTTCACTTGTACTTTTGACAGAAATTTGTATCATGTGATTCTCATTAAACTTGTTCCTACATTCAGAAGTTGTTGGGTTTTCATTGACGGCGCCACATAGTACTTGCAGCCTTGTTTTGAAATGTTGAGGGAGGGATCCCATACATCGGTGAACAATATATAAAGGAAACAAACTACGAGTAGTATAAACAAAAAACGAGAGTTTATGACTCTTTGCAGAATTACGATTTATACATATAAAGTTCTGGCTTGGGGCACATATGCCAGGATGGGTTTTGGATAGAGTGAAGACAATTGATTTGTAAGGATGTCCCAGACAGTTATGCCACTTGGATGATGGGGATAGTTTGGAGAGGAAGGCGTGCACTTGGGAGATTCTTTGAGACTGGGTTTGTTCTCGATGGAGTAGAGCTTGTTATGGTTTGAGCCAGAGAGAGGAGGCTGATGCAATTTACGATATGTGATAAGGAATCCATTCAAATCAAAAGTGATAGAGTAGGAATTTTGTGAGTTAATTTGTGTATTGAAATGAGATTGCAAGATAGATGTGACACATGTATGATTTTAAAGAGTTGCAACTTATGAGATGGAGTCGAGAGGATGCCATCACCAGTACGAGCATGGGTAGTTGCTTGCTGTTTCCCACCATAACTTGCTGAGAACCAGTATATGGTGTAGGGTTGGAGATATTGTCAATGTTTGAGATAGGTGGGCGCCTAAGTCAAGAACCCCATGTATTAATGGATGAATCAGCAAGGAACGCTGAGTTGGTATCCATAGGACGGTAGTTGAGATCAATCCGAAGCCAACACTTAGCCGCAAAGCAATCCATGTTGTTACAGATTTGGCATTTGATCACAAAATGATTGGATTTGGCACTTCTTGATTGAGATGAGTTTATACGGGGTAGGCGAGGATTGTTGGAGGTGCGACACCTGCTGTGAGTGAAGGGATTAAAGTGACCATGACCCTCTTGGTTGTGAGTGCAAAATGAGAATTTGGATTTGATTGTTACTATTGATGGCTTGCTTTAATTGCTAGATCAGTTTCTTCAGAGCACATTAGCTAAGTTGATCACTCCATGTTATGCGTGAATGGTAGTCTTAAGTGCCTAATTTTTTTGGTTGTAGATCATTTAGAGTGTAGAGGATGATATCCTCAGGATCAAGAGGAGTGACAATTGAGGCAATGCCATTAGCTTTTGCCTTGGCTTTTACCAGATATTGAGTCATTGGTTTATCCTGCAATTATAGATGATGCGTAGTTCATTCTTGAGCTATAGGATGCGTGAGCGATTGCTGGATTGAAGACAACAATCAGAAGTGGCCCAAATTTCTACATTGTTCTCAAGATTAAGGATACAAGGTAGTAGGGATTCATATATGGTGGAGAAGAGAGTTGCGGCTAGATTTTGACTATTAATATTTATAAGGGGTTGAGTGTAATTGAGCCATTAGGATGATGAATGTGTTTTGTTGGCTGAATGGCAATGCCATCTAATTAACCTTCAAATCCATTTGCTAGAACAATTACGAGAGTTTGAAATTTCCATGTAAGGTGATTTTCTATTGTGAGTTGTATAGAGAATGTTGTTGATGCCGAACGCTATTGGATATACAAACATTGGCCTTGAAGGCATTGAAACAACATTAAAACATAAGTATGCTCCTTTAAAACAAGGATCCATCTTAAGATCAAGCAATAAGAGCTCACATTCAGGGGGTGTTAAATTAACCTCATGAGAGGAGAAGTTAGCACTAGTGGGAAAGAAATGTGACAAGACTATCCCTCCGAGCACTCAGGAAGTATTTCAAATACCATGGGTATGGTCACATTGTCTTAAATTGCCCAAACACGTGAGTGATTTCTTTCACTGAGTAGGTTGAGGTTTTGGACATGATATACTTGAGAATGAGTACCAGCTTCTAGCTGATGAGGGAGAGATGCTTTAGATCAAACCCAAAATGGAACAATAGTGGCTCAGACACATCTTTCACACCAAGTGCATTGTGAAAGGGTAGATATGTACTCTTATCATTGATGAAGGTAGCTGCAAAAATGCTGTTTCCACACAAGTGGTGGAGAAGCTGTATCTCTCTACACAGAGACACTCCTAACCTTATTCCCTGATGGCTGAATAAGGGAAATGAGATTTGTGTAGACAAAAGATTTTTGGTGGAATTCTTTTTCATAGCCAAGTTGTAAGAACATGTGTGATATGTCGTGTGTCTATGAATGCTTGATATATCCTTTTGGGCAAGGCTTGGTAGTATGATAGGAAAATAGTCCATGATGGATTGAAAAACACCTACACTTTCAAAAATGATGGGAAGCACACTGTACTCCTATCATGGAAGGAGGCTGATGTGTCAGTGATCTATCAAAACTAGAGTTAGTGTCTCGAGCTATCTTCCTGCAAACTATGAAGGAGGCACTTATAGCACTTGTGCTTGTACTACCAGAGGGGATTGAGGGAGAAGAACCCATACTAGAGGCAGTATTGAAGAAGTTCCAAGATTTTAAGATTTATAGTTTGACAATTGGATTATCACTTCTAAAGGATATACAACACACTATAGACTTTGTTCTAGGATTTATCGTTCCCAACCAATCCGCCAATAGGATGCGATCGACTAAGGTTGTAAAAAAGGCTTGTTGTTTGTGATCAGCTCGTGTTCAGCTCATTAAGTATTCAAATCATTTGTTAACTAAGCGAACCGAGTATAAACAAATATTTTAAGCTTGAATTATAAACAAGCTGAACACAAACAACCCTCTGTTCGATTGTGTTCAACTTGTTTTAGCTTGAAATAAAGATATTATATATATATATATATATATATATATATATATATATATATATATATATATATATATATATATATATAAATTAATTATAGTTTAAAAGCACCACAGTTCATGTGGTGCAGGTTTCTATCTTCCTTTCACTTTGCACTGAAGCATAAGGCGAGAAGTCATAGTAGAGTAGCTAATGCTTTGAGTCATCGTCAGTTGTTGATCACTACTTTGCAGTTAAAGGTTATTTGATTGGAAATATTAAGAGATCTTTATGCTACAGATGAAGGGTTTTAGGTGGTATAGAGTAAGTGCTAGGAGACGCCTTATGAATGGTACCACAAGGTAGATGGATACCTTTTCTTTTAGAACAAGTCGTACTTCCCTTGATGTTAACTCATAGAGGTTATTTTGTAGGAATGCCACAGTGGAGGATTGACATGACCTTCAGGTAGAGACATGACTCTTTCCTTGTCGAAAGACTTTTTTTTTATTCCGGGTTAATTAAGGATGTTGATAGATACATCAAATAGTGTAGGGTGTGTCATATGGCCAAGACTCGGGGGCAAAACATTGTCTTATACACTCTTCTTTTAGTGCCAAAGTCACATTGGTTACATGTGAGTATGGATTTCGTTGTAGGTCTGCTATAGATCCATCGAAACAAGGATTCTATTATGATGGTGGTGGATGTTTCTCCAAAATGACAGTTCATATATTGTCAGAAGATGATGGATGCTTCACATCTTGTCGACCTTCATTTCAATGAGGTGTCTTGTCTTCGTGGTGTGCCTAGGACCATCAGCTCAAATTAGAATGTGAAGTTTCTAAGCCATTTTTGTAGAACTCTATGGGGAAAGATGGGCACAAAATTACAATTCAGCGACACAACCCATTCATAGTAATAAATAGATAGAGGCGGTGAATTGTAATCTAGATGATTTTCTTAGATGTTTTGTGGACAAGAACATCAAGCAGTGAGACTTGATTTATCTGCAGCTTGAGTTTGACTACAACAAATCTACTAGCTAGTTTACTTGACAAACTCATTTGAGATTATCTATCGTAGGAATCCACTTATTCCATCGGAGTTAGTTCCTATCCTATCTACTATTGAGCTTGGTTTTGATGAGGTTAGGGCCGACAAGACACATGAATTACATTAGCAGGGGAAGAAGAATTTGCCAAGCAAAATTTTAGATATTAGAACTAGACAAATAAGTCATGAAAGGTTTGACTTTCAAGGAAGGAGACATGGTCTGGATCAGATGGAAGAAAGAGAGACTCCCTACAGGAGAATTTGGGAAGCTTAGAACACGAGTTGGTGATCCATTTAGAATTGCCAAACATATTAACGATAATGCCTACAAAGTGATTTGCTTGGTTATTACAACATCTTAGCAACCCTCAATGTGGTAGATTTGTCACTATATTATGAAGCTCTAGAGGCTCCACTCGATGAAGGTAATGTCTCTCCAGTCTAGGGAGAATGATGTAGAGCGTGGAGAGACTGGGCATGCAGGACTCACTCGTGTTTGATAGGGATGGACCTGTCATCCCACCTAAACTGGTTCACTTGAACCAGAGTTTGTTCAGGTTGTTTGCTGAAACTTGATTTATTTAATTTTATAGCTTGGGTTTTGCTTATTGGTATAAATAGATTCTTATGTATTTTAGGTTTGGCTTCTGATTATTTTGAACTCGAGAGACTATTCTCTTTGTTTTCTCAGTTTTGGAGATGCCGTTTTTGATTTGATCAAGTGCTGAGCTTGTATCTTGATTGATTTGGAATCTTAATCTGTTTTCCTCTCCACAAGAACCTGTCATAGCTTTTCTGACAATCCAAACTGCTGCCCAACATCTGAAATCCTTGTCCTGCCGCCAATTCAGTCACAGGGAACACTTGTAGTTGTTGTTCATCCGTCCTAGATTGTTGTCCTGCAGTCTAGAGCTGTCAGATTCACTGATAGTCTTGTTGTGGCAGCTGTTTGGTATTCAAAACAGAGTTATATTAACACCTATTACATTTGTAGCCGCTGGTCCAACCCTTGTATCACATTTCCTTATCTTGTTTCAGGTTTTAACACTTCCCTAATTCTTATATTTTTATTCTAACACGTTGTGATGCAAGAACGGTGTCTGAAGTCTTAAAGGGTGCCAGTTATGAAAGTAATTGATGAGTACTAATTGCTTCTACTTGAGTCTGAAACCAGTCTATCATATATATTATAAAATGAACAAACCAAAACCTCAAGTAGAAAGCTGCAAAAAAAATATTTGGTATGAAGAGATTAATGCAAACCAAATTAATACATATTTGATATAAATGATCATAAATACACAGTGCATTGAAATGCACACAAATTTTTATTAGTTATATATTGATTTGGTGTTAAACATTTGAGCGAGTAGAACATTACTCTAAAAAAATTTATAGAAAATAGTTAAAAATTCAACCACCAAAGCAAAGGATTTAAAAATTATACACTTATCCATAATTTTATAGATTAAATAAAAATTTCTATTTTTAATTTAATCCATTCTTATTAAAAATATTTTACCTCCATAACTAATTTAAATTGATGGCGACTTCTTACTTTTTTTAAATAAATAATTGTCTTACTTTTTTTAATAGAGTTTGATGGATTGCAAGTTTTCTGTTGCATTATGGCTTTTGCCACTATAAATAGCCCTCTTCCTGCAGCACTTCTCATCCATTTATGGTGACTAGTGGATAGGAAGAAAATTGCATTAACAAATAGAGACGGTAAGATCTAGATGTTGTAAAGAGGTGAGCATGAAGAAGGATCTATGGGTGCCTGAGGAAGATGGAATTTGGTATCTTATATTGAACAAAATGGCCATAAAAACTGGATATTACTTCCTATGTAGGTAATTACTGCTAATTATCTTTAATTTTTTTAAAATATGTATATGAGATTTTTATTCACATGAAAAAGCTGGTAAGGAAGCAGAATTTGAAAAAAATCATTGAAGAATCCCATATATCTGCTACTTAAAATTAACATAAGTTCATCAAATTTGTTATGAGATGAACAAACCAAAACTTGAAGTAGAATGCCGCAAAGAAATAGTCAATGATAGATAGTTTCTGCATGTTCATTTTGAATGGAGTCCCCATTTACTTCTTTGGTTGTAGGAAGATTGATTTTGCTTTTGTAGTGGGGAGACAAAGAGCTGCAGATGAGAATGGGTGGTTTTTTTCGGCTGTAGGAAGGCCAATTTCAATTTTTGGTAGAGGGACAACGTGTGTAACTGGTGGATACATAAAGTTTGTGGATGAGAAAAAATTAATAAGGTTCGATTTGATTTTTAAAGAATAGTTAATGCTAGAATAATGTAGGGCTAGATTTGAAGGCAAGAGTAATGAAGTAATTCGATATGATCATATATATTTAAATTAATGATTGGCTAGATGGCGAGAACATTGGAGGGCTAGATTTGAATGCTAGAATAATGATGAAATATGATATGATCATATCCCTAAATTAAATGATGGGCTAGGATTCAATATTAGTAGAATTACAAGCCACTTTTTAATCATAATATAGATATACAATTATTATGTCATTCTGTGTTGAAACAATCTTTTTTCAGGTTAACCAACCTTGAATCTAAGCAATTAAATCTGATTTGATTAAACTTTGAGATTGTTTATTTCATATCGGCAATAATGTCTTTTGTTTGCGATTAATCTTCAATTTTCTCAACAATGAAACATAGCTTAAATTGACATTATGTTTTATAGTATTTTTTCTGCGGGTGATGGAATCAGAGTGGTACTGTTGTTTTAATTCCATTTATCTTGTTCAATTGTTTATTTTGTTCCATTTCTTATTTGTTGTATTAGGGCATTATTGTGATCTTGGTTTTGATTCCAGAGATCATTAGACTGAAATCTGAAGCCTCATGAAATTTAATACTGTATATTTATATTTTACTTTATTCAGATAATATCTGAGCAATTTATTCTCGACCTAAAGATATGTTAAGTAAATATAAGCTTATTTTTTCTGACATGATAATTAGCATGATTTTTCCAGAAGATTTAATGTTTTCGATGCTAGTATTTTTATTTCTCAGCTTTGTTGTAACATATCACAGTTCAATATACCTCTCCCACTACACAACAAAAGACATCGGAATTAGAAAGAATCCTTCAGAAAAAAAAAATAAAAAAATGGCATACTTCTTTACGTCTTATAACTACAAAAGTTACTATCATCTGACCTTGAGTAATAACTGGACTGTTCTTAATTCTTTTGTTTTTCTATTTTACCTGCAGGTTCTCAGATTGTTTTAAATTCCTAGCCAATCTACCAAAAGAAAGTCATATATGGTGTGGCTTTCCAGATTTAATGGGACCACTTTTGGAGACTTTTCATAATTACTTCAATGACAAGAGCAGCGATTCACCTTTGAAGCATATATGGAAGAGGATTTCTGTGGAATTGGGGCAGTGCATGCAGTGTATATTCCAGCATCATCAGGCTCAAGAATCTTATTATCTTGAATATGAATCTAATGCTGTTGACCCGCTTTTGAAAGTGTTACGTAGACTTGATGAAGAAAGAGTTGCTGAGCATATAGAAAAGATAAATGCAAGGATGAAACATGGAGATTATGATGCAGACTCCTATAGCGTTGAAGTTATTAGCATAATGTTTGAAGTATGTTATTGGGCTTAGATTATCCATCATTTATACTATTCTTAAATAACTAGTGATTGATTTTTAAGAACAACTAGAGTCCATGAGCTGGTTTACTGCCTTATCTATTTATATTTTGTCAATAACAAGTTTTCTTAAAATATTGAATTCAGCTTCCTTTTTTTCTGCAAATTTGGCTTGAATACATTGGAAAAAGAAGAAGAAGAAGTGCATTTTACACGTAGAAAGATATAAAGTTCTGTCCCAAAGACTTATGGCGATCAATTGTCTTCCTTTGGAACTAATTTGGTGGTTTACCTGATGCAGGTTTTGACATATCCATTGCTTCTAGAAGACCAGTCGTTGGTTAACGAGTTCCAAATTTTTCTTGATACTATTGACAATTATCATGATGTGACTTTAGCTGGCAGTCAACAATATATGGTAAATCTATTGCCTGAAAATTTTATTAGGGTGTCAACATTTGACGCTGACTTTCTTGTCCTTTTTTATTAGGGTGTCTATGCTTTACTCTTTCTTAAAAGTGGGAGGGCTAGAGCAATTGGTTTTCGCCTAGCTGAAAGTATGGGAAAATTGAGGTAATGTTTTCTTGAATTTTGCTTTATTTTTCTTTCTACTAACAAGTAAAAAAATGTGTATCTGTAACTTTCTACCACAATGATTCACTGTGTTTTCTCAGTATCTTTGTTTTGAATTATAATGACTGCAATTTCCTTTATTTTTTCTTCATGGAGATGAATTTCTGCGTAAGTTTTCCTTCCAATAAGAACAGAAAGATATCATTAGTGCATTTTTCTTGCTTTGTTACCATGAAAATAACTGTCGTCTTTCTTGTCATCATTGTTTCTCTACTTCATGTTTTTGACATGCATCTTTTAACTATGAAATTTGGGAAGGATCCCTTTCAGTTGTTTTATTTGATCGAATGCAAATTAGCTTACATGATCCAAATATGTGGAAATAACAATGTTTAGGAGAGGCCTCCATGCTTGTTCCATGAACATTAAGTAAGTTATTTATTCGTCATTCATTCTTGAATGATCTGCATTGGCCATATAAAAGCTGTGAATCATAATCGCAGACATGGGGACATGAATATGATACGGATACGATGATATGATAATTGCTAAAATAGGACACGACATGCTATTGATTCATTGTTATATTTTATAAATTATTACACGCTTGAAGAGAAAACTTCAAATTTATGTGAAATACTTTAAATGGCTGTAAAACATAGTGCAAATGATACTTTTTGAAAAGAAAGTTTCTAATTTAATCTTACAACACTTGTAGATCTTTAAAAAGATTTGAAATAAACACTCGAGAGTTCAGATTTTATAAGAATTGTAAGTTAATGTTGTCAAGGAACTTGAAAACAAAGGTTTAAAAATATCTTATAAAGATATAGGATTTAACATTGAAAGAAAGTTTTTTAAGACTGAAAAATGAAATTATACAAAATTTTGATTTTTCTTGTCGGAATTCACAATGAAGAATTTTCACTTGGTCCTAAACTTTCTAAGTGAGATAGATTTGGTGTGAAGAATATAGCTCTCTTGGAAGTTGGAAGTGAAAAAAATATGTTTGTTTTGCATGGACTTGGGGTAGTTGATGGAGATGCTAGGGGATGAGATGCACATGTTATTGTTGGCAAGATTTGCTCGCTCATTGTGTTTCGTTTCGGTTGGAGAAGAGATGGATTGTGCTGTGATCGTTTAAAATAAGAGGTGGAGACGACTAGGGATGCATATGGAATTGTCTGAGGTTGACAAAAATCATGATTTGCTGCATAGAAGAAGAGGCAAAGATGGCAGGGCACGTAATACACATCGCTAAGGCATGATGTTGGATACACATGCAAAGATGATAAGCACAAGATATGCATTTGAATTTTAATTATTTTGTCGTACATGTTTTTTATTTATATTTTGCATGACTCATGTAGGATGCATCCTAGTGTTTTGGTAGTGCGTCTGGCTTTTGTCAGAATCAAGTTTCACATTTAAATGACTACAACATTATTTTGGAAGTATCGGACATATGCTTAGGTGTCTTGACGTCATGTATGTGTTCGACATGTGTTCGAATGAATATAGATATGTAATAAGAGTGCATGAGGAAGAATATAGAGTTATGAAGGGTTTGGTGGAGAATAATTTATGGATTTGATTTTTCATGTGTTCCTTTTTCAGTTGTATATAGTTTATTAGGATGTCGATGAAGAGCACTTTCAAATGCGATAAAGTGTAATAGAGATAAAGTGTATAGAGTAGATGTGGAGAAACATGAGCATGTTGTGAAGTGTGTTTTTTATGGACGTGAGTCCTTGACTATTTTTGCAAAAATATATATGTTTTTTTAGTGAGGCGAAGAAGAGAGTTGGGGATAAGATTGAAGAAAAAAGAGGATAGGTGTTACACTAAATTGTTGTCCTCACTGTTACACAAAATTGTTTGCACGCTATGCTTTCCTTCATTAAGATGGTTCTCCTTATTATATATAAAATAGAAGAAAATATATATTTTACAAGGTATTCTTCTTAATTAGGTCTTATATTATAAAAGAACAAATATTTACAAATATGCTAATAGATTTAACATACAAATATATATAGTATAATATTAATGCATACCTATTGATATCTCTCTTCAAATTGATGTTGTTTTTTTAAGAAGTTCAATTTTCCAACTAGTAATTTATATCATCATCATGTCATGGCCTTAATAAACATATCTACAATATAAAGAGTTGTAGAAATGTCAGGAAGAAAAATAATATGGTTATTGAAGGCTTCTTGAATAGAGTGATAGTCAACTTGAATAAGTTTTGTGTGTTTATGATAAACATGATATGCAATAATTTGAATGATGTTGGTATTATTTGTATAGGGAGGATTGGGCTAGTTTTGAGAAAAAACAAGTTAAGATAGAAGTTCGTGAAGTCAAATAATCTTTAAACATAAAAACATAGCATTTAGACTCGTAGTTGATTTAGATACATAAAGGTTTTTTTTTTTATTCTTCTTCTAGTAGTTCAAAGAGCTACCAAGAAACGTACAACAACTTGTGACTGATCATTGGGTGTCAAGGAACTCGGCTCAATCAACATCATTTTAAGGTGAATAAAAGAAAATTGGGAAAGATCAAATTGTGTCTTGGTGTTTCAATATGATATTAAATGATTAGGCAATCAATAACTAAATTTAATGATAAGGATTTTACATAAATTGATTTACTAAATTGCAAAAAAAATATTAGGTTGAGTAATCATTAAATTGTTTAAGCTGCTTACTAACTATTGAAACATAATGAGAATATGAAGACCACTTTCCTCATCATGATACTTTGTGTTTACTTTTGATGGATAATCTGTTAAGAAAATATTTTAGAGGCTAACCAATGTAATAAGATCATTCGTATACTTATCGTGGTTCAAGAAAATACTAGAGGAATTAGTATGAACTAGTAAAACTAAGAAGTGAGAGCACTGATATTCTTCATATGAAATACACTTTGAAGATGTGTTTGCACATATCTAATCATATTTGTATATGCCCCAATAATAACAATATCATCAACATAAAGTACGGGAGAATAATATTATTAGATGTCTTGAAAGAAGAAATGATGAGTCATATTAGTTTTATTCAAAGGAGAAATAAAGGGGAGTAGATCAAAATTTATTTAACCATTAACGTTGGGTCTTTTTTAAACCATTTAAGGAACACTTTAGCTAGAATGCTTCTAAAGGAGAAGATGCAAAAATGACAACAAAACAAACATGTAAATCTCCTCATTGAGATCACCATAAAGAAAATTTACCATCCATCTTGTTGAGTAGCCATTCTCGTGAACCATCAATTGAGATAATCATTTGTATTGTTGTCATTTTAGTTATAGGAACACTATTTTCTTTATAATCAATCCCATATTTTTGTTTGTTACAAAGGACAACTAAACATGCATTATAGTGATAAAAAATATTGTTAAAGTGAAACTTGATTGAGTGAATCATTTGCAGTCAAGAACTTTAATGCTTGAAGGATAATGAACAAGCTACCAAGTATGGTAATCCTCAAGAGCTCAAATTTTTTCATTTATAGTGTCTTTCCTACAAGCATTGTTATTAGCCTTTAAATAACTTGAAGGAATGAGAATCGAGGTCAGCGTAGTATGCAAGCCATACTATGATGAATGACTTTGGAAGATTGTCAAGTAGTGACTGAATTCTAGCTAGTAGGCTATATGTGATGGGTCAATTTGCATAGGCTTGGATGGCAAGTTTGGTTCTATAAGTGATAAATTTGGATGTTTTTTTTTTGCATTCAATTCTAGATTTGAATCATTTCAAAATTGAATTTAATTGATAAAAATTAGGAAGAATTTGTTTCTCTAGGTGCTCAACATGAGTAGAGAAGAGAAATTGATGTTCTAAGAATATGAGGTGACATGAAATACAAAACTCTTTTGCACTAGGCATCATAACAAATATCACCTTTATGAAAAGTGCTACATCCCATATGTCACACCCTGATGACCCCTTACGCTGTGGGTCAAGTTGTATCAGAATGACGATGACGGACATGATTCCAGACATCGCTCCAACCTCAGGCTATCAAAAGTCAAATTTGATCTAATCAAATCATCACAAATATTTGCAATTCATATACTACTTAACTTAATTCATATCACAATTACCTAAGTGAAATCTTTAAATTTGTAATAAATACGAGAACAAAAGACATCAAGATAAAATTTGTAAAAAAAACCTTTAAGCTTCCCAAAATTATACATTCAACAAAAAACTACTATACCCATGCCTTTTTCCTCAAATTATCAATCGAAGATCATGAAAGTTTTCATGACAAGAATGATGGTAGTTCTGCATACAAGAGGAATAATCGCGATGTACATGTAAATTTACAAAACTGGTAAATCTAAGAATGTAATATCAGAATCGAACAATATTGTAGGCCGCAAATGTAATATAATCAACAATATAATGTAGTGCATATACCGATTAATGTCAAAAAGAGTTCTTTAATGAAAATCATTTCGCCTATATCAAATCATTTTTCTATAAATGTCATTTATAATCGTAGGTTTGACATACATAAAGGTCGCCACTCCCTCCTGAAGGCGGTAGCGAGAACCATACTACTTACCCAACAAACGACACCTTAACGACCAACCTCAAAATGTCGAGTGGGGATCTAAGATCCCCTAATCACGCCATCTCGCCGAATTTTTATTCAGAGATTTATAACATGCCTTCCTATCACAATTTTCCCGACATTTTCCTCATTTATCACATTCTGATTTAACAACACGTGTTGTAAAACATTTATATCATGAAATCATATAACTAAATCATAATCAGTTGTAAATCGAATCTACGCAGGCCAAGTAATAAACATTTATATTTCATTCAATACGACAAAAAATATCTATATGTCATTCGCATAATTTATACTGTAAAACAGCGATACATGTGAATGCGAATTTAAATTAAGAATTATGCCTCACCTCATGGCACACTGCTTCCTCGATTCTCCTCGATACAACCTATCATTAAACTCTTCTAAATACTTCTAATACTTAAACTCATAAATGAAACTCATACTAATTAACACCAATCTTACTAAATTGATATCTCCTCATGACTTCCAGTATGACTAACGCCCATAATACTTACCTGCTTCAATCAACAAACTAAAATTAACAAACAATGTCAATCCTAAACCCCGTTCAATAATTCGAAACTCACCTCCAAGAAAAGTTCGAACTCCCCAATCACGCATTTCAACACCAGAAGGCCGCTGAAGAAAAAAAGGGATAGGGAAAATTAAGAACTTACAAAATTCTCACGCTTTCCGATCGGCCAGAGGAAATCCCAACCAGCCAATCGGTTCAGGATTTCCACAGGCTACGGATTTCCCGGTTCCACGGACATCCCAACCCGAAAGGAACTGTGCGGCGCCTGCGACGATGAAGGCGATAGCTTCCACCGAAAGCGGCGCGGCGGGCGTTATGAGCTAACGCGGCGCATCACGGAGACGACAATCGCGGCCGACGCTGAGGCGAGCGCGGCGCGTCGGTCACGGAGCGCCCGTCATGCCGAGGGAAGGGAAAGGAAATCCGATGCCGGCAAAGGAACGGAAGCGCCCTGTCACGGAAATGAATGAGCCGCACGGTATGGGAACGTAGATGAACGGTCGATCCCACATACGCGACGGAGTTTTAATCCAACCGGCCGACTTAAGTCTACAAGAATTGCTCTGAACAACGGTTTGATTAGTAAAACAAAATTAATTAGGAATAAACTAATTGGGTATTACTTGGATATTACACCATAAATGCAGATTTAAACAGAAAGCTTGTGATGTTTGGAATTGGTAGATGAACAAAATTAGCACAATCAAATGTAGGTGGATGTTTTGAAAGAAACAATAATAAGATAAGTTAATTTTACAACATGAGAATGGAATATATTGATTAAAAAGACTTTATGCTCAATGTTTTAACCCAAATTTTTTGTGAAATTGAAGATTTCAGTAAAAGTTCAAATAACTTCAAAGATGTGGCAATTCTTTGTTCAATGATACTATTATATTGAGGTGTATTGGGACATGATTGCAAAAAATTAATTCTCCTTTTTTGAAGAAAATCATGAAATTCAAGTGATATATATTTTACTACGAGGGTCTCATCTTAATATATTGATATGGGATGAGAATTGAGTTTCAACATAAGCTACAAATTTTTGAAGACTATTAAATTTAAGATTTTTGATGAAGAAAATAAATCCCTGTTAGTATAATCATCAATGAATATTACAAAATATTGATGGTTTTCATGCGGTATAGCTTGAGTAATACATCATACATACTAAGAAAGAAGGAAAACTAGTTTTTAGAACATCTACCATTTGATGGGAAAGGGAGACCTTTGTTTTTCCAGTTTTTACATGTTGAATGATTGAATGAATGGTGAGATAAAATTGATTTTTACTATCCAATAAATTTCATCAAATGAGATAAAATAGTGGAATTTGAATGTCCTAATTTTTTGTGTCAAAGGTCATCTTTTTGATTTATTGCAGCACAGGACATTGAGGCAACCTCAAATGCGGAATGATGTAAAAGAAATTATGTTAAATTTTAGGCCCATTCCTTATGATCTTATTTTGCACAATACAACAATCACAAAAAAAAATCAAGTATTTTAATTATTTACATTCAATCTTCTTATTGAGATAAGACTAATATAATGCTTAGTAGATACAAGAACATCTTTCATAGAAGAATTAATATCTCTAATGGTTTTAATAGGTAATTAACTTACTATTAATAATATGAATAAATGATGATCCATTTTGTATATATAAAGGGTGGGAGAGAGAGAGAGAGAGAGAGAGAGAGAGAGAGAGAGAGAGAGAGAGAGATTATGGCCCAATCATATAATTGGATTCATTAGAATCTACATGCCAAAACGAAGAGGTAGAGCATTCATACCTTATAATAGCTCTAAGGCTAATAAGGCTTTAATGAGTATATTTGAATCATTATTGAAGTGATATCTAATTTGTCTACAGTTATTGCAACAAGATGATCATCAATAATGGCTTATTTCATATTCAATTGTTGATTTTGAGGACGAGCCTTAATAGTGGCCTAACCTTCTTATGTTAATTATAAATTTTTTTGCTAAATTAGCAGCAAATTGTTTTGCAATTGAAGCATTGTACTTATTTCATCACTTTTCCCTTGCTTTTTTTGCATGGGCTACACATACAACTTTATTCTTGTACACTTTATGCTATTGATAGATGTGTTGTGGCAAGACAATTCTCTCCGCAAAATATTCTTGTAGCACATCCAAAAGAGAGGAGTCATAATTCATTAAATTGAAATGATTAGCCTCAAATTGAGGGTGAAATTTCATAAAAAAAATGATATTTTTTTTCTTTATTCATGAATTCCTTGAACAACCAAGTGTGATTCAATATGTACCTTCTCCTAAATTATGGCAATCAATTTAGTAAATAAATTTTGAAGCCTAGAGAAATAATCTTGGATTGAAAAATATTCTTGGTTGTAACTCACAATCTCATTTTCTAATTGAAAATATTTAGTTGTATTTTCTTGATTATAAACTTTTTATAAATTCTCTCACTCTTGCCAACTTATATGGCTTTATATTGAGGACCATCATTTGATCAACAATTCCTAAGATCCATATTATGTCTCTTGCATGTTTGTTTTGCTATTGTGCTAATTTAAAGAAATTCAATAAATGCAGGATTACTCCCATCAATTTGTCCTTGTAACTCTTTTCTCATAACACATTGAAATTAAATGAGTAGAGTAATTTTCACTTGTGAGGCATATATTAAAAATATCTATATTGATGGTTTACATGATTGACACGGTGTCCTTTAAGAAACACCTAGCTGCTCTATATGTTAAAAAAAGTTGAGATTAAGAGCTTAGACGTAATGCCATGATGCATAGAAAAGGTGAGACATTTGAGTCCCAATATTTTGTTAGATGAATGAAGCACAAAAAACAGGATTATGACTCTTTGATATGATGCTGAGATGTAGAGACAAGGCGAGATGTCAAGCCTTGAGACATAGTGCTATAGGACGAGTGCCAAGATGAGGGGAAGAAGGGATTCTCGTGGCAAGGGCATTTGCAGTGGCTCCCCATGAGAGAAGAATAGGAGTGGCAACATGAGGATGATTGAGATGCGGATGTAGTGCATAGCACGGAGTTGCATTAAGGGCATTGTTGAAGTAACAAGATGAAAGCTATTTGCAGAGATAGTGCATAGAGTGTGCAATAACAGTGAGGCCATGAGATGTAGCGAGAAATAGCATTAGCTTGAGGGCTATTGCTATCAAACAATGCGAAGATGAAGAATTAGATCAATAGATTTGATATCATATTAGAAAAAGTTGTTTGCACAATTTTCTTGACTTTGCTTAGGTTCTCATTATATAGAAAATAATATATATTATACAAGTTAATATGCTACTATTTGAATGATTTTCTCGATTAGATCTAGCGTAACAAAGAAGCTATAATTATATTCCAAAAGAACAAATAAAATACAAATATTTATAATGACACCGATAGATTTGCAATCATAATTAATCATTCGATATTTATGGTATAATATTAATGCATATCAGGTTAATGCTGATAACCAAAATTGCAGCTGTTGGAAAAGATGCTTGTTTGTTCGTGGAGAAGGCATCCTTGGTTGTCCAATTATTTGCTGATCGTACTGGGGAAGTGCATTTGCTTGTAAGATGATTGACAACAAAGAAGCTGCAAACTACACATTTTTTTTTTTTTTTCGTCATACGCCTTTTTTTTAATGACAAGGCAGAGCTTATGTCTTTGTGTTAAAAATCATTGTTTTGTTAATGTCATTTAATGTAACTGTTCCTGTCTAGGCAGTTTTAGCACCTTTGCACTGACACTTTTCCATTACTGTGTTAGAGGCGTTACTTTTGTTAGATTGTATACCTCCAAATCTCTTTGTTAGTTTTATCTTAAGTTGCTGTTTAGTAATTCAACATGCCTTCTTTGATATGCCTAGATTTATTTTTATGTTAATATGATTGTTTTTTAGGAGTGCAGCAGATTTGGATCCTTTGCAACCGCTTTTAAAGAAATACATTGGCTTTTTGGGAACCGAGGCTCCTCCATTAACCATGGATAATTCAAGGCCAAGAGTACAGCTTGAGCGGACAACTGTTTGGATTGGAGTAAAAACTTTGTATGTAAACTAAGGATCAAAATCTGCCTTACTTTTTCTTGCTGTAGAATATACTTTGTTTTTCTTGCTGTAGAATGGTCTTTTCATGGCAAATATTTGCTGTAATCATTTCTGGCTATTGTTCTATCATTGCATGGCTAATCCATGTAAAAGGTTACTTGTGTTGGTACTTGGTACAATATTTCTGAAGCCACTCCTTGTTCTTCTGTTTTATCTTTTTGTCCATTGTAATACCGTGCTCCTAAATTAGGCTTGGATTTCTTGAGGCCCCGGCATATGAAGAAGGTGTATTAGAGAGATACCCTGTTTTTCTGAGCATCGTTCTTAACCATGTCAGTGGTGACACACTGGATTTTTCCTATGCTGTTGCTTGTTTGAGGACATCCTTTGAAATTCTTGGTGGGTATTCTACTGGTGTATTCTCTCATAAGAAGTCTGTACATTTAATTTCTTATTTCTTTTCAATTCTGACCTACATTTAGGGAGTAAACTTTGGCTGAGGACTGCTTTATCACCCAGTGTGATGCGCAACACTCTTTTGGGTCAGTGTTTTCATACCAGAAATGAGAAAAGCCACAAGGAAATTTTTGACCTTTTCCTCCCATTTTTGCAGGCAAGCCAGTTGTTAATCTTTCCTTTAGTCAAAATATTTTGGCAAGCAATGTTTTTTATTTCTCAATGCTTTGCTCACTTCGTTTTGCAAAATATACAAATTTGTGATTTAAATTGTACCTTTTCTAGTCT
This sequence comes from Cymbidium sinense, assembly GCA_021442155.1. Taxonomy (NCBI): domain Eukaryota; kingdom Viridiplantae; phylum Streptophyta; class Magnoliopsida; order Asparagales; family Orchidaceae; genus Cymbidium; species Cymbidium sinense. Next base: position 200,181,937 of record CM038217.1, read on the forward strand.
CTTGAAGCCCACCAGGATGGGGAGCATGAAAAACAGAGAAGGAACTTACTGTATTTTCTTCTACATCAAGTTGCCCACAGTAGCAATTTCAGTGACCTAATGAGAAAGAATGCTTGCAAGGTTTTCTTATTCATTTTATTAATAATTTAGTTGGTTGTTGCCCATTTAGGTTCAAGTATCTATGGGAGTAACAGTGGGGTTAATTCATGCTCGTTGGTCTTTGCGGAATCACATAACTTTATTTATTGTTGCTTATGTATTTCTATGCATATTGATCTTTTGCTCAACTTTTGGTTAAATTTTTTCAGATAGCACTTCTAGTTGTACATCGTGGGTACAAAATGGTACCGCCATGCCCACCTTTTGAATGTGCACATATGTGGTACGTATTGAACAAGTCTAGTTTCCGGATACACTTTCTGTTGATTTTTATACAGTATCTGTTTCACTTTGATGGAGAATACCAATTAATTTAATGTTATCGATTGATAATTTCAGCTCTTATATATCTTGTAATTTGGCTGGTTCTTTTCACAGTTCCACCTTGCAACGATGAATTGTTTTGTGGTGGTTTTAATACAGAAAGATAGGAGCTATTTTCAATGAGATAAATAATGCTTTGTTTATTCTACAATGTTTTATTTTAGCTTTTACTATACTGCATTGTGATTTGATTTATCATCATTATCATGATTAGCTTTGTCATCATTTTATATATAATTGTTAAAAAAGTTTCTCCCTTTTTAACATTTGAGTGTGTGCTCTTTCGTTATAATATTGCTATTATTTTGTTTATTCGGGACATGATTGCTAGATTGAATGCACCATATTATATTTCTTTGATCTGTTGATTTCTAGCAAATTTCCATTTACTTCATCATTACTAGTTTGCTTTTGATGATTATGTGCTCTTTTTTTCATAAATTTTTGTTGTGCTTATCTTGGAGAGGTTGAGGCTAGAGCAATGGTTAGATTGCTTCCATTGTGATTTGAATTTTCTGGGTTTAATCAATGTAAATAGCCTCTCTACACTATGTAGATATGATTGTGTTTATCTACACTTCCCTAGATCCTGGTTTATTTGGGTCTCAATCATTGGGCATATCTCGTAGGCCCTGTTATCTAAATTTGAATTGAACTTGAACTCAGACTTTGTTTGGGTCAGCTCATTCATTTTTTGCTTTTGAACTCAGACTTTGTTTGGGTCAGCTCATTTGGGTCACCACTTTCCTAATCACAAACTACAATTTTTATTATGCTTTTCCAAAAAATAACGTCTGTAAGGCAAAATTTGGAATAACTGTGAAAAATCTATAATCTAAACAGATAATATTTTTTTGTTAACTATTCTTCCACTACAAAACTAGTTAAAAAATTGCCCAAAATGAAGCCTTAATGAATTTATTATGATCATACTCGGGGCTTTCTTCAACATGTAGTCTAACGTTGCACAATGTCAGAGATGATAAATAAAAAAAATTAAAATCACTATTAGTAATTAATATTAATGATGTTATAAATGTATTGGTTATTATGAGGATGATTATATATTGACTATAGTAATCTTATAATTTTTAAGTGATACCATTTATGAGAAAAGGCTCAAAGTAGCCCCTTGATTTTTCGAGTGTTGCCAATGTAGTCCCAAAGCATACTTTCTTCAATTTAGTTCGCAATTATACAAAGTTGATTCCAATTTGTCCCTCTATTAAAGTCACAATTATAATTGATGGAAAAGAGAAGTTTAGTAGAAGTTATAGGAGATGGATATTTTATGAAATTTAAAAATTTATAATTTTTTTAGAAATTAAGAAAACAAGTTATTTGATATTTTACAAAAATTTGACCCAACTAGGAAAAAATTTCAATAACATCAAAAAAAAAAAAAAAAAAAAGGCAAAGCATCAATATTTAACTATGAAAATATTTAGCTCAATTTATTTTCTTTGAAGCTAGTTAGATATGAATACCACAAAAAATAAAAGGATCCAAAGAACTTATCCTTAAATCTAAGCTCCTTCTAGAGGTCCAGTGTTTGTACTTGTTTGTGGCACAATTATTTGAGGAATAGAATAATATTAAAAAGAAAATGCAGAAATACTTGTAATACTTAAAATACCGTCAAAGTTAACTTTAGGTTTCAACTTTACCACATTTCTCGTTACCTTTTAATATTGATGGATTGTTTGGGATCAATTTCATTGAGTTGAGTGACTGAAGTGGAGACAGGTGATAGTCTTGGATTAAATTCGCTGCATACGAGTAGTTAGGGGATCATTAAATTCCTCAGTCTTGCTCAAGGCCCCCCTCATAAAATATTAAATAAAACTAACATAACACAAAAAAGGCTAATATCATCACGATTCATACATAATTTTCAAAATGAACATAATAAAAATGACATGTAGGAAACATGAAATGAGACTTTCTAAAGAGTACACAGTGAGCCATCCAATAAATTACAAAATTACAAAATTACAAACATTATGAGCTAACCCATACAGACACACACACAAACAATGCATTATCCCCCAATCCATGAAAAAAAGTAATAACTATATAACAATAAAAGTAAGGAGATGAAAACTTTTCAGTCAGGTAGAGTTACTTATCTTCTTTCTTGTCTTCCTTTCGTAGACTCGAGGTTTTGGGTACTGTAGCATTAAGATGCTAGTTGGAGAAAATATTTGCAGAGATGTGTTGAATCTCCCAATGTATTTGTAGTGCACCTTGCTACTTTTGATTAGGTAGTTGAGATCTATGTCAAACCTTTGTTGCAGTCACTGTTGCCTCCTTTAAATTCTGTCATTCTATTGCTTAGTTTTTTAAAGTGGGTCTCCCCTCTACAAAATGTTTAACTATAGATATAGAGTAGCATCTTGCTCTTGTGGTTGGGAAACTTTGAGTACTTGATGAAGTTACTCTTCATCTAGCTCCTACTAATGATGTTTAACACGGGGTCCCATCTCTGCAATTTTGTTCTTACTATGAAGGACTTTAATAACACCACTTCTTCTGACACACTCATAGATACCTCCATTTGTGCACATAATCCTTAGACGAGAGAAGAGTAAGCCAAGTCTCTAGTAGTTGTGGACCTAATAGTGTGAAGAATATTTGAACTAATTAGAACTCTCACATCGATTGACATATTTTGCAGAATTGCAAAGTTCAATGCTGCCCGCTCCTTTGTGATGTCACTTAAGTTGCCACTTTGGTGCAGTCTAGTTGAATTGAAATCATGTCGCATGATGAGCGATAGATTCGTCCGTGCAAGAGTATATGATCGCTCACTAGTAAAGTGAGAGTAAGATATCATTTCCTTGAGGATTTGCAAGTCAATTACCAAAATTAGATTAATTTGCTATTATTTGGATTATGAAATTGGGCTATAATAAAAATAAAAACTACATCTTGTTGACCTCCAAATACTTTCCATACATCGAACTGGGCAAATTTGGAGAATTTGACGGAATACAGATGTTATGTTGTGTAGAACGAAGCTGAAACTCTCCGATCATCATCGAAGTTGACCAAAATGACCTTTAATCGCAAAATCAATTACATCGTTATGTCCAAAATGCTGAAATTGATTAAGAGATGCCTCTTGCATTGATTAGTGATCGTTCGATGTAGAAAACAATCCGTCAAAGCGATTTCACTCATATCGAAGTTAGGAGGCTTGACGACATCCAAATGTGCCTCATTCACAAAATTAAATGTGCTGATATTGCCGAAATGTCAAACTTATCAAATAAAATTATTTGCAATCGATTTAGATGAGTTTGCCCGAATGTTGAGCAAGTGGATGCGACGTCCCACGATTTGAGTTGAAATTGCTTTGATCGCGTAGATGTCATCCAAACCACCTTTGATCACAAAACGAACTTTGTTAATGCATCCGACATATCGAAATTGATTGAAATATACATTTCACACTATTCAACAGTCGATCCCTGGAGAAGATGAGCCGTCAACGCACATGCTCACATATCGGAGTTGAGAGGCCTTCATGACGTCTGAACGACCCCTCTTACGCAAAATTGACCACGCAGACGTCACCAAAACATTAAATTCTATTAACGAGGCTCCACACGATCAATTTAGACGAGTTTGTGCGAGCGTCGAGCAGATCGATGCAAAATTATGCAATTCGAGCTGAAATAGACTTGATTCAACACTAAAATTGGCCAAATGACTTTTGATCATGAAGCAGACTATGCTGTTACGTTCGAACATCAAAATAACTTAAAATAAACATCCATATTACCTATGTGATGATACAATTGCAAAAAGTCAAAATTATATTTTATTTAAGAACTCAAATTCACAAAAAAAAAGGATCTATTATATACCCATTAATACTTAACGCAACCCACAAATCCATATCGCGGTTGGCACTAACACATATCCTCTATTCTTCGTGCCCTACCTTCTCTCTCGCATGCTCTCAAGCTGCTAATCTCGTTGCTCACCCATCACCCATGATCCGTTCAGCCTACTCCTTGCATCTCACGTGTCCTGACCACCCCCAATCCATGCAACCTAGCGTTCCCAACATCCCCCCACCTCTTCTTGTAACTCCCTGCCATCGCTCTCCATTGCACGACCAACCTCCCGCTCCAAGCAAACACTGAATAACCCACCGCCGATCTTCTCTCTACCAGCTAACCTCAAGCATCTAGGTACAAACCTCTCGTTGTCCATCCCTCTGTTTGACCAAGTCAAGGCCAAGTAGTTCGGCTATCCCAAATCCGACTCTCCATCTCCTATGTGTTTGATCCACTCCTTCCACTGCTGGTGGACTCCTCGCCAGAACTAGCTCTCTCCCTACCTAAGTCTTCTCTTTACTCTCACTCTCCCATTCTTTTTCTAAATAGAGAGAGATTTTACTTTCTAACATTTCCTTTCTCTCTTTCTTTCTTCCCACTACCACTCTCTCACTCTACTTTCTCTCTAGAAATTAAACGGCCAAAAAAAGTAGAGAGAGAGAGAGAGAGAGATAGAGGGGAAAAGATCCTCCCCCTCCCTACCTTGCTTTGTTTCAAAAGTCGTGCCATTTGCTACATCTCACTCCAAAATTCATGCAAAGGTAATGTTGTGGCAAATGCAAAAGATTTTATGTACTTGTTCGTGTTACTTCAACACGGGGAGGAAAATTGGGGTGTTTTTTCATGCAGGTGTTGAAGGCCTATGCAACGCTTCCCATAAGCGCATTAGGTATGAAGATCTCTTAGCCGCAGTGTCGAAAGCATCTCCCATGCACGCTGTCCACAAGCATTGTGGGAAAGCTTTAGACTCCCGATGCAGTCTCTTTACGTAGGGATGAGGTTGTCTAATTTTAAATTAAAGTAGTTATAGTAGACCTTAAAATAACTGAATACAAGCTGAACTTCAAACTCAAAATTGGATCTAAACTAAAATTATAGGTACTTGAAGATCTGCTTTTTATAAGCACGGTAGATATGAATTTTTTTTGGCTACGGTGTTGAAAGACACCTACTGCATGCTTCTCATAAGCATGGTGGGAAAGCTTAATATTTTCGAAGTAGCCCCTTATGTGGGGATGACGTCTGCATGCTATCAAAATTGTCAAAATTTCATACTTGCAAAAAACTCATTCTAGACAAGATGATATCATTCAAATCATGGAAACTTAGTTAACATTGAATATAAACTTGATTTCATAATAAAATATGAGCCTTAACAAAAATCTAAATTTAAAAGCTACTCTTTGAGTGAAATTAAGTTTGAACGACATTTACAAGTGAAGTCAGTCACTTGTCACGAGCATGAAATTTGCTATGAACTTAAGGATTTGCTCTTATACAAGACAAAATATAAAACAAAATTTGAAAGAGATCTAGTAGTTCTCAAACAAGTAAAAGGATGATTTGTTTTCAATGCATGCTTGGGTCTTATTATTTCAATTACTAAAACAAAGAAAAGAAATATTCAAGTTAAATGTAAGCAAGATTTGAAGTTGATGTTAAACTCATAAGAAATTCGCATTAAACTTGAAGTTCAATTTTCAAATGAAAATATAACTTAATTGAGAAATTCAGAATGAAGTTAGATTGGGTTCAAAATCTCATACTTGAGTAAGAACACAAGTTGAATGCTCATTGATGAGTATAATTATGGCCTATTCAATAAGCAATAGGATTGCCATATTATATTCTAAATGAATTAAGAGTGATTTCAATTGAACATAGTTAAGCTTGGAGAATTATTATGAAGCTTGGCTGCTCACCCATGAATGATGCTGAACTTTGACATCTCATTAACTAGCATGGATGAAATTTTTCATTGATTATTCAGGAATATTAACTTCATGAATATTAATGTCATAAGAAAGTAGCTAAGTGAGAATTTATGCCATCGGATCTGGATAGATAATAAGCTTCAGATGAATATTTGCACATGTTATAGAGCTATGTTTTCTTTTCATTCATATCCAAATGCTTTATAATTTGTGCAAATATATTTAGTCATTAAACTCTTCCACATGTTGCAAAGCAATCAGTTGCTCAACTCAAATACCTCTAAATGCATACAAATATTCAAATGAAATAAATTCATCACATGTATTTTGAAATGATATTGCACCCCATCCAAATGCTTTGAAGTTCGTACAAGCTTTTAGAGAAATGACTGTAATACTTATGCATGTTATAAGACAATCTATTAATTGATCTCGTTACATTAAAATGCGCGCAAGCATTACTGAGAATCACTTGCATGGGCCCAGCACGTGCTAAATTGCTAATTTAGTGTCTGAAGATTTTACGCAGGCCAAAAGTAACAATTGATTTTGACTAGCCTGGCTCTAAAACATGTGCATTTATTTTTATAAATCTAGTAATTATCTTGAAAAATATATACGATGAAAATTTAAATTTCAAGATTAAAGCACAAGTATGCTATTGAACAGGCCACTTTGCTTATAAAGTGAAGTCATGAGTCCCACTTAGTCAGTCTCATCATTCTTTTTCTCATAAGGATAAGAGTTGATAAGATTGTAAATTAAGTGTTGAGGATTTGATATTTACATTTGCATGCGACCATCAAAGACCTTAATCACAAAAGTTCGCAGAGCTATAAACTCTTCACTTCAATATTAAAAGTACGATCATGAGATTTAACAACAAATCTAATCCTCTACAAATGAAGATAGAGTTGATATGATTTGTAAAATGTTGAATATTAAATTGATATAAGTAATATTCAAATCAATATATACTGATCCTCGCCAGTAATATTGACGCGCCACCTCGGATCGATCGGTTGAACACTAAGAATATCAATCGAAGGGGTTATTACTATCAAAATATCTAAAATATTGATGTTAACTTATTTCAAACTTAAGATATAAACTATAGACCCAATCCTTTGTAAGTAAATAAGCAGAGTTGGCAAGTTCGACTCCTCAATGATGGTTGTATGGAATTAAGATTTCAATCAGATGGAATATTACTATCAAAATGTACTTGCAATTTCAAATCAAATTAACATAAATCAAGTATCAATCTAAATGCAGGATATGAAAAGTTATTAAGTTCTATACGCTTAAGTGAAATTCAATAAAAAAAAAAACAAAATCTGCTTAATCCACCTTCCATAATTGTTTATTAGAGTTGACAAATTAAGAAAATCTTAGCTCATAAAGAAATCAATGTCATATCAGGTGTACTAATATGTTCACTCTCAAACAATCTTATACCAATAAGGATGTGATTCATGTTCTCTGTCCGCAAAATTTTACCTCTAATGGCATCACATGAAATGTGGTTACGATCAGAGTTCTCTGATTGGGTGGCTTGGTGTCTCAATGACTTTCATTATATTACGGTCATGATTGTAGCTTGTATGTTCCCCAATTATTTTATCTTTTGAGTTGTGAATCATATGATGCACTTGATAGGGTAAAAATCTCTTTGTTTGCTTAAGTGAATTTACGGCTGTCACTTTAGACAAACATCAACTTAGGTCTACAAAGTCTTTTTGGACGAAACAACTTATGATTGCTGATAAGGATCCTTCGATCAGGTTAGGTCACATATTGTAATATCCAATTAGTTTATTCCTAATTAATTTTGTTTTAGCTAATTAACCCGTCGTTCTTATAGTATTCAGCTAAGCATGCGGAGTTCGCATTCGGCAGCGTATGGGATCGATCGAAAGGTAATACCGTTCATTTATTTCATTTCCTTTCATACGGCCTCTCGGTTCTCGATCGAGTTCGTCTCCTCCTTTCCCTGCCTCGGCGTCGGCTTTGTGGCTCGCGCTCCGACACAAACGCGGCCGTGGAATTCGTCGGCTCACCAGAACGGCTCTCGCGCCAGTCGACCCGCCGAGTCGCTCGATGCTGCGTCTTTCGAGTTGCGGATACCAGTCGGCCTCGCTTGGACCCGTCGATCTCGCCGACCCGCTGGACGCTTGCCTTCGCCTGTCGCCTGAACCGCGCAGAAGCCTTTGTTGTTGGAAATCCAGAACCGTCTGCTTTAGGATTTCCCTCGACGGAAACTTAGAATTTGTGAGTTCTTGAATTTTTCCTATTCCTTTTCTTTCACAGCCTTTCTTGGTGTTGAAATGTGATTGGGGAGTTTCAAATCTATTTTAGCTGTTAGGTGAGTTGCAGAATTATTGTATATTAAAATGGGGGTTTAGGATTGGCATTTTTTTAATTTTAATTTGTTAATTTAATCAGGTAATTAATATTGGCGTTAGTAGATTACTTTGGAGTCAAGATTTTTGAAAGATTATATGAGGAGATATCAATTTCGCGTAAGATTGCGGTTTAAGTATCTCAGTAATTATGAGTTTCATTTATGAGTTTAAATGTATTAAGTATTTAGAAGTTATTTCATTATAGGTTTATTGCTGAGGAGCGAAAGACATTACATTTTATTTGAGGTGACATAATTTAAATTCGGTTTATAGTCCATGAGTGCCATTGTTTTGCTTTTTTTAAATTATATGAATACATCTAGATATTCCGTCATATTATCAACCGCTTCAAATGCTAGGTTAGTTTATTTTTTATTAGCATACGATTTCGTTGGACATATATGTTGTAAATGCGATGCTGATAAATGTCGGAAAATTGTGATAGGAAAGGTATGTTATAGAAATGCTGAATAAAAAGTTCGACGAGATGAGCTGGCAGGGGGATCTTAGTATCCCCGACTCCCATTTTGAGGTTGGGCCGTTAGTACCAGTAGTATTAGGAGTAGTATAGTATGGTTCCACCTCGCCGCTTTAAATGACGGGTGACAACCATTATGAAGTCAAAACCTACGATTATAAATCATTTAGAGCCTCGAGATCAATTAAGGTTGCACATTTGATATCGGTGAGTTCTCGGTGTTAGTTGAATTAGGAGAATTGAAAATGAGTTGAATTTTTCAAAGCAAGATTCTGGAAAGCGCTTTGAAAGAAGGCATTTCTAGCAAAATTTAAGTTTGATGACGAAATAAATTGATTGAGAAACCTATTTGTGATAATGTGGCGACATTTTGGTCAATGTCATTTGGATCGAAATGTTACTGAATGTGTCAGTTGAACGTCGTCTGCCGTGCATCGGAGAAGAAGAAGGATATAAAATCATACAATTATCGCAGTCAACAAAGAAAATTTTGAAGCCGGGAAGCGGGTAACACAATTTTGGGAAAACCTTCAAGAAAAAGAAACTTGAGACGAAAACCAACCTCCAAATAAAAGCGAGTTTTCTATCTCATGAAAGCAAAGAATCAAAATGAAGTGTGTCAGTATGCTTAAAATTTCGGATCATTTGGTTGTTCTTTGATTCGCTTCATGATTCATTTATTCCTTTTCCACCGCTTTATCGGTTGATACTATTTATTTCACCGAAGATAATGAACGCCTGATAGTTTGAATACAAATAGGAAATGTGTTGTTACATTAACATTCAAGATAAACAATTTCCTACAATTATCTTACCAATCGACATTTTGGCGTTATCTTGTATAGATTGGTTGATCAAATATGCAAATTGAATCTTTGGAAGGAGAGTGAAATTTTGCATGCCGGTGAAAAATCATTTTATTTTTCTGATAAGAATGCGTTTTCGATGTCACACCCCAGATGACCCTACCTTTATTATGTCGAGAATAATAAATATCTGAGAAAAAGACATTTAATTTATACGTCTGCTTTAAGCTTCCCAAAACTATATTCAAACAACTAACTGCCCGTCTTTCCGAATTTTCAATCCATTAAAATTTAAAGCAGTGAGACAAGAATCTTAAAGCTCGATCTGAGCGGTAAAACAATCTGCATGTATATGTAAATTTACAAAGTAAAATTAGGTAAAGCATCTTGCGGAATGTAACATTCAACAATATCGTAGGTCTTGTAGAAATGTAATATAACAATATCTTTGTAGGTAATATCTTTATAGATGCATCATATCAATCGATGTCGAGAATAATTTTATTAAATTTCATTTCGAGTTCTCGATATCAAATCATTTTAGAAATATTTATAATTCGTAGGTTTTGACTTCATATAAAAGTCGTCAAATACTTAAAACAGGTAGGCGGGGTTGGTTCTCTACATACTAACACCGACAGTTAACGACTCCAACCTCAAAATGCCAGTCGGGGATACTAAGATCCCCTGTCGCCATCTCGTCGAACTTTTTTTTATTATCTCAGATTTCTTTAACATAGCCTTCCTATCACATCATTTTTCCACATTTTCGCTTTATCACATTCTTGCATTTAACGTGTTTTAAAACATTTTATACGATGAATTATCTTTATGATAGCTTCTTATAATCATTATAAATCAAGATAAATCGATGTCTATCTTAGGTTAGGTGTAATAGCGTTTGTAATTCGCCTGATATGTAGAGATATTTCATACAATTTATACAAAGTGGTAGAAACAATGACATATGGTAGAAACATACATACATGTAATAAACCCGAATTTAGTTAATAAGTCGTCACGTGATGTGCTCTCGACTCTCCTCGAAGTACAACCTATAATGAAATAACTTCTAAATATTTCTACACGACTCATAAATGAAACTCATAATTAACACCCATCTTACCCTGATATCTCCTCATAAGCTTCGAGTACGACTCGCCAATATTAATTACGCTTCAATCAACTAAAATTAACAAACATCGATCCAAATCCCCATTCAATAATTACCCTCCCGATCGATTTGAATTTCCCGTCATCATTTCACACATTTCAAAGGAAGGCTGTGAAAGAAAAGGGTTAGGGAAAGAAAATTAGAACTTACAAAATTCCCCAAGTTTCCCCGTCGGCCGACAGATTCACAGAACGGTCGGTTCACCGGCCGTCGGTTCACGGATTTCAAACCGGCGGCTTACGGATTTCCCCGTCGTCTTACCTGGGCCATGCGTGTTCCCAGCGATACGAAGCCATACAGCTTACAGTCGCGTGACGGGATTACGCTCGAACGTCTTGGCATGTGCAGGAGGTGACAATCGTCGGCCCGGAAGGCAAGAGCCGGTTTCCTGCGTTCGTATCCGCGGTCGTCGGCCGGAGAGCGAAAGCGACGAACTTCGCGGCAGTAGAACAATGAAGGGCGAGGCGGTAGGAAGAAGGAATGAAATAGAGAATTCGATCTATACGCGTCGAAGGCTTTAATCCGCTGTATCGAAGTAAAGTGGATTTGCTGATCTACTTCTGATAACGGGGTTAATTAGCTTAAACAATAATTAGGAATAAATTAAGAAACTAATTAGGTATTACATTTGATTAGTGTAGTGAAGTTGAGTAAATATTTAAGAAGCGGTGAAATTGTATTTCTAGCCAAATTAGATGTGTTGAATAAGGTGTTTATGAAAAACATTCCGCTTGTTTGAATTTCACGATGTGTTTTAGGAGGAATTATCGGGGTTACCCACCAAAGTGGAGTTTGGGATTGATGTACAACGATCACCCATACATAAATCTCCTACAGGATGGCTCCTAATGCATGAATTGAAGTGTTGCGAATTTACAAAATTTATTACACTCGCGGAGTGCAGATTATTTGTTAAGAAAAATGATGATTATGCGATTGTGTATTGATTAAGATGCACTAAAATATTTGGAATCCTCGGTCGCGATGGAATAGTTAACTGGGGCAGTGGTCAAATACTTTTTCAATTTTTGAAAACTCGCATTCGGTTGTCAATTGAATTTGACATCCTTTCAATAAATTAGATAGAGCATTTGATATGAGAAAATCTCGACAAACTTTCGTAATAATCTGTGCAGAAAAAACTACGAACTTTGTAACATTCTGCGGCTTCTAAAATTGCTTTTACTTTTGAGGATCAACGAAACCCCGACACGATAATGTGATCTAAATGCGATCTATGCATCCAAAATTCACATTTTGAAAATTTGGCATATAATCGATTTTGTCTTAACAATTTAAAACAATACTCGATGATTTCAGCTCTTTCGCTTTAGAATAAATCGAATATCATCAATAAAGATGATTACAAACCTCGACTTGAAAATCTGTTAAATTATTAAAGTAGAGCATTAGTTAAACCAAATGACATAACAAGAAATTCATAAATGCAGTTCCTGTTTTAAAAATATCGGATCTTTAACTCTAACGATGTCAATCTCAATTAAAATACGTAGCTCCTCCAACTTATCAAATAAATCATCAATCCGGTAGTGACTTATTGATTGTTTATTTAACTCACGTCCGAGTTGGTTGATCAAGCTGAGAAAATCATATGTCGAGATAGATTGAAAGGCTGCGATCGTGCCAGTATATGACTTAAGGACCGAAATAGAATTTCAAGTTGGAGAATTTGTATTCTTGAAAGTCAAACCATGAAAGGAATTAGTAGATTTGGTGGAGGTAAATTGAGCCAGTACATATGACCTTTTGAAATCATGGAAAAATTGATAATATCTACAGGCTTACCCATCGACTTGGTAGATATTCATGTCTTTCACATTTCAATGTTGAGAAAATGGATCACATCGAGTAGAAGATTCCATATACAAAGTTTGAAATACAACCGATTTGACTATTGTAGGAAAAGATTTTAGAATTTGATGTGAAGAGATTACAAATGAATAAATTTCCATGTTAAAATTAAATGGAAGCACAAATCAAAGAAAGCTACTTGGGAGGTGGAACAGAGATGAGACAAAAGTTTCCTTCTTTGAATGATTCGTAAGAAATTTCAAGACAAATTTTGTTTAAGAGGGGAAATTGTAATATCCAATTAGTTTATTCCTAATTAATTTTGTTTTAGCTAATTAACGTATCGAAGCAATTCATGCTAAGCATCGATTAAAGCATTCGACGCGTATGGTCGAGATCGATCGAAGGTAATACTCGTTCATTTATTTCATTTCCTTTCATAGCCGCCTCGGTTCTGCGATGAGTTCGTTCCTCCTTTCCCTTCCCCGGTCGGATTGTCGCTCGTGACCTGAAACGCCGGCCGATCATTCGGCTTCACCGACCATAGCTCTCGCCCGCCCGGCCGACATGAGTGCCGCCTCGCGAGACGTGCTCGAGTTGGAAACCGGCCGACCTCGCTGGACCGTCGATCTCGCTTGCTGGACCGCCCTCGCCTTCATTGTCGCTGAATCGTTGCGTAAGCCTTGCGGGTTGGAAATCCCATGAACCGACGGCTCAGATTTCTCTTGGCCGTCGGAAACTTAGGAAATTTTGTGAGTTGTTGAATTTCTTTCTATTCCTTTTCTTTCAAATCCTTGAGTGTTGAAATTCGTGATTGGGGAGTTCCGAAATTTGTTTTGGCTGCTAGGTGAGTTGCAAAATTAATATTGGCGTTAATAGATTATTTTGGAGTCGTGCTCCAGTATTTCGAAAGATTATATAAGGAGATATCAATTTCATGTAAGATTGCAGTTTAAGCTATTAATACTACCGTGTTAATTATGAGTTTCATTTATGAGTTTCATGTATTAGAAGTATTTAAAAGAGTTATTTCATTATAGTTTGTGTACTCGAGGAGGAATCGAGAAGCATTACACCTTGGTTTGGTGGTATAATTGTTAATTTAAATTCGCTTTATACAAGTCCATTGTCATTGTTTTTTTTTTTAAATTGTATGAATGACATCTGTAGATATTCTGTATTGTATCAGAAGCTCGATGATTATAAGCCAGTTAGTTCAATTTTTTTTATTAGCATATGATTTCGTTGGGCATATAGAATAAACATATTGTAAATGCAGTAATGTGATAAACAGGGAAATGTTAGGAAAATTTTGATAGGAAGGTTATGTTATAAAAATCTGCGCAGATAGCAAAGTGACAAGATGAGCGTGGCGAGGATCTTAGATCCCCGACTCATTTTGAGGTTGTTAGAAATGCAGTGTCAAACAGGTAAGTAGATTGTTTACCGCCTTTACCTTCGCTTTAGTAGGCGTAGGGTCGACCTTTTGTTATGAAGTCATACGATTATAAACGACATTTCTAAAAAATGATTTGATATAAATTGAAATGACTTTCGTTAAATAACTCGCTTTGACGACGTTGATCTGATGAATCTATATTGTTCTTACATTTCGGCGTTGTTTACCGCTTTACTCTTCCCAAATTTAAATGTACATGCGATTGTTCCTCTTTTCGCTTTATTAGATTCTTGTCTCAAAGCTTTTAAATTTGATCTTACCGTTGATAATTTCGCGAAAAGATGAGTTGGGTAGAAGCTAGTCTGTTTTGTTGATTTGTACAGTTTTGGGGTGTAAGTTTTGGGAAGATTAAAGGATTTTTGGGTATGTACAAAATTTTAATACTGATGTCTTTAGTTGCTCTGTATTTATTTACAAATTTAAAGATTTCATGCTTCCAATTTTGTGATATTAATTAGTATGAATTGTAAATTTAGTGATGATTTGATTAGATCAAATTTCATTTTGCTTCAGAAGGGTTGGAGCTGTTGGTGGAATCTGCGTCAATTCGTCACATACCTATTCACATTGATGAATAAAGGTAGTCATCAGGTGTGACATACCTCCTCCTAAGTTATGAAATATGATAGTCACGGACACAGATTTTGATCAGGCGTGTCATCATTTCTCCCACCATCCGCTTTGAGTTTAAAGATAATAAATTATATAAATTTCAAACTTCAAAATTTCATTTGTTGCTACTATACACTATGCAATTAGTGGCTCAACGACTAGATTTAATCAAAAGTTCTCTCTCAACATTGGGAAGAGTAATTAACTATAGGTGCTCGGGCTTATAGAAAACTTGGAACCAGATCTAAAGTCCTCACAAAACGAGGGTGAAATTTGTGAGTAGTGTCTTGTTTACTATTTCATTTGTCTTTTGAGAATTTATTTGATAAATTCTAAACTCTCTTCATCAAGAAATCGGACGCAAATTTTCAGAGCACACACATCTATATTGATCGACTCAATTGCGAGGCCTTTTCTTGATAATTTCAATTCTCTAGACGCATCGTTGCAATTTTTTTTTTGTGAGAGGCATACGTATCAATGCAATCCTTTTTGTGAGAGGCAGAAAATTTATTCATTTTCAATGTGTGAGATACATTTTAGGCCAAACTTTTGTGAGGCACAAAATTGATTCATTTTCAATGTGTGAGATACATTTTAGGCCAAACTAGGCGTGATGTTATGTTAACTATATGCTGCTTTTTATTGTGTTCGATCGAATTGATTATGGGAGCCATTTTTTAATATTAAGGTACTCTTTATGCATTCATGCAATCTATTTTTTTTTTTTTCAAGTGGGGGATATTTTGAGTGATTCTCATTGTGGTCAACGCATTTTGAATTTAATTCACACAACAATGTGTCTGTTGTTTATTTTTGATGTCACATTTGAATAAATCATCTCGGAATAAGTGTGGAGGTCAATAAAGCAAAGTTGGTACTGTAGCTTAATTATCTTACCAGTTGCCTAGGTTCAATCGGCATATCTTATATCTATATACGTTTTCGGGGCGTTTTTAGGTCATTTAGACTGCTAATTGAAGGGGGTATCCTGGTTAGAATGCTTACTATTCTTGTGATGGCAAACGCTTCTATTGAAAAGATGTCTTCAGTTCAACTTGCTTAATACGATTGAAACATATTTTATTTATCGATATTTAATCGTGCTCTCTTTTGATAAGACTGACTTGTTTTGTTTGCAGGGGTCCAACTTTGGTGAATTCTTTGAAGAATTTGTCTTTGCATAGTTCTCTGCGGCAGCCAGCATTTGAACTT
The DNA here is from genome assembly GCA_021442155.1 of Cymbidium sinense. Classification (NCBI taxonomy): domain Eukaryota; kingdom Viridiplantae; phylum Streptophyta; class Magnoliopsida; order Asparagales; family Orchidaceae; genus Cymbidium; species Cymbidium sinense. The sequence continues at coordinate 200,198,163 of CM038217.1, forward strand.
ATTATAACAATTATAATTTCAGACACATCTGCTCTGATATCTCTTCAGCAGAAGATTCCTGCTATACATAAAAGTAATTTAAGCACCCATAGTTTTCTCATTGATGAGGAAGATGAGCCTACTTTATCTGAAGATGTGGAAGAAAAGGATAACAGTTGTTGGACTGAATTTAACATGTTGAGTAAGCTTGCTTCATCTGAATGTACATCTTGGTCATGCATTCCAATGTTATGGATAGATTCTTTGATTGAAGTCGGCCCTGCAACTCTCCCCATCACGTTTTCAAAAGCTGTCTTCTGGGCTTTGTCTCGTTTATCTGTGTTGGAATTGAACTTCAGTGTAGATATGTCGCTCTCAGTTCGCGATTGGCTGCCCATACATGCAAGTGATATTTCTTCATCATTTGGGTGGCAGATTCCAACTGGTTTTGATGATGGTGGGGAAGGGAAGGAGTCAAGAAACTCCATTAAGGCATCATCTATGTGCATTCCATTGTTGCGGACGTTAAAGAGGTTTGGAGTGCTTCCGTCCTGTAATTATGTTCTCTATTATAATTTTATCATTTTTTTGATTTATTTTTGTTTGTGAAATTGAACTTACTGTAATCCTATGATATGCATTTGTAGATAATGAATGGATTCTGCTGGATGCCTTATTTCGAGTCATATAAGATCTTTTTTCTGGCATTGTTTTGAATTATTTTTTTGGAATTATTTTAGGTTTGCTGCTGAATTTATCTTGCAACTGGAACAACTCCAACTTCAAAAACAATGGACATGGGAACCTAAAATGGCTGAGAGTTTGATACTTTCCCTTGTAGACCCTGATGATGTGAGATTCAAGCTTTTTTAAATTTATTCATTTTTTTAACGAATGTTTTTTAAACTATGAAATTAAAATGTATTGAAACAGCATGAACTTCGTAATCTCATTTTATTTGTTAGCCTGGCATCATGACATATAATTATAACACGTGCAGGTTGTGAGGAAAGCTGGTAAAATTATCTTGGAGCATTTGTCCAGTGAACGTCTCTTGACTTCTGGACTCCAGTTTCTTTGTTCCAGTGCATCTTCTCTGTCTTCCATGCTCGTGGGGTTGAGATTCATGTTTAAACAGGTAGCTTGTATATGGTTTTAGCGGGTCTTATAGATTCTTGATTGAAGAAATTGACTTAGTCTTTTGTATGCTATCAATTATAAGCACGTGACCCAAGTTTTGTAGTTATGATGCATTTATGGTCTTTGCCAAATTTTTTTTTGGTAGAAAGTCTGCAGGACAGTGGAGGAATCTTGGTTTATCACCATGCAAAACTCGTGGGGTCACTTTTTCAGCTTCATTATTCAGTAATTATGATTAAGTAAAGTTGGACTGCAGGAGGGATATAAGAAGTAGAATGCCACATATCCTTGTTTTTCATTCCTGTTTCATGCTTTTGTTTTGTTTTCTGTTCAGGTTTCTTCTTAAAGAAACTTTGCCAAAGGAAGAAAGATCTGATAAACGTATTTCATGTTTATCTTCTTTTGTTTTCTTTTCTAGTTATCGCTTAAAAGATCTTGCCAAGGGAAGAAAAGTTTGAACACATTATAACTTGGTATTTGAACGTGGTTTTGAACGTGGTTTTGAACAAATGGCAGTTGATTGAGTTCACCATTGTTTAATGTAGTCTCACTTCTGTATTAGTAGTCAATATTTCTTTGAGAAGTGATAGTTTAGGTTTTAAATTTTAGTATTCACGTAAGAGTCAAATTAAAAATATTGTAGGTGTGATTATAGATAAAAAAATTAAGGATAATGTTATAATTATTAATAGGATTAGAGATAGAACTATAGCTTTAAAGATTGTTGCTAATACTGAGATTATCAATGTTTATAAATGTTTATGCTCTTCAAATAGGTTTAGATGTAGGCTTAAAAGAAAAAAAATTAGAATGATTTAGAGAGATTAATACAAAATGTACCTCTTGAAGAAAAAATATTTATTAGAGGAGATTTAAATGAACATGTTAGTAGAATGATAGAAGATTTTAAAAATATTCATGGTACATGGATTTGGGTGGTAATGAAAATATGGGGTATATTAGATTTTTCTTTAACTTATGATTTTGTAGTTGCTAATACTTTATTTAAAAAAAAGAGATGAACATATTATTATTTATAAGAATGTATCTATTAAAATACATATTGATTATTTTCTAATAAGAAAATTAGATCGTTTAGATTGTAAAGATTGTAAGGTCATTTCGAGTGAAAGTTTAAGTACCTAACATCGATTATTTGTTTTAGATTTTAAGATGAAGGATTGAAAGTTGAAAAATAAATCGAATTATTGTTCTAGAATGAGATGGGGACACTTAAAGAACACTAATAAAAATATTTTTAAGAGCAAGTTACAATAGCTTAGAATTTAGGATGTTCATAAGAAAGCTAATGTTATATGTGAAAAAGGTAGCATGCGAAATTAAGCAAGTTGTAAAAAATGTGCTTGAAAAATCAAAATGAAAAGTCTCTTTTAATAAAAATAGTTTATGGTGGAGTCAAAATGCGGAAAAAAAGAAAATAAATAAGAAACATTATTATAAATTTGGTTTAGATTTAAAAACTTGGAGAATTGAGAAAGATATAAAGCAACCTGTAGAGATTCTAAGAAAATAATATGTGATGCAAAAAAAAAAAAAGCTTTTAGTGATTTATACATATACCAAAAAAAGTGAAAGATGTACTTATAAGTTAGCCAAACAAAGAGATAGGAGAATTGAAGATCTAGTTCAAGTGAGATGTATTAAGGATGAAAATCATAAAGTGCTTTGAAAGTAGGTAGATGAGTTATTTTGATAAACTTTTCAATGAATGATCTGAGAATACGATTAATTTTAGCAACCTTGGTACCCCTAAACAAAAATAGAGAATTTTGTTTGTATCGTCGTATTAGTAAATTTTGAAGTTGGAGAAGTTTTAAAAATGAAGTGTGGAAAAGCAATAGAACTTAATGATATTCTAATAGAAGCGTGAAAATGTTTAAGAGATCAAGGAATTCCTTGGCTTATGAATCTTTTCAATGTTATTTTAAAGACTAAAAAGATGCTAAATGAGTGGAGGAAGAGTTTGTTGGTTTCTTTATTTAAGAATAAAGGTGATGCACAAGAATATGTAAATTATAGAGGAATTAAGCTGACTTGTCATACATTAAAATTATGGGAGAGAGTAATTGAGTGTAGGTTACGATGTGATACAAAAGTTTCTCAAAATTAGTTTGGTTTCATGCTAGGTTGATCTACTATGGATGCTATACATTTGCTGAGAGATTTGATGGAGAAGTATAGAGAAAGAAGGAGGATCTACATATGATATTTGTTGGTTTAGAGAAAGCTTATGATAAAGTTCCAAGAGAAGTTCTTTGGAGAGTTTTAAAAAAGAAAGGAGTTAATATTGGTTATGTTCAAGTCATTAAGGATATGTATACTAGAGCTGTTACTTGTGTCCAAACACAAGGATGATTGACAATATTTTCCTATTTTAGTTGGATTAGGCTTTAAGCCTATATCTTTTTGCTTTAGTTATGGATGTTCTTACTAGGCATTTATGTGAGGATGTACCTTGGTGTATGATTTTTGTTGAGGATATTCTTCTTGTTGATAAGACTAGAGAGGGAGTCCAAGAGAAACTTCAATTATGGAGGTCAACCTTAGAGTCTAAAGGTTGGATGGTTGAAGTGGAGAAATGCATCTGGTTTGTTGTGTGATAGAAAAGTACCGCTTAGACTTAAGCGAAAATTTTATAAGATGGTGGTAAGACTTGCAATGATTTATGATGCAGAATGTTGGCTAGTAAAAGAAAAGCATAAGACTAAGTGTTGTAGTGATGAGGATGCACAGGTGGATGAGTGGCTTTACTCTTAGAGATAAAATGCGAAATGAATATGTTTGGGAAAAGGTTAGAGTAGCTCCAGTGGCAAATAAGATTAGAGAGAGGCGCCTTAGATGGTTTGGCCACATAAAGCGTCGGCCGTCCGATGACCCGATTAGAAGAGTTGATGTATTAGGTTTGCCTTATATTAAGAAAGGTAGAGGTAGACCTAAAAATACTTAGTTAAGAGGTATAAAAAATGACTTTAGTTTATTAGAATTAATTGAGAATTTGACACTTAGTAAGACACAAGGGAGAAGAGGGATTCATGTAGATGACCCCACTTAGTGGGATAAAAGTTTGTTGTTGTTGTTGTATTTCTTTGAGAAGTGAGCAGACCCATTTGTGGCATGAGATGGTTCCAGGAAAGTTTAACCTATGAAGCTAGGTACATGGAAAGAATTGATTTAGGTTACTCGCTGTTATGTTATTCTTTACTATACTTGCTTGTATTATTGCAGTCTAGGATCCAATTTTATTTCCTGTGCTGATTGAGTCTTAAATATAGGGGTAAGTCTATATACACCAACCTTTTTTTACCTTGCATTGGTGGGAGCTCAATCACTGGATGCATTGCTATGGAATTGTAAAAATTACGCCATTTGTTTTTCTGGCATGAATTACTTCTCTGCTCTCAGGATGGATGCCACTACCAATACGTTCTCATTTCCAAGAGGTGGTCAAATAAGTTCTTTATGTTTAATAATGCCGCTGAATTTATGATACAGCTGCCCTAAGATTGTGGACATTTGGGTGTAGGAACTCCAAATTTTCTGTAGTGCAATGCTTATTACAAAATTGCCTGAATCAATGAATTCATGCATTTTCATCATGTTTATTTTCTGTACAATGACGTGTAAATGGAAGTTCTAATTATTATTATAAGAAATTTGTTCATTTGGAAGTTTGCTTTTATGCATGTTTCTATCCATCAACCACAATACCTGCATCTGACGGTCCATGTGGCCATGTAATTATGGGAATTATGCACAATTGGCATTTCGTGCATTAGGGAACACACATACAGTTATCTATAGATGGATGATGCAAGCATGTTCGGCAGCCTGAATTGTTGGCGTTTGCTTGCATATTTGTCCATTCATTTTGATTCATGCATGTAGGGCTCTCATCTCTCCAACAGCCTTTAATTTAGTATTGTTTCTGAAAAAAATATTCTTAATTTTTAGGTTCATTGTAATCCCATAATGGATAGCTTCCATAACCTTCACCATGTGTTCTTTGTCTCGGGAAAACTATTAAAGGAACTGGTAAGATTTCCCATGAAAGCACCTCTGAATTCTCAAGACTATCCAAGTTGCAGAACATTGTCTTCTCAGGGAGGTTTTTTGCCGCAAACTTTCATTGATCATTTATCAGTTAGTCCTTTTGAATGCCAACCTAATCAAATGGACATTACATCTTTGGAGAAATTCAGTTACTTGCTTTCTACAATCATGTGGTCTCCTTTGTTAAAGTGCCTAGTCGAAGGCAAGGAGCTTATAAATAACACAAGGTGTCAGGTAGTAATCTTGAAGTATTTTTCTTTAATTGTCATTGCTAGTAAAATTTTTTTTATGGTTGTATCCTCTGTACTTTCATCCATGTATCTTGGACTATCTTTTTCTTTTTGGATCCTACCCAAGTTTCAGTTTGCTATTTCAGATGACATGTGTTCGGTTACTGGAAACGCTCCCTGCTATTTATGAAAGACTTAGCTTATCTATCCCTAAATTGTCAGGAAGTGTGGTGCATCTGATTCCTAGTTCATCTGACTTCAAATGGCTTTCAGATTTGGTAGATTGGGGTAGATCACATCTTGTGGTTGTCATCAGGCACTGGAAACAGTGCATGCAATCTTTGTTGAACATTTTTAAAGATTCATATAGTGATTCGACAACATCCATAATAAGTACAATTGAAAAAGTAATATCAACTGGTTAGTTTTACTTGTTACATGCCAATTGTATATTCCATTTGATGAATTTTTAATTGACAAGCTATTTTTGCATTTCAGATGCAATCATGGTTGATAATTTACAGGAGCAGATGCCTGATCTTATGGCTTCTTTGTCTCGTCTTGCTTCATTCAAAGATGACATGAAAATTATCAAGCCTAAATCATTACTTATTGAACCTCATTGCAATAAAAATGTGTATTATTCAGATGCATCTTTGAATTTGGGTTCATATTCAAGTTCTAATGTTGTTAAAATGAATAAGGAATATGTAGAGAAAGACGTTGTTGTTCTTTCGGATGATGAACCTGAGAAAGTGACTTCCATTGAGGTGGTAGACTCTTGCTGCGCTAATTCAGGCTCACAACTGTTAAGTGAGATTTCTCTTCCAGCTACTGGTAAGGGATTGTTACCAGATGGTGAGACCAAGTCTATGATTGCTAGTTCTAATTATGGCATGCTTGAGCCCTTCCCTTCTGGAATTTTTGTTGAAGACGAACTGTATTCTTCTCTGGAAGAGGATAATCTTGTAAATAATAAAGCATCTTCTAATGAAGAATCTGTTGCTAGTAGAATTGGATGTTCTCATATGCAAGATAGCGGTCTTGGCACTAAGGGTTTAAGAAGTAGTAACCTTGTTAGGTCTTCCCACAAGCGTCCAAATGTTCGAATCCACAATGGTCAATCATTAGTTGAAATTCTGTCTACCAAGGTAACTAGAACTGATCAAAACCAGGAGCAGGCAGTTGCTATGATCAAACAGTTGGATCAGGTTGACATTGATGATCCTTTGGAGTTTGCACTTGGCCATACTAGTTGTCCAAAGCCGTTAGTATCAAAGCCAACTATATTTGCTCCTAAAAGAAAGGTAATCCAACTGCAAATGCCTGAAAATCACAAGTCTTGTTCGCTCAACAGAAAGGATGTATCTTCCAGAAGATTTAAATCTCCTAGATTGGATGTTTGGTATAAGTCCATTTTAGAAATGGATTACTTTGAGATAGTAGGACTATATTCTACTGATGAACATAAAAAGAAATCCTCAAATTTGAATCAAATTCCTTTAAATTTCCAATCTTCAGATCAGTATGTTAAAATTTTCCAGCCATTAGTTTTGGAAGAGTTCAAAGCTCAGTTGCACCATTCATTTTTAGAGTCATCCGTAGAAGACAAGCATTGTGGTAGCATTTCTATAGTTTCTGTTGAAAGGATTGATGATTTTCATATGATTCGAGGTCGTCCTGATCAGAAAGAATCTGCAACGTCTTTTGGTTGTTTGGAAAATGATCTGGTCCTGCTCACAAAAGAACCCCTCGAGAATTCTGTCCAAATCACCAACGTGCTTGGAAAGGTTGTGTTGTTGTGCTGTTATATTTTACTGCATTTTGTCTGCAAATTAGTTATTTCTTTATTTTTTTTCTTATGTTTCATGACCTTCATATCTCAGGTGGAAAGGCGTGAGAAAGGTGATAAAAATTTCTCTGTTATTCTAGTAATTAGACTATATCTTCCAGATAGTTGCTCACGTCTAAATAAAGTGAAGCGGCTTCTAATTGAACGGAGTAAATGGTTTTTAAGTCGAGTTATGAGCATAATCCCCCAACTAAGAGAATTTCAGGCTCTGTCATCTCTCAATGTGATTCCAATGCTTCCGATAATCTTGAATCCTGCTGGTCATTCTGTTGGACATACCAACCCACAAAAAGTGGACCTAAGCAAGCTTTCACAGTTCATGCAAGACATGTTCAAGTCATCATTTAATGTCAGTCAGCTCCAGGCTATTAGTGATGCCATCAGAGCACATACTTCACGAAAATTTGAACTCTCGCTTGTCCAGGGTCCTCCAGGTTTTTGTCCCTTTAATTGTAGATTAACATTTGCAGAATGAATGTCTGTAGCTGTAAAAAATTGGAAGTCTGATCTGCGTTTTTTTGCAGGAACTGGTAAGACCAGAACTATTGTTGCTATTGTTAGTGCTCTACTTGCTCTTCAAAGAGTTCCGAAAAACTATTCATCCAACATATTGACCAACACTACTAGAGAAGCCAGTGCCTTGTCCAATCCTAGGTCACATCTTACCCATTCTGCAGCAGTTGCAAGAGCTTGGCAGGATGCAGCTTTTGCGAAACAATTGTTTAAGGATGCAGAGAAAGAGTCTTCTATACCTCTAGAATGTGCTTTGAAAGGGAGGATCCTTATCTGTGCACAATCAAATGCAGCAGTTGATGAACTTATATCAAGAATCAATGAAGGGCTTTGTGGGAGTGATGGAAAAATGTACAAACCTTTCATTGTGAGAGTTGGCAATGGAAAAACTGTTCATCCCAATTCCCTGCCTTTTTTTATTGACACACTTGTTGAACTACGGCTAGCAGAAGAAATAGAAACCACGGGAACTGCTGATGGAGGGAATGATTCTAATGTTGAGACTTCAAGATCACTTCGTGCTAAACTAGAGAAGCTAGTTGAAAGAATACAATGCTATGAATCTAAGCGTGTTAAATCAAAAGATGGGGATGCCAACTTGAAGGATACCTCCGGTGTTGATATTTCTAAGGAGGATGCTATTGAAGAACTGTCTGATGCAGAAATAGGTGCAAAGCTGAACAATCTATACAGGGAGAAAAAGTTGGTTTATCAAGATCTTGCTTCTGCTCAGGCTCGAGAAAAGAAGTCCTCTGAAGAAAGCAGGGCCCTTAAGCGTAAGCTTCGGAAATCTATCCTTAGAGAGGCTGAAATTGTGGTGACAACACTCAGTGGGTGTGGTGGTGATTTGTATGAAGTTTGCTATGAATCTTCTTCAAGCGGAAGTTCAGGAAGGTTTTCGGATCATTGTTTCTTTGATGTAGTTGTAATTGATGAAGCAGCCCAAGTATGTGAATTCTACTCTATTTATTTTTTGAAATGTTTGATTGATAAGGATAATTTAAGTTTAGAACTTTTATAGGCTCTTGAACCAGCAACTCTCATTCCACTTCAGCTTTTGAAGTCAAATGGAGCCAAATGTATAATGGTAATAATCATATGTATGACCTAGTGCTTCATTGCCCACGCTTTGGATCAAGTTTTTGATTGTGTTTTATAGGTTGGCGATCCAAAACAGCTTCCTGCTACTGTACTTTCCAGTGTGGCTAGTCAATTTCTCTATGAGTGTAGCATGTTTGAAAGATTACAAAAGGCCGGGCATCCAGTGATACTGTTAACCGAACAGGTGAACAAATTGCAATTCCGTTTCTTAATTTTCTCATATAATGGTCCTCTTTTAAAGTTATTTATTCATAGCCCTGCTTAATTTACTAATTGTTTTTCACCCAACTTAAACCAATGCACATCCACTCTAAATCTTGGAAAATTTCTTTGGTAAGGCTTCTGGATTTATAATTTCTGGTTATTTTTTCTTAGTTGCTGAAATATTGTCACCATCTTTGTAATCTTTACCCATACAACAACAAATTTCTTAGAAACAATGAGCAAATGAATATTCAACATTCCTCTTGCCCTCATGCTTATGATTATGTGAAGTTTTGTAATTTAATTAACTCAGAAGTAGGTGGGAGATAGCATTGGGTTTTGCAGTTCGTCACTTCTACATTGTTTTGTTTTTATTTTAGTTTCTTTGATTATGATGGACAAATAGGTTGGGCTGTTGAAGGTTTGTGAGAGTGGTGGAGCCAAGATTTTTAGGTTGTGTGTGGGTGGTTGGGTTTGTGGGCGGCTGAGGCAGGGGGAATAGTGGCATAGAAAGGTGTGGTCAAATAACAATTAAGGGTGTTTCTTCATCTTCAGAATTTTTTGAATAAGCTGAGAAACTTCTTATTCAATTACAATTTTGAGGGTTGAGATAGTGCTGTTAATTGGAATCTGGGTTCTCAGCAGTTTTAAACTGTTTGTGCTGGGAGAACAAGTTTAATGTTGCAGATATGGGAATGTAAAATGGATGTATAAAAGTTGAAGCACAAGACTTCAGCTCAAATGACTATGAAGTGGAGTAAACAATTGGATAGCAGACGATAAGCCAATTGTGATAGATTGAGATTATCAATGGATTGATGCCATCATTATTATTATTCTTATCCCAATTATTTATAATGGGCTTTATGAATTCTCTTTTTTCATTTATTTTCATCAATTGCTACTTAAGATGTTAAATCTATTCTTTGTTAATCATTTTGAACAGCCTGTTTTGTATCTTATTTTTTGATCTACCTCCTCTTCTTTATTCCTCTAATAGTTCTTTTATCTATTCTTCTAATGGGCATATTTCTTAAATTTTTTTAGATGAAATTTTGTTTTCAATTATCATTTCTTCATGTAGGTGTATTTTCTAACCTTCATTGTAACTATGCAGCCAATTAAACCTATTTTAATTCCCTCTTTTTTCATTCATGACACTATAACCATTCCTTTAGCATAATCATATTATAATTTATCCTTACTGATTTTGCCACACATTCATCTTAACATTCTCATTTCTGTCATGCTCAATTTTAGTATCAATGGCTTTTTACTTCTGAACACTTGAATGAATATAACATTGCCAACTTAATTGCAATTTTATAAAATTTGTCTTTAAGTGTTTATAAGATTTTGTCATCGCATAATATCTCTTAGAAACTTTTCCGTTTTAGTCTTCTAATCATAACTCTAATTGAGTAACAAGGGAGAATAGTAACATGGTATGTTAGAGTGAAGGGATAAACCTATGCAATGTTGCTAGCATACGATGTATTTCCCCATCCTTTGTGTTACTTATTTGCGAAATCTTTATTTTCTTCCGATGGAATACTTTGTTTTAAGATAATAAATGGGAGACTTGCTGTTTCTTCCTTTCTTTAGAGTCCACTCCTTAAATGATGCAAAAATGATCACGAAGCATGCATATGAAACCTTTTGACTATATGGACATAGGTCTTTTTCTATTGTCATCATTATTGTCATCAACTTTATTTCAACTATTTTGAAGTTTTTTTTCCTCTTTATTTAGCCTAATTGTGTAATTTGAGATAATTGTCATGTTTATTTTTATTACTTGAAGTGGTTGCATTGTTTAAAGTGAATCAACTTTGAAGCATGAATATTTTAATGAATCTCACAACACTGAGATTTGTTTAGTTTTTACAAAATACATGAAATGTCATGTCTAAACTATGATCATTATTATTTATTTGTGTTTCTAATAAACTAAAACTAGCATCTATATCCACTAACATTTATGCTAATGTTATAAAGATACTTGTAATCATGTTATGAAATAAATAAAATATAAATGATATTGGAAGTGAGAGATGAATGAGAGTGAAGGGATCTTACATATGATTGATTAGATGTGTAAATTAATTATACTAGCATAGGTTATATGCAAGACATGTTCACACTATCCCTTACAATACCCAAGAAATGTTACTATACTTAAAAATAAATTCAAATACTTGTCAATTGGAATGTCCATGTAGTATGTTGGAATTTGCGGGTATCCAATTATTTATGATAGTATCAAACATGACATAATGACTCTAGCAATGACCGGGGGTTGAAGAGATGTCTTAGGCTAGGTGATTTATTTGGATGTCATTTTTGGTCTTAGGAATTTCTTTTGATTGAAATTGCAAACTTATATCAATATATTGTCTAAAACTTGATATCATTTAATTATTTTTGTTGGTGAGCCAATACTATACTTCTTAATGATTTAACTTGTAGGTTGGTTGAAATAATGAATATAGTTGGATTTAGTGGTCAGGCCAAGAGCATCAAATGCCCTAAATTAAATATGGATGTGCACCATGTGACGTCATGATTTAGTAGAGATTGTGACTTGAGAGGGCTTCTTTGTCATATTATAATAGTATGGTTTAAGCTTGTATTGAAATCATAATGGATGTTTAACAAAAATGATTATTCTTTGCAATAATGAATCCGAATGCTTATATGATGGACAAAAGAAGGCACATGTGGCTTGCACTGCATCAAAATAAAAGGGATCCTATGATATTCTAGAATGTTGCATAGAATATGACCGACATTGGTTGTGAAGTAGAAATATTGGTTTTTTGGATAGCTTGGATGATTTTGTTCGGGATCTTTGGTTTGATCACCAATCCAACTCAATTATTCAATTTCACAACCGTATCACGGCAATTGTATTTTTTCATATTGCACAAAATGATTTTGTTCTTTTCAATGAAGGATCTGAAAGTACGATTGATTTTAGCAACCTTAATACCCTAAACAAAAATACAGAATTTCATTTTATATTATTAGTAAAGAAGTTAGTGAAGCTTTAAAGAAAATGAAATGTGGAAAAGCAAGTAGACCGGATAATATTCCAATAGATGTGGAAATGTTTAGGAGATCAAGGAATTTCTTGTTTACAAATCTTTTAATATTATTTTAAAGACTAAAAGATGATGAGTGGAGAAAGAGTTTGTTGGTTCCTATATTTAAGAATAAAGGTGATGCACAAGAGTGTGCAAATTATGAGGAATTAAGTTAATGTGCCATACATTAAAATTATGGGAGAGTAATTGAGCATAGGTTACGATGTGATCTGAAGTTTCACAATCGGTTTGGTTTCATGGGTAGATCTACTATGGATGCTATACATTTGTTAAGAGGTTTGATGGAGAAGCATAGAGAAAGTAAGAAAGATCTACATATGATATTTATTGATTTAGAAAGTTTATGATAAAGTCTCAAGAGATGTTCTTTGGAGTTCTAGAAATGAGTTAATATTGGTTATATTCAAGTCAAGGATATGATATACTGAGTTACTTGTGTCCAAACACAAGGAGGATTGACAAAATATTTTCCTATTTCGTTGGATTACATCAAGGATCAACATTAAGCCCTTATCTTTTACTTTAGTTATGGATGTTCTTACGAGGCATTTACAAGAAGATGTACCTTGGTGTATATTTTTTGTCGATGACATTCTTCTTGTTGATAAGACTAGAGGGAGTCTATGAAACTTGAATTATGGAGGTCAACTTTAGAGGCTAAAGGTTTTAGTTTAAGTAGATCTAAAACCAATAATATAGTGAATTTTAATTTTAGATTTGTGATTTTAATAAGAGTAATATCAAAATGAATAGATGGAGATGTTATTAGTAGAATTCAAGTTGGATGGTTGAAGTTAGGGGTGTGTTGAGTCGAGTCGGTTCAAAAAAATCGGCTCAAAATTGGTAATTTCGAGCTCGAATCGTGTTCGAAAATTCGAAGTTCGAGTCGATCGAATCGAATCGAGCTCGATCCCGCTCGAATGTGAAACGAGCCAAACGGATCGAACTGCGTTCGAAATCCAATAACCGCTCGAAATGCAAACAGCCTACTGCGGGCTCGAAAATAAAATCCAGGGAATTTTAATAGCAAATTTTTATGTAATAATGTAATTAATAATAAATCACTAAATTTTATAAATTACAAATAAGATACTATGATCAAATCAACTTTAATAACGAAACTTGTCTTAATTTGAAACTTATCATTTTAGAGATATAATCTTTTCATTGAACTAATTAGCAAGAGATAATCACTATAAATACAATTAAGCATTGAGTTTAAAATACAAAAAAACAATTAAGCATTTCATAAAATAAATTAAGCATTTCATAAAATAAACAAAAAACAATTAAGCATTTCATAAAAAAACAATTAAGCATTTCATACAACTCCCTTTCTACGATATATCATTTCACATAGATTTGCCAACAATTAAGCATTTCATAAAATTAAAAAAAATTATAATACATCTAAACATTGAGTTTAAAATACAAATCTAGAAAAAAACAAAAATATGAAAATGTCGTTTGTGACTCGAGTAGAAAAGTAATATCCATCTTCAAGCATTCGCAATTAATTAAAATTTGTAATTTTATATTTTACTTCAATAATTGAATGCTCCAACCTCTAGCCAAAGCCATCCATTAGAGCCTTAAAGATAAAAAATAAATCCCTTGCAAAAAAGTGACAAAACCTCACAAATCAAAAATATCATGCATTAAGAAGAGTCGAAAAGGAATAAAGGCTCAGGTTTGCCATCCAACGAGGCTTGGTAGCCACAAATAATGAAGCAAAAATAAATGAATTTACCCAAATTACAAATATATTCTCTTCTCATCATCGTCGAAAATTAAAAAAAGCAAAAATTCTTCATGATAAGCCTACTAGATCTCATATCCTCCACGGCTCCACACCACCAACAAGGCAACAAAATAACAAAAAAAGCACCTGACCAACAACCGCGCCGCCTAACACAACAAAGAATAGATGAGAGCAGAGTCATAGAAGAAGCCAAAGGTTGAGCCTAAGAGCACATCAAGTTCAAATCGAACCCCAAAATTCAAACTAACGCCAACAACACAACACAAGCACAATGTGTTACACAATAACACAAAATGTTACACATCCACTCATCCAAGTGATCCTAATTCCAAAATAGCCAACCAAGTGAACCAATCAACCAACACGACCAAAATAACCAACGTCCAAGTCCAACACCACAATAAATCCAACACACGGAATAAACAGCGTGGCGGCAAGGCCCAAAGGAACAAAGAACAAGGTTAGAGCTGAGGGCAAACAAAACTCTCCAAATTCCCAAAGAGTGAAAGAGGCTGAAGCGGTCGAGATCGTGACATACACTACAAAGGGAAAATGCAAAACACAACCATGTAAGAATGTAGAAATCCAAGCCAAGTCTATCACTATAAGGCCACCAAAATAAGACAACCACATATACGATCGAAAGATAGTATACCGCATGGGAAGCTCAACATAATCTTGAATGAAACTTGGCTAAATCATTTCTACAATAGTCTCTCCTCAAGAAATCTTATAAATGGTAACCTCATGACTTGACTTGTGAGGTTGAGTTCTTTATTTTTTGGTGACTAACTAAGCAAACAAAATGCCAAAATAAGGCTCAATCATGTAAGAATGTAGAATGCATTGACATAAAATATAGTAAGAATGTAAGTTTGTAACTATGTAAGATGAAGATGAAGCAAATAGGTTTGTAAAGTCAAAATAAAATTTGAACCAAAATTTTTATATTATCGCATCATTAGATAAAATATAGTAAGAATGTAAGATGAAATAATATGTTTATAATGTCAAACAAAATTTCAAATCTAGGTGAAACTTACATACAATATCAACTATCAAGTAATATCTTAATATGTCACAAACGATGAAATGGCCTCAAAGTTAGATCATCGACCAAATCATTTCACTATTATTAGTATAAAAATTAATCACGAAAGCCTCCATTAATCAATCTTAGTTCAATTTTATCATTGGGCATCATATCATCTCGCCACTATCATAAAATATTAAAAGCAAAAGCGAAAAAATATAATGTGATCTTACATACTTACATTCTTTGAAAGAAAATAGTCTCCAAAATATATACAAGAATAGTCACATAAAAATGATCAAATAGTTTCTTTGGTAGAAAAGTCTTCAAAAAAAAAGAGCATAACCGAAATGATATCACCGATTTTTATATTTCGATTAGTGGATAAACTTTTCATTTATAACCAAGTTCTCTTCCAGCATCGAAGAAATTCGATAGATTAAAAATGAAACTCATATATGAATAGAAGAAGAGAATTATGTATAAAATAAAAAAGTAAGATAATATTACCAATGGATCTTTTGATGATTTATATCGAATCCAGGTTTACTACACAAAGCATCTAATCTTGGTGAAATTGAACTTATAATAAGACTTAGTACCAGACTAAAAGGCGATTCGAAACGCGGTGGTCCTGGATGGTAAAATATCTTTGGCCATCTTTGAGAGAGTCTTATATTTCATGAGACATTTTCCACCATTCCAAAATGTCAAATTGCATTTCACACTTCCAAGGTATATCTCCGGATCGACTTCGTATGCTTAAGAGGTAGAATCTATGAAGTCATACAAACCCAAAATCATCATGTGAAGCATTACCACCTTCAATTGTATTTCTTTCAGTTGAGAGGTGGATGCTTTGATAGTTTCTTTTGCGTATCGTATCAACAGTAATAAGAGTATAGCTCAAAAGTTTTTGTTTTCTGATTGCCCTTCTTCTCATTCACAATGTGAACATCATAAATTTGTGGGTAGTAGTAATTGATAGCAAAAATTTCATTCTAGGATCTAAAATGCAAATCGAAAATATATGACAATCGACTTATCAAATTTAGCCCGTCTTTCTTGCCATGTTTGAAATAAAAATACTAGATGAGCATTCTCGATCCAATATTCTCTTGATTAGAACTAGATTGGGAAGCAATTATTGTAGAGGATGAACTGAAAAAAATTTGAATCGCGATGAAAAATGTGAAGCGCTCTCTTACTTTCTCAAAATTAACCCAATCTTCTTGAGAGGGCATATATAATTGGATCATGCATATTCGGAAACACATTCTTATAATAAAAAGCGACTAACATCTTGTATGTGGAGTTTATTGGTTAACATCAATGCAAAGTGCCTTTGATGTGGATAAGTCTCTGTATCTCTCCAAATTTATGTAGCGACACGGAGATCTTTTATAAATAAAATGACTCTTACCCTTTCGGTTATCTGATTTCTTTCACCATCCTATTAAGTTTAAAATATGAAGCGACTAACGTGAAATCACCCATCAATAAAATCTTCTAATGAATAAAGCTTTTCAGTTACATTTCTACATCATTAGATGATGCATTAAAGTTATGTGCTAACTTTGTTTTGTAGAATTCAACAAACTTTCGATTGCCTCGTAAATCACGGCTATGAGGAGGATCCAAATCAATGAAACTAATTATCCTAGATTGTAATTTTCAATCGACTAATGTAATGCATAAGACACATATAACCAATTGTTTGATTTGAAGTCCGTGATCACTATTAATCAAACTCTCTCAACAACTTTCAAACTTTTTTTTTTATCTTTTTTTTCATAAACTTTCATACACTCCTCTTTGATGCCAAATCTTGAAATTTTATGATAATTTGGATTCATCGATTTCATCAATATTGAGCCATAAATGTTCAATTATCGTAAATGGATATTCATGAACAATAATAAATCTTGATATTCTTTATTCTAGAATGATCATAGTACAAACACATAGATATTGAACGGTTTATAAATCCTCTACTGGATCAAATAGTTTTTCTTCTTTCCATATCAACCTTCTATATGTGATTTGATTTGAAGTTAACTCGAGATGTGGTTCCAGTTTTTTGTTTATATGATTTAACACAATAATTACATTTAAACTTCGCATATTTTTCCCTCATGTAATTTCCGAAGTGTTGCCAAACTTGGTCGTTGTCTTTACCTCGATCTTAACGCCTTATTTCACCCACACTCATTTTGAGTTGTTGCATTATCATCAATAGGTAGCTGCGTCACTTGAAAAACTAATAGATTTACTTTGAGGAGGACTTGCCATTGTATACATAAAGAATGACTAGAATCACTTAAAACCAACCAAGAAATTTGCTTAAAGATTGGATTATACATAAAAGATCCCCATATATTTACAACCAAGAAATCGATCTCATCACATAAACATTTACCAACAAGGCAACAATCAACGAACAATAAGTCTAAAGCGAAAGGCATGTGAACATCATAACATGTCCCATGAATGCACCAGAAACAAGTAAACAATCTTTATAGCAAATAACCTCCAACAGCATGAGGCAAGATCAATAAAAAGTACCTACTTAGGCGGTCAGTGACACGACATTCAACAGAGGCGAGATGCGCCTGATGAGTGAAACAAATACAATTAGGAAATGAAACAAATCTGATGCAACGCCACATTCACTGAAAGCTAAGTGAGGCAACAATCGTTACAAAACTTACAAGACGGGCGAGCAGTAGAACCAAAACAACCCGTGGCGAACATGCTATGATGCTAACATAAAATCGTTACAAAACCAAATTGCAAGTACCCAGTCCCCAAGAAAAACATAGATACGCATGATTGACATGAATGATTAAAGAACAAACATCCCAAATCCAATGGCGAACCTCAAAATGGAATAAAACAATTGAACCATACTTAATGATTCCAATACTTTACGAAATGAAAGAAAATCAGCGAAACAACACAGTAATACGAAGCAAACAAATACCGATCGACTCCCTTGATCGCAGAGCAATATCCCCAGCAGCCGCATAAGTACCTGAGAAGAACCCAGAAACGAGAAGAAGTGAAGCGAGAAGACTGGGGTCCGTAAATTAAATACGTTTTAGTTTTAGGCTTCCGCCTTGTTTTATCCTTCCCTTGGACCAGCAGCCAGCTTCGCTCGAAATAGAATATCGCTTCATTGCCCCGAGCCGATCTGGTCGAGCGGATTAGTCGACTTTCGAGCGAGTCACGATCTGCGAGCTAATTTCTCAGCCATAGTTGAAGTGGAGGAATGCATCTGGTCTATTATGTGATAGAAAAGATTCACTTAAACTTAAGGAAAAATTTTATAAGATGGTGATAAGACCTGCAATGACTTATGGTGCAGAATGTTGGCCAATAAATGAGAAGCATAAGACTAAGTTAAGTGTTACAGAGATGAGGATGCTCAGGTGGATGAGTGACTTTACTCTTAGAGATAGAATGCAAAATGAGTATGTTCGGAAAAAAGTTGGAGTAGCTCCAGTGGTAGATAAGATTAGGAGAGTCGCTTAGATGGTTTGGCCACATAAAGCGGCCGTCCAGATGACCGTTGGGGAGTAGATGCATTAGATTTGTCTTATGTTAAGAAAGGTAGAGGTAGACCTAAAAGACTTGGTTATGATGTATAAAAAATGATCTTAGTATACTTGATTTAAATGAGAATTTGACACATAATAGGACACTGATAGGATTCATGTAGGCATTTAGTGGGATTAAGGCTTGTTGTTGTGTTGACCTATAACTATGCATCATTTAAACTTAAGTAAATGACATAGAGTTTAACACCTGTCGCGATCGATCTAATTTCTTTCGATATGAAAATTCGACTTCATTCGAAGCATCAAAATTAATTAAATAGAAAATATCGAATCAATTAATGATCGATCCAAAAATTAAAATTAATTTTAATGAAATTATCGCATATCAAAGTCGAGAAGCCTCGACGATGTCTAAACGACCTCCGTTTGCGAAATTGATCGCGCCGTCGTCGCCGAAACGTCGAGACCTATCAAATGACGCCTTTCGAGACCCATTCGGCAAAGTGTGCGCAGACATCGGTTAATTCGAATGCGACGTCGCACAATTTAGACCTAATTTCACTTTCGGCCCGTCGGCGTTGTCCGACATTCGATCCATTGATCAGCGTTGCATTCGGCTGGCGAAACATAAAATTGACACCCATATTGCTAGGGTTTATTATTAGGATGATTCGTCAAAATTTATGTGATTAGGAATTAACCTTAATTATTAAAGCGGTTTGCACAATCTCTTAACCGTTATCCCTACTTAACCTCTCAGCCCACTCGTGAAATGACCCATGGATTCCATTATTGCCGGCGAATGATGAAAGAAGCGGTGCCCCAAGGCGAAGGAATCGTTGACCCGCTCATTTCCTCTCTCGGTGAAGCTCACTCTCATTCGGCTCTTCCTCTCTCATGATCCCTCTCTCGTTCTGCGGCTCTCTAAGCTCTGGTGCGATTCTCCCTCTCCCTCTTCTTTGCTCTGAGAACCCACCCACAAGCTCCTTCTCCTTCTCGGAGCTCCCTGCATCCAGGTGCTCTCTCTGGGTTGAAGCAGAACCTAGCGAGCAACGAGGACTCGATCCTTCCAATTCCTCTTCCAACAAACCCTCGGGTTGTTTCGTTTCAACCTTAAGTTATATTTTGTTATGTGGGTTTCTCTTGGAAATGCGATTGCTTTCCCTCTTCCATTTGTGTTTTATGGTTGGATTTGTTTTTTGGGTTTCAATAGCATGAAATTAAGGTGATTGGATTTATGCTACAAGCTTTCGGTTCTTGTTTTCTCCTTCTAAGGTTGGTAGGAGCTCATTCTCTGCTTGGTTCCTCCTTTCCTTTTCTTTGTTCCTCTCCACTTTGGGCCTGGTGATGCTTTCTCCTCCTCTGTGTGATATGTTGGTTTTCGCTATAAGCTTTCACTTTCTTGAAATTAAGGTTAAGCGAGAGCCCATTATCTTTGCCTGGTTCCTCCTTTCCTTTCGTCCTCTTTCCTCTCCAGGGCCTTGCAGGCGTCTTTCTCCTCCTCGCCGTGTGATATGTTGGCTTATCCAGATGGTTCATGATCCAATCTCACTTAAAAAAAAAAAAAAAAAAAAAACTCTTTAAGTTTTTCTAAACTTTCTATTGCTCAATGGGCAAACTAAGTATTCTATTGCTCTTGTTCTCATAATATAGCTCCAAAAGGGAAGAGTTCAGATTTCTTTGGACTTATTAAACATAGTGTGATTGTTTAATCTATGTGGAGTAAATTTCATATAATCATCATGCTAAAGGAAGAGGAGGAGGAAGCGGTTGACTTTGTTAGCATTGTACTTGTTTTCCTCTCTTTTGTGATCACTAAGTCAATAAGCCTTTGAAGTACAATCTGAAAATGTGGCTTTGTGCAAGTTTAAAGCTTTCATTTTTGATGCTTAGTTTCATTTTAAGTTGCATCTTGCCTAGTGCTTGTTCATACTTTACTCAAAAGCAATTGCTAAGTCTCCATCTTGCATTAAAACAATTATATGTTTTGTCCATGAGTATTTGGAGGTTGGAATCATACATCATTGTTCATGCTTTTTTCTTGCTCTTGAATTATGAGAGAAAGAGAGCAAGGATATTTGTATTACTCATGGGTATAATCCTATGTTGATGTTGGCAAAGCGATAAAGTGGGGTTGTGATTCCATGAGATTTTTTCTCATTTCTATTTGGCTTTTCTCATCATTTGGCAATGTCAGGAATGTAGTAGCTAAATCATGTTATCATGCAAGAATATTTTTGTTGAATTGAAAATTGATTTATATCTACTAAATGGAGTTAGTTGTTTCATCCATGATTTGCAAATTAAATATTACTTTCAAACAACTATCATGAGACAAAACATGATTTATATTTGTCTCCTTTGGATTGCTAAGCAAAAGAGAATGAAATACTAAAGATTGTTGCACATTTCTTAGTACTAGTTGCTAATGATATTTCCTCTTTTATATTCAAATGAGAAGAATGGAAATATGCTTACATGTGATTAAAAGCTTATGTTACGACTTATTTGAATGTTTTAAATGCAAAATTCGGTGAAATAGTGATGAAAATGATCTATAGCTCTATGTCTTGTTTAAGTATGTATGCAAATATATATATATCGTAAGTTTCTAAATATACTTTTTGTGATAGTGCCGTTCGCATTGTTCCAATCTGTGGTGAAACTTGTAATAAGTGCGCATTGCGTTGTTCGGCGTGGCGGGGTATCTTCTTATAATGTTCACTTGTTCCGTCGTGGAAACTTGTAATAAGTCGCTGTTGCGTTGTTCCGGCGTGGCGAAATATCTTTCTATAGGTACCGTTCACATTGTTCCGTCACTGGGAAACTTGTGATAAGTGCACTGCGCGTTGTTCGGCGTGGCGGAAATACTTCTATAATGCGTTCACATTGTTCCAACGGTGGAAACTTGTAATAAGTCTGCTCACGTTGTTCCGGCGTGGCGGAAAATATACTTCTATAAGTACACATTCACATTGTTCCAATGTGGCGGAAATGATAAATCGTTGCGTTGTTCCGGCGTGGCGGGAAAACTGATATGATAAGATTGCTCACGCGTTGGCGTGGCGAAATCTATCTTGTGTTATGCACCCACGCCTTTCATGGTGGGAAGGCTTTCTCGGCGACTATCACGGGAATGGCCAGGAAACTAAATTTATAAAAAAAAAGATAGAAAGAAAGGGATGAAATGCTTAAGTTGTTATGTTGGCAAAATTTTCTTTATCTCGAATGTGAATCTTATGTGTTAAATTTCTATATCATCAATTTATTTTCTTATTTGACCATTATGACATGTATTATGTAATGCTCCAGGATCTATTTACGGCGTGTTATGGAAATACACATTAGGCATATGCTCAAACATAAATACCTCCCTATTTTACTTTGTCATTCATGATTTATACATACATGAGTATAGTGAAGACTTGAAAGAACAATATGGAATAAATTATATCTATATATGACATGACATATATCGAAGAAGATATAAAAAAATAGTTGAGTTAGAAAAGAAACTCATAGTATATGTGCTTTAACTTAACCTCTTTCTGAGATTGAAAGAACTTAAACTTGTGGTATAAGGAGAAAAGGAGAGTAGGAAATGTGTGAAGGAAATCCCCTTATTTATAGGCCTCCCTCTCCTCTTATCATTCATGGCGTCGATATGGTAATCTCGTCATAAATGCGTCTGAAAATCGTAGTTTAATGTCGTTTATAATGCTCGCGTACGTGCATGGACATGTGACGTGCAGATCACTTCCTTTGAAAATAAACTCTTTTTCATATCTTCTTAATAAATTTAATGAGTATTTGTATGAGTGTATGTGAAGGAGGTGGATTTTAATTAAACTCTCTTTCAATGACATATATATGACATCTTCATATTTTTTGTATTCTTCTCCTTTCGAGAAAGCCATGAGTATTTGATCATAGCCTTCAAAAATGATTTATTTCACTTTTATGTTTCTTGATTTGTTACATAAAGAAAGAGTTCTTGCCGAAATCAAGTCACCTAAATTCATTTTAGGCATTACCTTATACTTGATCATATGGGCTTCAAAATGATTTATTTCATCTCTTCTTTCTGATTTGTTACATAAAGAAAGGGTTCTTAGCAAATCAAGTGCCAAAATTCATTTTAGGCATTACCTTATACTTGATCATGTGCAAAATGATTTATTTCACTCTTCTTGATTTGTTACATAAAGAAAGTGTTTTATCAAGTCTAAATTCATTAAATTACATTTGATCAAATATCTTTATAATTTATTTTATACCCTTGTTGATTTGTGACATAAAAGGGGTTTTGCTCAAATAAGATGTTATACTTCCGTTTTGGTCTTGGGCGGTCGTTAGAAACTCAAAAATTAAAAAATTGGACATTTCAACTAGATATTTAATGTCATACAACATTTTAAAAGAATAGATCTTCGTATGTATGTTGAAATGTTCAACGTTAGGGGCGCATGCTGATAAATACTGAAAACGGCTATACTTCCTTTGTCTTGGATGGTCAGTTAACAAAACCCAAAAAATCAAATTGACATATAAACTCCAACTTGACATTCTAATGTCCATACAATTCCGAAGCAGATATGTATGCGTGTTGGAGTAATTACTAAGTCAAACATAAAGAACATATCTTACATATCGGTTTGGTCTTGGGCCTGCAGGTCTCAAAATCAAAATTTATAAACTCCTTAGACATTCTAATGTCCATACAATTTAAAACGATATGTATGCATGTTGGAGTAATTACTAGTCAAATGCAAAAACAGATCTTATACCGGTTTGGTCTTGGTGTTAAAGTTAAGCTAAAAATTTGATATTATAAGAATTTCAATTAATAATATCTAATTACATGTATAATACAAGATATGAATCAACGTATAAAATTCAAATTCGGAAGAAAGTCCGACCCGATCATATGTTGGAGTGGACAAGGTTTTGAAGGATTATCTTCGAGACAATGAATTAAGACCGTCCTCTGTAGAAAATCGAGCAGTAGATAAGATCTATCGATTGATAACCCTGTGGATCGAGAAGGGTAATTATAATTAAAATTTCAATGATAAATGATCATATATTCAAATCTAAATCAATCATAAAATGATCAAAATTGAAAATAACACAAAAAAAAGAAATAAAAAATGAAATTAATTATTTAAATTAAAACTAAAAATAAATAAAATAAATCCACCCTCTATTTGTTTGTCTTGGGTGACAAATTAAACTTTTCTTGAAGCCAAATTAAATACATCTACTTCTTCACACTCAAATATTCCTAAGCGTGGGCGTGGCGTGTCCTCTTCCGGCGTGGTTTCTTGCGATATGACACCACATAAATGGCGGTTCACTGAGCTCGGCCGTGGTTCGCGATATGACACCATTAAATTACGGCCGCGGCCGTATGTTCTAACTTTCTTCTTTGAGTGTGAAATGTAGAATGTATTTAGTTGGGCAAAAAAATCCCATGTTAGTAAGGTTGACTTTATGTCCTTAAAAGCATCCAGTCTATAAGGACCTTGGACCACGTGTGTTCGACGATCCTTGGTCGGTTGACTACCTCCTTTTGACTAATGAGACAGAGACCGGCGACGATATGAGATCTAGATCGCGTCGCGTTCCTCCCACAAAAGTTTTAAATTAAAATAATAAATTTCATAAGTTAAACTCCACTCACTGATTATATCTTCGTTCTTTAACGATTCATTTGAAAAATTCTCTCTCGGTTTTGGGAGGGTAACTATAGAACTTGCTTATAGAAACCAGATATAAAAGTTCTCAAATGAGAACGAAATCTCTAGGTAGTCTTATCTACTATTCATTCTTAAGAAATTATCACTCTTAAACAACTCTTTTCTTTCCAGAAAGATTGTAATTTTCGGATCCCACATGTTGTTGTTGCACAAAATGATAACATTGAAACTTCCCTTATAGATATTTGCCTTGTCTTGTTCAAAGAAGAGCCTTATGTATTTGACCTAGTTGTTTTCATTATGGATTTAGCTTTGGTGTTATTAGGTATGCTTTCATTCCAACTGTAAGTGTTTATAACTTATGCTTTGTCTAGATTGAAACCCCTAGTCTTACAATATATTAATCCGTAGTAAGAATTTTTTAGCCATTTACTTGGGTTTGACTAAGTTTAATATTAACCTAGCATGCATCCTTCTTCTTTTTGGTTGAAGGAAGTATTGTTTTTTGCTTGGGTGATACTACCATAAATAGAGAGTATAGCTTTGATTTTGTTCAGATCCTCAAAGAGGATTTAGCATACATAGTTCACCCATAATTTTGTACTTCTCTTTTATGCTTTTGCTCTTTTATTAATGTAAATATATACTTTCAAGGTTTGTGTAAAACTCATTCATTAGCATGAGTTATTTCAAAGAGTTAACAACAAATCTGAGTTGCTAGCGGTGAAACTAATCTTTTTTAGGACATGCAAAATTTTAAATAATAAATAACATAATAATTTATCAATTATAATAATTAAAAAATGCATAAAATTAATGTTTTTATGATATATTATTTCAATTGTTTTCATATTTCTGATGTATATAATTTCATTTAAAAATTAAAATTATTTAAATTAATAATTTTAAGTAGAATTAAATTTAAAAGTTAACTCAAAATAGATCATATTTGATTAAGTTAAAAGGATTTATTTAAATGTTAACATTAAACATATAATTATTTAAATTCAATTTAAATTTATATAACTAGATAATATTTTGATGCAAAAACCTAAATTTTTGGGTTTAAATTTTTTCTGTTTAACACAAAGGTATAACAGTTTTTTTATTTTATTTACAGAACATTAGTTTCAAACTCTTTATATAGAGTATTCTATTGTGTGTAAACGACAGCGCTATAGTGAGCTACAGGTTGTAGGCAGGAGGCAAATAAAATTTTTCGAGGAGGGCAAATCACTAAATTGCCTACCCTTATAATAGAAAATATTAAATTTAGGGTGGGTATTCCCTCTCCTTCAAGTCTGTGGTTCCTCCCCTGTGAGTCGCCCTTGTTAGCTTTATTTCTTAACATTAGAGGTCTTTCCTAGCAAATGTGATCTATAAATATGTTTCATAAGTGGAATCAAGCATATGTGGTGAGGTCGATTGGTATCAGACGTGACGTCATGCAAAATTGAACTTAAAATGCCTTGTCAATGCTCTACATTCATAAAACAAACTTCATCAAGGCATTTGGATTGTTGAAATCATTTGAAATAGGCTCCTTTTATCGTCGAAAAATGACCTAATAAAGAAGATTGATCGTAGGTACATTTTCATGCATGTTGGAGATAGTGGACCTTGATGTCTCATCTAAACATGCTTTGTTCGTAAAATGAACTATGCTGATGTCGCCGAAACATCAAAATTTGTTAAATAAGATCTTCTGTAATCAATTCAGTTCCAAAGTGCTAATGATGAACCAAGGATGTGATGTTGCGAAAGCTATCATTGAGATTACTAAAATGACCTCCAATCGTGAAATAAACTGTGTTGTTGAGTTCAGAATTTTGAATTTAAATAGAATTTGAGATATCATTGTACAAAATGATACTTATTTGCCTAGATCCAAAATTAGATGAAAATCCTAGAATTTTGATTTTCCTAAATAATATTTAGATGCCTTGAATATTTCAAATCCCAGCAAAATCCCGAACATCTCCTTGCTTCACTAAATATGCATCTCATATGAAAATTATTAGCGAGCATTTACGCGCATCCTTCGCGAGCATCCATCTCCACTCTTCCCATTCAGTTCCAATCCTCTCCTGCAAGAACCACCGCCTAATCCTCTAGTTCAAGTTTCCAATCCTAGGGACGGATGCTGGTTCCCTTCTCTCTGTAGTCCCTCACCCTGCCCTGCTTCCACCCACGTTGATCTTCTCATGCCGACCTCAATCCATTACGCACCCCCTCCTTTCTCTGATTATAGGCAGCAAGTTACTCGTCTCCTCCACTCTAAAATGCGGTTAGCCAAACTAAATACCTCCCGTCTTCCTCCTCTCAGCTCCTGTCCGTTCTCCCTCAGGCTCACCCCAGTTACCCCATTCTGCCCACAGCTCACAACCCCATCTACCCTTTTAATCCATGAAATTCCTCCCTACTCGATCTTAGGCCTGATCTCTCTCTCCTCTCACGTACACCACTGATCCCACTCCGGCTTTCATCATCTACTCTCTATATCATGTAATTCCTAGAGTCAGCTGTACCTCATTGCTGTAGATCCATGCACACATCTCATCCACTCATCTCTATCATTTATCTCATTGTCAAAGAAGCTAGATTTTGATGCCTAGCTGTCATCGTTTGCTTGTATGAATAACAGTCGTGAAGGCTGCATGAGGTATGCCTCAAATGTTGGGACTTTAGAAGTAATGAAAGTTAACTGTAGTAAAGCTGAAAGTGGAGAATGGATTGATTTATAAAGCCAAATGAGTTCTTGGATAGCAATGGAGGAAAGCAATGCATCATGCAATTTCTGATAGATGTTTGTTCGCCAGGGGTAAGACATGAGAGCTTAAAAGATAAAAGTTTGATGCATAGCTAGGACTTTATATGCCTTGACCATACAAGTCAAACATGATGCTTTTCATCATCAATAGCTGCATTGGGATAACGGAGGCTAGCTTGGTGTATAACCTGGATACCATTACAGGGTCTAATACCGAAAGAATTCATAAAAGTTGTGCAAGCTGGTTGGAATGTTAGCATGAATTGCAACATATTGTTGTTTTCTATTTTGCCTTATCGTGTTTCAGAGAAGATTATTGTCACCACACCACCAAACGCAATGATTTGGTAGATCTCTAGCAGGTTATTCATTCATTGCGACCATAAATACTAAAGGTGAGCAGCTTAACAGAGGAACTAAGATTAAGCTATATCTCAAAGAGGATCAATTAAATATTTGAAAGAGTGAAGACTAAAAGATGTGATGAAGAATTACTATGGATTCATTAGCCATCTCATTTGAGTGAGGGCTGAGAAAATATTTAAGAAAATATTAGAGATGATTAGATTGAGGAGAAGGAAAAGGAGGGCAATGTGGAAATGTGGAAAAAAACACAATCTTTGAAATTAAGTATATGTACGTGCCTTTCTTGGCACAGTGGGGAAATTTCATGTTGCTCATTCTTCATGCAGCTAAAAACCTTGTACACATCTTTCTTGGTGTAGTGGGGAGGACTCTTGATCAGCAAAATTTAAATTATTGTATATGCCTCTTTTTGTATAGTGAGACAATTCTTTATCATGTAGGTCTGAAGACTCATATGTGTCTTTCTTGGCACGGTAGGATGACACTTCAATCCGTTGATGTTCACACTACTCATAAATATCTTTTTTAGCCTGATGAGTAGGCCCAGCATACTCGAAGCTACCTCTCATATGGGGATGATGTCAGAATGATAAACCAAAATAAAAAGTATTTTTTTTAACCTAAATTGAAAAAAAAATTAAATTGATATAAAATTATACTTAAGTCGATCAATCTCAGAGACAAAGAAATACCGACAAGATTTGAACTTGAACAAAACTAAATTGAATTGGATACTCACCAGTGAACAAAATAAGATCTTTTGTTAAAACACTTGAAATATCTTGTAACTCACATTGAAATAGCTAAAGAGATTTTAAGTAGGAATATAATTGAAGCACAAATGGGCTTACAAGATGCTTGGATGTTTACTTGCAAAGCAATGCAGTAAATTTGGTAGCTTGCTAGTAAGCATAAATACATAATTGTTACTTTCTAATGAACACCTGGATTGTTATAACCTCTATGACATGAATGAAATCAAGAAGAGAGCTTACAAGAAATTCATAGTTGCTTTGGAGACTCACCAATAAAATGCAAATGAGATTTCATCATACATTTAATATCTAATATGATCTAGACTAAATGAAAATAAATAATTGTTTTCAAAAATGTGATATGAATCTAAATGTTAAATGTCACTGGATCTGTAACACATTATACTAGTAGATAGAAAGTGTTGATATAAGTTCTAAGTAGATCTTGCATGCATCACAAAGCACCCGTTTTATTTAACATGAGTGTTTTGAAATTAGTGCAAACATTTAAGTGGAACAAATCTTATGTGCAAGTATCACGAAGCAGACTCTTATCCAACATGAATTCTTCAAATCTTATGCAAGCACTTGATTGAATTGAACCTCTTGCACATGTTGTGAAGCAACCCTTCATTTAGTTTATGCACCTCCATGCTCACTCACATTGCATCAGAATGCATGTAAAAGGCTCAAAGAAAGTAATATTGCATGTACTTTGGTGCAACTTTATGTTCAGATTTAATGCCTCAAGATTCATACAACTAACATAAATTGAGACACTTACACATGTTTTCAGGTGAATTCAAATTCACATTCAATGCTTTGAAACTCAAGCAAGTCTCTTTGAAGCCTCGAAAAATGTGTAAATCTTCTAAATTCTATTGAAGTCATTGAAATTTTGAAATAACTCACATGTATCTTGGCATAGTGCTAAATGTATAAATCTAATATTTGAAGATGTTGCACGGGTTAAAATAGAAATTGACTTTAATTTTTCATGTTAAAAAGTATGTAAGAATAATAAAAGATTGGCGATCATTTTGAAAATCCAGACATTTTTTTTTAAATATTTGAAGTTCAAAATTAAAGCAAATGCACGCTCCCCCTTAGTGTCTTATCAACATAATAAAGTTGTGACTCGCCTAATTAGTCCAATCTTCTTTATTGAAATCAGTGTCGGCATGATCGATATTTTCTAATAATGTCTCAGAATAATAAATTGCAATAAAATGAAAGTACAAATTGGTTTGAATTCATGCATTTATTTCAAATACGTAAATTTATTATTGCAATAAAATGAAAGTACAAATTGGTTTGAATTCATGCATTTATTTCAAATACGTAAATTTATTCTTTCATCCGGATATGGCTTTATAAAGAGATTTCATATTTAAAGATGCAAATAATCAAATCCTATATTGTGAAATATAATTATAATTAAACAAGATGGAGTCAACAGTTCCATAATTTGATCAATATTCAAATTTAACCAAGTGGCATTTAATCAAGCATCATGGACTCGATCTTCTATTAGTAAACAAGCATAGTGGAAAAGGTCTGCCTTAATGATGATCGTGTTGAATGGACATCTCAATTGGAGGAATTATCATTTCTCAAATTTATTAAAATGCTATTACTAAATTATTTAAAATTCAAACTCTTAAAATGTAAATTTTAGACCCAATATAGATTAATAGAAGGTGGCCGTGCTAAATTTTCTTCAATCATATTGCACTTCGTTAGTTCAAAAATGTGCACAATGTCTAGTTTTGGGGTTCTTATAAATCGATTGTTACCAACTTAAATTGTTAGGATCAGACTAATGATGATAATGATGTGTAGCTGCTCTATCTTACTAGCTTTAACTTCAAGTTTATCTTCCTGGAATTGTCTTGCCGCTACGTTGCACTTGTGTTTTTTTTTTCCTGCGGTTAAAATGCCATTTAATCTTCTGCTTTCTCATTCGTTCACTAGATTTAACATGGTTGCATTTTGTCCATGTTATACATATGCATGTTTGATAGCTCAAAAAGGATCTGATGAATCGTCAATTAACCCTTTTTTGGTGGGTCGTTTTTTCATAAATTTTCTTTTCAAACGACTGCCATAATTTTATTTGGTTGGAAATTTTTTGTTGTTTTTCAGAACTTTCTTTTGTGGGAACTAGCTTTTAACAATTATATTTGCTAGAGTATCATTGCAATGAGAGAGTTGATGTTTGACTTTTTCAAAAGAAAAAAAAAATTATAATGTCTACAACATATTTCAAAAAAAAAAAAAAAACTACTATCATACAATCAATTCTATTTCTGATTGCTTGAAGCCATTGCTGATTCAGTTTTTCTTCTTTGGTTCTAGGAAATTTAGCTGGAGTTCAATATAGATCCTAAGTTGATTTTGTAGATTTTCCCTCGTGCTTTATGGACCAGGACAATCTTCTTAGATGCTGCACAATTAAATGAACAACCTTAGCACTAATCTGTGGTTTGCACATTAGAAGCTGCATTTGATCTAGGACAAGAGAGAATCATTGATAATTGTCATGCACGTTTTTCATTTTATAATTGTATAAAAATTAGCTCTATGTCACCTCGTAGAGATATGAAAGTTTGTTAGGGGTTGGTAAGTTTGACCTAGAACTTTTTGCGGTTGAATGGTATTTTGATTGTTTCTAATCCTTCACTATTGTTTCTGTTAGTACCGAATGCATCCAGAGATCTGCAGTTTTCCATCACTACACTTCTATGATAACAAGCTACTAAACGGCGTTGGTGCAGCAAGCAAATCTGCTCAATTTCATGAGCATGTTTATTTGGGACCTTATATGTTTTTCGATATCCCTGATGGTCGTGAGCATCATGGAAAGAGTTCTGGTTCTTTGTCACTTTATAATGAGGCTGAGATTGAGGCAGCTATCACTATAATGAGGTTCCTAAGGAAAAGGTAACGCAATATTTTTTTTCTTTAAGAACCCGTCCTATTTTTCCTGCTTATGTTGTTCTTTCTTGCAGATACTCATCTGATTTCACCTCCAGAAAAATTGGGATCATAACTCCGTATAAGAGCCAACTTCATCTCTTACGGTCTCGCTTTTCCAGCGCATTTGGGTCGAGCACTGTTTTTGACATGGAGTTCAACACTGTAGATGGATTTCAAGGTCGTGAAGTAGACATTCTAGTACTGACGACTGTTAGGTCTTCAATCTCCGATTGTAGACCAGCGGGGACAAACCCCATTGGTATAGGTTTTGTTGCAGATATAAGACGTATGAATGTATCTTTAACAAGAGCTAAAATTTCTCTATGGATAGTTGGTAATGCCAGGACCTTGCAGACAAATCCTCACTGGGCCGCTTTAGTTCAGAATGCTAAAGAAAGAAACTTGTTCATATCAGTTTCCAGGCCTTATGATTCGTTCTTGGAGAGGAGTGAATCATTTTCTGGAGGAAGCTCGTCTTCTTCCAGAGTTAGTTTCCATCCTACTCATGGAAAAAAGAATGACGGGACTAAACCTTGCCGTGAAGCTGAACAAGGTAAAAATGGTGCCAGAGATGCTCACAGAAAGAAGACAAAGCTTGCAGGAGGTAAACCAGTGATGCAGACGGTAAAAAAATTTGAGCCTGCTAGTTATGAAGGAGATAAAAGGGCAAATCATAAGAAAAATAAAATTTCCGTCACCGATGCCACAGCAGTTCATGAAGATGAAGCCATCAAGCTTCAGAAGCGACAAGAAAGTTCGACTAGTTCTGGAATTTCCGCGCAGAAGAATCCCAAGTGCAGCCGAGGAGGGACCAAAGTTATTCTGAAAACGTCCAATTAAGAACAGATTCTCATCCGAAAACTGTAATGAAGGATAAAATCAACAAGTTTTCTGGACATGCCACACAAAGTAAACTAAGTAAAAATTCGACATCATCTGAAATGTCATCTCAACGAGAAGGAAATAGAGAAAAATTTGCCATCTGATGACATCGAAGCATTGCTGCCATCAGCTCTAATTTCTTCCAAAAAAACCGGAATATTATCAAATGCTGCTTCTGTCAAAAAACCACCTCCGTGCAACAACTGAAAGATTCAGTTGTAAGCCATTCAAGCTATGCTTCATTTTCTAGTTTGTCTCTACTTAATTATGCTGCATCATCAGTATGTGTAGGAACTTGTGCTGGAGGATACTTTAAGCCATCCATCTAATAACCTGCAACCTTTATTTTCAGGCTGTGAATCTCAAAATGCCCCACCATATCTTTCTGAATTCATTAATTTTCTTCAACTTTTGGGCATTGGCCAGTTGCTGCATGCGCTTGAGCTCATATGGGAGTTGTGTGGTAGGGATTTTAGTTGCCATCCATATGCTGGAAGGCATACAACTCGTCCCCATTTCGCCATAATATCGATGCACATTCTCATCTTGATCATGCCGTGAACTTTCAGATCTTGACTTAAGAGGTTTTGAGAGAGGTAAGTGGAGCATCCACAGCTCTCTTTCACTGGTTTCTGAGCTCTATGTAAAACCCAGTGTCTGGTGAAGAACAGAAGAAAACAATGCTCAGATCCATTGGAACTGCTGAAGATCCTCAGCAGAAGTGAAGCTTGCATACACGTTATGCAAATCTCCCCTTATCCCATCAGCTCTAGATATATTTGGTGTAGTCTTATAACTGTAATTCATTCTATACTTGTTATTCATTCATATGATTCTTAATCAATTACCAATGATCAGTTTTTTTCTATCCTTTCACTTCTACACATCCAAATCAAATCATGAAATTTGAAAAAAAAAAAATTCATGATGGGAAAAACTTTGTTGCTACTAATGATATAATACTAAAACATCTTAATTGTTAAAACTACCAACATTATGGAGCAACAACTTCCCTATTTTCGTCATTCTCATAATCCACAGCTTTTTTTCTAGGAACAATATCAGTCACGTACAGAACTGCGATGACTGCGCAAGTAGAGGCAAAGACTAGCACAGGGCTGTAGATCCAGAGGACAAGCGGCATCGCCGTGAAGAAGAGTCGATTACCAATTATGCTCAGGAGAATCCCCTTATCCAGCATTGCTAACAATTGCGCTGGTTTTACCTTGGTTTCAGGGAGTACGAGAGTGTTAATACCCAGGGCAAGCTGGTTCAGGAAAGTTATTGAAAGGGTCTGGCAGAAGAAGACGGCCATGAAGGCCAGGATGAGGACAGCCGACTTGTGCGAGACCTCGACCTGGTTCAAGTTGGTCAGGACGAGTTCTCGCTTGTCGGAGATGGTGCTCGTGAAGGCAAGAAGGCCGCAGCAGATGAGGAAGGAGGAGGAGGCTATCAGGGACGAACCCATCAGGTTATTTCTGAGACTTTGAACTGCTAATACGTTCTTTTTGTCATTCTCCTGTGGTAGGAAGACAATTTAAAGAGAGTCAGGAGTAATATATTAGGCTTATAATTTAGTTATTTATGAGAAGTTAGTATAACGAATAATAGCAATAAAAATATATTTCATAGTATGATAAATTTTAAAATTTAATTAATAATGTATTTTATTATAAATATTTAAAAAGATTTAACATAAAATAGTAATAAAAATTTTAAAATAAAAAAATGCTAAGGAGTAATATTATATATGGGATTTTTTTTTTTTAGCTTTTACACACAATGTGTTTTAATTAGTGACACTGTATATCATCAATCAGTCATTCTTGAAATGTTTGTACGTTAGGATGACCATATTAATAACTGATTCCTTTAATTTGGGATTTAATTATTTTTTTCTTTGCATGTTTTATCATTGCGTTTGTGCTGTACATGATTTCTGAAACTTTCTGAACGTCTAATTTGGGGTATTGTGAGGTTTTGAACCAAGTCAATAAAAAACGTTCATAAAATATGAATGTATAAAGCTTGCAAAGAATTAATCTTCTTCAACTTGGAGAACTAAGCTAAAAATTTGCACCTTAAGTAACTTATGGCTTAAACAGGAATATAATCAAATTTGCATGTTAGAATAAAAATATAGGGCAAAATAATTTTTAAGAAGTACAAATAAGTAATTTAATTATATTATATGAGAGAAATTATAAAATTTAGAAGAGTTAATTGCTCTATTCAACTGTGCTTAGATCTGTCTAGGCTTACAACATAATATACATTGTTGTGAAAAAATAACTGAATAAAAAAATTATTATTAATGTGAATGTGATATCATCATCTTTTCTATCATAAATGAAGCACATTGCACATTAAAAAATAAAATCAAATTTCACAAATTATTACCTTCAACATCGCTGCAACCCACATTTTTTGTCCAGTATTACTCACTCCTATGCTCGTCCTCTCCGGCTGCTTCTTAATCATCACCAGTAGCCAGCAATGATACACTGTGGAGAGCACAAATCCCAATGGCACAAATGTGAGGTCCCAATAGAGCCTTTTCCAAGCCATCTCTCTCTCTCTCTCTCTCTCTCTCTCTTCTCCTATCTGGTCTCTTCAAATTATACAATTCCAATTTTCAAGCCTCTATATATCATCAAAATTTATATATATATATATAATTATGCTTGACACCAATAATGGTCCTGCAGTACAGGTTACGTACGTCTGATGATTATAATTAATAAAAAAGTCACTTTATTATTAAACTACTTTTAAAAGCAGGTAGAAGGAAAGGTTATGATACGATAGCTTCTACGGAAGAACCAACACCTTAATTGGGTTGGGATTCCAAATTGGTAAAAAGAAAATATAGAAAACAATCAAAGTCTGATTTCAAAATGAATGCACGAGGCGTTTTTTTTATAGGCACGAACTCGATAAAACTCTTTCCAGATTTTTAATCAGTGAATGAAAAGAACAAATTCAGTCAGGTAAGACGTGTAATAATAGTTAGCATGGCCTTGACGTATTGCACCGCGATGTTACGTTGGGGATGCGATATTAATTGAAAATTTATTTTCAAATATATGTCTTTCTCTTTCATAGCCTCACTAATGTGTGAACTTGATATTTTAATTCATTGGAGTTGTTCAAACACGACAAAAGATTCTATCCTTCTTACTATAGATCATTGTTAGGATTATTGAGTATGAGTATATGAGTGCTTTTTTTTTTTTTTTTAAGTTTACTTATATTTTGCACCAAATATTAATTAATACAAAAATATCAACTAAATACAAAAATAATTTAAGCCCCACCATGGCGATGATACGTTAAAATCTGATCTTTTGCATTTCACGACATGCAAGACTAACAATTATATATGCACCACGTGCTCTCCCGGCTATTGCACGTATACATATATACGGCAATATCAATAAAAAATTTCCACAAAATTATTATTAATTAATTAATTAATTTGTTTTGTCGCAGAAATGGCTACATTCATAATATTTGATTGATCGTAAGAAAAAAAGTACTCTATACAGTATGTACTACGTACTTGCTATATAGTTTCCAAGCCAAGTTGAGGCCGGCTCACGAGTTACTTGAGCCGGGTCTGCTTGTCCAGGTAAAATATTAATCAATTTATAACTTAAATCAATTTGCAACATTAAGTTTATATCTTGAAAGTAAAGTGATGTAAAGTAGTCTTTTTTATCTAAATTATTTTCTTTGCAAACTTTTGGTATCTTTTAGGAATA
Source organism: Cymbidium sinense (assembly GCA_021442155.1). Taxonomy (NCBI): domain Eukaryota; kingdom Viridiplantae; phylum Streptophyta; class Magnoliopsida; order Asparagales; family Orchidaceae; genus Cymbidium; species Cymbidium sinense. The sequence goes on from CM038217.1 coordinate 200,233,930, forward strand.
CAAATTATGTATCAAATCTTATATACATATTTCAAATTTAGATATTTTCTCTGCAAGTATTTGACATCTTTTAGGAATAAAAATTATGTATTGATATGACATTGTAAAATCTTCCAGTTTAAGCACGAATCTAACGAGCCCAATATCTCTTAATTTTGATTTCATTTGAGCATTCAAATGCTTAAAATATATCTCATGATTAAGTGGATCATTTTGAGCCATCTAATGAAGTAAATCAGATTTTTCCTGTATTTATAAGAAATATCACTCATATAATTTATAAGTAGTCCTTCATTTTTCACATTTGGAGACCTAAGCTAGAGAGGAGAGATAGTTCTGATATTTGAATAATCTCGGAGCATAATCGGACCACCACCTAGCCACCTTCATCAAATCGGCTGGCCATCCCCACATATTTTCCGCCTCACCATCTTTAGATCGCTATCGCATATCACTACTAGTTGCTACTTTGTTTCGGATCCACCGGCCACTACCGCCGTCATTATCACCGCACCCGTGCCACGGATGGCCGGGTTGCCGCGGTCGATCACGCGATCGCCGCCATCAGCCAATAGCCAATTGCTTGCTGCCGATCATTTTTTGCACCGTACCACCATCAAATCGTCGTTGAATCATCATATTGTCGCCGATCGTCACCACCAAAATGCCCACCGGCATACCAAACCACCAGTGCTAGATCACCATCGCCGAACCATTGTCGATTATCGTTTGACATCATCGGATCGTCAGACTACCACCTTAAGTGAAACCTTTATCACTAATCTAGTAAAATTATTCGTAAAACATACTCTTGTAAGCTTATCTTCTTCAACTTTGGAGATATGATAATAATTGTAAATACTGATATTGTGAAATTATTTTAATTGGGCTAGCTCTCGTGATTTTTTCCTTCTTGGAATTTTCACATAAAAATCCTGGTGTAATTCAAACACTTTTTTTTTGTGAAATCTTCGTGTAAAGCTATGAAGATATTAAATTTCTCACTCTACTGATACGAATCATCTTGCATGCAACTTGTATTAAATCTTATATCTTATATACTGGTACTAGGTAATTCTATGCATGTTTCAATATCTTGAAAATAAAGCGATGTAAAGTAGTCTTCTCAATCTACATTATTTTCTCTACAAGCTTTTAGTATCTTTTAGGAATAAAAATTGTGTATCAAATCTTATATACATGTTACGTGCAGGTAAATTTGTATAGGTAGAATAAGGAAATTTAATATAAGATTTAATACACACAAAAATGAATAAAAAGAGCATAAAAAATCCTAGAATTTATACGTGAAAAACTAAAAAGGGGAAAAATAATAAGGACTAGTACAACTGAAATGTCTTCACTAGATGAGTATTTATTATAAATATTATCTTGCCTCCAAAATTGGAGAAGACAAACTTATAAGAATAGGGTTCCGATAAAAAATACCACGGAGTTAATAATGAATGCTCCATTCAAGATAGTGATTTAACAGTGGTGGCCTAGTGATGACAATTAATTAGTGGGCTAACAGTGATTCGAGAAAAGTGGCTTGACGTCATCTAGGCGATAGTTCGATGATGTTGGTTGGGCGATGAATCGACTATGGTTTGACGAAGGTAGCTAGGTAGTGGTTTAGTGACATTGGTTGGGCGGTGATTGGCGGTGGCCAGGAGGTAGTTCGATGATGGCGATCACGATGATCTTAAGGTGGTTGAGCAATAGTTTGACTACAATGGCCAGCGTGGTCTAGCAATGGTGGTCGGTGGTCTAGCAATGTTATGAGATTCTTCAAGATTTACAACTCTTTTCTATCTCCTACTATGGGTATGCGTTTATTTATAGATTTTGGAGTGACATTTTTCGTAAATATAAGCACACAATCCAAACCACTCCTTCGGATAGCTCAAAATGATCCCTTGATTGAGATGTATTAGAGGTATGTGGGTCTCCAATGAAGTTAGAAATAAGAGATATTGAGCTTCTTAAGTTTGTCTCGTTGAGACACTCGATTTGATTATGGACATGCTAATTTTGGAAGCTATTTAGGACTTAAATAATATCTCAAAATTTTCATCTATATTTTAAGTACTTTATCTAGGCGCATCGGACTCAAATCAGAGTGTTTTTAGTGTCATCGAGATGGTTAGCTTGACTATATAATAGCCACAAGAGAATTTGAACGATCAAGATTTTGATTTCTTGAGATATCTAATCGTGTGTACACCATGATTCGTGTTTGAATAAATGCATTTTTTAATGTCATATCAATAGATAAAGTAAATTTCTAACTAAATGTTAAGAATCATTTGACTTAACAAAGCAAAATCATTTGGTTAGAGGTATGCCATTCAAATAATAGGTCATAGATAAAAGTAGAGAATATAATATCCTTATTTGCTTTTACAAATAGTGCACTTAGCACAAGAGACCTTTGGCTCATATCACTAGTGCCATCATATTAACCATAGCCATGCCTTCTTCAAATACTTAAAATAAGTTGAGAAGTGTTATTTAATTTTTTTACCTTAAGGCATCTACCTATTATATCTAAAACATATACATTAACCAAAAATTGCATGATAAATCCAACTTTGTTCATTCACATACAATAACTCAACAGCTATTTGTTCTTTTTTTTAATATCATAATATTCATCATAAAATTGAAAAGAAACTCTCTCCATCATTCTTAGCAATACAATTTTTTTTATAATGAATGTAGATCTAGTCACATTTTTTTAATATTAAGAGAGGAGTAGTTAATTTTAATTCTCAAAAGCATTTTTTTAGTACATATTATTTATATTTTAATTATGTTCTACCAAAAAGTCAATTTTTTTATTTCTTACTTTATTAGACTTACCATACCATCAATAGTCAATCCTTACCTTAACATATATTTATCCCAATCAGCCAAAACATTTTGAAGAGCGCAATATTCAATTATAGTATGATCAGATTGCTTTTAAAAATCAAACTTAATTGATAACTCTATTTTATTAAGTCCTTATGATTTTGTCATGTTTTATTATGAGTATTATTAGATTACTACATGAATTTCAAATCTATTTAATTTTTTTTTTATTAAATACTTTTTCATCCTCTTTCTTCCACCTTTCTACTATTAAGAACAAAAATCTTGAATAATACGAAGTATAATGAGAGCCACTGGGCTTGCAAAGACCCACTAAAACAACTAAATTTAAGCCCATATATTTTAGCAAGATTTCAAGGGCCCATTTTTATTATTATGTAACACTAAAAAAATAATTTATATAAGAAAATATATAGCAAGGGCATATTAAGGATCAATTTATTTTTTTATATATTTTAAAATTTTTATATTTTTTGAAAACAAATTTAAAGTGTTTTAAATTTTTTATTTTGGTAACACTAAAAAAATAATTTATATAAGAAAATATATAGCAAGGGCATATTAAGGATCAATTTATTTTTTTATATATTTTAATTTTTTTATATTTTTTGAAAACAAATTTAAAGTGTTTTAAATTTTTTATTTTTGAAAATAAATCATATTATTTTTACAAATATTCAAAAATAACTTATGGTTGTTAAAAATATTTTATAAATAATTATAAGTATTAAATGTATTTTATTTTTTAAAAATAAAGGAGGATTTACATACATACTACAAAAATCTTATATATTTACATATATAACACTTAAAATTAGATATTTATTTATCTAACACTTGTTTGTGCTTTAAAAAGTATATTTCAAATTTAATAAGTGATTGATTATGATATTTTTGATGTGATATTAAAGATTAGAGTATTATATATATAAAATAAAATTTAGGTGTTTGATATATAAATGCATAAGAATTGTGTGATATGTACTTAAATCCCTCTAAAATAAAATAAAATAAAATGAAATAAAGTAAAAAACATAAAATAAAAAAATAAAAGTGATCAAACATAACTCCTAAATGTCATAATATATGTATGCCATAATCATAACATCACCTAATGGTGGAGAAAATAGGATAGCAATCATTAAAAAAAAAAGATTATCTAGCCGGTTATAATCATGAGAAATATAAACTAAATATTAATGTATTGTAAAAAAATTATTAAAAAAATAAATAAAGCAGGCGTATTGCTTTTTCTTTAAATTTTTGAAAAAAAGTTAATAATATTGATATATCCCTTTAAAATTTATAAATTAAGCATGAATATCAAGTTAAAGCATATATAATCAAATTAAATGACAGAGTAAGATAAGTCTAATAACGCTAGAATCAGATCAAATCAAGTCAAAATGAGCTCAATTTAAGCTCAAAAGCTACATATGAAAATTTTGAAATACTGACTGGATGATCAAATGACTTTCAAATTTGACGTGCTTATAATTCGAATAGCGACTTCGATGAGGCAATCAACCTAAGATCACTCAAATTGAAGATCGTTTGAATGGTTAAATCACCAAAAAATTATTTATGATAAAATGAATCGATATAAACCGTTTAATGGAGTGTTTTGAGATTTTAGCTACAATGACCAAAATGACTCTCTCAGAATTTTATAAATAGAACCCCATTCTTGTCATGAAGGGGAGGATGAGCTAGAAGCTAACTTGGGAGAAAGTTGGGAGAGAGCTAAAAGTTTAGAGTCACCGCCAATCATCGTATTGTCTCAGCCACCAATCGTTCTACCTTGTTGCATAGTTGTTGTTACCTGATTCTGAAATTTCCATTGCGAGGCTTTCTCACATATAATTTTGTAATCCCATTATTGGGAAAACTTAAACTTTGTATTCTAAAGCTGATATATAGTATATAATTTTTGCTAGGTTAGGCACCGTGATTTTTTACCCTCTTTCCGGAATTTTTTCATGTAAAAATTATGGAGTTTCTTATTCTTTTTTTAACTATCTATGTGAGTATTGGATTTCCATATTAAGCTAAGACGTGAAATTTTACTCTATCTCTACAAGTTTTCTAGCACGCAATAGTTTGACGGCGTATATAGAAAGAAAATTCCCATTACTTCATTGTTGATCTCACTTTTGGAGTGAGGATTCAATCTTCACACCATAGGTTTAAGAGTCTTCTAGACACTAAGAGCTCTTTAGACTTAAGACACTTCTAATGACTAAGTGAACATTTTACCAGAGCATAGAGATTTAGAAGGGTTAATCATAAGATTAAGCTATGTCTTGGATTTAAAAAAACTCATCTACCCTATAACCTAACCAATCTATACCTATCCTCTTAGCCTAAACAAAACCTCAAATTCAATTTGTTCAAACTCAATCTAATCTCAACTCATACTCAAATCCAAACCAAATTAATTCGATCAAACCAAACTTAAGCCAATAACGTAACTCCATGGACTTAGCTAACTACCCTTCAATCCAAATCAAATTCAATTGATTTTTTTCATAAATCAATTCAATCATTCAAATCAAACCATATCCATAACTAAATCCAAATCCTCAAAATCAAACCTAATTCCAAATCAAACCTATCATAAGCCCTATGATTTAATTCTATATACTTAGCTAAACTTCCTTCAATCTAAATCAAGCTTAATTGATTTTCTCATAGATCAATTCGGTCCTTCAATTTAAATCAAATCAAATCTACAATCAATGAAGCAAACCCAAAATCAATTTAAATCAAGTCAACTTAACTTATCATACCCAAAATACCCAAATGAGCTAAAATCCATTTCAACCCAAATTAATTGCAATCAAAGCTATAAATCCAACTAAATTCAATTCAACCCAAAATCGATTCAACTAGCCCAATTGGTCCACTTGACCCAAAGTGACCAATTTTACTTATCTAAAACAAATTCTAATCCTACCCAAATTAGATTGAGCCACACTAATCAAAATCTCCTATGATGATTGTTGATCATCCTTGATTGATCAATTGCCATCAATTGGGTCAAACCAAGTCAACTTGGTCATTTGACCAAGTCAACCCACTTAACCTACATAAATCAAACTAGCCAAATCTCAACCTAAGAAAAATTAATTGAAACATATGATTTACATCAACCTAAAATCAATCCTTGAACATGACTTGACCATCAATTGAGCCAAAACTAACCTAAGTGGCCTTTTGACCCAAGTTAACCCAATTTGACCTAAAAGGCCAAATTTGGTCAAATCAAGATCTAACCCAAATTGATTACAACAAATGGCTCATGTTCATTCCAAATTGATCATTGAATATGATTGAACCCCTAATTGAACTCAATTTGGCCAATTAAACCCAATTGACTTATTTAGCCCAAATTGACCTAAAAGGTCTATTTGGCCTAAATCAAAATCAAATCCAAATTGACTCAAACAAAGCCTACAATCATATTCAATTGATTAATTGGACATGAACCAAAGCCTAACCTAAGCCAATTTGGCCAATTTGGTCAAATTGGTCAACTTGATCCATTTGACCCATTTGAACTCAATTGAGCCAAATCCAAATACAAGCCAAATTAAATTAAACCAATTGAACCAAAACATTTCCAATACTTATTTGAACTTGACTTAACCTTTGGTTTGACCCAATTTGACCAATTAATTCATCGATCCACCTCAATTTGACTTACATGGGTCAAATTGAAAACTCAAACCAAGATAGAACTTGGCTCACCTTGGTCAAAACAATTGAGACGATTTGACTGTACCTATTGGATAAACCCCTCTACATGAAACCAAACCCACTTTTGGATAGTCAACTCCCCTCTTTGCATTTGGCAGCCAGCCAATACCTGAAATAGGACCCTACCTAAGTGCCTAACCCAACCCACATTGGCTAGGTTGGCCATGGACCAAGGGGAGGTGACTCACCTCCCCTCATTGATCGAACTTAGGATGATGGAGACTACCTTGAGTTACTAACTAGAGCACTTGGCCAACCAAACTGAGCCACCTCAGCCTAGTCCTGTCCCCTCTAGCCGCCTACAACGACCGAACGATCAAAAATGATAGAGTAAATCTCCACCTCTCGATCCAAGGGAGGCGGGGGTATACCCCCCCTCCATTCGACCAAAATCAAATAGAATGACCCTCAAAGAGCTTCTAAGGTTAGTTTCAAAATTCCCAGAGCAAATTCTGAGCTCCCCAAGCCTTCCCGTTACCGGAATACATTAACCCGAAATAAAGAAAGGTACCCCTCCATCCAACTCCACCAATACTCGACCCCATTCAAATTAACTTCATCCACACGTTCACGAAGCTCTGACGAGGTGAAACGAATCTTCTTCTGAGCCCTCCAACCACCGGAAGTACCTCTTTGTTCAACGCCGGCTTGCAAAGTGACATTGCTTGTTCAACAGAGCAAATGGAGAGAAGACACCATGCGAGCTTCTTAATAGGGTTTCGTCATCCGAAGCTACCCTCAGCCACTCTGCAAGCTCCGAAGGTAATTTTTCAAGAGATTTTCCAAAATTTTCTAGGCCTTTTTAAAGTAAATATTAATGTCATGCGAATTCGACTGATACATCCTTTGGGATCCTTCTTATGAAGGTGTGGGATTAATCCCAAGCCAATCCAAGCTTCGGTGAGCTCGAATTCTCCCGTCGCTCGGGGGATGATAGATCACCCGTCGTCTGTTCTGTGTGATTAGAATGAATTCGCGTTCGCCACCAACCACGTAAGCTCTGACTTGGATGCGTTTAAGTAACTTATCCCACGGCGCCACGTGAAAAGCGCGCCATATCAGCGATCCATGTGGCGCTGATGGCATTAGGCTTAATTAATGAGTTTTAGTCACTAAAACTTTAAAAAATCATAACTAATCATAAAAAATCTAAAACATACAAATAAAAACTCTTTTAAAGGTAATTCAGAGTATAATTAATTTAAAATAATTCCAAATAGTTTTGAACAATGACTAAGCCTTAATTAGAGTTTAATTATAAACTTAATTAGCTTAATGAAATCCTGATCACTTGGGCAATTAATCTCAAACTTGGGGAATCAATTTTATGGGATGAATTCTGGCTCCCATGAATTTCATGGAATTTATTGCTTAGGCAATTAAGAAAATTGATCATTTGAATATTAATTACCCCTTTAACTAATTTAATGATTAATTAATGATTTAAACATCAAGATTAATTAATTAAAGTTTTTTAATCACTATTTGACAGTGAATGGAAGAAGGAGAAGGGATTAGGACCTCTTTCCTAAATCCATTAAAGTTCAAGAAGATTAATTTTGGTAGAAATTACTTAAGTGATTAATTGATTAATTAAGTGGCTAAATTAATCAAATTGGAATGCAAATCATGTCAAATAGTCAATAATGAAATTAAGGGTTCCTCTTTAATAACATAAAGACCTTTAAGGAAATTATGATTAACCCATAAGTGTGGAAAAATTATAAAAGTACTTAATTAGGTTCTTTAACTTAATTAACTTTTAAGTATTAGTCATTTGCATTAGGTCCTTTCAGGAGCATTGCAATTTTACTTTCTCATATGTTCATGTCATTTGTGGCTCATGATTAAGTGGTTAATCAAATTAAAGAAGTATAGGTAAGGGCAATTAATTGATTAAATTTAGGATCCAACTTAATTAATTCATAAAATCTACTTAATTACCTTTTCTTAAGCCAATTAAGTTCACCAAGATGAGAATGAGATTAAAATAACAAGTAATTCTCCTTATCTTTAAAATTAATTAAATCTTAAATCAAATTAATAATAAGCTTTAGTTTTCTTTAAATAAGTTTATTTGATGTGATTGTCCTTAAGAATTAATTTAATTGAATGAACCATGTGTTTATGTTTAATTATTCCTTTTCGATCACTTCAATAAGTACCCCTACGATCTGTGTGGTGTCCAACTCACATCCAAAAATAAACACCACATGAAATTTTACTCTATTGCTATAAGTTTTCTGGCACGCAATAGTTTGATGCCTTCTACGAGAAGGAGATTCCCCTTACTTCATCATGTCAGACAACCAAGTTTTCCAACAAGATCAAAACCACCAGTAAGGTGGAGCACTTCGTACAATTGAGGAGCGCATGTGAAGAATTGAGGAATATCAAGTTCAAATCCTTCAGCTCTTACTGGGAGTTGAACAACTGAGAATGTCACCATAAACGTGAAGAAAGCGAATTTATCAACAACATGATAGAGTTGATTTTATTGAAGAATCTCATGAAGAACTCCCTCGCAATAATATGGAAATTCCCCCCATACATCATCCTAGTATGGATCATGACTATACTATCAGCTAAACTCATCCTACTCGTATTGCCCTATGGTGTTTATTTTTAGATATATATGTGGGGGGGGGGGACATCACGCAGATTTGAGGATGTACTTATTGAGGTGATCGAGTACGACTTCAAGGAATAGTGCACTATCTCAAATGATAGAAATCACTACCCTATGATGAACCTAATCACTTAATAAGGACTCCTAAGGCATGGCATGATGAGTCTTCGAATGCACCATAGATTTTTTCCTTACTTTACATGGATGAATAAAGTAAGGTTTATTTAAACCGAGTTCTAAAGTTCCCTATGGGGGCAAGTCCCCATAGTTAATTTTATCCTAAGAAATGTGATTTCCTTAAGAATACTCTCGATTAAAGTAGAAAATTATTATCTTCAAAGATTTCAAAGATATGACTATCAATAAATTGGCTATGTTTGAAAAATTAAGTGAGATAAATCAAAAGGAGAGACTTATTATTGAAGCTAAAAGAAGATGAGTAGGGAATGCTCATGATACTAGGAAATCTAGTAAGCATTCTAAACTATTATATGGTTGAGATTTATATATTTGAAATTGAAGAGAATTATATGTTTGAGTAAAAATTTTATTAGAAAACTAGGACTTATAATCTCACAATACAAATTTGTGAAAATTCCTAAGAGGTGAGGATTTATGCTTGTAGCCCGAGGGAAAATAACAATCTCAGATCCTAAATTTAAGGAGCTTTAGCGAGGGCCAAAGCATGTCCTAAATCTAAGGTGAAAAATGGGTATATAGTTTATCTCCACAAAAGAGGGTAAATCACCCAATTACTGAACTTATAACCGCCTGGAGTGGTAGCCAGCTAACTCCTCCTACATTTTAAAACCATGTGGTCAAGTCATATGTTTTGCAAGATGATTATGTTGTTATTATTTAGAAAGAAGCTAAAGTCCTTAAACCCACTTTTTAAGAGACTAGAGCACGAGTGGTATGAATAATGACTTAATCTAATGTAAATTTTATCAAATTATATTTAATTTTGGACTCTTTATTTTGACAAAGGCTATAAGATTTTATATGTCTAAATGTATGATGAAAATAGATTATTAACTAAATCATAGAGAAAGAGGTGTTTTCCACCACAAGGGAGACCCTCAAAGGTCGAGTCTTTCCCTATCATGTAAGGATGAAAATCCTCTCTTAGAAAGAATGAAACAAGATGATATGCATGATGTTAAGCATAAAATATTCAGCTAAGAGGTTGTTAAATCTTTTAGTTATCTTAATTTAATACTTAAGCTTTAAATAAGATTATGAGTTATTAAAAAAATTAATTATGAGTTATATTTGAGGTAGAAAGATTAATTTTTTTTAAGAGCCTAATCAGATCCAAGCCACACATTAAATCATCATATATGAAGAAACTAGAAAAGGCATACCATTTCTATTGCACAATGTAAACAAATCATCAAACAATTTATAAACCCAACGTAAAAGAATAATAGGCTGGTACGGTCAGGTACTATCATACAACCCGAAAAGAAAAAATGGGTAGCCGAGCTCTACTCTTATATAACCCGGCATATGAAAGAATAATTACAAGTTATAAATGCTAAGTGTTATGGGGGAGTTTTCATGTCTTCATGCTTCCTTCATTTCCATATTTGATTTACTTCATTTGATTTTGTGGTGAAATTTTTATATGATGAATTTTTAAAGAATAAAAAAATATATATTTCCATCTTCACTCTATGCGGGATAAAAATGAAGATATAAATATACATCTCTTCTTTTTATGCATTTTTGACACTACGTAGATTCATAGATATTCTTATTGAGGGTGATCAGGTATGACATTGAGGAGATGTGTAATATCTCTTAAAGATAGAAGTCACCACCCTACAATGGATCAAATCACCTCAACAAGGACTCCTAAGGATAATGGGTCTGCATGTGTACCAAAGATTCTTCCTCTACTTTACATAGAAAAGTAAAGTAGGATTTATTTTAAATCGGGTTCGTTAAGTTCTCTACAGGGGCAAGCTCCATAGTTAATTGCATCCTAAGGAATGAGATCCCTTAGGAATACTCTCGATTAAGGTAAATGATCATTATCTCCAAAGATTTCAATAGGTATGACTATCATTCGATTAGTTTATTTCAGAAGATTCAATGAGATTGATCAAAGAGAGAATTATTATCGAAGCCAAATGAAGATAAATAAGAGATGCTCACGATGCTAGAAAACCTAACGAACATCTCAAACTATCATATGATTGAGCTTTACATTTTTGAAATTGATTTAATTTATTTGAGTTAAATTTTTCATTAGAAAATTAGGGCTTATGATTCCATAACACAAGATTATGGAAATGCATAAGAGGTGATGATTTATGCTTATGGCCCACAAAAGGGAGAAGCAACCTCATAACCTAAATCTATGAAGCTTTTGGTGTGGGCCAAAAGCACAACCTAAATCTAAGGCAAAAATGGGTATTTGGTTTGCCTCCATAAGAGAGGACAAACCATCCAACTACTTGGACTTACAACTGCCTGGGGGTGGCTGCCAACTAACTCCTCATACAGTTTTAAGTTCATGTAGGCAAGTCATATGCTTTATGTAAGATAACTGGGCTATTATTTATTTAGAAAGAGACTAAGTCTTTAAACTCACTCCCTAAAGAGACTAGATCATGTAAAGGTATGCTTCAAATGACCTAAATCTAATGCAAATCATATTATATTTTATTTTCATTTTTGGATAATCATTTTGACTCAGGCTTATAAGATTCATATGCCTAATGCATGAGAAGTAAGATTATTGGCCAAAATTAATGAGAAGGGAGGAGGTGTGAGTCTTCCATGACTCTCAAAGGTCAAGCCAAGTTTCTCTAGAAAAGGTGGAAGCCCTCCAATCAAGAGTGAAAATAATATGCATTTATGCATGATGTTATAAAAGAAGTACTCATTTAGCTAAGGGGTTGCTAATTCTTTTATCTTGACTTTAGCCTAAGCTTTAGGTGAGGTTATGAGTTCTTTATTTTTAATTTTGAATTGTTAAATTTGGTAGACTATTTATTTTTTCTAAGAGCCTATCCACATCCAAGCAAGGAAGAAACTAGAAAAAAGGTGTCATCTTAATGCACAAGATAAACAAATCATCAATCAATTTTATAAAGCTAACACAAATGAATAAGAGGCCATTTGTCGTCGAGCACCACCGCACAAACCCGAAAATAAATTGAGTAGCCGAGCTCTATCCTTATACAACCCAGATTACAAATGAATTAAGTACAATTAAGCAATGAATTCATTATTATGGGGGTCTTCAAGCTTCATCTCTTCATTCTTCTTTTCTTCTTTTCTTCTTTTTTCTTTGATTCCTTATTTTGGATGGTTGGAAGGTGGTTGCTCCAAAGACTTCACATGATACATAAGATGAGATCTTATGACCAATGCTCATCCTAATCCTCATAACAATCATTATAAAATCATAATTGCAAAAATTACATGAAAAGAAAAAGTAAATCTAGCTGACACTGCTAAACAGAGATTAGCTAAATAAATCACACAAATCCCAAGCATGTATATTAGACTTATCACCTCACACATGGGTGACTAAGTCCACATGGCCTATTGGATTATGCTTAGGGGTATAAGCATATACATAGCAAAAGTATTTATATTTTTATTTATTATAGCGCCCCTTAATCACAATCTTTTATAGAAAATAATGATTAGACTAAATCATCATATCATTCATTCTACTCAAATTCATGCTAACATCCAGATTAAAATATATATCATAAAATAAAAGTAAACATCAAACCATGCACCGCCCTAACCTAAAGCTAGAAGTGGTGACCTAGTCTAAAGTGTGTGCTTTTAAGGTTTGTGTGGTATGCTTAGCTATGGCCTTAAGTTAGAATTTTCTAAGTGTGAAGAATGTTCAACTTAGAGGAGGGTTTCATTTAAGTGATTTAGTTGTTTTGGCTTGATTTTATTTTATGTTTTGATTGGGTTGAAGTGAATCTTACAATTAATTACTAAGTTGTAAAGAGAGGGAAAGAGAAGAGAACTTTTCTTTCCTTTCCTAACCTAAGTAATTTCTAAAGTGGGTTTATGTTTTAGTTTTATTTAGTGAATGTTTTGTTATGTGTTTTAATTAATCCTATTAGATAAACTCTAAACAAACTTATTCAAAAAGAAAGGCAATTTAAGATTAAATAAAGTGAGTTAAGATCACAAAACACACATCACTTCATTTCTTTCCCAACATGTATAACATGCACATGAATGAATCCTAAGAATATCTATAAACACCAAATGGGAATGTTTAGCACACTTTATGATGCATGCTAAATAAGTTACTTAAGAAAATTTGAATGTTTATGATGCATCATTTTTATTAAGTAGCAAAAGGGTCTCTTATCCAATTTTCACATGCACATATGAATGTATAAAAAGCATAAGTGAGTACGATGCCATTGATAACCAAGGGTGTAAGGTACAAGACCTACTTAGGGCTACTTAAAGACTCGTAACCCCTGGGTTGTCCAGATTAATATACCACTTTCCTTAAATACAACATATGTACAAAATAAATAAATGGAAAAGAAAGAATGCAAAAGTTTGTGTTGTTTGATTTATTTTTGTTTATGCAATTTATATGTACAAGTGTAGGTATCCTTCTTAAGTAATAGCATAGAAATGAATAGGAGATGGAATTAGGCAAGTGTTAGGTTCTTATCAAATGAACTATACACTTTGCTAAATCCTATTCAAAACTATACCAAAAGAGAGGAGAAGTAAAACTACACTAAGCACATCCTTACATTTCACTCACATGCAAGCTTATAAGTAAGATATAAGTAACACATTTTTAGTTTTGATAATTGATTCATATATTTTGAAAATAATTTGGATTTAATAGTGATAATAGCCACTCATATTCTTACTTTAGCCAAAACATGCAATTTGACATAAAGGAAACATTTTTATTTCAAATTTAATTTTTGAAAAGTATGAATGTATGAAATCATATGACATACACATTTATCATGTTTGGAAAGAACTAAAGTAATGAAATCATGTAAACACATTCACCTTAATTAATCCTAAAGACAATCTTATGAAATAAGAAAGCTTAAAGCAAATCAAAGTTTGTTTAATGTGATTTTTGTTTGATTTAATTTAAAAAATGTGAGGTGAGTTTGCTATTCTTAACCCATTCCCACATGTGTTTGATATTTTTATTTAATTTTTAGGTGATTAGATTCATTTTATATTTTGATTAGGTTAAGGTATGAATTAAGCATGTTAATTACCCCTTACCTACACCACCTTAGCATAGTTAATCAAATAATTATGAGCTAATGTGGTGACATAAAATCACATAAAGAATTTAAATTAGCAATGCACCTAGGGGGAAAAGGGCCTAATGCAATTTGGCTCATGATTAATGATTAATTAAGCAAAGGGGTTTAACTTAAGTAATTTCAAAACACCCCTCACATATATGAGTTAAATTTTGATTTTCTTAATTGTACTTAGGCTCTTGAACACCTAAGAATCTACCCAAGAAGAATTAATTGAGCTCTATAGAGTTCTAGAATTTTAAGAAAATTAATTAAGGATATAATTAGTGAATTATCCTTTAATTAATGTAAGATTAAGGAATACAGGGGGTTTAAAGAATATCTTAAGAAGAGTATCTCAAAATTATTTCTTAAACCTCACATTCACTTAATCAAAACTTAATTGGCTCAATTATAGAGTTAAATCACTAATTATACCATTAATTAAGTCTAATTATATTAAGGGAGTGATTAAGGAATGAACTAGCAATTCCCCTAATTAAGCCACCAATAAATTCAAGAAAATTAGGGGAGGTAGAAGTCATCCCTCTAATTACACCCAAGAAATTTGGGATCAATCAATAGATTAATTAGAGAGTAATTAGTAAATTACCATTCCCAATAAAATCTAAATTCAGAGACAAGAACTATTCAGAATCAATCAAAATAAATTTTAGAATATTCTATGTTCGATTATATTTATAATGAAATTTATTTCATATTTTTTTGATTTTTCTATGTTGAGATATGAATTTTAAAAGTTTAGGTGATTAATTAGGAATTAAATAATTCCCTAATCATCTTATTAATCCACTGGTGCCACACATGCGGTTGACGTGGCATGTACTTTACATGCATCATCTCCTGATTGGATATTTAAAATGTCACATCGTAGCATCGCGTGGCGGCGGCTACGCGCTTTCTCCTCAGCCGTTTGATCAAGGATCGAATGGCTGAGATTAAATTCGTGGATATGAGAGAGAAAAATAAATATATTATGCATTTTAATCTTGATCGTCCATCTAAAATGCGTGGATGGATGGCCAGAGATTCGTCCCTGTAATTTCCTACGGGAAAGGGGATTTGTCCATCTTTTAGGCCATGATCCAAGCTCGATTGAGCTTAGATTGGGCTAGAATTTGGCCCACAGCTTCATCATGCATCCTAAATCACATCTAACGGTCAAAATCCTATGCCATGAAAATTTCTTTCACAAAGCTCCAAACAACATTAAATTAAGCTCGAAAAATGGCTAACCTTACCGACACTCGATTCTCTTGGAGAAGCTTTGTCTGGTTGAGGAAAAGTTTGAGCTCTTGAGGTTAAGTGGATAACTCTATGGACTACCCCCCCTGCCCCCTTGCACTTGAGCTCAATTTTGATCTAGGGCACCCTTCATTTGCCTTTGGAGCTTGCAAAAGAACTTTGGTGAGCTCGACTTAGTCCTCTGATGATTCTTGAAGAAGGAATTGAGTTGGTTTGATGTGTAGAGCAAGTTGGAAAATTAGTGGAGTTCCCTTATTTTTGCTTAAGGAAAATCAAGAAGGGAGATTTCCAATCCTCTCTAGGAAGCTCGGGAAGACTCTCTAAAGCTTGCCCTGAGTTCCTATGCTTCAATCGACAGAGAGGAAGTGAAAATTTAAATGAATTAGGGGGAGTATATCTCCCCCTTTGGAAATTAGATGGCCTAGCTTTGCTTTGCCATTTTGATCCGATTTCCCATAAGGAGTGGGTTTATTAGGATATTAGGAGTGTCCTTGAGTTTGGTTTTGGCTAGGGAGTGGAATGGTGAACTCCCCATGTGCTTCAATTGAGTGGGAGAAGGTTTTCCATGTGGCCATTTCCATGCACATGGTCGGTTTGGCCATTGGGTTGGGTTTGGCTGACCCAAACCCATTGGGTTGGGTGCACCACCCTCCCTAGTGTTCACTTGATCCATTAGGAGAGTATCAAGTGGGTATGAAGAGAATTTGACCAAATTCCAAGTAAAATTGGCCAAAATTTATCCTATGTCCTAGGGGTAAAATGGTCATTTTACTGATTTTTGAATTTGGGTATGTTTGGTATGTTGAGAAAATAGGTTTGGCCAAGTTTCATTGGATTTAGAGTTCATTTGGTATGGTTTGACTCATATTGACCCATTTAGGTCAAAATAGGTCAACTTGGGTCAAGTTGACCAATTGGTCAAATTGAGTCAAACCAAGGGTTGGGTCAAGTTCATATAAACATTTGAAATGTTTTTATGGCTTTGGTTTGATTCAATTTGATTTAGGTTTGAATTTGGTTCATATGACTTCATATAAGTCAAATGGGTCAAGTTGACCAGTTTGACCTATTTGACCTATTTGAGCTAGGTCATGGGTTTAAGTTTGAATTTGGCTCAATATGGCCCTTTAGATCAAGTTGGGTTCAAGGTCATTTGGGCTAGGTTAGGTCTAGTTGGCCAATTGAGGCTTTAGTCAAGTTCAACAAGTGATTTAGAATGAACTTGACCCATTGGTTTCAATCAATTTGGCTTAGATCAAGTTTTGACACATTTTGACTTTTTAGGTCAAGTTGGGTCAACTTTGGTCAAGTGGCCAATTGGGCTAGGTTAGGCTCAAATGTTGACTTGGTCAAGTTCAAACATTGATCATGAATAAACTTAAATCATTGGTTTCAATCAATTTAGCCTATGGTGAATTTTGGCTATGTTAGGTTTCATTTTAGCTAAGTGTTGACTTGGTCAATCCTTAAGTTTGACTTGGTTTGACCTAATTTGAGTGATTGATCAACTCATGATGATTGCTGATCATGATGATTGTTGATCATGATGAGAGACATAGATGAGCTTAGTTCAATCCAATTTATTTAGGATTAGAATTTAGCTCATAAGAGTACTTTAGGTCACTTTAGGTCAAGTGAGCCTAAGTAGGTCAAATGTCTTGGTAAAAGCTTGATGTGAGTTTGATTGAACTTGTATATGGACTTATGATTGAAATATAAATCCATTTGTAAGTGGGTTGAAGTCAAATGAGTTTTGATTCATTTGATAATTTCAAATTCAAAGGCTGAACATGAAATGGATTTTGGCTTGATTTTTGAATAGAGTTTTGATTAAGTGATTGAAGTTTGTATTTATATTTGGATTCATGATTGTATGATTGATTGAATCATGAAGAAAAATTAAGAGTTTGGCTTGATTTGTAGTTGATTCGGCTAAGTTCAAGAATTTGACTTGAAAGGCTTAGGTTGGATTTTGATTGATTTTGAGTTTGACTTTTGGAGTTAGTTTTAGTTGTTTGAATTTATATTTCATTTATATATGTGAATATAAATGAGAATATAAATGGGTCATGAGAAAATTTCATGAGTTTGAAGTGATTTGATCATGATCTAGGCTAAGTCCTTAAGAGAAAATTAAAGTGACTTAGGAAAGATTTGTGATTTGAATTTGAATTTTAGATTTAGTT
The DNA here is from genome assembly GCA_021442155.1 of Cymbidium sinense. Classification (NCBI taxonomy): domain Eukaryota; kingdom Viridiplantae; phylum Streptophyta; class Magnoliopsida; order Asparagales; family Orchidaceae; genus Cymbidium; species Cymbidium sinense. The sequence goes on from CM038217.1 coordinate 200,251,929, forward strand.
TGATTGATTTTAATTTATATTTCATTTATATATGTGAATATTAATGAGTTATGAGAAAATTTCATGAATTTGAATTGATTTAAAGATGATTTTTGCTAAGTCCATGAAGGGAAACCAAAGGACTTAGGCAAGATTGGGAATTTGGAATTTCAACTAGGAATTTGATTTGAATTTATATTTCATTTATATATGTGAATATAAATGAGAATATAAATGGGTTATGGGAAAAAGTTTGAGTTTGAATTGATTTGAAGGTGATTTAGGCTAAGTCCTTAAGAGAGGATTAAGGACTTGGGAAATATTTGGAATTTGGAATTTCGACTTGGAATTTGATTTGAATTTATATTTCATTTATATATGTAAATATAAATGAGAATATAAATGGGTTATGGGAAAATTTTATGAGTTTGAATTGATTTGAAGATGATTTAGGCTAAATCCTTAAGAGATGATTAAGGACTTAGGAAATATTTGGAATTTGGAATTTCAATCATGGGTTTCAATCATGGATTTCAATCATGTGGCATTGATTTGAGTTTGGAGAAAATAAATTAGGCTAGGATTTATTTAGGTTTGATGTTGATTTGATTTGAAATTTGACTTGAAAGAAGGAAGTAAGGAAGGTGGTTCAAGCTATAGGGTAGGCAGATTTTCCTAACACCACTAAGGCATGACCTACTCCTATGGCTAACTCTTCTAAGTCTTTAGGGTTAGGTTGAGTGTCCACCTAATCACTAGATGTGTCTTAGGACTAAGGATCTCTTAAAGTCTAACAGGAGTCCTATGTCTAAGATGGAGGGGTTGAGAACTCATTCTAAAAATGAGGTCAATAGATTTGGTAGGCTTCTAGGCATCACATGGCACCCCAAGATTAAACCTTCTGGCCAATGTTCATCCTTAACCCCCATAACACTTAACCAAATTCCTAATGCAAAATTATATTAAAAATAAGAAAAGTAAATCTAACTACACGTATAAAATAAGTGTTAGCTAAACACACCATACAATGCAAGAAGTTATATGTATAATTTGGACTTAGCACCCTGCACATGGGTAGTCAAGCCCACCTGTTCTAATTTAGATTATGCTTAGGAGTTAAGCAACCTACCAAAGAGAGCATTTATATTTATTTAAGCACCGTTTAAGCACAACCTCCATAAAAAATATGATTAGGCTAATCACGGCCTAACATCCAGTCTATGAAACGTACACCATAACATCCAGTCTACAGCAATACATCATAAAATAAACATACACCAAACCATGCACCGCCCTAACATAAAGCTAGAAATGGTGACTTAATCTAATGTGTGTGTATTAAAGCTTGTGTGGTATGTTCTAACTTGGCTTTAGAGTTGTCATTCTCTAAATGTGAAGGGCATTTAATTATAAAGGGTGATCTCACTTTAAGTAGTTTAATTGATTTGTAAATTTTGTTTAATGCTTCTTTCATTTCATTTGATTTACACTAAACAACAAGTGTTATAAAGAGAAGGAAAGAGAGGATCACTCTCTTTCATCCCTATCTTAAGTTATATCTAAAGCAAATTAATTAAACAATTCTCTTAGTGAATGACTTATTACATATTTTAATTAGCCCTAGGTTTAGGTTCACTTTAAATAATCTAATTTAATAAGAAAGACATCTTAAGATTAATTGGAATTAATTACTATCACATAACACATGTTTGTTCATTTCTTTCATCATATATAGCATGCATATGATTAAGTCCTAAAATAATTATACATATAATTTATATCTTAACACATTGCAATGATGAATGTGAGCAAATGCACTTGGAATTGATGTTTCATTTGGTTGAATTATTTTATCATATTAATTTAAAGCTCTATCTAAATTCTTATACAAAAACATAAGAAAAGAGCCCAAAATCATATGGCTAATTAATCCAACCACTTGAACAAAATATGAATGCATGTCTTTTTAATAGAAAGGAGGAGGGTTTTCATTCATTAGCTAGCTACACATTCAAATGTATGAAAGTTTTAAACAAGTATGCCACCATTTTTCTGCACGAGGGGAGTGAGGTAGGAACTACCTTGGGGCTACTTAAAGCCGTGCATCCCCAATGTCTAGACTAATATACTTACTATTCTTAAATACATATGAATGTATAAGTAACTATAAGAATAGGAAACCATGCAAAAGTAGAGTTTGATTTAATTGCTTTATTTGTGTGAATGAATTAAAGCTCTATCTAAATTCTAATGTTAAGATGCATAAGAATGAAATCAAACGGGTATGTTGCCATTATTTTATACTAGAGGAGTGAGGTAGGAACCTGCTTGGGGCTACTTAAAACTATGCGTCCCCATAATGTTGAGACTAATATGCCCATTAATATTCAAACTTATGCAAATCAACATATGAATGTAAGAAAGAGACTTCACTTCACACACTAAGTTTATATTCACATGCACCTCATATGTATACATAACTAAAGTTATAATATATATATATATATCATCAGTAATTAATAATTTTTTGAAAATATATTTGAGATTTAATAGTGATAATAACCACACATATTTTTAATTAAGTCAACACGTGCAAATTTGACATAAAAGAAATCATTTTGTTTAATTAATTTTTGAAAGAAATGAATGCCTGAATCAAGTGACATACAACATTTTAACATGATTGGAAAGAAATAAAATAACACAAGTATATAATTTCATTCAATCCAACTAATTCCTAAAGACAATCACATTAAACAAGCTTATTTAAAATAAACTTGAGTTTCTTAAAGCTATTTTGATTTCATGTTTGATTTGATTTAAGGGATATGAGAGAGGTTAGCTAATCATAATCCCATTCCTCATGTGTGAATTAATTTAATTTAATTAAAAGTAGTTAAATTGATTTTATGACTTAATTAGGTTGAGGTATGAATTAAATCAATTAATTAACCCTACCTATATCATCTTAAGTTAATTAACTAATTAATGATGAGCCAACATGATATGCAACCACATGAAAGTAAATTAACAATGCTCCTAAAGAATGAAAGGGGCCTAATGCAATTGTCTCATAGTTAATAGTTAATTAAGCTTAATGGATTAGTTTAATTAATTTTATGATTTTCTCACACATATAAGCTAATCATAATTTCATTAAATTTCTTTAGACTATTAAACATCTAAAGAACTACCTAAGGTTGATTAATCAAGTTAAGAATGAATTGGATTTTAACATTAATTAAATCCTTAATTTGTTAATTTAATCCTTTGATTATATTTTAATTAGGATAATGAAATTAACTTAAGCTAGCTCCTAGGGTCCCATGGGTGCTTTGGCTTCATTTGGTCAAATGTGTTCATATGGGTTCATGTTGGGTTGGGTTGACCAATTGGTCAAACGAAGGCTTGGGTTAAGTTTAAATGATGATTTAAGGAGTTTTGGTTCAAGTGGTTTTGATTAATTTAGCTTAGGTTTGAATTTGGCTCATTTGGATTCAAATAGGTCAAATGAGCTAAGTTGACCAATTTGACCAATTTGACCAAATTGGGTTGGGTTAGGTGTTGGTTCATGTTCAATTGGTTAATTAAAAAATGATTGTAGGCTTTGGTTTGATTTGATTTAGGTTTAATTTGGATTTTGGCCAATTTAACCTTTTAGGTCAATTAGGGCTAGGTTGGGTCAAGTTGACCAGTTGGTCAAATTGGGCTCAACTGTGGTTTTGGTCAAGTTCAATAAGTGATTGGAATGAACTTGAGACATTGGTTGCAACTAATTTGGGTTAAATCATGATTTGACCCATTTTGGCTATTTTAGGCTAATTTGGGTCAACTTGGGTCAAATGGTCAGTTGGACTTGGTTTAGCTCAAGCAAGGGTTTGGTCATGTTCAATCATTGATTATGAATGGGTTTGAATTAATGGTTTCAATAAATTTGGTATATGGTGGGTTTTGACAAGTTTAAGTTTCATTTGGGCTAAAGATTGACTTGATCAAAGGACCAAGTTGACATGATTTGACCCAATTCAAGGTAGTTGATCACCATAGGATGATTGCTGATCATGATATGAGGTTTGGATGGGCTTGGTTCAATCCAATTTAGGTTGGATTAGAACTTGGCTTAAAAGGGTCTTTTAGGTCACTTTGGGTCAAGTGGACCTAAATGTGTCAATTGGTTTGGTTTTGGATTGTTTCAAGTTCGATTGAACTCATATATGAGCATAGGATGAAAATATAAATCCAATTGCAATTGGTTTGGAGTGTAATGGATTTTGGTTTATTTGAAGTTTTCAAGTCAAAAAGGCTAACTTGGGTTTGACTTGGGTTGACTTGAGTTTGGTTTGATAATTATAGTTTATGTTTATATTTGGGTAAGTGATTAAAGGAATGATTGATTCATGAAGAAATCCATGGGTTATGAATTGGTTTGGATATCATTTGGCCAAGTTCAAGGAAATGGCTTAAAAGGTTAAAATTGGAAATTTGATTTGATTTAGGTTGGTTTTGGCTATTTGGATTTATATTCCATTTATATTTGTGAATATAAATGAAGATATAAATGATCCATGAGAAAATCGCTTGAGTTTGGAGTGATTTGGAAGAAAATTTGACCAAGTTTATGGATGTAGGTCAAAAGGGCTTAAGTAGGGCATTGATTTAGTTTGGTTTATTTTTGGTCATTGGAGGGTACATTTCATTTATATTTGTGAATATAGATGAAGGAATAATTGATCTATAAAGAAATAAATTTAGTTTGGGTTGATTTGGGTTGAGATTTGATTAAGCTTATGGAGGTAGGTCCATAGGGCTTAAGAAAGGATCTTAATTTGGTTTGATTTAGTTTGATTTGATTTGGCTCATTTGAATTTGTATTTCATTTATAATTGTGAATATAAATAAGGGAATGATTTATTTATAAAGAAATCAACCAAGTTTGATTTAGTTTAAAGGGGGTTTTGGCTAAAGCATATGAAGGTGGTTCATATGGCTTAGGAAGGGATTTTAGGATTTGTATTTGATTTTTGGAGTTGGATTTGATTTGGAATTTGATTTGAGATTGAATGGATATTTGAGAAAATTAATTGAATTGGGGTTTATTTAGATTTGATTAAGGCTAAGTCTAAATAATGAAATCAAAGGACTTAGGAAGGGTTTTGAATTTTGAATTTGATCATGGGTTTCAATCATTTGTTTTGGAATTGATTTATTATTTGGATTTGAATTTGGATTTAAGGTTTAGTTTAAGAAAGGAAGCATGGATTGGGTTTGAGCCATAGGGTAGGAAAGTCTTTCTAAGTTCTTAATGCATAACCTATTCCTATGGCTAACCCTTCTAAGTCTCTAGGCTTAGATTTAGTGTTCACCTAATCAATAGAAGTGCCTTCAGACTAAAGAACTCTTAGTGTCTATAAGAGTCCTAGATCTATGATGAGAAAGTTGAGAACTCACTCCAAAAGTGAGGTCAACATGCCCTACCAACTTTGAATACTCCTACCTCTTTAATGGGATTGAATCACCCTCGTTTTATGGAGAGACAACCTATGAAGTTATTTGAGATGAAATATGAAGCCTTATTTGAAATAAATTTTCTCTAAGAGTTAAATCATTTATCCCTCATCAGAGTATTCAAGAATCTTCTCCTTTGCATGATATGGTTCTTCAATAACCGATCCCGGTAGGGTTTAAACTACATAACATTGAACCTTATGATGTAACTTCTTATTCTTATGAGCACAACTATCATTACAGAACTATTATGCACATTCAGTAAGCCCCCGATGCCTTGATTTGCTAAGTTTTTCTGTGAGAGCTGGAACCTACCTCGAAGGTATAGGGGACTATCTCAGAAGCCAAGATAGTCTTCTGCTTTGGGATGACCAAAGAGGAGGTAGTAGCTTTCACTGGAGCTATGACAAGGGCAACTGACTGAACTCGTGTTGAAGTAGTTGGTACTGACACTGACACTGACACTGATCGGGGTGTGGGAACCATGACAGCTTTCCTCTTCAGTGAGGGGAACTCATAGTCAAATGGAATGTCAAAGCGGATAAGTGGCATCTGTCCCGCCACCTCCTCCCTACTAAGGTTGGGTCGCTCACAAGTAACTCGAACTCCTCCTCCAGATGTGTGGCGGCGATCGTGGTCAGATTGGCCTAATCCAAGGTCAAATCCACACTAGAAGGGAAGGAGAAAACACACTTGCTAGAAGCCATAATAACTGCATTGACTGAAAGCTGAAAAAACTGATTATGCTGTAATCACTGCATTTGTTAAAATATAACTGAGTCAGATCTTTGTTTTAATATTTTTTTCAATCATTGACTTCTAGGTTGGATTTGGAATTTGAACCCACACTTAACAAATTTAGGTATGCTAAGTGGGGTTCATTGAATTTTGGATTTTTGATATTTAGAGGAGAGAATTTGTCATATGATTTTGATTTAAAACCCATACTCAACCAATTTAAGTAGGTTGGGCAAGGTTCAAATATTTGGAGAGAATTTGGAGATATATATATATATATATATATGTCTTGTTTGAAGATTGATTTGAAAAACCTTTGACAAATTTAGGTATGCAAAAATGTTTCTAATTATATTTTTGAAAATTTTATGAAAACATCTTTATTTGGTGTGATTGTTTGTGTGTGAAATATGTTGATCTGGTTTGAAAGTGGGGCATCTTACTTAATAAATCTGGTATATTAGGTGGAGGCCAAATGCATTATGATTTGAAAATGAGGCTCTTACTTAACAAAATTGGTATGTTAAGCAGGAGCCAAATGTATTATGATTTGAAAATTAGGCTCTTACTTAACAAATTTGGTTTGTTAAGTAGGAGTCAAGTGTATCATGATTTGAAAATGAGGCTCTTACTTAATAAATTTGGTATGTTAAGTAGAAGTCAAGTGTATTATGATTTGAAAATGAGGCTCTTAACAAATTTGGTATGTTAAGTAGGAGTCAAGTATATTATGATTTGAAAATGAGGCTCTTACTTAACAAATATGGTATGTTAAGTAGGAGTCAAGTGTATTTGATATGTGTTGATTTGATTTCTCTTTTTTTTTAAATAAAAGCGTGGAACTCTTTATTTGACAATTATGGTATGTCAAATAGAGTTCAAATGTATTGTGATTTTGAAAGAGGGAAATCTATTTAACAAATTTAGGTATGTTAAATAGAGTTCAATTTATATTTTATGATTTTTAAAAATGAGACTCTCATTTGACAAATTTGGGTATGTCAAATGGAGCCCAAATGTGTTTCCATTTTCAAGAATTTGGAAAAGAGGAATTATACTTAACAAATGTGAGTATGTTAAATAGAATTGAATTTGTTTTAATTTTTCAAAAAAAGGGGAACTCACATTTGACAAATTTGGTATGTCAAATGGGGGTTCAAATATGTCTTGATTCTTGTGTGGGATTTTTGCTTTTGAAAAGAAAGAAACTCCAACTCTAGCACATATGAAATATGTTAAGTAGAGTTTCAATTTTATGTTATGATTTCATTTAAAAATAGAATCTTCATTTCAACAAATTTGGGTATGTTGAATGGAGATAGCTATTTTAAAAAATGTTCTTTTTGCAAAAGGGATTTAAAAAAAAATTTGATTTTGATTTTAAAAAAAACCTTCATATAACAATTATAGGAATTATTAAATGAGGTTTGGTTATTTTTAAGCTCTTTGAAAAGGTTTTATGAATTTTGTGCAAATCTTTTATTAAGTGAATTTTGAAAAAGTGCTTTTTAAAAAGTGCTATTTTGCAAAAGAGGTTATTTTATTAAATATAAGATGAACCTTGCCTCACCAAGCTAGTGGTAAAGAGATTCTAAAACTTTTAGTCATCTCTTTTTATTAGCTAATTTATCTTTGACCTATCGGGTGACCCAATATTTCAAGACCTACATGGAGGGAGGTCCTAAAACCTAAAGGATATTGGCTAGATTTGCTTAAGAATGAAATATGCTAAGTGCCAATGAAAAGAAAGATAGTCTTAGACTTATATAAAATATAAGTCCATTATCGATGCTTGGAGACAACAATTGTCTACCAGAGATGGAGAGAGGAACTATCCCCAGTAGAGTCACTAGAAAAATCTATGGTGTTTATTTTTAAGATGTATATGGGAGACACCACGCAGATCTAGGGGTGCTTATTGAAGTGATCGGGTATGATATTGAGGTATGATATACTATCTTGAAAGATAGGGATACCACTCTTCAATGGACCTGATCACTTAATAAGGACTCCTAAGGCATGATGGGTCTTCGAATATACTAGAGATTTTTATCCTACTTTACATGGATGAATAAAGTAGGGTTTATATTAAATCGGGTTCTAAAGTTCTCTATGAGGGCCAGCCCCCATAGTTAATTACATCTTAAAGAAGGTGAATTTCTTAGGAATACTCTCGATTAAAGTAGGCAATTGTTATCTCCAAAGATTTCAAGGGTAAGACTATCAATAAATCTAGGGAGCTTTAGTAAGACCTAAAATACAACCTAAATCTAAGCAAAGATGTGTATATGGTTTTTCTCCACAAGAGAAAGTAAACCACCCAACTACTAAACTTATAACCTGGAGTGACAGCTAGCTAACTGCTCCTATGCTTTAAAACATTGTATGCAAGTCATATGGTTTTACAAGATAGTTAGGTTGTTATCATTTAGAAAGAGACTAAAGTCTTTAAACCCACTCTCTAAGAGACTAGAGCATGAATGGTATGAATAATGAATTAATCTACAAATGCAAATATTTTCAATTTTTATTTAATTTTTGACACTTCATTTTGACAAAGGCCATAAAATTTTGTATGCCTAAATGCATGTTGAAATGAGTTATGGGCTAAATCAGAGAGAAAGAGGTGTTTTCCACCATAGAGGAGACCCTCAAAGGTCAAGTCTTCCCCTATCGTGTAAGGATGGAAACCCTCTCTTAACTAGAGTGAGATAATATGAATGCATGATATTAAACATACAATATTCAGCTAAGGGATTACTAAATCTTTTAATTATCTTAATTTAATGCCTAGGATTTATATAAGGTTATGAGTTGTTTAAAACTTTAGTTATGAGTTATAGTTGGGGTAGAAAAATTAATTTTTCCCTAAGAGTCTAATCGGATTCAGGCCATACAACAAACACCAGTCATAAAAAAACTATGAAGAGGCATGCCATTTCTAATGCACAAGCTAAACATAACATCAAACATTTTATAACTAGTTTAAAAGAATAAAATGCCAGTGCGATCGGGTACCACAGTACAACCCAAAATGAGAGAATGGGTAGTCGATCTCTACCCTTATACAACCCAAAAAATGAAATAATAATTACAATTTATAAGTAAATGTTTTGGGGGTCTTCTTATCTTCATTCTTCATGTCTCCTTCATTCTTCATACTTCCTCTTTTGATTTGGTTCTTTTGGTCTGGTAGGCTTCAATGCATCACATGGCAATTTGAGGGATAAGCCTTTTGGCCAATGTTCATCCTTTTCTCCCATAACACTAATTCTAATTCATAATGCAAAATTACATTAAAAATAAGAAAAGTAAATCTAATTACACCAGCAAAATAAGTGTTAGCTAAACACACCATACAACCCAAGCAGTTATAAGAATAATTTAGACTTGACACCTTACACATGAGTAACCAAGCCCATCTGTGTTAATTTGGACTATGTTTAGTGGTTAAGCAACCTACAAAAGAGAGCATTTATATTTATTCTAAGCACCCCTTAAGTACATTCTTCTATTGAAAACATGTTTAGGCTAACCATAGCCTAACATCCAGTCTATGAAACATACACCCTAACATCTAATCTAAAATAATACATCATAAAATGAAACATACATCATACCATGCATCGCCCTAACATAAAGCTATAAGTGGTGACTTAATTCTAAGGTGTGTGTATTAAGACTTGTGTGGTATATCCTAACTAAGCTTTGTTATGATTTTCTAAATATGAAAGGGGTTTAATCATAAGTGTTTGAATTCACTTTAAGTGATTTAATTGATTTGAGAATTTTACTTAGTGTCTTCTTTTATTTTAATTGACTTACACTTAGCAAGTAAGTGTTATAAAGAGAAGAAAATGAGAAAATTTCTCTATTTCATCCCTACCTTAAGTCACATCTAAAGCATGTTAATTAACTCGATTCTCTTTATTGAATGCCTTATTACACATTTTTAAATTAATCTTAAGTTTAGGTTCACTTTAAATAATTCTATTTAATATGAAAGACATCTTAAGATTAATTTGATTGAATTACCATCACATGATACATACTCAACCATTCCTTTCCATCACATGTAGCTTGCACATGATTAAATACTAAGTATACCTATACATATAATATGTTTCTCTTAACACACTTTAAATGAAAGATGCATATGTATATTTTGTAGAAAAAAGGGTTTTCATTCATTAGCTAAATATACGTTCAAGTGTATAGAAGTTTTAAGCAAGTACTTCACCATTGTTAACCAGGGGAGTGAGGTAAAGACCTCCTTGGGGTTACTTAAAGCCTTGCATCCCCAGAATTTCCAGACTAGATATACCCCTATTCTTGAATACACATGAATGTACAAATGACTACAAGAATAAAAAAATCATGCAAAAGTTGTATTTCTTTCAATTGAATTATTTATACATGTGAGCTAAAGTTCTATCTAAATTCTAACATATAAATACATAGGAATGAATTCAAACAAATGTTGTGTCCTTTTCAAATGAGTTATACACTTGTTAATATTCAAACTTTATGTAAATCCATATAGATTAAGGAAAGAGAACTCCATATCACAAGTTCTAAACCATAGACATATGCAAGCTTATAAATATTTATAACTATTATCACTCCAAATATTGTAGTTGACTTATAAACTTTTGAAAATAATTTTGATTTAGTAGTGATAATAACCACACAAATATCAAATTAAATCAACACATACAAATTTGGCATAAAGGAAATCATTTGATTTAATTAATTTTGCAAAAGATGAATGCATGAAGCAAATGACATACAACATTTAATATAATTGGAGAGGAATAAATAAACATGATCATGTGATTTTATTCAACCAAACTAATTCCTAAGTAAAATCATATCAAATAGAATTATTTAAAACAAACCAAAGTTTTTTAACATCATTTTTAATTTGATGTTTAACTTGATTTAAGGAAATAGAGAAAGAGGTAAAGAGGTTTGCTAATTCTAATCCCATCCCATGTTTGTAGGTTAATTTGATTTAATGAGAAGGTAATTAGATTAAATTTATCTATTAATTAGGTTAAGGTATGAATTAAATTAATTAATTAACCCTTACCTATGTTACTTTAAAGTAATTATCCAAATAATTATGAGCCAATGAGATATACAAATGAATTGAAAAGCAAATTAGCAATGGTCCTATGAAGTGAAAGGGCCTAATGCAATTGGCTCACAATTAATGGTTAATTTAAACTTTAAGGAACTCACTTAATTACTTTAATAATTTTCTCACACATATGGACAAATCATAATTTTCTTAAATCTCTTTAGGCTATTGAATGGCTAAAGACCTACCCATGAATTAATTAGGTTCAGATGTGTTTCAAGCATTAATTAATCCATTAATCCTTAACCAATTTTTCTTGAAAAAGTGAAGGAAACTTAGGGAAAAAATTAGGAGAGAATCCCAAATCCAATTCCCTAAGCCTCCTCTCTGTTAAACAGTGATAGATGACCTAATTAGTTAAGAAAATTACTAATCACAAGCTTAATTATCACTTAATTAAGTTAAGAGGATAATTAGGGCTTAATCAATCAATTTTCCCATTTAATCAACCAATAAATCCAAAAAAAAAAATAGAGGAGGCGGTCATCCTCCTAAATAATCTCAAAAAGTTTGAAGTTAATTTTTAATTAATCAGAGAGTAATTAAGATAATTAACATTTCAATTAAATTTAATTAAGCCAATATTACTGTTCAAAATCAATTAAGGATAATTTTATTGGATTCCCATATGAAATACCTTTACAATGAGCCTTATTTATATTTTTTAGATTTTTCTATAATGAATTATGAAAGTTTCAGCCTTAAAAATGATTAAATTAACCTTAATTAAGCCTTAAACCCATCAATACCACATGGTATTGCGGGATTGGCTATAAAAGTTATCACATTCGTGGCTAAGTCGGCCGGTGGTGGGACGCGATATTGATCTCTGCTATTCGATCTCGGATCAGATGGCATAGATCAAATTCAAAATCAATAGATCTAGCATGATATGATCAGATTCGTCTGTTCCAATCATATGGAATGGATGGCCCGTGATCTCTCTTCCTATGAGCGTCGAACGATAGAGCCTGTCCATCATGGATCGCACGATCTGAGCTCACCTGAGCTCGAATTCACTCCAAATAATCCCACACCTTTTCACGAGGGATCCACGAGGATCTAACAGCTAGGATCAATTCACATGCAACTTTTCTTCAAAAATCTCCAACCCATTTTAAGCTAATGCTCAGATTTAATGGAAATAACTCACTGGAGTTAAGGCTGGTGGTTCATACGCTTGAGGAAGCTTGGTCTAGTAGAGACGAGGCCCTGTTGAGCAGCAATTGGATTGGTTCCACCCGGATTGCTTAGAAAGCCAAGGATCGAGCTTTAGAGCTTTGGTCTTGATCGAAGTCCATCCTTCGATAGCTTTGGAGCTTAAGAAATGACTTGGGTAGCTTCAACGAGGTGTGTGGAAGGTGTATGTAAGAGCAATTGAGTTTTGGTTGAGAAATGAGACAGTTGGAAGCGGATGTGAGCTCCCCTATTTTAATTTTGCACTAGAAGAGAAAATCTGAAGTGGGGAAGGCTTAGAAATGATTTGGGAAGTGCTAGGGAGTTTCAAAATTGCATGGGAGGCTCTCACGAAGTGAATCATGTGAATTCCAATGAGAATTGAGGGGGTATGCCCCTCAATTGGACGAGGTGGATGGACAGGAATGCCTCCCATTTTTTGGTCAGCCAGCCACCATCAGAGTGCCAGAGTTGTCCCCATCAGGTCCACGTGGCTCAGTTTGAGCGGAGGAGGGCTTGGGAGGTGGCTCAAGGCTTGACATGGCTGATGGCTTCTCCTTGGATCCTTTGGTTTCTCAGCTTGGCGAGGAGGTGAGTTAACTCCCCTCCTTGATCCATGGAAAGCCTAGCCCACTTAGGGTGGGCTAGGTGGCTTAGATGATGCATCATTTGGGTGCTTGATGGCTTCCAGGGATGAGAGGAGAGTGGACTTTGCCAATTTTGAAAAAATCCCACAAGGGGAGGCATATCCAAGGGGAATTTGCCTTGGGTTTGGGCTAACCTAGAATGAGTATGGGTCTAGTTAGGTCAGGTTGCAAAGTCCCATGGGTTGGTTTTATGGGTTTTGGCTTGATTTGGTCAAATGGGTCAATTTGGATCATGTTGGGTTATGTTCACTAATTGGTAAAATTGGGTCAAACCAAGGCTTGTGTTAGGTTGAAATGATGCTTTAAAAAGCTTTGGTTCAAGTGGTTTCAATCAATTTGGCCTAGATTTAATTTTGGCTCATTTGGATTCATATAGGTCAAATGGGTCAATTTGACCAATTTGACCAAATTGGAAAAATTGGCTTGAGTTGGGTGTTGGTTCAAGTTCAATTGGTTAATTAATTTTGATTATAGGTTTTGGTTTGAATCAATTTGGACTTAATTTGAATTTTGGCCAATTTGATACTTTAGTTCAATCTAGGCTAAGTTGGGTTAGGTTGATCAATTGGTCAAATTGGGCTCAATTATGGCTTTGGTCAAGTTCAATAATCATTTTGAAATAAACTTGAGCTATTGGTTGCAATTAATTTGGGTTGGATCATGTTTGACCCATTTTGGCCTTTTAGGCCAATTTGGGTCAACTTGGGTCAAATGGCCAATTATACTTGGTTTGGCTCAATTGAGGGTCAAGTCATGTTAAATCATTGATCATGGATTGGTGTGAATCAATGGTTTCAATCAATTTGGTGTATGGTGAGTTTTGGCTAATTTGGATTTCATAGGGCTAAGGGTTGACTTGGTCAAATGACTAAGCTGACTTGGTTAGACCCAATTCAAGGCAATTGATCATTCTAGGTGATCAATGATCATGGTATGAGATTTGGATGGGCTTGGTTCAATATAATTTATGTTGGATTAGAACTTGGCTCATATGGGCTCTTTAGACCACTTTGGGTCAAGTGGACCTAAATGGGTTAATTGGCTTGGTTTTGATTTGATTAAGGTTTAGTTGGATTTATATATGAGTGTAGGATTGAAATATAAATCCAACTGCAATCAATTTGGGCTACAATGAGTTTTGGTTCATTTTAAATTTTCAAGTCAAAAGGGCTAAGTTGGGCTTGACTTGGGTTTATTTCAATTTGGCTAGATGATTGAAGGTTTCATTTATATTTAGATAGATGATTGAATGAATAATTGATTCAAGAGAAAATCCATTAATTTTGGCTTGATTTAGATGAGTTTTGTCCAAGTTTAAGAAATTGGCTTAAAGGGTATAAATTAGATTTTGGTTTGATTTTGGATTCAATTTTGGCTATTTGAGTTTATATTTCATTTATATTTGAGAATATAAATGAAGATATAAATGATTCATGAAGAGATCAATCAAGTATGGCTTGAATTGGGTGGAGATTTGGCTATGCCCATGGAATTCAATCATAAAGCTTAAGGAAAATTTGAGGGTTTAAATTTGATTTTGGGTTTCAATCATTTGGGATTAAGTTTGGACTTGAATTTGATAAATGATTGAGGGGTTGAATTGATCTTTGAGAAAAGCAATTGAATTGGATTAAATTGGGTTTGGTTATGGGTAAAGCCATGAAATTCAATCATAAAGTTTATGAAGGATTTTGAGCTTGGATTTGATCATGGGATTGATTATGAAATTTGGAAATTTGATTTTGAATTTGGAATTTGAATTTGGGGTTTTATTTGAGAAGGAGAGCATGGATTGAGTTTAGGCTATGGGGTAGACAATTCTCCCTAAGTCTCTAAAGCATAACCCACTCCTATGACTAAACCTTCTAAGTCTTTAGGCTAGGGTTAAGTGTTCATGTGGTATTTATTTTTGATATATGTATATGGGAGGGACACCATGCAGATCTGATGGGGTACTCATTAAGTGATCATGTACGATATTAAGAAATAATACACTATATCAAGAGATAAAAATTACTACCCTATAGTAGACCTAATCACCTAATGAGGACTCCTAAGGCATGATGGGACTTCAAATATACCAGGGATTTTTTCCTACTTTACATGGATGAATAAAACATGGTTTATTTAAATTGGGTTCTAAAGTTCCTATAGAAGCAAGCCCCCATAGTTAATTACATCCTAAGGAAAGTGAATTCCTTAAGAATACTCTCAATTAAAGTAGACAATTATTATCTCCAAAGATTTCAAAGATAGGATTATCAACAAAATGGTTATACTTGGAAAATCAATTGAGATAGATAAAAAAGAATGAATTTATTATCAAAGCCAAAGGAGAAGAGTAGGGAACTCTCATGATACTAGGAAATCTAGTGGGCATCCTAATCTATCCTACAGTTGGGCTTTATATATTTGAAATTGAAAAAGATTATTTATTTGAGTTGAATTTTATTAGATTGTTAGGGCATATAATTCGACAATACAAGATTATGGAAATGCCTAAGAGGAGAGGATTTATGCTTACAGCTGGAAGGAAAATAACAATCTCGGATCCTAAATCTTGGGGGCTTTAGCGAGGGCCAGAGCACATCCTAAATCTAAGAGAAGATGGGTATATGGTTTACCTCCACAAGAGAGAATAAATCACCCGACTGCTAGACTTATAACCACCTAGAGTGGCCAGCTAACTCCTCCTACATTTTAAAACCATTTTAGAAAGTCATATGATTTTACAAGATGGTTGGATTATTATTACTTAGAAAGAAACTAAAGTCATTAAACCCACTCCCTAAGAGACTAGAGCATGATTGGTACGAATAATGGCTTAGTCTAATGCAAATATTATCAATTTTTATTTGATTTTTGACTCTTTATTTTGATAAAGGCAGCAGAATTTTTTATATGTCTAAATGCATGCTAAAATAAAGTTATTGGCTAAATCAGAGAGAAAGATGCATTTTTCATTATAGAGTATACCCTCAAAGGTCAAGTCTTCCTCTGTCATGCAAAGATGGGAATCCTCTCTTAGCAAGAGTGAAATAATATGGATGCATGATATTAAACATACAACATTCAACTAAGGGATTGCTAAATCTTTTAATTATCTTTTTTTAATGCCTAGGCTTTATATGAGGTTATGAGTTATTTAAAACATTTAGTTATGAGTTGTAGTTGGGGTAGAAAATTTATTTTTCCTTAAGAGCCTAATCGGATCCAGGCCACACATTAAATCACTATTCATAAAGAAATTAGAAAAAATGCATGTCATTTTTATTGCACAATTGTAAACAAGACATCAAACAATTTTATAAATCTAATGTAAAAGAATAACAGTATGGTGCAGTCAGGTACCGCCATACAATCTGAAAAGAGAAATGGGTTGCTGAGTTCTACCCTTATACAACCCAGTATATGAAATAATAATTATAAATTTACAAATGAATAATTTCTATGGGTGTCTTCATCCTTCATATCTCCTTCATTTCCTCTTTTGGTTTGCTTCTTTTGATTTAGTAGGCTTCAAGGCATCACATGGCACCCTAGGATCAAACCTTCTAGCCAATGTTTATCCTTAACCCTCATAGCACTAATCCTAATTCCTAATGCAAAATTTCATGAAAAAATGAAAAGTAAATCTAACAACACCTACAAAATAAGTGTTAGCTAAATATACTATACAACCCAAGCAGTTATATGGATATTTTGGACTTAGCACCTTACACAAAGGTAACCAAGCCCACCTGGCTTAATTTGGATTATGCTTAGGGGTTGAGCAACTTGTAAAAGAGAGCATTTATATTTATTTGTTAAGCACCCACTAAGCATAATCCCCTATAGAAAATTTGATTAAACTAATCACGGCCTAATATCCAGTCTATGAAGTATACACCCTAACATCCAGCCTAAAATAATACATCATAAAATAAGATAGTCATCACACCATGCACCGCCCTAACATAAGAAGTGGTGACTTAATTTTAAAGTGTGTGTATTAAGACTTATGTGGTATGCCTTAACTAGGCTTTGTTGGAATTTTCTAAGTATACAAGGGTGCTTAATCATAAGATGTTGATTTCACTTTAAATGATTTAGTTAATTTGAGAATTTTTACTTAATGTTTTATTTTGTTCCACTTGACTTACTCTTAATAACTAAGTGCTATAAAGAGAAGAAAAGAGAAGATTGCCCTCTTTTATCCCTACTTTAAGTCACTTCTAAAGCATATTAATTAAATAAATTCTATTTAGTGAATGACTTATTACATATTTTTAGTTAATCCTAGGTTGATATTCACTTTAAATAATCTCATTCAATAAGAAAGGCATCTTAAGATTAATTGAAATTAATTACTATCACATAACACATGTTTATTCATTTCTTTCCATCATATGAAGCATGAATATGACTAAGTCCTAAACATATCTATACATGTAATATGTGTTGGCATACTTAAATGATGAATATGAACATGTACATTTAAGGTTTATATTTTCCTTTTGATTGAATTATTATTTATCATATTAATTTAAAGCTATATCTAAATTCTTATGAAAAATTAGATATGAATGAAGTTATACACACACGCATCATTGTTAACCAGGGAAGTGAGCTAATCAAATAACCTCCTTGGAGCTTCTTAAAGCCTCGTATTCCCAAGATGTTCAGACTAAATACCATTTGTATTCAAACACATGCGAGTTTGCATACATGAATGTCAGAAAGATAGCTTTTAATCACATGATTAATTAATTCTATCACTTAAATAATTGCAAATGCATGTGTTTTGATAAAAGAAAGATGGTTTTTGACTCTATAATTAAGTACAGATACACATGTATGAGAGACATAATCTAGCACATGCCATTGTTAATCAAGAAAGTGATGTAATCAAATGACCTCCTTGGGGCTAGCTAAAGCCTCATATTCCTGGGATGTCCAGACTAAATATTTACATTTCTCAAATACATATGAATGTATACATAACTGAAGAGGGAAAATTGTACAAAAGTTGTACTTTTATTTGATTGAAAAGGTTTATGCACATGGAGTAAAGTCTTATTTAAATTTTAATATTGAAATATGTAAGAATGAAATAAAATGGAGTATATGCCGTTGTTAAACTAGGGAAGTGAGGTAATCAAATGACCTCCTTGGGGCTAGCTAAAGCCTTGTATTTTCGGGATGTCCAGTCTAAATACCCATTAACATTCTTACTTACATAAATCAATATATGAATGAAAGAAAGGATATTTAACTTCAGGAACTTAAGCTATAATCATTTGCATTTCCTATTTATTTATAAATTGCATTCATGGCATATGCAATCATTTACTTATAAGATTTGTAAAATAGATTTGAATTTAATAATGATAGTAGTCGCACATATATTAATTTGAATTAACACATGCAAGCTTGATAAAGGAAATCATTTATTTTTAATAAAGAAATAAAAAGACACAAACATGTAATTTCATTCAATCCAACTAATTCTTAAGGACAATCATATTAAATAAGCTTATTTAAAATAAACCAAAGTTTCTTAATGTCACTTTTGATTTTATGTTTAACTTGATTTAAGAGATGTGAGAAAGATGTGCAAATCTTGATCCCATTCCCCATATGGGTGAGTTAATTTGATTTAATAAGAAGCAAATAGCTTAATTTTATGGATTGATTAAGTTAAGCATGGATTAAATCAATTAATTAAACCCTTACCTATGTTACCTTAAGGTGATTGATTAAATATTTATAAGCTAACATAATATGAAAATACATTGAAAAGTAAACAACAATGCTCCTATGAAGTAAAAAGGGCCTAATGCAATTAGCTTATAATCATTTATTAATTAAGCTTAAGGAACTATTTTAATCACCTTCATGATTTTCTCACACATATGAACTAATCATAGTTTCATTAAACCTCTTTAGGTTCTTGAACACCTAAGCTCTACCCAAGATTAAAATAAAGGAAATCTAATTTTTAATTAGGTGATTAATCCATTAATTCATCTCTCTTTAAAATTAATTATCAAAGTTAATTGATTATCATTTGAAATGCCATTATTTATATTTTTTTTAGATTTTCTTGTTATTAGTTATGAATTATGGAAGTTTCAGCCTTAAAATCTAATTAATTAGACTTAATTAAGCCTAATCCATCGGCATCACGTGACACGCTTTCCACATGGTGCTGTGGGATTGGCTATTTAAGTTGTCATGTCCACACGCTAAGTCAACTAGCGGCAAATGCGACATCGATCTCCACCATCCGATCTCAGATTGGACAGTGTAGATCAAAGCCGCAACATAAAGGGGAGAAAATAGATGGATCTAACATGATCTGATTATAGCCGTCCATTCCAATCATGCAGAATGGATAGCCCATGATCCTCCTTCCCACGAGCAATGAACGACGGAGCCCGTCCGCCATGGATCGCTTGATCTGAGCTCACCCGAGCTCAGATTCACTCCAAACTCGACCCACATCTTTGCTCGAAAGATCTACAAGGATCCAACATCTAGGATGAACTCATATGCAAGTTTCCTTCACGAAGGACCAACCAAATTTTCTTATATCTAAGGTTTTGAGGAATTACCTTACCAGAGCTCAAGATCAGTGGTGGGATCAACGAAGGTAGCTTCATCTAGTAGAGACGAGGCCTTGTTGAGAAGCAATCAAGCCAATTCCACTTGGTTCACTCAGTTAGCCAAGAATGGTGTTTTACAACTTCAGCCTTGATCGAACTCCTTCCTCTGGTGGGTTTGGAACTTGGGGGAAGCTTCAGGTAGCCTCGATGAGGTATGGAGATGGTGTAGTAATGAGTAATTGATCTTTGGTGGTGAATTAAGGGAGCTTGGATCGAAGATGGCCTCCCCTATTTTGATTCCATATGTAAAGAGGGAATGCCAAAGGTGGGAAGCTTGGGATCGCTCTAGAACTCATAAGGAAGCTCAAAATTATGTTAAGAAGCTCGCACGAAGTGAATTGATTCAAATCTCGTTTGAATTGAGGGGGTATACCCTTTGATTTGCTGAGTTGGATGAATGGGATAACTTCCCATTTTTTGGCCGGCCAGCTACCGTTAGAGCACTGGAAAGGTCTCAATCGGGTCCACGTGACTCGATTGGGTTAGAGGAACTCATGGGAGGTGGCTCAGGTCTGATGTGGGGAGATCTCCTTGGCTTGATCCATTGGGTGCTCGGCTTGTATGGGAGGTGAGTAAACTCACCTCCCTTTGGTCCATGGATGACCTAGCATGGGTTAGGTGGCTTAGGTGGGTTAGGTGGACCCTCATTTGGGAAAGTGAGGGCAAGGTGATGGGAGGGTGGACTTTGCCATTTATGGGAAAAATTCTATGTGAAGAGGGCTTAACCAATGGACTATGTCTTGGATGGGGCCCACTTGGCTTTTAGGCAGACTTTGGGCTGACCTAGGGTCAATTTGGATTGGGTTTGGTCAGCCATCAAAGTCCCATGAGTTGGTTTTATGGGTATTGGCTTCATTTGGTCAAATGGGTTCATGTTGGGTTGGGTTAACCAATTGGTTAAATTGGGTCAAACTAAGACTTGTGTTAGGTTCAAGTGATGATTTGAAGAGTTTTGGCTCAAGTGGTTTTGATCAATTTGGCTTAGGTTTGATTTTGGCTTGTTTCAAATCAAATGGGTCAAGTTGACCATTTTGACCAATTTGACAAAATTGGGTTGGGTTAGGTGTTGATTCATGTTTAATTGGTCAATTGAAAATGAGTGTAGACTTTAGTTTGAATCAATTTGGATTTAATTTGGATTTTGGCTAACTTGACCCTTTAGCTCAATTTGGGCTAGGTTGGGTCAAGTTGACCAATTGGTCAAATTGTGATCAATTATGACTTTGGTCAAGTTCAATAATTAATTTGGACTGAACTTGAGCCATTGGTTGCAATCAATTTGGGTTAGATCATGATTTGACCCATTTTGACATTTTAGGCTAATTTGGGTTAACTTGGGTCAAATGGCCAATTGGACTTGGTTTGGCTCAATTGAGGGTCAAGTCATGTTCAATCATTAATCATGAGTTGGTTTGAATCAATGGTTTCAATCAATTTGGTGTATGGTGGGTTTTGGGTAGTTTAGGTTTCATTTGGGCTAAAGGTTGACTTGGTCAAAGGACTAAGTTGACTTGGTTTGGCCCAATTCAAGGTGGTTGATCATCCAAAGGTGATTGTTGATCATGATATGAGGCTTTGGTGGGCTTGGTTCAATCAAACTTGGGTTGGATTAGAACTTGGCTTAAAAAGGTCCTTTAGGCCACTTTGGGTCAAGTGGACCTAAATGGGTCAATTGGTTTAGTTTTGACTTGATTCAAGTTTAGTTGAACTCATATATGAGGATAGGATTAAATATAAATCTAGCTGCACTCAATTTGGGCTATGATAGGTTTTGGTTCATCTGAAGTTTTCAAGTTCAATGGGCTAACTTGGACTTGACTTGATTTGACTTGAGCTTGGTTTGATAATTATAGTTTTTATTTATATTTGGATAGATAATTGAAGGGATGATTGATCCAAGATAAATTCCATTAGTTTTGGCTTGATTGGGATGGATTTTGGTTAAGTCCAAGAAATTGGCTTAAAGGATATAAATTGGGTTTTAGTTTAATTTTGGGTTTAGTTTTTGCTATTTGGATTTATACTTCATTTATATTTTGGAATATAAATGAAGATATAAATGATTCATGAGAAAATCACTTGAGTTTGGAGTGATTTGAAAGCAAATTTGACCAAGTTTATGGATGTAGGTCAAAAGGGCTTAAGCCAGGAATTGATTTAGTTTGATTTATTTTTGATCATTGGAAGGTGGGTTTCATTTATATTTATGAATATAAATGAAGGAATAATTAATTTATAAAGAAACTAATTGATTTCCAGTTGATTTGGGTTAAGATTTGATTAAGCTTATGGAGGTGGGTCCATAGGGCTTAAGAAGGAATTTAGCTTGGTTTGATTTAGTTTGATTTAGTTTTGGCTATTTGATTTTATATCTCATTTATATTTGTGAATATAAATAAGGATATAAATGATTCATGAAGACATCAATCAAATTTGGGTTGAATAAGCTGGAGATTTGGCTTAGTTTATGGAATTCAATCATAAGGCTTTAAAGAGGATTTTGATTTTGGATTTCATTATGGGTTTGTGGTGAAATTTTTCTGCCTTCATCTATCTTTTTGAGGAGGATAAATGGAAATAAAAATATACGTCTTTAGTTGGGATACCATGTAGATTCACAGATGTTCTTATTAAGGTGATCGGGTATGACATTGAGGAGAGGTGTACTATCTCCAAAAATAGAAGTCACCACCCTACAATGGACCTAATCGCCTAAATAAGGACTCCTAAGGACTAATGGGTCTTCATATATACTGAGATTCTTCCCCTACTTTTATGGAAAAGTAAAGTAGATTCATTTTAAATCAGTTTGTTGTTTACAAGGTAAGCCCCATAGTTAATTACATCCCAAGGAATGAGATCCCTTAGGAATACTCTCAATTACGGTAAATGATCATTGTCTCCAAAGGTTTCAATATGTAGGACTATCAATTGATTAGTTTATTTTGGAAGATCAAATAGGATTGATCAAACAGAGGGAGTTATTATCAAAGTCAAAAAAATATAAGTAGGAGATGCTCACAATGCTAGGAAACCTAGCAAGTATCTCAAACAATTCAATGGTTGGGCTTTACATTTTTGAAATTGATGATTTATTTGAGTTGTATTTTTTATTAGAAATTTAGGACTTAAGATTCCTTAACACAAGATTAAGAAAATTCCTAAGAGGTGAAATTATGCTTATGCCCACAAAGGAAAAGCAATCTCAAACCTAAATCTAGGGAGAGAGTTTATAAGAGCCACACAACCTAAATCTAAAAAAAATGGATAATTGGTTTTTCCACAAGAGGATAAACTCACCCAAAACTAGACTTACAATGCTTGGCCAACTAACTCTTATGATTTTAAATACATGTAGTGTCATATGTTTATGCAAGATATTAGGCTATTTTATTTAGAAAGAGACTAAGTCCTTAAACTCATCTAAAGACTAGATCATGTAAAGGTATGTTTCAAATGACTAAATAATGAATTTTAATTTTATTTTATTTTATTTTTATAATTATTTTGACTCAAAGTTAATAGGATTTTATGACTAATGCATGAAATAGATTCCAAAATCCAGAAAAAGTTTCACCACTCAAAGGTGCTCTTCTAAATAACCTCCAATCAAGTGAAATAAGATGCATTACATGATATTAAAGAATCATCCATGGGGGTCTAATTCTTTTTCTGATTTTCTTCTTTTCTTTGTTATTTATTTTAATTTGAGTTGTTTTGGGTAAAAGATTTATTTTTTTATAAAGAGCTAATCTTCATCCAAGCCATACATAAAGAAAGAAAGAAACTAGAAAATGTTCATCAAATCTAAATAAATCATCAATCAATTTATAAACTAATTGCAAAAGAATAATGGATTTGTGGTAAAATAAACAAACCCAAAATATCAAATTAGCTCACCCTTATACAACCCATTATAATGAATTAAATTACAATTAAGCAAAGAATTCATATGTCTTAAGCTTTCTTTTCTTCTTTCTTCTTTTCTTTTCTTCTTTTTTTCTTCTTTCTTCTTGGTTCTTCCTTTTGATGGTTAATGTGGATGTCCTATTTACATGGTATAAGATAGAATCTTATGACCAATGTCTTCATCCTAATTAATAAATCATTTAAAATCCTATTATGTTTTATTTTACATGAAAAGGAAAAGGGAAATCTAATAAATCCAAAATAAGTTAAACCACACCACAAAAAAAGAATTATCTAAATTGACTAAGTATAATTATGAGATAAGTGCAAAAAGTATTTATATTTTATTTAGAATCTAAGTAAATCACATAAAAGAATAATTTCTATTCCTACATCATTCTATGAGCATACACCCTATATCTAAAAATATAGATCATAAAATAAAATAAACACAAATTAAAATTATAAGAAATTATAGCATTTTCTTATTTTTGATTTTCCTTATCCAAAATTTTATACATACATGTAAGAATAAACTTAGAAGGCAAAGTTGTAAGTGTGGTACAAGACCTACTTAGCCCTCACAACCTCAGGGTTGTCCAGACCAATATACTACTTTTCTTAAGTACAAACATGCATATAAAATAAATGAAGTAGAAAAGGAAGATGCAAAAGTTGCTTAATGGATTTGTTTTGTTTATGCAATTTATTCATGAAAGTGTAGAAAATCCTTCTTAGATGATAGCATAGGGATGAATAGGGTATAGAATTAAGTAAGTGTTGGGTTCTTTTTAAATGAACCCTACATCTTACCAACTCCTATTCAAAACTATGCTAACATAAGAAAGAAAGGAAGGCTACACTAAACATGATCCAAGTTTTGAAAATATTTTGGATTTAGTAGTGATAATAGCCACTCATATTTTACTTTAGCCAACACATGCACATTTGACATAAAGTAAACAATTTTATTTTAAAATTTGAAACATGAGATTATGAATGCATGAATCACATGACATATAACTTAACATGTTGGGAAAGATTCAAAGCAATGAAAGCATATGTACAAACTCACTTTACTTAAATCCTAAAGACATTCTTAAGGAATACAAAAATTTAGAATAAGTCAAAGTGAATTTGAAAATAAATTTTGTTTAGTTTGAAGTTTGATTTAATTTTAAAAAGGTGAGATGAGTTTGCTATTCCTAACCTATTCCCACATGTGTTATATATATATATTTTTAATTTTTATATAATTAAATCCATTTTAAGCATTGATTAGGTTAAGGTATGAATTAAATGGCTTAATTAACCCTTATCTACACCACCTTAGAAAAATTAACTAAGTAATTATGAGCCAATGAGATGACATAAAACCCATAAGGTATTTAAATTTGCAATGCACCTAATAATGAAAAGGCCTAATGCAATTTGGCTCACAATTAAAAGTTAATTAAGCTAAGGGGTTTAGCTTAAGTACTTTTAAAACACACTTCCATACTTATGAAAGGGGTTTTAATTTTCATAATTAAACTTAGGCTATTAAACACCTAAGAATCTACCCAAAGTAGATTAATTAAGTTATGGAACTTTTTAGAATTTTGAAAAGTTGCTTAAGAGGATAATTAATGAATTAAACCATTAATTAAATGGGATTAAGGAGAGAAAATGGGGTTTAGGGAATAGCTTAGGGGAAATGCCCCAAAATTATTCCATAAATCCCCTACTCACTGGATCTGGCCTTAATCAAACTTAATCATCAGGTAAATCCATTAATCACACCTTAATTATCCTTAATTATATGAAAGGGGTAATTAGGGAATGAAATAGCTATTTCCCCAATTAAGCCCTCAATAAATCTCAAGAAAATTAGAGGAGGTAGAGGTCATCCCCTAAAATGAACCCTAGAAATTTGAGATCAATTGATGACCTAATTAAATGATAATTAGCTAATTAAGATTCCCAAAGAAACCTAAATTCAGAGAAAAGGGGAACTTAAAATCCATTGAAAACATTTGTTAAATATTCTAGATGAGATTTTCCATAGCATTTTTACTTATATTTTTTGATTTTTCTATGAAGAGTTATGAATTTTAGAAGTTATCTAGATTAATTAGGAATTAATTAAATATATAACTAATCCTGATTAATCTTTAGCTCACAACATGACGCATGGCGGCGGTGGTCAGTGTGCTTTACACGCATCGCGTCGTAAGCCACTCACTTAAGTGTCACATCAAAAAGGTGGTTGGCAGTGCACGCTCTTTTGATCTATGCCATTCGATCAAAGATATGATGGCCAGAGATCTCCTCGTGATTTATAAAATGGATAACGAGTATATAAATATGGGAATAATCTCGACGTCCATCCAAACTGCACGGATGGATGGCTAGAGATTCATCCCTGCCAAAGCTCAAGGGGAATGAGATCCGTCCAGCTTCTAGGATTTGATCCGAGTTTGATTGAGCTCGAATTAGGCTAGAATTTAGCCCACACCTTCACCATGCAATTACCAGCACATCCAATGGCTAAGATCTTATGAAATTAAAGTTCACTTCACCAAGAACCAACACCTATGAGAATTAAGCTCAAAATCACTAACCTCATCGGAGGTGATCACCGGTGCTCGATTCCCTTGGAGGAGCTTCGTTTGGTTGAGATGAAGCCTTGCTGAAGTTTTGAGCACTTGAGGTTGAGTGTAGAGCTCTATGGACCAACTCCTCCTTAATTCCTTTGCAGTTTTGATCAAGCTAGGTCTCCCCTTTCCTTTAAAACTCATGAGAGAGCTTAGAGTGTGCAAGAGAAATTGGATTAATTTAGAGTGGGAAGAAATTGGCTGTTCAATGGACTTCCCCTATTTTCAAGTGGAGAAAAATGAGAAGATGGAAATTGAACCCCCTTCTAAGAAGCTTAAGATCACTTGCAAATGGCTCATAACGCTCCCTAGTGCTCAATCAAGTGTGAGCAAATCAAAACATAAGTGAATTAGAAGGAGTATATCTCCCCCTTAAATGATCAGATGATCCATAATGTTTATGCCATTTTGATCCAATTGAGCATATGGAGTGAGCTATTTTGGTTTTTTTTGAGTGTGCACATGGTCAGTTTGTCCAGAGGAGTGGAATGCTAACTCCCCATGTGCTAAAATTGAGCTTAGGGGGGAGTTTGAAATTCTAATTTTTAGGCTAAGAGGTCAGGTTTTGTCTAGAGACCAAATGGGTTGACCCAAACCCATTGGGTTGGGTGCACCACTCATCACTAAGTCCCCTTGAGCTTCCAGGAAAGCCTCAAGTGATTGTGAAGAGGGTATGACCAAAATACCCATGGGCTAGACCAAAATTTGTTCTATGGCTTAAGTGTAAAATGGTCATTTTGCTATTTTTTTTCACTTTGGGTATGTTTGGTATGTTGAGAAAATAGGTTTGGCCAAGTTTCATTGGATTTGGAATCCATTTGATAGGGTTTGGCTCATGTTGACCCATTTAGGTCAAAATGGGTCAACTTGGGTCAAGTTGACCAATTGGGTCAAGCCAAGGGTTGGGTCATGTTCATATGACCATTAGAAATGTTTTGGTGGCTTTAGTTTGGTTCAATTTTGTATATATTTGGTTTTGGCTCATATGACTTCATTTAGGTTAAATGGGTCAAGTTGACCCATTTGACCCATTTGACCTATTTGGGGTAGGTCAAGTGTAGGTTTAGGTTTGGTTAGTCATATGGAGTGGATTGGTATCTTTGTTTCTAATCAATTTGGGTCAGGTTCAATTTTGGCTTAGGTTGGGTCTAGTTGGCCAATTGAGGCTTTGGTCAAGTTCTTCAAGTGATTTGGAATGGACTTGACCCATTGGTTTCAATCAATTTGGCTTAGATCAAGTTTTGACATATTTTATCCCTTTAGGTCAAAATGGGTGAACTTGGGTCAAGTGGGCCAATTGGGCTAGGTTAGGCTTAAATGTTGGCTTGGTCAAGCTCAAACATAGGTCATGCGTGAACTTAGATCAAAGGTTTCAATCAATTTGGCCTATGGTGGAATTTGGCTATGTTAGGTTTCATTTTGGGTTAAGCGTTGACTTGGTCAACCCTTAGGTTTGACTTGATTTGACTCAATTTGATTGATTGATCATCCCATGATGATTGTTGATCATGATGAGAAGGAAACATGAGTTTGGTTTAATCCAATTTGGTTAGGATCAAAAGTTGGCTCATAAGGGTACTTTAGATCACTTTGGGTTAAGTGAGCCTAAGTGGGTCAAATGGATTGGTCAAAGTTGATTTGAAGTTGATTGATCTTGTATATGGACTTATGATTAAAATATAAATCCATTTACAAGTGCTTTGAGGTCAAATGGGTTTTGATCCATTTGAAAATTTCATATTCAAAGGAAGAACATGAAGGGGTCTTGGGTTAGATTTTTGATTTGGGTTTTGATTTTTTGATTGAGGTTTGGATTTCTATATGAGCTCATGATTGTAGGATTGATTGAACCATGAGAGAAAATCAAGGATTTGGCTTGATTTGGAATGATTTGGCTAAGTTCAAGCTTTTGGCTTGAAAGGCTTAGATTTAATTTTGAATGGATTTGAGTTTGATTTTTGGAATAGGTTTTGATTGTTTGAATTTTTATTTCATTTATATATGTGAATATACATGGAAATATAAATTGATCATGAGAAAATTTTAAGGATTTGAAGTGGTTTAATCATGATTTAGGCTGAATCCATTAAAAGGGAATTTAATGGATTTAAGGGAATTTTTATTTGAATTTTATTTTTTTGCCTTTGATTTGATTGATTTATATTTATAATTCATTTATATATGAGAATATAAATAAGAATACAAATATATTTTGAGAAAATCTCATGAGTTTGAAATGGTTTGATCAAAGTTTAGGATAAATCCATTAATGGAAAATTATGGGATTTAAGGGAATTTCATGGATTTTAAATTTGGAATTTAATTTTTGTATGTGATTGGATTGATTTATATTTATATTTCATTTATATATGAGAATATAAATGAGAATATAAGTAAGTTTTGAGAAAATCCCATAAATTTGAATAGGTTTGATCAAGGTTTAGAGTTGATTTTGGCTGAGTCCTTTAATGGAAAATTAAAGGGACTTAAGAAAATTTTTATGAATTGATTTGAAATTTTGATTTTGATTTGATGGGTTTGAATTTATATTTCATTTATATATGGGAATATAAATTGATCATGAAAAAATCTCAAAGATTTGAATAGGTTTAGATCAAGATTTTGGTTAAGTCCTTAAGGGAAGATTAAGGACTTTGGTAAAATTTGGATTTAGGAATTTTGGTTGGATTTTTTTTTGATCATGGGTTTTCAATCATAGGTTTCAATCATGGATTTGATTTGAGTTTGATGAAAATCAAACAACATTGATTTGGAGTTTGACTTGAAGGAAGGAAAGTGAGGAATGGTTTAAGCTAAGGGTATGGAAATTCCTAACACCCCTAAGGCATGACCTATTCCTATGGCTAACCTTTCTAAGTCTTTTAGGGCTAGGTTAAGTGTCCAACTAGTTGCTAGATGTGTCTTAAGAATAAGGAACTCTTAAAATCTAAGAGGAATCCTATGTCTATGATGGAGGTATTGAGAGCTCATTCTAAAAATGAAGTCAACACTCCCTCTCTTTGATCAATCCCATTTGATCTTCTGAAATAAACTAATCGATTGATAATCCTACTTATTGAAATCTTTGGAGAAAATGATAATTTACCTTAATTGAGAGTTTTCCTAAGGAATCTCATTCCTTAGAATGTAATTAACTATGGGGGCTTGCCCCTGTACGGAACTTAACAAACCCGGTTTAAAATAAACCCTACTTTACTTTTTCATGTAAAGTAGGGGAAGAATCTTTGGTACACATGCAAACCCATTTTCCTTAGGAGTCCTTGTTGAGGTGATTAGGTCTATTGTAGGGTGGTGACTTCTATCTTTCCAGATAGTACACCTCTCCTCAAGGTCATACCAGATCACTCTCAATAAGAACATCTGCAGATCTACGTGGTGTCAAAATACATAAAAAGAAGATGTATATTTCCATCCTCATTTTGTCCCTCATAGAGTGAATATGGGAGGATATATCATATACTTTTAGAAATCTCATATGAAAATTTCACCATAGATTTTTCTGGCTACTCCGCTAGAGATGGTTCCTGTCTCCATCTTTCGTAGAAGATCTTGTCTCTTACTATCAATAGTGGTTTTATACTTTGGAATGAATCACAGACTATCTTTCATTCCGTTGACACTTAGGTTATTTCATTCTTAAGTTAATCTAGCCAACTTCTTTAGGTTTTAGGTCCTCACCCCATGTTGGTCTTAAAACCCCCATTGGGTAAAAATAAAAAGATCCAAATAAAAATAAAATATTTAAAGACTTCCTCCTTATCTTTTCTATGATAAGGAAAGATTCATTCTAAAATAATAAAGACAAAATAAATTTTTCATAAATCATGCTTTTCAAAAGCACTCTTTCAAAAAATGCACATAATAAAATATTTTTCACAAAATTTTCTTAAAGCACCCTCATCTAACAATTCTCATAATTGTTACATGTAGGAATCTTCAAAAATAAAATTAACAATCTTTTCCAAAAGCACAAATGAACATCCTCCCTCAATTCACTTTGATGAAGATTTCATTTTCAAAAATAAAATGAACAATCATCTTTCCAAAAGTCAAAATGAAAATTAAAAGTAAAACTTTCAAAAAGCACACATGAACCATTCCATTCAATATACCCACACCCATTGAATGGAAATTTCATTTTAAAACAAAACTAAAATTTTATAAAAGCACATATGAACATCTCCATTCAATATACCCAAATTTATTGAATGAAGATTTCATTCCTAAATAAGAAAAATAACATCATTTGGAAATCTCACTTAAACATATTCCATATATGATTAAGTTGGAATTCCCTCTTTCAAAAGCAACAATCACACACAAAACAAAATTTTCAAAAAATGAGATTGACTTCCATTCCTACATACCCAAATTTGTTGAATTGAATTCTTCTTTTCAAAAATCAAAACTTAACAATCATATTTTCAAAATTCAAAACACATTTGGAACTTCTTTTAGCATACTCAAATTTGCTAAGTGAAGTCTCCAAATTCAAAACCAAAAATTTTCAAACACATTTGGAACTTCATTCAACATACTTAATTTTGCTAAGTGAAGTCTCCAAATTCAAAACCAAAAATTTTCAAACACATTTGGAACTTCATTTAGCATACTCAAATTTTCTAAGTGAAGTCTCCAAATTCAGAACTAAAATTTTCAAACACATTTGAAACTTCATTTATAATACTCAAATTTGCTAAGTCAAGTCTCCAAATTCAAAACCAAAAAATTTTCAAACACATGTAGAACTTCATTCTAGCATATCCCATTTGCTAAAATGAAGTCTCCTTTTTTTTTTCAAAATCTAAAATAAAAATTTGAAACATCTTTGGAATTCCATTTACATACTCAAATTTGCTAAATGAAATTTCCACTTCACAAAATTTCCAAATGTACTTTTGGAACTTCACTCTTTAGCATACCAAATTTGCTAAAATAAAGCTTCTATTTTCAAAATAAAACCAAAACACAAAAATTTTAAACACATATTTTGGAATTTCATTTAGCATACTCAAATTTGCTAAGTGAAATTTCTATTTCATAAAATTAACTTCATTTTTTTTAGCATACCATATTTGCTAAAGTGAAGTCTCCACTTTCAATAAAAAAAAACAAATCAAAACCAAAGAAAACATATTAGGATTCCCTTAGCATGCTTAAATTTTCTTAGGATCCTACTTTTGCAAAAAATCAAAATATCCAAAACAAATGAAACACTTTAGGATTTCCTTAGCATACTCAAATTTGGTAAGAATCCTAATTTCAAAAATCTTTCAAACATGGAAGAAACCTATTGGCGTCAAAAAGCCGCAAGAAAACATATGTCAAGGTGACAGTGTACTTTCATGCCATTTGTAATAAACGGAAAGCCTTAAACTCGATTAAGAAAATTAAGAACTCTAATGGTGAATGGATAACCCAAGAATGATATTAAGGATTCTGTCATTCATCATTTCCAAACTATATTAAATTCTAAGCGTGCTAGATACTTTATCAAACACCCATCTTATTCCTTCTATGATTAATGGAGGATAATCATTTACTCACTATGTGTCCTTCCAAAGAGGAGATTAGTAATACTCTTAAGAACATGAACACTGACTCAGTTGCTGGCCCTGATGGCTATACGACCCACTTCTTTCAAAGATCCATTTATTAAAACCGATTTAGTTAATATTGTTTGATTTCTTTAATGGCGTCCCATTCTAAATACTTTTCAAGCACTTCTATTGTCCTTATTCCCAAAACTAACAATCTCAATCTTGGGGATTTTAGACATTAGTCTTTGCACCTTTTTTCAAAACTCATTGCTAATTAATAAATAATAGCTTACTTTGCTTCCTAAAATCATCTCCCTAATCAAACTAGTTTTGTTAAACACGTAACAATATCGATAATATTCTTCTCGCCAAGAAATGGTTCATGACATTGATATCAATTCTAGAGGAGGCAACATCTTATTCAAACCGGACATCTAAAGCCTTTGATAATCTCTCATGGGACTTTCTCTTTCAAATCCTGAATTTGTTTGGTTTTTCGATAGTTTTATCCGGATTATAAAAAAGATG
This sequence comes from Cymbidium sinense, assembly GCA_021442155.1. Lineage (NCBI taxonomy): Eukaryota > Viridiplantae > Streptophyta > Magnoliopsida > Asparagales > Orchidaceae > Cymbidium > Cymbidium sinense. The sequence continues at coordinate 200,284,398 of CM038217.1, forward strand.
TATCAGAATGTCCGGTTTTCGCTTATCATGAATGGTGAGTCCATAGGTTTCTTTCCTTCCACATGGTTTGAGGCAAGGTGACCCACTATCACCTTCTCTTTATCATCACTATTGAATACTTGTCAAGGAGGAATGATCTTTTGCTAATAAGCCTAATATGTCTTTAAAACTCATGGAGGTTTCCTTCTCATCTTAGCTTTCGATGATTTCATTATCTTCGAACGTTCCATTCAACATGTTAAAACCATCAAGAACCTTCTCAATGATTTTGGTAAAGTTAGTGGTCTTTTCTTAGAAGGAAAATGTTGTTTATTCCTTCAACTAAGATTCCTCCTAATAGACTTAACCAAATATCCGATTACTAATTTTAAGCAAAATCAACCCCTCTTAATTACCTTGAGCCCGCTTTTCAAAGGCCATAAAGATCACACCTTTTGATGATCTAATTCAAAAAATTTCTAACAAAATTTTGGTTTGGGAATTTCATTTACTCTTTGGTATTTACCTTGATCAAGAGCACTCTAAATTCCATGCCCATATACCTTCTTCAAACCATTGTGCGCCAACTCTACCATAAAAGTAATTGAGCATCTTTAAACAAATTTTCTAGGAACCAATACATCCTCTAAAAGAATGCACCGTCATCTGGTCTAATAGTTGTGGTACTCTTGAAGAGGGAGGTTATGTAAATCCATCAAAGAAGTTATCCATGCCTTCTCCTACAAACTTTGGTGGAACTTTAGGAGCAAAAAATAGTCTTGGGCTAATTTCATGACTTCTAAATATTTCCGTAAACATCCTCTCATTTGTCCTTTTAAATTGGGCAATTCTTCATGGAGAAGACTTTGTTCACAAATGGGATGAATCCTTAATTTTTTTTTGGGGCATAAACTCGCAATTCTTTTTTTTTTGGCAAGAAACCGAGTGGTTCTGGCTCCATTGATGACTTACTCTACACTCACTCCACCTCGATATTAGAGTTAATTCATTCGCAAAACCACATGTGGAACACTAGTAAAGATGATCTATTCCTTCCACTTTCTTAAATATGATTACTAGTATTCCTATCACCTAACAATCATGATCAGATTATCTTTAAGTTATCTCATAATGGGGATTTCAACCTTAAAAATGTGTGGATTCACATTAAAGACAATAAGGATTCTTCTATTGTGTTCTCCAAAATTTGGAATAACAATATCCCTTCTTAGCTCTTACTTATCCTAAAAAACTTTATTCCTTGACTCTTTGTTGTGGTAAAGGGTTTTATCCCTCTAAATGTCAATGTTGTTCCCATATTGAGAATGTTAACCATGTTTTGTTAATGGGACTATTGCCTCTAAAATTTGGATTTGGTATGACAATCTATTCAACACTATCAATTTTAATTATTCTTTACTTTATATCAACTTCTTGAAGTTTACTATGACAATGCAATTAAAGGTCATATTAAAATCATAATCGCCATTACTCTTATTTGGTTCATATGGATGGACCAAAATGAAGCTAAACATAGTGGGATTCTATGAATCACATGAGGATTTGCTAGAACTAAAACAAAATTTGTGACTTATTTAAAGCCAATTTAATCCATCACAAGCATTTTAAAGGTGAAATCGTCGCTAATAAATAGGCCTCAACCTTCCGCACTTTACTATAAATGATAGAATGGTTTTGAAAAACCTTGATCATATTATTAAAATTAAATGGCTTCTAATAATGGCTCGGTTGTGGAGGCATTTTCGTATTCTAAGGGTATTGTTCATGTGCATTGTTTATCCTTATTTCATGTCCTTATCGAGCTTATGGTCACAAAGCTCTAGAAATTTGTCTTCAAAATGAGCTCAATATTTGGATAGAGGTGGACACTACTACCATTGACCTTTTGACTTCTACCAATATGAGCAATGCTTGTTTGTACCTCCTCAAGCAAACTAGGGCTCTTCTCTCTTAATAATTTTACCATCACTCATGTTTCATGTGAAGGTAACGCATGTGCGATTACCTTGCAAATCAAAAACATGTATCATCCTCTTTAATCAATTTACATTACCAAAATACCATTGTTAACTTGGACAATTTGCTTCCTTACCTCGTAATCTAAGTCTCCTCTTCGCTCTCTTCTTGGTTTTTCGTCCTTGTGTCCTAACTGACATTTTCTTTTACTGAGTTATATTTTACTTCATTTTTCTGCATGATGAGGACATTTAGTTTTTTTATTGATACTTATCATCCTCGATGTTGTTTTTACGGGAACCTGGACCCCATTCATCATGCCATTTCTGTTTCTTTGGTGGAATCTGTGGTGCTTTTCTTCCTTTCTTCCTCCTATCAATGTTCTTGTGCTTTCTCACGATCATACGACCTTCTTACCCTTAATGGCTAACTTATGTTGCAATAGTTGCTCTAATGGGAGTGACTCATTGCTTATTATTTCGGCTAGTTGCTTCATGGTGTGGAATCATATCTAAGCCTTTGTTTATATTGTAATCGCATCTATTTGGTTTACCTTCTTGGATTGGAGTGCTATTATAGTGTGGTACTATAGTCCGATGTTACTCGCTTTAAGACTTTGGATGTTTGTGGATTTGGTTTATCGATTAGTTGGGCTTCGCCTTTAACCGCTATAATATCCCTTTTAGTGCTATTAGTATTGTGCAGATCACTATGTCTTATCAACTGTTCTACTTGATCATAAACTATGGTTGGTATACTCTCAATGACTATTATTTTGGCAAGCCTGTGGGGTATTTCTCCAAGGATTGTAATAATAGGGATATTGTTGATTATGAATGTTCCTTATGTCGTAGTCTTTAGTGATTTGGTTCCTTGAGGCTTCCAATCTTTTGCCTCCGGTTTTATTTTCCGCAAAGAAGCTTGAATTTTCTCAATGGATCATTATCCTGCATTTGCTATGATTGTGGGTAATTTTGTATTCATTGATTTTTGGTTTTCTATTTTCCTTGTCCAGCAAGATGCCAACATATGGATTGTTGTTTGTCCTCGTGGTCTTCTCCATTTGTTATGTTGTGAACATGCCTTTTTTAAATATCCTTTTTTTTGTTGCTGAAGGGCATCAATGGTTTATCTTATAAGCATAATGGGATTATTGGCAATCTTATTGGTTATTATTGTCACTATCCTTGTGTTGGATCATGGTGATTAAGCACCTCTATCGATCTCATTTCTCTCAATGTAATTTGCTTGGGGTGGGGTGCTATTCATTATCTATCCTTTCATTTACTTATATAATTTTGGTGGCCTCACCATTGGTCTTAGCTATCCCGTTATTGGTCGGAATTAAGTTCTGGTTTACCTTGCAGATGTTGTTGCCGATTGCAGTGGACTTTGCTTTGAACCCCTTTTGGTCTCTTTAGTTGCTTATCTGACTAATGTGATCTATCATATCTCTTTATTTTTTCTTCCTCTCTTGATAAACCCAGATTTGTTTGTTTATATTGGATGGGAGGCATTATGACATGCTAGTGGTTTTGTTGTTTTGATTGTTTCATGTCCCGGAAATTTCCGCTTGGTTTATCCGCCACCCTTGTTGGCTCCTTCTATGTTGGTCGCAGAATTGGGTCCATCGCTCAAAGAAACAATTAGCCTGGATGCTCGATGGTGATGGTTTTAGAGATTTTTTATGCCTTCAAGATAACCTTATGGCCTAATATCTACTATGATTGGGAGGTTTTATGGCCAATCTGTAGTCCTTCCCTATCAATGTCGTCTTCATTGTTGGCTATTTTTTTTTGCTTTGGTTATCCATTGTCCTATCTTTCTTTTTACATTGTTGCATTACTTGTTTTCGTAGTTTCAGATTCTGCTATTTTTATGGGCTATTCATCTCAATGTTGAATTTGCATTACCAACCTGTCTCTATTCCTATCTCGGTCAGTTTGGTTTGTGTAGTTTTTGTATTTAAAAGAGTGGTGTTATGGGAAGTTCGCCTTTTGTTGTCTTGTTCTCTCTTATATGTTGAAATGGATTATCAATTTTGACGGTATGCTACCATGGGAGTAGCTCTAAATGTCCTTACTTGTTGTTTTTTGGTGGTTGTTCTTTCCATAGCTATTCCTTTACAATTGTATTTCTCAATTACTCATATGGACATAAAAGGGGTTGTTTCTTCAAAAGTTTCAATTATATATCTTATGATGGGAAGGTCTAAACTATAAGATCGTTGACTTGATTAGCATGATCGCACAGTTATCTCATCTGTGTGTTTTTTGGTGGTGGGTTTATATCTTTGGTTTCACTTGGATATGAGGCTCTAGCTAAGATGTCTAATTTGTTTATATACTCATGTCGATGACTATATTGCTAATATCTTTCTTGAATGAGACAACTTACCATTTAGCTCTTTGCAAGTACCTCTCTATTTTAGATATGATTGTGTTTAGGATTGCAGGTAATAAAGTTCATAAGACTATCAACAACTTTACCTCCTCACATTTGTTGGCTATGATGGTCGTGATGTTTTCACTCACTTTGGTATGGTAGCTCATGTGATGTAACCCTTCTAATGAAGTTTGGATGCTCAATTTTGCATCCGCCAATTTGGTGATTGAGCAGCCTTCTTTATCAACTTTCCTATTATCACTCTCGCTTTTATTGTTTTCATTCACCTCTCTATTTGTATTATTTTACCCTCTAATCTCCTCTCTAGTGTCACTTGGGTGATTCTCCTTGTTCTCTTGGTGTTTTCTCCATATTACCAAGCTCTCTACAACCATCGAGGATTGGCCTTAATCTTCCTTTTCATTATTATGTTAGCCATATTGTATCTTTTGATTGCTTTAATGTTTTCTCTTGCTTTTGGATGTACTTAGATGGGGATTTACTCAGTGATTGTAGCTCTTGAAAAGAGAGAGTTTATCCTTTTAAGGATCTTGTAACCTTTTTTTTGTGGCAATAAAATACCCCCGTATAATGGGGTTTCCTTAAAAAAAAAAAAAACACACTTAGGTTCTTCACTTATCATACTTAAATTTTCTAAGTGGGAATTCCAATTTTTAAAATCAACAATAATTCACAAAAAGAAACAATTATTTTCAAACACTTCACATAGCACACCCAAATTTGCTAAGTGAGTAAAATTCCAAAATACCAAATCAAAAATAAAACCAATTAACCCTTACTTTAACATACCCAAATTTATTAAAGGAAAGGGTCCTCAAATCAAAATCTATGGAAGCATCTTTCTAAAAATATTTGAATCCATTTTTCAACATACCCAAATTTGTTGAAGTTGGATTCATTTTCAAAAATTCCTCTTTCCAATCAAATTTCTAAATCTTCTCTAAATCTATTTGAACCCCACCTAACACTTCCAAGATGTTGGATGTGGGTTCAAATTTTAAATTCAAATTCAGAAATCAATAAAAATAGAAATATGATCCAAGCTTGTTTCCAATATTATAGTTTCTTAGCATCAGTCACAGTTATAACCACAGTTCACTCCTTTAGTTTTTCAGTTGATTAGAAATGGCAAGCTCACAGAAGTTTGTGTTCACTTTCCCCTATGGCATGTACTTGACCTTGGATCAGGCCAATCTCCCCCAAGCTGAGCATACCCACCTTATCCATTTTGGTAGAGGTTTTAAGGGGGTGAAGATCACCTATGAGGACACTCATAAGCTGCACGCCCTGTGGTTTCCCGTGTTTCCTCCGTAAGGGCTAGCACCCACTCTTTGGCACCCTTTAAGGGTAAGGCTCCTTTGATCCCAGAGATTGCCTCCCCAACCTTTGAGGTTGGGCCTAATTCTTGCTCCACTCATTCTACCAAGACTTAGAGGAGAAATAAAAATTGCATGATTAAGTGGTATCATACCAGGATTGCTAGGGAGATGGAGGCCGCTACGTGGTCAATCGTAGAGGAGGTACCTACTCTGACCACCCCGCTAGTTATAGTGAACCAGTTTTATCCTCTCTCCGAGTTAGACAGAGTGGATGCTAGGAGGATTCACAATTCACCTCCACCAGTGGTTCAACACCCCCTCACCACTGCAGTGAGGTTGTATGCCTCCACCTTTATGCTAGGTTGGTGAGCTACTGACATTCTGAGTCTGACACTCAATTTGATTTGAGATCTATCATTCTCCACAGCATGGGGAAACATATTTCAATAGGAGAAGGCCAGAGAGGACCATACATATGTTCATATCACTAGTAGGGAGAGGCAGAGGTTCAGTCGCCAGTCGGAAGCTTCTACACTCATCAATTTTCCAGTTCGGCATGCTACCCGTGCCGACCATGCAGATAACATTTTACTCATAGAGATGACCCATCATAGGAAGAGGGTCCATGTCCCGAGAGAGTCAGTGGTGTCTCCACCACACCGCTCCATGCCCCGTCCGCCATCACCCATTCATGTTGCAGCATCTCCAGTTCCGCCAAAGGCCATGCAGGCCACATCCTGGGAGAAGCGTACCTTATTGGTGATCCGGTTATGACCGAGGGATCCTATTTCATCTACACCGCCTACTATGATGAGGCCAAGCTCTCTTGCTCGACCTTCTGCCCCTGTGGTAGTGAAGAGGGAATAGCGACCTTGAAGCATAGTGGCCGTCCCTTCACCAACACCACTAGTTCAGTAGGACATGGAGATGGTGGCAGCTATTGTAAAAGGAGCAGATGATAGCCCAGTTGCACTGATGATAGTAGAACCTCCTAGGAATGTCACCACTTTCAAATTTAGTGACAATCAGGAGTGTGTCTCTTCTAGTGAGTATAGTCCCCATAGGATTGACTCTCCAGTAGCAGGCGAGGTCCGGTGCCTCTCAGTACATGACAGTGATCACACAGATCAGCCAAAATCATATGCACCTATTCAGATTGATCATTCTCTTGAGGAGATAGTAGCATATTATCTTGTAGAGAAGAAAGAAATTCTAGGGTATGACTGGCCAGATGAGGAGAAGATCAGCTTTGATCCCAACAATGATGATTTGTTGGGAGACTCAGCTGGGGTCTATCTGGTAGATACCAGGGGATCCCTCCTCAAGGAGCAGCTAGCCATGGAAGGTGATGAGATTGATTAGGAAGACACAACCCAATTAGCCCAAAACCTTTGATATCAGTTAAAGAAGAAACATGAGTAGATAGATAGGATGGTGAGGCAGCTTGTGGACTTGTTAACGGTAGTCTCAATACTTCAAAAATAAGCCCCTAGCAGTTCATCCTACTATAACAGATATTAGGCAACCACAGTTAGTGCATGTCTTAGACCCAGCCAAGACCTTAACTCCCGTTGAGCAAGGTAGCACTAGCATGTGTAGAAAGGTAATGAAAATTACTTCCATACAGGAGAAATACATCAGATCCATGATTGAGCAGCAAGTGAAGGAAGCGTTGGCTCAATCCTAGGGAGGATCATCAGTTTCGAAGGGTAGACCCTACTCGAAAGAATTTGATGCAATCCAATATCCCAAGGGTTTCATTCCACCTTCCTTCAAGAGCTTTGATGGCAGTGAAAACCAAAGGAAGCATATTGCACACTTTAGAGCTAGTTGTTGCAACGCTTGTGGTTGCGGCACTTTGCTATTCTGCCTCTTTGTCAGTAGTCTAGCAGGGATAGTTTTTGATTGGTATGCTGAACTTCCAAATGGTTCAGTAAAGAAATTTGATGAGTTGGAGCAACTCTTTATCAAGAGATTTCGAGCTCAAGAAACACGAAAGTGATCTCATTAGCACAACACCACCCACTTAACTATATTCTCGATGAAAACTGAGATGAATGAGATTCTACAAAGGATATCCATTGCCCAAAGTTCTGTACCCATGAAGGTTGGCTAAGAACTAGATAGGTAGATGGGGGAAGCAACTAACTAGAGATCAGTCTGAGAGACCACAACCTCAGCAGCCTTTGCTTCCACCTTTTTTACCACCACTGAGGTAGCCCTAGCACAGTAGCCTCCACGATTAGCACCGCCTCACCACATACCATCAAGAAGAAGCATACACATCCCGCCGGTGTATAGTCCACCTACTCTTTTAGATAAGCTTAACAAACCTTATTCATTTAAGAGGGAGGTAATCAGAAAGATCTTTAAGAATCTCTTAAAGAAGCCTTATTTTCAGCTACCCGAGCCTAGGAGATCGGAGGAAGTGGGCAAAAGCCATGATCCTAACTTTTGCCCCTACCACCGTATACTAGGTCATGTTTTGGAGGATTGCTTCAGATTTAAGGACTGACTTGAATATAGCTTCAAGATCGATGCTGTAGTTATCCTGAAGGAATACCTTGTGGAACAACCATCCAGTTCCATTAGGGTAATCCTTGGGGATACTTGTGATTGTTTTAAAACAAAAGAAGAAGGTTGGGATATTTATTTATCCAAAACCTCTAAAAAGATCATCCAGAAGATCAAAAAACTTTTCATGCAGGTGCCTGAGTTAGCTAAAACCTTCAATATCAAGGAAGGTTTGCAAGTTGCCAGTGCTAAGTCGGGGAAAGGGGGAGCTCAGCAGCAACAGTAGCATGTGTTAGCCTGGGATAGCCCAATAGCGCAACCACCGACCGAGTCCAACCTCCATTCTACCATTGCAGCTACCACATCAGTGACTTCCTCTACTTCAGCTAGTTCTTCTTCTTCTACTAGTAGAACTCTTGTATCGATGGATAAGGGCATCAAATCCCTTACCCCACTCACTTTACTTGATTTTCAGTTTGTACCACCTATCCAATCCAAGAAATTGAAGAATAAAGCTAGCTTGAATTACATCTGTGTCACTTCTGATGGGTTGTCTACTTCTATTCTTAATGATATCTCTTCAAGTAAAAATAAATATAATAATTTTGATCTTCCTCTTTTTGATTCAAATTTGGACTTTCATACTATGAATACTATGGGTTCACCTCTTGAGATAGACTTGAAATCATCCGATTCTGAGGGTCCCATTGTAGAAGCTGTAGGTGAGCCTGATGTGCAGGTAGAACATTCTATTACCCTGCCATAAGTGATCACCGAAGTCAACCTCCCTAGCAGAAAGGTTCTACCTCCTAGGGTAGCACCTCAAGATAGAGGGAAATAAGTCATTGGTACAGAGGATTGAGAAGACACTCCACAAGATACTCCACCCTTGGATATGCTTGTGGAGGATCAGTCCAAGGTGGACTACAATGTCCTTTCTCATCTAAGAAAGTTGCCATCTAAGCTAAGCATATACGATGCCCTTATCTTATCCAAAGAGATGAGGGAATCATTAATCAAGGATCTCCTTGATCCTAAGATATGCTTAGCTCAGCTGACCGCTATAGGTGAGTAGGCACATTACAAAAGAAGCCCAGGGGATCACCTTCACAGATGAAGACCTACTTCTGGGGGATTTGGAGCATAACTGTCCCCTCTACATCACACAAATGGCGCATTTACTGTGAGTTCCCACAGATCTAGGTGCATCGGTAAACATTATGAGTCTAAAGACCCTTGCTTATTTGAGGATCAACATCTCCACACTCTGAGGAGATCGGATGATGTTGAGAGGATTCAATGAACAAGGTGAGCGGGCTTTAGGTTCCATAGTGTTACTTTTGGAGATAGGTGATTGGAAGGATGAAACTAAGTTTTACATCATTGATTCAAATACTTTATTCACTGCTTTGCTCAGTAAGTCTTGGATACATCAGAACAAGATAGTTCTATTCTCCCTCCATTAGTGCATCAAATTTAGAAAGGATGGGATTGAATACCGTGTTAATGGAGATGAAAAATCCATTTTTAGTTAGAGAGGCTAAAATTTATGAGGATGTGACCTACTATCTTCCTCAAAACTCCTTTTCTCATGAACTTGGATAAAACTCAAAATCAAAAGAAAAAGAAAATGAAGAAAAAGAAAAGGCAAAAGAAAAAGAAAAGAAAAATAAAAATCCAAGTGAACAAGAAAGGGGAATTGAAGAAGAAATAGATCCGCATATCACATTCCACTCACAGTTCATTCCATCATATGGACATGTGGGTAGGATGACTCAACCTCCACCAGGTAGAGGTAGAGGTAGAAATAGAGTCAGTTCTAGAGGTGGAAGACCCCCTGGTTGGCCATCAGCCAACATAGGTCATGTTCTAGTTCATAGGAGTACCCCGACTATTCACATAGACTTGGAATCCAGCTCGAAGGATGAGTCTAATGTGATTAGTATAGCAGCAAACACCTCTCAACGGGTTCCATTAGAGGAGACTTTCGATCCAGACGGTGACGAAGATCGAGCCTCCATATAAAGCAAAGTATTTGAATCAGGTTTATGTGAGAATATTAGGTAGTAACTGAGAACCTTAGCTCTAACCTCACTTTCATCTCAAAATGTTGAAGGCTTAGTAGTTAAGGAAGCACTTAATTCTTCCAGTGATATGAAGCTGAAGAGATTCTTCTTGGGATCATCATCCTCAAGTCCTGAAGTTGATGTAACACTTGAGGAGGATACATTTAAAAAATTAATGGAATTACCATTTGAATTTTACTTGCCTTGTGTTCATAATCTTATACAGAAAGGTTTAGTTCCTCATACATGGTCCAGGCATAAGTTAGAGTATTTTGAGAAGCTATGGAACAATACAGGTAGGGAAGCACAATCGAGAGCAGGACTAGGATTTGGTATAGTGGATCCAGTCGATGATGATGATTACTACTTAGTTGTTACCAATGATTTGAAGTATGATAGGTTCTTTTACACAACAGTAACTCTTATGAGAATGCGTGTTTAGAAATCTCAGATGATTCAGATGATCTCCAAATAAAAGAGGCACTGCTAGAATTTGAAGAGGAGATCCATTCAACAATTGACAAGCTTAAAGATATTAACCTCAGGATAGAAGAAAATCCACGCTCGATGTACATTAGTTTATTACTGAATGATGAAGAAACCAAAGACTTAGTTAGGGTATTGACTGAGTTTAAAGACTGCTTCACATGGAGTTGTAAAGAGATGCCCGTATTATCTCCTGACATAGCAGTCCAGAAGTTAGCAATAGATCCTAACGCTACCCCTATCAAGCAAGCTCCGAGATGCAAGCGATTAGAAATCAAATAATAGGTCATTTCTAAAGTCAAGAAGCTGATCGATGTTGGCTTTATCAGGGAAGAAAAATATCCTACCTGATTAGCCAGTGTCATCCCAGTTAAGAAGGAGAATGGCCAAATTCATATATGCGTTGATTTCAGGGACTTAAATAAGGCATGTCCTAAGGATGAGTTTCCTCTTCATATACTAGAATTAATGATGGATATCGCCTCATCTCATGTAGTTTTCTCTTTCATGGATGGGTCATCTTGCAACAAAATCAAGATGTCTCCTGAAGATAAAAGAAACATTGCTTTCTGAACCCCGATCAGAATCTTCTGTTATAAGGGCATGCCTTTCGGCCTTAAAAATGCTGGTGCTACATACCAACAGGCCATGACTCAGATCTTCAACGAACTCATCCACCATCAAGTTGAGTGCTATGTTGATGATCTAGTAGTCAAGAGCAGAGAAAAGGAAGACCATCTCTTTGACTTGAGAGTAATTTTTGAACGGTTAAGATAATATAACCTCAAAATGAATCTTCTAAAATGTGCATTCAGAGTAGCTTTATAGAAATTCCTTGGGTTTGTTGTTTGACATCGGGGAATACAAATAGATCTAGAAAAGATTAAAGCTATCTTAGAAATGCCACCTCCTAAGAGTCTAACTCAACTCAGATCCTTCCAAGGATGATTGGCGTATCTAAGATGATTTATTTCCAACTTATCAGGGAGATGCAAACCATTCTCAGCACTTGTCAAAAAGGATGCCAAGTTCAAGTGGGATGATAAGTGCCAGCATGCCTTTGAAGACATCAAGCAGTATTTGGTGAAGTTGCCGTCTAGCCCTATCTGGTAGGCCACTCATCCTCTACACTGCTGCATTAGACGACTCTCTCGGTGCTCTGTTGGCCCAAGCTAATGATGAAGGGAAGGAGAACACTCTCTACTACCTCAATCATCATCTTATTCCTACTGAAGCAAACTATCCTCCTATTGAGAAATATTGCCTAGCATTGATCTTTGCCTCACAAAAGCTATGACACTACATGCTTTCTCATAAGGTGAACTTATTTCTAGAACCAATCCACTATAATATCTCATGACATGACCAATGCTATTCGACCATTTGGCATGATGGTCCATGATTCTCTCACAGTTTGATATCACATTTGTACCCCTCCATGCAGTAAAAGGACAAACACCAGTGAATTTCTTAGTAGCACACCCACTTCCTGTTGATTCTTTGCTTAGTGATGACCTCCCCAATGAACAAATCATGAACTTAGGGGAGGTTGACAACTGTCGATGGGAGATGTATTTTAATGGTACAACTTCTTTTCATAAAGGGGAAGCACCATGATCTACTCTTCTAGGAAAGGCAGGGGCAGGAATAGTTCTTTAACTTCAGACCGTGATGTGCTGAGATTCTCATACTATCTTTTCAACCCCTGCACTAACAAAGAAGCCAAGTATGAGGCTTTGATTTCCAGTCATGAGTTAGCCATCACTATCGTCAAGAGCATCAACATCTTTGGGGATTCTCAGTTGGTCATCAATCTGATTGTCGGGTCCTACAAGGTCCTCAAACCCAAGCTTCGTCATTACCACAAGTATACCATGAAGATGTTGGCCCAAATTCTTGAGGTCACCATCTACAAGGTTCCCCGAGTAGAGAACACAGTAGTAGATGCTTTGGCCAAACTTGCCAAAGAATTAGCATGTTAAAGATGAGTCCATTTTAATAAGGATCCAAAATAGATAAGTCCAATCCCTTATTGATGCTGAACTCATCAAGAGACTTTCTCTTGAAGGGGAGGTTGCTGTTTCCAAAATGGACATGGAGCTGGATTGGAGAAAACCATTCATAGACTATTTGAATACTGGTAAACTAGCTCAAGAAAAGTCACACGCCCATTAGGTGAAATAGAGAGCTCTCTCCTAGCTCTCGTTGATGGCACCATGTATGGCTGTCCTTTGACCAAATAGGGTTATGCTATTTAGATAAACATGAAACTCGTGGCATTATAACTGAGGTACATTCAGTTCTATGTGGAGTGCATCAATCTGGTCTGAAGATGAAGACAAAGATCAAGAGACTAGGATACTACTGGCCTTCAATGATTACAGACTACATGGATGTAGCTAAGAGATGCAATCAGTGTCAGGTACACAGCATGATCCTCCACCAACCACCCAACATTATACACCCTACATTGGCCTCATGGCGATTAGAGTGTTGGGGGTACCGACATTATGGGTCCGATTGATCCTCCTTCTTCCAAGGGGCATCGATTCATTTTAACTGCCACCGACTACTTTTCCAAGTGGGTGGAGGCAATCCCACTCAGAGAGGTCACAACTCAGCATGTACTTCAATTTTTTAGGAACCATATAGTATATAGATTTGGGGTGCCTTGATGAATTATATTCAATAATGATACGCATTCAAAAGCACCAAGATCAATAGCTTTGCTAGAAGACATGATAGAGATTGGAGATACTCATCCAAATACTGTCTCTAGAATTGCCTCAGTTTCTGCCTTTGCCTATGCTTAGTGGAGGTTGAGTCATCCTACCCACCTGTCCATATGATGGAATGAACTATGGGTAGAATGTGATATGCAGATCTACTTCTTCTTCAATTCCCCTTTCTTGTTCACTTGGATTTTCATTTTTCTTTTGCCTTTTCTTTTTCTTCATTTTATTTTTCTTTTAAATTTGGGTTTTATCCAAGTTCATGAGAAAGGGTGTTTTGAAGAAGATAGTAGGTCGCATCCTCATAAATCTCAATCTCTCTAACTGAAAATGGCTTTTCATCTCCATTGACATGATATTCAATCCTATCCTTTCTGAACTTGATGCGCTGATGGAGGGAGGATGGAATTATCTTGTTCTGATGTATCCAAGGTCTACTGAGCAAAGTAGTGAACTAAGTATTTGAATTAATGATGTAAAACTTAGCTTCAGTCTTCCAGTCCCTATCTCCAAGGGTAACACTATAGAACCTAAAGCTCACTCACCTTATTTATTGAATCCTCTCAACATCATACGATCTCCTCAAAGTGTGGAGATGTCGATCCTCAAATAAAAAAGGGTCTTTAGACTCATAATGTTCATCGTTGCACTTGGATCAATGAGAACTCTGGCAAGTCTGAATCTTCCCATGTCAACTGTGATGTAAAGGGGACGGTTGTGCTCCAAGTCCCCCAGAAGAAGGTCTTCATTTGTGAAAGTGATCCGCTGGGCTTCTTTTGTGTAATATGCCTCCTCACCAATAGCGGTTAGTTGAGCTAAGCATATCTTAGGATCAAGAAGAGCCTTGTTTAATGGTTCCCTCATCTCTTTGGATAAGACAAGGGCATCATATATGCTTAGCTTGGATGGCAAGTTTCTTAAGAAAGAGAGGACATTGTAGTCCACCTTGGGCTGATCCTACACAAGCATATCCAAGGGTGGAGCATCATATGGAGGGGCTTCTTGATCCTCTATACCAATGACTTGTTTTCCTTTATCTTGAGGTGCTACCATAGGAGGTAGAACCTTGCACTATGGAGGTTGACTTTGGTGATGTCGTGTGGCAGGGTAATGGAAGGTTCTACCAGCACATTAGGCTCATCTATAGCTTCTTCTATGGGACCCTTAGAATTGGGTGATTCCTAGTCTATCTCAAGAGGCGAACCCATGGTATTCAGAGTAGGAAAGTCCAACTATGAATCAAAAAGAGGAAGATCAGAATTATTATAGTTATTTTGACTTAAAGAATTATCATAAGAATAGAAGTAGATAACCCATCAGAAGTGACACAGATGTAATTCAAGCTAGCTTTATTATTTAATTTCTTGGATTTGATAGGTGGTACAAAGTAAAAAATAAGTAAAGTAGGTGGGGTAAGGGATTTGATGCCCTTATTCGCCGATACAAGAGTTTCACTAGTAGAATAAGAAGAACTAGCTGAAGTAGAGGATGTCGCCGATGTGGTAGCTGCAATGGTAGATTGGAGGCTGGACTCGATCAGTGGTTGCACTACTGGGCTACCCCAGGCCGACACATGATGCTGCTGCTGCTGAGCTCCGCCTTTCATCGAGTTAGCACTAGCAACTTGCAAACCTTCCTTGAGGTTGGAGGTTTGAGCTGACTCAGGCACATGCAAGGAAAGTTTCTTGATGTTCTGGATAATCTTTTTAGAGGTTTTGGATAAAGAGATATCCCAACCTTCTTTAGTTTTGGAAGGATCACAAGTATCTCCAAGGATTACCCTAATAGAACTGGATGGTTGTTCCATAAGGTATTCCTTCAGGATAATTACATCATCGATCTTGAAGCTATGTTCAAGCCAATCCTTAAATGTGAAGCAATCCTCCAAAACATGACCTAGCATACGGTGGTAGGGGTAAAGTTAGGATCATGACTTTTGCCCACTTCCTTCGGTCTCCTAGGCTTAGGTAGCTGAAAATCAGGCTTCTTTAAGAGATTCTTAAAGATCTTCATCATTACCTTCCTCTTAAATGAATAAGGTTTGTTGAGTTTCTCCAAAAGAGTAGGTGGACCATAACTACCTAACAATGGGTATGTGCGCCACTGCTATTAATGATATGGTTGAGGAGGCGGTGGTGCTGGCCATGGAGGCTGCTGTGGAGTCCTGTAGGGCTACCTCAGTGGTGGTAGAGGAGGTGGAAGCGAAGGCTGCTGAGGTCGTTATCTCTCAGACTAATCTCTAACTGGTTGCTTCCCCTTATCCATTGCTATCGCTGCCCCAGGCTTCTTTAGACCTTCTACGACTTTTCTTTAGGAAACTGGTCTTGAAAAGGTAACTATTTGGCCTATCTTTGTAGACTAGCCACCTTGTTGATTAGCTTCTCAAATGTTTTGATAGTGAAGCCCTTAAGCATGAAGGCAATAGGGCCATGGATATTCTTTAGAAGAATCTTAATGGCATGCTGCTCAGATAATTGTGGCTCACATTTCATACTCAGGTTACGCCATCGAGCATATAGTCAATAAGGAACTCACTTGGGTGTTGTTGTGGTACAACTAGATCGCCAACAGTCACCCTTTGTTGAGCTCCAGTAAACCTCTTAATAAAGAGTTGCTCCAACTCAGCAAATATCACCAAACAATTGGGAAGTTCTGCATACCAATCGAAAGCTATCCCTACTAGGCTATTGATGAAGAGGCGGAATAGCAAAGCGTCGCTACCACTGGTGTTGCAACAACTGGCCTTGAAGTGTGCAATATGTTGCCTTGGGTTTCCACTGACATCAAAACTCTTGAAGGAAGGTGGCACGAAACCCTTGGGATATTAGATTGCATCAAATTCCTCCAAGTAGGGTCTACCCTTTGGAGCTGATGATCCTCCCCAGGCTTCAGCCAATGCTTCCTTCACCTGCTGCTCAATCATAGATCTGATGTCTTTCTCCTATATGGAGGCACTTTCCACTACCTTCCTATACATGCTAGTGCTACCTTGCTCGACGAGAGGTAAGGTATTGGTTGGGTCTAAGACATGCACTAACTCTGGCTGACTAATCTCAACTGTAGTAGGATGAATTGCTGGGGCTTATTTCTAATGTACTGAGACTGCTGCTAACAAGTCCTCAAGCTGCCTCACCATCCTATCTATTTGTTCATCTTTCTTCTTTAATTGATATCAGAGGTGTTGGACTGATTGGGATGTGTCTTCCTACTCAATCTCATCACCTTCCATAGCTTACTGCTCTCGGAGGAGGGATCCCCTGGCATCTGCCATGCAAATCCTGACTGAGTCTCCCAACAAATCATCTTCATTGGAATCAAAGCTATTCTTCTCCTCATCAGACCAATCATATCCTATGATCTCCTTTTTTCCATGAAATAGTGAGCTATTATGTCATCTAAAGATGATCTATCAGAACGGGTATAAATCCTTTCGACTGACTGTTGATGGGATCCACATCATGAACTGTGAGGCATCAGACCTCCCTAGATATTGGAGAATCAATCCTGTGAAGACTGTAGTCACTAGAAGAAATGCACTCCTGGCTATCACTGACTTTGAAATGGGTGACACTCCTAGGAGGCTCTACTATCATAGGTGCAACTAGGCTATCATCTCCTCCGTCTGCAACTGCTGCCACCATCTCTGTGTCTTGCTAAATTGGTGGTGTTGGTGAAGGGACGACCACTATGCTTTGGGGTCTCCATTCCCTTCACACCATAACTGGGGTAGAAGGTCGAGTAGGAGAGATTGGCCTCACCATAGTAGGCAGTGTAGATGGAATGGGATCCTTTGGCCATAGCCGGATCACCAATGGGGTTCTCTTCTCCCTGGATGTGGCCTTCATGGCTTCGGAGGAACTAAAGATAGCGGTGTGGTGGAGACACCACAAATTCTCTCAGAATAGAGACCATCTTCCTATGATGGGTCATCCCTGTAAGTAAAATACTATATGTGTGATCGATGTGGACAGCGTGCTGTTCAGGGAAATCAATGAGTGTAGAGGCCGCTTACTGCCGACCAAACCTCTGTCTCTCTCAACTAGTGATCTTCATTATAGTGCGGGCCTCTCTGGCCCTCTACTGCCATAGGTGCTTGCCCACGTTATGGGGGATAATAGATCTCAAATTGAATTGAGCTCCGGACTCAAAACGTCCATAAGCTCCGTCAACCTGGCATAAAACTGAATGGAGGTTGGCATATGACCTCCTCCTCTGGCTAACTGTGGGCCAGTATTGAGCCACTGGTGGAGGTGAAGTATGGATCTTCCTAGCATCCTCTCTGTCAGACCCAGAGAGAGGATGAACTGAGTTCGCTATAACTAATGGGTAAATCAAAGTGGGCACCTCCTCCATAATTGACCGTGTGGCATCCTCCATCTCCCTGGCAATACGTGTATGGTACCACTTAATCATGCAGTTTTTATTCCTCCTCTTAGTCCTGGTAGGGTGAGTGGAGTAAGAACTAGACCCAACCTCAAAAGTTGGGGAGGCAATCTCTAGGATCAGAGGAGCCTTACCCTTAGAGGGTGCTAATGAGTGGGTGCTATCTCTTGCTAGGGCAGCACGGGAAATCACAGGATGCACTGAAACTAGTGTTGATGCTGGTACTATCACTGGCACTAGTGCAAAAATTGTCACCGCTTTCCTCTTTAGAGAGGGGATATCAGAGTTTGATGGTAAATCAATCTGAATGACCAGTTTCTTCCCAATCACTGCGGTCTTGATAACAATTGTGAGGGGAGTTCCCTCACAGGTGATTCTTACCCCCTCAAAACCTCTACTAAAATGGATGAGATGAGTGTAATCAGCTTGAGGGAGATTGGCTTGATCCAAGGCCAAGTCCATGCCATAGGAGAAAGTAAACACAAATTTCTGTGAAGCTGCCATTATAGTTAATTGAAAATTGAAAACTGATCTGTAGCTGTAACTGAGATTGATGCTGAGAATTTGCAATGTTGGAAACAAACTTGGATCAAATTTCTATTTTTATTGACTTTTGAATTTGAATTTAAAATTTGAACCCACATCCAACATCTTGGAAGTGTTAAGTGGCTTTCAAATTGATTTGGAGAAGATTTAGAGATTTGATTGGAAAGTGGAATTTTTGAATATGAATCCAATTTCAACAAATTTGGGTATGTTGAAAATGGGTTCAAATATTTTTAGAAAGATGCTTCCATAGGTTCATGTTTGAAATTAGATTTTGATTTGAGGACCCATTCCTTTAACAAATTTGAGTATGTTAAAGTAAGGGGCAATTGGTTTTGTTTTTGATTTGATATTTTGGAATTCACTCACTTAGCAAATTTGGTTGTGCTAAGTGAGGTGTTTGAAAATAATTATTTTTTCTTTGGTTGTTTTATCTTGTGAATTATTGGTGATTTTGAAAATTTGAATTCCCACTTAGCAAATTTGGGTATGCTAAGTGAAGAACCCAAGTGTGTTTTATTTTTTATTTTTGTAAAAATTTTGGAAATTTTTTGAAAATA
The DNA here is from genome assembly GCA_021442155.1 of Cymbidium sinense. Lineage (NCBI taxonomy): Eukaryota > Viridiplantae > Streptophyta > Magnoliopsida > Asparagales > Orchidaceae > Cymbidium > Cymbidium sinense. Next base: position 200,303,366 of record CM038217.1, read on the forward strand.
GAACTCTTAGAAAATTTGAGTATGCTAAGAAAATCCTAAAGTGTTTCATTTATTTTGGATATTTTGATTTTTGAAAAGTAGGATCCTTAGCAAATTTATGTATGCTAAGGGAAACCTAATGTGTATCTTTTTGATTTTGATTTGTTTTTAAAAAGTAGGATCCTTAGCAAATTTATGTATGCTAAGGGAATCCTAATGTGTTTCTTTTTTGGTTTTGATTTATTTTTTGATTGAAAGTGAAGACTTCACTTTAATAAATACGGTATGCTAAAAAAATGAAGTTCCACTTTATTTTTTGAAATGAAAATTTCACTTAGCAAATTTCAGCATGTTAGATGAAATTCCAAAAGATGTGTTTAAAATTTTTGTGTTTTGGTTTTATTTTGAAAATGGAAGCTTCACTTTAGCAAATTTGGTATGCTAAAAAGTAAAATTCCAAAAGTGCTTTTGGAGATTTTGTGACTTAGAAATTTCATTTAGCGAATTTGAGTATGCTAAATGAAATTCCAAAGCTGTTTCAAATTTTTGTTTTGGATTTTGAAATGGGAGACCTCATTTTAGAAAATGGGGTATGCTAAATTGAAGTTCCAAATATGTTTTGAAAATTTTTATGGAATAGATATTTCACTTAGCAAATTTTGAGTATGCTAAATGAAATTTCCAAAAGTGTGTTTGAAATTTTATTTTTGGAAAAAGGGTGACTTCATTTTAGCAAATGGGATATGCTAGAATGATGTTTCAAATGTATTGTAAAAATTTTTGTTTTTGTTGATTTTTGAAAAAGAAGATTTCCATTTAACAAATTTGGGTATGTAAGATAAAAATCAATTATGTTTCATTTTCCAAAGATGCATAGTTTGTGTGTGATTGTTGCTTTTTGAAAGAGAAAATCCCAACCTAATCATATGTGGAATATGTTAAGTGGTATTTCAATGTGATGTCATTTTATTTAGAAATGAAATTTTCATTCGATAAATTTGGGTATATTGAATGGAGATATTCATATGTGATTTTGAAAAATTTAGCTTTGTTTGAAAATGAAACTTCCATTCAATAAGTATGGGTATATTGAATGGAAAGGTTCATATGTACTTTTTTTAAAAAAATTATTTTTGATTTTGTTTGAAAATGAGACCCCCACCCAATAAGTGTGGGTATATTGGATGGAGAAGTTTCATATGTGCTTTTTGAAAATATGAAAATCCCAACCTAACACATGTGGTATGTATTAGGTGGAAGTTTAAAGTTATGATTTTGCTTCAAGAGGTAATATCCATTCAACATATTTGGATGTATTGAATGGGAAGGCCCATCTTCAAATTTTATGCTTTTAAAAATATGATTGTTGGAATTTTATCTTTGAAAATGAGGTCTTCACCAAAAATGAATTGAGTGAAGAAACTCATTTGTATTTTTATAACATTTAATTGGTGGAATCTTATTTTTGTAAAGATGATCTTACATATAATAATCATAAAGAAAAATTTTGTGCAAAATATTTTATTATGTGCATTTTTGAAAGAGTGCTTTTTTGAATAGCATGATTTTTGATAAGGATTTATTTTGTCTTTATTATTTTAGAATGAATCTTTCCTTACCATAGAAATGATAAGGGAGAAGTCTTTAAATGTTTTCTTTTTTATTTTTACCCATTGGAGAACCCAACGGGGGTTTTAAGACCAACACAGGGTAAGGTCCTATAACCTAAAGATGTTGGCTAGCCCCCATAGTTAATTTCATCCTAAGAAATAAGATCCTTTAGGAACACTCTCGATTAAAGTAAATGATCATTGTCTCCAAAGATTTTAATAGGTAGAACTATCATTCGATTAGTTTGTTTTATAAGATCAAATGAGATTGATCAAAGAGAGGGAATTATTATCGAAGTCAAAGAAAGAAAAGTAGGAGATGCTCACAATGCTAGGAAACCTAGCAAGCATCTCAAACTATCCTATGGTTGGGCTTTATATTTTTGAAATTGATTTAATTTGTTTGAGTTGAATTCTTCAATAGAAATTTAGGGATTATAATTCCATGATACAAGGTTATGCAAATGCCTAAGAGCTGAGGATTTATGCTTATGACCCATAGAAGGAAGAAGCAACCTCAGAACTTAAATCTAGTGAGCTTTAGTGAGGGCCAAAAGCATGACCTAAATCTAAGAAAAAAATGTGTATTTGGTTTGCCTCCATAAGAGAGGACAAACCACCCGATTGCTTGGACTTACAATCACCTGGGGATGGCTGCCAACTAACTCCTCCAATGGTTTTAAATTTATGTAGGCAAGTCATATGCTTTATGCAAGATAACTAGGCTGTTATTTATTTAGAAAGGGACTAAGTCTTTAAACTCACTCCCTAAAGAGACTAGATCATATAAGGGCATGCTTCAAATGACCTAAACCTAATGCAAATCATATTACATGTCATTTTCATTTTTGGATAATCATTTGACTCAGGCTTATATGATTCATATGCCTAATGCATGAGAAGTAAGATTATTGACAAAAATCAGCGAGAAGGGAGGAGGTGTGTTTCCACCATGGCTCTCAAAGGTCAAGCCAAGTTTCTCTGGCAAAAGTGGAAGCCCTCTAATCAACAGTGAAAATAATATGCATTTGTGCATGATGTTATAAAAGAAATACTCATCCAGCTAAGGGGTTACTAATTCATTTATCTTGATTTTAGTCAAAGCTTTAAGTGAGGTTATAAGTTCTTTATTTTTAATTTTGAAATGTTAAATTTGGTAGAAGATTTATTTTTCCCTAAGAGCCTAATCTACATCCAGGCCATACATCAAGCAAGAAAGAAACTAGGGAAAGGATGCCATCTTATTGCACAAGCTAAATAAATCATCAATCAATTTATAAAACTAACACAAAAGAATAAAATGCCATTTGTGATCGGGCACCATCAAACCCAAAACAAATTGGGTAGTCAAGCTCTACCCTTATACAACCCGAATTACAAATGAATTAAGTACAATTAAGCAAGGAATTCATTATTATGGGGGTCTTCAAGCTTCATTTCTTCATTCTTCTTTGCTTCTTTCTTCTTCTTTTCTCCGTTCTTCTCTGATTCCTTCTTTTGGATGGTTGAAAGGTGATTGCTCTAAAGGCTTCACATGGTGCTTAACATGAGATCTTATGACCAATGTTCATCCTAATCCCCCATAACAATCATTCTAAAATTTTAATTGTAAAATTACATAAAAAGGAAAAGTAAATCTAGCTAACACCTCCAAAATATAGATTAGCTAAACAAACCATACAAATCCCAAGCATGTATATTGGACTTAGCTCCCCACACATGGGTAACCAAGTCCACCTAGCCTATTGGATTATGCTTAGGGGTATGAATACCTGCACAACAAAAGCATTTATATTTTTATTTATTACAACACCCCTTAAGCACAATCCCCTGTAGAAAATAATGAGTAGACTAAATCATCCTACCATTTATTCTATGCACATTCACCCTAACATACAGACTAAAACAAAACATCACAAAATAAAAGTAAATATCAAACCATACACCGCCCTAACCTAAAGCTAGAAGTGGTGACTTAGTCTATTGTGTATGCTTTATAAGGTTTGTATGGTATGCTTAGCTATGGTTTTAAGGTTTGTATTTTCTAAATGTGAAGATGTTCAACTTAGATGGGTGGTTTCATTTAAGTGTTTAGTTGATTTGGGTTGATTTTATTTTATATTTTTTAATTTAGTTTGAATGAATCCTACAATTAATTACTAAGTTTTAAAGAGAAGGAAAAGAGGGGAGAACTTCTCTTTCCTTCCCTACATTAAGTAATTCCTAAAGTAAATTCATGTTTGGTTTCAATTAGTGAATATTTTATTATATATTTTAATTAATCCTAAGTTTATATTAGTTCTAAACAAACCTTTTCAAAAAGAAAGGCATTTTAAGATTAAGTAAAGTGAACTAAATTCATAAAACACACATCACTTCATTTCTTTCCCAACATATATAACATGCATATGAATGAATTCTAAGCATATATATACATACAAATGAGAATGTTTAGTACACTTTATGATGAATGCTAAGAGGTTTATTTAAGAAAATTTGAATACTTTATGATGCATGATTTTCATTAAGTAGGAAAGAGGTTTTCCTATCCATTATTCACATGCACACATGTATATATGAAAGGCATAAGTGAGTATTGTTAACCAGGGGTATAAGGTACAAGATCTACTTAGGGCTACTTAAAGCCTCGCAACCTTGGGGTTATCCAGACTAATATACCACTTTCCTTAAATACAAGCATATGTACCAAAGAAATAAATGGAAAAGAAAAATGCAAAAGTTTGTACTTGATTATTTATTTTGTTTGTGCAATTTATATGTACAAGTGTAGATATCCTTCTTAAGTAATATCATAGGAATGAATAAGAAATGGAATTAGGCAAGTGTTAGGTTCTTTTCAAATGAACTAAACACTTTACCAAATCCTATTCAAAATTATACTAAAAGAGGGAGAAGGAAAAACTAGAACATCCTTATATTTTACTCACATGCAAGCTTATAAATAAAATATAAGTAACACACTTTCAGTTTTGATAATTGATTCATATATTTTGAAAATAATTTGGATTTAATAGTGATACTAGACACTCATATTTCTATCTTAGCCAAAATATGAAATTTGACATAAAAGGAATATTTCACTTTCATTTTAATCTTTGAAAAGAATGAATGCATGAAATTCATAAGACATACACATTTAAGCATGTTAGGAAGGAACTAAAATGATGAAAGTATGTAAACACATTCACCCTAATTAATTCCTAAAGATAATCTTAATAAATAAGAAAGCTTAAAGCAAATCAAATTATTTTTAAAGAAGGTTTGGTTTTGTTTTGAGTTTGATTTAATTTGAGAAATGTGAGGTGAGTTTACTGTTATTAACCCATTCCCACATGTGTATTATATTTAAGTTCAATTTTTAAATGATTAGATCTAATTTTTTATTTTTATTAGGTTAGGGTATGAATTAAGTGTATTAATTACCCCTTACCTATACCACCTTAGCATATTTAATCAAATAATTATGAGCCAATAAGATGACATAAAATATCACAAAGAATTTAAATTTGTAATGCTCCTAGGAAGAAAAGGCCTAATACAATTTGGCTCATGATTAATGATTAATTAAACTAAGTGGTTTAACTTAAGTAATTTCATAACCCTCTCACACATGTGAGTTGGATTTTAATTTCCTTAATGTATTTAGGCTCTTAAACACCTAAGCATCTATCTAAGATAGATTAATTAAGTTCTTGAAGGTTTTAGAATTTTATGAAATTATTTAAGGGGGTAATTAGTGAATTAACCCTTAATTAAGGATGGATTAAGGAAGAAAAGGGAGTTTAGGGAATATCTTAAAGGAAGTACCCCAAAATTATTCTCCAAACCTCACACTCACTCAATCAAAACTTAATTAACTCAATCAGAGGGTTAAACCACTAATTATTCCTTTCATTAAGCTTAATTTCATTAAGGGAGCAATTAAGGAATGAACTAGGAGTTCTCCTAATTAAGCCACCAATAAATCCCATTAAAATTAGGGAGGGAAGAGTCATCCCACTAATTAAGCACAAAAAGTTTGCGATTAATCAGTGGAGTAATTAAAGGGTAATTAGTAAATTAAGATTCATAGTAAAACCCAAATTTAGGGAAAATAACTATTCAAAATCAATTAAAATTAATTTTAAAATATTATATGTTCAATTATCTTTCATATGGAATTTATTTCATATTTTTTTTGATTTTCTAGACTTAGATATGAATTTTAGAAGATTTGGTAATTAATTAGAAATTAAATAATCTCTAATTACATTATTAATCTCATCGGCGCCATGTGTGCCACTGACATGGCATGCGTTTTCCACATGGTGTGATGAGATTGGATACTTAACCCATCACATTATAGCGCCATGTGGGGGCGGCACTACGCGCTTTCTCCTTAGTCGTCTGATTAAGGATCGGACCGCTGAGATTAAAGCCACGGATCTAAGGGAGGAAATTATGGATGCTACGCATTTTAATCTTGGTCGTCCATCCAAAATGCATGGATGGACGGCCATAAATTCATCCCTATAATCCTCTGTGAGCCATGGAGATCGTCCATGTTTGAGGGCATGATCCGAGCTCGATTGAGCTCGGATTGGAATGAAAATTAACCCACACCATCTAAGCATGAGTACAAGAACATCTAATAGTTGCATCAACCTAGGATTGAAACTCACTTCACAAAGGACCAACATACATTTAACTTAAGCTCAAAAAAATGGCATACCTCACCGACACTCGATTCCCTTAGAGAAGCTTCATCTAGTTAAGACAAAACTTTACAGAAGTTTGGTGGCTTTGAAATTGAGTAGATGCTTCTATGGGTCAACTCCTCCTTGCCTTGAGCTCAGCCTTGATCGAATTGGATCCTCCCTTGCCTTTGGAGCTTGGAAAAGAGCCTGAGCAAGTTCAACTTGGTCCTCTGATGGAGCTTGAAGAAGGAATTGGGTTGATGTTGAGTGTGGAGTAAATTCAAACTTCAGTCAAGCTCCCCTATTTCAAGTGATGAAAATTGAGAAAATCAAGTTTCAAACTCTCTCTAGGAAGCTTGGGAAGACTCCCTAAGGCTTGCTCTGAGTTCCTATGCTTCAATCGACTGAGGGAGAGTGAAGATTAAATTAAATTAGGGGGAGTATATCTCCCTCTTGTGCAATCGAATGACCGAGAAGGATTATGCCATTTTTGATCAATATGCCTCATGCAATGAGTTGGTTAGGTTGTTTTGAATTGCATGTGGGTCAATTTTGGCCAGAGAAGGAGTGGGTGAGGTGGCCATGTGCTTGAATAGAGTGTAAGGAGGATTTCCATGTGGCCATTTCAATGTGAGTGGTCAGTTTGGCCATTGGGCTAAGTTGGGCTAACCCAAACCCATTGGGTTGGGTGCACCACACTCCCTAGTGTTCACTTATCCACTAAGAGAGTGCTAAGTCAATATGGAGAGGATTTGACCAAATTCCAAATGGATTTGGCAAAAATTTACCCTATGGACTAGGGGTAAAATGGTCATTTGACCTTTAATTTAGTTTGGGTATGTTTGATATGATGTGAAAATATGTTTGGCCAAGTTTCATTGGGTTTGGAGTTGGTTTGATGTGATTTGGCTCATGTTGACCCATTTAGGTCAAAATGGGTCAACTTGGGTCAAGTTGACCAAATGGTCAAATTGGGTCAAACCAAGAGTTGGGTCAAGTTCATATGATCATTTGAAATGTTTTGGTGGCTTTGGTTTGATTCAATTTAGTTTAGGTTTGAATATGATCACAAAATGAGGATGAAATCTTTGGGTAGTGTCTTATCTACTATTTCATCTGCCTTCTAAAAATTACACCAATACTTAAATACTCTTTTCATCGAAGTGATTAGTGGAGAATTTTCGGATCCCACACTAAGGGTGACTACTGAGAGAGCGCTGCCTGGGGACTTATCTCATCTCAAGAGTAATCATTCTATAAGGAGTTTTGCTGACACTACCTTAAAGATAGGATACCTGTTGGGAAAATGTACCGCTGGGGGTGCCTTCTGAAAATTACACTGACACTTAAATACTCTTTTCATCGAAGAGATCAGTGGTGAATTTTTAGATCCCACACTAAGGGTGACTACTGAGAGAGTGCTGCCTGGGGACTTATCTCATCTCAAGAGTAGTCAGGCGATTCCTATAAAGAGTTTTGCTGACACTACCTTAAAGATAGGATGCCTGTTGGGAAAAGGTACCACTAGGGGTGCCACCTAATCCATAAGTGAAAATATATATTTTGGTCATAGGTTTGTGTGGACATTGTTGGTGTGCGAGGGACCACACTGAGAAGGAGCTTATACTATCTACTAGACCAAGGGAGAATCTGCATATCCGTAAGATGGACTCTCCTACCATAAGGGTGGATACTAGGACAAGGGAACTGTCCAATCCAAGAGTAACCTAGGTAGTGTCTAAATGGGGTCACTAAGGACATGATTCAAATAGAGTGCCCACAGGAGAGATGCTAGTTGGGGCTTTATCTAGGACCCTATAAAAGAAAGACTATAGGTATACGGTGGCTAACTCCAGGAGAAAGCTTGTAGACTTACATCTTCCATGTGTGGTGTATTCATCGAGTGAGTCGCTATCAGCATAGCGATAACCAACCAACCTAAGGTGATTGTCGATTTGCGATGATCAATATGAAAGAAGGCTTGTAGACTTACATCTTCATAAACAAAAATTATCATACGGATAGTCTATTTTCGGTGGGATAAATGCTATCCGACCTAGGGACCAAGTAGAGAGTCCTGTGTAAGGACTAGACCCAGACTTGAAGTAGTTGTTAGTGGGAAAGGAGCCACTAGAAGACTTATCCTAAGCCTAAAATATACTCAGCCCAGTCAGTGCATGATGGCTAGCTCAAGAAGAAAGCATGTAGGCTTATATCCTCTTAAACAAAGTCAACATAAGGAAGCTCACCGGTCGCGCAATGAGGCTTACCAAACTAACAAGGTGCTCGTCGGTTTGCAATGATCAAATTAAGAAGAAAGTTTATAGACTTACATTCTCTAAACAAGGAATCACTGAGGTGACACACTAGCAGGGTAGCATGTCAGGCCGACCTAGAGTAGCTAATGAGTGAGTGCCACAGGGGCTTTATCCCACATCAAAGTATCCTAAGACAAACAATATGTGTTTGTTTTATGTGATTGTATAGTTTGTGTTGGTGTTCTGTTACTAAATGATAGGATGCCACTTGGGTTCCTTACAGGTACCCTAAATATATCATGGCAGATTCACAAGCAAAGATATTTCTCTCCAATATGAAGAGATAAAATTTGAGATGAAAACAAATTTTATTGATAATTGTTTTGAAATAAGATTTATGGATAATATTTCATTAGTTAGAGCCTATTTATTGGAAGCAATGGGAGCTCTCCCTTACAATTTATAGGCTAATAAGATCCTCTTTGGTAAGCATTCTCTAAGGCAAAAGGGCCTTCCCAAGTGGGTTCAAACTTGCCTCCCATCTTTCGGTGGAAAATAATTGGTCTTCTTAGAACTAAAATAAGCTCTCATACTTGAAAAGCTCTAGGACAGGCCAACTTGTTATGAGCTTGAATCATTTTGGCTTTGTAAAACTCAAGGTTCTGGCATGCCCAGAGGCATCTCTCCTCCAAACCTTTGAGCTCTTCTAACTGCAACTTGGCATTCTACTCTATTGTGATCTTACTGCCCACAACTATCCTTAGTTAGGGGAGTTGCACTCCTAATGGTAGAATAGCTTTGGACCCATACACTAAGGAGAATGGGGTAGATTGAGTTAGAGTTCTGTATGTGGTGCAGTAAGCCCACAAGGATTCAACTAACTGCTCATGCCACTCTTACTTATTGTCATCGAGTGTCTTCTTTAATATCTGGATGAGAGTTTTGTTAAAGGCTTATGCTAAACCATTTGCCCTTAGGTAGTAGATGGTAGAATATCTCCAATATATGTTGTGTCTCCAGGAAAAGTTATTAATTTTAGTGCTCTTAAATGGGGTACCATTATCAGATATAATTCATCGAGGCTCCCTGAACTTATATACGATATGGTTCCTAAAAAATTGGATCACATGCTGAATTGTGACCTCTCTAAGTGGGAGTGCCTCTGCCCACTTTCAAAGTAGTCAATCGGACCCACTATGTCGGTACCCCAACACTCAAATGGCCATGAGGCCAAGGTAGGGTGTAGAATGTTAGGTGGCTGATGTAAGAACACACCTTGTACCTGACATTGGTGGCATTTCCTAGCTACATCCATATAGTTTGATAATTACCGAAGGCCAATATTATCCTAGTCTCTTGATCTTGGATTTCATCTTCAGACTGGATTGATGTGCTTTGCATAAACCTGAATGTACCTCGATCATGATCTTACGGGCTTCGTGTTTGTCTAAATAACATAATCACATATGATTGAAGGATCGTTAGTACTACCATCTATGAGAGCATAGGAAATGGCTCTCTACTTCACTTGATGTGCTAATGACTTCTCTTGATGTAGTTTTCCTATATTTCGATAATCCATGAATGGTTGCCTCCAACCCAACTCATCATCCTTTTTGAAAATGATAACCTCCCCTTCAAGAGAGAGTCTCTCGATGAGTTTAACTTCAACAAGGGATAAGACTTGTCTATTTTGGACCCTTATTAGTATGGAATCATTTTTTGGACATGCCAACTCCTTGGCGAGCTTGGCTAAAGCATATGCTATGGTATTTTCTCCTTGAGGAATCTTATAAATAGTAACCTCTAGGATTTGGGCCAATAACTTTATATTGTACTTGTAATAATGATGAAGTTTAGGCTTTAGAACTTTATAGCGATTTGGTTGATAACTAATTGTGAATCCCCGAAGATATTATTACTTTGGATGCATAGCATAATGGCTAACTCCAAATTGACAATCAGATCCTCATATTCTACTTCGTTATTGGTGCATGGATTGGACAGATGATATGAGAATCTCATCACATCGCGGTTTGGAGTTAAGAGAACTATTCTTACCCCTTCCTTTTCTGAGGGAGTAGATCGTGATTTTTCTCTTTTTTGAAAGGAAGCCGCAAAATACATCTCCCAATGGAGAATTCTAGTGTCCCCTAAGCTCATGATTTGTTCATCAGGGAGGTCATCACTAAGTGGGGAATCAATAGGAAGTGGTGTGCTGCCAAGAAATTCACTAGTGCTTGTCCTTTTTCTACACGGAGGGGTACAAAAATGATATCAAATTGTGATAAAATCATGGACCAATGCACAAATCATTTTGATAGCATCGACCGTGTCATGAGATATTATAGTGGATTGATCCTAGAGATCATGTTCACCTTATGAGAAAGCATGTAGTGTCATAGCTTTTATGATGCAAAGATTAAAGTTAGGCAATACTTTTTGATAGGTGGGTAATTTGCCTCGGCAGGAATTAGATGATGACTAAGATAGTAGAGTGCATTCTCTTTCCCTTCATCATTGGTTTGGGATAACAAAGCACCAAAGGAGTCATCTAATGCACTAGTATATAGTATCAATGGATTGCCTGGGATAGGGGCTGCTAGAACTAGCAGCATCATTAGGTAGTGTTTGATGTCTTCGAAGACATGTTGACACTTGTCATCTCACTTGAACTTGGCATCCTTATTTACAAGTGCTGAAAATGGTTGGCATCTTCATAATAGGTTAGAAATAAAGAGTCTTAGATGCGCCAACCGCCCTTGAAATGATCTGAGTTGAGTTAGACTTTTAGGCGGTGGAATTTCTAATATCACCTTGTTCTTCTCCAGATCAATTTTTATTCCGCAGTGCCGGACAACAAATTTAAGGAATTTCCCTAAAGCTACTCCGAATGCACACTTCATGGGATTCATTTTAAGGTTAAATTATCTTAATCGTTCAAAAACTACTCTCAAGTCAAAGAGATGGTCCTCCTTTCTTTACTTTTGACTACAAGATCATTGATGTAACATTCAACTTGATGATGAATGAGTTTATCGAAGATCAAGTCATGGCCCGCTGGTATGTAGCACTAACATTTTTAAGGTCGAAAGGCATAACTCTATAGAAAAAGATTCTAATCAAGGTTCGAAACACAGTGTGTCTTTCATCTTCAAGGGCCATCTTTATTTGGTTATAACAAGAAGAGCCGTCCATTAAAGAGAAGACTACATGATATGAGGCAATTCCCACTATCATTTCTAGGATTTGTAGTGGAAATTTATCCTTTGGACATGCCTTATTTAGATCCCAAAAATTGACGCATATGCAAATTTAGCAATTCTTTTTCTTAATTGGAATGACACTGGCCAACCAGGTAGGATATTTTTCTTCCCTAATAAAGCCAACATTGATCAGTTTCTTTACTTCAAAAATGACCTACTGTTCATTGTCTAATCATATGTGTCTAGGAGCTTGCTTGATAGGGTTAGCACTAGGCTCTATTGCTAGTTTGTGGATTGCTACATCAGGAGATAAACCGAGAATCTCCTCATAGATCCATTTGAAGTAGTTCTTAAACTCAGTAAATAGTCTAACTAAATCATTAGTTTCAATATCACTCAATAAAGAACTGATGTATGTCAGACATGGATTGTGTTCAATTCTTAAGTTGATTTCTTTGATCTCATCGATGGTTGCTATGATTTCTTCTTTGAACTCTGGTGGTGCATCCTTGACTTCAAAGTCATTTGGATCATCTGAAGTTTCTAAACACACCTCCTCATATGAGTTAGCATGATTTGAAATAAACCAATTAGATTCCAAATGATTGGTGATGACTAGGCAATGATTGTCATCATCGATTGAACCCACTATACTGAATCCCAGTTCTAGCCTTGATTGAGGATGTCTGCTTTGATTGTCCCATAACCTTTCAAAGTAGTCTGACCTATGCTTAGACCAAGTATATGGAATTAATCCCTTCTTTGCTAAATTAAGAACATAAATCGAGTACCAATCAAAAGATAATTGTATTAAATCTTTATACGAATCATCCTTTCTACATTAGTTTCCTGACTTGAGGATTATGCTCCTAAAAAGAACCTCTGAGTTTTTCCATCTGTGGATGGCTTAGGGGCATCCTTAACTACCAAACCCTCAACTTTTTATGAGGAAAGTGGAGTTAGAGTTAAGGTTCCCAACTGATGCCTGATTGTCTCATAATGAGACTTGGATATATTTATGCTTTGATTTGCAGCCCAGTCTTCATCACTATCCTGCTCAAATGTCACCTCGAAAGGGATCTACTATTGAGAAGAGTTGGCTAGTGTGCTAACCACATAAGACTCATCCTCTAATCTAGATTCTAAGTTTATATGGATATCAAGTGTACTCCTGGTGGTTGGGACATACCTCCTATTGGGTGGCCAAAAGGGAGGCTTTCCTCCTTGAGGGTTGCCTCTGAACTGTCCTCAGGCTTTGCCTGGTGGAGGTTGGGTCATCCTACCCATATGTTCGTATGGAGCAATGAACTGTGGGTGGAATCTAATGTCAGGCTCTATATATTCCCTTGAGTCCATGTCTCACTCTCATTTATTTTTTTCTTTATCTTTTTTCTTTTCCTTTTCTTTTCTTTCTTTTTTGTCCCTCATGGGGATCTTGACTAGATTTGTAAGAACAGACTTGTTGGTTTTGGGGAAGAAAATAGGCTGCATCCTCATATATATCGATCTCATGAACTGTGAAAGGTTTGAGATCTCCTTTAACGTAGTACTCAATTCCACCTCTCATGAACTTCATGCACTGATGTAGAGAGGATGAAACCATGTTATTTTCATGTATCCATAGTCTCCCAAGCAAAGCATTGAACAATGTAACCGAGTCTAAGATATGAAACTTGGCTTCAGTCTTCCAATCAATCTCTAATGGAAATACTATGGATCCTAAGGCCCCCTCACCATGTTCATTGAATCCTCTCAACATCATCATCTCCTTTTGGAGTTTGGAGATGTCAATCCTCAAGTAGGAAAGGGTTGTTAAACTCATAATGTTGACTGATGCACCTTGGTCAACTAGAACACTTGATAACCTGTATTTGCCAACGTCCATTGTAATGTAAAGAGGGCAGTTGTGCTTGGTCATTCCTAGAAGCAAGTCTTCATCACTAAATGCAACTCCTAAGGTGTCCTTTGAGCTATGTGCCTCCTCTTCAGTAGCAATCAACTGAGCCACACATATATCTAGATCAAGAAGAGCCTTGACTATAGATTCCCTCATCTCTTTAGATATGACAAGGGTTTCATATATGCTTAACTTAGCTGGCAACTTTCTAAGATGTGCTAGGATGTTGTAATCAACTATAACTTGGTCATCTACAAGCATATCTATAAGTGGAGCATCTTGTGGAGGGGCTATCTGCTTAGTGGAACCAATGACTTATTTACCCTAATCCTAAGGTGCTACCCTAGGAGGTAGAACTTTGCCACTGCATAGGTTGACTTCAATGACTTCTTAAAATGATGAACTTGTGGAAAGTTTTACCTTCTCATCAGGTATACCTATAGCTTCTCCTATGGGATCCTCAGAGTCAGTATCTTAAGAGGTGAACCCGATTGATTCAAAAAAGGAAAGTCTAATTCTGAATCAGAAGAGAGGGGATCGAAATGACTAGTGCTATCATTATTATTTTCTAGACTTGGAGAGTTTTCAAGAGGAATAAAATCTAGAGTATCAAAAGTGGACAAGATGTAAGTGAAAGCTTTCTTCATTGATTTTTTTTTGAGTGGAGGTACATGATAGAAATCTAATAAAATAAGTAGATTAAGAGATTTAATGTCCTTATCTGTTGATATAATGCTCTTGTTAAAAGAAGAGGAGCTAGTGGAGGAAGAAGTAGTATCTGCAACTGTGGATGGAGTGTTGTACTCAGATGGTGGTTGCACCACTAAACTATCCCAGATAAGTAAGGTGGACTACTACTACTACTGTTGGGCTATCAAATTCTTCAAGTTATCTTTGACAACTTGCAAATATTCCTTGATGTTGGAGGTTTGAGCTGCTTCATGCACATGTAAAGAGAGTTTCTTGATTATATAAACTACTTTTTTAGAGGTTCGGGATAAGGCAATATCCCAACCTTCTTTTATCTTAAGAGGATCACAAGTATCCCCACAAATTATCCTAATAGAGTTGGATGGTTATTCTAGTAAGTATTCCTTAGGGATAACTACAACGCATGACTTGTAGCTATGCTCAGGCTAGTACTTAAAAGTAATATAATCCTCTAAGACATGACTACTTATGCAGTGGTAGGGGCAATAGTTAGGATCATTACTCTTGCCCACTTTCTCTGGCCTGTTGGGCTCTGGTAACTGAAAGTCAAGTTTCTTTAGGAGATTCTTAAAGATTTTCATAACTACCTCCCTCTTGAATGAATATGACTTATTCAATTTATCAGCAAGAGTAGGTGGGTAATAGCTACCTAGCGGTGGATAGAAATACCGCTGTTGAGTATGCCGCTGAGGTGGTAGGAATGGGCATTATGGTGACTATGGCAGTTGATATGATGGCCAAGGTGGTGGCAGAGGAGGTGGCAAAGGAGGCTACTAAGCTCGAGGTCTCTTATACCAGACTCTGGTTGGCTACTTCCCTCTATCCACTAGCACAACTATCCCTAGCTTCTTCTTAAACATCTTCTACGGCTTGGGCTGAGATGATTGGTCAGGAAAATGCAACTATTTGGCTTCTTCTTGTAAGCTAGCAGCCTTGTTGATTAGTTTCTCAAATGTTTAGATGGTAAAGACCTTAAGCATGAAGGAGACCAAGCCATGAATATTCTTGAGAAGAATCACAATGGCATGCTGTTCAGATAGTAGCAGCTCGCATTTCATGCTTAGGTTGCTCCACCTGAGAATATAATTAATAAGGGACTCATTGGAATTTTGTGTCACTAAAATAAGGTCACATACAGTCACTCGATACTGAGCTCCAATAAACCTCTTGATGAATAGGTGCTCCAACCTAGCAAAAATACTAACCGAACTGTTGGGCAGTTTGACATACCAATCCATTGTAATCCCTGCTAGCCTACTAACAAAGAGTCTGAACAAGAGTGCATCACCGCCACTGGCTCTAAAATGTGCAATATGCTGATGTGGGTTCCCACTGCCATCAAAGATCTTGAAGGAAGGCGGCACAAAACTCTTGGGGTATTGAACTATATTGAATTCGTCCGAGTATGGTCTACGCTTTGGAATGGATAAGCTCCCCCTGGCTTGCACCATCACTTCCCTCACTTGCTACTCTTCCATATGCTTGTTATTCTTTTCATGCATAGAGGTGCCATCTATAACCTTCCTATACAAGCTACCAACATCATCCTCTATGGTAGTGCACCTAGGACGATCTAAAGTATGCACTAACTCTAGTCTAGCAGAGAGAAGGTCAGAAATGGGTCAAGTGCAATGCTAAAACTACTGCCATCAACTCCTCTGCTTTCTTCTCCATCTTGTCAATGTGATCATCTCTCTACTTGAGCTGGTGGAGGAGGTGCTGAGTCGAGTGAGAAGTGTCACCTTCCTTGAGCACAACACCTTCTTAGCTAAGATGATCCCGTTGTAAGGACCCCTGTGTATCAACATGTAGACCTTAGATGTGTCGTCTAACATGTCATTATCATTAGGATCGAAGCTAACTCTATCCTTCTCCTGATCTGAATGGTCACTCCTAAAAATTTATCTTTTCTCAATGAAGTAGTCTACTAATATGTCATATAGTGACCGATCTACTATGCTTGGCTGGATTAGTACGAACACCCGCTGATTGCTAGTCGTAGGACTGTGCTTTTCTACCTCTATACAATGGATTCTGCCTACTATTTAGACTTCCTCACTGGGATGATCAACTATCATGGGGACTATGTCTGTGTCCACTCCCCCTCTCCCCCTCTGTCTGTGGTGGTGGTGATGTGATGATGATGCTCTTTAGTCGCCACTCCTTCCTGACCACAGCTGAGGTTGAGGGTCAAGCAGGGGAACTCGATCTCATCTCAATAGGTGGAGTGGATGGAGTCAGATCCTTGGGTCATAGCTAGATCACATGTGGGGATGGTCTTTCCCTAGATGGGTGCTTCTAAAGCTTGGCGGGAGTGGTAGATGCTGTTAGCTGAATGGGTGATGGCGGATGGTGAGGGGAGTGGTGTGATGCCAACATTGACTACCTCTTAACTGGAGATCTCCTCCTATGTAAGATTGCACTAGTTAAAATAATATTGTTCAAATGATTCAGGCAATGATCGGAAATCCATTAGAGTCTTGCTAGCATACCTCCATCGCTCTCTTGCCCCCAGGATACCTCCATGGCTCTCTCCTTATGGATCTAAACCTTAACACTCCTAGGGATCATGGATCTCAAATTGAACAAGGTACCGAACTCCGAGCATACGTAAGCTATGTCGACCTAGCATAGAACAGTCCTAAGTTTGGCATAGGGCCTCCTATGATCCCTAGCCAGTGTCTCATAATATGCGGGTGGAGGAGGTGATGTAATGAGCCTCTGGTAGTCTTCCTCTCCATCTGTAGCTGAGAGGGGGTGAAACCTACTGCCACTCAGAAGTGGAGAGGTCTCACGAGGAGAACCCTTCTCAGCTATGTGGGAAACAACATCGAGCTCTCTAGCTGCTCCCTCATGATCCCGCTTAATCTTTCAATTTTTATTATGGCATTGGGTGTAGGTGAGCAAAGCATAGTGGGAGCTAGAACCTGCCTCTAAGGTAGGGGAGAGTATCTCGGAAGCCAAGATAGCCTTCCCCTTGGGGTGACCAAAGAGGAGGTAGCATATGTCAATAGAGCTATGGCAGGGGTGACTGATTGAACCTGTGTGGAAGTAGCTGGTACTAACATTATCACTGAACGGGCATGGGAACCACTACGACCTTCCTCTTCAAAGAGGGAAACTCAGAATCAGATGGAATATCTAAGCGGATGAGTGGCATCTATCCTGCCACCTCCTGCCTACTAACAGTTGTGAGGGTCATCCCCTCACAAGTAATCTGGACCCCCTCAAAGCCACAGCCAAAGTAAATCAGGTGTGCGACATCAGTTGTGGTGTGATTGGCCTGATCCAAGGCCAGATCTACACTAGAAGGGAAGGAGAAAATGAACTTGCTAGGAGCCATGATCACTACACTGGCTGAAGGCTAGAAAGGCTGACTGTACTAAAATCACTACATTCATTTGAAATGTAACTGAGTCAGACCCTTTCTTTAATAATTGTCTTCAATCATTGATCCTTAGATTAGATTTAGAATTTGAACCCACACCAACAAATTTAGGTATGGTATGTTGGGTTCATTGAATTTTTGAAGAGATTTTTGATATATGAGGAGAGATTTTTCTGCATGGTTTTGATTTAGAACCCATACTCAACCAATTTAGGTAGGTTGAGTGGGGTTCAAATATTTGGAGAGACTTTGAAAATATATATGTGTTGTATGTCTTGTTCGAAAATTTAATTTAGAAAACCTTTACTTAGCAAATTTAGGTATGTTAGAAAGGTTTTTAGTCATGTTTCAAAATTTTGTGGAAACATCTTTGCTTGTGATGATTGGTCATGTGTGTGATATATGTTGATTTGATTTAGAAGTGGGGCTCTTACTCAACAAATTTGGTATGCTAAGTAGAGGCCGAATGTGTTTATGATTTTTGAAAATGAGGCTCTAACTTAACAAATTTAGTATGTTAAGTAATAGTCAAGTGTTTTGTGATTTGAAAATGAGACTCTTACTTAATAAATTTGGTATGTTGAGTAGGAGTCAAGTGTATTGTGATTTGAAAATGAGACTCTTACTTAACAAATTTGGTATGTTAAGTAGGAGTCAAGTGTATTTATGATTTGAAAATGAGACTCTTACTTAATAAATTTGGTATGTTAAGTAGGTGTCAAGTGTATTTATGATTTGAAAATGAGACTCTTACTTAACAAATTTGGTATGTTAAGTAGGAGTCAAGTGTGTATATGATTTTGAAAATGAGACTCTTACTTAATAAATTTGGTATGTTAAGTAGGAGTCAAGTGTGTTTATGATTTTTTGAAAATGAGACTCTTACTTACCAAATTTGGTATGTCAAGTAAGAGTCAAGTGTATTTAATGTGTGTTGATTGAAAAATAAGGCTCTTATTTAACAAATTTGGTATATTAAGTTGGAGTCAAGTTTATTTATGATTTTTGAAAGAGAAAAATCTATTTAGGAAATTTGGGTATGTTAAATAGAGTTTAATTTATTTTTGTAATTTTTGGAAACAGGAAATATATTTAAAAAATTTAGGTATGTTAAATAGAGTTCAATTTATTTTTGTGATTTTTAAAAATGGGACTCTCATTTGACAAATATGGGTATGTCAAATGGAGTCCAAATGTATTTTAATTTTCAAGACTTTGAAAAAGAGGGATTCTATTTAACAAATGCAAGTGTGTTAAATAGAATTCAATTTGCTTCGATTTTCTAAAAGAAAGGGGAACTCCCATGTGGTGAAAATTATTTCTATCTTCATCTACCCTTGAAAGATAAATGAAGATAAAAATACACTTCTTGATTGGACACCACGTAGATCCGTAGATGTTCCTATTAGGGCTATTGGGTATGACAATGAGGAATGATGTACTATCTCTAGAGATAGAAGTCGCCATCCTACAATAGACCCAATCACCTTAATAAGGACTCCTAAGGACTATGGGTCTTCGTATGTACTAGAGATTCTTCCCCTACTTTATATGGAAAAGTAGAGTAGGGTTTATTTTAAATTGGGTTCGTTAAGTTCCCTATGGAGGCAAGCCCCCAAACTTAATTACATCTTAAAGAATTAGATTCCTTAAGAATACTCTCGATTAAGAAAAATAATTGCTGTCTCTAAAGATTTTAAAGATAGAACTATCAATCAATTGGTTATTTTTGGAAGATCAAGTGGGATTAATAAAAAAGAGGGAGTTATTATTAAACCAAAGGGAGATAAGTAGGAGATGCTCACAATGCTAGGAGGCCTAGTGAGCATCCCAAACTATCCTATGGTTGGGCTTTATAATTTTGAATTTGAAGGGAATTATTTATATGAGTTGAATTTTTATTAGAAATCTAGGACTTACAATTTTACGATACAAGATCATGGAAATGTCTAAGAGGTGAGGATTTATGCTTGTAGCCCACAAAGGGAAATAACAACCTTAGAACCTAAATCTAGGGAGCTTAAGTGAGGGCCAAAGCATGACCTAAATCTAAGGAAAAAATGAGCATATGGTTTACCTCTACAAGAGAGGATAAACCACCCGACTGTTTGGACTTACAACCGCCTGGGGTTGGCCGCCAACAAACTCCTCCTACGATTTTAAATTCACGTAGGCAAGTCTTATGCTTTTGCAAGATAGCAAGGTTATTGTTTATTTAGGAAAGAGACTAAGATCTTAAACACACTCCCTAAGAGACTAGATCATGTAGGGCATGATTAATGACTTAAATCTAATGCAAATTTTTGTTAAGTTTTATTTTTATTTTTGGAGAATTAATTTAACACAGGCTATGGGATTCATATGCCTATTGCATGAGAAATTGGCATGAGAAATTGGTTATGGGCCAAAATCAGCAAGAAGGAGGTGTGTTTCTAGCATGGCTCTTAAAGGTCAAGACATATTCTTTGGAAAAGGTGAAAGCTCTCCATAAGCAAGAGTGAAGCAAGATGATTTTATGCATGATGTGAGACATACAATATCCAGTTAAGGGGTTGCTAAATCTTTTATCTTGATTTATGTTCTAGGCTTTAGGTGAAGTTATGAGTGGTTTAATTTTAATTTTGAATTGATTAATTGGATAGAGGATTCATTTTTTTCCTAAGAGTCTAATCGCATCCAGGCCATTTATCAAAGTAAGGAAGAAACTAGAAACATGCCATCTTAATGCACAAGCTAAACAAACATCAAACAATTTTATAAAGCTAGCACAAAAGAATAAAAGGACTTTGTGGTCACAGTCCACCGCACAAACCCAAAAAGAAATATGGGTAGCTGAGCTCTACCCTTATATAACCCGATTACAAATAAATAATTATAATTTAGAAAGAATTCATGTTATGGGGGTCTTCATTCTTCTTTCTTCATTCTTCTTTTCTTTCTTTCTATCTTTGTTTCTTTGTTTCTTCTTTCTTCTTTCTTTTGGTTGGTTGGAGTGTGGATGCTCCAAAGGCTTCACGTGGTACATAAGACATAGTCTTATGACCAATGTTCATCCTAATCCCCCATAACATTCATTCTAAATCTTAATTGCAAAAATTACATGAAAATGGGAAAAGTAAATCTAACTAAAATCTGCAAAATAGAGATTAGCTAAACATACCACACAATCCCAAGCATGTATATGAATAATTTGGACTTAACACCCCACACATGGGTAACCAAGTCCACCTGGCCTATTTTTTGGAGTATACTTAGGGGTATAAGCAACCTGCATAGCAAAAGATATTTATATTTTTATTATAGTACCGCTTAAGCACAATCACGAGTAGAAGATAATGATTATGCTAAGATCATCCTATCATCCAGTCTACACACATACACCCTAATATCCAATCTAAAACATTACATCACAAAACAAAATTAGACATCAAACCATGTATCGCCCTAACATAGAGCTAGAAATAGTGACTTAGCCTAATGTGTGTGCCGTTTAAGGCTTATGTGGCATGTCTTAGCTATGATTTAAGATTGAAGCTTTCTAAATGTGAGAGATTTAATTTAGATGGGTGATTTAAATTTAAGTAGTTTAGTTGATTTTCCAATTTTATTTGATGATTTTATTTGTTTGAATAAACATACACTTAAATACTAAGTGTTGTGAAGAGAAGAAAACAAAAGAGAACTTCTCTTTCATCCCTACCTTAAGTAATTTCTAAGCTAGAATCATTAGTAATTTTTTCTTTAGTGAATATTTTATTATATGTTTTAATTAATCTTGAGTTTAGATTTGCTCTAAATAAACATATTTAATAAGAAATGCATCTTAGGATTATTTAAGGTGAATTACTATCACATAACTCAACCATTTATTTCTTTCCAACATGTGTACCATGCATATGAATGATCTTAAGCATAGCTATACATGCAATGCAAACACTTTAGCACACTTTGATGATGAATGCTAAGGAATGTTGTTTAAGAAAACTTTAGATATTTCATGAATGCATGATTTTATTTAAGTAGAAAAGAGGAACTCTTTTATCCATTAATCAAATGCACATTTACATGTATGAAAGACATACGTGAGTATAGAGCCATTATTTTCTACATCAGGGGTGTAAGGTACAAGACCTACTTGGGGCTACTTAAAACCTTGCAACCTCGGGGTGTCCATACTAAAATACCACTTTTCTTAAATACATGTGCATGTACAAAAGCAAATGAATGGATGAAGAGTCATGCAAAAGATCTTTACTTTTTTTTTATTTGGTTATGCAATTTACTTATGTAAATATGAAGATCCTTTTTAAGTCATAACATAGAAGTGGATAGGAATGGATTTAAGAAAGTGTTATGTTCTTTTCACATGAACTATATACTTTGCAAATCCTACCTAAATCTATGTTAAGAAAAGAGAAGGAAAGATCACATAACATATTTTATACTTGTAATCACATGCAAGCTTATAAATATTTATAAGTAGCATATCTTTATTTATGATGTTTGATTTGTATATTTTGAACATAAGTTTTGATTTAATAGTGATAATAGCCACTCATATTCTTACTTTAGCCAAAACATGCAATTTGACATGTTGATCTCATTTTTAGAATGAGCTCTAAACACCTCCATCTTAGACATAGGATTTCTCTTAGACTTTAAGAGTTCCTTAGTATTAAGACACATCTAGTAATTAGGTGGACTCTCAACCTAGCCCTAGAGACTTAGAAGAGTTAGCCATAGGAATAGGTCATGTCTTAGGGGTGTTAGGAAGTTCCTACCCTTAGCTTGAACCACTCACCTTCCTTCCTTCAAGTCAAACTCTAAATCAATCTTATTTGATTTTCTCCAAACTTAAATCAACTCCATATGATTGAAATCTATGATTTAAATCAATGATTGAAATTTATGATCAAAATCCATCAAAATCCCTAAGCTCAAATTTTCTTAAGTCCTTAATCTTCCATTAAGGATTTAACCAAAACCATGGTCAAAACCAAATCAAATCTTTGAGATTGTCTCATGATCCATTTATATTCTCATTTATATTCACATATATAAATAAAATATAAATTCAAATCAATCAAACTATACTCAAAATTCCAACTCAATTCATGAAATTTCCTAAGTCTTTTAAATATTCCTTTTAATGGACTTAGCCTAAATCTTGATCAAACCATCTCAAACTCATGAGATTTTTTCAAAACTCATTTATGTTCTCATTTATATTCACTTATATAAATGAAGTATAAATATAAATCAATCAAATCAAATACAAAAATTAAATTCCAATTTTAAAATTTCCTTAAATCCTTTAAATTCCCTTTAATGGATTTAACCCAAATCATGATCAAACCTACTCAAACTCATGGGATTTTCTCAAAACTCATTTGTATTCACATTTATTTTCTCATATATAAATGAAATATAAATATAAATCAATCAAATCAAATCCAAAAATTAAATTCCAATTAAAAAATTTCCTTAAATCCTTTAAATCCTTCTTAATGTACTTAGCCCAAATCATGATTAAACCACTTCAAATCATTGAAATTTTCTCATGATCCATTTATATTCTCATTTGTATTCACATATATAAATGAAATATAAATTCAAACAATCAAAACCAATTCCAAAAATTTAACTCAAACCCACTCAAAATCCAATCTAAGCCTTTCAAGTCAAAATATTGAACTTAGCCAAATCAATTTCAAATCAAGCCAAACCCTTGATTTTCTCTCATGATTCAATCAAACCTACAATTATGAACTCATATATAAATTCAAAATTCAATCAAACAATCAAAATCCAATTCAAAAATCAAAGCCAAATCCTTTCATATTCTTTCTTTGAATATGAAATTGTCAAATGAATAAAAACCCATTTGACTTCAAACCACTTGTAAATGGATTTATATTTCAATCATAAGTCCATAAAAAAAGTTCAAACAACATCAAATGAAGCTTTGACCAAGCCATTTGACCCACTTAGGCTCACTTGACCCAAAGTGACCTAAAGTACCCTTATGAGCCAAATTATAATCCTAACCAAATTGGATTGAACTAAGCCCATCTTTGCCTTTCATCATGATCAACAATCATCATGGGATGATCAATCAATCAAATTGGGTCAAACCAAGTCAAACCTAAAGGTTAACCAAGTCAACACTTAACTAAAAATGAAACCTAACATAGCCAAATTACACGATAGGACAAATTGATTGAATCCATTGATCTAAGTTCACTCATGACCTATGTTTGAACTTGACCAAGCCAACATTTGAGCCTAACCTAGCCCAATTGGCCACTCGACCCAAGTTCCATTTTGACCTAATGGGTCAAAATATGTCAAAACTTGATCTAAGCTAAATTGATTCAAACTAATGGGTCAAGTCCATTCCAAATCACTTGTGGAACTTAACCAAAGCCTCAATTGACCAACTAGACTTAACGTAGCCCAATTGACCTTAGACCCAACTTGACCTAAAGGGGACATGTTGAGCCAAATTTGAACTTAACCAAAATTAATTGGAAACAAAGATATCAATCCACTCCATATGACTAACTAAACCTAAACCTACCCTTGACCTACCTCAAATAGGTCAAATGGGTCAAATAGGTCAACTTGACCCACTTGATCTAAATGAAGTCATATGAGCCATATTCAAAACTATACCAAATTGAATCAAGAAAAAGCCACAAAAACATTTCAAATGGTCATATGAACTTGACCCAACCCTCAGTTTGACCCAATTTGACCAATTGGTCAACTTGACCCAAGTTGACCCATTTTAACCTAAATGGGTCAATATGAGCCAAACCCAATCAAATGAATTCCAAATCTCATGAAACTTAGTAAAACCTAATTTCTCAACATACCCAACATATCCAAAGTGGAAAAATAGCAAAATGACCATCTTACCCTTAGGCCATAGAACAAATTTTGGCTTAATCCATGGGTAATTTGGTCATATCCTCTTCACATTCACTTGAGGCTTTCCTAAAAGCTCAAGGGGACCTAGGGAGAGTGTTGTACCCAACCCAGTGGGTTTGGGTCAGCCCAATTGGTCCCTAGACCAAACCCGAACTTATGGGTCAAAATGCAAAATTCAAACTCCCTCTCAAACTCAAATTAAGGCACATGGGAGGTTGGCAATCCACTCCTTGGCTCAAAATGACCATGTACACACTCCTAATTTATCAAACAACCCACAACCTATGATTAATTGGATCAAAATGGCAAGTGCATTGCTGGCCGTCCGAACCTTCAAGGGGGAGATAAACTCCCCTTAAACAAACTCAAATGCATAATTCCCCAATTCGATTGAGTGCGAGTGGGAATTAGGAGCCATCAAAGAGTGATAGAAAGCCTTCTAGAGCTCTTTCCAATTCCCCATTTCTTGATTTTTGAACAGTGAAAATAGGGGAGCTCAATCCATTCTCCAACTTCCTCCACACTCAAACTCCACTCAATTCCCTCATCAAGCTTCATCAGAGGACCAAGTCGAGTGCACCCAAGCTCTCTTTCAAGTTCTTGAAGCAAGGAGAGATCCAATTCAATCAAAGCTTAGCTCAAGCTAAGGAGGAGTTGGCCCATACATCAATCCACTCAACCTCAAATGCTCATACTCTTAGCAAGGCTTTGTCTCAACCAGATGAAGCTTCTCCAAGGGAATCGAGCATCGGTGATCACCTCATGAGGTATGGTATTTTTCGATCATTAAACTCAATGTGGTATGGAGCTTTGTAGAAGAAATTTTCATCCCATGGATTTTTGACCATTGGATTTGAAGCTCTCTATCTTTAGATGGTGTGGATTGAATTTGATTTAAATCCATGCTCGATCATGCTTAGATCCTTCCCTTGATCATGGGCGGTCTCTGTTGATCAAGGGGAAGAACTTGAGAGATCTCAGCCATCCATCCAGATATTTTGGATGGACGACTGAGATAATTCCCCACGTTTAGAAATTCATTATCCATGTTAAAACCATGGGGAGGTCCCGCCATACGATCTTTGATCGGACAGCAGAGATCAAACCGTGTGCACCGCCATCTGGGATTTGACTACTTAAGTAACCCCCTCACGGTGCGACATGTGTAAAGCGCACTGACCACTACCACCGCCACGCATCGCACCGTGAGCCAGGGGATTAGTTAATGCTTAATTAAATCCTAATTAATCTAGAGAGCTTCTAAAATTCATAACTCCCTCTAAAAATTTAGAAAATTATGAAATAAAATCTTATGAAAGATAATTCAATCTAGAATATTTTAAAATTAATTTTAATGGGTTTTGAATTATATTTTTCTTTGAATTTAGGTTTCTTTGAAAGATTATTTTGCTAATTACTTTTTAATTAGGCCTTTGATTAATCCCCAAATTCTTGGGTATGTTTTAGGGGATGACTTCTGCCTCCCCTAATTTTCTTGGGATTTATTGAAAACTTCATTAGAATAATTGCATATGAAGTTCCTAATTACCCTCCTTATGTAATTAAGGATAATTAAGGTGTAATTAGTGATTTTAACCCATGATTAGGTTGATTAAGGTCAGATCTAGTAAGTAGAAGATTTATGAAATAATTTTGGGGCATTTCCCCAAAGCTATTCCCTAAATCCCCTCTTCTCTCCTTAATCTCCTCTTAATTAAGGGTTAATTCATTAATTATCTCCTTAATTAATTTCTAAAAATTTTAAAAAGTTCTAGAACTTAAATAATCTACTTTGGGTAAATGCTTAGGTGTTTAATAGCCTAAGTTCAATGAAGAAAATCAAAACCTAATTCGTAAGTATGAAGGGGTGTTTTGAAATTACTTAAGCTAAACCTCTTAGGTTAATTAACTTTTAATTATGAGCCAAATTACATTAGGCCTCTTTCTTATTAGGTGCATTACAAATTTAAATTTCTTGTGGGTTTTTTGTCATCTCATTGGCTCATAATTATTTGGTTAATTCTTCTAAGGTGGTGTAGTTAAGGGTTCATTAAGTTACTTAATTCATACCTTAACCTAATCAATGCATAAAAATGTATCTAATTATTTAAAAAAATTATACAAAAATATCAAACACATGTGGGAATGTGTTAGGAACATCAAACTCATCTCACCTTTTTAAAATTAAATCAAACTTCAAACTAAACAAAACTCACTTTGAATTCACTTTGATTTATTTTAAACTTTCTTATTCCATAAGAATGTCTTTAGGATTTAAGTGAAGTGAGTTTGTTTACATGATTTCATTACTTTGAATCTTTTCCCAACATGTTAAATTTGTATGTCATGTGATTTCATAAATTCATATTTTTCAAATTCAAATTTTAAAATTAAATTGTTTACTTTATGTCAAATTTTCATGTGTTGGCTAAAGTAGAAATATGAGTGTCTATTATCTCAACTAAATCCAAATTATTTTCAAATATATAAATCAAATACCAATTCTGAAAGTATGCTACTTATATTTTAATTATGAGTTTTCATGTGATAGATTATAAAGTCATGCTTAGCATAGGTTTCCTTTCTTTCTTATGTTGGTATAATTTTGAATAGGAGTTGGAAAGATGTAGGGCTCATTTGAAAAGAACCCAACACTTACTTAATTCCATACCCTATTCATCCCTATGCCATCACCTAAGAAGGCCTATACTTGCATACATAAATTGCATAAAATCAAAGGAATCCATTAAATAATTTTTGTATTCTCCTTTTCTATTTCATTTCTTTTATACACATGTTTGTGTTTAAGAAAAGTGGTATATTAGTCTGGATGACCCCGAGATTACGAGGCTTTAAGTAGCTCTAAGTAGGTCTTGTACCTTACACCTTTGGTTACAATGGCGCTGTACTCACTTATGGCTTTCTTACTTTCATATGTGTATGTGAAAATTTGGATAAGGAAAACCCTTTCTACTTAAGAAAAATCATGCATATTCAACTTCTAAATTTCCTTAAATGGATTACTCAACATGCATCATAAAGTGTGTTAAATACTCTTATTTGTATGTATAGATATGCTTAGGGTCCATCCATATGCATGTTATATATATGTTGGGAAGGAAATGAAGTAATGTGTGTTGTGTAAATTTTGTTTTATTTTATTTAATCTTAAAATGCCTTTCTTTTTGAATAGGTTTGTTTAGAGTTTATCTAAACTTAGGATTAATTAAAATATCTAATCAGAACATTCACCTAAACAAAACTAAAATGTGAACCTACTTTAGAAATTACTTAGGTTAGGTAAGAAAAGAGGAGTTCTCTTCTCTTTCCCTCTCTTCATAACTTAGTAATTAATTGTAGGATCCACTTGAACCAAATCAAAACATGAAATAAAATCAACCCAAAATAATTAAACAACTTATATGAAACCCTCCTCTAAGTTGAACATGCTTTCACACTTAGAAAATTTGAACCTAAAGCCATAGCTAAGCATACCACACAAACCTTCAAAGCACACACATAAGCCTAAGTCACCACTTCTAGCTTTAGGTTAGGTTGGTGCATGGCTTGATGCTTTATTTTATTTTATCATATATGTTTTAGAGTGAAAGTTAGGGTGTTTGCTCATAGAATGAATGGTAGGATGCTCTTAGTCTAACTATTTTTTTTGTAGGAGATTGTGCTTAAGGGGCTCTATCATAAATAAAAATATAAATGCTTTTGCTTGCAGGTGATTTATACCCCTAAGCATAATCCATAGGCCAGATGGACTTAGTCACCCATGTGTGGGGTGATAAGTCCAATATACATGCTTGGGATTTGTGTAGTTTATTTTAGCTAATCTCTATTTTACATGTATTAGTTAGATTTACCTTTTCCTTTTCATGTAAATTTGTGCAATTAGGATTTTAGAATGATTGTTATGGGGATTAAGATGAGTATTGGTCATACGATCCTATCTTATGCACCATGTGAAGCCTTGGAGCATCCACCTTCCAACCATCCAAAAGAAATAACCAAAAGAAGAAAGAAGAAAGAAGAAAAGAAGAAGAAAGAAGAAAAGAAGAAAGAAGAAAGAAGAAAAGA
The DNA here is from genome assembly GCA_021442155.1 of Cymbidium sinense. Classification (NCBI taxonomy): domain Eukaryota; kingdom Viridiplantae; phylum Streptophyta; class Magnoliopsida; order Asparagales; family Orchidaceae; genus Cymbidium; species Cymbidium sinense. Next base: position 200,332,131 of record CM038217.1, read on the forward strand.
AGAAGAAAGAAGAAAAGAAGAAAGAAGAAATAAAGCTTGAAGACCCCCATAACAATGAGTTCCTTGCTTAATTGTAATGTAATTCATTTGTAATCCGAGTTGTATAAGGGTAGAGCTCGGCTACCCAATTTGATATTTTTCAGGTTTGTGCGGTGGTTCCCAATCATAATGGCCTTTTATTCTTTTTTGTGCTTAGCTTTATAAATTGATTGCTGATTTATTTAGCTTGTGCACTAAGTGGCATGCTTTACCTACTTTCTTCATTGCTTTATGTATGACCTGGATGTGGATTAGTCTCCTTAGGGAAAAATAAATATTTTACCCAACTTAATAACTCAAAAATAAAAAATTAAATAACTCATAACCTCACCTAAAGCTTAGGTTTAAAAATCAAGATAAAAGAATTAACAACCCCTTAGCTAGATGAGCATTTCTTTTTTGATATCATGCACAATAGCATCTTATTTCACTCTTGATTGGAGGGCTTCCGCCTTTGCCAGAGAAACTTGGCTTGACCTGTGAGAGCCGTGGTAGAAACTCACCTCATCCCTTCTCGCTGATTTTGGCCAATAACTCTATTTCTCATGCATTAGGCATAAAAATCCTATTAGCTCAAGTCAAAATGATTGTCAAAAATGAAAATAAAATGAAATATGAATTGCAATAGATTTAGGTCATTTGAAGCATACCTTTTACATGATCTAGTCTCTTTAGGGAGTGAGTTTAAGGACTTAGTCTCTTTCTAAATAAAAATAGCCTACCTTATCTTGCATTAAGCATAAGACTTTCCTACATGTATTTAAAATCATAGGAGGAGTTAGTTGGCGGCCACCCCTAGGTGGTTGTAAGTCCAAGCTGATGGGTGCTTTGTCCTCTCTTGTAGAGGCAAACCAATTACCCAATTTTTGCCTTAGATTTAGGTTGTGCTTTCGGCCCTCGTCAAAGCTCCATAGATTTAGGTTCTGAGATTGCTTCTCCCCTTCGTGGGCCCTAAGCATAAATCCTTGCCTCTTAGGAATTTCTATAACCTTGTATTATGGAATTGTAAGCCCTAACATTCTAATAAAAAATCTAACTCAAACAAACTAAGTCAATTTCAAAAATGTAAAGCCCAATCATAGGATAGTTTGACATGCTTGCTAGGTTTTCTAGCATCGTGAGCATATCCTGCTCATTCCTATTTAGCTTCGATAATAAATCTCTCTTTGATCAATCCTATTTGATCTTCAAAAATAAACCAATCAATTGATAGTCCTTTCCTATTAAAATCTTTAGAGACAACGATCATTTGCCTTAATCGAGAGTTTTCTTATGGAATCCCTTTCTTTAGGATGTAATTAACTATGGGGGCTTGCCCCTGCAGGGAACTTAACTAACCCAATTTAAAATAAACCCTACTTAACTTTTCCATGTAAAGTAGGGGAAGAATCTTTGGTACACTTCGAAGACCCAATGTCCTTAGGAGTCCTTATTGAGGTGATTAAGTCCAGTAAAGGGTAGTGATTTCTATCTTTTAAGATAGTACAATATTTCTTGATGACGTATTCAATCACTTGAATAAGTACATCTACAGATCTGTGTGACATCCTAAAAAGATGAATTTCTATAGGTCTTGTCTTTCTCTTTCTACCGACATATTTTGAAAGGCAACTCCTCTATAGGAATTTTTCATCACAGATTTTTCTGGCGACTCCGTTGGGGATGGTTTCTTTCTCCATCTTTGGAATATGGTCTTTGTCTCTAAGTATCGATAGTGGGTTAGTACTTTTGTATGAACCCTAAACTATCTTTCTTTCCGTTGGCACTTAGCTTATTTCATCCTTAAGTTAAGCTAGCCAACATCTTTAGGTTTTAGGACCTCACTCCGTGTTGGTCTTAAAACCCCCATTGGGTTCTCCAATGGGTGAAAAATGAAAATCTAATAAAAGAAAATATTCAATGACATCCTCTTTATCATCTTTATGATAAAAAAAACTTTCATTCTAAGATAATAAAGACAAAATAAATCTTTTCATAAAAAAATTTTGCTCTTCATAAAAGCATTCTTTCAAAAATGCACATAATAAAATTTCTCACAAAAATTTTTTAAATCACCCTCATCTAACAATTATTGTGATTGTTACATGTAGGAATCTTCAAAATAAAAATAACAATCTTTTCCAAAAGTACAAATGAACATCTTTCCATCAATTCACTTTGATGAAGATTTCATTTTCAAAAATAAAATGAACAATCATCTTCTTAAATTAAAAATAAAAAATTTTCCAAAAGCACAAATGAACATCTTCATTTCAAATTACTTTGATGAAGATTTCATTTTCAAATTAAAATGAACAATCATCTTTCTAAAATCAAAGTCAAAATGTTCAAAAAAAGAAAAGCATGCATGAATCTTTTCATTCAATACACTCACACCTATTGAATAGAAGTTTCATTTCCAAAAAAAAAATAAAAATAAATAAACAATCTTTCCCAAAAGCACAAATGAACATCTTCTATCAATTGACTTTGATGAAGATTTCATTTTCAAAAATAAAATAAACAATCATCTTTCCAAAAAAAAAATTTTAATTTTCAAAAAGCATATATGAACCTTTCCATTCAGCACACCCACACTTATTGAATGAAAGTTTCATTTTCAAGTTTCATTTTCAAACAAAATTAAACTTTTCAAAAGCACAAATGAACATCTTCCATCAATTCACTTTGATGAAGATTTCATTTTCAAAAATAAAATAAACAATCATCTTTCCAAAAATTAAAATTTTCAAAAAGCACATATGAACATCCTCATTTAATATACTCAAATTTATTAAATGAAGATTTCATTCCCAAATAAAAATAAAAATCATTTGGAAACCCCACTTAAACATATCCCATATATGATTAAGCTGGAAATCCCTCTTTCAAAAAGCAATAATCACACACAAAACCAAAATTTTCATATTTCAAAAATAAGATTAACCTCCATTCCAAGATACCCAAATTTTTTGAATGGAAGTTCTCTTTTCAAAAATTAAAATTTAACAATCATATTTTAAAAATTTAAACACATTTGGAACTTCATTTAACATACCTAAATTTGTTAAGTGAAGTCTCCAAATCCAAACTAAAAAAAAAAAAAAATTCAAAACACATTTGGAACTTCATTTAACATACCCAAATTTGTTAAGTCTCCAAGTCTGAAATCCAAAATCCAAAATAAACAATCATATCTTAAAATTTTCAAAACACATTTTAAACTTCATTTAACATTCTCAAATTTGCTAAGTGGAGCTTCCAAATCCAAATTCAAAAATAAAAAAAAATTTCAAAACACATTTGAAATTTCATTTAACATACCCAAATTTGTTAAGTGAAGTCTCCAAATTCAAAATCTAAATTTTTTTTTAAGAAAAACATTTTGTATCTTCACTTAACATACCCAAACTTGTTAAATTAAGTTTCCAAATAAAAAATCTAAAAAATTTTCAAAATATAATTTGGAACCTCATTTAGCATGCTCAAATTTGCTAAGTAAAATTTCCAAATTAAAAATCAAAACTTTTCAAAAAATTTCAAATAACACACTTTGGAACTTTTAGCATACTCAAATTTACTAAGTGAAGCTTCCAAATTCTAAAATTCAAAAATTTTCAAACAAGTTTGGAACTTTATTTAACATACCCAATTTTGTTAAGTGAAGTCTCCAAATTCAAAATCCAAAAATTTTCAAGCAACTTTGGAACTTCATTTAACATACCCAAATTTGTTAAGTGGAGTCTCCAAATTCAAAATTCAAAATTTTTTCAAATAACACACTTTGAAACTTCATTTAGCATACTCAAATTTACTAAGTGAAGCTTCAAAATTCCAAAATTCAAAAATTTTCAAACAACTTTGGAACTTCATTCAGCATACCCAAATTTGTTAAGTGAAGTCTGCAAATTCAAAATCCAAAAATTTTCAAACAACTTTGGAACTTCATTTAACATACCCAAATTTGTTAAGTGGAGTCTCCAAATTCAAAATTCAAAATTTTCAAACACATTGGAACTTCATTTAGCATAATAAAATTTGCTAAGTAAAGTTTCCAAACTCAAAATAAAAAATCAACAAGCATATTTCAAAATTTTCAAACACATTTGGAACTTCATTTAACATACCAAAATTTATTAAGAGAAGTCTCCAAATTCAAAATCCAAAAACTTTTCTTAACAAATTTGGAATTTCATTTAGCATACTCAAATTTGCTAAGTGAAGTCTCCAAATCCAAAATTTTAAAAATTTTTCAAACAAGACACTTTGGAACTTCACTTAGCATACTTAAATTTGCTAAGTAAAGTTTCCAAATCCAAAATAAAAAATCAACAATCATATTTTCAAAATTCAAATAACTTTTTGGAACTTCATTTAACATACCCAAATTTGTTAAGTGAAGTCTCCAAGTCCAAAATTCAAAATTCTAAACACATTTTGGAACCTCATTTAACATACTCAAATTTGTTAAGTGAAGTTCCCAAATTTTAAAATTCAAAATTTTCAAACACATTTGGAACTTCATTTAACAAAACCAAATTTGTTAAGTGAAGTCTCCAAATCCAAAATCTAAAAAAATTTTAAACACCATTTGGAACTCACCTAGCATACTCAAATTTGCTAGGTGAAGTCTCCAAAGTCAAAACCAAAATTCTCAAACACCTTTGGAACTTTTTTCCTTAGCATATCAAATTTGCTAAGGAGTAGTTTCCATTTTCAAAACCAAAACAAATCAAAAATTTAAAATACACCTTTTGGAATTTCATTTAGCATACTCAAATTTGCTAAGTGAAATTTCCAATTCACAAAACTAAGTGGGATTCATCCTTAGCATACAAAATTTGCTAAATGAAAGTCTACACTTTCAATTAAATTAAAACAAAAATGAAACACCTTAGGATTCACTTAGCATACTCAAATTTGCTAAGGATCCCACCCTTTTCAAAAAAAATCAAAACATTCCAAACAAATGAAACACCTTAGGATTCCTTTAGCATACTCAAAATTCCTAAGGATCCTACCTTTTCAAAAATCAAAACATCCAAACAAAAAAAAATGAAACACTTAGATTTCCTTAGCATACCTAAATTTGCTAAGAATCCTATTTTCAAAAAATCAAACAAAACACACTTGTATTCTTCACTTAGCATACTTAAATTTGCTAAGTGAGAATTTAAAAATTTTCTTAAATTAAAACAACAATTCACAAAAAAAAAAGAAACAAATATTCTCAAACACTTCACTTAGCATACCTAAATTTGCTAAGTAAGTGAAATTCCAAAACAATCATACAAAAATAAGATCATTTGACCCTTACTTTAACATACCCAAATTTGTTAAAGGGAAGGGTCCTAAAATCAAAAATTCAAATTCAAACAACCATGAATCTTTGGAAGCATCTTTATCAAAAATTTTTAATCCATATCTCAACATACCTAAATTTGTTGGAGTTGGATTCATATTCAAATTCCTCTTTCAATTAATCTTCTCAAATCCATTTGAACCCCACTTAACACTTCCAAGTTGTTAGATGTGGGTTCAAATTTTCAAATTCAAAATTCAAAAATCTATAGAGATAGAAATCTGATACAAGTTCATTTATCATTATAGATTCTTTACAGTCAGTGTAGTACTATTCAATTTCAGTTTATTACAGTTTTGGAAATGGCTGGTTCTTAGAAGTTTGTCTTCACCTTCCCCCACGGTATGGATCTAGCTTTAGATCAGGCCAAGTTCCCCCGTCTGGACCATACCCACCTGATTCACTTTGGTAGGGGATTTGAGGGAGCCAAGATCACTTGTGAGGGCACTCCCCTCACTACAGTCAGCAAGACCAAGGTAACCAGGAAGAAGCCGATCATCAGGATAGACTTACCTTCTGATTTTGATGTCTCCTAACTGAAGAGGAAAGCTATGACAAGACTTGACTTATTACAGCAAGAATACCGGTTACCCATGCGTTCCTCGAGTTACTCATGTTGCCCTAGTGAGGCTAGTACTACCATCTGCACTCTAAGGGTAAGGCTCCCAGTGGCCCGCCACCCCTACATTTGAGTATGAGTTTAGCTCACACTCCTCCCATCCTACCCGTACACAACATAGGAATAGAAATCGCATGATCAAGCAGTATCACACCAGGATCGCGAAGGAGATGGAGGAAGCATCTCCCTCAGCCATTGATGAGTTTCCCATCATCACTCCACAACTGGTTATAAAAAACCAATTCCATCCTCTCTCTGGTTCAGATAGGGAGGATGTTAAAAGGATCCGTTCATCACCTCCTCCAGTGGTGCAGTTTCAACCCACAATTTCTAGGAGTAGGAGGTCATATGCCAACCTTCAATATATCTTACGCCAGGTAAGAGGAGCATACAGACGCTCAGAGTCTAGTACTTAGTTTGATCTTCGTTCCATCATTCCCCATAGTGTGGGAAATTAGATCCGCTAGGAGAGGGCACGTGAGGCCCTTATAGCATATGTTACTAGCATGGAGCGATGGAGGTTCAGCCATCAGCCGGCCACATCTGCTTTGATTGATTTTCTAGCTCGGCGTGCTACCCGTGCTGAACATACTGATAGTATCCTTCTGACTAGGACTAGTCACCATAGGAGGATAGCTACTAGAGAGTCGGTGGTGTCTCCACCCCACCGCTCTACCCCTTGTCTGCCATCGCTAGTGCAGGTTACAACATCTCCCATTCCATATAAGGCCATGAAGGCCACATCTAGGGAAAAGCACACCTCGTTGGTGATCCGCCACAAGGGATCTTACTCCTCCTACATCACCTTTTGTGGTAGGGCTAAGTTCTCCTACTCGACCTTCTGCCCCAGTAGTGGTGTGGAAGGAGTGGCGACCCCGAAGTGTCATGGTCATTCCTTCACCAACTCCTCCCATACAATAGGATGTGGAGATGGTGATAGTGATTTCAGATATTCCATATGACAGTCCAGCTGCACCAGTGGTAGTGGAACATCCTAGGATCGTTACCCCTCTCATAGTCAGTAGCAGACATGAGTGTCATTCATCCAGTGAGTGCAGTCCACATAGGATTGACACCCTAGTCCGAGATGAGGTCTGGTGCCTCTTATTACACGATAGTGATCACACCGGCCAGCCGAAGACATTGGTACCCACACAGATTGGCCATTCTTTAGATGAGATAGTGGCTTATTGTTTCATGGAAAAGAAGGAGATTTTGGGGTATGATTTATCAGATGAGGAGAGAGTCAGCTTTGATCCCAATGAAGATGACTTGTTGGGAGACTTAGCTAGAGGCTACATGATTGACACTAGAGGGTCTCTTTTCAGGGAACAACAAGCCATGGAAGGTGATGAGGTTGATCAGGAAGACACCGTAGAATTAGCTCAGTGCCTCCGACATCAGTTGAGGCAGAAGGATGAGTAGATTGATAGGATGGCACATCAATTACAAGTCTTGTTAGCAATAATTTTAGTGCTTCAGAAATAAGCCCCTTTTTTTCATCCTATTATAGTCGACATCAGTCAGCCTGAGTTAGTGCATGTCTTGAACCTAGCCAAGGCTCTACCTCCCGTTGAGCAAGGTAGCACTAGTATGTATAGGAAGGTAGTGGAAAGTACCTCCATACAAGAAAAAGATATAAAATCTATGGTTGAGCAACAGGTGAAGCAAGCTTTGGCTCAAGCCCAGGGTGGATCATCGGTTCCAAAGGGTAGACCCTACTTAGAAGAATTCGATGCTATTTAGTATCCCAAGGGTTTCGTGCCTCCTTCCTTCAGAAGCTTTGATGGCAGTGGAAATCTAAGGTAGCATATAACATATTTGCTATTCTGCCTCTTCATTAGTAGCCTAGTAGGGATTGCTTTCGATTGATATGCTGAACTGCTCAACGGTTCAGTAAAGACATTTACTGAGTTGGAGCAACTCTTTATCAAGAGATTTGTTGGAGCACAATAAAGGGTTATTGTAGGTGATCTCCTTGTAGTACAATAGCACCCCGGTGAGTCCCTCGTTGATTATATTCTCCGATGGCATAACCTGAGTATGAAGTGTGAATTATAGCTGTCTGAACAACATGCCATTGAGATTCTTTTGAAGAATATCCATGGTTCGGTCGCCTTCATGCTTAAGGGCTTCACTATCAAGACATTTGAGAAGCTAATCAATAAGGTGGCTAGTCTATGAGGAGAGGCCAATCAGTTGGCTTTTCAAGATCAGTTTCCTAAGAAGAAATCCCAAAAGGTCTATGAGAAGAAGCCAGGAGCATTAGCATCGGTTGATAAGCGGAAGCAGCCAGCTAGAGATCAGTCCAAGAGACCATGACCTCAGCAACCTCCACCTCCTTTGCCATCACCAAGGCATCCTTACCAGCCTCCACAACTAGCACAACCACCATACCATAGAGTAAATGACATGCATACCCGCCTAGGGTTACACTACTCTTTTAGATAAGTTAAACAAACCTTATTCTTTTAAGAGGGAGGTAATCAAGAAAATCTTTAAGAATATATTAAAGAAACCTAATTTTTAGCTACCCGAGCCTAGGAGATCGAAGGAAGTAAGCAAAAGTCATGATCCAAACTTTTGCCCTTACCATAGTACGCTAGGCTAGGTTTTTTGAAGGATTACTTCACATTTAAGGTCTGGCTTAAACACAGCTTCAAGATCGGTGCTGTAGCTATCTCGAAGGAATACCTTGTGGAATAACCTTCCAATTCCATTAGGATAATCCTTGGGGATACATGTGATCCTACTAAAACCAAATAAGGTTAGGATATCTCCTTATCCCGTACCTCTAAGAAGATAGTCCAGAAGATCAAGAAGCTTTCCTTGTAGGCGTCTGAGTTAGCTCATACCTCCAACACTAAGAAATGTTTAAAAGTTGCGAGTGCCAACTCTAGGAAAGTGGGAGCTCAACAGCAGCAGTAGTAGCAGCAACATGTGTCAGCCCGGGATAGCCTTTTAGCATAACCACCGACCCTGTCGAGCCTCCAGCCTTTAGTTGCAGTTTCCACACTGGCAGCTTCTTCCACTTCAGCCAGTTCTTCTATTTCTTATACTAGTAGAACTCTTATATCTACGGATAAGGGCACCAAATCCTTTACTCCACTCACTTTACTTGACTTCTACTTTGTACCTCTAAATAATTCCAAGAAATTGAAGAATAAAGCTAACTTGAATTATATATGTGTCACTTCTGATGGGTTATCTTCTTCTACTCCTAATGATAACTCTTCAAGTTTAAATAACTATAATAATTCTGATCTTCCTCTTTCTAATTCAGAGTAGGACTTTCCAACTCTAAATACTATGGGTTTACCTCTTGAGATAGACTTGGAATCATCTGATTCTGAGAGTCCCATAGGAGAAGCTGTAGGTGAGCATGAAGTGCAGGTAGAACCTTCCACCATCGTGCCTCGAGAGATCATCAAAGTCAACCTCCATAGTGTCAAGGTTCTACCTCCTAGGATAACACCTCAAGATAGAGGGAAATAATTCATTGGTACTGAAGATCAAGAATCCCTTCCACAGGATGCTCCACCCTTGGATATGCTTATGGAAGACCAGCTGAAGGTGGACAACAATGTCCTTTCTCATCTAGTAAAGTTGCCATCTAAGCTAAGCATATATGATGCTCTTCTCTTATCCAAAGAGATGAGGGAGTCATTAATCAAGGCCCTCATTGATCCTGAAATATGCTTGTTGGTTTTCTTTTTCTCTCTGAGTAGAGAAAAAAAATGACACCACTTAGAGTTTAGGAATATTTTATTTAGATGATCAAATATGACATTAAGGAATAAATATATTATCTTGAAAGATAAACATGCTTTCCTATAATGGATTCAATCATTTCATTAAAAGACTCCTAAGGCTAATGGGTCTTTCGTGTACCAAAGTATTTTCCTCTGAACTACATAGAAAAGTAGAACAGGGTCAATTTTTCCGGGATCTGGTTCCCTATAAAGGCAAGCCTCTATAGTTAATTACATCTTAGGAAGGGTCTCTTCCTAAGAATACTCTCGATTAAAGAAATAAGTGGTTATTCCTAAAGACTACTAAGGTAGCCTTCAAAGGATTGATATTTGGAAATTCAATTGGGAGAGGTCCAAATTAGAGAGAGTTATTTTTAAGATTCAAATGGGAAAATGTAGGAAATGTCTATTAATACTGGGATGTCCAGTAGACATTTCATCTATCTTATGATTGGGTTTCAAATTTGGGATTTAATTTTAGATTTCAAGTTATCATTTTCTTAAAAATCTAGGACTTAGATTCTAGCAGCACAAGACTGCAGAAATGCTAGGGTTGAAGACTTATTCCTAAAAGGATGCTTCAGAACCTAGTCTACAGGTGCTTCTGACACATGTTAGATGCTCGACCTAGTTCTATTCTTGGGAATCATTGGTCGTTCTCTTCACTTGAAGGAACTAACCTATCCCTGACTCTTCTGGGCTTACAACCTGCCTGGAGAAGGCTGCCAGCTAACACCACCTAATCGCATTTTAAAATCATGAGGCTAAGTCATATGAATGCAAGATGGCAAGGAGCTTTTAGGAAAGAAATCTATGAACCTAGACTTACTCTAACCCCTAAGATTATGTGGTATGAAGATGTACTTAAATAATGCATATTTATCAAATTTTATAATTTTGACTCAAGGTTCATTTTAGGCCATAGGAATGCAATTTATGCCTAATGCATGTAATTAGAAAAAGATTATGGTTCAAATCAGAATAGAAGAAGGTGTACTTCCATCAAAGGCTCTCAAAGGTCAAGCCTAGGTAAAGATGGAATTCCTTCATTAATCAAGAGTGAAATAATATGATTATGCATGACATCCAGCTAAGGGGTTGCTATATATTTTATCTTGTTTTAATACCTAGCTTTTATATTAAGATTATGAGTTGTATTTATTTTTATATTTCAGTTGATTTAGTTGGGTAGAAAATTTAGTTTATCCTATGAGCCTACGTCCAAGCATACATCACAGCACAAACATAGCACAAAAAGAAACCTAAGAAAAGCATGCTATTTTTATTACGCACCCAAAATAAATCAAGCCAAATCAAATTATATAAGAAAAAGGCCAACGTACGGTACCACTCAGTACACCGAAGAGAGAAAATTGGGCAGCCGAGTTCTGCCTTTATACAACCCGGCCTAGAACTATAAGTTTAGATCTATGGGTCTTTTTTTCAAGAAATTCTCCTTCTTCAGGGACATCCATCGGGCTCCACAGGGCACCACCACACCATCTCCTGGTTGGGTCAGCTCCTGCTAATCCTAGACCCCATAGATCCTAACCTAATTCTAAGCTCAAATTTACATTTAAAATTCAAAGAAAATCCTAAGCCCTGCAAAACAGATGTTAGGAAATACACATAACATATAAAGCATTTTATATTTCACGAACATACGGGCTTAACATTAGTTGCATGCCAAGCCCACTTATCCTATGGATTATGTTAAGGGATTTTTAGCACCTGTAAGCAAACGACAATTTTATGATTTATTTATTACAGTGATCCCTTTAACACAATCCCTTGCAGAAAATAATGTTAAATCTAGAAAGAACGCCCTACCATCCAGTCTAACAAATAAACAAGCCTAGGCATCCAGTCTAAAGCAATACACCACACAAACATGTGAAGCATAACACAACATATCATAGGAGATTAAAAGAAAATCACGAATCCATCTAACCTAGATCTAGGATCCACCAAGAAATCTATGTGTAGAAGTGGAGTTCGTGTGGTGAGTCTTTGCTAGGCCTTTAAGTTTAAGTTTTGATGTTTGAAATTTTAATTAAGTCTAAAGCAATACACCACACAGACATGTGAAGCATAACACAACATATCATAGGAGATTAAAAGAAAATCACAGAACGATCTAACCTAGATCTAGGATCCGTGACCTAAGAAATCTAGTGTGTGTAGAAGTGGAGTTTGTGTGGTGAGTCTTTGCTAGGCCTTTAAGTTTAAGTTTTGATGTTTGAAATTTTAATTAGTTTAAATTTTACCATTGGTTGGTTTCAATTCAAATGGTTTAGTGATTTAAATTTTTATTTTTATGTTCATTTTATTTGGTTAAAGTTGTATAGGTTTTTAAGAATGAGGAATAGAATGAATTTCATTTTAGGTGAAACTCACTTTATTCCGCATCTTAAATCCTAATGTGGTTTCCAAAAGTCTAACTAAAATCCTTAAGTACTTTAATTAATCCTTTTGATTTTATTTATGTTTGGGTTTGATTTATGTTATTTCATTTATTTGAATTGCTTTGTTTGATTTAATTTATTTGATTTATTTCATTTTGAATTAAGTTATATGGATTTCATTTGATTTGGCTTATGTTATTTTAAAGAGTTCGATTTAAGTTTGATTTCATTCAATTTAACTTAAGATGTTAAATTATGAATTTATAAGCTTAAGTTTTAAGTTCATTAATATGAATTAATATCTTAGGTTTGTTTATAAATTATTCTTAACCTAAAATACTTAGGTTAATTACTTAATCTGATTTGATTAACCTAAGTTTTAAATCTATTATTTTAAATTCATTAAGAATAAATGGTTTTATTAAATTTAACTTAAGGTTATTTGATTATATTTAAATTTCATAAAGCATTGATTTTCTTACAATTTTGTTACTTGATTAGATTCCTTGACTTAGAGAGTTTTAATAAATTATCTTAATTATTTCTGATATTTATTTCAATTATTTCAATTTAGTTGTTAATTTAATGAATTAATGATTATTCTTAATTATTATTTAGTTCATATTGACCTAAAGATTTTAAAATTCAAGAATTCCAAATTTATAAACCAATTTGATTTCAGATAATTATGACAAGTGGGGTTACATGCCAATTTTATGTTCCTAAAGTTTTAGCTTAATTGGAGATGTAATTAGGGTATAATTAAGGTTTTAATTATTTCATTAAAACCTAAATTAAGATTATTTTATTACGATTAATTAAGAGATTTTATTTTTAACTTATTATTTACTGAAATATCTTTCCAATGAGGATTTATTCATAATTTTTGGTTAACTAATTAATTTATTATGATTTAATTAAGTTCAAGTGATTTAATTGAATTATTTAATTCTTTTAATTATCAAATTAAGTTAATTAAGTTCATATTAGTTTATATTAGTTTAATTAAGTTCAATTATTATTCCGATGTTCATTATTTTGATTTAAGATTATTAAATTAAAATTTTATAATTATTTTATTAAAGAGTAATTAATTTATTTAATTTAAGGGTTAACTAACATAAAATTTTGATTTCATTTTATTTCAAAGAATTAAATTTCCAAAAATTTACCTAAGGTATGATTTAATCTTAATTTCATTTTCCCAAAGTTTCAAATAATTTGGATTATTAATTTAAGAGTAATTAAGGTTTAATTTGTTTCAATTAAACCTAAATTAAGGAAAACTCATCTAATAAAAATTAGGGATTTTAATTTCGGTGGATTTCTCTCATCAAAACAAATCCATAGAGCTTTTATTTATATTTTTATGATTTTTCTTTGATTTGTTATGATGTTTTGAATTTTTCTAATTTTTTTTAAATTAATTAAATCGTTGGTTAACGGTTTTTAACGGTTTTTAAGTTACGGGTCCCATACGTTTTAACTAAAATGAGCGGGATTAGCTTTGGACCGTTCGATCAAAGATCAGACGGTCCCTGATGATCCCGCGGTTTCGTGGGATCAAGAGCGTGTCGCCGCGGGTTGATCCTGCGGGATAATCCGAGGCCGTCCGATCGCAGATCGGACGGTCCCTATTATTCTCGCGATTCTTAAAGGATTTAATCAGAATTAACAGCCTAGATCTGGACCGTCTGTCTCTTTTTAAAAGAAATGGATGGTCTAATTTCGTCTCTCTCGATCTATGCGGGAGACGTGGACCGTCCGTGGTATTTGGTTAATAACTTTTGATATACTTAACCAAATTGGATGATTCAAAGTGCAACATGATCGTTGAAAGATCCTCTTTCAATCCTTATGGCTTAATCTCACTAGAGAACAAGCTTTGTAAGGAAACAACCAAGGCTGAAAGCTCATAAGAGAAAGGGGGGATCATTAGTGGCGTACCTTGATTTAGGGGATCTCAAAGGCTGGAATCAATTGAAATAGCTTTGATTCTTCAAGGGAAAGCACTTGTCCAAAGGAATTGAGAGAATTCCTTGTGGTTTGATCACTAGCCCAAGCTTTGGATCAAAATTTTGGTTTTGATGGTTCCACTGGTTGAGAGCAGTTGGTGGAAAGGGGAGTTTCATTTTTGCTTCCGTTTTGGTGTGGGATGGTGTATGAGAGCTTATTCTTTTTTTTGGAAGTGTGTATATCTCTTTTTTTTTTTTTATGCCTGGCCGAAACCTCATATATCATTTTAATTATTTTTTTTCTTGGAGAAGCCAACTCTCTCTTGAAGGCAGCCATCACTTGAAGGCAGCCTTCACTTGAAGGCTGCCATCCTCTTAAGAGGTGGGGATAATTTTTTTCTTTTTTTTTAATTTTATTTAATTTTATTATATATTATTATTATTTTTATTTCTCATTTTCATTCTTTTTTTATTTTTGTTATTTTAATTTTATTAATTAAGGATATTGATTTTATTAATTAATTTTAATTTTGGAAAATTTGAGTTGATCCTGTCCAACCTAAGATAAGTTCTCTAGGTCACTAGGTATGATGCCCTAAGCATTAGATTAGGAGAATCCTATTTGAAATTAGGATCTCTTAAGTGCTAAATTAACCTCATTCAAAAATGAGGTCAACAATGCTTAGCTCAGCTGACCGCTGTAGGTGAGGAAGCACATTATGCAAAAGAGGCCCAAGGGATTACCTTCACATATGAAGACCTTCTGCTAGGGGATTTGGAGCACAACCGTCCCCTCTACATCATAGTCAACATGGATAGGTTCAGACTCACGAGGGTTCTCATGGCCGTAGGTGCATCGGTGAACATTATGAGTCTAAAGACCCTTGCCTATTTGAGGATCGACATCTCCACACTCCGAGGAGATCAGATGATGTTGAGAGGATTCAATGATTAAGGTGAGCGGGCTTTAGGTTCCATAGTGTTACCTTTGGAGATCTGTGACTGGAAGACTGAAGCTAAGTTCTACATCATTGATTCGAATACTTCATTCACTACTTTGCTTGATAGGCCTTGGATACTTCAAAACAAGATCGTTCCATCCTCCCTTCATCAGTGTATCAAGTTCAGAAAAGATAGAATTGAATATCAGGTCAACAGTGATGAAAATCCATTTTTAGTTAGAGAGGTTGAGATTTATGAGGATGCGACCTAATATCTTCCTCAACACACCCTTTCTCGTGAACTTGGACAAAATTCAAATGAAAAATCAAAAGAAAAAGAAAATCAAGAAAAAGAAAAGATAAAAGAAACTGAAAAAAAAAATAAATGTCCAAGTCCAGAAGAAAGGGGAATGAGAAAGAAATAGAACCACATATCACATTCCACCTGCAGTCCATTCCATCATATGGATGCGTGGGTAGAATGACTCAACCTCCACCAGGTAGAGGTAGAGGTAGAAATAGAGGTAGTTTCAGATGTGGGAGACCCCCTAGTTAGCCTTCAGCCAACAGAGGTCATGTTTCAGTTCATAGAAGTACCCCCACTATTCACATAGACTTGGAATTCATCTCAGAGGATGAGTCTAATGTGATTAGTATACCATCCAACCCCTCTTAGCAGGGTCCATTGGAGGTGACTTTCATTCCAGACAGTGACAAAGACTAGGCCTCCAAGCAAAGCAAAGCATTCAAATATGATTTATGTAAAACTATTAGGCAGCAGTTGAGAACCTGAGCTTTAACCTCACTTTTATCTCAAAAAGTTGAAGGTTTAGTAGTTAAGGAACTCCCTTAGTCCTTCAGTGACATGAAGCATAAGAGGTTCTTTTGGGATCATCCTCCTTAAGTCTTGAAGTGGATGTAGAACTTGAGAAAGATATTTTTAAAGAATTAATGTAATTACCACTTGATTTTTACTCGCCTTGTGTTCAAAATATTATACAGAAAGGTTTGGTTCCTCACATTTGGTCCAGGCACAGGTCAGAGTACTTTGAAAAGCTTTGAAATAACTCAGGTAGGTAAGCACAATCAAGAGAAGGACTAGGATTCTATAATGGGTCCAGTCGATGATGGCAATTACTGTTTAGTTGTTACCAACCATTTGGAGTCTCATAGGTTCTTCTCACACACCCTTTAATCTTATGAGAATGTGTGTTTAGAAACCTCAGATGATCCAAATGACCTTCAAGTTGAGGATGCACCTCCAAAATTTGAAGAAGAAATCCATTCAACAATAGCCAAGCTCAAAGAAATCAACCTCGGGATAGAAGAAAATCCACGCACGATGTACATTAATTCGTTGCTGAATGAAGAAAAAACCAATGACTTAGTTAGGCTATTGGCTGAGTTTAAAGACTGCTTCACTTGGAGTTATGAAGAAATGCTCAGATTATGTCCTGATGTAGCAGTCCACAAGCTAGCAATAGACCCTAACGTTATCTCTATTAAGCAAGCTCCTAGACATGGGATTAAAAATTGAATAATAAGTCATTTCTAAAGTCAAGAAACTGATTGATGCTGGTTTCATCAGGGAAGAAAATATCCTACTTGGTTAGCCAGTGTCATCCCAGTTAAGAAGAAGAATGGCCAAATTCACATTGCATCAATTTTAGGGACTTAAACAAGGCATGTCCTAAGGATGAGTTTCCTATTCCTATACTAGAATTAATGGTGGACATTGCCTCATCTTATGCAGTCTTTTCTTTCATGGATGGGTCATCAGCTATAACTAAATCAAGATATCTCTTGAATATGAAAGAAACACTGCTTTCTGAACCTCGATCAAAATCTTTTATTATAGGGTCATGCCTTTCGGCCTTAAAAATATTGGTGCTACATACCAACGGGCCATGACTCAGATCTTCAATGAACTCATCCATCATTAGGTTGAATACTACATTGATGATCTAGTAGTCAAAAGCAAAGAAAAGGAAGACCACCTCTTTGACTTGAGAGTAATTTTTGAATGGTTAAGATAATATAACTTGAAAATGAATCCCCTGAAGTGTGCATTCGGAATAGCTTCAGGGAAATTCCTTTGATTTTCTGTTCAACACTAGGGAATAAAAATAGATCCTGAAAAGATTAAAGCTATCTTATAAATGCCACATCCTAAGAGTTTAACTCAACTCAGATCCATTCTAGGATGACTGGCATATCTAAGACGCTTTATCTCAAACCTATCGGGGAGATGTAAGACATTCTCAGTACTTGTCAAAAAGGATGCTTTTGCAAGATAGAAAGGTTTACCTCCACAAGAGAGAGTAAATCACCCGACTGTTAGACTTACAACTACCCGGGGGTGGCCGCTAACTAACTCCTCCTATGATTTTAAATTCATGTAGGCAAGCCATATGCTTTTGCAAGATAGAAAGGTTGTTGTTTATTTAGGAAAGAGGCTAAGTCATTAAACACACTCTCTAAGAGACTAAATCATGTAAGGCATGATTAATGACTTAAATCTAATGCACATTTTTGTTTATGTTTTATTTTCATTTTTGGAAAATTTATTTGACACAGAATATTAGATTCATATGTCTAATGCATGAAAAATTGGTTATGGGCCAAAATCAGCAAGAAGGAGGTTTGTTTCCACCATGGCTCTCAAAGGTCAAGCCAAGTTCCCTGGCAAAGGTGGAAGCCCTCCATAAACTAGTAAAGCAAGATGATTTTTATGCATGATATGAAAACATACAACATCCAGCTAAGGGGTTGCTAAATCTTTTATCTTGATTTATATCCTAGGCTTTGAGTGAGTTTATGAGTTAGTTACTTTTGATTTTGAGTTGTTTAGTTGGATAGAAAATTTATTTTTCCCTAAGAGCCTAGTTGTAATCCAGGCCATGCATCAAAGCAAGGAAGAAACTAGGAAAACATACAATCTTAATGCACAATCTAAACAAATATCAAATAATTTATAAAGCTAGCGCAAAAGAATAAGAGGCCTTTTATGGTCGGGCACCACCACACAAACCTGAAAAGATAAATGTGGGTAGCCGAGCTATACCCTCATATAACCCAGATTACAAATGAATTTATTACAATTAAGCAAGAATTCATGTTATGGGGTTCTTCATTCTCCTTTTCTTCATTCTTCTTTTCTTTCTTTCATTCTTCCTTTCTTTCTTTCTTTATTTCTTTATTTCTTTCTTCTTTCTTTTGGTTGGTTGGAATGTGGATGCTTCAAAGGCTTCACGTGGTACATAAGACATAGTCTTATAACTAATGTTATTCTTAATCTCCCATAACATTCATTCCAAATCTTAATTGCAAAATTACATGAAAATGGGAAAAGTAAATCTAAATAAAACCTACAAAATAGATATTAGCTAAATAAATCACACATCCAAAGCATGTATATAAATAATTTGGACTTAGCACCCCACACATGGGTACCCAAGTCCACCTGGCCTATTTGAATTATGCTTAGGGGTATAAGCAACCTGCATAGCAAAAGCAGTTATATTTTTATTACGACACCCCTTAAGCACAATCCCTTATAGAAGATAATGATTAGACTAAGATCATCCTACCATTCGCCACGATATACACCCCTAACATCCGTGACTAAAAAATATTATATCATAAAATAAAAGCAAACATCAAACCATGCACCACCCTAACATAGGACTAGAAGTGGTGACTTAGTCTAATGTGTGTGCCATTTAAGGGTTGTGTGGTGTGTCTTGGCTAGGCTTTAAGGTTAGAATTTTCTACGTGTGGAGAGTTCAACATAGAGGGTGGCTTCATTTAAGTGATTTAGTTGATTTGGTCGATTTTATTTTATGATTTGATTTGGTTTGAATGACCCCACATTTAATTACTAAGTTGTAAAGAGAGGGAAAAGAGAAGAGAACTTCTCTTTTCTCCCTACCTTAAGTAAGTAATTTCTAAGGTAGATTCATTAATGATTTTTCTTTAGTGAATATTTTATTATGTGCTTTAATTAATACTAAGTTTATATGGACTCTAAACAAACCTATTCAACAAGAATGACATTTTAAGATTAATTAAAGTGAATTACTATCACAAAATGCACAACACTTTATTTCTTTCCAACACGTGTAACAAGCATATGGATGAATCTTAGGCATATCTATACATACAAATGAAAATGTTAGCACACCTTAATGATGAATGCTAAGGGGTGTTGTTTAGAAAATTTTGGATGTTTCATGATGCATGATTTTGTTAAGTAGAAAGAGTGACGCTTATCCATTAATCAAATGCACATTTACATGTATGAAAGACATAAGTGAGTATGGCGCCATTGTTCTATACCAGGAGTGTAAGGTACAAGACCTACTTGGGGTTGCTTAAAACCTCGCAACCCCGTGATGCCTAGACTAATATATTTCTTTTCTTAAATACATGAGCATGTACAAAGAGAAATGCATGGAAAGAGAATCTTGCAAAAGGTTTATGTTTGTTTGTTTGATTCATATGTGTAAATATGAAGGTCCCTCTTAAATGATAATATATGAATGAATTTGGGCAAATATTGTGTTCTTTTGAAATGAACTATACACTTTGCAAATCCTATTCAAGACTATGTTAAAAGAGAAGAGAAGGAAAAGTCACATAATGCACATCTTATAATCACATGCAAACTTATAAATATTCATAAGTAGCATGCCTTCAGTTGTAGGTTTTGATTTATAGATTTTAAAAATAGTTTTTGATTTAGTAGTGATAATAGCCATTCATATTCTTACTTTAGCCAAAATATGCAATTTGACATAAAGGAAACATTCATTTTTTAATTTATTTTTCAAAAGACATGAATGCATGATTTCATACGACATACACATTTAGCATACTATGAAAGAATTAAAGTGATGCAAGCATGTAACTTCACTCACCATAATGAACTCCTAAAGACAATCCTATGGAATAAGATTATTTAAAGTGAATCAAAGTTGGTTTAAGGAAATTTTTATTTTATTTTGAGTTTGATTTGATTTAAAATGTGAAAAGGTTTGTTGGTCCTAACTCATTTCTCCCATGTGTCAGTTGATTTAGTTTATTTTTAGAACCATTAGATTGATTTAATATTTTATTTAGGCCAAGGTGTACATTAAGTCCCTTAATTACCCCTTACCTACACCACTTTAACATATTTAACCAAATAATTTTGAGCCAATGTATGACATAAAACAACAAGGAATTCAATTCAGTAATGCACCTAAGAAAGAAAGGGGCCAAATGCATTTGGCTCACAACAAATGATTAATTAAGCTAAATGGTTTAATTTAAGTACTTTCATAACCCTTCCCACACATATGAGTTATATATGATTTCCTTAAGCTATTTTGGTTATTGAACACCTAAATATCTACCCAAGAAGGAATTGATTAAATTTAGATTGATTTGATTTTAAAGTTTTGATTAATTAAGACATTTAAGAAAGTGATTAAGCTATTTAATTAATTTGCACCTTAATTAGATTTTTATCCAAATGAAATAAACTTAAGGGAAAAGATTTCGGAAAGAACTCGTAATCTCATTCCCTAAGTCATTCACTATTCTAAGGTAATTAGAAAACTTAATTAATAGATTTATCACTATTTAAGAGGTTAATTAATCATTTAATTAATTAAGAGAGTGATTGGAGATGAATCAAGAAATTCCCCTAATTAAATCATTAATAAATTCCAAGAAAATTAGGAGAGGTAGAAGTCAACCCACTAAACATACCTAAGAAGTTTGAAATTAATCAATGAAATAATTAGAGAGTAATTAACAAAATTACATTCCCAATAAAACTTAAATTACATGAAATTTACTATTAAAAATCAATTAAACTTAATTTTATATTATTCCCCTTTAAAATATCTTCAAAATTCATTTGAGTTTGTATTTTTCTAATTTTTCTACATTTAGTTATGTATTTTTGAATATTATGTTATTAAAACTTAATTAAATCCTGAATTATATAACTAATCCTGTCGGCACTACATGTATCGCTGATGCGGCGCGTGCTTTCCATGTGATGCAACGGATTGGTTATTTAAGTTGTCATATCCTATGTCGCATCAGCCGGCAGCGCTATGCGATTTCTCCTTGGATTGTCTGATCAAAGATCGGATGATCAAGATTAATCCCACTATTATAATAGGATAAATCTGAGGATCTCATAAGTTTTAATCAAGATCATCCATCCAAAATGTGCGAGATGGACAGTCCATGATTCATCCCTACCCTAGCCTGTGGGAGATGGCAACCGTCCATCCTCCATGGCTTGATCCGAGCTCGATTGAGCTCAAATTGAGTGGGGATTGATCACACACCATCAAGAAGGAATAAGCAAGCCATCCAACGGTCAAATTCACTTTATGTCACACTTCTCTTCACAAAGGACCAAAGAATTCCTGCACTAGGCTTGGTTTGAAGGCATACCTCATCGGAGGCTATTTCTAGTGCTCCCAACTGTCGAGTTAGCTTCGTCTAGTGGAGATGAAGCTTTGTTGAAGGTTTCAAGCTTTGGGATGTGGATTGCTCAATTGGCCAAACTCCTCCTCCTAGGATTACGGCTTTGGTCTAGCTCCCTGATCCCATGCCTTGGAAGCTTGGAAGAAGCTTTGAATCAATTCAATTGGGTCCTCTAAGGGCACTTGCAAGAGTAATTGACTTTTGGTTGAGTGATGGATGAGTTGGAATTTTCAACGAGCTTCCTTATTTTCGGCTTGAGGAAATCCAAAAATGGAGAATTCAAAGTAAGTTGAAGAAGCTTGGAGGAACTTGGAGAAGCTTGCTCTAAGTTCCCTAAGCTCAGTCGAGTGTGAATGAATGCAATTCAAGTGAAATGAGAGGGAGTATATCTCCCCCCACAAGGATCGGATGACCGAGCTTGGCTTTGCCATTTTGATCAAATTGATCACCATGAGTGAGTTGGTTAGGCCATTTTGGATGCCATGTGATTTGATTTTGGTAGAGGGGAGTAGTGGAGGAGTTTCTATGTGTTAAATAAGGTGGAGGAGTGATTCCTATTTTCTCATTTTGAGTGGGGTGGTTGGTTTTGATCTTGTGTTGGGTTTGACTGACCTAAACCCATTGGGTCATGTGCACCACACTCACTAGTATCCACTTGGTCCACTAAGAGGGTGCCAAGTGGCCATGAAGAGGATATGACCAAATTCCAAGTGGAATTGGCCATAGGTTACCCCTTGACCTAGGGGTAAAATGGTCATTTGGCTTTGACTTCACTTTGGGTAGATTCAGAATAGTTTGAAATTAGGTTGGGCCAAATTTCAAATAATTTGGAGTTGATTTGATTTCATTTGGCTTATGTTGACCCATTTAGGTCAAAATGGGTCAACTTGGGTCAAGTTGACCTATTGGTCAAATTGGGTCAAACCAAGGGTTGGGTCAAGTTCATATGACCATTTGAAATGTTTTATCATCATTGATTTGGTTCAATTTGGTTTATATGTGGCTTTGGTTCATTTTATTTCATTTAGGTCAAATGGGTCAAGTTGACAAATTTGACCCATTTGACCTAATTGGGTTAGATCATGGGTTGGTTTAGGTTTGGTTGGTCATTTGAGATATTTTGCAAGCTTTGGTTTCAATCAATTTTGGTTTAATTTGATGGCTCAACTTGACCTTTAGGTCAAGTTAGTTCATGGTCAATTGGGCTAAAGTTGGGCCAACCGAGGCTTCAAGTCAAAAGAGTTTTAGAATGAATTTGACCTATTGGGTGCAATTCATTTGGCTTAGATCAAGATTTGACCCATTTTGACTTTCAGGTCAAGTTGGGTCAACTTGGGTCAAGTGGCCAATTGGGCTAGGTTAGGCTTAAATGACTTGGACAAGTTCAAACATTGATCATAAATTGATTTTGATCAGTGGTTTCAATCAATTTGGCCTATGATAGATTTTGGCTAGTTTAGGTTTTATTTTGGCTAAGTGTTGACTTGGTCAACCCTTTGGTTTGACTTAGTTTGACCCAATTTGAGTGATTGATCATCTTATGATGATTGTTGCTCACAATGTGAGGCTTATGTGGGCTTAGTTTAATCCAATTTTGGTAGGGTTAAAATTTGGCTCAAAAAGGTGCTTTAGGTCACTTTGGGTCAAGTGAGCCTAAGTGAGTCAATTGGCTTGATCAAGGCTTGATTCAAGTTTGGTTGAACTCACATATGGACTTATGATTTAAATATAAATCTATTTTCAAGTGATTCAAAGTCAAATGGGTTTTGATTCATTTGACAATTTCATATTCAAAGGTTTGAACATGGGTTTGATTTGGATTTGAGTTTTGAATTTAGTTTTGGTTTGATGATTGAAGTTTGTGTTTATATTTGGATTTATAATTGAAGGATTGATTGAATCATGATGAAAATCCAAGGGTTTGGATTGATTTGAGTTTTATTTGGCTAAGTTCAAGAATTTGACTTGAATAAGCATATGTTGTATTTTGGGTAGATTTGGGTTTGGGTTTTGGATTTGATTTTGGTTATTTGAATTTATATTTCATTTATATTTGTTAATATAAATGAGAATATAAATGGGTTATGAGAAAAAATCTTGAATTTGAATTGATTTGGATTTGATTTGAGCTATGTCCATAATGACAAATCAAAGGGCTTAGGAAAGATTTTTGAACTTGGAATTGAGTTTTAGATTTGGTTTTGGTCATTTGAATTTATATTTCATTTATATTTGTGAATATAAATGAGAATATAAATGGGTTGTGAGAAAATCTTTTGAGTTTGATGTGATTTAGATTTGAGTTGAGCTAAGTCCATAAGATAAAATCAAATTAGGAAAGATTTTGGATTTGAAGTTGATCATGGATTTCAATCATTCGAAATTGATTCGTGATTTGAGAAAATACATTGAAATTGATTTAAAGTTTGAGAACATCAATATAGTTGGAATTGATTTGAGATTTGATTTGGAGTTAGTTTGAGTTTGAAGTTTGACTTGAAAGAAGAAAGTGAGGATTTGATTTAAGCTATAGGGTAGGCAAGTTTTCCTAACACCCCTATGGCATAACCTATCCCTATGGCTAACTTTGCTAAGTATCTAGGGTTAGGTTAAGTGTTCACCTAATCACTAGAAGTGTCTTAAGACTAAGAAACTCTCAGTGTCTAAGAGGAGTCCTATGTCTTAGATGGAGAGGTTGAGAGCTCATTCTAAAAATGAGGTCAACAAAGGGCGCCCAATAGGTGTGGTGTGACCGACAAGGCGTACCACACGTATTGGTGTTGACCAAGATGATCAACTACACCAAACGATCACAAGCACTAAAAAAATGATCTACTCCTAACCCAAGGTGTAGAAAGAATTAAGAGCTTAGTGCAATGTGACTCTACTCATGTCAAAAGTCATAAGAGAATGAAGGAGGAATCCACTAGGGATTGAGTATGTGAACCTTCCACTAAGGGAAAAGGTTCAAGTCATCCACTAAGGGATGAGAGGTTGAATTTAGTTTGAGTCTGGCTGAGGAGAGAATTTGATTTAATTTATTGATTTAGTGCTCCACCAGGAATGAAAATGGGAACTCTCCACTAGGGGAGCAAGTTGAAGTCATCCACTGAGGAGAGGGGTTGTGAAATCTATTTAGGGATTAGAATTCAGGATCCACTAGGGGAACCAAAAAGATTTGCATCTCATTGAAGAGACGTAGATTGATTTATTTTATTTTATCAGTTGAACTCCACTGAGCGAGGAGGGGTTGAATTTTTTTCAGATTTGATTCCACTGGGGAGGTTAGGAGGAATTTGTTTTAGATTTTTAAGTTTTGAATTTTGAGATGAACCCTATCGATTTGTGTGAACCGCACTGAGTAGGGGTCATGATGGCCTTGATCTAGCTTAGATTTACCAATCCAAAGGGGTAGCCTACCAACCACATAGTAGAACTATCCAACCAAGGGTTTGCCTTTTGGTATACAGCTGCTGTACTAAGAAGAAAGTGTAGTAGACTTACATTTTCTCAAGTAGGGATTAGTTGCTGTTGGTAACACAACGAATCAAACCCAACATAGGGCTGACTATTGAGTGAATTCCACTAGGGGACTTATATCATCTCAGGAATAGTTAAGATTAGTTTCATTTTTAAATTATTTTTGATGGATCCCATCGATTTGCGATTGACTCCATTGAGTAGGTTCCGTGTCAACCTTAGTCTAACAGAGATTTACCAATCCAAAGAGAGTAGTCTACCATCCACATAGTAGGACTATCCAACCAAAGGTGCCTTCTGGTCAAGTTAAGAAGAAAGTTCGGGACTCACATCTTCCAACAAGAACACCGGGTGACACATTGGGAACATTGCAACCCACCTAGGTTGACTATTGAGTGAATGCCACGGGGACTTAAATCTCAAAGATAGTCAAGATTAATTTTACTTTTTAATTATTTTTATTCATGATGGACTACATCGAGTATATGTTGGCCTTGATCTAACACAGATTTACTAATCCAAAGGGAGTAACTTCCCGGCCGAGGGGAGAACTATCCAACCAAAGGGGTTTCTTTCAGTTTGTAGTAGCTAATCTTAGAGAAGAAAGCTCAAGGACTCACATCTTCCACTATAAAATACCACTGGAGTGACACATTAGAAAAGTAACATGTCAACTCGACCTAGGGCTGCCCATCAATTTGTGATAGTCATGCTAGAAAGAATGCATAGTAGGCTTACATCTTCCAAAGCAAAATGATTGCCGGGGTAACCTTTCTGTGGAAAATAGATTGAACCCAACCCAAGGGAGACTACGGAGAGAGTGCTAACTTCAAGATTTATCTCAACTCAGGTAGTCAGGTAATTCCTATTGGGAGTTCTACTGACACTACCTCAAATATAGGATGCCTGCTTGGGAAAGGGGTCACTAGGGGGTTGAATTCCTAATTCACAAGTGAATAAATTTGTTTATTTTGTTTGTTTGTTTATCGTAGACCCTGTTAGTTTACGGGGGATCAAACTGAGAAGGAGCTTATATTAGCCTAGACCTATCTCAATTTTACTGAACTAAAGGAGAATCTACACATTCACTGAACAAATTCTCCAACCACAGAAGTGGCTACTAGGAAAGGGAGACTATCCAATCCAAGAGTAACCCGGGTAGTGTCTAAATAGGGTCTCAAAAGACATGATCCAAATAGAGTGCCCGTAGGGGAAGGGACCACTAAGGGTTTTATCCAAAACCCTGGAGAAGATAATTTGCATAGGTATTTGCTGGCCAACTCAAAGAGAATGCTCAGGGACTCATATTTACCAAGAGTGGTGTATCCATCGAGTGAGCTGCTATCGCATAGCCAACATCAACCAACCTAAGGTGCTCGTCGGTTTGCGATAATCAGCCTAGGAAGAAAGCTCGGGGACTCACATCTTCTTATAGTGAAACTGATTGTTGGGATAGTCTATCTTCGGCTCAACAGATGCCATCTGACCTAGGGCGACTACTGAATAAATGCCACTAGGGGACTTATATTAGCTCAAAAGTAGTCAAGAGGAAAGGAGCCTCTGGGGGACTTATCCTAAACCTCAAAGACACTCAACCTAGTCAATGCATGATGGATAGTTCAAAAAGAAAGCATGGAGACTCACATCCTCTTAAACAAAGTCAATCATGAGGTAGCTTATTGGCTGGGCAGTGAAGCCTACCAAACTAATAAGGTTCACATCAGTTTGCAATGATCAACTCAGGATGAAAGCACGGGTACTCACATCCACTTAATAAATGACCACTGGGGTGATGAACTAGCAAGGTAGTATGTCACCTCGACCTAGAGCAGCTAATGAGTGAGTGTCACATGGGCTTGCTCCCACATCAAAATAGCTTGAGACAAAAGATTTGTGTTTATTTTTGTGTTTGTGTTAAATGGAATAGGATGTCTCTCGGGTTCTCTTATACCTACCCAAAACATGCTGGAGATTTTGATGAAATGGGGCCACGGATGGCAGTTGAAATACCACTAAGAAAGGATGCTGCTTGGGTTCTCTCACACCTAACTTAGTCATGCTAGTTGAAATAGGATGCCTCTTGGGTTCTCTCACACCTACTCTAGTTGTGCTAGAGAAATTGTGTTCAACTTGTGTTTGTGTTTGTGAAAGAAGGATATGATGCCTCTTGGGTTCTCTTACACCTAACTTAAACACGTAATGGCAGATTCGTAAGATAAGCAAATAACACTTCAGATGAAGAGAAGATTTTGATGAATTGGAATGAAATTTTAATTCTTTTGATGATAGTTATTTTCAAACATGTCTTTTTATGGGTAATATTTCTTCAAATAGAGCCCATTAATTTGAAGCATTGGATGTTCCTCCTTACAATCAATAAGCTAATAAGATCCTCCTTGGTAGCCTTCTCTATGGAAAAGGGGCCTTCCCAAATGGGTTCAAACTTTCCTCCCATCTTTCAATGGGCAATAATTAGTCTACTTAGAACCAGAACAAGTTCTCCTACTTGGAAAGTTCTAGGGCAGACCAACTTGTTGTGAGCTTGAATCATTTTGGCTTTATACAACTCGATATTTTGGCACGCCCATAGGCATCTCTCCTCAAACCTTGAGCTCTTCTAACCGTAGCTTGACATTCTGTAGTGATTGCTACCCAATGCTATCCTTAATGATGGAGTTAACTTCTAATGGTAAATGGCTTCTAACTACAAACTATGGGGTGAGATTGAGTGAGTTCAGTATGTGGTGTGGTAAGCCCACAAGGCTTCAACTAACTGCTCATGCCACTGTCTTTTATTGTCATCAAGAGTCTTCTTTAGTATCTGGATGACAGTTTTATTGAATGCTTCTGCTAAGCCATTTTTCCTGGGATAGTAGATGGTGGAGTATCTCCAATCTATACCATATCTTCTAGCGAAACTGTTGATCTTGGTGCTCTTAAATGCAGTACCATTATCAGATATAATTCATCGAGGCACCCCGAACCTATATTCGATATGGTTCTTGAAAAACTGGAGCACATGTTGAGGTGTGACCTCTAAGTGGGATTGCTTCCACTTGGAAAAAAGTAAGTAGCTAAGATGAATCGATGACCCTTGGAAGAAGGAGGATCGATCGAACCCACAATGTCGGTACCCCAACACTCAAATGGCCATGAGGCCATTGTAGGATGTAGAATGTTGGGTGGTTGATGTAGGACCACACCATGTACCTGACACTGATGGCATCTCCTAGTCACGTTCATGAAGTCTATGATCATTGAAGGCCAGTAGTATCTTAGTCTCTTGATCTTTGCTTTCATCTTTGGACTAGATTGATGCACTCTGCATAGACCTTAGTGTACCTCGATTACAATGCCATGGGCTTCATGTTTATTTAAACAATCTAACCACATTTGGTTGAAAGATCATTGGTACAAGGTGCCATCCATGAGAACATAGAAGAGAGCTCTCTGTTTCACCTGATGGGCTCATGACTTTTCTTGAGGTAGTTTGCCAGTGTTCAAGTAATCTAAAACGGTTGCCTCCAATCCAGCTCCTTGTCTTTATTAGCAACAACAACCTCCCCTTCAAGAGAAAGTCTCTCGACGAGTTCAGCATCAAACTACGTTGTCTATTTTGGACCCTTATTTGAATGGGCTCGTCTTCCGGACATGCCAATTCTTTGGCAAGTTTGGCCAAAGCATATGCTACTATGTTGTCTCCTCGAGGAACCTTGTATATGGTGATCTCAGGGATTTGGGCCAACATCTTCATGGTGTACTCATGGTAATGATGAAGTTTGGGTTTGAGAACCTTGTAGGACCCAATAATTTGGTTGATAACCAACTGAGAGTCCCTGTAGATGTTGATGCTTTTGACACACACTATGGTGGCTAACTCTAGATTGGCAATCAAAGCCTCATACTTAGCTTCGTTATTGGTGTAGGGGTTGGAGAGATAGTATGAGAATCTAATCATACCGCGGTCTAGAGTTAAGAGAACTATTCTTACCCCTGCCTTTTCTAGAAGAGTTGATCGTGGTTCTTCTCCTTTATGAAAGGAAGCTGCACCATCAAAATACATCTCCCATGGTGATTGTCAACCTCCCCTAAGTTCATGATTTGTTCATTAAGGAGATTATCACTAAGCGGAGAATCAACGGGAAATGGGTGTGTTGCTAAGAAATCTAGTACTTTTTTTTCACCACACGGAGGGGTACGAATGTGATATCAAACTGGAAGAGAATCATGGACCAATGCGCCAAACATCCGGATAGCTTTGGCCACGTCTTGAGATACTACAGTGGATTGATTCTTGAAATCAAGTTCACCTTATGAGAAAGTATGTAGTGTCGTAGCTTTTGGGATGCAAAGATTAAAGCTAGGCAATGTTAGGTGGGTAGTTCAGATCAAATGATGCTAAGGTAGTAGAGAGCTCTCCTTCCCTTCATCATTGGCTTGGGCCAACAAAGCAAAGGGAGTCATCCAATGTAGCAGAGGATCAATGAGCCCGGATAGGGCTAGAACCGGCTTCACCAAATCGCTTGATATCTTCAAAGGCATGCTGACACTTGTCATCCCACTTGAACTTGGCATCCTTTTTGACAAGTGCTGAAATTGGTTTGCATCTCCTCGATAGGTTGGAGATAAAGCATCTTAGATACGCCAACCATCCTTGGAATGATCTAAGTTGTGTTAAAATTTTGGGAGGTGGCATTTCTAAGGTAGCTTTAATTTTTTCTGGATCTATTTCTATTCCTAGTGTTGGACAAAAAACCCAAGGAAGTTCCCTGAAGCTACTCCGAATGCACACTTTAGGGGGTTCATTTTGAGGTTAAATTATCTTAACTGCTCAAAAACTACTCTCAAGTCAAAGAGGTGGTCTTCCTTTTCTTTGCTTTGACTACTAAGTCATCAACATAGCACTCAACTTGATGATATGAGTTTGTTGAAGATCTGAAGTCATGGCCCATTGGTATGTAGCACCAGCATTTTAAGGCTAAAAGGCATGACCTTATAACAATAGATTGACGTTCAAAAAGTAGTGTTTCTTTCATCCGGGGCCATCTTGATCAGTTGTTGATGAACCATCCATAAAGAATTGCATGAGATGAGCGATGTCCACCATTAATTCGATAGGAAGAGAAACTCATCCTTAGACATGCTTTAAACCCCTAAAATGATATGCAAATTTGGCCATTCTTTTCTTAAGGATGACATCAAGCTAACTGTGTAGGTATTTTTCTTCCTCAAGAAATCAACATCGATCAATTTCTTGACTTCAAAAATGACCTATCATTCGATTACTAATCATATGTGTCTAAGAGCTTGCTTGATAGTTAGCATTGTGGGTATATGCTAGTTGTGGACTACTACATCGAGATAATCCATCTCTTCATAACTCCATGCAAAGCGTCCTTAAACTCAATCAATAGCCTAACTAAGTCATTGGTTTCTTCTTCATTCAAGAATGAACGATAGCGGATCTTTTTTTTCATCCCGAGATTGATTTCTTTAAGCTTGTCAATTGTTGAATGGATCTTCTCTTCAAATTATGGTGGTGCATCCTTGATTTGAAGATCATCTGAATCATCTGATGTTTCTAAACACACATTCTCATAAGAGTTAGCATGATTGGATAAGAACCTATCAGAATCCAGATAATTATAACAACTAAGCAGTAATCATCATCATCGACTGGACCCACTGTACCAAATCCTAGTCCTGATCTTGATTGTGCTTCCCTACTTTTATTATTCCACAACTTTTCAAAGAACTCTGACTTGTGCTTAGATGATGTATAAGTAATCAAACCATTCTTTACAAGATTAAGAACACAATGTGAATACCAATCAAAAGGCAATTACATTAAGTCTTTATATGAATTATCCTCAAGTTCTACATCAGCTTCTGGACTTGAGGATGATGGTCCCAATAGGAATTTCTTTGGCTTCATATCAATGGAAGACCTAGGGGCTTCCTTAATTACTACAGCTTCAAATTTTTGAAAGGAAAGTGAGGTTAGAGCTAAGGTTCCCAACTGTTGTCTGATAGTTTCACATAATTTTGATTCGAATACATTTGTGCTTTGCTTGGAGGGGTCTTCATATTGTCTAACTGAGTGTCACCTCCGAAACCCACCCGAGAGGTTGGGGGTATGCTAATCACATTAGACTCATCTTTCGAGCTGGATTCCAAGTTTATGTGAATAGTAGGGATACTCCTATGAATTGGAACATAGCCCCTATTGGATGGCGGCCAACCATGGGTCTTCCACCTCTGGAACTGCCTCTGTTTCCATCTCTACCTCTACCTGGTGGAGGTCGAGTTATCCTACCCATATGTCCATATGATGTAATGAACTGTGGGTGGAATGTGACATGCGGCTCTACTTCTTCCTTGATATCCTTTCCACGTTCACTTGTTCTTTCATTTTTATTTTCCTTTTCTTTTTCTTTTTCTTCTTTTTCTTTTTCTTTTGCATTTGAAGTTTGACCAAGTTCACGAGAAAAGGTATTTTGAGGAAGATAGTAGGTTGCATCTTCATATATCTCAACCTCTCTAACTGAAAATGGCTTTTCTCACACGATCTATCCCATCCTTCAACTTGATGCACTGATGGAGGGAAGATGGAATCATCTTATTATGATGTATCCAAGGCCTATCGACCAAAGCTGTGAATGAAGTATTCGAATCAATTATGTAGAATTTGGCTTCAGTCTTCCATTCACCTATCTCCAAAGGTAACACTATAGAACCTAAAGCCCTCTCGCCTTGTTCATTGAATCTTCTCAACATCATATGATCTCCTTGAAGTGTAGAGATGTCAATCCTTGAGTAGGCAAGTGTTTTAGACTTATAATGTTCATCGATGCACCTGGATCAATAAGAACCCTGGAAAGTGAATCTGCCCATGTCCATTGTAATGCAGAGGGGGCGGTTGTGCTTCATGTCCCCGAGAAGAAGGTCTTCATTTATAAAAGGTGATTCCCTAGGCTTCTCTTGAATAATGTTCCTCCTCTCCAACAACGATCAGCTGAGCTAAGCATATTTTTGGATCAAGAAGAGCCTTGATTAATAATTCCCTCATCTCTTTGGATAGGACAAAGGCATCATATATGCTTAACTTAGATGACAACTTTCTCAGGTGAGAGAGGATATTGTAACCCACTTTGGGCTGGTCCTCCACAAGCATATCCATAGGTGGAGCATCCTATGGAGGGGCTTCTTGATCATCTATACCAATGACTTATTTTCCCTTATCTTGAGGTGCTGCCCTAGGAAGTAGAACTTTGCCACTACGGAGGTTGACTTTAGTGATCTATTGTGGCAAGCTAGTGAAGATTCTACCTGCTCGTCAACCTCACCTACAACTTCTTCTATGGGACCTTCAGAATCAGATGATTCCAAGTCTATCTCAAGAGGTGAACCCATATTATTCAGAGAAGGAAAGTCTAACTCTAAATCAAAAAAGGGAAGATCAGAGTTGTTATAGTTATTGTTTAGACTTGGAGAGTTTTGAGCAATTAGATAACCCATCAGTAGTGACACAGATATAATTCAAACTGGCTTTATTCCTTGATTTCTTAGATTTTGAAGGAGGTACATAGTAGAAATCTAGTAAAGTAAGTGGGGTGAAGGATTTGATGCCCTCATCCATCGATACAAGATATCTACTAAAGGAAGAGCTAGTTGAAGTAAAGGTGCTTGCAGAAGAAGTAACTACAACGGTGGACTGGAGGTTGGGCTCGATCGGTGGTTGCGCTACTTGGCTATCTGAGGCTGGCATAGGCTGCTGTTGAGCTCCCCCTTTCCCTAAGTTATCCTATATGACTTGCAAACCTTCCCTGATGTTGGAGGTTTGAGGTGCCTCAAGAACCTGTAGAGAAAGTTTCTTGATTTTGAAAATAATTTTCGTAGAGGTTTAAGATAAGGAGATATCCCAATCTTCTTTGGTTTTGAGAGGATCACAGGTCCCCAAGGATTACCCTAATGGAATTGGATGGTTATTCCACAAGGTCCTTCAGATAACTATGGCATGCCTTGAAGCTATGCTCAAGCCCTTGAATGTAAAGCAATCCTCCAAAATATGACCCAAGATGCGGTAGGGAAAAAGTTAGGATCATTGCTTTGCCACTTCCCTTCTTCTGCTGGTAGCTAAAGTTTTTTAAGAGATTCTTAAAGATTTTCCTAACTACCTCCTCTTAAATGAATATGGTTTGTTTAGTTTATCCATAAGTAGGTGGTAGTACCAATGGGTATGTGTACCATTGCTGTTGTGGATGTGGCTGAGGAGGAGGTGGTGAAGGCTATGGAGGCTATTGTGGCAACCGGTAGGATGGCCTAGGCGGTGGTAAAGGAGGTGGAAGCAACGATTGTGGAGCTCAAAGTCTCTATCGCACTCTCGCTTCCCTTGTCTATCCACCGCCCCCTTTCTCATAAGCTTTCATGGCTTTGGCTTTATTGATTGATCAGGAAAAGGTAACTGTTTGGCTTCTCCTTGTAAGCTAGCCGCCTTATTAATTAGCTTCTCAAATGTTTTGATAGTGAAACCTTTGAGCATGAAGGCGATCAGACCATGAATATTCTTTAGTAAAATTTCTATGGCATACTGTTTAGATAGCTGCGGCTTGCATTTCATACTGAAATTATGCCATTTAAGAATATAATTAATGAAGGACTCACGTGGTGTTGTTACAACGAGATTGCACATCACCCTTTGTCGAGCTGAACCTCTTAATGAAGAGTTGCTCCAACTCAAAGAAAAAAGTCTTCAGAACTATTGGAGTTTAGCATACCAATCAAAGGTTACCTAATTAAGCTAATAAAAAGATGGAAGAGTAATGCCATCGCCACCAAAGATTGCAATAACTAGCTCAAATAAATGTGCTGGGTTCCCACTGCCATTGAAGCTTTTGAAAGAAGGTGGCATGAAACCCTTAAGATATTAGATGACATCAAATTCCTCTAGGTAGGGTCTACCCTTTGGAACTGATGATCCTCCTCGGGCTTGAGCCAATTCTTCTCTCACCTACTGCTCAACCACAATTTTGATGTCCTTTTCTTATATGGAGGTACTATCCACTACCTTCCTATACAAGTGATGCCCCTGCT
This sequence comes from Cymbidium sinense, assembly GCA_021442155.1. Taxonomy (NCBI): domain Eukaryota; kingdom Viridiplantae; phylum Streptophyta; class Magnoliopsida; order Asparagales; family Orchidaceae; genus Cymbidium; species Cymbidium sinense. Next base: position 200,366,245 of record CM038217.1, read on the forward strand.
ACTAGGGTAGTCTTGGTTTGATCCAAGATATGCAACAACTCAAGTGGATCAGTTTCTACAATTATAGGATGAATTATTGGGGATTGATTCTGTAATACTAAAATAGCTACTAATAAGTCTTCAAGCCTCTTCCCCATCCTATTTATTTGTTCATCCTGCTCGGCCGCACCACCTTCCAAATTCTAATCACGGAGAGGAACCCCTGTCTGGTGTCCACTGAATCCTCTAACATATCATCTTCATTAGAATCAAAACTGACCTTCTCATCCTCTAAGTTGGACCAGTCATATCCTAAGATCTCCTTCTTCTCCACTAGATATTGTTTCACGATGCCATCTAGGATCGATCCAAATTGAATAGTACAAAGATCGCATAGGATCATCATGAATAGATTAACATTTAACCTCTGCAGCTGTTGGAGAGCTAACCCTATGAGGGCTATGCTCACTAGAAGAAAGATGCTCCTGGCTGTCACTGGATCTGGGTGGAGTAATACTCCTAGGAGGATCTATGGCCATGGGCACCAACTATTCTTCCTCCTCAACCACGCTATCTCCATACTACGTGGTGGTGATGGCACTACAATGCCCATGGTCACCATTCCTTCTTCACCACAACTGGGGGAAAAGCGTGAAGAGCTCCCACATGGTGTAGATGGATGGGATCTCTGGCAGATCACCAATGGGGTTCTCTTCTCCGGATGCACCTTCATGGCTTTGCTGGAAGGTGATGATGGAACCTGTAGTGATAGTGGTGGGGTGAGTAGTGTGGTGGAGGCACCACTCCTCTAGCAAGTGTTCCTCTTCTGTAATGGGTAGTATCCATCAATAAGATGTTGCCATTATGATTAATGCGGGTAGCATGCCGATCGAGAAAGTTCATAAGTGCGAGGTCGCCGACCATCGACCTACGCTTCTCGCTAGAAATATATGTACGGCCTCCCCGCCCTCTCCTGATCTGCCCACACCGGGGATAACTAATCTCAAATTGAATTCAGCCCCAAACTCCGATCATCCATAGGCTCCGCCAACTCGGCAAAGAATTGATCTCAGACTGGCATACGACCTCCTCCTCTCACTGATAGGAGCCTGAAATTATTGCTACCTGAGATGAAGCTAAAATTCTCCTAACATCCTCTCTATCAGATCTAGAGAGGGGGTGGAACCTATTCTCTGTGATGAGAGGAGAGACTATCCTGGGTGTCTCTTCAACTACAGGCTGAGTAGCTGCCTCTAGCTCTCTTGCTATGCGAGTATGATACTACTTATTCATGCGATTCTTATTTCAGCACTGAGTCCTAGGAACTAGACCCAACCTCGAAGGCAGGGGAGACAATCTCTAGAATCAGGGGAGCCTTCCCCTTAGAGGAAGCCAAAGAGTGGGTCTTAGCCTGCACTAGGGCATAATGGGAAACCACTAGGCACACTGGCGCTAGCACTGCTATTATTGTGGGAATAGCTGCAGCCTTCCTCTTCAGTGAGGGAATCTCTGAATCTAATGATAACTCAACCTGGATGACTGCTTCTGCCTGGTCACCATGCTCCTACGGCATGTTGTGATGGTGGTCCCCTCATAAGTGATCCTAGCCCCTCAAAGCCTCGCCAAAGTGGATGAGGGCAAAGTTGATCATGAGGCCGCCACCAGTCCATCCCGAAAGGAAATGTAAACACGTACTTTTGTGCTTCCATTTCTAACTGAACTGAGCTAAAGAAAATTGACTAAAACTGACAGAAAGTCTGCAATATTGAAAACAAATTCAAATCAGATTCCTGCTTTAATTCATTTTTTTAGAATTTGAACCCACACTGAATAATTTGGATATGTTAAGTGGAGTTCTTTGATTTTGGAGAGGGATTTTTAAATTTAGAATTGGAGAGAAAATTTTTGAATTTGGAATCCATTTTCCACAAATTTGTGTATGTTGAAAATTAGTTCAAATATTTTTGAAGAGATTGATGCTTCCATAGGTTCATATTTCAATTTGATTTTTTTTTATTGTTTGAGGACCCTTCATTTAACAAATTTGGGTATGCAAAAGTAAAGGGTTAATTGATTTTATTTGGATTTTGATTTTGAAATTCATTCACTTAGCAAATTTGGGTATGCTAAGTGAGGTGCTTGAAAATAATTTTCTTCTTTTATTTGTTTGTTTGTGAATTATGTGAATTTGAAAGTGAAATCTTTACTTAGCAAATTTAGGTATGCTAAATGAATAATCCAAATATTTTATTTTGTGTTTGAAAGGAGGATATTTACTTAGCAAATTTAGGTATGCTAAGTAAATGATCCAATATGATTGATTTTGTTCTTTTGATTTTGAAAATAGGATTTCTACTTAGCAAATTTAGGTATGTTAAATAGGAAATCCAAATGTGTTTTTGATTTTGATGATTTTGAAAAGAGGATTCTTAGCAAATTTAAGTATGCTAAAGAAATCCAAATGCGTTTTATTTTTTATGCTTGTTGAAAAGAGGATCCTTTACTTAGAAAATTTAAGTATGCTAAAAAAAAGAAATCCATGTGTTTCATGTTTTGATGTTTTGATTATTTGAAAAAGAGGACTTTGACATAGCAAATTTGGGTATGCTAAATGAAAGATCCAAATGTTTCTTGTTTTGATGTTTTGATTTTTGAAAAAGAGGATCCTCACTTAGCAAATTTAGGTATGCTAAATGAAAGATCCAAAATGTTGTTTTGATTTTTGATTTTGAAAAAGAGGATCTTCATTTAGCAAATTTGGGTATGCTAAATGAAAAATCCAAATGTTGTTTTTGATTTTTGATTATTGAAAAAGAAGATCTTCATTTAGCAAATTTTGGTATGCTAAATGAAAAATCCAAATGTTGTTTTGATTTTTTTATTTTGAAAAAGAAGATCTTCATTCAACAAATTTGGGTATGCTAAATGAAAGATCCAAATGTTGTTTTGATTTTTGATTTTGAAAAAGAGGATCTTCATTTAACAAATTTGGGTATGCTAAATGAAAGATCCAAAATGTTGTTTGATATTTGATTTTGAAAAAGAGGATCTTCATTTAGGAAATTTGGGTGTGCAAAATGAAGGATCCAAATGTTGTTTTGATTTTTGATTTTGAAAAATAAGATCTTCATTTAGCAAATTTTGGTGTGCTAAATGAAGGATACAAATGTTATTTGATTTTTGATTTTGACAAAGAGGGTCTTAATTTAGCAAATTTGGGTGTGCTAAATGAAGGATCCAAATGTTGTTTTATTTTTGAAAAGATTATTATTGATTTAGTTTTTGAAAAGATGATTGTTGATTTTGATTTGAAAATGAAAATCTTTATTCAATAAATTTAGACATATTTAATGAGGATATTCATTTTTGCTTTTGGAAAATATGATAGTTGATTTTATTTTTGATTGAAATTGAAAACCTTTATTCAATAAATTTGGGTATATTGAATGAGGGTATTCATTTGTGCTTTTGGAAAATATGATTGTTGATTTTGATTTGAAAATGAAATCCTTTATTCAATAAATTTAGATATATTAAATGAGGGTATTCATTTGTGCTTTTGGAAAATATGATTGTTGATTTTGATCTGAAAATGAAAACCTTCATTCAATAAATTTAGATATATTAAATGAGGGTATTCATTTGTGCTTTTGGAAAATATGATTGTTGATTTTGATTTGAAAATGAAAACCTTCATTCAATAAATTTAGTTATATTGAATGAGGGTATTCATTTATGCTCTTGGAAAATATGATTATGATTTTGATTTGAAAATGAAAACCTTCATTCAATAAATTTAGATATATTGAATGAGTGTATTCATTTGTGCTTTTGGAAAATATGATTGTCGATTTTGATTTGAAAATGAAAACCTTCATTCAATAAATTTAGATGTATTGTTGAATGAGAGTATTCATTTATGCTTTTTGAAAATATGATTTGATTTTATTTTTGGAAATGAAATCTTCATTCAATAAATTTAAGTATATTGAATGAAGATGTCCATATGTGTTATTGAAAAGATTATTTTGGATTTTATTTTTGAAAAGATCCCACATATAACAATCATAAGATTGTTAGATGAGATTGAAATATTTTGTTATATACATTTTGGAAAAGTACTTTTTAGAAAGATGATGTTTTTCTTTTATACAAAGATTTCTTCACTTTTTGGGATAAACCTTTCCTTATCATAGAAATGGTAAGGAGCAAGTCTTTAGTTATTTCTTTTTTATTAAATTTTTATTTTCACTTATTGGGGAACCCAATAGGGGTTTTAAGACATACATGGAGTGAGGTCCTAAAACCTAATGAAGTTGGGTAGCTTAGCTTAAGGATGAAATAAACTAAGTGCCAATGGAAAAGAAGGATAGTCTTGGACTCATATGAAATACAAATCCACTATCAATACATGAAGACAATGATCATTTACCAAAGATGGAGAGAGGAACCATCCCCAGCGGAGCCGCCAAAAAAATCTGTGGTGAAATATTTTTCATCTTTCAATAAATAAAACAAAAATATATGCCTTGGTTTGGACACCATGCAGATCCATAGATGTTCTTATTGTGGTGATCATGTATGATATTGAGAAGAGGTGTACTATCTCGAAAGATAGAAGTCTCCACCCTACAATGGACCTAATCACCTGAATAAGGACTCCTAAGGACTATGGGTCTTCGATGTACGAGATTCTTCCCCTACTTTACATGAAAAGTAAAGCAGTTTTATTTTAAATCGTCAGTTAAGTTCTATGAGAAAGCCCCATAGTTAATTATATCTTAAAGAATGAGATTCCTTAAGAATATTCTCGATTAAGGTAAATGATCATTATCTTCAAAGATTTCAAAGATAAGACTATCAATCAATTGGTTTATTTTTGGAAGATAAAGTGGGATTGATCAAGAGGAGGGGGTTATTATCGAAGCCAAAGAAAGATAAGTAGGGGATGCTCACGATGTTAGAAAACCTAGCGAGCATCCCAAACTATCCTATGGTCAGGCTTTATATTTTTGAAATTGAAGTAATTTATTTGTTTGAGTTGAATTTTTATTAGAAATTTAGGGCTTACAATTCCACAATACAAGATCATAAAAATGCCTAAGAGGTGAGGATTTATGCTCAAAGGGGGAGAAGAAATTTAACCTACCCTGGGAACTTTGGCGAGGGCCAAAGCACGACCTAAATCCAAGGCAAAAATGGGCATATGGTTTACCTCCACAAGAGAGGATAAACCACCTGACTGTCGGACTTACAATCGCCTGGGGGTGGCCATCAATTAACTCCACCTAAGATTTTTAAATACATGTACACAAAGTCAAATGTTTTTGCAAGATTGCTAAGTTGTTGTTTATTTAGAAAGAGGATAAGTCCTTAAACACACTCCCTAAGAGACTAGATCATGTAGGGCATGATTTAATGACTTAAATCTAATGCAAATTTTGTTATATTTTATTTTCATTTTGGATAATTCATTTGACACTGGCTATGGGATTCATATGCCTAATGCATGAGAAATTTGATTATGGGCCAAAACCAGCAAGAAGGAGGTGTGTTTCCATCATGGCTCTCAGAGGTCAAGTCAAATTCCATGGCACGAGTAGAAGCCCTCCATAAGCAAGAGTGAAGCAAGATGTTTTTTATGCATGATATGAAATTATACAACATCTAGCTAAGAGGTTGCTAAATCTTTTATCTTGATTTATAACCTAGGCTTTAAGTGAGGTTATGAGTTATTTATTTTTAATTTTGAGTTGTTTAGTTGGATAGAAAATTTATTTTTCCCTAAGATTTTGATTATCATCAAGGACATACATCAAAGTAAGGAAGAAACTAAGAAAATATGTCATCTTAATGCACAAGCTAAACTGTTGACCAACCCATGATCAAAATCCATCAAAAATTTCTAAGTCCAAATTTTGCCTAAGTCCTTAATCTTCCCTTAAGGACTTAACCAAAATTTTGATCTAAACCTATTCAAATCTTTGAGATTTTTTATAAATTTATTTATATTCACATATATAAATGAAATATAAATTCAAACCCATCAAATCAAATTCAAAAATCCAAATCAATTCATGAAATTTTCTTAAGTCCCATTAATTTTCCATTAAAGGACTTAGCCAAAATCAACTCTAAACCTTGATCAAATCAATTCAAACCCTTGGGATTTTCAAAACTTATTTATATTCTCATTTATATTCATATAAATGAAATATAAATATAAATCAATCAAATCTAAGGAAAAAATTAAATTCCAAATTTAAAACTTGAAATTCTTAAATCCCTTTAATTTTCATTAATGAATTTATCCTAAACTTTGATCAAACCATTTCAAACTCATGGGATTTTCTCGAAACATATTTGCATTCTCATTTATATTCTCATATATAAATGAAGTATAAATATAAATCAATCAATTCGAACCCAAAAATTAAATTCCAATTTAAAAATTTTGTTAAATCCTTTAAATTCTCTTTTAATGGATTTAGCCCAAATCATGATTAAACCACTTCAAATCCTTAAAATTTTCTCATGATCCATTTATATTCTCATTTATATTCACATATATAAATGACCAATTCCAAAAATGTAAACTCAAATCAATTCAAAATCCAATCCAAGTCTTTCAAGTCAAAATCTTGAACTTAGCCAAATCACTTTCAAATCAAGCCAAATCCTTGATTTTCTCTCTTCGTTCAATCAATCCTACAATCTCATATATAAATCCAAACTTGAATCAAACAATCAAAACCTAATTCAAAAATCAAACCCAAATCCCCTTCATATTCTTCCTTTGAATATGAAATTTTCAAATGGATCAAAACCCATTTGACTTCAAACCACTTGTAAATGGATTTATATTTCAATCATGAATCCATATACAAGATCAATCAACTTCAAATCAAGCTTTGACCAAGCCATTTGACCCACTTAGGTTCACTTGACCCAAAGTGAGTACCTATGAGTTAACTTTTGATCCTAACCAAATTGGATTGAACCAAACTCATATATCCCTCTCATCATGATCAACAATCATCATGGGATGATCAATCAATCAAATTGGGTCAAACCAAGTCAAACCTAAGGGTTGACCAAGTCAACACTTAACCTAAAATGAAACCTTACATGCCAAATTTCACCATAGGCCAAATTGATTGAAACCATTGATCTAAGTTCACTCATGGCTTATATTTGAACTTGACCAAACCAACATTTGAGCCTAACCTAATTTGGTCCACTTGACTAGTTGACCCATTTTGACCTAAAGGTCAAATGTGTCAATTTGATCTAAGCCAAATTGATTGAAACCAACAAGCCAAATCCATTCCAAATCATTGTGAACTTGACCAAAGCCTCAATTGGCCAACTAGACCCAACCTAGTCCAATTGACCTTAGAACCAACATGACCTAAAGGGATCATGTTGAGCCAAAATTGAACTTAATCCAAATTGATTGGAAATAAAGATACCAATCCACTCCATATGACTAACCAAACCTAAACCTACCCTTGACCTACCCCAAATAGGTCAAATGGTCAAATAGGTCAACTTGACCCATTTGACCTAAATGAAGTCATATGAGCCAAATTGAAAACCATACCAAATTGAACCAAACCAAAGCCACCAAAATATTTCAAATGGTCATATGAACTTGACCCAATCCTTAGTGTGACCTAATTTGACCAATTGGTTTGACTAAGTTGACCCATTTTGACCTAAATGGGTCAACATGAGCCAAACCTTATCAAATGGATTCCAAATCCAATGAAACTTGGCCAAACCTATTTTCTCAATATACTAAACATACCCAAAGTAAAAAAAAAAAATAACAAAATGACTATTCTACCCCTAGGCCATAGAACAAATTTTGGCCTTGCCCATGTGTATTTTGGTCATACACTCTTCACAATCACTTGAGGCTTTCCTAAAAGCTCAAGCAGACTTAGTGATAAGTGGTGCACCCAACCCAATGCGTGTGAGTCGGCCCATTTGACCCATAGACCAAACCCAACCACTTAACCAAAATTGAGTTTTTAAATTCCCTCCTAAGCTCATCACATGGGAAGATAATCCACTCAAGGGATAAACCGACCATGTGCAAACCTAAAACCACCAAAAAAAACCCTCAATGTCCAATTGGATCAAAATGGCAAGGAATGGTTCATTATCGATTTCCATGGGGAGATATAATCCCCTAATTCAATGAAATTTCAATTCACTCACTATCGATTGGAGCCTAGGAACCAAAGCAACCACCTCAGCATTCTAAGCTTAGAGGATTTGAATTCTTATTTTGCATAAAGGCAAAATGTGGGGAACCCATTAGCCAACTTCCCATACTTGATCTTAATCTAATTACTCTTGCACACTCTATCAAAGGGTCAAGTAAAACTTTCCCAAGCTCTGATTGAAGTTCCCATAGCAAGGAAGAGCTCAATTGGATCAAAGTCAAAGCCCAAGCAAGGACGAGTTGGTCTTCCCATTGATCCACTCAATCTCAAGGCTAGAATTTCAATGCTTTGCCACCGCACTAAGACCTTTATCGATCTCGAAAGCACCTGATCACCTCCACAAGGTATGAAATTTTCCATCACTAAACTGAATGTGGTGAGCTTTGTGAAAGAAATCTTCACCACAAATTTTGCCAAAATTTCTCTGGTCTTAGATGGTGTGGGTTGATGTATGATTCCATGCTTGGGACTATCTCCCTGATCATGGATCATTGATCCTCGTGGAAGAACTTCTCATCTCACATCCATTCACATATTTTAGATGGATACGAGAATAATTTAAAATTCATTTAAAATCGGGTGAATCTTACCAATCTTGATCGAAAGATATTAAGCATACCGCATCATCATTTGGGATGTGACATTTAAGTCAAAATCTTATGGCACAATGTAAATGCGACCGCGCCATGCGTCACCATGAAAGAGTTATAGGATTAGTTAATTAATTAATTCCTAAATAATCCATATAACTTCTAAAATTCATAACTCTTCATAGAAAAATCAGAAAAATAAAACAAAAAATGCTATGGAAAGATAATCACATCTAGAATATTTAAAAAATATTTTCAATGGATTTTGAGTTACCCTTTTCTCTAAATTTGGGTTTCTTTAGAAATCTTAATTAGCTAATTATCCTTTAATTAAGTCATCAATTAATCTCAAATTTATAGGGTTCATTTTAAGAGATAACCTCTACCTCCCCTAATTTTTTTGAGATTTATTGAAAGGCTCAATTGGGGAAATTGAATTTCATTCTAATTACCCTTCATGTAATTAAGGGTAATTAAGGTGTGATTAGTGGTTTAATTTACATTAGATTGATTAAGGTCATATCTAGAGTAGGAGGTTTATAGAATAATTTTGGCATTTCCAAGCTATTCCCTAAACCCCTTTTCTCTCCTTAATCTCTTATGGGGTTAATTCATTAATCACCCTTTAATTAATTTTCAAAAAATTCTAAAAGTTCCAAAACTTAATTAATCTACCTTGGGTAGATGCTTAGGTGTTTAATATCCTAAGTTAATTAAGGAAATTAAAACCCAATTCATGTGTGAAAGGGTCGTTAAACCCTAAGTTTGCTTAATTAACTTAATTCCAAATTGCATTAGGCCTTTCATTATTAGGCATTGCAAATTTAAATTCCTTGGGTTTTATGTCATCTCATTGGCTCATAATTACTTAGTTAATTTTTCTAAGGTGTAGGTAAGGGTTAATTAAGCCACTTAATTCATACCTTAACCTAATCAATGCTTAAAAATGGACATAATTATCTGAAAAATAAACAAAAATACAAAACACATGTGAAAATGGGTTAGGAATAGCAAACTCATCTCACCTTTTCAAAATTAAATCAAACTTTAAACTAAACAAAAATCATTTTGAAATTCACTTTGATTTATTCTAAATTTTCTTATTCCTTAAGAATGTCTTTAGGATTTAAGTAAAGTGAGTTTGTTTAAATGCTTTCATTGCTTTGGATCTTTTCCAACATGTTAAGTTGTATGTCATGTGATTCATGCATTCATAATTTCATGTTTCAAATTTTAAAATGAAAATTATTTACTCTATGTCAAATGTGCATGCTAAAGTAAAATATGAGTGGCTATTATCACTACTAAATCCAAAATATTTTCAAAACTTATAAATGAAATATCAAATCTGAAAGTGTGCTATCCATATCTTAATTATAAGCTTTCATGTGATGGATTATAATGTTTAGCATAGGTTTTCTTTCTTCTTATGTTAGCATAGTTTTGAATAGAGTTAAGATGTAGGTTCATTTAAAAAGAACCCAACACTTACTTAATTTCATACCCTATTCATCCCGATGCTATCACCTAAGAAGGGTTTCCTATACTTGCATGCATAAATTGCATAAACAAAAATGAATCTATTAAACAAGTTTTGCATTCTTCTTTTTCTTTTCATTTATTTTATACATATGTTTGTATTTAAAGAAAGTGGTATATTAGTCTGGACAACCTCGAGGCTTTAAGTAGCCCTAAGTAGGTTTAATACCTTACAGCTTTGGTTAACAATGGCGTTGTACTCACTTATGCCTTATCTAGTTTCATATGTGTATGTGAAGTTTTGGATAAATAAAACCTTTTCTACTAAAGAAAATCATGCATATTCAACTTCTAAATTTTCTTAATTGAATTATGTAGCATGCATCATAAAGGGTGTTAATTACTCTCATTTGCATGTATAGATATGCATAGGGTCCATCAATATGTATGTTATATATGTTGGGAAAGCAATGAAGCAATGTGTGTTATGTGAATTTTGATTCATTTTATTTAATCTTAAAATGCCTTTATTTTTGAATAGGTTTGTTTAGAGTTTATCTAAACTTAGGATTAATTAAAAGATGTAATCAAAACATTCACCTAAATGAAACTAAAACATGAACCTACTTTAGAGAATTACTTAGGTTAAGGAAGGAAAGATAAGTTCTCTTCTCTTTTCCTCTCTTCATAGCTTAGTAATTAATTGTAGGTTCTACTTAAACCAAATCAAAATATGAAATAAAATCAATCTACAACTTCTAAACAACTTAAATGAAACCCTACTACAAGTTGAACATGTCTTTCACACTTAGAAAATCTTAACCCAAAGTCCTAAGCTAAACATACCACATAAGCCTTCAAAGCACACACATTAGCCTAAGTCACCACTTCTAGCCTTAGGTTAGGTCGGTGCATGGTTTGATGTTATGTTCTATTTTGTGATATATATATTTTAGACTAGAAGTTAGAGTGTATGCTCATAGAATGAATGGTAAAATGTGCTTAGTATAACTATTCTTTTCTACAGGGGATTGTGCTTAAGGGGCGTTATCATAAATAAAAATATAAAATGCTTTTGCTTAGTGCTTATATACCCTAAGCATAATCCATAGTGGACTTAGTCACCCATGTGTGGGTGATAAGTCCAATATACATGCTTGGGATTTATGTATTTATTTTAGCTAACTTTTGTTTTGCTGGTGTTAGTTAGATTTACTTTCTTTTTTCATGTAAAAATTTGTATAATTAAGATTTTGGAATGATTTGTTATGGGGATTAGGATGAACATTGGCCATAAGATGCTATCTTATGTACCATGTGAAGACTTGGAACATCCACCTTTCAACCATCCAAAAGAAAGAACCAAAAGAAGAAAAGAAAAGAAGAAAGAAGAAAAGAAGAAATAAGAAAGAAAGATTGAAGACCCCCATAACAATGCATTCCTTTTCTTAATTATAATTTAATTCATTTTTAATCTGGGTTGTATAAGGGTAGAGCTCAGCTACCCAATTTGATATTTTTCAAGTTTGTTCGATGGTGCCCACCACAATGGTTTTTATTCTTTTGCTTTAGTTTTTTATAAATTGATTGATGTTTTTTTTCTGCATTAAGTGGCATGTTTTTTTCTAGTTTCTTCTTTCTTTATGTATGGCTGGATGAGGATTAGCTCTTAGAAAAATAAATCTTTACCCAACTTAATAACTCAAATTAAAAAAATAAACAACTAATAACCTCACCTAAAGCTAGGTTTAAAATCAAGATAAAAGAATTAGCAACCCTATGAGTATTTCTTTATAATATCATGCACATGTATCTTATTTCACTCTTGATTGAGGCTTCCACCTTTGAGAGAACCTTGACCTTGAGAGTCGTGGTGGAAACTCACCTCCTCCCTTTCATTTTGGCCAATAATCATTTCTCATGCATTAGTCATAACAATCCTATTAGCATGAGTCAAAATGATTGTCCAAAATGAAAATAAAATGAAATTTGAAATACATTAGATTTAGGTCATTTGAAGCATACCTTTACATGATCTAGTCTCTTTAGGGAGTGAGTTTAAGGACTTAATCTCTTTCTAAAAAAATAGTCAAATATCTTGCATAAGCATAAAGACTTGCCTACATGTATTTAAAATCATAGGGAGTTAGTTACCACCACCGTGATTGTAAGTCCAAGTTGGTGGTTTTTCCTTGTGGAGGCAAACCAAATTACCCATTTTCCTTAGATTTAGGTTGTGCTTCTGCCGCCAAAGCTCCTAGATTTAGGTTCGAGGTTCTTTTCCCTTGGGCCATAAGCATAATTCTCACCTTTGGCATTTCCTTAATCTTGTGTTAAGGAATCTTAAGTTCAAAAATTCTAATGAAAAAATACAACTCAAACAAACTAAATCAATTTCTAAAATGTAAAGCCTAATTTTAGGATAGTTTGAGATGCTCGCTAGGTTTCCTAGCATGTGAGCATCTCCTACTTGTTTCCATTTTGGCTTCTATAATAACTCCCTCTTTTGATCATCCCCATTTGATCTTCAAACATAAACTAATCGATTGATAGTCTTTCCTATTGAAATCTTTAGAGACAATGATCATTTACCTTAATCAAGAGTTTTCTTGGGATCCCCCCTTAGATGTAATTAACTATGGGGCTTGCTCTAGGAACTTAATGAACCCAATTTAAAATAAACCCTGCTTTTACTTTTCATGTAAAGTGGGGAAGAATCTGTACATATGCACATCATCCTTAGAGTCCCATTGAGGTGATTGGTTCCATTAAAGGGTAGTGATTTCTATCTCGAGATAGTACACTATTTTCTGATGATGATAATCACCAAGAAGTACATCTATGGATCGGTGGCATCTTACCAAGATGAATTTCTACATATATTTTGCCTCTTTTTCTCAGATTTGAAAGGCTAATAATGTGTGTAAATTTTCTCCACAAATTTTTCTAGACTCAAGATGGTTCCTCTCTCCATCTTTGGTAAATGATCATCTTAAGTATCGATAGTGTTTGTACTTTGTATGAATCCAAGACTATTCTTTTTTGGCACTTAGCTCATTTCATTCTTGAGTAGTTAGCCAACATCTTTAGGTTTTAGGACCATATTCCTTGTTGGTCTTAAAACCCCCGTTGGGTTCTCCAATGGGTAAAAATGAAAAGAACTAAAATAAAAAGAAACATCATTTTAAAGACTTCCTCCTTATCATTTTCATGATAAGAAAGATTCATTCTAAAATAATAAAAGATAAAAATAAATCTTCCATAAGAACTTTGCTTTTCAAAAAGCACTCTTTCAAAAATGCACAAAATAAAATAATTTTTCTTAAATCACCCTCATCTAATAATTATTATAATTGTTACATGTAGGAATCTTCAAAATAAAATTAACAAAAATTTTCCAAAAGCACAAATGAACATCTTTCCATCAATTCACTTTGATGAAGATTTCATTTTCAAAAATAAAATGGGCTATCATTTTTCTAGAATCAAAAATCAACATCAAAATTTTCCAAAGCACAAATGAACATCTTTCCATCAATTCACTTTGATGAAGATTTCATTTTCAAAAATGAAATGGACAATCATTTTTCTAAAATCAAAAATCAAATAAAAAATTTTCCAAAAGCACAAATGAACATCTTTCCATCAATTCACTTTGATGAAGATTTCATTTTCAAAAATAAAATGGACAATCATTTTTCTAAAATAAAAAATCATCATCAAAATTTTCCAAAAGCACAAATGAACATCTTTCCATCAATTCACTTTGATGAAGATTTCATTTTCAAAAATAAAATGAACAATCATCTTTCTAAAATTAAAAATCAAATAAAAAAAATTTCAGAAGCACATGTGAATCCTTTCATTCAATATACTCACACTTGTTGAATGAAAGTTTCATTTCCAAAACAAAATTAAAATTTTCAAAAGCACAATGAACATTCCATTTAAATAATTTAATTTATTAAATGAGATTTCATTCAAATAAAAATAAAAAATCATTAAAATCTCACTTAACATATCTCACATATGTTTAAGTTGAATTCTCTAAAAAAAAAAGCAACAATCACACATAAAAATTTTACATTTCAAAAATAAGATTGATCTCCATTCTACATACCTAAGTTAGTTGGATGGAAGTCCCCTTTTCAAAAAAAATTAAAAATTCAACAATCATATTTCAAAAATTTCAAAACATATTTGGAACTTCACTTAGCATACCCATATTTGTTAAGTAGAGTCTCCAAATCAAAAAATTCAAAAAATTTTAAACACATTTGGAACTTCATTTAACATACCCAAATTTGCTAAGTGAAGTTTCGAAATCCAAAATCAAAATCAATAATCATATTTCAAAAAATTTCAACACACATTTGGAACCTCACTTAACATACCCAAATTTGTTAAGTGAAGTCTCCAACCCAAAATCAAAAAAATTTTCAAAAACATTTTGGAACTTCAGCATAATCCAAATTTGCTTAAGTGAAGTTTCCAAATCTAAAATCAAAAAAATAAATTTAAACACATTTGGAACTTCATTTAACATACCCAAATTTGTTAAGTGAAGTCTCCAAATTCAAAATCCAAAGATTTTCAAAACACATTTGGAACCTCACTTAACAAACCCAGATTTGTTAAGTGGAGTCTACAAATCCCAAAATTAAAAATTTTCAAACAAACATTTTTGGAACTTCATTTAGCATAATCAAATTTGCTAAGTGAAGTTGCCAAATCTAAAATCAAAAATCAACAATCACATATTAAAAAAAATTTCTAAACACATTTGGAACCTCATTTAACATACCCAAATTTTCTTAAGTGAAGTTTCCAAATCTAAAATCAAAAATTTTAAAAAATTTTCAAAACTCATTTGGAACTTCATTTAACATACCCAAATTTGTTAAGTGGAGTCTCCAAATACAAAAATTCAAAATTTTTTAAACACATTTGGAACTTCATTTAGCATACTCAAATTTGTTAACTGAAGTTTCTAAATTCAAAATCAAAACAAAATTTTCAAACACAATTTGGAACTTCATCCTTAGCATACCAAATTTGTTAAAGTGAAGTCTCCAAATCCAATTTCAAAATCAAAATTTTCAAACACCTTTGGAACTTCTTTCCTTAGCATACCAAATTTTCTAAAAAAAAGTTTCCATTTTCAAAATCAAAAATGAAATCAATATTTTTAAGCACACCATTTGGAACTTCATTTAGCACACTTAAGTTTGCTAAATGACATTTCCATTTTACAAAACTAAGTGGGATTTCATCTTTAGCATACCAAATTTGCTAAAGTTGAATCTCCACTTTCAATCATCAAACAAATGAAACACTTAGGATCCCTTAGCATACCAAATTTGCTAAAGGATCCTACCCTTTTCAAAATCAAAACTTTCCAAATAAATGAAACACTTAGGATTTTCTTAGCATACCTAAATTTGCTAAGAATCCTATTTTCAAAAAATTAAACAAAATACACTTGATTCTTCACTTAGCATACCTAAATTTGCTAAGTAAGAATTCCAAAATTTTCAAAATCAAAACAAATTTTCAAAAAGAAATAACCACTTTTACTTCACTTAGCATACCTAAATTTGATAAGTAAAATTCCAAAACAATCAAATAAAAAAAATGTTAGTTTGACCCTTACTTTAACATATCCAAATTTGTTAAAGGAAAGAGTCCTCAAATCAAAAATTCAAATTCAAAACAGAAATTCAAATGAACCTATGGAAGCATCCTATCAAAAATTTTGAATCCATATTTAAACATACCTAAATTTGTTGAAGTTTGATTCATATTCAAATTCTCTTCAATCAATCTTCAAATCTATTTGAACCCCACTTAACACTTCCAAGTTATTGGATGTGGGTTCAAATTTTCAAAATTCAAAAAAATTAAAATCTATGGAGACAAAAAATTGATGCAAGTTCATTTCTCATTGTAGATCCATTTTAGTTAGTGCAAGTACAATTTCAATTTTAGTTTACTTCAATCAGTGCAATGGCAGGTTCCTATAAATTTGTCTTTACCTTCCCTCATGGCATGGATCAAGCCTTAGATCAGCTTGACTTCCCTCATTTGGACCATACCCAGTTGATCCATTTTGGCTAGGAATTTGAGGGGCCAGATCACTTGTGAGGGCATTCCCTCACCACAGTAGGGAAGAAGGCGCGTAAGTCGGTCATGAGGATAGACCTATCATCTGATTCATATGTATCCTCACTGAAGAGGAAAGTGGCGCATTCAGACTATACTATTGTAGTTCCAGCATCAGCATGCCCTAGTTGCAGTTCATCCTAGAGTTGCACATGTTATCCCTAGGCATGCTAGCACCTATCTATACCCTCCAAGGGTAAGGCTCCCCTGGTTTCAGGGCTTGCCTCCCCAACATTTGAGTATGGGTCTAGCTCACACTCCTCTCATCCTACTCACACTCAGCGCAGAAACAAGAACCGTATGGTCAAACGGTTCCATACTGATAGCTGTGAGAGCTGAGGCAGAGCTCGCCATGGATGAGTCTCCCATGATCACTTCACCACCGTTACAAAAAACTAGTTTCATCCTCTCGATCGATAGAGGATGCTGAGGATCCGCCTCCCTCCGGTGCACTACAGATTCTAGGAGTAGAGGTCAGCGGCTCGCCATTCTACCTGTGTGGCGAGCATAGACGCCGAGTCCATCTCAATCTTTGATATGTTATCCCCACTGCAGGGAGGCAGATCAGAGGGGCCCAGGCCCATACATCACACATTACTAGCAGAGCGAGAGGTTCACCGTCAATCACCGCTTTTGCTTTGGTTGATCTAGCCACCCGCTCCATACCGAGTATTCTTCTCACAGGGACCAGCCACCATAGGAGGGCAGCTCCTGTACATAAAGAGTTAGTGGAGCCTCCACCTCACTACTCTACCCCTTGTCTGTCATCTCCAGTGCAGGTTTCAGCATCACCCATTCCATCCAAGGCCATGAAGGCCACATCCAGGGAAAAATATACTCCATTGGTGATCTCGCTATGGAGGATCCTCTCCCTACACCACCCATTGTGGTAGGGTCGAGCTCTTCTTGACCTTCTACCCTGGGTGGTGCGAAGGAGTGACCTGAGCATTGTGGTCCTTCACCAACTCCACCCATTCAGATGTGAGATGGAGACTCATCATGGATATTATAGATGATAGCTTGGCAGTGGTAGAGATCATCCAGGATTGTTACCTCTATTACAATGAGTATCAAGAGTATCATTCTTCTAGTGAGTAGCACGATTGACCAATTTTGAGGTCCGTGGTGCCTCTCGCCATGATAATGATCACACCCCAAGTCATTCATAAGTTAGATGGATCATCTTAGATGAGATAGCACATTATTTTATGGAGAAGAAGGAGATCTTAGGTATGGTTCTGATGAAGAAAGAGTCGCCGATCCCAATGAAGATGACTTGATGGGGATTCACAGAGTGCATGGTTAACAATAGGTCTCTTCTTAGGAGCAAATAAGCCATGGAAGGTGATGAGGTTGATCAAGAGACACCGTAAAATCACCCATCACCTCCAAATAGTTAAGGTAAAAGAGAGATTGATTGATGGGATGCACACAATTGTGACTTGTTGGTAAGAGTGTCGTGCTTCGTAAGCAAGCCCTCCGCTCATCCTAGCAATGTCCCACTGAAGCTAGTGTATGTCTTAGATCCAAGTAAGACTTACCTCCTATCAACAAGCACTAGTGTATAGGAAGTAGTGGTGTACCTCCATACATGAAAAAAGATCTAAAATCCATGGTTGAGTAGCGGGAAGAAGCTTTGGCTCAAGCTGGGAGGATCATCATTCCAAAGGGTAGACCCTACCCAGAGGAATTTGATGCTATCCAATATCCCAAGGGTTTATGCCTCCTTCCTTCAAAGCTTTGATGGTAGTGGGAACAAGGCATATATCACTTGAGGGCCAATTATTGCAATGTGTGGCGGCTTTACTCTTTAGACTCTTTGTAGCCTAGCAGTATTGCTTTTGATTGGTATCTTTGAACGCCTTGTTGATAAAGACATTTTTGAGTTAGAGCAACTCTTCATCAAGAGATTTGTTGGAGCTTCGACAAAGGGTTCTTATAGGTGATCTTGTAGCCAACACTCGTGAGTCACTATTGATTATATTCTCGATGGCATAACGAGTATGAAGTGTGAACCAACTATCTAAACATGCCATTGAGATTCTCTTGAAGAATATCCATGGCCGTGCCTTCATGCTTAAGGGCTTCACTAAAGACATTTGAGAAGCTAATCAACAAGGCTAGTCTACAAGGAGAGGCCAAATATTGCCTTTTCAAGATCAGTTGCCAAAGCAAGCCCAAAGGTCCATGAGAAGAAACGGAGCAAGCGGTGAGGGAAGTAGCAGAGAGATCGGTCAAGAGACCATGACCTCAGCCTCCACCTCCTTTGCCACCACCAGGCGACCTCACGGCCTCCAAGACCTCCACCACGACACCCTCGACCATACCACAATAGTGCGCAATACACCGCGGTAGCTATGGTCCACTACTCTTTTAGATAAGTTAAAACCTTATTCTTTTAAGAGGAGGTAATCAGAAAATCTTTAAGAATCTCTTAAAGAAACTGATTTTAGTGAGCCTAGGGAAAGTAGGCAAAAGTCATGATCCAAACTTTTCCCTTACCGTATGCTAGGCCACATTTTGGAGGATTGCTTCACATTTAGGCGGCGAACATTTCAAGACGTGTTAGTTATCCCAAAGGAATACCTTATGGAACAACCTTCCAATTCCATTAGGGTAATCCTTGGGGATACAAGATCTACCAAAACTAAAGAAGGTTGGGACATCTCTTTATCTAAAACCTCTAAGAAAATAATCAGAAGATCAAGAACTTTGCGGTGCTTGAGTTAGCTCAAACCTCAACACCAAGGAAGGTTTGCAAGTTGCTGCCAACTCTAGGAAAGGGAGCTCAGCGGAGCTAGAGAGCGACACATGTGTTAGCCAGATAGCCCTTAGCAATACACGTCCACCTCCGGCCTTGTAGCTTCCACACCGATGACTTCTTCCATTTTAGCTAGCTCTTCTATTTCTTTTACTAGTAGAACTCTTGTATCAGCGGATAAAGGCATCAAATCCTTACTCCACTCACTCTACTTGACTTCTACTTTGTACCTCCAGATAATTCTAAGAAATTGAAGAATAAAGCTAGCGAATTATATATGTGTCTCGATGAGTTTGTCTTCTATTCCTAATGATAACTCTTCAAGTCTAAATAACTATAACAATTTTATCTTCTTTGATTGAGTTGGACTTTCCAACTCTCTACACAGTTCACCTCTTGAGATAGACTTGGAATCATCCGATTAGAGTCCCATAGGAGAAGCTATAGGTGAGCCTAAGTGCGGTAGAACCTTCCACCACCTTGCCTCAAGAGATCAAGTCAACCTCCATAGTGGCAAGGTTCTACCTCCTAGGCAGCACCTCAAGATAGAAACAAGTCATTATGCTGAAGATCAGCCCTTCCACGGATGCTCCACCCTTGGATATGCTTGTGGAAGACCAGAAGGTGGACTACAATGTCCTTTCTCATCTAAGAAAGTTTCATCTAAGCTAAGCATATACGATGCCCTTGTCTTATCCAAAGAGATGAGGGAATCAAGGCTCTCCTTGATCTGAAATATGCTTAGCTTTGGCTATAGGTGAGGAAGCACACTATACAAAAGAAGCCCAAGATCACCTTCATGAAGACCTTCTTCTGGGGACTTGGAGCACAACCATCTACATCACATTGACATGGATAGGTTCGGACTCACGGGGTTCTCATGGAAGGTGCATCGGTGAACATTATGAGTCTAAAGACCCTTGCATTTGAAGGATCTCTACACTCAGGAGATAGGATGATGTTGAGAGGATTCAATGATCAAGGTGAGCGGGCTTTAGGTTCTATAGTGTTACCATTGGAGATCAGTGATTGGAAGACTGAAGCCAAGTTCTACATCATTGATTTGAATACTTCATTGCTTTGCTTTGGTGCCTTGGATACATTAGAACAAGATCATTCTCCATCATGATGCATCAAGTTCAAAAGATGGAATTGAAATGTCGTGTCAATGGGATGAAAAGCCATTTTAGTTAGAGGTTGAGATTTATGAGGATGCACCTACTATCTTCCTCAAAACACCCTTTCTCATGAACTTGGACAAAATTCAAATGCAAAAATAAAAGAAAAGAAAATGAAGAAAAGAAAAAGATAAAAGAAAATGAAAAGAAAAATAAAGTCCAAGTCCAAAGAAAGAATTGAAGAAGAAATAGATCCATATCACATTCCACCCACAGTTCATTCCATCATATGGACATGTGGGATAGAATCAACCTCCACCAGGTGAGGTAGAGGAAATAGTTCAGGGTGGAGACCCCTAGTTGGCCTTCAATGGGTGTTCCAGTTCATAGGAGTACCCTACTATTCACATAGACTTGGAATCGCTCGGAGGATGAGTCTAATGTGATTAGTATACCCAACCCCTCTGGGTTCCATTGGGTGACTTTTCATCAGAGATGACCAGGCCTCCAAGCAAAGCAAAGTATTTCAAATTTGGTTTATGTGAAACTATTAGGCGGATTGGGAACCTTAGCTCTCACTTACATCTCAAAAGTTGAAGGTTTTAGTAGTTAAGGAAGTCCCTAAGTCTTCTAGTGACATGAGAAGAGAAGTTCTTTTTTGGGTTCATCATCCTCAAGTCAGATGTAGGACTTGAGGAAGATACTTTTAAGAATTAATGGAATTACCTTTTGACTTTTACTCTCCTTGTGTTCAAAATCTTATATAGGTTTGGTCACATGGTCCAAGCACAATTAGTACTTTGAAAAAAATAATATGGAACAGGGGAAGCAATCAAGCGGGCTAGGATTACAGTGGGTCAGTCGATGATGAAGATTATTTGGTTATTTACCAACCATTTGGAGTCGATAGTTCTTCTCACATCCCAACTCTTATGAGAATGTGTGTTGAAACTTGAATGATCAAATGATGATCTCCAAGTCAAGGATGCACCAATTTGAAGAGATTCATTCAACAATAGACAAGCTTAAAGAAATCAACGAAGAAAATCCTGCCCATACATCAGTTCATTATTGAATGAAGAAGAAACCAATGACTTAGTTAGGCTATTGATTGAGTTTAAAGACTTCACATGAGTTATGAAGAAATGCAGATTATCTCATTTGGTCCACAACAATATCTAATGTTACCCTATTAAGCAAGCTCCTAGATGCATCGATTAGAAATTGAACAACGGTCATTTCTGAAGTCAAAATTGATCGATGTTGGTTTCATCGGGGAAGAAAAATATCTACAGTTAGCTAGTGTCATCTTAAGAAGAAGAATGGTTCATATGTCAATTTTAGGGACTTAACAAGGCATGTCCTAAGGATGAGTTTCTCTTCCTATACTAGAATTAATGGTGGACATTGCCTCATCTCATGCAGTCTTCTCTTTCATGGATGGATCATCTAGCTATAACCAAATCAAGATGCCTCCTGAAGATGAAAGAAACACTACTTTTCAAATCCTGATCAAAATCATCTATTATAGGGTCATGCCTTTCAGCCTTAAAAATATTGGTGCCATGACTCAGATCTTCAACGAACTCATCCATCATCAAGTTGAGTGTTATGTTGATGATCTAGTAGTCAAAAAGAGAAAGGAAGACCTCTTTGACTTGAGAGTAGTTTTGAAATGGTTAAGATAATATAACCTCAAAATGAATCCCAAGTGTGCATTGAGTAACTTGAGAAATTCCTTGGGTTTGTTGTTGACAGGAATAGAAATAGATCCTGAAAAGATTAAAGCTATCTTAGAAATGCCACCTCCTAAGAGTTTAACTCAACTCAGATCCTTTCAAGGATGGCTGGCATATCTAAGATGCTTTATCTCAAACCTATCAAGGAGATGCAAGCCATTCTCAGCACTTGTCAAAAAGGATGCCAAGTTCAAGTGGGATGATAAGTGCGATGACATTCAAAGATCAAGAGTGGTGAAGCCGGTTCTAGCCCTATCACAGGCCCACATCCTTTACAATTGGATGACTCTTCGGTGCTTTGTTGGCCCAAGCCAATGAAGGAAGGAGAGCACTCTACTACCTCCATCATCGATCCTGCTGAAACAAACTATCCACCTATTGAGAAATATTGCTAGCTTTGATCTTTGCATCTCAAAAACATTATATGCTTTCTCATAAGGTGAACTGAATCCAATCTTGTAGCATCTCGCGGCCACATGATCGGATGTTTGGCTTGGTCCATGATACTCTCATAGTTTGATATCACATTTGTACCTCAGTGTGGTAAAGGACAAATTTCTTAGCACACCCACTTCTGATTCTCTTAGTGATGATCTCCCGATGAACAAATCATGAACTTAGGGGAGGCAACCACCAATGGGAGATGTATTTTGATGGTGCTTCTTTTCTTAAAGGTGAAGCACCATGATCTATTCTCGGGAAAGGCGGGGTAGGAATAGTTCTCCTAACTCCAAACTATGATGTGATGAGATTCTCATACTTTCTTTCCAACCCCACCAATAATGAAGGCAGTATGAGGCTTTGATTGCAGTTAGTTATCACTATCGGTGTCAAGATCATCAACATCTTTGGGATTCTTGGTTGGTCATCAACTGATGGGTCCTACAAGGTTCTCAAACCCAAGCTTCATCATTACCATGAGTGGTATGAGAATTCAAGTCACCATCTACAAGGTTCCCAAAGTAGAGAGCATAGTAGCAGATGCTTTGGCCAAACTTGCCAAAGAATTGGCATGTCAGGAAGATGAGTCCATTTCAATAAGGGTCCAAAATAGACAAGTCTATCCCTTATTGATTGAACTCATCAGAGACTTTCTCTTGAAGGGGAGGTTGTTGCCTGGATGAGGAGCTGGATTGGAGGCATTCATAGATTACTTGAACACAAACTACCTCAAGAGAAATCACAAGCCCATCAGTGAAATAGAGAGCTCTCTCTATGCTCTTGTTGATGGCACCTGCTGTGGTCCTTTGACCAAATGTGGTTATGTTGTTTAGACAAACATGAAGCCCGCATTGTAATGGCGAGGTATATTCAAGTCTATGTGGAGCACATTAGACCGGTCTGAAGATGAAGTCAAAGATCAAAAGACTTTGATACTACTGGCCTTTAATGATTTCAGACTGCATGGATGTAGCTAGAAGATGCCATCAGTGTCAGGTGCATGGTGTGGTCCTCCACCAATCACCCAACATTCTACACCCTACATTGGCCTCATGGCCATTTGAGTGTTAGAATGCATTGTGGGTCGATTGATCCTCCTTCTTCCAAGGGGTTCATCTCTACACCGACTACTTTTCCAAGTGGGCGGAAGCCATCCCACTCGAGAGAGGTCATAGCTTCGACATGTGCTTCAATTTTTAGGAAACCATATCGATATAGGTTTGCCTTGACAAATTATATATGCTTACCAAAAATCTCAAGTACAATATAAAAATGATTCAAGCTCACAACAAGTTGGCCCACTATTTTTTCCAAGTAGAGAACTTGTGTTAGTCTAAGATGAGACCAATTATTGCCCGTCAAAGATGGGAGGCAAGTTTGAACCTACTTGGGAAGGCCCCTATGTCATGAGAAGGCTAATAAGGAGGATCTTCCATTATTGATTGCAAAGGGGAACACGATGCTTCCAATTAATGGGCTCTACCTAAAGAAATATTACCCATTAAACAAAAACTTATTTTAAAAAATAATCATTAATAAAAAAGAACAAAATTTGATTCCATTCAAATCTCTTCTTTGAAGTTGTTGTTTGTCTTGTGAATCTGCCATGACGTGTTTAGGGTAGGTGTAAGAGTCCCCTAGTGGCATCCTATCCCTCTTTCACATCACAAATACAACCTCTCAGGGCTATTAGAATAGGTGTGAGAGAACCCAAGCGGCATCTTATTTCAATTAGCACAACTAAGTTAGGTGTAAGAGTCCCCAATGGCATCTTCTTGTGGGAATTTTGTTGCCATGGCATCATTTTATAATTCCTGGTGTTTAGGTAGGTGTAAGAGTCCCCAGAGGCCCTATCCTTTTAACACATGCACAATAATAAACACAAATCTTTTATCTAAGGTTATTTTGATGTGGGAGCAAGCCCCTAGTGGCACTCACTCATTAGCTGATCTAGGTCGGGTCTACATGCTACCTCACTAGTATGTCACCCTAGTGATCATTTCTTGGAAGATGTGAGTCCCTGAGCTTTCTTCCTAATTTGAATATTGTAAACTAATGATTGTCTTATTAGTATGGAGCTTCACTCAAAGATTACTCATGTTGACTTTGTTTAAGAATATATGAGTCCATTTTTCTAACTAATCTTCTAACTAGATCATATATTTGAGATTTAGGTAAGTCCATGAGGCTCCTTTCCTCTTGACTACTGGTTGATTTAAGTCCCCAATGGCATTCACTCAGAAGCCTAGGTGGATAAAGACTGTCAAGATAGATTATCCAGATCAATTGCTATGGAGGATGTGAGTCCCAACTTTCTTCCTAGGCGATTGTTGCAACCGATAAAACTTAGGTTGGTTGATGTTCATGCGACAATAACTCATGCAAAGTGAGTACACCACTCTTAAGATGTGACTTGCTTTCTCCTGAGTTAAACACCAAAAATACTTACAATATAGACTAGCCATATCATCTCTCGTGGTTGATTAAGCCCTTAGTGTCCACATCCTGGCACTCTATTTGGATTTAGTCCTTTGACCCATTTAGACACTACCTTTACTTTGGATTGGACAGCTCTTTCTAATAGCCATCCCAAATTGGATAATTTTATTCAAGGATGTAGATTCTCCTTGTTGAAATTTTAGGGGACTAGGATATAAGCTCCTTCTATTGATCCACAAACCAATAACGGATCCATGCTAAAAATAAACTAAAATAAAATAAATTAATTAATTCACTTGAATTAGTAATTCCCAAAGGGCCCCTTTCCCAAGTATATCCTATATTGTGAAAAAAACTCCTATAGAAGACATAGTAAGATAAATTTTGGTGATTCATAGTCACCCTTAGGGGTTCAATCTATTTTGCCAAGGTGTTACCCCACAAATATTCTTTGAAAGATGCTATGATGCATTCTTTTCGCATGATTAGCAAACCCATGGGTATTAGGTGGGTTCATTTGTTGCCCAAACAACCTATCACCCAAAGGATCTATAGTAGAAGATGTGAACTTAAGCTTTCTTCGACTTGATCAGCAAAACCAAGCCTTTGTTAGTATGGTAGACTTCACTACCCAAAAAGCTACCTCATGTTAACTTTCTTAAGAAGATGTGAGCCCCATGCTTTCTTGAACTAGCCATCATGCACTAACTAGGTTGAGTATATTTGAGGTTTAGGTAAGTCCCTGAGGTTCCTTTCTTAACTACGTTGAGTTGATATAAGTCCTAGTGGCATTCACTAGTCACCCTAGATTAGATAACACCAAGATAAGACTATCCCAACAAATCCTACTATGGAGGATGTGAGTCGAGCTTTCTTCCTAGACAAAAATGATAAAGGCACCTTAGGTTGGTTGATGTTTTTATGTCGATAGACTCACCCATGAGTACACCACTGCGATGAGTCCCCACGCTTTCCATGAGTTGGACATCAATTACATATATGACTAGCCATATCATCTATCCGTGGAATTGCCTTTAGCTTCCATCCTGGGCACTCTATTTGGATCAAGTCTTTTGCACTTAGACACTACTTTTACTATTGGACAATCCCCTTTCCTAGTAAACACCCTTGGAAAATTTGTTAGCATGATTCTCCCTGGTTCAAGAAATCAAGATGACTAGATATGCTTTCTCAGATCCCCACAAACTAATAGTCCATTAAAAAATTAACTAAAATAAACAAATTAATTGTAGATTAGAATTCCCAAAGGGCCCCTTTCAAGCAGCATCTTATCTTAGCAATGTCAAGAAAACTCCATAGAATTGCTGACTACTGAGTTGAGATAAATCCCTGTTAGTACTCACTGAGTCTTAGGTCTTCAATATTTTCCACAATGTTACTCCCATTCCGCTTTGAAAGATGTAATTACACATTCTTTCTAGCATGATTCCAAACACTTTTGACTTGTTGTTTAAAGCACCCATCACCCTAGTGATCTTTGTAGTGGAAGATGTGAGTCCTCAGCTTTCTTCCCTTCAATTGATCAGGCAAACTAAAAGGCACTCTTTTGGTCATTCTCCATCACGGAATTACTCCTTTGGTTCAAGAATCAATAGGCCTAGGCTCTATAAGTTCCTTCTCATCCATCAGAAACCAATGAATCCATCAAAACTAAAACCAACTAAAAATGAAATTAATCTTGATTATCTTGAGTTGATTTAAGTCCCCAGCACTCAATCAATATCGCCTTGTGTTATTTGCCCAAAAATCACCCCAAAGTGGTTCCTTTTCTAGAAGATGAGTCATGCTTTCTTCTTAAGATTGACCATTGCAAATTGAAAGGCACCTTTTGGTCGATAGTTCTATGGTTGGTAAACTACCCCCTTTATTGGTGAATAGTTAGCTCTAGCCTCCATTTCTCTACTGCAATTCATCACAAACCAATAGGATTTATAAACAAACAAACTAAAAATAAAATATCTGATTATCTTAAGGATCTAAGTCCCCCAATTCACTCAATAGTATTGTGGTTTGATTTGTTGCCAAAGTAATCGATCACCCTAGGTTCTTTTCTAGAATATGTGAGTCTTTTCTTCTTAAGACTTGACCATGTACCAAAAGGCACTCCTTATTGGATAGTATTTGGTTGGTAGACTATTTGGATTGGTAATTTGAGTTAGTGCCCATGGCCCAACTCAATGTAATTCATCACAAACCAAAATTCATAAACAAAAAAAAAAAAAGAAATCATCTTGACTATCCTTGAGATCTAAGCCCCCTGGCATTCACTCAATAGTCACCAGTTCTTCCATTTGTTGCCCAAAGAAACCATCACTAGTAGTTTTTGTCTAGAAGATGTGAGTCCCTGCACTTTCTTCTTAAGACTTGACCATTGTATACTGAAAGGCACTCCTTTGGTCGGATAGTTCTACCTCATGGTTGGTAGACTACCCCTTTGGATTGGTAAATCTGAGTTAGGTCTATGCATCCATCACAAACTAATATGGTTTTTAAACAAACAAATCTAAATATAAAATCTATCTTGACTATCTTTGAGTTGATTTAAGTCCCCAACCATTCACTCAATAGTCCCCTAGTTGGGTTCAATCTGCCTTGCCAATAGATCACCCACAATGGTCCCTACTTTGGAGGATGTAAGTCTACTATGCTTTCTTCCTAGTACATAGTTGTATACGGCATTTCCTTTGGTTGGCTAATCCTACTATGTGTCTAGTAGACTACCCCTTTGGATTAGTAAATCTGAGTTAGGTCTAAGCCTTCATGGCTCCAACTCAGTGCGATCCATTGCAAAATCTCAAAACCTAAAAATCTAAAAATTTGAAACAAATAAATCCAAGGAAACAAAACAAATAATCAATCTAAATCAACTACTTTTTACTTCTCCTCAGTGAGATGCAAATCTTTCTAGTACCCTAACGGATCTAGGATTCTTATCCCTTAGTTGATTTCTCAATCCCTCCCTTATGGATGATTTGAACTTGCTTCCCTAGTGAAAAGTTCATCTTTCTATTCCTCGTGGAGTCTAAGCAACAAACAAAAAAAATTCAACAAATAACAACAAATTAAATTAACCCTCTTCCAAAATCAAATCAAACCTCTCATCCCTGTGGATGACTTGAACTGCTCTAGTGGAAGGTTCACACTCTATCCCTTAGTGGATTTCTTCTCTCTCTCTTATGTCTTGGACATAAGTATAGCCACATTGCTTTAGGCTCTAGATTCTTTCTACTCCTTGGGTTAAGGATAGATTGTCTCTGCTAATGCATGTGATCTTCCAATGTTGTTGATCATTTCAATCAACACCAATATGCACGGTGTACCTAGTCAGTCACACCACACCTATTGGGCGCCCTTTGTTAACCTCATTTTTAGAATGAGCTCTCAACACCTCCATCTTAAACACATGATTCCTCTTAGACTTTAAGAGTTTCTTAGTCTTAAGACACATCTAGTGATTAGGTGGACACTCCAACCTAGCCCTAGAAGACTTAGAAGGGTTAGCCATAGGATTAGGTCATGCCTTAAGGGTGTCAGGAAACTTGCCTACCCTTTAGCTTGAACCACTCCTTACTTTCCTTCCTTCAAGTCAAACTCCAAATCAATTATATTTGATTTTCTCCAAACTCAACTCAATTCCATGATTGAAATCCATGATTGAAACCTATGATTGAAAACCCATGATCAAAATCCATCAAAAATTCCTAAGTCCAAATTTTGTCTAAGTCCTTAATCTTTCTTTAAGGACTTAACCAAAATCTTGATCTAAACCAATTCAAATCTTTGAGATTTTCTCATAACTCATTTATATTCTCATTTATATTCACATATATAAATGAAATATAAATTCAAACCTATCAAATCAAATTCAAAAATCCAAATCAATTCATGAAATTTTCTTAAGTCCCTTTAATTTTCCATTAAAGGACTTAGCCAAAATCAACTCTAAACCTTGATCAAATCAATTCAAACCCTTGGGATTTTCTCAAAACTTATTTATATTCTCATTTATAGACTCATATATAAATGAAATATAAATATAAATCAATAAATCAATTATTAAATTCCAAATTTAAAATCTTGAAATTCCTTAAATCCTTAATTTTCCATTAATGGATTTATCCTAAACTTTGATCAAACCATTTCAAACTCATGGGATTTTCAAACATATTTGTATTCTCATTTATATTCTCATATATAAATGAAATATAAAATCAATCAAATCAATCCAAAAATTAAATTTCAATTTAAAATTTTCTTAAATCCTTTAAATTCCTTTTAATGGATTTAGCCCAAATCATGATTAAACCACTTCAAATCCTTGAAATTTTCTCATGATCTATTTATATTCTCATTTATATTCACATATATAAATAAAATATAAATTCAAACAATCAAAACCAATTCCAAAAAAGCATTCTCAAATCAATTCAAAATCCAATCTAGGCCTTTCAAGTCAAAATCTTGAACTTAGCCAAATCACTTTCAACTCAAGCCAAACCCTTGATTTTCTCTCCTGGTTCAATCAATCCTACAATCATGAACTCATATATAAATCCAAACTTCAATCAAACAATCAAAACCTAATTCAAAAATCAAACCCAAAACCCATTTCTTTTCCTTTGAATATGAAATTTTCAAATGGATCAAAACCCATTTGACTTCAAACCACTTGTAAATGGATTTATATTTCAATCATAAGTCCATATACAAGATCAATCAACTTCAAATCAAGCTTTGACCAAGCCATTTGACCCACTTAGCCTCTCTTGACCCAAAGTGACCTAAAGTACCCTTATGAGCCAACTTTTGATTCTAACCAAATTGGATTGAACCAAACTCATATATCCCTCTCATCATGATCAACAATCATCATGGGATGATCAATCGATCAAATTGGGTCAAACCAAGTCAAACCTAAGGGTTAAATAAGTCAACACTTAACCTAAAATGAAACCTTACATAGCCAAATTCCACCATATGCCAAATTGATTGAAACCATTGATCTAAGTTCACTCATGACTTATGTTTGAACTTGACCAAGCCAACATTTGAGCCTAACCTAGCCCTTGGTTGGACCCAAGTTGACCCATTTTGACCTAAAGGGTCAAAATGTGTCAAAACTTGATCTAAGCCAAATTGATTGAAACCAATGGGTCAAGTCCATTCCAAATCACTTGACCAAAGCCTCAATTGGCCAACTAGACCCAACCTAGCCCAATTGACTTAGACCCAACATGACCTAAAGGGGTCATGTTGAGCCAAAATTGAACTTAACCCAAATTGATTGGAAATAAAGATGCCAATCCACTCCATATGACTAACCAAACCTAAACCTATGCTTGACCTACCCCAAATAGGTTAAATGGGTCAACTTGACCCATTTGACCTAAATGAAGTCATATGAGACAAATTGAAAACCATACCAATTTGAACCAAACCAAAGCCTCCAAAATATTTCAAATGGTCATATGAACTTGACCCAACCCTTAGTTTGACCCAATTTGACCAATTGGTCAACTTTACCCAAGTTGACCCATTTTGACCTAAATGGGTCAACATGAGCTAAACCCTATCAAATGGATTTCAAATTTAATGAAACTTGGCCAAACCTATTTTCTCAACATACCAAACATACCCAAAGTGAAAAAAAATAGCAAAATGACCATTCTACCCCTAGGCCATAGAACAAATTTTGGCCTAGCCCATGGGTATTTTGATCATACACTCTTCACAATCTCTTGAGGCTTTCCTAAAAGCTCAAGAGGACTTAGTCATGAGTGGTGCACCTAACCCAATGGGTGTGGGTCAGCCCATTTGACCTAGCCCATTTGACCCATAGACCAAACTCGACCACTTAACCTAAAATTGAGTTTTCAAATTCCCTCCTAAGCTCAATTTCAGCACATAAGAAGTTGGCAATCCCCTCAAGGGATCAAACCGATAATGTGCACACTCAAAACTGTCAAAATAACCCCTCTAATCTCAGTAATTGGATCAAAATGGCAAGGAATGGTTCGGTCGTTCGATTTCCATAGGGGGAGATATACTCCCCCTAATTCAATGAAATTTCATTACACTCAATTGCCTAGGGAACCAAAACAGAGCATTCCCAAGCTCTTAGAGGATTTGAATTCTCTCGCTTTGCATAGTGCAAAATAAGGGAGAACTTTCTCTATACTTGATCTTAATCTAATTACTCTTGCACACTCCATCGAGTCAATCTGCCCAAGCTCAAGTTCCTAGGGAAGAGCTCAATTGGATCAAAGCTAAAGCCCAAGCAAAAAGGAATTGGTCTTCACATTAATCCACTCAATCTCAAGGCCTAGGAATTTCAGGGCTTCCTCTCACTTACCCCAACCTCGAAAGTGGTGATCACCTCCGACGAGGTATGAAATTTTCTGATCACTAAACTCAATGTGGTGTGGAGCTTTATGAAGGAAATCTTTACCTCATCAAATTTTGACCGTTGGATTTACCACTCTTGGTCTTTATATGGTGTGGGTTGACTTTTATATGATTCCATGCTAGATTGGGCTTGGATCTCCCCTTTGATCATGCTCTCCATTGATCCGAGAAGAACTCATCTCCCATTCACATTTTAGATGGAGCGAGATTATTTACATGTTAGAATTCATTTCCCCTTTTAAAATCACAGGTGAATCCTTAGCTGTCCGATCTTTGATCGGATGGTCAAGGATATTAGTGTGTGCGTGCTGCCGCCATTTTGGATGTGACCTTAAGTCACACCTTCACAGTGTGATGCATGTAAAGCGCGCTGACTACCTCCTCCATGCGTTGCGCCGTGAGCTGAGGGTTAAGTAGTGATTAGTTAATTACCAAATTAATTCCTAATTAATCCATAAAAATTTTAAATTTTATAACTCTTCATAGAAAAATTAGAACAATAAAAGGAAAAAATGCTATGGAAAGATAATCTCATCTAGAATATTTAAAAAAATAGTTTCAATGGACTTTGAGTTACCCTTTTCTTTGAATTTGAGTTTCTTTGGGAATCTTAATTAGCTAATTATCCTTTAATTAATTCATCAATTAATCTCAAATTTCTTGGGTTCATTTTAGGGATGATCTTTGCCTCCCCTAATTTTCTTGAGATTTATTGAGTGCTCAATTGGGGAAATTGCTATCTTATTCTCTAATTACCCCTTTCATGTAATTAAGGGTAATTATGGTGTGATTAGTGGATTTACCCTATGATTAGGATTGCCTAAGGTCAAATCCAATGAGTAAGGGATTTATGGAATAATTTTGGGGTATTTCCCCTAAGCTATTCCCTAAACCCCCTTTTCTCTCCTTAATCCCCTCTTAATTAAGGGTTAATTCATTAATCACCCCTTTAATTAATTTTCAAAAATTCTAAAAAGTTATAAAACTTAATTAATCTACCTTGGGTAGATGCTTATGTATTTAATAGCCTAAGTTTAATTATAAAATTAAAACCAATTCATGTGAAAGGGTGTTTTAAAAGTACTTAAGCTAAACCCCTTAGCTTAATTAACTTTTAATTATGAGTCAAATTGCATTAGGCCTTTTCATTATTAGGTGCATAGCAAATTTAAATTTCTTGTGGGTTTTATGTCATCTCATTGGCTCATAATTTCTTAGTTAATTTTTCTAAGGTGTTGTAGGTAAGGGTTAATTAAGCCACTTAATTCTCACCTTGACCTAATCAATGCTTAAAAATGGATCAAATTATCTAAAAATTAAACAAAAATACAAAACACATGTGGGAATGGGTTAGGAATAGTAAACTCATCTCACCTTTTCAAAATTAAATTAAACTTCAAACTAAACAAAAATCATTTTGAAATTCACTTTGATTTACTCTAAATTTTCTTAATCCTTAAGAATGTTTTCAGGATTTAAGTAAAGTGAGTTTGTTCATATGCTTTCATTGCTTTGGATCTTTCCCAACATGTTAAGTTGTATGTCATGTGATTCATGTTTTCATAATTTCAAGTTTCAAATTTTAAAAAAGAAAATTGTTTACTTTATGTCAAATGTGCATGTGTTGGCTAAAGTAAAATATGAGTGGCTATTATCACTACTAAATCCAAAATATTTTCAAAACTTATAAATGAAATATCAAATCTGAAAGTGTGTTATCCATATCTTAATTATAAGCTTGCATGTGATGGATTATAAAAGCATGTTTAGCATAGGTTTTCTTTCTTTCTTATGTTAGCATGATTTTGAATAGGAGTTGGTAAGATGTAGGGTTCATTTGAAATTAATCCAACACTTACTTAATTCCATACCCTATTCATCCCCGTGCTCTCACATAAGAAGGGTTTTCTATACTTGCATGTATAAATTTCATAAACAAAAATGAATCCATTAAACAATTTTTGCATTCTTCTTTTCCATTTCATTTCTTTTATACATATGTTTGTATTTAAGAAAAGTGGTATATTAGTCTGGACAATCCCGAGATTACGAGGCTTTAAGTAGCCCTAAGTAGATTTTATACCTTACACCTATGCCTTTTTCTACTTTCATATGTGTATGTGAAGTTTCGGATAAAGAAAACCTTTTCTACTAAAAAAAACATGCATATTCAACTTCTAAATTTTCTTAAATGAATTACTTAGCATGCATCATAAAGTGTGTTAATTACTCTCATTTGCATGTATAGATATGCTTAGGGTCCATCCATATGCATGTTATATATGTTAGGAAAGAAATGAAGTAATGTGTGTTATGTGAATTTTGATTCATTTTATTTAATCTTAAAATACCTTTCTTTTTGAATAGGTTTGGTTTAGAGTTTATCTAAACTTAGGATTAATTAAAAGATGTAATCAAAACATTCACCTAAATGAACCTAAAACATGAACCTACTTTAGAGAATTACTTAGGTTATGGAAGGAAAGAGAAGTTTTCTTCTCTTTCTCTTTTTTCATAGCTTAGTAATTAATTGCAGATTTCACTTAAACCAAATAAAAACATGAAATAAAATCAATCCAAAACTTCTAAATAACTTAAATGAAACCCTCCTCTAAGTTGAACATGTCTTTCACACTTAGAAAATCTTAACCCAAAGTCCTAAGCTAAGCATACCACATAAGCCTTCAAAGCACACACATTAGCCTAAGTTACAACTTCTAGCCTTAGGTTAGGTTGGTGGATGGTTTGATGTTATATTTTATTTTGTGATATATATTTTAGACTGGATGTTAGGGTGTATGCTCATAGAATGAATGGTAGGATGTGCTTAGTCTAACTATTCTTTTCTGCAGGGGATTGTGCTTAAGGGGCGCTATCATAAATAAAAATATAAAATGCTTTTGCTTCCAAGTGCTTATACCCATAAGCATAATCCATAGGCCAGGTGGACTTAGTCACCCATGTGTGGGGTGATAAGTCCAATATATATGCTTAGGATTTATGGGCTTTATTTTAGCTAACCTTTATTTTGCAGGTGTTAGTTAGATTTTTCACTTTTCCTTTTCATGTAAAAATTTGTATAATTAAAATTTTGGAATAATTTGTTATGGGGATTCAGATGAACATTGGTCATAATATCCTATCTTATGTACCATGTGAAGCGTTGGAATATCTACCTTCCAACCATCCAAAAGAAAGAACCAAAAGAAGATAGAAGAAAAGAAGAAAGAAAGCTTGAAGACCCCCATAATAATAAATTTCTTTGCTTAATTGTAATTTAATTCATTTGTAATTTGTGTTGTATAAGGGGAGAGCTCGGTTACCTAATTTAATATTTTTTGAGTTTGTTCGATGGTGCCAGACCACAACGGCCTTTTATTATTTTTACGCTTATTTTTATAAATTGATTGATATTTTTTAACTTGCACATTAAGTGGCATATTTTTCCTAGTTTCTTCCTTACTTATGTATTGTCTGGATAAGGATTAGGCTCTTAGGAAAAATAAATCTTTTACCCAACTTAATAACTCAAATTAGAAAAATAAATAACTAATAACCTCACCTAAAGCCTAGGTTTAAAATCAAGATAAAAGAATTAGCAACCCCTTAGCTAGATGAGTATTTCTTTTATAATATCATGCACATTTGTATCTTATTTCACTCTTGATTGGAGGGCTTCCACCTTTGCCAGAGAACCCAGCTTGACCTGTGAGAGTCATGGTGGAAACTCACCTCCTCCCTTCTCGCTGATTTTGGCCAATAATCTGATTTCTCATGCATTAGTCAGAAAACTCCTATTAGCCTGAGTCAAAATGATTGTCCAAAATAAAAATAAAATGAAATTTGAAATGCATTAGATTTAGGTCATTTGAAGCATACTTTTGCATGATCTAGTCTCTTTAGGGAGTGAGTTTAAGAACTTAGTCTCTTTCTAAATAAAAATAGCCTTATTATCTTGCATTAAGCATAAGATTTGCCTACATGTGTTTAAAATTATAGGAAGAGTTAGTTGGCGGCCACCCCCAAGTGGTTGTAAGTCCAAGCTGTCGGGTGATTTGTCCTCTCTTGTGGAGGCAAACCAATACCCACTTTTCACCTTAGATTCAGGATGTGCTTCTGGCCCTCGCCAAAGCTCCCTAGATTTTGGTTCTGAGGTTGCTTTTTCCTTTGCGAGCCCTAAGCATAATTCTTCACCTCTTAGGCATTTCCTTAATCTTATGTTAAGGAATCTTAAGTCCAAAAATTCTAATGAAAACTACAATTCAAACAAACTAAATCAATTTCTAAAATGTAAAGCCCAATTTTAGGATAATTCAAGATGCTCGCTAGGTTTCCTAGCATCGTGAGCATCTCCTACTTATTCCCATTTTGGCTTCGATAATAACTCCCTCTTTTGATCAATCTCATTTGATCTTCAAATATAAACTAATCAATTGATAGTCTTTCCTATTGAAATCTTTAGAGACAATAATCATTTACCTTAATCGAGAGTTTTTCAAAGGGATCCCATCCCTTAGGATGTAATTAACTATGGGGGCTTGCCCTTGTAGGGAACTTAACAAACCCGGTTTAAAATAAATCCTGTTTTACTTTTCTATGTAAAGTAGAGGAAGAATCTCTGGTACATATGCAGACCCATCATCCTTAGGAATCCTTATTGAGGTGATTGGTTCCATTAAAGGGTAGTGATTTCTATCTCTTGAGATAATACACTATTTCCTTAATGACGTATCTGATCACCTGAATAAGTACATATGTGGATCTGTGTGGCATCTTATCAAGATGAATTTCTACATATATAGTTTTTCCTCTCCTTTCACCATAGATTTAAAGGCAACTCTATAATGTGTGTGGAAATTTTTCACCATACAAACAAACGTCAAAGAATTTATAAAGGAAGTGCAAAGGAATAAGAGGCCTTTTGTGGTCAGGCACCATCGCACAAACCCAAAAAGACAAATGTGGGTAGTTGAGCTCTACCCTAATACAATCTGAATTATAAATAAATTAATTATAATTAAGCAAGAATTCATGTTATGGGGGTCTTCATTCTTCTTTTCTTCATCCTTCTTTTCTTTCTTTCTTTCTTTCTTTCTTTCTTTCTTTCTTTCTTTCTTCTTTCTTTTGGTTAGTTGGAATGTGGATACTCCAAAGTATTCACATGGTACATAAGAGATAGTCTTATAACCAATGTTCATCTAATCCCCCATAACATTCATTCCAAATTGTAATTGCAAAATTACATGAAAATGGAAAAAGTAAATCTAACTAAAACCTGCAAAATAGAAATTTGCTAAATAAATCACACATCCCAAGCATGTATATAAATAATTTGAACTTAGCACCCCACACATAGGTAACTAAGTCCACCTGGTCTATTTAGATTATGCTTAGAGATATAAGCAACCTGCACAGTAAAAATAGTTATATTTTTATTACAGCTCCCCTTAAACGCAATCCCCTATAGAAGATAATGATTAGACTAAGGTCGTCCTACCATTCAGTCTACACACATATGTCCTAACATCTAGACTAAAAATATTATATCAAAAAATAAAGGCAAACATCAAACCATGCACTGTCCTAACCTAGGACTAGAAGTTGTGACTTAGTCTAATGATTGTGTCATTTAAGGCTTGTGTGGTGTGTCTTAGCTAGGCTTTAAGGTTAGAATTTTCTAAGTGTGGAGAGTTCAACTTAGAGGATGGCTTCATTTAAGTGATTTAGTTGATTTGGTTGATTTTATTTTATGATTTTATTTGGTTTGAATGAACCTACACTTAATTACTAAGTTGTAAAGAGAGTTAAGAGAGAAGAGAACTTCTCTTTCCTCCCTACCTTAAGTAATTTCTAAGGTAGATTCATTAATAATTTTTCTTTAGTAAATATTTTATTATGTGTTTTAATTAATCCTAAGTTTAGATGGACTCTAAACAAACCTATTCAACAAGAATGACATTTTAAGATTAATTAAAGTGAATTACTGTCACAAAACACACAACATTTTATTTCTTTGCAATATATGTAACCTGCATATGAATGAATCTTAGGCATATCTATACATACAAATGGAAATGTTAGAACACCTTAATGATGAATGCTAAGAGGTGTTGTTTAGAAAATTTTGGGTCCTTCATGATGCATGATTTTGTTAAGTAGAAAGAGTGACTCTTATCCATTAATCAAATGCACATTTACATGTATGAAAGACATAAGTGAGTACGGCGCCATTGTTCTACACCAGGGGTGTAAGGTACAAGATCTACTTGGGGCTACTTAAAGCCTCGTAATCCCTGGATGTCCAGACTAATATACCACTTTTCTTAAATACATGTGCATGTACAAAAAGAAATGCATGGAAAGAGAATCATGCAAAAGGTTTATGTTTGTTTGTTTGATTCATATGTGCAAATGTAAAGGTCCCTCTTAAATGATAATATATGAATGAATAGGAATGGATTTAAGCAAATGTTGTGTTCTTTTCAAATGAACTATACAATTTGCAAATCCTATTCAAGACTATGTTAAAAGAGAAGAGAAGGAAAAGTCACATAATGCACATCTTATAATCACATGCAAACTTATAAATATTCATAAGTAGCATGCATTCAATTGTAGGGTTTGATTTATATATTTTGAAAATAGTTTTTGGTTTAGCAGTGATAATAGTCATTCATATTCTTACTTTAGCCAAAATATGCAATTTGACATAAAGGAAACATTTCATTTTTTTAATTTATTTTTCAAAAGACATGAATGCATGATTTCATATGACATACACATTTAGCATGCTAGGAAAGAAATAAAGTGGTATAAGTGTGTAACTTCACTCACCCTAATTAATTCTTAAAGATAATCCTATGGGATAAGATTATTTAAAGTGAATCAAAGTTGGTTTAAGAAAATTTTCATTTTATTTTAAGTTTGATTTGATTTAGAAAAATGTGAACTGGTCTGCTGGTCCTAACCCATTCCCCCCATGTGTGAGTTGATTTAGTTTGTTTTTAGAACCATTATATTGATTTCATATTTTGTTTAGGTTAAGGTGCACATTAAGTCCATTAATTATCCCTTACCTACATCACTTTAACATATTTAACCAAATAATTATGAGCCAATGTATGACATAAAATCACAAGGAATTTAAATCAGTAATGCACCTAAGAAAGAAATGGGCCTAATATATTTGGCTCATAACTAATGATTAATTAAGCTAAAAGGTTTAATTTAAGTACTTTCATAACCCTTCCCACATATATGGGTAAAATATGATTTCCTTAAGCTATTTAAGTTATTGAACACCTAAATATCTACCCAAGAAGGAATTGATTAAATTCAGATTGATTTGATTTTAAAATTTTGATTAATTATGATATTTAATAAAGTGATTAAGCTATTTAATTAATTTACACCTTAATTAGATTTTTATCCAAATGAAATAAACTTAGGGGAAAATATTTGGGAAAGAACTCCTAATCACATTCCCTAAGTCCATTCACTAGTCTAAGGTAATTAGCAAACTTAATTAATGGATTTATCATTGTTTAATAAGTTAATTAATCATTTAATTAATTAAGAGAGTGATTAGAGATGAATCAAGCAATTCTCCTAATTAAACCATTAATAAATTTCAAGAAAATTAGGGGAGACAGAATTCTGCCACCAAACATACCTGAGAAGTTTGGAATTAATCAATGAAATAATTAGAGAGTAATTAACATAATTACATTCCCAATTAAATCCAAATAACATGAAATTTACTATTTAAAATCAATTAAACTTAATTTTATATTATTCCCCTTTGAAATATCTTCAAAATGCATTTGAGTTTGTATTTTTTTATTTTTTTACATTTAGTTATGTATTTTTGAATATTCAGTGATTAAAACTTAATCAAATCCCTAATTATATAATTATTCTCATCAGCGCTACATAGACCACTGACGCGGCACGCGCTTTCCACATGGTGCGACGGGATTGGTTATTTAAGTTGTCACATTCTATGTTGCGTCAGCCGGCAGTGCTACGCGGTTTCTCCTTGGACCCTCCGATCAAAGATAGGATGGCCAGGATTAAACTCGTGGTTCTAATAGGATAAATCAGAGGATCTCACATGTTTTAATCTGGACCATCCATCCAATACATGTGGGATGAACAGTCCATGATTCATCCCTGCCCTCGCCTGCGGGAGATGGAAACAGTCTATCCTCCATAGCTTGATCCAAGCTCGATTGAGCTCGGATTGAGTAAGGATTGATCACACACCATCAAGAAAGGATAAGCAAGACCAATGGTCAAATTCACTTGAGGTCACACTTCTCTTCACAAAGAACCAAAGAATTCCTACACTAGGCTCGGTTTGAAGGCATAGCTCATCAGAGGCTATCACCAGTGCTCCTAACGATCGAGGTAGTTTCGTCTAGTGGAGATGAAGCTCTGTTGAATGTTTCAAGCTTTGGGATGAAGTGGATTGCTCAATTGGCCAAACTCCTTCTCTTAAGCTTGCAACTTTGGTCTAGCTCCCTCCTCCCGTGCCTTGGCATCTTGGAAGAATCTTTGGATCAATTCGATTGAGTCCTCTGAAGGTGCTTGCAAGAGAGAAATTGGCTTTTAGTTGAGTGATGGTTGAGTTAGAATTTTCAATGAGCTGCCCTATTTTCGGTTAAAAGAAATTCAAAAATGGAAAATTTAAAGTAGGTTGAAGAAGCTTAGTGGAACTTGGAGAAGCTTGCTTTGAGTTCCCTAGGCTCATTCGAGTGTGAATGAATGCAATTCAAGTGAAATGAGGGGGAGTAAATCTCCCCCCATAAGGATC
Source organism: Cymbidium sinense (assembly GCA_021442155.1). Taxonomy (NCBI): domain Eukaryota; kingdom Viridiplantae; phylum Streptophyta; class Magnoliopsida; order Asparagales; family Orchidaceae; genus Cymbidium; species Cymbidium sinense. The sequence goes on from CM038217.1 coordinate 200,406,428, forward strand.
AGATGGCTGAGCTTGCCTTTGCCATTTTGATCAAATTGATCACCATGAGTGAGTTTGTTAGGCCATTTTGGATGCCACGTGATTCAGTTTTGGTAGGGGGGAGTAATAGAGGAGTTTCCATGTGTTAAATGAGGTGGAGGAGTGATTCTCATGTGCTCATTTTGAGTGGGGTGGTCAGTTTTGGCCTTGGGTTGGGTTTGGCTGACCCAAATGCATTGGGTCATGTGCACCATACTCACTAGTGTCCACTTGGTCCACTAAGAGGGTGCCAAGTGGCCATGAAAAGGATATGACCAAATTCCAAGTGGACTTGGCCACAGATTACCCCTTCACCTAGGGATAAAATGCTCATTTGGCTTTGATTTCACTTTGGGTAGATTTAGAATAGTTTGAAATTGGATTGGGCCAAATTTCAAAGAATTTGGACTTGATTTGATATCATTTGGCTCACGTTGACCCATTTAGGTCAAAATGGGTCAACTTCGGTCAAGTTGACCAATTGGTCAAATTGGGTCAAATCAAGGGTTGGGTCAAGCTCATATGACCATTTGAAATATTTTGGCATCATTAATTTAGTTCAATTTGGTTTATATTTGGTTTTGGATCATTTGATTTCATTTAGGTCAAATGGGTCAAGTTGACCAATTTGACCCATTTGACCTAATTGGGTTAGGTCATGGGTTGTTTTAGGTTTGGTTGGTCATTTGAGATGTTTTGCAAGCTTTGGTTTCAATCAATTTTGGTTTAATTTGATTTTGGCTCAATTTGACCTTTTAGGTCAAGTTGGGTCATGGTCAATTGGGCTAGGTTGGGTCTAGTTGGCCAATTGAGGCTTTGGTCAAGTTTAAAAAGTGGTTTAGAATGAATTTGACCAATTGGTTACAATTAATTTGGCTTAGATCAAGATTTGCCCCATTTTGACTTTTTAGGTCAAGTTGGGTCAACTTGGGTCAAGTGGCCAATTGGGATAGGTTAGGCTCAAATGATGACTTGGTTAAGTTCAAACATTAATCATGAATTAGTTTTGATCAAAGGTTTCAATCAATTTGGCCTATGCTGAATTTTGGCTAGTTTAGATTTTATTTTGACTAAGTGTTGACTTGGTCAACCCTTAGGTTTGACTTGGTTTGACCCAATTTGAGTTATTGATCATCTTATGATGATTGTTGCTCATAATGTGAAGCTTAGGTGATCTTAGTTTAATCCAATTTGGGTAGGATTAAAATTTGGCTCAAAAAAGTACTTTACCTCACATTGGGTCAAGTGAGCCTAAGTGAGTTAATTGGCTTGATCAAGGCTTGATTCAAGTTTGGTTGAACTTACATATGGACTTATGATTGAAATATAAATCCATTTGCAAGTGATTCGAAGTCAAATGATTTTGATTCATTTGACAATTTCAAGTTCAAAGGTTTGAACATGGATTTGATTTGGGTTTGAGTTTTGAATTTAGTTTTGGTTGGATGATTGAAGTTTGTGTTTATATTTGGATTCATGATTGAAGGATTGATTGAATCATGAAGAAAATTCAAGGGTTTGGAATGATTTGAGTTTGATTTGGCTAAGTTCAAGAATTTGACTTGAAGAAGCATAGGTTGTATTTTGGGTAGATTTGGGTTTGGGTATTGGATTTAATTTGGTTATTTGAATTTCTATTTCATTTATATTTGTGAATATAAATGAGAATATAAATGGGTTATGAGAAAATCTCTTGAATTTGAATTGATTTGGATTTTATTTGAACTAAGTCCATAATGAGAAATCATATGGCTTAGGAAAGATTTTTGAACTTGGAATTGAGTTTTGGATTTGGTTTTGGTTATTTGAATTTATATTTCATTTATATTTATGAATATACATGAGAATATAAATGGGTTGTGAGAAAATATTTTGTTTGATGTGATTTGGATTTGATTTGAGCTAAGTCCATAAGATAAAATCAAAATGGCTTAGGAAAGATTTTGGATTTGAAGTTGATCATGGATTTCAAGCATTTGGAATTGATTCATGATTTGAGAAAATCCATTGGAACTAATTTAAGGTTTGAGAAAATCAATTAAGTTGGAATTGATTTGAGATTTGATTTTGAGTTGGTTTGAGTTTGAAGTTTGACTTGAAAGAAGGAAGTGAGGATTTGATTTAAGCTATAGGGTAGGCAAGCTTTCCTAACACCCCTAAGGTATAACCTATCCCTATGGCTAACTCTTCTAAGTCTCTGGGGTTAGGTTAAGTGTTCACCTAATCACTAGAAGTGTCTTAAGACTAAGGAACTCTTAGTGTCTAAGAGGAGTCATATGTCTAAGATGGAGAGGTTGAGATCTCATTCTAAAAATGAGGTCAACAAATACTTACTTACATCCATCATTTAAGTGTGCTAAGATATATTGTATGTATAGGTATGCTTAGGATTTAATTATGTGCATGTTATATATGATGGAAAGAAATGAATGAATATGTGTCATGTGATAATAATTAATTTCAATTAATTTTGACATGCCTTTCTTATTGAATGAGGACATTTAAAGTGAACCTAAACTTAGGATTAATTTAAAATATGTAATAAGTCATTCACTAAAGAGAATTGATTAAGTAATATATTTTAGATGTGGCTTAGGATAGGGATAAAAGAGAGTGATCCTCTCTTTTCTTCCCTTTATAACACTTAGTTTTAGGTGTAAATTAAATGGAACAAAAGAAAATGCTAAGTAAAATTCTCAAATCAGTTAAATCTCTTAAAGTGAAATCAACCTCTTAAGTTAAATTTCTTTCATACTTAGAAAATCATAACAAAGCTTAGTAAAGACATACCACACAAGCCTTAATACACACACTTTAAAAGTTAGTTATCACTTTTAGCTTAATGTTAGGGCAGTGCATGGAGTGATGTATGTTTGGTTTTATGATTTATTATTTTAGACTGGATGTTAGAGTGTATGCTTATAGACTGGGTGTTAGGTCGTGATTAGCCTAATCATATTTTTTATAGGAGATTATGCTTAATGGGTGCTTAAAATAAATATAAATACTTTCTTTTGCAGGTTACTTAACCCTTAAGCATAATCTAAATTAGGACATATGGGCTTGGTTACCCATGTGCAGGGTGTTAAGTCCAAATTATTCATATAACTGCTTGGGCAATATGATGTGTTTAGCTAACACTTATTTTATATGTATAGTTAGATTTACTTTTCTTACTTTTAATGTAATTTTATATTAAGAATTAGGATTAATGTTATGAGAGATTAGGATGAGCAGTGGCTAGAAGGCTTTGTCCTGGGAGGCCTTATGATGCCTTTGAAGCAAGTACATCCAAATGAAGAAGTGAAGAAGATATGAAGAATGAATATGAGAAGACCCCCATAGCATTTATTCATTTATAAATTGTAATTATTCTTTTATATTCTAGGTTGTATAAGGGTAGAACTTGGCTACTCATTTTCTCTTTTCAGGTTGTACGACGACACCCGACTGCACCGTCCTTTTATTCTTTTACGTTAGATTTATAAAATATATAATATTATGTTTAAATTGCACAATAGAAATGTCATGTTTATTTCTAGTTGCTTTATGAATGTGATTTAATGTGTGGCCTGGATCCGATTAGGCTCTTAGAGAAAAATTAATTTTCTACTACAACTATAACTCATAACTAAATTTTCTAAATAACTCATAACCTCATATAAATCCTAGGCATTAAATCAAGATAATTAAAAGATTTAGCAATCACTTAGCTGAATGTTGTATGTTTAATATCATATATTCATATTACTTCAATCTTTCTAAGAGAGGGTTTCCATCCTTGCACGATAGGGAGAGACTTGACCTTTGAGGGTCTCCTCTGTGATGGAAAATACCTCTTTCTCTCTGATTTAGACAATAACCTCATTTTAACATGCATTTAGACATGAAAAATCTTATGCTCTTTGTCAAAATGAAGACTCCAAATAAAATAAATTTTGAAAATATTTATATTGACTAAGTCATTGCTCATACCACTCATATTTTAGTCACTTAGGGAGTGGGTTTAAGGACTTTAGTTTTTTTCTAAATAATAATAACCTAACTATCTTGCAAAATATATGAATTGCCTACATGGTTTTAAAGTGTAGGAAGAGTTAGCTGGCTGCCACTCCATGTGGTTATAAGTCCAGCAGTCGGGTGTTTACTCTCTCTTATGGAGGAAAACCTTATGCCCATTTTTGCTTAGATTTAGGTCATGCTTTAGCTCTCACTAAAGCTCCCTAGATCTAGGATTTGAGGTGGCTGTTTGCTTTGGGCTACAAGTATAAATCTTCACCTCTAAGCATTTTTACAAACTTGTATTATGGGATTGTAAGTCCTAGCTTTCTAATAAAATTTTAATTCAAATGACTAATTCTCCTTAATTTCAAACATATACAGTCCAAACATAGGATAGGTTGGAATGCTCGCTATGTTTCCTAGTATCATGAGCATTACCTACTCATCTTCTTTGACTTCGATAATAAGTCTCTCCTTTTTTATCTATCTCATTTGGTTTTCGAAACATAGCCAATTTATTTATAGTCTTATCTTCGAAATCTTTGGAGATAACAATTGCCTACTTTAATCGAAAGTATTCCTAAGGAACTCACCTTTCTTAAGATGTAATTAACTATTGGGGCAAGTAGGGAACTTTAGAACCCGGTTTAATATAAACCCTACTTTATTCATCCATGTAAAATAGGGGAAATTCTCTGGTATATTCGAAGACCCATCATGCCTTAGGAGTCCTTATTAAGTGATTAGGTTTATTGAAGAGTGATGTCTCTATCTTCGAGATAGTACATCATACCTCAATGCCATACCCAATCACTTCAATAAGGATACCCTCAGATCAGCGTCGCGTCTCCCATATACACATATCCAAAAATAAACACCACAAGGGGTCACTCATCATCATACAAGTCAGTGGATGATTCCAGGATTTAGAGGAAGTTGGAAGAACCTAAAAGCACAATGCAGCCTGAATTTGGAATACGTACCACTTAATCAGGCCATTTTCAAACCTCGTTACTGGGGAGAACTGGAGCATGCGAGGGGGGTCACACACCGTCATATAGGTCAGTGGAGGATTCCATGATTTAGAGAAAGTTAGAAATACTTGAAGCACACTGGAGCTTGAATTCGGGATGCACGCCGCTTGACTAGGTTAGTTGGAAACCTTGAGATCGGGGAGAATTATAGCCTGGGAGGGAATCGGCATCGTTATCCAGGTCAGTTGAGGTTACTCAAGAAAAGAAAGTAAGGTGCAACTTTTCCCCTACCCTTTGGGGCATGGGGGGTATTTATACTTGAAAAAAAAGACTTTTCAAATTCTTAAATAATAAAAAATAAAAATTTAGGGGCGGCTGGACACGCTCTCCCCCCCTTCCTTCCCTAATTACAAATCCTAATAATTTTTAACTAAAGTGATTTTAGTTTTTACAAATTTTAATATATATTTTAGATGACATAAGTTTTACCATCCAAAAATAGGGGGACAAATGATATATCTCTTTAAATTTGATAAATCAATCACAAATATCAAGTTAAAGCATGTATACAATCAAATTAAATGACTAAGTGAGATGAATCCAATAACGCAATAATCAGGTTAAATTGAGTCTAAATGAGCTCAAATCAAGCCTAAAAGCTATATACGAAAACTTCGAAATACTGACTAAATAATCAAATGACTTTCAAATTTGACGTGCTTGTAGTCGAATCGAGCGGCTTGATGAGACAAATCCAACGAGCCTAAGATCACTCAAATTGAATGTCGTTTGAATGGTCAAATGACCAAAAAACTATCTGTGATAAAATGAATCGATATAAACCGTTTGATTGAGTGTTTTGAGATTTTGGCTACAATGATAAAAATGCCCCTCTCAGAATCTTGTAAATAGAACCTCATTCTTGTCATTAATGAGAGAAGGAGCTAGAAGCGAACTTGGGAAAAAATTGAGAGAGAGCTAGAAGTTCGGGGTCTGTCATCACCACCATCATCGTCAATCACCGCCTTTTGTCGTCGCTGACTATCACCAACAATCATTCGTCAACCATCGCATGATGTGTTACTGACTGAATTCTCATTATAAGGTTTTCTCAAATGCAATCTTTTAATCTCGTTATTGGGAAAACTTAAATTTTATATTCCAAAATAGATATATAGTAGAGCATTTTTATTGGGCTAGACCCCGTGATTTTTTTTCTCTTTCTAGAATTTTTTCACATAAAAATTCTGAAGTTTGTTATACTTTTTTCAACATCTGTGTGCGTATTGAATTTTCATACAAAACTAAGATGTGAAATTTTACTATACCGCTATAAATTTTCTGCGACACAATAAATATAAATATACAATGTATGTATGAATTTCGATAAATAATATTTACACTATTTTCGCTTCTATAATCCATTCTTTTGTCCTCGTGCGAAGAACTCATCGAGTGCAAGATCAATATTAAATATATATAATTAATTAATTAATTGTTATATTATAATTTTGAGAAATAAATCAATAAATAAAATACTTATTTCGACATAATTTTTATTTTCACATATTTTTTAAAAAAAAAGATGATAATTTTGTTGGTTTTTAAGAATATTGAGTTCAAAAAAAATTTATAAATTTGGTTATCTCCTAAATCTAACTAAAATAATTATTATAAAAAGTAAAAAAAATATTATGAGTGCAGAGTCCGATGTAACTTCTACATCTATATTTTAATAATATAATACTATATAGTGTTTATAATTAATATACAACTAAAATATAGTAATTGTAAATTACTATATATTGATATGTGTATATATATTATATATTACAGTATAATTAATATTATATTAATATATAATATTTAATAAATAATTTATAATATTTTATAATTAATATATAATAATTATATATTAATTAAGTATCATCTAATATTATATTATAAAATTATGAGTATAAAGCTATAACTCCTCCCGTAATAATCTCTAAAGGGTAAATTAAGTTATTTTATCAAAGGAGGAATATAGTACCGAGCAAAACTCCGGCGGCAAATTGAGTTTCCGGATGACGTGCGACCCTTCTTGGCCACAGCAGCCGCCACGTAAGCAAATTACATTGTAAATTTTACTTATATTTCAGAATAAAAAAAATTGTCTATCGCCATCGTCTATAATTTAAAATAAATATTCTTCTTAATAAAGCTTAAAACCCGTTGAAATTTTGATTGAATCGAATCCAAGTTGAAATAAATATAATATAATATTTATAAATTCAATAAGAAGTAATTTTGTCTCGTGCTTGTAATGGACTTCAAAGTATTTGGACTCGAATCATTTCAGTTCGATTTGACCCGACTTCAAATAAAATTTATATTGATTTTTAACTAAAGCTAAGTTCAAATCCATGCGAAATGTGATCAATTTTATCTATTTTAAGTCAAATCCATCAATTTTATGGAGTATTTTTTTATGAAAATATTTAAAATTATATATATATATATATATATATATATATATATAGAGAGAGAGAGAGAGAGAGAGAGAGAGAGAGAGAGAGAGTTGTTTGTTTTGCTAAAAATGTAATTGACGTAAGAAATAAAACATAAAATAATAATTGTTGAGTGCTAAAAATCAATTTTTACTTAGTTTTGTTGAAATCCAACACACATAGATATTTGAAGAGAAACAAAACTCCCGGATTTTACACACAAAATCTCGAAAGAGGAAAAAATCAGGACTTAATAAAAAATTTTACTATATATGTGATTTGGAAAAATTTATGTTTTCCAATAACGATTACTGATGTATGTAAGAAAAAGACAATGCGCATCCAGAATCAGTGCAACAGTATACGCGATAGTTGAACTAATAGTTATTAGCGATGCAAATGGTGAAGCAGTGCCTATCAATCGGCATTGTCAGTGGTCGTAGTGGTGGTGACGATGATAAGCGGTCGGATGGCAATATTAGCCGTTAAGCGGCGCAACGGCAGTGGTGTGTGGTATGCCGGTGATGGTGGTCGCGATGACCGGCGATTGGTGTGGCGGCGGCGATGGCCGGCGATAGTGGTAAGCGACAATGGCCGGGTGGTCGGCAGTGGTAACCACAGTGGTCGGCAGTGGTGTCCGCGGTGACGGATGATGGTACGGCAGCGATGGTCGGTGGTGGTCGATGAAAGTGGTCAACGGTGGCGATGACCACCAGTGGTGGCCGGCGGTGGTAGCCGACGATGGTGGTCGGCGGTGGTGACCGGAGGTGGTGGCCGTCGGCGGAGACCGGCGGTGGTTGGCGGCGGTCTATTGGTGGCACGATTATGCTTTGAGGTTCTTCAAGCCTCAAAGCTCTCTCCTCTCTTTTTCTTTCGGGGCCCCTCATATGAAGAATGAGGGACTATTTATAGATTAGAGGAGTGACATTTCTATAAATACATGCAAAATCCAAATCACTCCATCGGACGGCTCAAAATGATTCCTTTGATCATCTGATGTATTTTAAGTATTTGAATGCCCAAATGAAGTTAGAATCAAGAGATATTGGACTTGTTAGATCCGCTCGTTAAGACGCTCGATTTGATTATAAACACTCCATATTTATGAGCTATTTAGGGATTTGACTGATATATCAAAGTTTTCAATTATATTTTAAGCACTTGATCTAGGCTAGTCTTGACTCAGAATCAGATCGCTTTCGATATCAAGATTCGTGCTTCAACTAGTGAAATTTTCAATATCATATCAATAATATTTTTTTCTTATTAAGTACACTATAAACATATGAGATTGTTTTTATTTGATTTGAAGTAAAATTCATTCATCTTAGAACCTAGTGATGATAGTGCTAAGACACCCAACCGGTGATGAAAAGTGGTGCGATTAGTAACAGTTGATGACTCTTCACACAAATGATGCATTTAAAATACTGTAAAATCAAATGAATTCTAAAAATATTAAAGTGTTGTTTGGTTTGATGCAAAGTGTGAATGTATTGTATTTAGAATGCATTGATTTTGAAAATTCTAGTGTTTAGTTTGATAAATTTGAATTATAATGTAAGATTTTAATGTATTTCAAATTCTTCATTTAGTTCAAATTCAATGTATTTAGAATTCGTCAAATTTGGACGAATTCTAAATGTACCGCTCAGTATAAATTGAAGAGTCCAAGCAAAATATAAAATTGTACACACACTCATGTGTATTAGATCTCAAACTTAAGACCTTATAGTTTGAGCCAAAACATCTAGTCGGTAGGCTAATAAAGATAAGTTGCTTATTTTCTTGATGAACTTAATTACAAAGGTTAATATGAGATCTTTTGAACAAATGCATTAGCTTCAATTCTTCATGAAAGAGTTTTTGGAGTGAGTGGTCCTTGACTTTGCAAGAAAATATTATGTGCAGAGTCTGCGCATAAAGTATGTGCGGGCTCTAATCAAAATATGATGTATAATATTGTTTTTTTATTTTAAATGACATATCAAACTTATTTGAATTATTTTTGACTTTAAATGATAAATTAAATTTATTTTAAATAATATTTATTGTACAATATAGATGTATTGTGAGTTTAACAAAGTACATAGTTGATATACTTTGTGTATTCTATATATAATTTGTTATTAGACTGTTTAGAGTTATTAGGATAATATTTGGTACATATTTGACCGATGGTTTAATTATTTAATTAAGAGTATATGGAGTACATCAATTGTGTACTCCATCGTACTTATAGTACACTCATGTTGTACTGTATTTAGAACGTTCTAAATACCCATTATAATCTTAGGAACAAAAAAAAAAAAATTACATTCTATAAGAATACATTTTTGTGCAAAAATGAAATACATTCTATAAGAATATTTTTTAAAAAAATTTACTTGATACAAATTAGTTTCTATAAGAATATATTTTTTTTGCAAAAATTAGTTTCTATAAGAATATATTTTTTTTTTTTTTTTTTGGAGATCTAATTCTCTCACAAATTTATAGTCTGTATTTTTAGTAACTCTTCTTTCAAAGGTTTAATTATTCGTTCTATTTTGCAACATTGCAGCAACTCTTACTTCTGGAAAATTATAGCAATTTTAATTGTTGTAAATTTGGGCATCAATCTTCTTAATAATTTTAAGTACATTTTTTGTTGATAATCTATTGAAAGATCTAACAAACATTATTAGTTATTTTCTATTTGTAATGCATATATATATATATATCATATATATATATATATATATATATATATATATATATATATATATATATATATATATATATATATATATATATAAGTCAAGATTCATAGAATATAAAATAACTTTCAATTATAAACAAATTTTTTTTCAAAACATTCTTCATAGAATATTCATAAAAAAATTATCCAGAAATTATTCCTTCTTCTACCTTCCCACACTTCAAAATTCTAGCTAGCCATAAAACAATCCAATTACTTAATGGATGATGAAGCATAAAACATAAACCAACACCACATAAATTTATTTTTTTTAAAAAAACACATTTTTAATCCACTATCACACTTTCGAATATTCCTCACTCTTCTCTCCACCACCACCACCACCACTGCCTTTCCCTTCACACACCACATCAAGACTATACAACACAGAAACCAATAACAGCCGAACATATAAACACCAAAAGAGGCCCAAATACCCATAACAATAGAGGAAGGGCAGCGTAGAACAATCTGTTCCCGAAAGTATTAAGTAAGAAACCTTTCTCCAATAGCTCGGAAACATATTCAGGTGTGATAATTATTGAGGATAAACTCTCAGAAAAAACTGGAGTAGTGTTGATGAGAAAGCTAACTTGGCTCATGAAGCGAACTGAAAGAGAGTAGCAGATGAAGGCGAAGAGGAAGATGAGGAGAAGAGAAACGTATTTTAGGGCGACCATGAGCTCGCCATGAGCTCCATATATGGAGTCTGAGATTGGCTTTTTGACGCTGTAAGTGCTGCTCAAGACTGCGGCGAGAGCTGAGCAGAGGAGAATACAGGTGGTGGCCATTAACGTTGAGCTCATTATGGCGTTTCGTAGCGTCTGCACTGCTAGAACGTTTTTCTTGTCTGAGTCCTGTGGTTTTTAGTTTTTAGATCAAGAGAACTGTTAGATAAATGATTAAAATAAATACTAATTTGATTATATGTATGGGTAGTTCATAGGATAGAGATTGTGTGTAGGTATCATTATTTTGTTGTTCAATAATTTTTTTTAGTTGTTATTTAAATGTCATCCATTTTTAGCTCTTTATTTTAATTAAAAATATATTATAAGTCTCTGATGCGTTTTTTTTTTAGCAATATGTATGTGATAGGATTGTTTGGCAAACAAGTTTTGTACATTGTCTAGTAAATATTAGGAGAATTTACATATATATCATATAATTTTTATGTATTTATATATATATAATTTAAATAATAATATTTATTTATACAATATTTTAGTGTCATAATCACATTAATATATGTTCATAACAAAGTATATATCACTTTAAAAAGAAGTTAAAATTCTTGATTCAATGTTAAAAATTTAGGTTTTACATATATAAAAATATATATAAGAATTATTTAGTATATATATAAATTACCATAAATTAATACAATGGACTAATATTAATTGAAATATGTTTAATTAAATTAATAAAAAAAATTTATTTATCAATTAGAATTACTGAAGTTAATAAAAATATTTTTAATGAATCTTCTTGACCATCATTCTTTTTGCTGCTATTTAAACATTAAAATTAAAATATCATTATTTTTTAAAGAAATAATATATATATATATATATATATATATATATATATATATATATATATATATATATTAAACATTTATATTATATTAATCTCAAAAAAAATTAATAAATTTAGAACAAAGCTTGGTCTAACTTCGAAAATGCCGACTTTAACAGAAAGTTTGAATTAAAATAAAGGCTATGAAGAAAAAAAAGACTAAAAAAAATTTGATCTTTGAAATTTAAAAGCATTTAAAAATTACTTTATTAAAATTTAAATGAAATATTCTGACTGAATTTTTTTTTTATGTTTTGATGCTCATTAGGTCATCGTTTTGAGCCAAATAGAGTCTCTAGCTCTGGAAAATAAAATGGAATAATGATATATATACCTTCATCACTGAACGGACCCAAAGCCGCCGGCCAGCTGAGTTCATTCCGATGATGGTGCGGCGAGGCTGTGTCCTCACCTTGTGCCAAAGCCAGCCATGGTAGACTATGAAGAAGAGAAGGCTCAATGGAACCAGTAAAAGATCCATGTAGCTCTTTCTCCACACCATCCTCTCTCTCTCCTCTCACTCTCCCTCTCCCTTCCTCCTCCTCTCTCTCTCTCTCTCTCTCTCTCTCTCTCTCTCTCTCTCTCTCTCTCTCTTCTATATCAGTTTCAAATCAATTCTTCCTGTAACTGAAGGTTTTCTAGGCATATATATAGTGGAGATAGAGAAATAAGAAATTTTTGTATCAGAGTTTACTGATAAAAAAAACTGATTTCAAAATTATTAAATATATTTAAAATAAGTATCATTTACAAATAATTAATTAAAATTTATATAATATTAATCTTAAAATAAATCCATCTTAATTAAAATATAATCCGGATATGCTGATCCTTTTTTTCCCCTGAGAAATGCATCTGGACGTCTTTGAGGAAATTCAGGAAAGGCAGGAGAGAAAAGACTTAAAGTTGCCATGGTCTGACTGAACTTTCTATGTGGATGACAAGCCATGCATCAAAAGCTTTAACCCCACCATCTTTTTTTTTATAGTTTTAGGTGGCGCTTGCATTGCCATAAATATTTATTAGTGGAATCCATCTAACAAGGATGGATATTTACTCTCTTACATTCTATCATTGTACTAACTCTAAGATGTACTAAATGATCATAATAGAAGTGTTAACTCTAGTTAACTAGTTAGACACGAGTTGATTCAAAAATATATAAATTTAACTCATTTGAACTGTTAATTACATGAAGAGTTTTTTTTTTTTTGGGCATCAACATAACCCAATTAACTTGGAAATGACTCATTTAATCAATTAAATTGGCCTATAATTCACATAACCCAAAATCTCGATAGTGAATCATATTTGGAACGTATAATAATCCAATCAAATCTTTTGACAAAATGAAAAGAAAATAAATGAGGGTTGCTATTACAATATTGATACACAACACCATGCCCTCATTGATATACTAGATTAGTTTATTTGACTTCAATGATTAGTCATAAATATGAGTATACTCATGATGATTTCTTCTTCTATTACTCTTTAACTTATTTCTTAGTATGATCATAAGTGAGGATCTTAAACAAATTTCATTATCCATTATGTTTTTGCAAATTATATATTAGATTTATATGTATATATATATATATATATATATATATATATATATAGAGAGAGAGAGAGAGAGAGAGAGAGAGAGAGAGAGAATCATATAAATAATAACTATAACATACATTTTTATCTTATTATTAAGGTAAATTCTTCCATTAGCCTTTTAACATCTTGCTGCATGTTAGAAAATTCATAGTGATAGACTTTATATTTTAGCTTTTACATGAAAAATTCAGCATACTCATAGATAGTAAAATAAGAATAAATTTTTTAAAATTTTACATAAAAAACTCTAAAAATGGGAGAAAAAAACCTGTGAATTCTTCCAATATAAATATTTTACTATATAAATTTTAAGCTACGAAATTTCAAACTTCTTTCATGAATTACATGACTTTGAAAACCCAGGAAAGATTACTCTTATTCTACTTTTATGAATTACATGACTTTGAAATATATGCAAACATAAAATTATTTGATGCAAGCTGGTTCATTCATAACTTTATTAAAATTGGAAACTATCATTTCATTAAAAACCAATTTATAATTTTATTTTTTATATGATTTTAACTTGTGCCATGATGATGCTTATCTATTTTAAGCTCAAAATCAACACCATCTCAACATGAAACAAAAGACATGTCCTTCCATTCATTTGAGCTCAAGAGTTACATGGCATTGAAAGGTATAAACTTAATGGGGGGAAGTATATTTTTTCTCAAAGTTTAATGTTTTGCCCAATAATGCAAATTCTTTGTTTGAAATTCAAAAAGTGGTACTAAATAGGCTCCACCCACTTATTAAGCTTTAATTAGATCACTTATTATTCTTAAAGACTAAAAGACAAACAAAGTACATATGACTCTTGTTTGATCAAAGTTGGATTAATCAAATTCATTTTCACCTCAAAAATTTTAAGTCTGTGCGAGAACAACAATCTTTTGGCATTCTAACACCAATATCTTCTTAAAAATATCAAAATCAAAATTAACCTAAAAGCCACATCTGCATTAATAATCTCCTTCTCACTTAAGAACAATTCATATCGGTCATCGCTCTCTTCCAAATAAAAATTAAATCAATTATCATGCAATAAGACCCCACATAATCACATGCAATAATACATGAGACATCTGCTAATAAATCTTAATCATAGTAAACCCCTCATACGAATCACTAAATCTTTATCAAATCATCAACTTTGATATAACATTTTAAATCAGACAAAATACGTCGATAACCATACGCACATGTTCACAATTTTAAACATAGACTTTGTTAATGAATGCCTATTAATTTACATTTCTATATCAATATCTTTTTAAATTATTTAAAATATGATTAACTTCAAAATCTCACACTCCTTACAAATGCAATGACACAATATAAAAGAGATCCATCTATACGGTTGGTGGCTTAGTTTGATTCCAACCAAATCCCATGTCCTATAATATTGATCAGTGGGTTAGTTCAGAGCCAACCACCGGAGGAAATAAAATAAGCCATCATACCTTTGTGCTGACACGAGAAGAGAATGGCATCCATATGTCACACTATTATATCAACATAATAAAGCATGTGAAGTCTAATGCATAATCTTTTACACAAAAATGGTCAGTGCCGCTAAATGAAGCCAAGTGAGGAGAGACGTGTGGAAGTTTTATTTCTCCTTTGGATGCTCACATGTTTGTTGAATGAGAATGATGTTTAACAAAAATATAACTGAAATATATATTGATATCTCACACGTGAATGGAGGAATTTTATTCCAAGAGGTCATTTGATTAATATATAAATATATATATATATATATATATATATATATATATATATATATATATATATATATATATATATATATATATATATATATATATATATATATATATATATATATGTTTTAAAAATGTTTTTTAAATATTAAAAATAAAGGGATTTATAGAGTTCAAAATTAATTTTGATGTCTCAATATATCTAACTGAATAATGATTTTTTGAGTGCTATGAATATAATTTTTAGATCATGATTTTGAACTTTGAGCGGCCGAATGAGCACTTGATGTAGATTTATTAGAGAGCATAGGCATGCGCCTGAAAAATTAATATTTGACATTTGATAGTTGTTATAAGATTTATGGGCTTGTATGAAAATGAGCTCACTTGATTAGTATGGGTGCCAATTCGGGTTAGTAGGTGGTTCAAGTCTATCTAACCTAAATAGTTGTGACTAAATCGGACCCGTTTATTAAACAAGTCAAAAACCTCAACTTGAATATAACTCACCTTCAACGTGATTGATCAGAAGACTCATTTGGACATGCAAGTTGGGTCAAAATCGAGTCAAATTTTGATTAATCTAAGATTTGTGAGTCAAAATCAGGTCAAATTTAAATTGACGGGTCAATTTCGTGTCGGCAGATCAATTCGAACCTATTCCAAAATGCAATATGGGTCAAATTCGTGAACTTGAGCTCGATTTGAAAGCTAATCAAATCAAATTAAACTTTAATTTTTTAAATTGTGTTAGTATTGAATTATAGTGTGTGTGTTTTCTTCATTCGAGCCATACTCTTTAACTTCGATCGAAGTTCTTCACAAGTCCAAACTATAATATAAATATAATTTATTACTTATCCCCAATATGTTAATTCATTTTAGAAACGAAAATGTTAAAATAGATATGTGAAAAAAAAAATTAAAAAGAATATATAGATTGAAAATGATTATATTAAAAAATATGTCAGAGATCAAAATAGCATCTACTTAAAATTGGCTTAAAAATAAAGACAATTTAATAAAATCAACATTAGAGAATCAAGAAGCATTACGGGAAGACTCCTAATAAGAACTTATTCTAATCATAATGGTGGTCGTTCTCTTTTTTTTTTTTTTAGAAATATCAAAAGATTTATTCCACATTGAAAACTAAGACTCGATTTGAGTTTAGTGGAAAAAGCCCTTTATCGATTTTGAACCGATGACTTACACCTTACCATGGCATTACTCTACCACTGAGTTAAAGGGCCTTTTCTTTTTCAATTCATGAATTAAGCATCTTCATCTTCCATTGTGATTCTATTGTACATATATAGAATAATGGAACAATCGTTTGATTTATAGAGGAAGTGGGTAAGATTCATATTTTGGTAAAAAAGAGAAAAAAAAGAAATGCATTGAATTGTTTCAAAGTTAATCCTACTTGCTTTGCTGACTTTTCCATTAGAACAAGATTCACTTGACTGATATATATGTGGATCGAGGACCCCTTCCCCTTCTTCAAACTCCGATTAGTATTTTTCATATAGAAATTCCTGATCAACGATAGAACAAGATCCATTTTGCATCATATCTAACTGATTCCTTGGTTCGGACTGAAGAAGAAATGTCACTCAATTATTATCAAACTGACTGCAATATTTTTCTCGTCCGTGAGGATCCCGCCAGAGTGCGCCTTTCTAGTAATAATAGTAATAGGCCATGAACTAGATCAGAATCATTCTCAACGAATCCATAAGAAGTGATCCAATTTTTTTCATCGCCTGGATGAATGATCTTGACCTATCCGATAACAACTCAAAAGATAAAGAAGTATCGTGAATTTCTTCATTCCAAGTTCAAGTGTCATTTGTACAAATAAGAATCCCTACCTTACATGATTTCTTCTTCATATAGATAGATATAGGATCTATGGGGCAATTACTTAGAAGTACATAACAGCCTTTCCTATCGATAGAAAAGGATCCCATGATCCAATCGATCTTATCTGGGATCGAAAATCCCAAGTTTTTCTATGAAGAGCTGATCTAATTGTATTAGTTTCTATAATGGATTTCTGTAATACTAATTGATAGGGCCTCATTGATAAGTGCTACAAGATCTTGCATTGGAACCCATGGTTATGGACCCAAATCCGTTAGTATGGAACATCTTCTTTCCAAGTGAAATCTAGTATATGAAAGAATGAAAAAGTGCTTTCGTTGTGGAAGAAGCCTTCGTATCTTAATGCATGTATTGAATTTATTCGAGCTATTAGAGCGGGATCCACTTTTGGGGAATATGAGTCAAGCAATAACAAGAATCTTTCCAGTGAAACATTTTTCACAATCCCTGGAGAGATAGTTCTCTAATAGATCGAGGGATAAGTAATTCGACTCATTCACATGCAGATCATGAATGTTTGGAATCCATATTATGCAAGGAGACATTGCTTTTGCTAATTCGAATTGAAGGGTTATATCAAATCGGTCTATTTTCGGCGTCATATACATAGTTAGCACATTCGTCATATAATTAGCATCTCCTCTATCAATATCATCATCATCATCATCATCACTATCAATATCGATATCATCAATAAAATAACCTTTAGGCTTGTCATCCAGGAACTTGTTCGAAATACCGTAATGAAAGGAACATAGGAGTTTGTCGCTAGGTATTTGACCAAACAAGATCGTCCAGTTTCTATAGAACCTATCACTAAAATACCTCTAGAAGGGGATAGGGCTAAGTGGAGCAAAAAGGGTTTTCCATGAGGAGATGGGGAAGGGGAATGAAAACTATCAGCCACACGAGGTTTGTGAATAAGTGATTGTCTGATAATGAGGAAATATCCGTCTTTCTGCTAAACAGGATCTATTGAACTCATAATTCATTAGATCCTTTTGATGAATGTCAACTAAGTATCGTAAGAAAATTGATCCCGGTTGTTCAATCATTTGATAACCAGAGTCATTCTTTGTTAAATGATCACTATGAGTCAGACTCAATAGGATTTGATCAATCATTTTTTCCGTTAAGGTGGAGAACTGAACCAAGAATTCTCATTACAAAATTCCTTTGCCATCTTTTGCCTCTATTTTTTTTTATTCTAGTATTTAGATATTTAGAGTATATAAATAGCTAAATATTTCTTTAGATATTTCATTATATTTCATATATTTATCTTTTTTTCTATATTTTTATGTATAAATAGAATAATATAGAAAAATTTGAAATAGAATATAATCAAGGGATTATTTTTAAAATATCTGTTAATCTTAATTATGTGAAAAAAATTTTTTTTGAAAATACCAGTCTGACAATGACGACTATGTCAATACCCATCGTCGACGCTAACGTTGCACGGAGTAGTTTTTTTTTCTTCCCGCGGTAGGGGAGAGAGAGAGAGAGAGAGAGAGATAGAGAGAGAGAGAGGGTGCGCGTTTTTTCTTTTTCCCTTCGGGTAAGAGAGAGAGAGATTGTTTTATTAATTTTTTAATTAATATAATAATTTAAAATATTTAAAATATATAATTTAAAAATATTTTTTATAAAATATTTAATAACTAAATATTTATATATTAAACTATTAATTAATTTATTTATATATATATATAATTAAATATATAATTTAAAAATATTTTAAATTATATATATAAATTAGAAATTTATTTAATAATTTTTATTAATTAATATAATTATTTAAAATATATAATTTTATTAATTTTTTGTTAATATATAATTTAAAATATTTAAAATATATAAATAAATAATTAGTTATATATATATATATATATATGTTTATATATAATTAGTTATTTATTTATTTTAAAATATTTATTTATTTAAAATATATAATTAGTTAAATAAAAAAATAAAAAAAAATTTAAATTATATAAATACTTAGATATTTATATATTTTTATAAAATATTTAGTTATTTATATATTTATTTATTTATTATATAAAGCCAATAAATTATATAAATATTTATAAATTTTATAAATAAAGTAATTATATATATATATTTATAAAATTTATTTAGTTATTTATATATTTAAATTATATAAATATTTTTTAGGTTATATAAATAATTTAAAATATTTAAAATATTTAAAATATATAATTTAAAAATAATTTTTATAAAATATTTTAATTATATATATATTTTATTTATTTATTTATTTTATTTTTTTATAAGTCTATAATAATAATAATAACAAAAATATAAAAAAAAAATATAAAATATTAAATATATAATAAATAAATATATATATATAAATAACTAAGTATTTTATAAATATATTAAATAACTAAATATTTATATAATTTAAATATATAAATAACTAAATAAATTTATAAATATAATTACTTTATTTATATAATTTATAAAATATTTATATAATTTATTTCTTTTATTTATTTATTAAAAATTATTTATTTATATATTTTAAATATTTTTAAATTATATATTAACAAAAAATTAATAAAATTATATATTTTAAATAATTATATTAATTAATAAAAAATTATTAAATAAATTTCTAAATTTATATATATAATTTAAAATATTTTTAAATTATATATATATAAATAAATTAATTAATAACTTAATATATAAATATTTAGTTATTAAATATTTTATAAAAATATTTTTAAATTATATATTTTAAATATTTTAAATTATTATATTAATTAAAAAATTAATAAAGCAATCTCTCTCTCTCTTACCAGATGGAAAAAAAAAATGCGCACCCCTCTCTCTCTCTCTCTCTCTCTCTCTCCAAGAAAAAAAAAAAAACTCCATAGTCGTCCAGAACAGATCGGCGCCGACGTAGGCACGTGACCCAGTCATCGTTATGGACCAGTATTTTCAAAAAAAAATTTTTCGTGCCTAAACACATAATTAAAATTAACACTAAGCCTATTTTAAAAATAATCCCTATAATCAAATAGTAATAAGATATGAATGACTATATCTATATATACATACTATATAGATAGTAATAGTAGTAATAGTAAATTATAAATCTCAAATTTGAATTTCTTTAGTATATATAATCCAAAATGAATAGGTGTGGAAGCTATAATTGTAAACCACGATCGAATCTATGGAAGCATTTTATATATTCCTCTTAGTTTCGACTTTAGGATAATTTTTTTATCTTTTCGAGAACCACCTAAAGTTCCAACTAAAAAAATGAAATGATTTTTCATTATTTCCATTGAAGTAATGAGCCCTCATATTAATATTGGAGCTCATTACTTCAACTAGTCCCCATGTTCTTCGAAGGGATCTCTTAATTTTGAGAGGGTTGCCCAAAAGCGGTATATAAGGCATACCCAGTAAAGCTTACAAGTAAACCGGAGAGATGGCGACTAGCTGTTTCCATTTTTTCGATAATTTCAAGATCACAAAGGATCACGATAATGTTGTTTATTTACAACTACAACGGAATGGTATACAAAGTCAACAGATTTAAACCCATGATGAAAGAGGATTTATGGCTACAAAAACCGTTGAGAGTAGTTCTAGATCTGGGCCAAGATCAACTGGCGTAGGGAGTTTATTGAAACCATTGAATTCGGAATATGGAAAAGTAGCTCCAGGGTGGGGGACTACACCACTTATGGGAGTTGCAATGGCTCTATTTGCAATATTTCTATCTATTATTTTAGAAATTTATAATTCATCTGTTTTACTGGATGGAATTTCAATTAATTAGTTCATAAAAACTAGTAAGTCCTAGCAAAAAGATTATTTTACTTATACTTACTTAATGCTTAAGATACTGAATACTTCAACTTAAGATTACCTAAGACTTGGATTTATAGACCATTCTGGTAGTTCGATCGTGAAATTTATTTGTTTCGATATTTCATTTCCGGAATATGAGCGTGTGACTTGTTATAATTGATCCTATTGATAATACAGAGAATGGACCTGTCATCTCTATCAAGATGATTCTATCTCGTCAGATATTTATTCTAGTCTCTGGAGCACGGACTATATAGAATAGATCAAGAAAAGAAATAGTTGAACTATGATTCATACCTATTATTCAGACCTCGCAACCGGATTAAAAAAAAAATGGAAATAGGGAAATAGGTCTTTTCTAAATCAAACAATTTTTTCCTTCATACTTCCGAAAGAAACCTCTTTCTCTAGATTTTGTTGAGTTATTACATTCATTGAAGAAGTGATGATCAAATGGTTTTTACTTAGAAATCCTTTGAGTTTAGCTTTGGTTTTCTTAAATCATCGTGGTTCTAGTATGAATCTGAGGTTTCAATTGATTCATAGGGTCTCAACAAGAGAATTCCTATCAAAAAAAAAAGATAAGGAAGAGAAGATTCAAGAGGCCTGTCATTATTAACATAAAGAAAGATAGATGAGCCAACTTGATATTGTATTTCTTGGCATTATCATTACAAAGAAGAGATTCCGGATTTTTCTTACTTGTATCTTTGGGTTAAATCGAGTCAAGTGGCTAAGCCACAAGAAGTTTGAAACTCTCTATTCCATATCCGTTGAAACCAGTATTTGTGTAGCTGGCTTGAGCCGTGAGATGAAATTTTCATATACGGCTCTAAGAGGGGGAGTCTTTCTTGGTTTACCTATCTCAATAAAGTATATGATTGGTTCGAGGAACGTCTCGAGATTCAAGCGATTGCAGATGATATAACTAGTAAATATGTTCCTCCTCATGTCAATATATTTTATTGTTTAGGGGGGATTACGCTGACTTGTTTTTTAGTACAAGTAGCTACGGGTATATGACCTTTACTATCGTCCAACTGTTACAGAGGCTTTTTCCTCTGTTCAATACATAATGACTGAGGCCAACTTTGGTTGGTTAATTTGATCAGTTCATCGATGGTCAGCAAGTATGATGGTTCTAATGATGATCTTGCACGTATTTCGTGTGTATCTTATGGGGGGTTTTAAAACAATTAACTTGGGTTACAGGGTAGTTCTGGCTATTGACCGCATCTTTTGGCGTAACTGGTTATTCCTTACCTCGGGACCAAATTGGCTATTGGGCAGTAAAAATTGTAACAGGCGTACCTGAAGCTATTCCTATAATAGGATCACCTTTGGTAGAATTCTTACGTGGAAGTGCTAGTGTGGGCCAGTCCACTTTGACTCATTTTTATAGTTTACATACTTTTGTATTGCCTCTTCTTACTGCCGTATTTATGTTAATGCACTTTCCAATGATACGTAAGCAAGGTATTTCGGGTCCTTTATAGAGAAGGCAGATCATAGATATTTGTAATTTATTATATAGGGGAGGAACAAGAGTCTTTTATTGCTACAAATATGTATTATTGAAAAATAAGGCATGTTATTTGGATACTTGTATTCAATTCTGAAGTATTTTTTATTTGATACGAATCGAATAGTTGAACTATATTTTCCTAAAAGGGGATGGATTATGGGAGTGTGTGACTTGAACTATTGATTGGTCCATGCAGATCTATGATTTTATCCGCCAAGTTGGAATTCACAACCCAACGTGTCTCCACATCCAACCATCATGTCAGTCCCTTTATGTAGCATAGGATAGGCCGGTTTTAACTTGAGGAGAATATTTTCTATGATCATACCCGAATCATGTCATACATGAAAAGGCTCCGTAAGATCCCTAGAATAAGTGATGTGGAATGATCCAATGTTCTATTTATTTACTTTGTTTGATTTTTTTTTTTTTAGTAATTTTTTAGTAATCTTAGTAGTATGTAGATGCATTCATTTCCTTTGCATCGACCCTGATCTATTATACTATCGGAGTTAAATAAGGGATCTAAGGAAGAACAGGGGCTAGACTTTATTAGTAACAAGTAAAAACTTTGTATTTTGTTTATGTAATACAATCGAGATGTTGTGAGGATAAATACCAAACCAAGATATGAGACAATCCAAAAGCACTTGATCATGATCAAATTTGTAAGCCAACTTGGATATTGAGCATTTCTGTTGAACTGAATTATTTGCAATGAATAATGAATCAATTGAAACTCGGAAATGGAATTTGATAAATAGTTTATTACATAGAGTCATTCTACATTATATATGTAGATATGTATAAAATATAGGTTTTCTATGGACCTATTTATGTTCTATGGATCTATTTCTGTGATTCTTTTGATTCTTGCTCGAGCTGGAAGATAAAAAATTATCATGTCTGGTTCTTTTGGGGGGTGGATTCACAAGAGCTAACCTATCCAAATAACAAAGAAACCTGATTTGAATGATCCTGTATTAAGAGCTAAATTGGATAAAGGGATGGGACATAATTATTATGGAGAACCCGCATGGCCCAATGATCTTTTATATATTTTTCCAGTAGTAATCCTAGGCACTATTGCATGTAGTGGGTTTAGCAATTTTCGATAGGTGAACGGCGATCCCGCAACTGTTGGAAATATTACCCAATGGTACTTCTTTCCGTATTTCAAATACACAATGCCCAATAAATTATTGGGTGTTCTTTTAATGGTTTCAGTACCAATAGGATTATTGACAACCTTTTTTGGAAAATGTCAATAAATTCCAAAATCCATTTCGTCATTCAGTTACAACAGATTTTGATTGATATGCAGTCTTTGGTTAGGTATTGGAGCACTTTACCTATCAAAAAAATCCCTCACTTTAGGTCTTTTCAAAGTTAAACATGACATAGGTATCAAGGAAGATCCTCTTCTGGATCTTCCCTAGATACATCAATCTTATTATGTATCTATTCAAATATATGGACCGTGTTGGAGATTCAAAACTTATTCTATTATTTTTTATTTTATTTATAATTCTAAAACTAAAAATTCCAATGGATTTAAAATGAAAACTTTTTCTAAGGTAAATTGATTGCAAAATGCTTCTAGAGTGCCCAATATCTATTTTATATCTATGCAAAATATTCCATTTTCATAAGATCTTCTTGACTGTGATTCAAAAGGTCCAATAATGTATGTATACCTTTGAGACAATTATAGGTCCCGGAAGACAATATTGGTCAATAAAATACATGTCAATGGAATTCCTTTTTTTTTTCTTGAGATTAGTGAATCTATCTTGAAAGGAAAAAAAGGGTAGATTCCATGTTTCATTTTCCTCTAAATTCATGTACTCTTCCTCTGCATGTAGAAAAGGAATCAATAAATCAATCAAATTACAAGAAGCTTCATAAAGTGCTTCTTTAGATTTAAACTTCATTCATCCATATTTCTAGAAAGAGTATCTCTTGTTTTCATTCCCAGTCCCATAAGAATGAATACTATTTGCATTTCAACAGGCATAGATACAATATCTATAGGATAACTTCCATCGTGAGATTCATTTGTGGATTTCATATGATATCCGACTCTTTGATTTGTAATTCAATACACAAATCAATTGATTATGTCGTTAGCTATATGTTGTGTCAACTATTTGTACGAAGGTGGTGAGATAATATCTTATGTATTTAGGTCCCCTGATGCAAATGGATGCCCTAACTCCATAGAGATTTTTCAATACAATCTCTTTCAAATTTATTAAAATCTCATGTACTGATTCTTCAATACCCTCTATCATAGAATATTCATAGAACATTTTCGGATGTTACGTGATACATGTTCCTTCTATTTCTCCAAGCAAATCCCTTCACATGGAAATACCTATGGTATTGGCGACCTTTCATAAGGGACAACAAATGACCATAATAAAGACGCTTGATGTCTACTCTTGATTCAACACATTTCCACTTTAGTGTTCGAGTGGATCGCTACTTCTTCTCGAACCATACTATTATTTTTCTTTTATTTATTATTATTGATCATTGAATCATTTATTTCTCTTGGAATCTCTTGAATTATTATTTCTACACGCCTTTTTAGCGACATCCATTATGCGGTATGGGTGTTACATCAGCGTAAACTTAATAGCATCCCATTTCTCCGAATGGCTCGTAATGCCACATCTCTTCCGAGACTGGACCCTTTATCATAACTTCGCTTGTTGCATACCCTGATCAACTAATGTATGAATAGCATTAAATGTCATGGCTTGAGCAGCATAGGGTGTTCCTTTCTTGTGCCTCAATCGTACACTGCGGAAGCCCAAGAAACCACGAACTCGTAATCTCTGCAGTTACAAGTATTGTTGAAACTCACTTGAACATGAATAACTCCTTTTGGTATTCTACGTTCATTCTTTTTTTGAACCAATACGTGCATTCTTACGTAAACCAATTTTGGCTATAGGTTTTGTCATATTTTATTAGATCATATTTAGATCATATTCATAAGAATAAAATAAAAAGAAAGAAGAATCAAAAAGATATGGGGATAGTTATTTAATATAAAAATGAATCCTTTCTTTTTACGTGTACATGGGTTTTTCTTTTAAAAAGTTTTTGATTTAGAGCTTGAGAAGGATTACCCCTGTCTCTATTTATGTCTCAGATTGGAAGAAATGACTATAATTCACCCCCACCTATGAATCAAATGACATTTTCACAAATTTTACTAGAAGCTTTCATATTATTACCATATCTTGAATATAACATAAATTGCCCGCTCTTTGTACATAAATAAACTTTTGTTTAAGCTTCAATAGTTTTTGCTTCAAGAATAAATTCTACAGGTGCTCATAAAAGAACAAAGGTTAAGAATCATAACCCCTGATGATATGATATCATTTATTCTTCATCTATATTGCAGACGGTTAAAGTATTCAAGTGGAGGAATCAAAAGAATAATAAAAAATAGAATTAAACAACCGTTATCTTTTAATTGCATACGGATAATATCTTTCGAGAAGTTAATAAAAGAACCTATTTGATCCAAATAGAATGATCCATTTACCACCTTCCTTTCATAGTAAAAAGATACTATGATGGATGTTTTATATATTTATCTCCATGTGGTTTAGCAATCCCAAAGTTTTTTTTTATAGGATCCAAGAAAAAAATGATTTTTCCATTTTTTTTAAACTTTTCTCTCAACATAAAAATAAGAAAGAGACTGGTGAAGAATAATGGTGATAATGAAATTAATTCTTGCTTGACAAAAAATCAAATTGAATAACCCTTCTTCATACTACGAATACAAAATCTCAGAAAAATAAAGGTTTGTTCAATAATGAAATGCTATTATTAAAGTTTCCTCCAGAGAAGAAGATAAATCTAATTCATTTATATGTGTTCTGACACAAATTGTATAGTATCATAAATGGCTATTCTGTATTACCCATCCGCTGGAGAATTAATAAACAAATAAAGATCCCTAGTATCATCTTATGGAGATATATCAAGACCAACAAGTTGATTCAATCTTCAACCTCTTTAAAAAAAGTAATCTTTCTCGATGAATCTTGATTGGGGCAAAAATTGGAGGAATCAACGCACCTTTGGATGCATACGGTTTGAAAGAATGAAAAAAAATCAATGTGCCGATTCCAACTTTTTTTTTTAACATGAGTTTTGCTCTCCTTCCCTTCCCTATATTCTATAATGTAGAAAATCAAAAGAATTTTATGAACTTATTGAACTAACCTCTCATTGATGTATTGTTTCATGAAATTCAAATTATGATGTCATTTTATTGTTCTGAATGGGCCCTTTCAATTCTTAGTTCTGTTCTACTGAAGATTTAAATTCCATTTGAGCATATAGGTCAAAAGATTACTTTTTTTTTTTTTCAATTTTCATACATTTCCAAAAAATATTTGATGTATTCATCATACTACCCATTGGTAGGTTTAAGATTATCCCTATAGTAAGTCTAATAATAATGATAGCAATAGTGTAATTATTATATATTCTACAAAATAGATTCTCTTATATTAAGTTATATTCTATTTCATTAATAATGAATTTAATAAATTATTAAGAATTTAATGAAATTGCTATTTTCTTTTTATATTCTTTATTTTAGAATTACTACATTTACACTCCCATTCTATTACTTTTACTCTTACCATTTACAATTTGGTATTCTTTGAACGAGCCTAGATACTTTCTTTTATCATCCAAGTAAACCATCAATTATTTTAATTGATAATATTGATTCCCAATAGAAATTATTTCACAAATTATTGATGATTCAATAAATGAATATATATTTATTGGATTGGAAAACATAGAATACTCGATCGAGGAGATAACGAGAAATAATATGACCAATCATGACAAGTCGCACTATGCTACCAAGTTCATCTTCCTCTCGGGACTAAAAGGTACTTTTGGAACACCAAGGGCATTAAGATAAAGAAAAAATGAACGCCTTTGAGTGTATATCCTCGCTTAACTCTGTCATTGAATCAAATGAAATTTTCTTGAATAACTAATTGATTCTTCTTTCACCATCCTTTTCCTCCAATCGATTAATAACAAAACGGATTCTATATAAAAAATATAAATTCCAATGGCTTTTGAGACTATGACCTTCCCAACCACATTTTTTTTTCTTTCTTCAAGGTATCTACTGAAATAAGAAATTAAAATACTAACAAAAAAAAAAGAATAGTGGGTTTTCTGTTTCTATGGTAACTTCAAATGGTGAGGTCCTCTCTATACAGGAGCCTTTCTTTCATTTCATCAATTTTATCGAACTTGTATAGTTCACACTCTTTGCTCCATTCATTTTTAATTAGAATTCTTTTTTCAATTCTAATTATAAAGTAATAGCCCTTTTTCACAAAAAAGATATCCATACAATGACGATTAGTCCGTTTTTTCAAGAAAAGGAATAGGAGCATAACCTTTTTCCTCCGCTTAATGGATAACTATTTATTTGCCAATTCCTTCTCATCTCAAATGGAATGATTGATTTTCACCAATAGAAACCATAAATTTATAACATAATTAAGTAGATTATAGATCTTCATTTTAGATACTAGTCAATTAAAAGGCCGTCTTTCACTATATCTATCCTAATTCATTGGTAGTGGTTGTTGATAATTGTAAAAAACTTTACATTTTTTCAAACTTATATCTGAAATGAACAAGTTGCACATACACCCTAGTACATGTTCCTCGACGCGAGACATCCTCAAGAGCGGAGATTTCATGACATTTCTTATTGTCGCGTATGCTAATAAGTTGTTTAATGGTTGGCATGGCGTGTCTATAGAATCTCATTCTAGATAGAATAGAGCAGTTGGTTTAGATTGATCTTAACCGATGGTTGATGATTATGAATGATTTCTATTCACGAAATTCCATTTTAAAAGGAATTCAGATATTTATATGGAATCGCGATATCATTTTCGACGCTACAAGATATGCCATGAGCTTGGGCTTCTGGACATAAAACATCCATTTTCATATCTTGATATAACCCATAAAGGGTTGTCCGTCTTTGTACATAAACTTTTTTAAGAGTCTTCAAGTTCTTTATTAAAATTCCCGCATGCCTTGTAAAGAACTAGCGTTGGTGAATCATAATCTCGAGATTGATATAACATTTAATGGTTCTTCTATATATTGCAAGATTGGGTTAAAGTATTAAAGTAAGGGAGAATCAAAAGAATAATAAAAAATAGAATTAAACAATCGACAATTTGATAAAATCAACATTAGAGAATCAAGAAGGAAGGAGTTAGATATAAAATTCCATGCATAAAAATTATTTAAAATCATTTACGTAGAATAAGTATATATATATATATATATATATATATATATATATATATATATATATATATATATATATATATATATCTCAAATAATCAGCTAAAATAAAAAAAATGAAAATTCACAATATTTATTCTAAATAATAAGAATAAAGCTAACGATGTTCACTCAAAATAATTTATAGTTACAAATTTCAAAAAAACAGAATATATATATATATATATATATATATATATATATATATATATATATATATATATATATATATATATAACTCAATTAAAGAAGATTCTACTCCTACCAACGGAGATCACTAAGCTTTAGGTCAGTTGAGTTTGACCTTTCTTGTAGAGCACCAAAGAAAGAAATTTGATTAAAAATTATACAATTTAATAATTACAACATTTAATATTATCACAAAACTAGTCTTTTAGTCTGATTAAGAACTTAGTGACAGCTGACATGGTATCCACTGTGTGCAAAGTAAATAGCTTTCAGGTTGAATATTATAGTAATACTGTGCACACACACACATATATATAGAGAGAGAGAGAGAGAGAGAGAGAGAGAGAGAGAAATATTTTTTGAAAATTGAAAGTTCTTATCGTCTATTTACATCTTTAAAAAAGAGGGCCTCCAAATATTTTAAAATTAGGAATGAAAGAAAGAAGATGAGGATAAGATCATAATCTTCAAGAAAAAATAAAAGAAGATTTACATACATATCATATAATTTTTATGTATTTATATGTAACATCTAAAATTAGATAATTACTTATCTAACACTTTTCTATGTTTAAAAATGTATATTTCACTTTTAAAAAGTGAGTAATAATAATATTTTCTTGTGATATAAAGATTGAGGTATATATATATATATATATATATATATATATATATATATATATATATATATATATATATATATATATATATATATATATATAAAAATTTAGGTGTTAGATAAATAAAAACATAAGAATTATATGGTATGTATGTAAATCTCTCTTTTATTAATTCTAAAAATATACTTTAAATTTTGTTTTATTATTATTATTATTATTATTATTATTATTATTTGCATGAACCACTTGTGAAGATTACTTCAATAAACTCCATGACTACCCGCATCAAAGTCTTTTGATAATGTTTTTACCCCTTTACAATAGTCCCAAAATGCTCTAAATTAGTGCTCCACTTCCAATGCATTAAGCATACTCTGTCTTATACTCTCTCTCTCTCTCTCTCTCTCTCTCTCTCTCTCTATATATATATATATATATATATATATATTAGCAGAAGAAAAATTATAAATAATTTAAGTGATTTTAATTAGAATGATTTTAAATAGAAGATATTGAAGTGGAGAAGTACTTCCTAAAGTGGAAGCGTATGAAGAACGAAGGTGGGAAGCACACATGAAGAGCATTTTCTTCTCAACCTTCGTATTTAATGTCGTAGGCCAACGCAGGGAATTAGTGGGAGAGAGGGTGCAAAATAATATACTTTTATCAAAAAATTAAATATTAGGTCAGAATATCATGTTTAAAGTTTAAATTTTATTTTTTTTATAAATATAATATAAATTTTAATTGTTTATTCGTTTATGTATTATACTCATCTTAAAAAATTCAATAAATTAATAATTTTTAAGAATATCATATATATATATATATATATATATATATATATATATATATATATATATATATATATATATATATAATTTTTTGACTAATTTAATCGTCAATTTACACGCACTCTTAAATACACAAGATTTTGAACTCATAACTTTTATAATGAAAGTATAAGCTTCTAGCAATTACATAAACGGATGACATAGGTCACGTTCTTAACAATTTTTCTAAGATTTTGTGTGAATTTAATTGCAAATATATAAAGCCTCAGACCCATGATTTCTAGCAGGAGCTAAAGCTCCCGACCACTAAGCTAATTAAAATTAACAATGATTTGAACTTTTTTATTCTAATTAAAAGTAGTTTGGTCATCTTCAATCAATAAGTTTACAACGTTCTGATTTCAATGTAGTATATATTATATAGACAAAGTTATATCCTCCACTGAGATAGGAGAAGATGGAATACACATTGGAAACCTATGTGATGTGTTGTCGCATAAAGTATGAGAAATGATTATCATTGGGTGGTCTTTCAATTGTCTTTGGAAGAGTGGAATACCTTTTTACATTTGGCTATATACAAGCTATGAAGAATTATTTTATTTGAGGACTAGATGGGTCAAAGATTGAAGAATTGTAGTATTATAAAGACAAATTTTTTAAAATAAGTATTAAATAATAAATAATTATTATATTAAGTATATATAAAAAAAATTTGATTTTAGGTATACGCCATAAGTGGGATTTAGCCCACCTCACGCAAGTGGTCGCCGATTTATGGGGCGAACAAAGCATCTGAGACCGCCAACGGCTTTAAATGAAGCCCGACAATTATTAGCGATGGATACTCTAAATTAACTTCTCAGGCGGCCCTGGTAGCCCCCACTCGACATTTCTTTCGACATCCCGACCCCTCAAGCTAGCCTTTCGACATCCCGACATCAGAAATCCGATCTCGCCGACCGCGAGTAATCCGGTCTTCCCTCCAAGTGTTTGGCTCCACCCGAAAATTTCGGTCCAACTCCACCGCAAGTTCGAAGGTATATGCAAGATATTTTTTAGAGGAAAGTAAAAGAGAGGCCTATGACATAGTATTTGTTTGTTTGCATTAGAGTTTCGTAATTGCTACCTTTTTCTAAAAGGGAAAAGTAGTATGTTGGTTTCAAAAAAAAAAAAATTCTACATACATACATTTAGGGGGATCTATTTGATTTGTTTTTAACTAATTTAATTTTTGCTACATGTTTTACTTTGTTACAAGTTATATTTTACAACATAGTATAGTTTGTTACATATTGTACATGATTATATGTAAAATTTATTCTAACAAATTGATGTAAAGTCTTTTTGCACATTCATCAATCTATACTATCAACATAGGTTTTTCATCATTAAGAAGGTGAAAATTATTGACTCCATGAGCCCCAAGATATAATAATTTGATTTTAATGATAACGAATATATGATTGGATGATGCTCAAGTGTTTTAGGGAATTTATCAAACTCAAGTTGTTCTGTCAATTCAGGAAAATCAAATTAACTTAGACTTAGATAGTTTAGAAATATTCATTAGAATGACATAATGAGATAAATAAAGCTAACAAAAAATGGAAGAAAATTTGCATTAGAGTTTCTTCAATTGCTATCTTTTCTTCGGTTTACGTTGATCAATCTTTTCTTACGATATACTTATTTCCATAGGTTCTTTTTGTTTTGTTTTACTATTTTGTGGAATTTCTATACCTTTTACATGTGAATAGTGAAGATTGATTGAATGATAAATTATTATTATTTGCATTTTTTAGTTCGCATTAGATTTAGATCCATTTCTAGATATTTTTTTTATTTTGGTTGACCTGCATTAGTGCTACTTACAAGGCTTCATCCTCACATTTATCTGACATCATAACCACTACTTATTTTGATGAGTGATGGGTTAATTTTTAGGTTGCATTAAAAATTTGGTTGCCGAGCATATACTAGGATGAGTCGAGCTCGTTCCTTAATTCTCTTCTATGATCGATCGTGATGATGATCGTTCATTCCAAGTTATGTCGGTGGCAAAAATCGTTACATGCGAGTTTTACGTCATGCAAGCTTAGAAGATTTAAAAAAGAAAGTGTTTAGATCTCTGCGTTATGACGTCGATAACTTCATAGTGGAGATTACATGTCATTTTCCTGTCTGCGTGAAATACATAGCTTCTACTATTTCTGATGATGAAGTTTACAGTACTGTACTAGATGAAGCTTCCCGTCAGATATTAGTTCTTTATGTGGAAGTAAAGCCACAAGCAATGTTTTAATGAAATTGATGATCTCATGCAAAGATAATCACCGATTACGCTCATGAGTTCACTTGGCCAACAACTGTTGTACCACAATAGTACTATGATGACTCAGAAATAAGGTAAGCATTTTTCTCAATAGCAGTGTTAGTGTCTTCATTTTTTAGTTTATACTATCTTCTATTTTTTAAAATATTATGACTTTTTTAACACATAACTGAGCTACATGTTCAAGCATAACTGCATGAGCAACCTAGTTCATCTAGAGTATTATCAGATGATGAGTACGAAAAGATGAATAGCAAATCAAGCAATGCATCTAATGATAGCGATGCTGAGGAGGATTTTTTATTGGGAATGTTGGTCACGAGCTTATTTAGAGTCATTCAATCCGAAATTCTTCAAATGACGATGTTATGATTTGCAATAACGACTATATTCGTATATGCCAAACCGCAAAAGATTGGGATGCAGATATTGTGTTTGATGGTACATCTGATAGTTTAAGTTTTTCAGATGACATTGAAGTTCTAGTTGAGCTATATGAAGGTATGTGTTTTTCAAATAAGACGGAGCTTCAATTTGTAGTAACTGGTTGGTCAATTCTTAATAATGTTCAGTTCATTACCGTCACTTCGAATTAGAAGAATTTTACTGTTATATGTGCACAACATAGTAATCCTAGCAGATCTTGCCAATGGCGCATGCATTATAGTAGAAGTAAGAGGTTGGGAGGTGCCTGGAGGTTATCAACTTTAGGTGCACCCACATGTGTTAGTTTATCGCTGGTTCCGACATCGTTGCACTTCTAAGTTCATTAGTTATTTCATAATGTCGGCCAGCGATTTTATAGACTTGAAACCAAGAGAGATCATAGGAAGGATGAAATCAAAATTTAATATTAAAGTGTCATACATGAAGGCTTGGGATGCACGGTGTAAGAGTATTAGAGTAATATTTGGCAGTTGAGAGGAGTCGTACCGCTTTCTTGGCCTATTTATGAATTTGTTATGCTCCGTGCTGCCAAGAAGAGGGTGGAGTGGCACCTTCCTGACAGAGTTCTTCGTCAGTTTGGTCACTTATCCCGTATTGATGTCGCTCCGATGGATCCCAGTTTCAAGAGAGTTGATGGCAGAGAGAAAGCTGATATCGACTGAGTTGAGTACCATCAGCAGCACATCGCTATCTGGGAGGCTCGCAGAGATCACGTTGTTGTGGTAGATGACACTTACACTGACGTACAACAATTCTTGCAGCAGTACATGTCATAGTTAGGTTGTGGGCGTCGTTGTACTTGCTTAAGACGCCTACTGATCCACCGATGACTTACTATCCCAGAGCACTGCTGAGCGAGCATATGTTAAGATAACACTATAATCTGCAAATTTACTTAGCTATTATGTCTACAAATTTTCATAGTAACATTTTAAACTAGTTTGATATAGGAGGAGCATATCTTATGACGAGGACCTTTTCTTTTTTTCTTTGGACGCCCAGTGACTTGGACTTCGGCTATAAATAAGTACGAGTAGATGTGTCATGATCTGAGATTGAGAACCCACATCCTGTGCTCTAGATGTCTCGCCAGAAAGCATATGTCACATGGCTACGATTAATTACACGCGGCATGGGCGCGGCCATCCACTTATGCGATTCGTTACATCTACTTTTTCGGAGACTCGCCTCGATCAATGGACATTGCACCATCACAGGATTGGGTATCTCTAAGAGACTCGCAGCCAGATGGGGGTCCGGCAGCAAGGATCGGGACCACATGATGTCTCCATCACCGCGATCGTCATTCCACCCACGACTACACTCGTAGTGCGCGATAGCATATATAGACGCCATCATCGACGATGTATAGAGATGTATTTATTTTGTGTATTTGTCGTGTATATTTCTATAGTTTCTATCTGATTTGTAACTAAGTTTACTTAGCATAAAATGAAATTTTTTGGTATAATTTGATTAGTAGTATATCTGTTTGATGCTAGCAGTTTAAATTTATGAATTGTTCTTTACCATCTGTTTACATTTTGTGTAGCTGGTAAAAAAGACATATTCTTGTTTTTTTTAAAAAAAATCATCGTCGCTTAATTTATGAGGAATCATGACGATGAATCGTCGATAATCGATCGACCGGTTTACTTAAAGCACAATCGATTATCGTTTACTCACTTTAACCAAAGCCAGTCGCCCATAAGTGGGCGACTGGTTCTAAGCCACCTCAGCGGTGAGGTGGCTGGCTAGTCGCTCAAATTTTTTTTTTACGCGTATTTAATATAATAATTATTTATTATTTAATATTTATTTTAAAAATTTGCTCTATCATAAACGAGTTGGAGAGGCTAAATACTTACTAGGATAAACTTATGATTCACAACAAATGTTATATTATTATTCTTTAAAATATACTAATAAATAACAATTTTTTGTGTAATGTTAAGTTTAATTTTGGATAAATTGTTAGAAATAGTTTATGAATTAGTTATATAATTATAAAATTCTATCTATAATATATTGCAATAATGAGTGATTTCTCCAAGACAAACATAAATTATATGTATGATAAGCAATACTAATACGTTGTTACTTTAATTGAGAACTAAAAATAAGATTAATATTTAATTTTAGTCTAGATGTGATTGAGCTCATAGCATATTAGTGGAAACAATTTTGAGAATCTTAGTGTGTTGAGTTTAAACAATCAACAAGCTAAAAAAATAGTCTAGACCTAATCTAGAAGAATTGCTAAAGGCTTAAGAGCAATGTGAGATCACTTTTGTTTTATTTATTTATTTTGTTTTTGAATATATTTTCAATGGAGAAATGATCGGCAATAGTGGCTGATAATAATGGAGGTGGCAATAGTAGCTAGCAGCCCATGATGAACAAAAAATGACGACAATAATGATCGACAACAATAATGGCGATGAGTGGCTGCCGATGATGAGAGCGATGGTGTTGGTTGCTTAGGGGCAGTGATTTAAAAACACTCAAAATATTTAAAATTTTTTTAATATTTTTAAGTACAACTTGATTTATTTATGAAAATAAAATATTCATATAAATTATATTAAATAAATACATCTTTAAATACAATACAAATATAAATAAAATTGATCCCAAGCAACTCAAATTAGAATAGTCAAACCTAATATGCTATCCTAAAGATATAATCTAGCTCATCATAAATTTTCGTTTTATCTTATACACTAAAAAAAAAAAAATTACTTCAAATCTATTTTTTATTTATTTGCAAGATAGAAATAATACAATAAAAATTAAAAAAAATGGAGGAGAAGAAAATCAAATATTAATGTTCATAAAAATCACCACTAAAACAAGAGAAAGAAGACCCTTCAAAAGGTCAAGCAATTGATCCCATCAGCAGCAAGCACTTGATCATGCCTTCGAACCCACAAATTTCTTCGTTATAGTATTAAAAAAATGCAAATAATAATAATTTTTAAAAAAATTATCGGTTGGCCCTTTTTAAAATTAATGTAATTTTATTCATTGACATTAGATGAACGATTAAAGGAAAAGCAAAAGAGTAATTTATTCATCAATTCTAGATTCATTAAACAGGCCATGTGGTAACTAGTGGGCTCTCTTGAATTTGGCCATTAATTTATGCAACGGACGAACGGTTTTGATTTTAATTTGTAATGGGCTTGACGTCACTGTTAGCCCACATGCCAATTTAGGGCCGTGCAAGTACAGTCTAAATGTTGGCTAATATGATCTATTTCTGTAATTGAGTTTGGCTGGAGAGAATGGTTCTATTCTATGTCGATTCTGGTCCGGCTTGGCTTGATTTCTGTTCACTGAGTCGACTCACTGAGTGCTTAGAACCCAGCTGAGTTACTAATAACTTGGAAGGAATAACTCAGATGCTTTCTGAGTCGTAGGATGCAACGTGTTTTGTAATTAGTCGTTGGATCTGAGCCTCAGATCGAGTCTCTCTTGGGCTAAATCTTGAGCCGGATGATCCGATTTCTTCTGCCTTTGATTGGTGTTTTGATCAAACGGTTCTTGATTCTTCTAATGGCATTAGTGGATTACAGATGTTGCCTTCGGCGCAATTTGATCTGGAAATTTGATCTGAACCCTTGGTATTAGCTGCGGTGGCTGTATCTGGGCCGTGGGATGATGTTTCTAGATGATATTGACCTTACTTCCTTCTTTGGTTTGTTTTAATTCACTGGCGTAGACGCTCAGAGAGGAATTAGGGCTGCGGCTGGGATCGTCGGAGAAACTGAGGTTTCTCCGATGGAAGGCGGTGGTTTCCGGCGAGGAAAACCTAGAAGAAGATAGCAGGAGGAAGAGACGAAGGAGGAGACTGAAGGAGATAAGTTCTTTCTGAAATTTCTTGACTTCCTCTCTGTTTGGCTTTTGATCTCTATTTATATTTTTCTTGAAGTTCCTATGCCTAGATCTGTTACTTTTTACTAAGTGGATCCACGGTTCTTTAACTGTTTTCTATTATGGTTGTTATTCTGTTATGCTGATGTGGCCACGGCTTTCTTGAGGTCTTGATTCTCGGCTCTATGTTGTAGTTGTTTATCAAGCCCACTTTTGTTGATTTATCTTTGAATAGTCTTCCTAGGGAACTTCTGTAATGCTTACGCGTGCAGGCTCTTGCAAGGCTACCATTCTTGTTGTAATTAATCTTCCATCGTGGGTTTTTTCTTCCTGTAAACCTGGCATGCCTCTGTATACATATTCTCCGAACTTGGTGGCTGTGTTTGCTTTCTTTTTCTATACAGAGTCTGTTGTTTATGGTAATTGTTAATGTTGTATTATGTACTTTGGCACTTGGATGAATTGGATTCATAACATTGGCTCTCTCCGAGATGTTAAAAGCTAAGCCACAAAAACCCTATGTTTCAAAAATGGTACGTGCATTGAATGTTGGGAGCAATGGCATTGACATAGACTATGGGCCTATGGCTGTATTTGGTGCAATGGAGCTATGTGGTATAAAAATGCACCGCATAATTATTTGAAAATCACATTCTGGTTCGTTTTGGAGAATGTATGATAGAAAAGTTATATTTTTCAATCTTATTTGGCTGAGTACAATGTATGTCAACAAGTTGTGATCTAATTTTTTAAAAATTTAAAAAATTGTAATTTCAATGCAATTTTAGATAATAGCTTTTAGAAATTAATTCCTATTTTTTTTTTAGATAATTGCAACTGCCCTAAAATGTCACATTGCTTAAATCATTCTTAAAAGTACTTATATATTTAAATTGTGATAAGAGCTGGTATTATGATGGATATGATATATTTGGTGCTAAAATAAATGTTATATTTTCTGATAAAAAAAGTTAAACAAATTACAGATATTTTTGTAATTAAAATCATCTCATAATTTAATGATTTGATTAATGGATTAGGAATGATAACATTTCTTCTCATGACCTTCTCTTTTATTTAATTGAACCTTAGTTGATCCATCATGAAATTATTTATAGTAGTTCTCATCACATCATGAATAAGCATTTTAATTATAGCTTATCTCACCTCATTATTAAAGCCTTTTTTTTCTCTCTCTCTCTCTCTCTCTCTCTCTCTCTCAAGCCAAAATAAATTATATCCTATATAATCCTCTCATCTCATCTATCAATGTCGTTAAAGCAATCAAGGTCATCATCATTATATACCTTGATTTGTGATTCTAAGTACCATTACCTCATCACCATGCATATGTCCTACAAACCTAAATTAGCTTATTAAATACTCCTCCTTTTAGGGGAATCAGCTTGCTTACTCAAGTCACCATTAGCTGAAGGAATAAATCTTTTTATAATATTTTCATCTCAATTTAGGGTGATTAGTTTATAAATCACATTTCTTATGCATGCAATAAGGAGGGTATTGAATACACATCAATCAAGAAATATTAGACATTGCCAGGGTTAGCATATACAAATATTATTGTATCTCAGTCATTAAAGATTATTTTTATTATTTATATTATATTGTCTAATTCTCTCAACACTTCAATAACATTTACAATCAACTGAATAATTATAACCATGGGCTCACAAATTAATAAATGAGATACTTTTATCATTAAACTTTTTTATCTTATAATTTTATGTTCCAATATGTCTTTGCTCTTTGGCCTTTATACCCATCCTAAATCTTGTAATACAAGGCATAAAACATTATCTTCAGAGTGAATGTAGATCTTTTAATCTCACTTTAAAAGTTTATCTCGATTTTAATGTACTTATATGGTGTTTTATTTTTCAAACTTTGGAATTTAAAAAATAAAATTATTGTATTGTTGGGACACCATGTAGATCCTCATATGTACTCATTAGGGTGATCAGGTGCGACATTGAAGAATGATGTACTATCTCGAGAGACATAAGTTACCATTCTACAATGGACCTAATCACCTAATAAAGACTGAGAACAATGGGTCTTGAATAAAAAGATATTTACCATACTTTATATGAAAAAGTAAAATATGATTTATTTTAAACCGGGTTCATTAAGTTCTCTATAGAGGTAAGTCTCATAATTAATTATATCTTAAGGAATGAGATTCCTTAATAATACTCTTAATTAAGGTAAATGATCATTGTCTCTAAATATTTCAAAGATAAGACTATCAACAAATTAGTTATTTTTGAAAAATCAAGTGGGATTGATCAAGAGGAGAGAGTTATCAAAATCAAAGGGAGATAGTAGGGGATGCTTATGATGCTAGAAACCTAGCGAGCATCCCAAACTATCCTATGGTTGAGCTTTATATTTTTGAAATTTGAGAAGAATTATATATTTGAGTTGAATTTTCATTTGAAATCTAGGGCTTACAATTCCACAATACAAGGTTATGGAAATGCCTAAGAGATGAGAATTTATGCTTGTAGCCATGTGGTGAATTTTTTTATTCTTATCTTCATCTAAAAAAAAGAAATGAAGACAAAATAAAATCTCTTTTTTTGGACATTAGAGATCCACAAATGTTCTTATTAGGGTGACGGACATCAATTTTGATATCTTACGTAAGTCACCTCAATCTAATCACCTTAATAAGCACTCCTAAGAACGATGGGTCTTCAGATGTATCAGAGATTCTCCCCCTACTTTACATAAATAAGTAAAGTAAGGTTTATTTTAAATTCATTGTTCCTGAGTATACAATTACATCTTAAGGAATGAGATTCCTTAAGAATACTCACGATTAAGGTAAATGATCGTTATCTCTAAAATTTTAAAGATAGGACCTAATCAACTTAATAAGGACTCCTAAGGACGATGGGCCTTCAGATGTATCAGAGATTCTCTCCCTATTTTACATGGAAAAGTAAAGCGGGATTTATTTTAAATCGAGTTCATTAAGTTTCCAATGGAGGCAAGCCCCCATAGTTAATTACATCTTAAGGAATGAGATTCCTTAAGAATACTTTGATTAAGGTAAATGATCATTGTCAAAGATTTCAAAGCTAGACTATCAATCAATTTATTTTTTTGGAAGATCAAGTGGATTGATCAAGAGGGGAGTTATTATCAAACCAAGGAAGATAAGTAGGGATGCTTATGATACTAGAAGCCTAGTAAACATCCCAAACTATCTATGGTTGGGCTTTATATTTTGAATTTGAAGAGAATTTGTTTGAGTTGAATTTTTTTTATTAGAAACTTATAATGATACAAAGATCATGGAAATGCTTAAAAGGTGAGGATTTATGCTTGTAGCCCACAAAGGAAAACATCAACCCCGGAACCTAAATCTAGGGAGCTTTGGTGAGAGCCAAGGAAATGACCTAAATCTAAGGCGAAAATGAGTATATGATTTACCTCCACAAGAGAGGATAAATCACCCAACTGTTGGACTTACAACACGTGGGTACCAACTAACTCCTCCTATGATTTTAAATACATGTAGGCAAGTCATATTTTGCAAGATAGCTAAGTTGTTGTTTATTTAGAAAGAGACTAAGTCCTTAAACACACTCATAAGAGACTAGATCATGTAGGGCATGATTAATGACTTAAATGTAATGCAAATTTTGCTATATTTTTATTTTCATTTTGGACAATTTATTTGACAGTGCTATGGGATTCATATGCTAATGCATGAGAATTGGTTATGGGCCAAAATCAAGAAAGAAATGTGTTTCCACCATGGCTCTAAAAAAGGTCAAGTTCTCCTGAAAAGGTGGAAGCCCTCCATAAGCAAGAGTAAAGCAAGATGATTTTTATGCATGATGTGAAACATACAACATCCAGCTAAGGGGTTGCTAAATCTTTTATCTTGATTTATATCCTAGGCTTTAGGTGAGGTTATGAGTTATTAATTTTTAATTTTGAGTTGATTAATTAGATAAAAAATTTATTTTTTCCTAGGAGCTTAATCACTTCCAAGCCACTCATCAAAGCAAGTAAGAAACTAGGAAAAATATGTCATCTTAATACACAAGCTAAATAAACATCGAATAATTTATAAAGCTAGCACAAAAGAATAAAAAACTATTGTGGTCGGGCTTCATCGCACAAACTCAAAAATAAATGGGTAGCTAAGCTCTACCCTTATACAACCCAGATTATAAATGAATTAATTACAATAAAAAAAAATTCATGTTATGGGGGTCTTCATTCTTCATTTCCTCTTTCTTCGTTTCTTTCTTTCTTTCTTTCTTCTTTTGGTTGGTTGGGATGTGGTTGCTCTAAAGGCTTCACATGGTGCATAAGACATAGTCTTATGACCAATGTTCATCCTAATCCCCCATAACATTCATTCTAAATCTTAATTGCAAAATTACATGAAAATGGGAAAAGTAAATAACTAAAACCTAAAAGATTAGCTAAACAAACCACAATCCCAAGCATGTATATGAATAAATTGGACTTAGCACCCCACACATGGGTAACCAAGTCCACTGCCTATTTTTTTTGGATTATGCTTAGGTATAAGCAACTTGCACAATAAAAGTATTTATTATTTTTATTATAAGGCCTTAAGCACAATCCTCATAAGAAATGACTAAGATCGTCCTATCATTTAGTTTACACACATACACCCTAACATTCAGACTAAAATATTACATCACAAAATAAAATCAAACATCAAACCATGCACTGCCCAAACATAGAGCTAGAAATAGTGACTTAGCCTAATGTGTGTCATTTAAGAGTGGTATGTCTTAGGCTTTAAGGTTAGAGTTTTCTAAGTGTGAAGGTTCAACTTAGAGGTGGTTTCATTTAAGTGATTTAGTTGATTTGTTAATTTTATTTGATGATTTTGGTTTGAATGAACCTACACTTAATTACTATGTTGTAAAGAGAGGAAAAGAGAAGAGAACTTTTATTTCCTCCCTACCTTAAGTAATTTCTAAGGTAGATTCATTTGTGATTTTTGTTTAGTGAATATTGTGTTATGTATTTTAATTAATCCTAAGTTTAGATTTGCTCTAAATAAACCTATTCAATAAGAAATGCATTTTAAGATTAATTAAAGTGAATTACTATCATAAAATATAAAACACAACCATTAATTTTTTTTCAACATGTGTATCATGCATATGAATAAATCATAAGCATATATATACATGCAATGTACAGATTTAGCACACCTTAATGATGAATGCTAAGGGATGTTGCTTAAGAAAATTTGGATGTTTCATGATGCATGATTTTGTTAAGTAGAAAAGAGAGGGATTCTTTTATCCATTAATCAAATGCACATTTACATATATGAAAGACATAAGTGAGTACGATGCCATTATTTTCTATACCAAGGGTATAAGGTACAAGACCTTCTTAGGGCTACTTAAAGCCTCACAACCTATGTCAGACTAATATACCACTTTTCTTAAATACATGTATGTATGAAAGCAAATGGATGAAGAATTATGCAAAAGGTTTATGTTTGTTTGTTTGATTTATTTGTTTAATTTATATGTGTAATATGAAGATCCTTCTTAATTCATGACATGGGAGTGTATAGGAATAAATTTAAGCAAGTGTATGTTCTTTTCAAATGAACTATACACCTTGCAAATCATACAAATCCATGTTAAGAAAACAAATGGAAGTCACATAAAGCACATTTTAAGCTATATTCACATGCAAGCTTATAACTACTTATAAGTAGCATACATTCATTTATAGTCTTTGATTTTTAAGTTTTGAAAATAATTTTTAATTTAATAGTGATAATAGCCATTCATATTCTTACTTTAGCCAAAACATGTAATTTGACATAAATGAAACATTTCATTTTAATTTGATTTTTTAAAAGATATGAATGTATGATTTCATATGATAAATCACATTTAACATGCTTGGAAAAAAATAAAGTGATGTAAGCATATGACTTCATTCACCTTAATTAATTCCTAAAGACAATCTTATGAAATAAGATTATTTAAAGAGAATCAACATTTTTAAAGAGATTTTTTTTTGTTTTGAATTTGATTTAGGAAATGAAAAGGGTTTGCTGGTCCTAACCCATCTCCCACATATGTGAATCAATTTAGTTTAATTTAGAATTATTAGATTGATTTTATATTTTGTTTAAGTTAAGGTGTGAATTAAGTTCATTAATTACCCCTTACCTACACCACCTTAACATAATTAACCCAATAATTATGAGCCAACATATTATATGCAACCACATGGAATTTAAATCAACAATGCTCCTAAGAAAGAAAATGGGCCTAATGCAATTGGCTCACAATTATTGATTAATTAAGCTAAAGGATTTAATTAAGTACTTTCATAACCTTCCCACACATGTGGGTTGGATATGATTTCCTTGAACAACACTTAGGTTATTGAACACCTAAGTATCTACCCAAGCATGGGATTGATTAAGTGATTAAGTTTTGGATTAATTTTTGATTTTGAGTTTGGTTAATTAAGCTATTTAATAAAATTATTAAATCATTAATCAATTTGTAAATTAATTAAGTATTCATTCAAATGAAATAGACCTAGGGGAAAAGATTTGGAAAAGGCATCCTAATCTCATTCCCTAAGTCTATCCACTATTCCAAGATGATTAACAAGCTTAATTAATGAATTCATCACCATTTAATAGGTTAATTAATCATTTAATTGATTAAGAGAGTGATTAGAGAAACAATTTACCTAAATTAATCCAATAATAAATTTCAAGAAAATCATGGGAGGTACAGGTCATTCCACTAATTAATCCTAAGAAGTTTGGAATTAATTATTGAAATAATTAAGGAGTAATTGGCATAATTACACCCTCAATAAAACCCAAATTAAGTAAATGTCACTATTCAAAATCAATTAAACTTAATTTTATATTATTCCCCTTCGAATTATCTTTAAAATGAAGTTGAGTTTGCATTTTTTTGAATTTTTTTTACATTTAGTTATGAATTTTTGAAGTTTCTATGATTAATAGGTTATTAAATAACCTAATTATATAACTAATCTCGCTAAGCATGT
This sequence comes from Cymbidium sinense, assembly GCA_021442155.1. Taxonomy (NCBI): domain Eukaryota; kingdom Viridiplantae; phylum Streptophyta; class Magnoliopsida; order Asparagales; family Orchidaceae; genus Cymbidium; species Cymbidium sinense. Next base: position 200,450,548 of record CM038217.1, read on the forward strand.
ACGCCAGCTGGTATGCTTAATAAGGATCGAATCAAGTGAATAAACCCACGCGAAGGATTAAATCATCGATCAAAAACATTTAATCAGATCCATCCAAAACATGGGATGGATGGTCCATGATTCATCCCTCGCTATGGGAGATGAAGACATCCTCCATGGCTTGATCGAGCTCACTTGAGCTGGACAAGGGATTCAACCCACACCATCAAGAAGCAAGAAGAAGTACATCCAACGGTGAAATGCAATGGGATTACACTTTCACAAAGGACCAAAGATTTTCTAACTTAAGTTTTGAGCATACCTACCGAGGCTATCACCGGCTTCCAACCATTGGTAGCTTCTAGTGGAGACAAAGCTTGTTGAAGGTTTGAATATTTGAGATGAAGTGGATCTTCCAATTGGCCAAGCTCCCCTTCAATGGTTTGCGGCTTTGAACGAACTCCTCCTTCCCATAGCTTGGATGTTTGGGAAATGATTTGGGTGAGCTCGATTAGGTCCCTTGATGGTGTTTGCAAAAGGAATTTGGATTCTATGGAGAATTGAGTGAGTTTGAGTTTTGGTTTTCTTCCCTTTTTCTTCTTGAGTAAAATCGAGAAGGAGAAAAATGGAGAGAGCTTGGAAATGCTTGGGGATCTTCCTCTAGGTTCCTAGGGCTCAATCGAGTGCAAGTGTGTTGAATTGGAATGGAATGAGGGGGAGTATATTTCCCCCTACTTGAATGATGGTCGTGAGCCTCCTTGCCATTTTGATCAAATTGATCTCACAATGGGTTGTTTAGGTTGTTAGAGTCACATGTGGTTTTTTGGCATGAGTGGGAGTGTGGAGGCACATGGGTTAAAATGGGTGGGAGGTGATCCATGTGGAGAATTGTGAGGATGGTCGCTTTAGCTTTGGTTGGGTTTGGACCCAAACCCATTGGGTCATGTGCTTCACCCTTCTTGGTGTCCAAATGGTCCACTAGAGGATGCCAAGTGGTCTTGAGTTGAATGATCAAATTCCAAGTGAATTTGATCATTGGTTACCCTTTGACCTAGGGATAAAATGGTCATTTGGCTTTGATTTTGATTTAGACAGATTTGATATGACTGAAAAATGGGTTGTGCTAATTTTCAATGAATTTGGTGTTGATTTGATATCATTTGGCTCATGTTGACCCATTTAGGTCAAAATGGTCAACGGTCAAGTTGACTAATTGGTCAAATTAGGTCAAACCAAGGTCAAAGTTCATCATCATTTGAGTGGTTTGGTATCATTGGTTTGGTTCAATTTGATTTATATTTGGTTTTAGTTCATTTGAGTTCACTTAGGTCAAATGGGTCAAGGACCAATTTGACCCATTTGACCCAATGGGTTAGGTCATGGGTTGGTTTAGTTTGGTTGATCATTTGAAATATTTAGCAAGCTTTGGTTTCAATCAATTTTTGATTTGGTTTGATTTTGGCTTGATTTGACTTTTTAGGTCAAGTTGGATTCATGATCAATTGGGCTAGGTTGGGTCTAGTTGGCCAATTGAGGCTTTGGTCAAGTTCAACAAATGATTTAGAATGAATTTGATCCATTGGCTTAGATCAAGATTTGACACATTTTGATTTTTTAGATCAACTTGGGTCAAGTGGCCAATTGAACTAGGTTTGGCTCAAATGATGACTTAGTCAAGTCCAATCATTGATCATGAATTGGTTTTGATCAATGGTTTCAATCAATTTAGCCTATGGTGGATTTTGGCTAGTTTGGGTTTCAATTGGGTCAAATGTTGACTTGGTCAAAGGCTAGGTTTGACTTAGTTTGACTCAATTTGGATGATTGATCATCTTATGATGATTGTTGCTCACAATGTGAGGCTTAGATAGGCTTAGTTCAATCCAATTTGGGTAGGATTAGAATTTGATTCAAAAGGTGCTTTAGGTCACTTTGGGTCAAGTGAGCCTAAGTGGGTCAATTGACTTGATGAAGGCTTGATTCAAGTTTGATTGAACTCACATATGGACTTATGATTGAAATATAAATCCAATTGCAAGTGATTTGGAGTCAAATGGGTTTTGATTCATTTGATAATTTCAAGTTCAAAGAATGAACATGGGTTTGATTTGGTTTGAGTTTTGAATTTAGTTTTGGTTTGATGATTGAAGTTTATGATTGAATTTGGTTTGTGATTGAATGATTGATTGTTTGAAGAGAAAATCCAAAGGTTTGAATTGATTTGAGTTTTATTTGGTTAAGTTCAAGAATTTAACTTGAAAGAGTTTAGGTTGGATTTTGATTAGATTTGATTTGAGTTTTGAATTTGGTTTTGGGTATTTGAATTTATACTACATTTATATTTGTAAATATAAATGAGAATATAAATAAGAAAATATTTTGAGTTTGAATTGATTTGAATTTGATTTGAACTAAGTCCATAAGATGAAATCAAAAGGGCTTATGAAGGATTTTGGATTTGGAATTGATTATGGATTTCAATCATTTGGAATTGATTCATGATTTAAGAAAATCCATTGAAATTGATTTAAGGTTTGATTTGGAATTGATTTCAGTTTGAAGTTTTACTTGAAAGAAGGAAGTAAGGATTTGGTTTAAGTAATAGGATAGGCAAGTTTTCCTAACACCCCTAAGGCATGACCTATTCCTATGGCTAACTCTTCTAAGTCTCTACGGTTAGGTTAAGTATTCACCTAATCACTAGAAGTGTCTTAAGATTAAGAAACTCTTAATGTCTAAGAGGAGTCCTATGTCTAAGATAGAGAAGTTGAGAGCTCACTCTAAAAGTGAGGTCAACAAAGGTTAGGTGTGGTGTGACGACAAGGCATACCGCATTGGTGTTGACTGAGATGATCAATAACACTGAATGATCACAAGCACTAGAAAAAGTGGTCTACTCCTAACGTAAGGTGTAGAAGGAATCAAGAACTTAGTGCAATGTGACTCTACTCATGTCAACAACATAAGAGAGTGAAGGAGAAATCCACTAGGAATAGAGTATGTGAACCTTTCACTAGGAAAAAGGTTCAAGTCATCCACTCGGGATGAGAGGTTTGATTTGATTTGTATCATGCTGGGGAGAAATTTGATTTAATTTGTTGATTTATGATTTGGTGTACCACTAGGGATGAAAATGTGAACTCTCCACTAGGGGAGCAAGTTCAAGTCATCCACTGGGGAAAAGAGGTTATGAAATTCGCTGGGGGATTAGAATTCGAGATCCGCTATCGAGGGGGGTTAATTGGATTTGTTTTGATTTGATTTGAGTCCACTGAGGGAGGTTAATTGGATTTGTTTTGTTTATTTAGTTTGACTCCACTAGGGAGGGGGTTGAATTTGTTTTAGATTTTAAATTTTTGAATTTTGAGATAGACCCTGTTGGTTTGCGATGGATCGCACTGAGTAGGGGCCATGTAGTCCTTGGCCTAACTCAGATTTACCAATCCAAATGGGTAGTATACTAACCATATAATAGGACTATCCAACCAAAGGGGTTGCCTTTGGTGCATTATACTAGAAGAAAGCAGTAGCTTACATCCTCCAAAGTAGGGATCTTTGGGTGATCATTGGCAGGCAATTTGAACCCAACCTTACAAATATTGAGTGAATGTCCTGGGACTTAAATAGCTCAAAGATAGAAAGTTAATTTCATTTTTTATTTATTTTGATGGATCCCATCGGTTTGCTGGATCTACCGAAAGTAGGTTGGCCTTGATCTAACTTAGGTTTACCAATCTAAAGGGGTATTTTATCAACCACATAGTAGGACTATCCAACCAAAGGGATTGCCTTTCAATTTGCAATGGTCAAGTTAAGAAGAAAGCATGGGGACTCATATCTTCCAAAATAAGGAACAACTGGGGTGATCAATTGCTTGTGCAACAAATCGAACCCGACCTAGGGTTGACTATTGAGTGAATGCCATTGGGGGACTTAAATCAATACAAAGATAGTCAAGATTAATTCTATTTTTTAATTATTTTTGATGGATTTCATTGGTTTGTGATGTACTGCACTGAGTAGGGGCCATGTAAGCCTGACCTAACTTAGATTTACCAATCCAAGGAGAGTAGCTTCCCGGCCGAGGGGAGAACTATCCAACCAAAGGGGTGCCTTTCAATTTGCAATGATTAATTGAAGGAAGAAAGCAAGGACTCACATCTTTCTAAATAAAAGACCACTAGGGAGACACATTATCGAGGTAACATGTCAACCCGACTTATGGCTGTCCGTCGGTTTTTGACAGTTATGCTAGAAAGAATGCGTAGTAGACTTATATCTTCCAAAGTGAGATGACTGCTAGGGTAACCTATTTATGGCAAAACATATTTAACTTGACCTAAGGGTGACTACTGAGAGAGTGTCGACCTGGGGACTTATCTCTACTCAAGAGTAGTCAGACAATTCTTATAGGGAGTTCTGTTGATACTGCCTTAAAGATAGGATGCTTGCTTGGGAAAGGGGAAACTAGGGGCTTGAATTCCTAATCCACAAGCGAATATTTTATTTATTTGTTTGCTTATTTATCATGGACCTTGTTAGTTTTTGAGGGATCATACTGAGAAGAAGCTTATATCGCCTGACCTATCTCGATTCTTGAACCAAGGAGAATCTGCACATCGAACAAATTCTTTAACCCACATGGGTGGCTACTAGGAAAGAGGGGATTAATCAAAGTAACAGTAGTATCTAAATGGAGTCTCAAATGATGTGATCCAAGTAGAGTTCCACGAGGGGAGGGAGCAGGGCTTTATCCAAAACCCTAGAGAAGATAATTTGCATAGGTATTTGGTGGCCAACTCAAGGAGAAAATGTGGGGACTCACATTTGCCAAGAGTGGTGTATCCAGGTGAGTAGTCGCATAGCGAACATCAACAATCTAAGGTGCCATCGGTTTTACAATCAACTAGGAAGAAAGCATGGGACTCACATCCTCCTATAGCAAAGCGATTATTGGGATAGTCTCTTTTCGATGGTGCTTATCCGAGGGGGCTCTTGAGTGAATGCCACTGGGGACTTATATCAACTCAAGAGTAGTCAGAGGAAAGGAGCCTCAGAGACTTATCCTAAACCTCAAATATACTCGACTAGTTGGTGCATGATGGTTAGTTCAAGAAGAAAGCGGGGGACTCATATTTTCTTAAATAAAATCAACATGAGGTAGCACTTGGTGGCGGTGAAGTCTACCAAACTAACAAGATGTTGGTTTGTAATATCAAGTTAGGAAAGGAGGACTCACATCCATGGACAGATGACCAGGGTGACATACTTAGTAGCATGTTAAGACTAGAGTAACTAATGAGTGAGTGAGGGCTTGCTCCCATATCATACTTCGAGATAAAGATATGTGTTTTGTTTTTTTATTTGTGCTCGTGTTAGAAGGAATAGGATGCTCGGGTTCTCTCTATCCTAAAAAAACAAGTTGATGAAATGGTGCCATGAATGGATTGATATCCCAAGAAAGGATTAGCTTGGGTTCTCTTACACCTAACTCAGTTGTGCTAATCAAAATAGGATGCCTCTTGGGTTCTCTCACACCTATTCTAGTAGCATCGGGGAATTTTGTTTGATTGTGTTTGTGTTGTGAAAGAGGTATAGGATGCCTCTTGGGTTCTCTTACACCTATCCTAAACACGTCATGGCGGATTCGCAAGATAAGCAAACAACACTTCAAATGAAGAGAATATTTTTATGAATTGGAATGAAATTTTATTCTTTTGATGATAATTATTTTAAAACATATTTTTATGGATAATATTTCTTCAAATAGAGCCCATTAATTGGAAGCATTGGGTGTTCCCTTTTGCAATCAATAAGCTGATAGGATCCTCCTTGGTAGGCCTTTTCTATGACAAAAGGGCCTTCCCAAGTGGGTTCAAACTTGCCTCCCATCTTTCAACGGGCAACAATTGGTCTCCTTAGAACTAGGACAAGCTCTCCTACTTGAAAAGTTCTAGGGCGGACCAGCTTGTTGTGAGCTTGAATCATTTTATCTTTGTACAACTTGAGATTTTGAAAAACCTTTAGGAATCTCTCCTCCAAGCCTTCGAGCTCTTCTAACCATAACTTGGCATTCTACTCTATAGTAATTTTGCTACCCAATGCTATCCTTAGTGATGGGAGTTGAACTTCTAAGGTAGAAACGACTTGAACCCATACACTAAGGAGAAGCGGGGTAGATTGAGTTGGAGTTTGTATGTGGTGCGTATATCCAAAAGGCTTGACCTCACTTGTGCTTGTTGTCATCAAGTGCCTTCTTTAGTATTTGGATGAGAGTTTTGTTGAATGCTTCTGCTAAGCCATTTGCCCTAGGGTAGTAGATGGTGGAGTATCTCCAATCTATATCGTGTCTTCTAGCGAAGCTGTTGATCTTGGTGCTTTTGAATGTAGTATCATTATTAGATATAATTCATTGAGGCACCCATACCTATATACGATATGGTTCTAAAAATTGAAGCACATCTTGGTGTGACCTCTCGAGTGGGATTGCCTCCACCCACTTGAAAAGTAGTGATAGCTAAAGATGCGATGACCCTCAGAAGAAGGAGGATCGATAGGAACCACTATGTATGTACCCCAACACTCAAATGGCCATGAGGCCAATGTAGAATGTTGGGTGGTTGATGTAGGACCACACCATATACGACATGATGGCATCTCTAGATACATCCATGCAATCGTAATCATCAAAGGCGGTAGTATCCTAGTCTCTTGATCTTTGCTTTCATCTTGGACAGATTGATGTGCTCATAGACTAAAGGAAACCTCGATCACAATCCTGGGGTTCATGTTTGTCAAAATGTAACCATTTGATCAGAAGGCATGGTATAGGTGCCATCCACGAGAGCATAGGAGAGAGCTCTCTTATTAATTTGATGGGCTTGTGATATCTTTTGAGGTAGTTTTTGTGTGTTCAAGTAATCTATGAATGGTTGCCTCCAATCCGCTCCTCATCTTTTTGGCAATGGACAACCTCCCCTTCAAGAGAAAGTCTCGATGAGTTCACATCAATAAGGGATAGACTTATCTATTTTGGACCCTTATTGGAATGAACTCATCTTGACATGCCAATTCTTTGGCAAGTTTGGCCAAAGCATCTATTGCATTCTCTCGAGGACCTTGTAGATGGTGACCTCGAGGATTTGGGCTAGCTTCATGGTATACTCATGGTAGTAATGAGCTTAGGTTTTAGAACCTTGTAGGACGAACAATGGGTTGATGATGGCGAGAATCCCCAACGATGTTGATGCTCTTGACATATACTATAATGGATAACTCCAGACTTGAAATTAAAGGTTCATACTCAGCTTCGTTGTTGGTACATGGATTGGAGAAAAAGTATGATAATCTCATCACATCACGGTCTAGAGTTAAGAGAACTATTCCTACCCCTACCTTTCTCGGAAGAATAGATCATGGTTCTTCTCCTTTATGATAAGAAGCTGCGCCATCGAAATACATCTCTCAACGTTGATTGTTAACCTCCCATAAGTTCATGATTGTCATCGTGAGATCATCACTGGAGAATCACGCTACAAATCCCCTAGTGCTTATCCTTTTACCATACAGAGGGGTACGAATGTGATATCAAACTACGAGAGAATCATGGACCAACGTGCCAAACGCTCGAATAGCATTGGATGTGTCATGAGATACTGCAGTGGATTAGTATTGGAAATTAAGTTCACCTTATGAGAAAGCATATAGTGTCATAGCTTTTGGGATGCATAGATTAAAGCTAGGCAATGTTTCTCAATAGGTGGGTAGTTCACTTCAGTTGGGATCAGATGATAGCTAAGGTAGTAGAGAGTACTCTCATTCTCTTCATTGTTATCTTGGGACAACAAACATCGAGGGAGTCGTCCAATGCAGCAGTGTAGAGGATGAGTCCCGTGATGGGGCTAGAACTGGCGGCTTCACCAAATTTGAGATATCTTCAAAGGCATCGACACTTCATCCCACTTAAACTTGGCATCATTTTATAAAGTGAAATGGCTTGCATCTCCCCGATATGTTGGAGATAAAGTGTCTTAGATATGCCAACCCCTTGGAAAGTTCTGAGTTGAGTTAAACTTTTAGGTGGTGGCATTTCTAAAATAGCTTTGATCTATTCTGGATCTATCTCTATTCTGATAAATAAACCCAAGGAACTTCTCTGAAGCTACTCAATGCACACTTTAGGGGATTCATTTTGAGGTTATATTATCTTAATCGTTCAAAAACTACTCTCAAGTCAAAGAGATGGTCTTCCTTTTCTTTGCTTTTGACTACTATATCATCAACATAACATTCAATGATAAATGAGTTCATTGAAGTCATGGCCGCTTGGTATGTAGCACCAGATTTTAAGTTGAAAGGCATGAGCTTATAATAATATATTCTAGTGGTTCAAAAGATTTCTTTCATCCTCTGCCATCTTGATTTGGTTGTAGCTGATGACCCATCCATGAAGGAGAAAATGCATGAGATGAGGCAATATCCACCATTAATTCTAGTATAGGAAGAGAAACTCATCCTTAGACATGCCTTATTTAAGTCCCTAAATCGAATATTTGGCCATTCTTCTTCTTAATTGGGACAACCGTGGGTATTTTTCTTCCGATGAAACCAAAGATCGATCAATTTCTTGACTTCAAAATGACCCTGTTCGATTTCTAATCGCATGCGTCTAGAAGCTTGCTTGATAGGGTTAGCATTAGGATCTATTGCTAGTTTATGGACTACTATGTTAGAGATAATCCGAGCATCTCTTCATAGCTCCATCCAAAGCAGTCCTTAAATTCAATCAATTGCCTAACTAAGTCATTAGTTTCTTCTTCATTCAACAACGAACTGATGTATGTCAGGCGTGGATTTTCTCCAGGTTATTTCTTGAGCTTGTCAATTATTGAATGGATCTCTTCAAATCTTTAATTTTTGATTTAGAGATCATCTGAAGTTTCTAAACACACATCCTCATAAGAGCTACTGTGATTGAAGAACCTATCAGACCCCAGATGATTGGTGATAACTAAGTAGTAATCATCATCATCGACTGGACCCACTATACCGAATCCTAATCTTGATTTTGATTATGCATTCCTGCCTATATTGTTCCATAGCTTCTCGAAGTATTCTGACCTGTGCTTGGACCATGTATAAGGAATCAAACCCTCCTTTGCAAGATTAAGAACACAGAGCGAGTACCAATCAATAGGCAATTCCATTAATTCTTTATTTGAATTATCCTCAAGTCCTACATCAATTTCTGGACTAAAGGATGATGATCCTAATAGGAATCTCTTTGGCTTGACATTTATGGAAGACTTAGGGGCTTCCTTAACTACTAAAGCTTTAACTTTTTGAGAGGAAAGTGAGGTTAGAGCTAAGGTTCCTAGCTAATACCTGATAGTTTCACAAAAACTTGATTCAAATATATTCATGCTTTGCTTGGAGGCCTGGTCTTCATCACTGTCTGGCTCGAGTGTCACCTCCAATGAAACTCGCTGAGAGAGGTTGGTTGGTATGCTAATCACATTAGACTCATCCTCTGAGCTGGATTCCAAGTCTATGTGAATAGTATGGGTACTCCTATGAACATAAATATAACCCCTATTGGTTGGTGGCCAACTAAGGGGTCTTCTCCTCTGAAATTGCCTCTATGTTTGCCTCTACCTCTGCCTGGTGGAGGTCAAGTCATCCTACCCATATATCCATATGATAGAATGAACTGTGGGTGGAATGTGACATGTGGCTCTACTTCTTCCTTGATGTTCTTTTCTCGTTCACTTGTATTTTCTTTCTTCTTTTCTTTTTCTTTCTCTTTTCTTTTGCATTTTAATTTTGACCAAGTTCATGAGAAAATGTATTTTGAGGAAGATAGTAGTTGCATATTCATATATCTCAACCTCTCTAACTAAAAATGGCTTTTCATCTCCTTTGCACAATATTCAATTCCATCCCTTCTAAACTTGATACACTGATGAAAGGAGGATGGAATCATCTTGTTCTGATGTATCCAAGCCCTACCGAGCAAAGCGTGAATGAAGTATTTGAATCAATGATATAAAATTTGGCTTCAGTCTTTCAGTCACCTATTTCCAAAGGTAACACTATGGAACCTAAAGCCCTCTTGCCTTGTTCGTTGAATCCTCTCAACATCATCTGATCTCCTCGGAGTGTAGAGATGTCAATCCTCAAGTAAGCAAGGGTCTTTAGACTCATAATGTTCACCAATGCACCTGGATCAACAAGACCATAAAAAGTCTGAATCTACCCATATCCATTGTAATGTATAAGGGACAGTTGTGCTCCATGTCCCCTAGAAGAAGGTCTTCATCTGTGAAAGTGACTTCTTTGGCTTCTCTGAAATAATGTGCCTCCTCTCCAAACGATCAGCTGAGCTAAACATATCTCTGGATCAAGAAGGACCTTGATTAATGATTCCCTCATCTCTTTGGATAAGGTAAAGGCATGATATATGCTTAACTTAGATGGCAATTTTCTTAGGTGAGAGAGGACATTGTAATCCACTTTGGGTTGATCCTCTATAAGCATATCCATGGGTGGAGCATCCTGTGGAGGGATTCTATCATCAACCAATGACTTGTTTCCTTTTGAGGTGCCCCTGAGGTAGAACCTGCCACGGAGGAGGTTGACTTGATCTCGTGGGGAAGATTCTACCGCTCATTACCATGCCTTCTCCTATAGACCCGAAAGATGATTCCAAGTCTATCTCAAGAGGTGAACCTATAGAGAAGGAAAGTCCATCATAAAAAGGGGATATAATTATTATTTATACTTGGAGAGTTTTCGATAAGAGTAGAATTAGACAACCCATCAGAAGTGACATAGATGTAATTAAAACTAGCTTTATTCCTCGATTTCTTGGATTTTGAAGGAGGTACTATTGACCTCATTTTTAGAATGAGCTCTCAACCCCTCCATCTTAGACATAAGACCCCTCTTAGACACTAAGAATTTCTTAGTCTTAAGACACTTCTAGTTATTAGGTGAACACTTAACCTAACCCTAGAGACTTAGTTACCAGAGGAATAGTGTTAGGAAAATTTTCCCACCCATGCTTAAACCAAATCCCTTCCTTCTTTCAAGTCAAACTCTAAATTCAAATCAACCTCAAACTCAAATCAACTTCAATTCCAAACCAAACCTTAAATCAATTCCAATGGATTTTCTCAAATCATTAATCAATTCCAAATAATTGAAACCCATGATTGAATTCCAAATTCTAAAATCTTTTCTAAGTCACTTTGATTCCATCTTATGGACTTAGCTCAAATAAAATTCAAATCACTTCAAATTCAAGAAATTTTCTCATAACCCATTTATATTCTCATTTAGATTCTGAAATATAAATGAAATATAAATTCAAATAACCAAAACTAAATCCAAAACTCAATTTCAAATTCTAAAATCTTTCCTAAGTCACTTTGATTCCATCTTATGGACTTAGCTCAAATCAAATTCAAATCACTTCAAATTCAATAAATTTTCTCACATTTATATTCTCATTTATATTCATAAATGAAATATAAATTCAAAAACCAAATCCAAAACTCAATTCCAAGTTCAAAAATCCTTCCTAAGTCCCTTTGATTCCATCTTATGGACTTAGCTCAAATCAAATTCAAATCAATTCAAATTCAAGAAATTTTCTCATAACCCATTTATGTTCTCATTTATATTCACAAATATAAATGAAATATGAATTCAAATGCTCAAAACCAAATTCAAAACTCAAATCAAAATTCAACCAAAATCCAATCTAAGCCTTTCAAGTCAAATTTTTGAACTTAGCCAAATCAAACTCAAATCAAGCGAAACCCTTGATTTTTTTTCATGATTCAATCAATCCTTCAATCATGAAACCAAATATGAACATAAACTTCAATCATCAAACAAAAACTAAATTCAAAAATCAAACCCAAGTCAAACTCATGTTCACCCTTTGAACTTGAAATTGTCAAATGAATCAAAACTCAATTTGACTCCAAATCACTTGCAAATGGATTTATATTTCAATCATAAGTCCATATGTAAGTTCAACCAAACTCAAGCCTTGATCAAGTCAATTGACACTTACTTAGCTCACCCAAAGTGACCTAAAGTATCTTTTGAGCCAAATTCTAATCCTACCCAAATTGGATTGAACTAAGCCCACCTAAGCCTCACATTGTGAGCAACAATCATCATGAGATGATCAATCACTCAAATTGGGTCAAACCAAGTCAAACCTAAGGATTGATGAAGTCAACACTTAGCCAAAATGAAACCTAAACTAGCCAAAATTTACCATAGGCCAAATTGATTGAAACCATTGATCAATTAATGATCAATGTTTGAATCATCATTTGAGCCTAACCCAGCCCAATTGACTTGATCAAGTTGACCCAACTTGACCTAAAAGTTAAAATGTGTCAAATCTTGATCTAAGCCAAATTGATTGCAAACCAATCAAATTCATTCTAAACCACTTGTTGAACTTGACCAAAGCCTCAATTGGCCAACTAGACCCAACCTAGCCCAATTGACCATGAACCCAACTTGACTTAAAAGGTCAAATTGAGCCAAAATCAAACCAAACCAAAATTGATTAAAACCAAAGCTTGCAGAATATTTCAAATGACTAACCAAACCTAAACCAACCCATGACCTAACCCAATTAGGTCAAATGGGTCAAATTAGTCAACTTGGTTAACTTGGCCCATTTGACCTAAATGAAATCAAATGAACCAAAACCAAATATAAACCAAATCAAACCAAACCAATGATACCAACATATTTTAAATGGTCATATGAACTTGACCGAACCCTTCGTTTTACCCAATTTGACCAATTGGTCAATTGACCCAAGTTGACCCATTTTGACCTAAATGGGTCAACATGAGCCGAATGACATCAAATCAACTCCAAATTCATTGAAATTTGGATCAACCTAATTTCAAACTATTCTAAATCTGCCCAAAGTGAATTTAAAGCCAAATGACTATTTTACCCCTAAGTCAAGAGGTAACCTATGGCCAATTCCACTTAGAATTTGGTCATATCCTTTTCATGGCCACTTGGCACCCTCTTAGTGGACCAAGTGGATACTAATGAGTGTGGTGCACATGACCCAATAGATTTAGATTAGCCTAACCCAACCCAAACCAAAAATTGACCACCCCACTCAAAAAAAGCATATGGGATCACCTCTCACACTCTCTTTGCACATGGAAACTTCTCCACTACTCCTCTACCAAACCAATGTGGCACCTCAAACCAAAATAACCCACTCAAGGTGATCAATTTGATCAAAATGGAATCTACACTCTCGATCATCTGATCCTTCTGGGAGATATACTCCCCTAATTTCATTTCATTTGATGGACTCAACATTCGAAAGCATAGGAACTCGAGAGAAGCAATTCCAAACTCCCCAAGGTCTCCAAAGCTACTTTGATTTCTCTCATTCTGATTTTCTAAAGCCAAAAATAGGGAGCTCAAGAATTTTCCAACTCATCCATCACTCAATTTCAACCCATTCCTCCCAAGCACCTCATCGAGCTCACCAAACTCTTCTTCCAAGTGTTCAAGCCATGGGAAAAGTCCTGACCCAAGCATTTGAAGAGTACATTGGTCAATAGGAAGATCTACTCAACCTCAAGCCCTCAAACCTTCAACAGGGCTTCATCTCCACTAGACAAAGCTACCCTGACGGTTGGGAGTGTCAGTTATAGCCTCCGACGAGGTACTATTCAAAATTGAGCTTGCATTGAATTTTCTTTGGTCCTTTGTGAAAGAATTTCACCCCAAGTGATTTCAATCATTAGATCTTCATCTGCTTGCATGATGATGGTGTGTGTTCAATTTTAGCTCAATCCAAGCTCAATCGAGCTCGGATCAAGTGGGATGACGCTTCCCGTGAGAGCTCGTGGATGATCAGACCATCCATCCCATGTTTTGATGGATGGCATTAATCCACATAAATCATCTAATTAATCCATTTAATACTGATTTGATCCATATGATCTTGACCGATCGAAGGGAAAGCGAGAAGCACCACCTGACATGATGTGACAACTTAAGATAATCCCATCATGCATGGAGCCACACGCCGAGGTCCACATGGCGCCAATGGGATTAGTTATATAATTAGGGGATTTAATTAAGTTTTAATCACAGAAACTTCAAATTACATAACTAAATGTTGAAAAATAAAAAAAATACAAACTCAAATGTATTTTGAAGATATTTCAAAGGGGAATAATATAAAATTAAGTTTAATTGATTTTGAATAGTAAATTTTATATAATTTGGGTTTTATTGGAAATATAATCATGTTAATTACTCCTTAATTATTCCATTGATTAATTCCAAACTTCTCATGTAGGTTTAGTGGGATGACTTCTGCCTCCCCTAATTTTTTTGAAATTTATTAATGATTTAATTAGGGTAATTGCTTAATTCACTCCTAATTACTCTCTTAATTAATTGAACAATTATTTAACCTATTAAATAGTGATAAATTCATTAATTAAGTTTGCTAATTATCTTAGAGCAGTGAATGAACTTATGGAATGAGATTAGGAGTTCTCTCCCAAATCTTTTCCCCTATGTTTTTTTCATTTGGATAAAAATCTAATTAAGGTGAAAATTAATTAAATGGTTTAATCATTTAATTAAATAGCTTAATTAATAAAAATTTTAAATCAAATTAATCTGAATTTAATCAATTCCTTCTTGGATAGGTACTTAGGTGTTCAATAACTTAAGTAGCTTAAAGAAATCATATCTAACCCATATGTGTGGGAAGGGTTATGGAAGTACTTAAATTAAATTCTTTAGCTTAATTAATCGTTAATTGTGATCCAAATGCATTAGGCTCCTTTTTTTTTCTTAGGTGCATTGTTGATTTAAATTTCTTGTGATTTTATGTCATACATTGGCTAATAATTATTTGGTTAAATATGTTAAAGTGGTATAGGTAAGGGATAATTAATGGACTTAATGAACACATTAATCTAAACCAAATATAAAATCAATCTAATGATTCTAAAATTAAATTAAAATAACGTACACATGTGGGAGATGGGTTAGGACCAACAAACCTTTTCAAATTTCCTAAATTCAAATAAAACTAAAAATTTCCTTAAACAATTTTGATTCACTTTAAATAATCTTATTCTATAGGATTGTCTTTAGGAATTAATTAGGGTGAATGAATTTACATGCTTTCATCAATTTATTTTCATCAATTTATTTTCTTCCTAGCATGCTAAATGTGTATGTCATATAAAAATCATGCATTCATATCTTTTGAAAAATCAAATTAAAATGAAATGTTTCCTTTATGTCAAATTGCATGTTTTGGCTAAAGTAAGAATATGAATGGCTATTATCATTACTAAATCTAAAATTATTTTAAAACTTCATAAATGAAACATTACAAATGAAAAGGTGTGCTACTTATAATTTTATAAGCTTGCATGTGAGTATAATATAATGTGTTATGTGACTTTCCTTCTCTTCTTCTTTAACATAGTTTTGAATAAGATTTGCAAAGTGTATAGTTCATTTGAAAAGAACACAACACTTGCTTAAATCCATTCTTATTCACTCCTATGTCATCAATTAAGAAGGATATTCATACTTTCACACATAAATTAAACAACCAACAAATTAAACAAACATAAACTTTTTTGTATGACTCTTTTTTCATTCATTTGCTTTTTTGCATGCACATGTATTTAAAAAAAGTGGTATATTAGTCTGGACATCCCGAGATTGTGAGGCTTTAATTAGCCCCACATAGGTCTTGTACCATACACCCCTGGGGTAGAAAATAATGGCATTGTACTCACTTATGTCTTTCATACATGTAAATGTGCATATGAATAATGGATAAAAGAATCCCTTTTTATACTTAACAAAATCATGCATCATAAAAACACCCAAATTTCTTAAACAAACTCTCTTAAAATTCATCATCAAGGTGTGGTAAATATTTCCATTTGCATGTATATATATTCTTAGGATCCATCCTTATGCAGGTTGCACATGTTGGAAATAAATGAAGTGTTGTGTATTTTATAATAATATTTCACTTTACTTAATCTTAAAATGCCATTCTTTTTTAATAGGTTTATTTAGGGAAAATCTAAACTTAGGATTAATTAAAACACATAATAAAATATTCACTAAATAAAAATATTTAATGAATCTACTTTAGAAATTACTTAAGGTAGGAAGGAAAGAGAAGTTCTCTTCTCTTTTCCTCTCTTTACAATACTTAGTAATTAACTATAGGTTCACTCAAACCAAAATAAATCATCAAATAAAATCAACCAAATCAACTAAACCATTTAAATGAAACCATTTTATAAGTTGAACATTTTCATACTTAGAAAATCTAAACCTCAAAGCTTAGCTAAGACATACCACACAAACCTTAAATGGCACACACATTAGGCTAAATCACCATTTATAGCTTTAGGTTAGGGCGGTGCATGGTTTGATGTTTACTTTTGTTTTGTAATATAATATTTTAATTTGGATGTTTGGGTGTATGTGCATAGACTAAATGGTAGGGTGATCTTAGTCTAACCATGTTCTGGATTGTGCTTGATGTAATATATATATATATATATATATATATATATATATATATATATATATATATATATATATATATATATATATATATATATATATATATATATCTTTTGCTATGTGTGCTTATACCCCTAAGCATAATCCAAAATAGGCTAGTGGACTTACTTTATATTAAATCTAATTTATTCATATACATGCTTGATTATGGTTCATTTTAGCTAATCTATTTTGCGTGTTAGATTTTCTTTTTTTCCCATTTTCATGTAATTTTGTAATTAGGATTTGGAATGATTGTTATGGGGAGGGGGAATAGGATGAACATTAGTTATAAGACTATGTCTTATGTACCATATGGAGCTTTTGGAGCAACCACTTTCCAACCAACCAAAAGAAGAAAGAAGAAAGAAGAAATGAAGAATGATGACCCCATAACAATGAATTCCTTCTTGATTGTAATTTATTCATTTATAATTTGTATAAGGGTAGAGAACCCAATTTATTTTTGGTGGTGGAGCCCAACCATAAATGGTCTCTTATTCTTTTATAGCTTTATAAATTGTGATGTTTGTTTAGCATTAAGATGATATATTTTCTAGTTTTTTTTCCTTGCTTTGATGTATGGTTTGATGTTGATTAGTCTTAGAAAATAATTTTTCTATCCAACTAATCAATTCAAACTAAAATAAATAACTCATAACCTCACCTAAAGCCTAGGTTATAAACAAGATAAAAGATTTAGCAACCCCATAGCTGGATGTAGTATTTTTCTTTCTCACATTATGCATAAAAAGTATATTATTTCACTCTTGATTTGGAGGATTTCCACCTGTGCCAGGGAACTTGGCTTGATCTTTGAGATCCATGGTGGAAACACATCTTCTTTCTTGCTGATTTTGACCCATAATCTAATTTTTCATGCATTAGACATATGAATCCTATAAGCTTGTGTCAAATAAATTATCCAAAAATGGAAATAAAATGTAACAAAATTTGCATTAGATTCAAGTCAATTAAATTATGCCCTACATGATCTAGCCTCTTAGGGAGTGTGTTTAAGGACTTAGTCTCTTTCTAAATAAACAGCAGCTTAACTATCTTACAAAAGTATATGACTTGCCTACATGTATTTAAAATAGAGGAGTTAGTTAGCCACCCTTGGTTGTAAGTACAAAAGTTGGGTGGTTTATCCTCTCTTATGGAGGTAAACCAAATACCCATTTTTCCTTAGATTTAGGTTATGCTAGCCAAAGCTCCTAGATTTAGGTTAAGAGGTTATTATTTCATTTCATACATAAGCATCCTCATTTAGGCATTTCTATGATCTTGTGTCATGGCATTATAAGTCCTGGATTTCTAACAAAAATTCAACTCAAATAAATAAATCACCTCAATTTCAAAATATAAATCCCAATCATAGATAGGATGCTTACTAGGCTTCAAGTACAAGCATCCCCTACTTATCTTCTAAATAACCCTCCTCTTGATCAATCCCTTGATCTTCCAAAATAAACCAATTGATTGATAGTCAAAGAGAGACTAATCTCTAAGTTGTTGCATGTCTTGGATCAAAATACTTTATCTCCAGAAATTAGCACTTTATATATGAAGGTAGTGGATAGTACCTCCATACAAGAAAAAGATATTAAAACCATGGTTGAGTAATAGGTGAGAGAAGCATTGGCTCAAGAGGAGGATCATCTGCCCAAAGGGTAGACACCTAAAGGAATTGATGTCATCTAGTTCTTGAGGTCACCTTTCAAGAGCTTTGATGGTCAGAACCCAAGATACCACATCTTTTCAGCTTGTCAACAATGATGTCCTATTCCGACTTTTGTAAGTAAATTAGCGATATGATTGGTATCAACTTCCTAATGCAAGAAAACTTTGCTAAGTTGGAGCAACTCTTCATTAAGAGGTTTTGGAGATCAGAAATGATAAGATCTCATTATAGCTCAATAACACCATGGTGAGTCCCTCATTAATTATATTCTCAAATGACATAATTTAAGTATGAAATATGAACCGTAGCTGTCTGAACAGCATGCCATTGAGATTCTGCTTAAGAATATTCATGACCCGACCGCCTTCATGCTCAAAGGTTTCACCATCAAAATATTTGAGAAGTTAATTAACAAGATGGTTAGCTTACATGGAGAAGCCAAACAGTTGCCTTTTCTGGATCAATCAATAAAGTAAAATGCAATTTAGAGAAGAAACCATGAAGATGAAGTACAAATCACAGAGAGATGAGAGACCTCGTAAGACTTCCACCTCCTCACCACCAGAGGCCATCAAATAGTTCTCCATGGCCTTCTTCATCTCCTTCACCATATCCATAGCTATATAACCTATGATCCATACTCTTATGGATAAATTAAATAAACCATATTTATTTAAGAGGGAGGTAATCGGAAAATCTTTAAGAATCTCTTAAAGAAGCTTGATTTCATACCCAAACCTAAGGTCTAGGAAGTGGAAGAGCAATGATCCTAACTTACCCCTACCACTACATGTAGTCATGTTTTGAGGATTGCTTTACATTTAAGATGTTGAGCATAGCTTCAAGACAAGTTTCATAGTTATCAAGGAATACCTGGGACAACCATCCGCCATTAGGGTAATCCTTGGGGATACATGCGATCCTTCCAAAACCAAAGAAGGTTGGGATATCTCTTTATCTCAAACCTCTAAGAAAATTATTTCCAAAATCAAGAAACTTTCCTTATAGGTGCTTGAGGCATCTCGAACCTCCAACATCAAGGAAGATGTTGTCTAGAACAACTTAAAGGTTGGAGCTAAGAATAGCCACCAAGATAGCCAAGAAGTGCAATCATGCCGCAAGTATCCATCATTTCAACTACTACATTAGAGAGCACCTCTACTTTAGCTAGCTCTTTCTCTAGTATACATCTTGTATCGGCAGATGATGGCATCAAATCCCTCACCCCACTTATTTTACTTGACTTCTACTATGTATTTCCTTCAAAATCCAAGAAATCAAGGAATAAAACTAGTTTGAATTATATCTGTGTCACTTACAAGTTGTCTAACTCTATTCTTTGAAATTCTTCAAGTCTAAATAAATTATAACAACTCGATCTCTTTCTCATTCAGTTAGACTTTCCTTCTCTAAATAATGACCTGGAGATAGACTAATCATCATTTTGAGAGTCCCATAAGAAGTCAGTGAGCAAGCATGTGAACCTTCCACTAACCTTCCATAAGAAATCACAAGTCAATCTTGATGGGGGTTCTACCTCCTTGGCAACACCTCAAGATAGGAAAATAAGTCATTAGTTGGATGATCTAGCCCTAAATGCTCCACCCTTGGATATGTGAGGATTAGCTTGAGTGGATTACAACATACTCTCTCATCTAAGTTGTCATCTGCTAAGCATATAGATGCCCTTATCTTATCCAAAGAGATGAGAGAATTATTAATCAATGCTTTCTTGATCAAATATGCTTAATCAATTTTGGAGAGGAGGCACATTATTCCAGAGAAGGCCAAGGAGTCACTTTCACTGATGAAGACCTTTTAGAGATATGGAGCACATCCATACATTACAAAGGACATGGGCATTTGACTCCGTGGTTCTTTGATCCGTGGTGCATCGATGAATATTATGAGTCAAAGACTTGCCTATTTGATCGACATCTCCACATCAGGAGATCATGATATTGAGAATTCAATGAAGTATGAGAGGCTTTAGTTCCATAATTACCTAGATTGAATGGAATCTAGTCAAATTTTACATAATTGATTCAAATACTTCATTCACTACTCTAAAATTGGACATGGTAGATGATTCCATCCTCCCTCTATCTGCATCAAGTTTTGAAAGGATGGGATAAAATCTTCAAGGTGATGAAAAGCTATTTTAAGTCAGAGAGGTTGAGATATATGAGAATGCAACCTACTATCTTTCTCAAAATACCTTTCCTTATGAACTTGATCAAAACTCATATGCAAGAGAAAAAGAAGAAAAAGAAAAAGAAAAATAAAGAGAAAAGAAAAATGAAAGTTCAAGTGAATGAGAAAAGGACATTGAGGAAGAAGTAGAGTCAGATATCACATTCCACCCATAGTTCATTCCATCATATTACACATGGGTAGATAATTACCTCCACCAGATTGAGGCAAAAAATAGTCTGAGGTGGAAGACCCCTTGGTTGGTTGTTGTTGATCTCATTTTTGGAAGAGGTCATTTCAGTAATGAGAAGAGCTCAAGTTCAAATAGGGATTTCCTAATTCAATATTCAAGTCACTAAGTATTTTGAGCTAAATCTAATCTACTTGGTTTGATGCAAAATCTAGTCAAATATCTAACATAAATTAAATCAAGTAAATCAATGGAAATAAAATGGAAATTCAAAGTCAAACCTA
This sequence comes from Cymbidium sinense, assembly GCA_021442155.1. Lineage (NCBI taxonomy): Eukaryota > Viridiplantae > Streptophyta > Magnoliopsida > Asparagales > Orchidaceae > Cymbidium > Cymbidium sinense. The sequence goes on from CM038217.1 coordinate 200,471,507, forward strand.
AAGTCAACTCTAGTCAACCAAGGGTTGACTTAAGTGGACCCACTTGGTCAAAAAGTCAACCCACTAAAATTTAACCAAATCAAATTATCAAAAATATTTCAAATGATCAAATAAACATTTTTGATTATAATGACATAGAAATTTAAGTCCATTGAGGCCTAGATTAGGTAAATTAAATCCCATAGATCAAAATTACCTAAATAGGCTACATTGAACTCAAACCTAAGGAAAATTCAAAACACTTTCAACCAATGCATATGGGATAAAGGCTAATCTCTAAGCTTAATGAGGAAATTAAGTATTAATAATCTCCCTAACAAGCCATTCAAGGAACTAAATGATAAACCCAAAAATGAACTAAAATTCATGGGAAGGTAAAATCATTTCCTTCTATCTCCCACCTCTTCAGCCTAGACACCTATAAGGCAAAGAGGATCCAGAGATTTTGAGCTCTCTCCAAGCTCCCTAGGAAGAATAGCCAAAAAGAGAAAGCTCATATAAGAAACACACACACTTCCCCAAGGAGAGAATTGAACTTTCCTTCACCTTCACATCCAAATGGCCAAATGAAAGTTCTTCCTCCAAGTGTCCTTAACCATTGCAAACCACCAAAGCCAAAATTTTCAAGCCAAGGGTTAGTCTAGAATAATCCAAGGAATTAACCCACCTTGGCAAGCAAGTTCAGTCAAGGTCTCAAGATCAATTCCAAGGCCAATCGCCCAATAATTGATGTCATTAATTGAGCTTTTTCCTCAAGTTTGTTGTGGTCATTTTTTCATAAGAAATGTGATCTTCAATAAGATCAAATCATATAATCATAGATATCCTTCAATGATGTAATTTAAAAAATCGTGATTTTGTTGCTATCAAAAGATATTAGCAAATCAAGATGGCTCTCGATAAAATGAAGGATACGAGCTCCACCATTCGATCCATATTTGGATGATGGTCATCAGCAGACCGACGATCCATAAGGAATCATGGATCGACCGATGGTCCGTGATCATTCGAGTAATGCTCGAACACGGCCATGTGGGCTATGAACCAACCCACGATGCCACATGAACGCGCCACAAGGCATCATGCAAAGATGTAGATCCCGCTGCCATCACTTAAATTGTAAAACTAGTTAAATAATGTTTAAAATTATTTAAAATTATAGAAAACTTCAAAATCATAGAAAATAAATACAAATAAAAAATACAATAAAAGCTCTATGGATTCATCTTGATGAAAGGAATCCTTAAAAATTAAAATGCCCAATTTTATTGGGTATTTTAGTCTTAATTATGTTTAATTAAAAATATTAAACTCTAATTACTCACAAATTAATAATCCAATTAATTTGAAACTTTGGGAAAATGAAATTAAGAAAAAAACACACCTTAGATGATTTTTTGTGGATTTAATTCTCTGAATTCAAAGGAAATTAAAATTTCATATGCTTAACCCTTAAATTAATTAGATTAATTAATCCTCAATGAAATAATTAGGGAATTTTAATCTAACAACCTTAAATCACCCTAATGAACTTCAATGAACATTAAAACATAATTTAAATTCAATTAAACCTAAAAATCCCTAAATTGTCCTAATTAAGCAATTAAATGAATTAAATAATTTAATTAAATAACCCAAACTTAATTAAATCATAATAAATCAACCAATAATCTAAAAATTATGAATAAACTCTCATTGGAAAGGTATTCAATGAAGAATATGAAAAATAAAATTAATAATCAATAAATTAAGCTTAATTTAGGTTTTAAGGAAATAATTAAAACCCTAATTACTCTATAATTACAAATCTAATCAAGATGAAACTTAGAACATTTGAAATTGGTACGTAACCCCACTTGCCAAAAAATTTCAATCCTAATTGACTTCTGGATTAGGAGTTATTAAATTTCTAAATCCTTAGGTCAATGTTAATCAAATATTAGGTTAAGAAAATTAATTAATCCATTAAATTAAATGGTAGCTCAAATCAATCTTAATCAAACATAAAAAAAACTATTAAGGAACTTGTCTAAATATCCTAAGTCAATTAAAGTGATCAAATTCAATCTGGATAATAAAAACCTTTATAAAACTATTAATTAACTTAAACCTTAAATTTTGAATTATTAAAATTTAATAAAAAATCATCCATCTCTAATGAATTTAAATGAATCTAAAACTTAAAATTAATTAAATCGATGAAATAATTAACCTAAGTACTTTAGGTTAAGCATAATCCATGAACAACCCTAAGGTACTAATTATTATTAATGAACTTAAACCTCAAGCTTACAAATTCATAATTTAATAACTTAAGTTAAATTGAATAAAATCAAACTCTTTAAATTAACATAAGCCAAATCAAATGAAACCCACATAGCTTAAATTAAAATGAAACAAATCAAACAAAGTAATTCAAACAAATGAAATAATTCAAATCAAATCTAAAAAGAAAAGAAACATGAAACCAATCCAAACATAAACAACATCAAAAGGATTAATTAAGATACTTAAGGATCTTAATTAGACTTTGGAAATTTCATGAAGATTTAGGATGTGGAATAAAGTGAGTTTCACCTAAAAATGAATTTCATTCTATTTCTCATTCTTGAAAACTTAAATATTACTTTAACCAAATAAAATGGAATAAAATTGGGAATTAAATCACTAAACCATTTGAATTGAAACCATATAAAGGTAAAAAATTAAATAAAATCAAACTTCAAATTTAAACTTGAACTTAAAGGAGCCTAAGAAAACCTTACCACACAAACCTCTACACACACTAGATTACTTAGGTCACTCTTAGATCAAAGGTTAGATCATTCTGATTTTCTTTAATCTCTGTGATATGTTGTGTGCTTCACATGTTTGTGGTGTATTGCTTTAAACTATATGCCTAGGCTTGTTTGTTCGTTATACTATAGAGGGTATCTTTTTTAGATTAACACTATTTTCTGCTGGGATTTGTTAAAGGGATCGTAATAAATAAATTATAAAATTGATGTTTGGTGCTGAAAATCTCTTAACATAGTCCATAGACGTGGGCTTGGCAAGAAACTAATGCTAAGCCCATATGTTTGTGAAATATAAAGCTGTGTGTTGTGTGTATTTCCTAACATCTATTTCAGTGTTTAGATTTTTTTGAATTTTAAATGTAAATTTGAGCTTAGGTTAGATCTATGAGGTCTAGGACAGAGGAACACCCAACTGAGAGAAGCGTGGTCCTTAGGAGCCCGGATGTCCCTCAAGAAGGAGACTTTCTGAAAGAAGACCCATAGATCTAAACTTGTAGTTCTAGGTCTTGTATAAGGCAACTTGCCATTTTTCTTTCTTGGGGTGTATAGTAGCCCTTATTTTTCTTATATAATTTAATTTGGCTTGATTTATTTTGGGTGCAATAAAAAATAACATGTTTTTTAGGTTTCTTTCTTGTTATGTTTGTGTGATGAATGCTGAACGTAAGCTCATAGGATAAACTAAATTTTCTACCCAATTAAATTAATTGAAATATAAAAATAAATACAACTCATAATCTTTATATAAAAGCCTAGGCATTAAAGCAAGATAAAATATGTAGCAACCCCTTAGTTGGATGTTTTAACATCATGCATAAATCATATTGTTTCACTTTTGATTAATGAAGGAATTCCATCCTTGCCAGAGAACCTGGGCTTGACCTTTGAGAGCCTATGATGGAAGTACACCTTCTTCTATTCTGATTTGGCCCATAATCTTTTCTAATTGCATGCATTAGGCATAAATTATATTCTATGACCTAAAATGAATCTGAGTCAAAATTATAAAAATCTAAAAAATATGCATTAGTTAGGTACATCTTCATACCCTACATGATCTGGGATTAGTAAGTCTAGGTTCATAGATTTCTTTCCTAAAATGCAATAGCTCACCATCTTGCATTCATATGACTTAGCCTCATGGTTTTAAAATGCTTTGGTGGTGTTAGCATCCTTCTCAAGTGTAAAGAGTAAGAATCAGTGATAGGTTAGTTCCTCGAGAAGAATGGCCAATGATTCCCAAGGATAGAACTAGGTCGAGCATAACATGTGTCAAAGAACGTAGACTAGTTCAAGCATCCTTTAGGAATAAGTCTTCAACCTAGCATTTCTCAGCTTATGCTAGAATCTAAGCCCTAGATTTCTAAGAAAATGATAACTTGAAATCTAAAATTAAATCCCAAATTTGAAGCCCAATCATAGATAGTTGAAATGTCTACTGGCATCCCAATATCAATAGGCATTTCCTACTCTTTCCCATTTGACTTGAAAATAACTCTCTCCAATTTGGACCTCTCCCAATTGAATTTTCAAAATCAATCCTTTGAAAGCTACCTTAGTAGTCTTTAGAATAACCATTTATTTCTTTAATCAAGAGTATTCTTAGAAGAGACCCTTCCTAAGATGTAATTAACTATAGAGCTTGCCTTTATAGGGAACCATGATCCCGTGATAAAATAAATCATGTTCTACTTTTTCATGTAGTTAGGGGAAAATACTACATTACTAAAGACCCATTAGCCTTAGGAGTCTTTTATTGAAATGATCGAATCCATTACAAGAGAGCATGTTTATCTTTCGAGATAATATGTTTATTCCTTAATGTCATATTTGGTCATCTAAATAAAATATTCCTAAACTCTATGTGGTGTCATTTCTTTTCTCTATTCTAGAGAAAACACCAACATATTTTCTGGTGACTCCATTGGGGCATTTCTTCTCTCGATCTTTAGAAATAAAGAGTTATTTCTATATATCGGTAGTGTACTAGTGTGAGTCACCGGTCATGACAGCCTATCTTTCCATTAGATACTTCTCCATTTCATCCTTGGTTGAATTTATCCAACATCTAGAAACAAAATTTGAAAGGAAATAAAAGAGAGAGAGAGAGAGAGAGAGAGAGAAAATCTTGGCCATATTATTGGCTAAAATATCTGATAGGTCAAAACCTATTTTGACCATATTCTTTATTTTACATTTTAATAAAATTAATTTTGTTTCTAAAATAGGAAAATGGTTGCTTGATTTTTGCCACTTCTGGCATTAGCTTTTCTTGACAAGAAGCTATGGCTCCATCATCAAATTTGGGGTTGATTTGAAAACCTCAATATTACTGCCAATGGAGTAACTTGTTCTAGTGCACCCAACCCGTTCAACCACCCAAGGACCTATGAAATCAAAGGTCACTTTAAAGGCATTTCACTCTAGTTCCCTTTAGCACCTTTGAAGTAGGTTCCACCTCTAAAACATCTAAATGGCCAAAAGTCAAAGAAAAAAATAGGGAGGAGACTCGAGGATAGCTCTAGGAGAGGAAGTGAGAGATATGCTAGACATGGAGCTAGCTATGAAGGGGATGGATATACTTCAACACTTCCCACTCTAGGTGGAAGCAGATTCTACCCTTTATCTATTGCCCTAGAGGAGGAGGACGTGATGAGGATTGCTAGTTCTCCACCCCATCCTTTCATCCATCCTGAAAAGAAAAGCTTTAAGCAAGTAAATAGGGAATCCCAAGGTCAACTTCACCAAACCTTACATAGAATTCCTAGATCTTCTTCCTACACTAAAGAAGATCTATTGAGAGCCATGAAGCATCAAGCTTCTTAAAAATTAGCTAGAACTTTCGGAAGACCACCTTCCATCATCAAAGGGAAGGGAAGACGTCATGTCTGATAGAGAAACCTTCTTACCTGTGCTATATCGTGGCAATATCCTCATCCTGCACTCACTTACATGGCATAGAGATCAATCTACTAGTTAGAAAATGATAGGACTTTCCTAAGAAAAGAATAAAAGGGTTTATATTAGAAAGTCCTTCTACTGAGCATAGATTCCTTCACCACTTACCTTCTTCACCTTTAGAGATCTTTTGTTATTAGCCTAGCTCTATTTTCATCACTGTGGCCTCAAGGAGGTACATTCATTGATATTTCAAGTAAGGGAATGGATTCTTCATCCATCTCCTTATGTCGTGGAAATTAATGATGATAGTCACTTGGAGCCTTCCTCGAGAGTATCTCTACATCTCAAGATAATGTGAATGAATCATCTGAATTAAATCTAATGGAAATTGGTAAACCAATGGATGCCATCTTAGATAGTAATGGTGTTCCACTCTCTTTATCCAAAGAAGAAATGGAAAACATTATTAAAGAAGATGAAGAAAAAGAAAAATTGAAAACAAGTTCTAAATATTGTGATCATGAGTAAGATGACCTGTTGGATGATGATTTAGGATTGCAGAAACATATCTACATGGTTGACACTAGATCATCTAAGAAAGAGCAGGAAGAGATACAAGAAGGATGAGAAAATTGATTCTATGAGTAAGAAGATGGAAGAGATGATTGCTACCATTCAATCACTCCAAAGTATGATTCCATCCTCTTCTTGATCCCATCAGACTGAGCATTCAGATTCACTACGTCCTACCGATGATTTGAGGTCCAATTTGGAAGAGTGCCAGTAGGAGTTAAAACCTACAATTGTAGTACCTTCTAACACTGAAGTAAAGACATTGGTATAACAACAGGTGAAAGAAGCATTTGCACAGACTTGGAGCACAACCCTGACTCCAAAGGGTAGACCATACCCTGAGGAGTTTGATTCCATTCCTTATCCTAAAGGGTTTGTGTCCCCATCTTTAAAGTATTTGGACTAAATCCCAAGATTTGGCTCACTTCTGCAAGCGTATAATGAGGGAGTGATGCTCTTTATTTAGATAGTACGAGCTTGAGTTGCTTTTGACTATATCGATTTTCCAAACATTTGGTGCACTTTCACCGAATTAAAGAAATGTTTGTGAAGAGATTCATGTGTGTTCAACATCATGTTACCATAAGAGACCTAGTAAAGACATGTGAAGCCTGAGAGTCTCTGGTAGATTATATCCATAGATAGAGAATCCTCAGCTTAAAATGTGAGCCTCAATTACAAGAGCAGCATGTTGTAGAGATCCTCCTCAGGAACATACATGGCCCTATAGCTTTCCTACTCAAAGGCTTTACTATTAAAACCTTCAAAAAACTTTTGAATAAAGCCTAGTTTACAAGAGGAAGCTAGGATGTCTTTCTTAAAAGACCAATCTGAGTCATCTAAGCCTAGAAAGCCTTTAAAAAAAAGAGCAGGCAATGTCTCTACAGTGGATAGAGGGAAAGCTCCTATGCAAGCATAACCAGAGCGAGCTTCATCTTATGAGCTATCCTAGCAACAAAAATCATCATTCCTTAGAAATTTTCTAACTAGCTCTTTCTCACAAAGGATGAACCAGACTTATTCCTTTAAGAAAGTGGCAGTGAGAAAAATTTTCAAAATCTGAAAAAGAGACTTCAAACTCCACTCAAAAGCCGTAAGGGAAAAGTAAATGATCACAATTATTGCCCATATCATCAGATGTTGGGGCAAACCATTGAGGATTGATTTTTATTCAAGAACTGGCTTGAAAGAAATTTTAAGATGGGATTGGTGACTATTCCAAAGGAGTACCTTATGGACCCTGGACAAGGGTCCATTAAGGTTATAATAGGATCAAAGTCAAACCCGGGAGGTGATCACCCAGGTTAATCCACTGGAGTTTAGAGTACAAGTTTCACCTCAGCCCAGTTCAGCATTTTCAACTACACAAAAGATCAAAAAGTGTGGTGAGGGAGGGAAATCTATATCTAGTGATAGAACTTTGTATGATAAAGATGGAAAGATGGTACCATATAAGCCTTTATCTTTATGTACTTATTTCAAAAGAGTGAATAAAAAGTCTATCTCTGATGACAATTTTTACATTCATGCTATTTCTAATGAAAATGAGAATGAAAATATTGAAAAATTAAATATCAAAAAAGAAGAATCTCATGATGTTTTATCTGACTCGAGGTCAGAAACTTACATGGAAGATTTGCATGGTGACCCACTTATCATAGATATAGAAGTGTCACGATCATTCATCAAAAGGATGGTCAAAATGAGGAATAGGTTGATTCAAACCCTGAGATATTGCTAAAATAAATCTCCGTAGTGGAAGAGTCTTACCACCTCGCTTACCTCCTACTCCTCAAGAAAAAGGGAAGCAAATCATGGATGAAAACCCAAGTTCATTCTTACGAAATAAGAATATAAATAAAGGTTCCCAAAGTAGATTATAATGTTCTAGCCCATCTTAGGAAGCTCCCTGCTAGATTAAGCATTTATGATGCTCTCATTCTTTCAAAAGAAATGAGAGAGTCATTAGTACAGGCATTACTTGATCCAGAGGTATGCTTGACTCAACTAGCAACTACTTCCTCAGAAGAGGCTTGTTACTTTAAGGAGATCCCATGAGTTACTTTCTCCGATGAGGATATACTTTTGGGAACCAGTGACCATAATCATCCTCTCTATATTACTATAAAAATTAAAAATACAAGATTATCAAGAGTTCTAGTAGATCCTATCGCATCTGTTAACATCATGAACTCTAGAACATTGGCATTCTTAAAAATTGATAGTAGAAGACTTAGCTCTGATAAGATGTTGTTAAGGGGCTTTAATAAAATAGGTGAAAAGCTTTAGGTTCAATCACTCTATTATTAGAAATAGAAGGATTGAAAATTGAAGCTAAATTTCACATTATAGATTCAGAAACTTCCTTTAATGCTCTCTTAGGCAGACCTTGGATCCATGAGTATAGAATGGTTCCATCTTCACTGTATTAAGTACACTAGGGATGGAGTGGAATATGTTATAAAAGGAGATATACAACCAATCTCTATTCATGAGATTGAGCTTTATGAAGATGCTATTTACTACATGCCTAAGAAACCTAGATTTGATTCTATGAAATCCATCATTATTGAAGCACAAAGTACAATAATCAAGAAAGATGAAAAGAAAGAAAAGGAGGAAAAAGAAAAAGAACCTCCAATAATTCATATTGATTTGGAATCCAGCTCAGATGAAGAATCCCATCGTAGAAATGCTTCAATAAAGTTTGAGATTTCCTTATAATCAGCCGCTGATGAGGAAGAAATCAAAATATTAAAGGAAGAGTCTTAGCTATCCACATATGAAAAATTAAAAATTATGTGGATACTTTAACTTTGACTCCTCTAAATCAAAATAAAATATCTCAATTAGAGGTCAAAGTATCCCCTAACTTATCGAGAAGTGGGGAGGTCAAGCAAAATTTTATTAGACTCCTTCAAGCTCAAGGAGATGTAAAGCTTGAAGAACCATCTTTCAATGAAATAATTGAACTTCCTTTTGACTGGTATTCGACTTGTGTAAAGAATTCTGTGAAACATGGTTTTATCATAAATGTTTGGCCCAAAGATAAAGCCCAATGCATGGAGAGCTTATGGAATGAAAAACATAGAAATTTCCATTCCAAAGTCGCATTGGGTTTATTATTGAATCATTTGATGATACAGAGCATTGTTTAATGATAAGTAATCATCAAATAGATCAACTCTTTGAAGTCTCTTCTACTTTCTAGAAGACTCATTCATAAAAATCATGAAGGAATCCAAAGATGATTCACTTTGGAATGCACCTCCTAAGTATGAGGAAGAAATAAAATCTACTATAGATGAATTAAAGGAGGTTAACCTAGAAACTCTTGAGAACCCAAAATTGACTTTTATTAGCTCTTTGTTTGGGTCCGAAGATGAAGAGTTAATCACTTTACTGAGTATAAAGATTGCTTTTGGAGTTATGATGAAATGCCGTGTTTATCGTGATGTTATGTACAAACTAGGAATTAAACTGATGTCATCCCAAGTGTCCCTAGGCAAATGCGCCTAGAAGTAGAATAATAAGTGATCATTGAAATAAAGAAACTAATTGAAGCGGGCTTTATATGATAGGAACAATACCCTGATTGGGTGGCCAACATAGTTCCAATAAAAAAGAAGAATGGTCAAATACGCATCTGTGTTGACTTTAGAGACCTAAACAAGGCTTGATCCAAAGATGAGTTCCCTTTGCCTATACCCAAACTCATGGTCGACATAGCCTCCTTCCATGAGATCTTTTCATTTATGGATGGATCATCGTTATAATCAAATTAAGATGTCCCTAAGAAGATGAAAAGCATACTTCAACTCCAATAGGATTTGTTACACGATCATGCCATTTGGTCTCAAAAATGTTGGAGCTACTTATCAAAAGAGCTATGACTAGAATATTCGATGACTTGATTCATAATCAAGTTGAATGTTATATCGATGATTTAGTCATTAAAAGCAAAATAAAATAAGATCATTTTATGATTTATGGTCATTTTTTCAGATTGCCACTATAACTTAAAGATGAATCCTAAGTGTGCCTTTGGAGTGACTTCAAGGAAATTCTTAGTTCATAGTATGCATCGTGGATAGAAATTGATCCAAAAGATAAAAGCTATTATAGAAATGCCACCACCTAGAAGTCTTACACAATTAAGATCATTCTGTGGAAGGCTTGCATACCTAAGGAGATTCATATCAAATTTATCCGAAGGTGTCAACCCTTTGTAGCATTATAAAGAAAGATTCCAAATTTATTTGGGATGAAAAATGTCAGGGTGCCTTTGAAAACCTAAAGCAATATTTAATGAATCCTTTTATTTTGGCTTCCCATGGAAAGCCATTAATTCTCTATACTGCTATGGATGAATCTCTTGGGGCTTTATTAGCTCAAACAAATGAAGAAGGGAAGGAAAATGCCCTTTATTATCTAAGTCATAGGCTTATCCCAATGAAAAGAATTATCCTCCTATTGAGAACATACTTAGCCTTATTTTTGCCGCCGTAAATTGAGGCATTATATGCTTTCTCATAAGGTCAACTGATTTCAAGGGTGAATCCTTTGCAATATCTCATGACCCGGCCCAACATGTCGGGCATTTAGCATGATGGTCAATGATTTTATTACAGTTTGAGATCACTTATATTCCTCTTCGTGCTGTAAAAGGAGAAATAGTGGCAGATTTCCTAACAACACACCCTATGCTTGAAGGGTCTCCTTTAAATGATGATCTCCCAGATGAACAGATCATAACATTAGAAGGTGAACCTAATGCCACCTAGAATTATACTTTGATGGTGCATCATCATCAAGAAGACATAAAGAATCAAACTCATCTATCCCGTGGAAGGCAGAATTGCTTAATCTTATAACCTAAAAAGGAATGATGATATATTCATATTTGAGCCTTGTACAAAACAATGAAGGAATATGAAGCTCTTATTACTTTAGAGTTGGCAATCCTTATGGAAATTAAAAATATAAAATTTTTGGGGATTCCCAACCGTTATAAAACCAAGTAAGGAATCTATAAGGTTTTGCATCCAAAGCTCTTCAATTATCATCAATATACAATGAAATTACTTGAAAAGATTCCATATGTAAATGTAGAATATCTCCAAGAGAATTAATAGAAGATGCTTTGGCTAAACTAGCCAAAGAAATCACATGCCTAAAAAGAATCAATTTCTATAGAAGTTCAAAATCAATAGGTTTTGTCTCCTATAGATTTAGACTACATTAATAGGCAAGAAGAAATGCAAAGAATAGCCACTCTTACTGAAGGTCAAATAGAATGCGATTGGAGGAAACCATTTATTGACTATTTAAGTAAGGGGAGGCTTCCTGAAAATAAATCATTAGCAAATCAAATAAAGAAACATGTTTTATAGTATGCATTAATTAATAATGCATATCGGTCATTTGACCAAATATGGCTCCATTGTTTAGACAAATCAGAAGCCCATAAGGTTGTGATTGAGATACACTCTGGATTGTGTGGAGCACACCAATTTGGGCCCAAAATGAAATTAAAAATCAAGAGACTTGGGTATTATTGGCCATTGATATTAAATGACTACATGGAGGTTGCTCATCATTGTCATCAGTGCCAAGTACATGGTGTGGTATTACATCAACCACCCAATGTATTACACCCTACAGTTGCCTCTTGGCCTTTTGAGAGTCGGGGTACCAACATCATAAGGCCCATTGACCCTCCTTCATTGAAAGGACGTCATTTTATTTTAGCTGCAATAGATTATTTCTCCACCACTAAAAGAGGTTAAAACATATCATGTGTTAAAATTCTTTCAGGAAAATGTCATATATCGATTTATATTCCTCGTCAATCATATCCAAATGGTCCTCCTTTAGGTCCACAAAATAAATCACTTTGTATTAGACATAAAATTGATTGGAGATACTCAACCATCTATTACCCTAGGGAATGGATTGGCTGAGGCATTTAATAAAACATTGGTAAGAATTCTAAAAAAGATACTTGATGAAAATAAGCGCCAATGGCATGAAAAGTTGGTTGAAGCCTTATGGGCCTATCGGACCACATATAGGACACCAACTCAGTCTTCACCATATGCTTTAGTTTTGGGACTAAAGTGTTCTTCCATTAGAAGTGCAACTACCTTCATTAAGAATAGCTTAATAATAATAATGATCAAAATCATAAGATTCGCTTGGAAGAACTTGATAATCTTGAAGGAAAATGATTGAAAGCTCAACAAGACCTTGAACTGTACCAATCACATATGGTTCAGGCACATGATAGATTGGTTCATCCTAGAACTTTCCAAGTAGGAGACTTGGTCTTGGTTCTTAGATGACCAATCCTAGCTCATCGAAGAATCGGCAACAAATTCGAGCCAACATGGGAAGGACCATTTGTAGTGGAAAAAGCCTATGAAGGAGGTTCTTACCAACTTATTACCTGTGATGGTGAACGTCCAATACCACCTATCAATGGACATTACCTAAAGAAATATTATGTGTAACTTGTAACTTGTTGCCAAATAAAGATCAATAAAATAAAAGCTTATTTCTCTTTATTGCTTTTGCTTCAACTTGTATCATTTATCTGGAATGTTGGGAACTCATTTGTAAATGTATTTGAAAATGGAAGCAAACCTTCCATTACCCTTCATCAAGTTAGACTAATCAAGTAAAGATCAAGTTCATGAGACTCTTGCTTATTAGTCAAAACTTTGGATTATTATCTTGAGTTAGAGCAAGCCTTTGTGGCACCTTTTCACATCTTGGGATTGGAGTAAGCCTTTTGTCACCATTCCCATGGTTTAGAGTAAGTCCCCAATCCTATTTTGAGGATTAGATCATGTCTTAAGGACCCTTTCTCTTTTTTCATTGGGATGGATCATGCCCTTGCACCCCATCTTATTAGCTAATCATAGGAGTAAGTCCCTCACTGGCATCCTATTTTGAGGATTGATCATGTCTTTAAGGACCCCTTTCCTTTTCGCCTAATTAGATGGATCATGCCCTAACACCCATCTTATTAGCTAATCACATAGTAAGTCCCTAGTTGGCATTCTATTTTAAGGATTGGATATCTCTTTAAGGACCTCTTCCTCTTTTAGCTAATTAGATGATCATGCCAAACCCCATATTAGCTAATCACATAGTGTAAGTCCCTAGTTGGCATCCTATTTTGAGGATTGGATCATGTCTTTAAGGACCCTCTCTTTTCACTAGATGGATCATGCCCCAAGGCCCCATCTTTAGCTAATCACATAGTGTAAGTCCCTAGTTGGCATCCTATTTTGAGGATTATCAAAGGACCCTTTCCTTTTTTTTTTAACAATTATATAGTGTAAGTCTCATCCTATTTTGAGGATTGATCATGTCTTTAAGGACCCATTTCCTTTTTTAGCTAATGATGGATCATGCCCTAATGACCCATATTATTAGCTAATCACATAGATGTAAGTCCCATTCCTTCTATTTTGAGGATTGGATCATGTCTTTAAGGACCCCTCTTCTCTTTCACTAATTAGATGGATCATGCCCTTAACGACCCATCTTATTAGCTAATCACAGAGTAAGTCCTAGTTGGCATCCTATTCAAATTTCTAAGAATGGAATCAAGCCATTGAAGGCCCCCATTTCTTTGGACTAATCAAATAGGATTAAGTTAATGTGACCCATGTTTAGTAGTCAAAGTGCTGTGGATTAGGATCAAGCATTTCAAGCCTCTTTTCCCCAGCATAGCTTTTGAGGATTGGATCATGTCTTTAAGGACCCCTCTCCTCTTTTAGCTAACTAGGATGGATCATGCCCCAATGCCCCATCTTATTAGCTAATCACATGGATCACCACTATTCTCAAGAGTAAGTCCCTTAAGGCATCTTCCTTGAGCATAGTGATTGCATTAGGTTACCATTCTTTGGGTCCACTCCTAATAGCATTCCTATTCATCTTAATGAAGTTAAGTTTCTAAGAATGAATCACACCTCAAAAACAAAGATAGGTATACATATACCTATCTTTCACAATCAAAATCAAAACAAAAAATTCAAATCAAAAATCAAAATCATGAGTTAGAACCCCAAGTTTATGATTGTATGTTGAACAATTCGATCAACACCAATATGTGCAGTGTATTCTGGTTGATCCACTACACATATTGGGGTTCCATTTGTTGACCTAATTTTTGGAAGAGGTCATTTTAGCAATGAGAAGATCTCAAGTTCAAATAGATTTCTAATTCAATATTCAAGTCACTATGCTTAGTGACTTAGAAATGCATTTGAGCTAAATCCAATCTACTTGGTTTGATGCAAAATCAAGTCAAATATCCAACATAAATTAAATCAAGTAAATCAATGAAAATAAAATGGAAATTCAAAGTCAAACCTAAAGTCAACTCTAGTCAACCTAGATTGACTTAAGTGGCCCACTTGGTCAAAAAGTCAACCCACTAAAATTTGACCAAATTAAATTATCAAAAATATTTCAAATGATCAAATAAACATGTTTGATCATAATGAAAAGAAATTTGAGTCCATTGAGGCCTAGATTAGGTAATTAAATTTAAATCAAAATGACCTAAATAGGCTACATTGAACTCAAACCCAAGGAAAATTCAAATCACTTTCAACCAATGCATATGGGATGAAGACTAATCCTCTTAAGCCTTGCTAATGAGGGAATTAAGTGCTAATCATCCTCCCTAACTAAGCCATTCAAGGAACTAAATGACAAAACCCAAAAATGAACTAAAAAAATTCATCAAGGGAAGGTAAAATCCATTTTCCCTTCCCTATCTCCCCACCTCTTCACTTGTAAGCAAGAGAGGGATCCTAGCAAGCTTCCAAGCTCTCTTCATGCTCCCTAGCCGACCAAGGAATAGCCAAAAAAGCTTTAAAGCTCTCATCCATATAGCAAACCACACACATACACTTCCCCAAGGAGAATTGATCTTTCATTCACCTTCATACATCCAAACCAAAGCCAAACGAAAGTTCTTTCCCCTCCCAAGTGTCCTTAACCATTGCAAACCACCAAAGCTAAAATTTTCAAGCCAAGGGTTGGTCTAGGAAATAATCTGTAAGGAATTAACCCAATTCATTTGGCAAGCAAGTTAGAGTCAAGGTTCTCAAGCTCTAGGATCAATTCCAAGGCCAATCGTCCAAACAAATTGAGGTGTTAGACGAGCTTTTTTTCCTTGAATTTGGTTGTAGTCATTTTTAGAAAATGTGATCTTCAATAAGATCAAACCATATAGAATCATGATATCATCCAACATGATGTAGCGAAATCATGTGATTTCATTTGCTATCAAAGATATTAACAAAATAAGATGGATGGCTCTCGGCTCCTGCGGGAAATGAAGGAGACAAGCTCTCTGCCATCTGATCCATGTATTTAGATTGGATGGTCTAGATCTAGGAAGACCAGATCGATTTTTCCTTAGGAACGCGGGATCGATCGATCATTTTGATCTTTGATTAGGCGGTCCGATCATCCTGCGTGTCGAGCGAACGCGGACATGGGCTCACGTGGACCAACCACACATGCCACGTAGTGGTGCCACAAGTGCATGCCATCATGCGGATCTGGCGTCACTTAAATTCCATTAAAATTAGTTAAATAATGATTTTAAAATTATTTAAAAATCACAGAAACTTCAAAAATTCAAAGAAAAATAAACACAAATCAGAAAAATAAAAATAAAGGCTCTATGAATTCATCTTGATGAGAGGAATCCATAAAAATTAAAATCCCTAATTTTATTGGATATTTTAACCTTAATTTATGTTTAATTGAAAAATACTAAACCCTAATTACTCTCAAATTAATAATCCAATTAATTTGAACTTTGGCAAATGAAATTAAGCATAAAATTATTTTTTTTTGGGGATTTAATTCTCTAAATTCAAGGAAATTGAAATTTCATATGCTTAACCTTAAATTAATTAAATTAATTAATCCTTAATGAAATAATTAGAAATTTTAATCTAACTTAAATCAATAATTATTAATGAACATTAAAAACATCATTTAAATTAATTAAACCTAAAAATCTCTAAACATAATTTAGCAATTAAATGAATTAAATATTCAATTAAATAACCCAAACTTAATTAAATAATAATAAATTAACCAATAATTTAAAAAATATGAATAAACCCTCATTGGAAAGGTATTTTTGAATTTATGAAAAATAAAACCCTTAACTAAATCTCAATAAGTTAGGCTTAATTTTTTTTGAAATAATTAAAACCTTAATTACTCTAATTACATCTCTAATCAATATGAAACTTTGAACATTTGAAATTGGCATGTAACCCCACTTGCCAAAATTTCAATCCAATTGATCTCTGGATTAGAGTTCTTAAATTTTAAATCTTAGGTCAATGTTAATCAAATATTAGGTTAAGAAAATTAATTAATCCATTAAATAAATGGTAATTCAAATCAATCTTAATCAAACATTGAAAACTATTAGGAACTTATTTAAATATCTAAGTCAATTAAAGTGATCAAATTCAATCTTAGGATAATGAAAATAAAACCTTAGGTTAATAAAATTAATTAAATCTTAAATTTTGAATAAAATTTAATGAAACCATTCATCTCTAATGAATTTAGAATGAATCTAAAACTTAGGTAATTAAATCGATCAAATAATTAACTGGTACTTTTGTTAAGCATAATCCATGAACAAACCTAAGGTACTAATTCATATTAATGAACTTAAACCTTAAGCTTACAAATCCATAATTTAATAACAAGTTATGAATAAAATCAAACTCTTTAAATTAACATAAATCAAATGAAACCCACATAGCAATTAAAATGAAACAAATCATACAAATTATCAAACAAATGAAATAATTCAAATCAAATCTAAAAAGAAAAGAAACATAAAACCAATCCAAACATAAACAACATCAAAAGGATCTTAGTTTGACTTTGGAAATTTCATTAGGATTTAGTATGTGGAATAAAGTGAGTTTCACCTAAAAAATGAAATTCATTCTATTTCTCATTCTTGAAAACTTACAACTTTAAACCAAATAAAATGGAATAAAATGGGAATTAAATCACTAAACCATTTGAATTGAAACCACCAAGGTAAAAATTAAAATTCAAACTTCAAATTTAAACTTGAACTTAAAAGCCTAGCAAAACTTACCACAAAACCCTCTTTTACACACTAGATTACTTAGGTCACGGACTCTAGATCTAGGTTAGATCATTCTAATTTTCTTTAATCTCTTGATATGTTGTGTGCTTCACATGTCGTGTATTGCTTTAGAGGATTCTAGGCTTGTTTGTTCAAGGATGTTAGGGCATTCTTTTTAGAATTAACATTATCTAGGGACTATGTTAAAGGGATCATGTAATAAATAAATCATAAAATTAATGCATGCTTGCAGGTGCTAAAATTCCCTTAACATAGTCCATAGGATAGGTGGGTTTGGCAAGCAACTAATGCTAAGCCTGTATGTTTGTGAAATATAAATTTTGTGTGTTAGTGTATTTCCTAACATCCATTTTGCAAGGCTTAGGATTTCTTTTTTTTTTGAATTTTAAATATAAATTTGAGCTTAGAATTAGGTTAGGATCTATGGGGTCTAGGATTAGTAGGAGCTGACCAAACCAGGAGATGGCACGGTGGTCCCTTGTGGAGCTCGATGGATGTCCAAGAAGGACTTTCTACAAAGACCCATAGATCTAAACTTGTATTCTAGGGTATAAGGCGAACTTTCACCCATTTTTCTTTCTTCGTGTATAGTAAATTTACATCGCCTTTTCTTATATAATTTAATTTGGACGATTTATTTTGTGCAATAGAAATAACGCTTTTCTAGGTTTATTTATGCTATGTTGTTGTGATGAATGCCTGGACGTAAGCTCATAGTATAAACTAAATTTTATGTCCAATTAAATCAATTGAAACATAAAAATAAATATAACTCATAATCTTCATGGCATTAAAGTAAGATAAAATATGTAACCCCTTATTTGGGTGTTTTAACATCATGTATAAATCATATTATTTCACTCTTGATTAATGAAGGACTTCCATTCTTGCCAGAGAACATGGGCTTGACCTTTGAGAGCCTATGATGGAATTACACCTCCTTCTATTCTGATTTGGCCCATAATCTTTTTTCTAATTGCATGCATTAGACATAAATTGTATTCCTATGACCTAAAATGAATCCTGAGTCAAAAATTATAAAAATCTAAAAAATATGCTTTAGTTAAGTGCATCTTCATACCCTACATGATCTTAGGGATTAGGGAGTAAGTCTAAGTTCATAGATTTCTTTCCTAAAAATGCAACATCCCAACCATCTTGCATTCATATGACTTAGCCTCATGGTTTTAAAATGCGCTTAGGTGGTGTTAGTTAGCAGTCTTATCCAGACAGGTTGTAAGTCCAAAAGAGTCAAGGATAGGTTAGTTCCCTCAAGTGAGGAGAATGGCCAATGATTTCTAAGGATAGAACTAGGTCGAGCATATGACATGTGTTAGAAGCACCTGTAGATTAGGTTATAAAGCATCCTTTTAGGAATAAGTCTTCAACACTAGGCGTTTCTGCAGTCTTGTGCTGCTATAATCTAAGCCCTAGATTTCTAAGAAAAATGACAACTTGAAATCTAAAATTAAAATCCCAAATTTAAAGCTCAATCATAGGATAGTTGAAATTTCTACTGGGTATCACAGTATCAATAGGCATTTCCTACTCTTTCTCATTTAACTCTTGAAAATGACTCTCTCCAATTTGGACCTCTCCCAATTAAATTTTCAAAAATCAATCCTTTGAAAGCTACCTTAGTAGTCTTTAGAATAACCATTTATCTCTTTAATGAGTATTCTTGAAGAGACTCTTCTAAGATGTAATTAACTATAGAGGCTTGCCTTTATAGGAACCATGATCTAGGATAAAATAAACCTATTCTACTTTTCCATATAATTGGGAAAAAACTACAATACGAAAAATTAGCCTTAGAGACTTTTATTGAAATGATCAATCCATTAGGAGAGCATGTTTATCTTTGGATAATATGTTTATTCCTAATGTCATATTTGGTCATCTAAATAAAATATTCTAAACTCTATGTGGTGTCATTTCTTTTCTATTCCATAGAAAACACCAACATATTTTGAGGGGTTATGTTCTTGAGTATACTATTCACAGACTTGGAATCTAGCTCGGAGGATGAGTCTCATTGGTATCCACCTCCTCTCATTCATTTGACACTGCTAGAGCATAACCACCTCCATACAAGCATGCATTGAATCAAGTTTATGGAAACTATCCATTTGAACATTAGCTCTAACCTCACTTTCATCTCAAAAGCTAAAGGTTTCTAGTTGGAAGCCCAAAGTCTTCCATTGATGTGAAAGCAAGAGATTCATATTATCATCATCCAAGTCACAGTTGATGTAGAACAGATAATTCATATAAATAATTAATGGAATTGCCTTTTGATTGGTACTCACCTGTGTTCTTAATCTTTCAAAGAAAGGTTTGATTCCTTATAAATATGCTAAATTCGAATACTTTGAAAAGCTATGGAACAACAAAGGTGAAGCATAATCAAGATCATTGATTTAGTGTATTGATTGATGATGATGATTGTGTTTAATTTTACCAATCACTAGGTTCTTCTCAACTATACCAACTCTTATGAGTATGTTTAAAAAATTTGGAAAATAGATGATCTCAAATCAAGATGAACGCTTTGAAGAGATCCATTCAAAAAATTGACAAACTTAAAATCAACCTGATAGAAAATTCATGCCATACATGGATTCATTTTTTTGAATGAAAAGAAACTAATGACATGTTGCTATTGATTTACTTTGACTACTGCATGGGTTTTGAAGAAATGTCAGATTATCTCAGTGGGAATAAAGAGTAGATCACAGCTTTAATCCTTCCCCTAGACTCATGGGATTAAAATTGGATATTTCATTAAGAAATTGATCGATCTTTGGTTTCATCAGGAAAGAAAATAAGTTAGCCAATGTCATACCAATTAAGAAGAAGAATGGCCAAATTTGCATGCATGATTTGAGGACTTAATGGCATGTAAGGATGAGTTTTTTCTCTTCCTATATAATGGTGGACATATCATTTCATGTAGTATTCTTTTTTTCATGGATGATCTAGCTAAATCAAGATGGCCACAGGATGAAAGAAAATTTTGAAATGAATATTGTATAAAGGTATTTTCTTAAAAATCTTTGGTGCTACATACCAACAAAATTTATCTTCAATGAACTAATCCATCTAGGTTAGTATTATTTGATGATCAGTAGTCAAAAGTGAGAAAGGAAGATGATCTCTTTGACAGAATAGTTTTTGAATGGATAAGATAATTTAATCTCAAAATGAACCTCTAAAGTATGCATTTAAAAGTTCCTTGGGTTTGTTGTTCAAGGAGAATAGAGATAGATCCATGAAGATCAAAGCTATCTTAGAAATGACAATAAAGTAACTCAACTAGATCTTTCAATGGTTGCATCTAGATGCTTTTTCTCAATCTATGGGAGATGCAGCCATTTTAGCACTTGCAAAAAAGGATGCCAAGTTCATGTGAGATGACAAGTGTCGGCCTTTGAAGATATCAAGCAATATTTGGTGAAGCCATTTTAGTTAGGTCGTTGATCCTCACACAAGATTAAGACACTCATGGCTTTGTTGGAAGCCAATAATGAAGGCAAGAGAATGCTCTCTACTACCTCAAAGTCATCTAATCCTCTTTACTATACTCATGAAATATTGTGCTTTAATCTTTTCTCAAAAGCTACTTATATGCTTTCTAAGGTGAACTTGATTTCAAGAATCAATCCATGTTCTCATGATAAAAACTATCAACATTTGGCACATTGGTGCATGATTCTCTCACAATTTGATCACATTCATATCCTCTGCGATAAAGGAAGCATTTTTCTTAACCCACTTCCTGATCAAAAGTGACATCTAAGAACTATCATGAACTTAAGGGATGTCTTATCATTGGAGATGTATTTTTTGATGTGCCCTTTCATAAAAGGAGAAGTATGATCTACTCTTGAAGAAGGCAATAGTTCTCTTAATCATGTTGATGAGATTCTCATACTATCTCTCTAATCCCCACCAATAAAAGTATGAGGCTTTGATTCCTCTAGTTAGTCATTACAATGTGTGTGTCAAAGCATCATGTAAATTCTTAATCATCAACATTTTTATCTACAAGGTTCTCAAGCTAGCTTTTCATTACCTCAATACCTTATGTGTTGGAAAATAGTCATACAATTAAGAGAATGTAGTAGCATTCTTTAGCTTGCCAATTGGCATATCTCAATGAGTCCATTTAATAAGGGTCTAAAATAGATGTCATATCCCTTATTGATGTTGAACTCAGAGACTTTCTGAAGGAAGGTTACCTACCAAAGGATGAGGAGTTAGATTGAGGCAATTCATAGATTATTTGAACATCAAACTACCTCAAGAGAAGTCACAAGCCCATTAAGCGAAGCTCTCCATGCTCCTGGATGGCACCTTGTACATGATCTTTCAATCAAATATGGTTACGTTGTTTACAAACACGAAATCATTTATTGGTGAGGACATTCTCTATGTGGAGTGCATCAATCATCAGATGAAAGAAAAGATCAAGATCTAGGATACTCACACATGATTAAGACTACTTTTCCAAGTGGGTTGAAGCAATCCCACTCAAGGAGGTCATAGCTCAACATGTGGTTGATTTTTGAAACCATAGTATATAGGTTATGCCTCATGAATTATATGTAATGGTATTGTTGTTGACCTCATTTTAGATGAGCTCTCAACCCCTCCATCTTAGGCATAGGATTTCTACTTTAAGAGATCCTTAGTCTTAGACACTTCTAGTGATTAGGTGGACACTCTAGCCCACAGAGACTTAGAAGAGTTAGCCATAGGAATAAGTTATGCCTTAGAGTGTTAGGAAATTTTCTATAGCTTGAAACATTTCACTTCCTTCCTTCAAACTTAAAGCAATTCTAGCTTAATTGATTTTCTCCAAACTCAAATCAATTACATGATTGAAATCCATGATTGAAATTTAAATCATGATTGAAACCCATGATTGAAATTCCAAGCACAAAATATTTTCTAAGTCCTTTGATTCCTTCTCTTGGACTTTTAAATCAAATCAAATCTTCAAATTCATGAATTTTTCACAACTCATTTATATTCACACATATATAAATGAAATATAAATTCAAATTAATCAAACTAAATACAAAATCCAAAATTCAAAAAATCTTTCCTAAGTCCTTTGATTCTCTTAAGGACTTAGCCTAAATCAAATCAAATCACTTCAAATCCTCAAAATTTTCTCATAACCCATTTATATTCTCATTTATATTCACAAATATAAATGAAACATAAATTTAAACAACCAAAACTAACTCCAAAAATCAAACTCAAAATCAATCAAAATTCAACCTAACCCTTTCAAGTCAAAATCTTGAACTTAGCCAAATCAATTTCAAATCAAGCCATCCATGATTTATCTTCATGATTCAATCAATCATATAATCATTAATCCAAATATAAATACAAACTTTAATCTCCAAATCAAAACTCAATGCAAAAAAATCAAACCCAACTCAAGCTCATGTTCACCCTTTAAACTTGAAATTGTCAAATGAACCAAAACCCATTTGACTTCAAACCACTTGCAAATGGATTTATATTTCAATCATAAGTCCATATGTGAGTTCAATCAAACTCAAATCAAGCTTTGACCAAGTTTGACCTAAGGCTCACTTGACCCAAAGTGACCTAAAGTACTCTTATAAGCCAAATTCTAATCCTAACCAAATTGGATTGAACTAAGCACCTAACCTCATCATGATCAACAATCATCATGAGATGATCAATTACCTAAATTGGGTCAAACCAAGTCAAATGTTGACCAAGTCAACACTTAGCCAAAATGAAACTCAACATAGCTAAAATCCACCATAGGCCAAATTGATTGAAACCATTGATCTAAGTTCATTCATGACCAATGTTTGAAGTTGACCAAGTCAACATTTGAGCCTAACCTAGCCCAATTGGCCACTTGACCCAACTTGACCTAAAAGTCAAAATGTGTCAAAACTTGATCTAAGCCAAATTGATTGAAACCAATGGGTCAAGTTCATTCCAAATCACTTGTTGAACTTGACCAAAGCCTCTTGGCCAACTTCTGACCTAACTAGCCCAATTGACCATGAACCCAACTTCTAAAGGTCAAATTGATCCAAATTCAATTTTAACCAAATTGATTGGAAACAAAGATACCAATCCATTTCATATGACCAACCAAAAATAAACCAAACCATGAACTAAAACAAATAGGTCAAATTGGTCAAATTGGTCAACTTGACCCATTTGACCTAAATGAACTAAATTGACCCAAATTCAAACCTAAACCAAATTGAATCAAACCAAACCACCAAAACATTTCAAATGGTCATATGAACTTGACCCAACCCTTGGTTTGATCAAATTTGACCATTTGGTCAACTTGACCCAAATTGACCCATTTTGACCTAAATGGGTCAACATGAGCTAAATCATATCAAACCAACTCCAAATTCAATGAAACTTGGCCAAACCTATTTTCTCATCATACCAAATATGCCCAAACTAAAATCAAGGTCAAATGACCATTTTACCCCTAGGACATAGGGTAACCCAAAATCAAAACCACTTGGAATTTGGTCAATTCCTTTTCATGGACACTTGGCATCCTCTTAGTGGACCAAATGGATGGATTGCACATGACCCAATGGGTTTGGGTCAGCAAACCAACAACCCAAACCCAAAATTGACCATGCTTGAAATTACATGGAATCCTCTCCACTTGATTTAAGCACATGGGGAGTTCACCATTCCACTCCTTTGCCAAACCAACTCAGGACACCTAAATGACCTAACAAACTCATGGCATAAGCTTAATTGGATCAAAATGGCAAGGAGGCTTGCAGCCATCTGATTTCCAAAGGGGGAGATATAATCCCCCTAATTTAAATTCATTCATTCCCAATTGATTGAGTGAGAGGAAGCCGGAGAAGCCTTTCCAAGCCTCCCAAGCTCTCCCAGCACTCTTTTTCCATTTTGGATTTCACTAAAAAATAGGGAGCTTCAAGTGAAATCAAACTTACTCACACTCAAATCAACAATTCCTTTCAAGCTTCATCGAGATCAATCAGCTTGCCCAAGCTTTCCAAGTTCTCCAAGCAAGGAGAGGGAATTTGATCAAACTGAGCTCAAGACAAAGGAGTTGGCCTCTGGATCTCAATCAGCCTTTCTCAACAAAGCTTCATCACTAGGCGAGCTTCTCCAAGGAAATCGAGTGCTCACCTGTGCCATTTAGCTTAAGTTCAATGTAGTCGGTCCTTTATGAAGTGGTTTAATCCCATGTGTTGATATTTGTGTTGATTATGTGATGGTGGTGGGTAATTTTTCAATCGAGCTCGGATCTTTCTAGAAGATGGGTCCATTCTCAAGAATGGGGATCATGATCCATGCATTTTGGATGGACGATCAAGATTAAAACACATAGCACTCATGAATTTACCCTTTAGAACTAAGGCTTTAATCTCAGTCATCTGATCCTTGATCGAATGGCTGAGGAGAAAGTGCATGGTGCCACCGCTGACGCGGCGCTATGATGTGACAATTTTATTATCCAATCTCACCTTGCCATGTGCAAAGTGCATGCCGCGTCAATGGCCCACGTGGCGCTAATGGGATTAAGAATATAATTAGGGATTATTTAATTTTAAATTAATCACCAAACCTTCCTAAATTTATATTTAAGTGTAGAAAATCAAAAAATATGAAATAAATTGCATTGGATAGATAATTGATATAGAAATATTTATAAAATTGATTTAATGGATTTTGAATAGTATTTTTTTTTTGAATTTGGGTTTTATTAGGAATGTTATTTTGCTAATTATTCTAATTATCCTAATTAATTTCAAACTTCTTGTGTATTTAGTGGGATGACTCGCCTCCCGTAATTTTCTTGGGATTTATTATGGGTTTAATTAGGGTAATTATTGGATTTATTCTTAATCATTCCCTTAATATAATTAAGCTTAATTAAAGGAATAATTAGTTGTTTAACCCTTTGATTGGGTCAATTAAGCTTTGATTAAGTGAATATGAGGTTTAGGAATAATTTTGGGATACTTTCCTTAAGATATTCCTTAAACCCCTTTTCCTTCTTAATCCAACCTTAATTAATGGTTAATTCACTAATTACCCTTTAATTAATTTCATAAAATTGTAAAATATTTTAGAACTCAATTAATCTATCTTGGGTAGATGCTTAAGCGTTCAAGAGCTTAAGTACAATTAAGGAAATCAAAATCCAACTCACATGTGTGAGAGGGGTTATAAAATTAACTTAAGTTAAACCCCTTAGTTTAATTAATCATTAATCATGAGACAAATTGCATTGGCCCTTTTCTTAGGTGCATTGATTTAAATTCCTTGTGAGATTTTATGTCATTTCATTGGCTCATAATTATTTGATTAACTATGCTAAGTGTGGTGTAGGTAATTAACACTTAATTCATACCTTAACCTAACCAAAGCATAAAATTGATCTAATCATATAAAATTAAATTAAATAATAAACATATGTGGGAATGGGTTAGGAACAACAAACTTAACTCACATTTCTCAAATTAAATCAAACTCAAAATAAAATCAAACCTTCCTTAAAAATAATTTGATTTGCTTTAAGCTTTCTTATTTCATAAGATTGTCTTTAGGAATTAATTAGGGTGAATGTGTTTACATGCTTTCATCACTTTAGTTCTTTCCCAACATGCTAAATATATGTATGCCATATGAATTTCATGCATTCATGCTTTTCAAAAATCAAATTAAAATGATATGTTTCTTTTATGTCAAATTGCATGTTTTGGCTAAAAAATAGATATATTGGCTATTATCACTTAAATCCAAACTATTTTCAAAATATATGAATCAATTATCAAAATTAAAGTTTGCTACTTATAATTATTTATAAGCTTGCATGTGGATATAAATAAAAGATGTGCATAGTGTAGTTTTCCTTCTCTTTTATTATAGTTTTGAATAGGATTTGCAAAGTGTATAGTTCATTTGAAAAGAACACAACACTTGCCTAATTTCCTATCCATTCCTATGCTATTACCTAAGAAGGACTTCCACACTTGTACATATAAATTGCATAAACAAAACAAACAAACAAATACAAACTTTTTTGCATCTTTTTTTTCCATTCTATTTGTTTCTACATGTGTTTGTATTTAAGGAAAGTGATATATTAGTCTGGACAACCCCGGGGTTGCGAGGCTTTAAGTTCCCTAAGTAGGTCTTTATACCTTACACCCTTGTTAATATATACTCATATGCCTTTTCATACATACATGTGTGCATGTGAAAATGGATAGGAAAACCTCTTTTCTACTTAATGAAAATCATGCATCATAAAGCATTCAAATTTTCTTAAGTAATTCACTTAGCATTCATCATAAAGTGTGCTAAACATTTCCATTTGTATGTATAGATATGCTTAGGATTCATTCATATGCATGTTATACATGTTGGGAAAGAAATGAAATGATGTGTGTTTTGTGATATTAATTCACTTTACTTAATCTTAAAATGCCTTTCTTTTTGAATAGGTTTATTTAGAACTTAGGATTAATTAAAACACATAATAAAACATTCACTAAACAAAACTAAACTTGAATCTACTTTAGAAGTTACTTAGGTAGGGAAGGAAAGAGAAGTTCTCTTCTCTTTTCCCTCTCTTTACAACTTAGTAATTAATTGTAGGATTCACTTAAACCAAATCAAAAATACAAAATAAAATTAACCAAATCTAAAACTTAAATGAAACCACTCTAAGTTGAAACACTTTCACACTTAGAAAATCCAAACCTTAAATCCATAGTTAAGCATGCCACACAAACCTTTTAAAGCACACACATTAGACTAAATCACAACTTCTAGCTTTAGGTTAGGATAGTGCATGGTTTGATGTTTTCTTTTTGTTTTGTGATATATATTTTAGTCTGGATGTTAGGGTGAATGTGCGTAGAATGAATGGTAGGGCGATTTAGTCTAATCATTATTTTCTGTAGGGGATTGTGCTTAAGGGGTGTTGTAATAAAAATATAATTCTTTTACTGTGCAGGTGCTTATACCCCTAAGCATAATCCAATAGGCCAGTGGACTTGGTTACCCATGTGTGGGGCACTAAGTCCAATATACATGCTTGGGATTTGTATGGTTTGTTTAGCTAATCTCTATTTTAGGTATTAGATTTACTTTTCTTTTCATGTAAATTTGCAATTAGGATTTTGAATGATGATTGTTATGGGGATTAGGATGAGCATTGGTCATAAGATCTCATCTTATGTACCATGTAAATCCTTTGGAGCAACCACATTCCAACCTTCCAAAAGAAGGAACCAAAAGAAGAAAGAAGAAATAAGAAAGAAGAAAAGAAGAATGAAGACCCTCATAACATGAATTTCTTTTTGCAATTCATTTGTAATCCAGGTTGTATAAAGGTAGAGCTCGACTACCCTATTTATTTTCAGGTTTGTGCGGTGGTGCTCGACCACACTTGACCTTTTATTCCTTTACGATTAGCTTTATAAAATGTGTGATATTTTGTTTAGCTTGTGCATAGAAATGACATCTTTTTCCTGGTTTCTTCCTTGCTTGATGTATGGCCTAGATGTGGATTAGGCTCTTAGGGAAAAATAAATATTCTACCGAATTAATCAACTTAAAATTAAAAATAAAGAACTCATAACCTCATTTAAAGCCTAAATTAAAAAATCAAGATAAAATAATTAGCAACCTCTTAGTTGGATGATTCTTTTATAACATCATGCTTAAAAAGCATCTTATTTCACTCTTGATTGGAGGGCTTTCACCTTTGCTAGAAAAACTTGGCTTGACCTTTGAGAGCCATGGTGGAAACACCTCCCCCTTCTTGCTAATTTTGGCCCATAATCTTATTTCTCATGCATTAGGCATATGAATCCTATAAGCTTGAGTCAAATGATTGTCCAAAATGAAAAATAAAATGTAATATGATTTGCATTAGGTTAGGTCATTTTCATGCCCTTACATGATCTAGTCTCTTAGGGAGTGAGGGACTTAGTCTCATTCTAAATAAATAACAGCCTACCTATCTTGCATAAATCATATGACTTGCCTACATGAATTTAAAATTAGGGAGTTAGTTGGCCACACAGGCGGTTGTAAATCCAAGCAGCCGGGTAGTTCATCCTCACTTGTGGAGGCAAACCAAATACCCATTTTCTCCTTAGATTTAGGTCATGCTTTTGGCCCTCGCCAAAGCTCCCTAGATTTAGGTTCTGGTTGCTTTTCTTTGTGGGGCCATAAGCATAAATCCTCACCTCTTAGGCATTTCCATAACCTTGTATGGAATTATAAGCCCCAAATTTCTAATAAAATTCAACTCAAATAAATTAAATCAATTTCAAAAATATAAAGCCCAACCATAGATAGTTTGAGATGCTTACTAGGCTTCTATATCTTAAGCATCTCCTACTTATCTTCATTTGGCTTCGATAATAACTCCCTCTCTTTGATCAATCCCATTTGATCTTCTAAAATAAACTAATCGATTGATAGTCCTACCTATTGAAATCTTTGGAGACAATGATCATTTACCTTAATCGAGAGTATTCCTAAGGAATCTTATTTCTTAGGATGTAATTAACTATGGGGGCTTGCCCCTGTAGGGAACTTAGCAAACCCGATTTAAGATAAACCATGCTTTACTTTTCCATGTAAAGTAGGGGAAGAATCTCTGGTATATCATCCTATAGACCCATAAGTCCTTAGGAGTCCTTATTTAGGTGATTAGGTCCATTGTAGGGTGGTGACTTCTATCTTTCGAGATAGTACACCTTTCCCTCAATGTCGTACATGATCACCCTAATAAGTACACTTATAATTCTATGCGGTGTCCATCTAAAGAAAGAATCAACATCATCATATTGAATTTTCTCTTCTTTATCTTTCTTTCTGTCTTCATCTTTCTTTCCAAGAGGGAAGATAAGAAGAATAGAAGAGGGAGGAGATTGATTGATGATGGTGAAATTATTTTTCACCCATGATTCTTCTCTGGGGATGGTTTTCTCATCTTTGGTAAATGATCATGTCTCTAATATCAATAGTGGGTTTGTACTTTGTATGAATCCAAGACTATCTTTTTTTTTTTATTGGCACTTAGCTTATTTCATCCTTAAGTTAAGCTAGCCAACATCTTTAGGTTTTAGGACCTCACCGTTGGTCTTAAAACCCCGTTTAGTTCCCAATGGGTGAAAATAAAAATTTAATAAAAAAAGAAAATGATTAAAGACTTCCTCCTTATCATTTTTTATGGTAAGGAAAGGTTCATTCTAAAAATTTAAGACAAAATAAATCTTTCATAAAAATTTATACTTTTCAAAAAGCACTCTTTCAAAATGCACATAATAAAATATTTTGCACAAAAAACTTTCCTAAATCACCTTCATCTAGCAATCTTCATGATTGTTACATGTAAGATCATCTTTACAAAAATAAAATTTCAACAATAATTAAATTTTCCAAAAGCACATATGAAACCTTCCTTCAATTCATTTATTGGATGAAGATCATTTTCAATCAAAATTCAAAAATAAATTTTCCAAAAGCACATACGAAGCCTCTCCATTCAATATACCCACATTTATTGAATGGAGGTTTCATTTTCAATCAAAATCAAAAATAAATTTTCCAAAAGCACATATAAATATCTCCATTCAATGTAGCCACATTTAATGGATGGAGGTTTCATTTTCAATCAAAATAAAAAATAAATTTTCAAAAGCACATGAACATCTCCATTCAATATACCAAATTTATTGAATGGAAATTCATTTCAAATAAAATAACACTATTTTGAAATGCCATAACATATTCCATAATGCTTAGTGTGGATTTCCTCTTTCAAAAAAAAAAAAGTAATAATCACACATGAAAAATGAAACATAATTGATTTCCATCTTACATACCCAAATTTGTTAAATGTAAATTTTCCTTTTCAAAATCAACAAAACACAACAAAATTTTCAAAACAAAATCCAAAACACAAAATTTGAAACACAACAAAATTTTCAAAACAAAATCTAAAACAAAAATTTGAAACATACCTTGGAATTTCATTTAGCAAATTCAAATTTGCTAAGTGAAATCTCCAGTTCAAAAAAAAAATTTCAAAATACTTTTGGAACTTCATTTTGGCATACCCCATTTGCTAAAGTGAAGTCTCCAAAATCAAAAACAAAATTTGAAACACTTGGAATTTCACTTAGCATACTCAAATTTGCTAAGTGAAATCTCCATTTTACAGAAATTCTCAAAACACTTTTGGAACTTCATTTTTGGCATACCCCATTTGCTAAAGTGAAGTCTCTAATTTTCAAAATCAAAATCTTCAAAACAAAAAGAAACACATTAGGCTTTCCTTAGCATACCCAAATTTTCTAAAGATCCTAATTTCCAAAACCTTCAAAACAAAAGAAACACATTAGGCTTTCCTTAGCATACCCAATTTTTAAGGATCTACTCAAAATCAAAAAAAGAAACATTAGATTTCTTACCTAAATTTTCTAAGGATCCTATTTTCAAAAAAATTTCAAAACAAAATAAAAGACACTTGGATTCCTCATTTAGCATACCTAAATTTGCTAAATGAGAATTCTATTTTCACAAACCAAAGAAAACAAACAAAGAAAAAGAAAGAATTATTTTCAAACATCTCATTTAGCATACCCAAATTTACTAATTGAGTAAACTCCAAAAATCATAAAATAAAAATCAATTGAAAATTCAAATATGAACTTATGGAAGTATCTCTTCAAAAAAATATTTGAACCCACTTTTCAACATACCCAAATTTGTTGAAAGTGGATTCTATATTCTAAAGAATTCCTCTTCTCAAATCAAATCTCTTCTAAATCTATTTGAACTCGACTTAACACTTTCAAAGATGTTGAGTATGGGTTCAATTTCTAAATTCAAATTCAAAATCAACATAAATTTGATTCGAGTTTATTTTCAACATTGCACTCGTTTAGCGATAATTTTTTACTGATCAGTTCAATTTGTTGATAGCCATGACTGATGGAGGTATGTGTTTACCTTTCCCCGGATGGACTTGGCCGATCATGCCAACCTCCCACACCCTGACTATGCCCATCTCATCCACTTCATATGAGGTTTTGAGGGGGCGAGGATTACCTGTGAGGGCACTCCCCTCACAACTATTAGTAGGACCACAGTGGTTGGGCAGAAGCTAGTCATTCATATTGATTTGCCATCAGACTCTGATATCCCCTCACTGAAGAGGAAGGCAGTGACAATTTCTACAATAGTGTTAGTGTTAGTGCCAAGATTGACAGTGCATGCACCCCATGGTTTTCCGTCTTTGAGTGAGGGCTAGCACCCACTCATTAGCACCCTCAAGGGTAAGGCTCCTCAATCCCAGATTATCTCCCACTTTTGAGGTTCGTCTAGCTTTTCCACCCACCCACCAAGACTCAAAGGAGGAACAAAAATTGTATGATTAAGCGGTACCATACATGCATTGCCAGGGAGATGGAGGCGGCTACACGGTCAATTTTGGAGGAGTTGCCCACTCTAATTTCTCTGCTAGTTACAACAAACCCATTTCATCCTCTCTCTGGGTTAGAAAGAGAGGATGCTAGAAGGATCCATACTTCACCTCACCAGGTTTGAGTTTAGGAGCAGGTTAGGAGGTCATATCTGCCCCGCTCAATTTTATGATGATGAGTAGGAAGAGCCTACGGATGATCTAAGTCCAGGGCTCAATTTGACTTGAGATCTATTATCCCCCATAGCACGGGGAAGCATCTACGGTAGGAGAGGGCCAAGGAGGCCCATACTACAACTCATATCACTAGTCGAGAGAGGCGAAGGTTTGGTAGGCATTTAGGGGCCTTTGCACTCATTGATTTTTTTGATTGGCACGACCCACGTCGATCACACAAATAGTATTTTACTTACGGGGACCACTCATCATAGGAGAGCATCTCCTACCCAGAGAGAGTCGGTGTCTCCACCACCGCCTACCCACCATCATCTTCGGCATCTCCTTTCCAAGGCCATGAAGGCCACATCCAAGGAGAAGAGGACCTAGTTGGTGATCTAACTATGGCCAAGGGATCCTATTCCATATACACCGCCCTATGTGGCAGGTCGAGCTCTCTCGCTACCTTCTACCCTAGTGGTGTGAAGGAATGGTGACCCCGAAGCATAGTGGTCATCCCTTCACCAACACCACTGCAGCAGGATCTAGAGATGGTTACAGCAGTTGTAGAGGGACAAGGTGACAACCCAGTTGCATCTATGATCATAGAACCTCCTAGGAGTGTCACCCTTCGAGTAGTGAGTGAGGAGTTTCTGAGTTACCTCTCATAGATTGATTCTCCAACAGGGGAGGTCTGCCTCTCAATATGATAGTGATCACCACACAAAGACATTTGTGCATTCGATTGATCATTCTTAGATAATAGTAATAACTATCTCATAGAAAAGGATATCCTAGGATAATTGGTCGATGAGGAGAAGATTAGCTTTGATCCCAAAAAGATGATTTGGGAGACTCAGGGTTTGCATGGTACTGGGATCCTCCTGAAAGAGTTATGGAAGGTGATGAGAAGACACACCACTCACCCAACACCTCCTAGCATAAATTAGTAAGGATGAAAGATAGATAGATGGAAAAAGAAGTTAGAAGATTTATTCGCTGTCTCAAGATCAATCAAGCCCCAGTCCTACCATAGTAGTCAGCCAGAGTTAGTGCATGTCTTGGACCTAGCCAGGATCTTACCTCCAGTAGAGCACGGTAGCACTAGCATGTATAGGAAGGTAGTGGATAGTACCTCCATATAATAAAAAGACATCAAGTCCATGGTTGAGCAGTAGGTGAAGGAAGCGTTGGCTCAAGCTGAGGAGGATCATCCCCAAATGGGTAGACCCTACCTAGAGGAATTTGATGTAATCCAATATCCCAAGGATTCGTGCCACCTTCCTTCAAGAGTTTTGATGGAAGTGAAACCCAAAAGATATCCACATTTTAGCTTGTTGCAACACCGGTGGCGGATGCTTTACACTTTCTCTTCTCATAGTAGCTATAACATTTGACTAGTATGCTGAATTTCCCTACAGTTTAGTGAAGATATTTGCTAAGTTAGAGAAACTCTTCATCAAGAGGTTTGCTAGAGCTCAGCAAAGGGTCACTGGTGATCTCTAGCACAACAACACCGTGAGTCCCTTGTTGACTATATTCTAGATGGTAACTGAGTAAAATGCGAGTCATAATTATCAACAACATGCCATTGAGATTCTTTAAAGAATATCCATGGCTCGCCTTCATGCTTAAGGCTTCACCATCAAAACTTTGAGAAGTTAATCAATAAGGCTAGTCTACAAGGAGAGGCCAAATAGTTGCCTTTTCAAGACTTGCCCCAAAGCCAGAAGGTATATGAGAAGAAGCCAGAATAGTGATAGGTGATGGGGGAAGCAACCATAGAGATCACCAGAGACCCACCTCAACAGCCTCTCCACCTCCTATACCACCATTAGGCAGCCTACCACCTCCACAAGAACCTCCATGGCTGCACTACCTCCTCTCACAGATCATCACAAGATATCTAACGCAGGTAGCTATGGTCCACCTACTCTTTGGATAAACTCAATAAGCCTTATTCATTTAAGAGGAGGTAATCAAGAAGATCTTTAAGAATCTCTTAAAGAAGCCGATTTTTAGCTACCAACCTAGGAGACTGAGAAAATGGGGCAAAAGCCATGATCCTAACTTTTGCCCCTACCAATCTAGTCATGTTTTGGAAGATTGCTTCACATTTAAGGATTGGCTTGAACATAGCTTCAAGACTGGTGTTGTAGTCATCTGGGAATACCTTATGGAACAACAACCATCCGCCCATTAGGGTAATCCTTGGGGATACTTGTGATCCTTCCAAAACTAAAGAAGGTTGGGATATCTTATCCAAACCTCTAAAAGATCTAAAGAAAATAAAAAACTTTCCTCAGAGTGCAGGCGCCTCAAACCTCCAACATCAAAGGAAGGTTTGCAAGTTATTCGAATAACGGGAAAGGGGAGCTCAGTAAAAGATGTGCCACAGATAGTCCAACCACCGACGAGTCCAGCCTCCCATCATTGTCGCTACCATATAGCTGACTTCTTCTACTTCAGGCTCTTCTTCTTACTAGTAAACTCTTGTATCGCAGATAAGGGCATCAAATCCCTTACCCCACTTACTTTACTTTATTTCTACTTTGTATCTCCTATCAAATCCAAGAAATTGAAGAATAAAACTAGCTTAAATTATATCTGCATCACTTCTAATGGGTTATCTACTTATATTCCTAATGATAACTCTTCATGTCAAAAAAGCTATAATATGATCTTCCCTTTTGATTCATAGTTGATTTTTCACTCAATACTATGGTTCAAGATAGACTTGGAATCATCCATTAGGGTCCCATAGAGAAGTAGGTGAGTCGTGTGTAGAACCTTCCATTACCCCGCCACAAGAGATCACCAAAGTCAACCTCCAGTGTAAAGGTTCTACCTCCTAGGGCAACACCTCAAGATAGAGAAATAAGTCATTGGTTTAAGAGAGAAGCCCTCCACAGGATGCTCCACCCTTGAATATGCTTATGGAGGATCAGCCCAATGTGGACTACAATGTCCTTTCTCATCTAAGAAATTTTTCATCTAAGCTAAGCATATACGATGTCCTTGTCTTATCTAAAGAGAAGAGGGAATCATTAATCAAAGCTCTCCTTGATCCTAAAATATGCTTTGCTTAGCATACCGCTATTGGTAAGAAGGCACATTACTCCAAAGAAGCTCAGAGGTTCACTTTCATGAAGACCACTGGGGATATGAGCACAACCATCCCTCTACATCATTGACATGGGCGATTCAAAAGTTCTCTATCCGTGCATCGTGAACATTATGAGTCTAAAGACCCTTTCCTATTTGAGGATCGACATCTCCACACTCCGAGGAGATTGGATGATATTTGGAGGATTTAATGAACAAGGTGAGTGGGCTTTAGGTTCTACAGTGTTACATTTGGAGATAGGTGAATGGAAGACTGAAGCCAAGTTTTATATTATTGATTCAAATACTTTGTTCACTGCTTTGCTTGGTAGGCTTGGATACATCAGAACAAGATGATTCTATCCTCACTCCATCAGTGCATCAAGTTCAGAAATGATGGGATTGAGTACTATATCAAAGGTGATGAAAATCCATTTTCAGTTAGAGAGGTTGAGATTTATGAGGATGCTACCTACTATCTTCCTTAAAACACCCTTTCTCGTGAGCTTGGACAAAACTCAAATTCAAATTCAAAAGAAAAAAGAAAATGAAGCAAAAGAAAAAGAAAAAGGAAAGAAAAATGAAAATCCAAGTGAACAAGAAAGGAGAATTGAAGAAGAAGTGGAGTCGCATATCATATTCCACCCATAGTTCATTCCATCATATGGACATGTGGGTAGAATGACTCAACCTCCACCAGGCAGAGGCAGAGGTAGAAATAGAGGCAATTCCAGAGGTGGAAGACCCCATGGTTGGCCTTCAACCAACAGGGGTTATGTTTCAGTTCATAAGAGTACCCTTACTATTCACATAGATTTGGAATCCAGCTCAGAGGATGAGTCTCATGTGATTAGTATACCATCCAACCCCTCTCAGCGGGTTCCATAGGTGACTGATGAAAGATGAAGACCAAGCCTCCACAAAAGTATTCAATCAAATGCATGTAAAACTATCGATAGTAGAGAACCTTAGCTCTAACCTCACTTTCATCTCAAAAGTTAAAGGTTTAGTAGTTAAGCCCTAAGTCTTCCATGGATGCAAAAGTCAGAGATTCTTTTGGGTTCATCATCCTCAAGTCCTAAGTTGATGTAGAACGAGGAGGATTCATTTAAAGAATTAATGGAATTATCATTTGACTTTTACTTGCCTTGTGTTCATAATATTATAGTGTTTGGTTCTTCATACATGGTCCAGAATGTGTCGAGTATTTTGAAAAGCTATGGAACAACAGTGAGGCACAATCAAGATCGACTAGATTCTGACAAAGTGGGCCATGATGATGATTACTACTTAGTTATTACCAATCATTTGGAGTCTGATATGTTCTTTTCACACAACACCAACTCTTATGAGGATGTATGTTT
This sequence comes from Cymbidium sinense, assembly GCA_021442155.1. Classification (NCBI taxonomy): domain Eukaryota; kingdom Viridiplantae; phylum Streptophyta; class Magnoliopsida; order Asparagales; family Orchidaceae; genus Cymbidium; species Cymbidium sinense. The sequence goes on from CM038217.1 coordinate 200,508,113, forward strand.
AAAAGCCTCAGATGATCCAGATGATATCCAAATAAAGGATGCACCTCCAAAACTTGAAGAGAAGATTCATTCAATAATCGACAAGCTTAAAGAAATCAACCTCGAGACAGAAGAAAATTTACTCTCGACATACATCAATTCATTGCTGAATGAAGAAGAAACCAATGACTTAGTTAGGCTATTGATAAAGTTTAAAGACTACTTTGCATGGAGTTATGAAGAAATGCACGGATTATCTCCTGATGTAGCAGTCCACAAGCTAGCAATAGATCCTAGCCTAACCCTATTAAGCAAGCTCCTAGATGCATGCGATTAGAAATCGAACAACAGGTCTTTTCTGAAGTCAATAAATTGATCGATGTTGGTTTCATCAGGGAAGAAAAATATCCTACCTGGTTAGCCAGTATCATACCACTTAAGAAGAAGAATGGCCAAATTTGCATATGCATCGATTTCATGGACTTAAACAAGGCATATCCTAAAGATAATGTTTCTCTTCCTATACTAGAACTAATGACGGACATCGCCTCATCTCATGCAGTGTTCTTTTTTATGGATGGGTCATCTGGCTATAAATAAATCAAGATATCTCCTGAAGATGAAAGAAACATCGCTTTTCAAACCCCAATCAGAATCTTCTGTTATAGGGTCATGTCTTTAGACCTTAAAAATGCTGGTGCTACATACCAACGGGCAATGACTCAGATCTTCAATGAACTCATCCATCATCAAGTTGAGTACTATGTTGATGATCTAGTAGTCAAGAGCAGAGAAAAGGAAGACCACCTCTTTGACTTGAGAGTAGTTTTTGAATTATTAAGATAATATAACCTCAAAACGCATCCCTTGAAGTGTGCATTTGGAGTAGCTTCAAGAAAATTCCTTGGGTTTATTATTCGACACTAGGGAATATAAATAGATCCAGAAAAGATCAAAGCTATCTTAGAAATACTACCTATGTTTAACTAACTCATCCTTCCAAGGATGGATATATTTAAGATTTTATATCCAACCCATCGGGAGATGCAATCCATTCAGACTTATCAAAAGGATGCCAAGTTAAGTGGGATGACAAGTGTCGATGCCTTTGAAGATATCAAAAGATTTGGTGAAGCCATTTAGTAGCCCCTATCCCAAGCCACTCATCCTCTACACCGCATGTCTCTCGACTCTATTCCCAAGCCAATGATGAAGGAAAGGAGAATGCTCTTTACTACCTCAGCTGTCATCTGATCCATGCTGAAGTGAACTATCCACCTATTGAGAAACATTGCCTAGCTTTGATCTTTGCTTCCCAAAGTTGTGGTTAGAAGACCTTGAAGGTTTGGAGGAGAGTCACCTATGGGCGTGCCAGAATCTCGAGTTGTACAAGGCTAAAATAATTCAAGCTCACAACAAGCCGGTCTACCCTAGGTCTTTCCAAGTAGGAGAACTTGTGTTAGTCCTAAGGAGACTAATTATTTCCCGTCGAAAGATGGGAGGCAAGTTTCAACTCACTTAAGAAGGCCCCTATGTCATAGAAAAGGCCTACCAAGGAGGATCTTATCAGCTTATTGATTGTAAAGGGACACTAGATGCTTCCAATTAATGGGCTCTATTTGAAGAAATAATACCCATAAAATCATGTTTTAAAAGCAATTCCATCAATCAACAAAAATTTGATTCCCTTTCATCCAAATCATTCTCTTCTCAAGTGTTGTTATCATGTGAATCCATCAAGTGTTTAGTTTGGTAAGAATCCCCTAGAGGCATCTTATCCCTTTTCATAACACAAACATAATCTCCCAGTGCTATTAGAATAGGAGAGAGAAAACTCAAAGGCATCCTATTTCAACTAGCACAACCGAAGTATGTAAGAGTCAAGAAGGCATCCTTTGGAATTCTGCTACCATCCTGGCACCATTTCATCAAATTCCCCAACATGTTTTAAGGTGGGTGTAAGAGTCCCTAATACATCCCATTCCCTTTACAGCAACAACAACATAAATCTTGTCTCAAAATTTTGATGTGGGAGCAAGTCATGGCATCACTCATGCATCCTATTCCCTTTTACACATGCACAACAACAAACACAAATTTTTATCTCAAGCTATTTTGATGTGGGAGCAAGCCCCCTATGGCACTCACTCATTAGCTACTCTAGGTTGTCTACATACTACCTCGCTAGTATGATGTCACCCAGGTTTTGTTGGGGATGTGAGTCCCTCATTTTTTTCTCACTTGATCATTGAAAATAAATGAGCACCTTGTTAGTTTGGTAGTCTTCACTGCCCAACTAGTAAGCTATCTCATGTTGACTTTGTTTAAGAAGACGGAGTCCTTGCTTTCTTCTTGAACTAGCCATCATATACCAACTAGTTGAGAATATGAGTTGGGTAACCCCAGGCTCCTTTCCTCTTGATTACTTGAGTCGATATAAGTCTCCAAGTGGCATTCACCAATGTGCCTAGGTTGATAGCACTGTCGAGAAGACTATCTATGCTATGAGGAGAGTCCCAGCTTTCTTCCCAGTCGATTATTGTAAAGCGATAGCACCTTAGGTTGGTTGATGTTCACTATATGCTCATTGACTCCCAATGAGAGTACACCACTCTTGGCGATAAGTCCCCAGCTTTCTCCTGAGTTAATCAATACCCATTTTGATATACTAGCCATGTCATCTTCTCCGTGTGTTGGATCAAGCCTTTATGGCCCCATCACCACAATTTAGATGACATCCTTTAATGACCCCTATTTAGACACCACACTTTTTTAGATTGGACACCCCTTTCTTGATAGCCACCCCATGGTTGAAGAATTTCATGATGCAGATTCTCCTTGATTTAATAAGATATGTATCGATATGTTTCTTCCTTGATCCTTACAAACCTCCATGTTAAAACAAAATACATAAATAAATAAATTAATTTGCTTATGGATTAGGAATTCAAGCCCCAAAGGGCCCATTTCCCCGTGCATCCCATCTTTAGAGTGTCAAAAAAAACTCCCTAAAAAATTGCGACTACGAGTCAAGATAAATCCCTGTGGTGGTACTCACTCAGAGTCGTCAATCTATTTTCCACAAGAGTCCCCATCATCTCGCTTTGGAAGATATAAGTCTATTATGCATTCTTCCTAGCATGACTATTGCAAATCAATGGGCAGCCCTAGGTTGGGTCTGATTTGTTGCCCAAAGCAACCGATCTCCCCAGTGATATTTTATACAGGAAGATATGAGTCCCCGAGCTTTCTTCCCCTTAATTGATCATTACAAATCGAAAGGCACTCCTTTAGTTGAATAGTTCTCCCATCGGCCGAGAAGCTATTCCCTTTGGTTTAACAAATCTGAGATAGGTCTAGGCTGATATAAGCTCCTTCTCAGTATGATCCATCACTAACCAACGGAATCCATCAAAATAAATAAACTAAGATAATGAAATTAATTTGTGACTATCTTTGAGTTAGTTTAAGTCCCCCAACAACATTCAATTAGTCATCTAGTGGGATCTATTGCTTACCAACATCACCCAATGATTCCTTATTTTAGAAGATGTGAGTCCCCACGCTTTCTTCCTAACTTGACCATTGCACACCAAAAGGCACACCCCTTTAGTTGGATAGTCCTACCTTGTGGTGGGTAGATTACTCCCTTTGAATTGGTGAATCTGAGTTAGATTTAGGTCTCCATGGCCTCTGCTTAGTATAATCCATTGTAAACTAATGTCATTCATCATAATCAAAACAAATTAAAAATGAAATCTATCTTTGACTATCTTTGAGCTTATTTAAGTCCCCCAATGACATTCACTCAATAGTCAGCCCTAGGTCAGGTGGACATGTTACCTTGCTAATGTGTCACCCCAGCGTTCTTTTGAAGTGGAAGATATAAGTCTCCGAGCTTTCTTCCCTAAATTGATCATTGTACATCTAAAGGCATTCCCTTTGGTTGGATAGCCCTACTTTGGACTACCCCTTTGGATTGTAAATGTTGTAGATAGCCACCATGGTCCCTACCAAGAGACCCATCGCAAAACCAATTGTATTCATAATCAAAACAAATTAAAAATGAAATTAATCTTGACTATCTTTGAGTTGATTTAAGTCCCCCAGCGACATTCACTCAATAGTCAGCCTTAGGTTGGGTTTGATCTGTTGCCTTGCCAATAGATCACCCTAACAATTGGTCCCTACTTTGGAGGATATAAGTCTACTACGCTTTCTTCCTAATACATATGCTACACACTGAAAGGCATTCTCTTTGATTGGATGGCCCTACTTTGGACTACCCCTTTGGATTAGTAAATCTATTGTAGATCAAGACCGCCATGGTCCCTACTCAGTACAGTCCTTCGCAAACCAACAGGACCCACCTTAAAATCTAAAAATATAAAATAAACACAATAAAACAAACAACAAATTGAAACAAATTCAACCCACCTGCCCAACGGAACTTAACTAAACAAATCAAATTTCTCCCTAGCGAGACTCAAATCAAATCAAACCTCTCAACCCTCGGTGGATGACTTGAACCTGCTTCCCTAGAGGAAGGTTCACTCATTCTATCCCTAGTGGATTCCTCCTTCTCTCTTATGCCTTCGACATAGGTAGAGTCATATTACATTAAGCTTTGGATTCATTCTACACCATAGGTTAGGAGTAGATTGTCTCTATTAGTGCTTATGATCATTCGGTGTTGTTGATCATTTCAACATCAACACGCATGTATTCCTTGCCCACACCACACCCATTGTTGACCTCATTTTTAGGATGAGCTCTCAACCCCTCCATCTTAGGCATAGAATTTCTCTTAGACTTTAAGAGATCCTTAGTCTTAAGACACAACTAGTGATTAGGTGGACACTCAACCTAGCCCTAGAGACTTAGAAGAGTTAGCCATAAGAATAGGTTATGCCTTGGGGAAACTTTTCCTATAGTTTGAACCAAAATTCTCACTTCCTTCCTTCAAGTCAAACTTAAAGCAATTCTAGCTTAACTAATTTTCTCCAAACTCAAATCAATTCTACATGATTGAAATCCATGATTGAAACTCATGATTAAAATTCCAAGCACAAAATATTTCCTAAGTCCTTTGATTCCTTCTCATGGACTTAGCCAAAATCAAATAAAATCACTTCAAATTCATGAAATTTTCTCATAACTCATTTATATTCTCATTTATATTCACACATATATAAATGAAATATAACTTCAAATCAATCAAACTAAATACAACAATCAAATTCAAAGTTCAAAAATCTATCCTAAGTCACTTTGATTTTCTCTTAAGGACTTAACCTAGATCAAATCTAATAACTTCAAATCCTCAAAATTTTCTCATAACACATTTATATTCTCATTTATATTCACAAATATAAATGAAATATAAATTTAAAGAACCAAAACCAACTCCAAAAATCAAACTCAAAATCAATCAAAATTCAACCTAAGCCTTTCAAGTCAAAATCTTGAACTTAGCCAAATCAATTTCAAATCAAGTCAAATCCTTGATTTCTCTTCATGATTCTATCAATCCTACAATCATGAATCCAAATATAAATACAAACTTCAATCACCAAATCAAAACTCTATTCAACAAAATTAAACCCGACTCAAACTCATGTTCGCCCATTGAACTTGAAATTGTCAAATGAACCAAAACCCATTTGACTTAAAACCACTTGCAAATGGATTTATATTTCAATCATAAGTCCATATGTGAATTCAATCAAACTCAAATCAAGTTTTGACCAAGCCATTTGACCTACTTAGGCTCACTTGACCCAAAGTGACTTAAAGTATCCCTTATGAGCCAAATTCTAATCCTAACCAAATTAGATTGAACTAAGCCCACCTAAGTCTCTCATCATGAGATGATCAATTATCCAAATTAGGTCAAACTAAGTCAAACCTAAGAGTTGACCAAGTCAACACTTAGCCAAAATGAAATCCAACATAGCCAAAATCCACCATATGCCAAATTGATTGAAACTATTGATCTAAGTTCATTCATGACCAATGTTTGAACTTGATCATGTTAATATTTGAGCCTAACCTAGCCCAATTGGTCACTTGACCCAACTTGTCCTAAAAAGTCAAAATGTGTCAAACTTGATCTAAGCCAAATTCATTAAAACTAATGGGTCAAGTTCATTCCAAATCACTTGTCAAACTTGACTAAAGCCTCAATTGGCCAACTAGACCTAACCTAACCCAATTGACCATGAATCCAACTTGACCTAAAGGGTCAAATTGAGCCAAATTAAACCAAAATTGATTGGAAAAAAGATGCAATTCATTTCATATGACCAACCAAATAAACCAACCCATGAACTAACCCAAATAGGTCAAATGGGTCAAATTGGTCAACTTGGCCCATTTGACCTAAATGAACTAAATTGAACCAAATTCAAACCTAAACTAAATTGATTCAAACCAAAGCTACCAAAATATTTCAAATAGTCATATGAACTTGACCCAACCATTGGTTTGGCCCAATTTGACCATTTAGTCAACTTGATCCAAGTTGACCCATTTTGACCTAAATGGGTCAACATGAGCCAAATCATATCAAACCAACTCCAAATTCAATGAAATTTGGCCAAACTTATTTTCTCATCATACCAAATATGTCCAAACTAAAATCAAGGTCAAATGACCATTTTACCCGTAGGCCATAGGGTAATCCAAAATCAAAACCACTTGAAATTTGGTCAATTCCTTTTCATGGACACTTGGCATCCTTTTAGTGGACCGAAAGGTCACTAATGGACCTAGTGCACATGACCCAATGGGTTTGGGTCGTCCAAACCCAAAACTGACCATGTGCTTGAAAGTGGCTACATGGAATTCCACCTCCACTTGATTTGAGCACATGGGGAGTTCACCATTCCACTCCTCTGGCCAAACCGAACTCAAGGACACCCTAAACGGCCTAACAAACTCATGGCATAAGCTCAATTGCATCAAAATGGCAAGGACGCTTGTGGCCAGCTGATTGCCAAAGGGGGAGATATACTCCCCATAATTTGAATTCAATTCAATCCAATTATTGAGGAGACAGCCGAGAAGCCTTTCCAAGCCTCCCAAGCTCTCAAGAATTTAAGTTTCATTTTGATTTCACTAAACCAAAAATAAGGAGTTCAAGTGAAATCAAACTTACTCCACACCTCAAATCAAGCCACCTTCTTCAAGCTTCATTGACGATTAAGTCGAAGCCAAGCTTAATCCAAGTTCTCCAAGCAAGGGAGGACTTGATCAAACCCAGCTCAAGATAAAAGGGAGTTGGTCTCAGAAGCTTCTACCATTTCAAAGCTAAACTTCACCAAACCTTCGTCCACTAGACCTAAGCTTCTCCAAGGGAATCAGTCGGTGATCACCTCCAGGTATACCAAAACCAGCTTAAGTTCAATGTATGTTGGTCCTTTGTGAAGTGGATTTCAATCCTATATTGATCTAGCCATTAGATGTGCTTATCCTCATGCTTCGGTGGTGTTGGATAAATTTTAGCCTAATTTGAGCTCAATCAAGCTCGGATCTTGCCCTAGAACATGGACGGCTTCCATTACTCATAGGGAATTACAGAGATGAATCTCTAGATGTCCATCCACACATTTTGGATGGATGATCGAGATTAAAACATGTAGCACTCACAGATTTACCCTTTAGAACTTTGGCTTTAATTTCAGCTGTCTGATCCTTGATCAAAAGGCTGAGGAGAAAGTGCTTAGTGCCGCCGATGACGTGGCACTACGATGTGATAACTTTATTATCCAATCCCGCCACACCATGTGGAAAGTGCATGCTGCGTCAATGGCCCACGTGATGCCGACGAGATTAATAATATAATTAGGGATTATTTAATCTTTAATTAATCACTAAACCTTCCTAAATTCATATCCAAGTGTAGAAAAATCAGAAAAATATGAAATAAATTGCATTGGATAGATAATTAAATATAGAATGTTATAAAATTGATTTTAATGGATTCTAAACAGATTTATTTTTTGAATTTGGGTTTTATTGGGAACTTAATTAGGCTAATTACCCTCTGATTATTCCCTTAATTAATCTTAAACTTCTCATGTGTATTTAGTGGGATGACTTCCGCCTTCTCTAATTTTTTTGGGATTTATTAAGAGTTTAATTAGGTAATTGCTAGATTTATTCTTAATCACTCCCTTAATATAATTAAGCTTAATTAAGGGCATAATTAGTGGCCCTTTGATTGAGTTAATTAAGCTTTGATTAAGTGAATATGAGGTTTAAGGAATAATTTTGGAATACTCTCCTTAAGATATTCCTTAAACTCCCTTTTCTTCCTTAATCCAATCTTAATTAAGGGTTAATTCACTAATGACCCCCTTAATTAATTTCATAAAATTTTAAAACTTTCCAGAACCCAATTAATTTATCTTATGTAAATGCTTAGGTGTTCAAGAGCCTAAGTACAACTAATGAAATCAAAATCCAACTCACATGTGTGAGAGGGGTTATGAAATTACTTAAGTTAAACCCCTTAGTTTAAATAATCATTAATCATGAGCTAAATTACATTAGGCCCCTTTTTTTCTAGGTGCATTGCAAATTTAAATTTCTTGTGAGATTTTATGTCATTTCATTGGCTCATAATTATTTGGTTTGTTATATTAAGGTGGTCTAGGTAAGGGATAATTAATATGCTTAATTCATATCGTAACCTAACCAACGCATAAAATTGATCTAATCATCTAAAAGTTAAATTAAAACAACAAACATATGTGGGAATGGGTTAGAAATAGCAAACTTACCTCATATTTGTCAAATTAAATCAAACTCAAAACAAAATCAAACCTTCTTTAAAAATAATTTGATTTTCTTAAAGCTTTCTTATCTCATAAGATTATTTTTAGGAATTAATTAGGGTGAATGTGTTTACATGCTTCATCATTTTAGTTCCTTCCCAACATGCTAAATATGTATTCCATATGGATTTCATGCATTCATACTTTTTTAAAATATCAAATTGAAAATGAAATGTTTCTTTTATGTCAAATTGTATGTTTTGGCTAAAATAGAAATATGAGTGGCTATTATCACTATTAAATCCAAATTATTTTTCAAAAATATATGAATCAATTATCAAAATTGAAAGTGTGCTACTTATATTTATTTATAAGCTTGCATGTGAGCAAAATATAAGGATGTGCTTAGTGAAGTTTTTCTTCCCCCTTCTTTTAGTATTATTTTGAATAGGATTTGGTAAAGTGTTATAGTTCATTTGAAAAGAACCTAACACTTGCCTAATTCCATTTCATATTCATTCCTATGCTATTACTTAAGAAGGATATCTACACTTGTACATATAAATTGCATAAACAAAACAAACAAACAAATACAAACTTTTTGCATCTTTCTTTTCCATTCATTTCTTCTATACATGTGTTTGTATTTAAAGAAAGTGGTATATTAGTCTGGACAACCCCGGGGTTGCGAGGCTTTAAGAAAGCCTAAGTATTTTTTACACCTTACACCCCTGGTTAATAATGGCGCCGTGCTCACTTATACTTTTCATACATTCATGTGTGCATGTGAAAATGGATAAGAGAACATCTTTTCTACTTAATGAAAATCATGCTTCATAAAGCATTCCAATTTTATTAAGTAATTCACTTAGCATTCATCATAAAGTATGCTAAACATTCTCATTTGTATGTATAGATATGCTTAGGATTTATTCATATGCATGTTATACATGTTGGGAAAGAAATGAAGTGATGTGTGTTTTGTGATCTTAATTCACTTTACTTAATCTTAAAAATGCCTTTCTTTTTGGATAGGTTTGTTTAGAGTCGATCTAAAATTAGGATTAATTAAAACACATAATAAAACATTCACTAAACAAAACTAAACTTGAATCTACTTTAGAAGTTAATTAAGGTAGGGAAGGAAAGAGAAGTCATCTTCTCTTTTCCCTTCTCTTTACAACTTTGTAATTAAGTAGGATTCACTTAAACCAAATCAACAACAACAACAACAACAACAACAACAAGCCTTTATCCCACTAAGTGGGGTCTGCTATATGAATCCTTCATCACCATTGTGTCCTATTATGTGTCAATTTCTCATTTAATTCAAGTATACTAAGGTCATTTTTTATACATCTTAGCCAAATCTTTTTAGGTCTACCTCTACATATCTTAACATAAGGCAAATCTAATGCATCTACTCTAATGTCATCGATACGCTTTATGTGGCCAAACCATCTAAGGTGACTCTCTAATCTTATTACAATGTTACTCCAACTTTTTTCCAACATACTATTTCGATTTTATCTCTAAGAGTAAAGCCACTTATCCAAACATCATCATCTCTGTAACACTTAACTTAGTATTATGCTTTCTTTATTGGCCAACATTCGCACCATAAGTCATTGGTGTCTTACCACCATCTTATAAAATTTTCCCTTAAGTTTATGGAACTTTTCTATCACACAAAGCCGATGCATTCCTCCACTTCAACCATCCAACTTGATTTGTACTAATAACATCTCCATCTATTTCACCATCATTTTGAACAATAGAGTTTAAATATTCAATCGCCACTCTTATTAATGACTTGTTCACCTAATGTCACACTCCATATATTCGCTTTAGATCTACTTAAATGAAAACCTTTAGATTCTAATGTTGACCTCCATAATTCAAGTTTCTCTTGGACTCCTCTCTAGTCTTATCCACAAGAAGAATGTCATAGAAAAGCATACACCAAGGTACATCTTCAAAATGCCTAGTAAAATATCCATAATCAAGAAAAAAAAGATAAGGGCTTAAAGCGATTTTGATGTAATCCAATTGAAATGGAAAAATATTTTGTCAATCCTCCTTGTGTTTGGACACAAGTAACAGCTCTAGTATACATATCAATGACTTGAATATAACCAATATTAACTCCTTTCTATTCTAGAACTCTCCAAAGAACATCTCTTGAAACTTTATCATAATTTTCTCTAAATCAATAAATATCATATGTAAATACTCCTTACTTTCTCTATACTTCTCCATCAAACCTCTTAACAAATGTATAGCATCCATAGTAGATCTACATGTCATGAAACCAAACTGAATGTGTGAAACTTTTGTATCACATCATAACCTATGCTTAATTACTCTCTCCCAGAATTTTAATGTATGGCACATTAACTTAATTCCTCTATAATTTGCACACTCTTGTGCACCTTTATTCTTAAATATAGGAACCAACAAACTCTTTCTCCACTCATCGGCATTTTTTAGTCTTTAAAATAACATTAAAAGATTTCTAAGCCAAGAAATTCCTTGGTCTCCTAAACATTTCCACACTTCTATTGAATATCATCGTCCTACCGCTTACACATTTCTCTTAAAGCTTCTCTAACTTCAGATTTACTAATATGACAATAAAAATAAAATTCTCTTTTTTTGTTTAGGGTATTAAGGTTGTTAAAATCAATCGTACATTCAGATCATTCATTAAAAAGTTTATCAAAATATCTCATACACCTATTTTCAATATCCTTTTCTAAGAAAAGCACTTTATTATCTTCATCCTTAATACACCTTACTTAAACTAGGTCTTTACTTCTCCTGTCTCTTTGGTCAGCAAACTTATTCATACATCTTTCACCTTCTTTGGTATCTAATCTATTATATAAATTACTAAAAGCTAAATTTTTTTTGCATCATATAGGACATAAACCAAATCAAAATTACAAAATAAAATCAACGCAAATTAGTAAAATAACTTAAATGAAATCATCCTCTAAGTTGAACACTTTCACACTTAGAAAATACAAACCCTAAAGCCATAGTTCAGCATACCACACAAACCTTTTAAAGCACAAACATTAGACTAAGTCGCCACTTCTAGCTTTAGGATAGGGAAGTGCATGATTTGATGTTTGCTTTTTGTTTTATAATATGTCTGGATGTTAGGGTGAATGTGAGTAGAATGACTGGTAGGATGATTTAGTCTAGTCATTATTTTCTGCAAGAATTGTGCTTAAGGGGCGCTGTAATAAAAATATAACTGCTTTCGCTGTGCAGGTGCTTATACCCATAAGCATAATCCTATAGGAAAGGTCAACTTGGTTACCCATGTGTGGGGTGCTAAGTCCAATATACATGCTTGGAATTTGTATAGTTTATTTAGTTAATCTCTATTTTGTAGGCGTTAGTTAGACTTTATTTTTCCTTTTCATGTAAATTTAGCAAATTAGGATTTTTGGAATGATTGTTTTGGGGGATTAGGATGAGCATTGGTCATAAGATCTCATCTTATGCACCATGTGAAGCCTTTGAGCAACCACATTCCAACCATCCAATAACCAAAAGAAGAAAGAAGAAAGAAGAAAAGAAGAATGAAGACCCCATAACATGAATTTCTTTTGCAATTCATTGTATAAGGAAGTAGATCTACCCAATTTGTTTTCAGGTTTATGCGGTGGTGCCTGACCACACTTGGCCTTTTATTCTTTTGTGATTAGCTTTATAAAATGTGTGATATTTTATTTAGCTTGCGCATAAAAATGACATTCTTTTCCTAGTTTCTTCCTTGCTTGATGTATGGCTTGGATGTGGATTAAGCTTTTAGGAAAAAATAAATCTTCAACCAAATTCATCAACTCAAAATTAAAAATAAAGAACTCATAACCTCATTTAAAGCCTAAGTTAAAAAATCAAGACAAAAGAATTAGCAACCTCTTAGCTGGATGAGTATTTCTTTTATAACATCATGCATAAAAAGCATCTTATTTCCATCTTGATTGGAGGGCTTCCATCTTTGTCAGAGAAACTTGGCTTGACCTTTGAGAGCTATGGTGGAAACACACCTCCTCCCTTCTCACTGATTTTGGCCCATAATCTCATTTCTCAAGCATTAGGCATATGAATCCTATAAGCCTGAGTTAAATGATTGTCCAAAATGAAAAAATAAAATGTAATATGATTTGCATTAGATTTAAGTCATTTGTCATGCCCTTACATGATCTAGTCTCTTAGGGAGTGAGTTTATGGACTTAGCCTCTTTCTAAATAAATAACAGCCTAGCTATCTTACATAAAACATATGACTTTAAGGTTGCTTTTCCCTTTGCGAGCCCTAAGCATAAATCCTCACTTCTTAGGAATTTTCATGACCTTGTATCATGGAATTATAAGTCCTAAATTTCTAATGAAAAATTAACTCAAACAAATTACTTCAATTTCAAAAATATAAAGCCCAACCATAGGGTAGTTTGGGATGCTTACTAGGCTTCCTAGTATCTTAACCATCCCCTACTTATTTTCATTTGGCTTCAATAAGAACTCCCTCCTCTTGATCGATCCCACTTGATTTTTTAAAAATAAACTAATCAATTGATAGTCCCAACCTATTGAAATCTTTGGAGATAAAGATCATTTATCTTAATCGAGAGTATTCCTAAGTAATCATATTCCTTAGAATGTAATTAATTATGGGGGCTTGCCCCTATAGGGAACTTAATGAACCCGAGTTAAAATAAGCCCTGCTTTACTTTTCCATGTAAAATAGGGGAAGAATATCCAGTACATCATCCCGCAGACCCATAAGCCCTTAGGAGTCCTTTAAGGTGATTAGGTCCATTGTAGGGTGGTGACTTCTATCCTTCGAGATAGTATACCTTTTCCTCGATGTCGTACCTAATCACCCTAATAAGTACACTTGTGATTCTATGTGGTGTCCATCTAAAGAAAGAAGCAATTATCATCATATTGAATTTTCCCTCTCTTCTTTACCTTTCTTTCTTTTTGTCTTCATCTTTCTTTTTGAGAGGGATGAAGATAAGAAGAGAGAATAAAAAAGGATGAAAAGGGAGGAGATTGATTGATGATGGTGAGTGCGATGCAATATTATTTTTTCACCCACAACTGCATTCAAAAGCACTAAGATCAACAAATTTGGAAGATCCATAGATTGGAGATACTCCACCATCTACTACCCTAGAGCAAATGGCCTAGCAGAAGCATTCAACAAAACTCTCATCTAGATACTAAAGAAGACACTTGATGATAATAAATGACAGTGGCATGAACAGTTGGTTGAAGCCTTGTGGGCCTACCGCACCACATATAGAACTCCAACTCAATCTACCCTGTTTTGCTTAGTGTATGGGTATGAAGTCATTCTACCCTTAGAAGTTCAACTCCCATCACTAACGATAGCATTGGGTAGCAAAATCACTACAGAGCATAATGCAAAGTTGCGGTTAGAAGAGCTCAAAGGTTTGGAGGAGAGACATGGGCTGCAGAACCTCGAAGTTATACAAAGCCAAAAGCTCATAACATGTTGGTCCACCATAGGTCTTTTCAAGTAGGAGAACTTTAAGTCCTAAGGAGACCAATTGTTGCCCGTCGAAAGATGGGAGGCAAGTTTGAACTCACTTGGGAAGGCTCCTATGTCATAGAGAAAGCCTTCCAAGGAGGATCTTATTAGCTTATTGATTGTAAAGGGGAACACCCGATGCTTTCAATTAATGGGCTCTATTTGAAGAAATACTACCCATAAAAATATGTTTGAAAATAATTATCATCAAAAGAATAAAATTTCATTCCAATTCTTTAAAAATCTTCTCTTCATTCGAAGTGTTATCTGTTTGTCTTGTGAATCTGCCATAATGTGTTTAAGATAGGTGTGAGAGAACCCAAGAGGCATCATATCCCTCTTTCACAACACAAACACAATCTAACACAATTCCCCGATGCTACTAGAATAAGTGTGACATAACCCAAGAGGAATCCTATTTCCATTAGCACAACTAACTTAGGTGTAAGAGAGCGGCATCCTTTCTTGGTGGGAATCCCAGCTGCCAACTGTGGCATCATTTCACCAAATTCCTCAAGCGTGTTTAGGGCAGGTGTAAGAGAACCCAAGCGACGTCCTATACCCTTTAACAAAAGCACAAAAAATAAACACATATCTTTGGTCTCGAGCTATTTTGATGTGGGAGCAAACTCCTTGAGGTACTCACTCATTAGCTGCTCTGGGTCGGGTCTACATGTTACCTTGCTAATATATCACCCCAGTGGTCAGTTGTTTGGCGGATGTGAGTCCCCGCACTTTCTTCCTAGCTTGACCATTGTAAACTGATGAGCACCTTGTTAGTTTGGTAGGCCTCACTGCGCAGTCAATAAGCTACCTCATGTTGACTTTGTTCAAGAAGATGTGAGTCCCCAAGCTTTCTTCTTGAACTAGCCATAATCAAACTATCAGTATATTTGAGGCTTAGGGTAAGTTCCCCTAGAGGCTCCTTTTATCTTGACTACTTTTGAGTTGATATAAGTCCTGGTATTCACTCGAGTTGTCTTAGTTGGCACCCATCAAGCCAAAAATATCCCTCTGCTCCAATGGAGGATGTGATACCCTGAGCTTTCTTCCTAGGCTGATTGTTATAAACTGATGGGCACCTTAGGTTGGTTGATGTTCACTATGCTGATAGCAACTCACCCAGTGGATACACCACTCTTGGTAGTTGTGAGTTCCTGCACTTTCTCCCTGAGTTGGCTACAGAATACCAATTGCAAATCATCTTCTCCATGGTTTTGGTTCAAGCCCTTAGTGGCCCCTTTTCCTGCAGGCACTCTGTTGGGATCACATCCGTTGAACCCCATTTAGACACCACCTGGGTTACTTTTGGATTGGACATTCCCCCTTTACTAGTAGTCACCCCTGTGGTTGGAGAATTTGTTCGATCCAGATTCTCCCTTGGTTCAAATCAGAGAGGTCAGGCTTTTCTGATGATCCCTCACAAACCAACAGGCTCCACGATAAATAAACAAACAAACAAAACAAATAAATTAATTTTCTTGTGGATTAGAAATTTAATCCCCCAAATGGCCCATTTTCCCAGGCAGGCTTCCTATCTTTAGGGCAGTGTTAGCAGAACTCCCTATAGGAATTGTCTGACTACCTGAGTTGAGATAAGTCACCGGGTTGGCACTCTTTCCGTAGTCACCCCTATGTCAGGTTCAATCTGTTAACCACAAACAGGTTACCCCGATGGTCATTTCACTTTAGAGGATGTAAGTCTACTACGCATTCTTTCAAGCATGAATGTCAAACCGACTCAAAGACTTGGGTCGACACATGTTACCTTGTTAATGTGTCACTCCAGTGGTCTTTTTGAAGTGGAAGATGTGAGTCCCCAAGCTTTCTTCCCTAAATTAGTCGCTCCAAACTGAAAGGAACCCCTTTGGTTGGATAGTTATCCCCTCGACTAGGAAGCTACTCCCTTTAGATTGACAAATCTAAGCTAAACCAAGGCCTACACGACCCCTACTCAGTGCAGTCCATTACAAACTGATGAGATCCATCAAAAAAAGATAAAAAATAAAATTAATCTTGAATATCTTTGAGTTTGTTTAAGTCCCCTAGAGGCATTCACTCAATAGTCAGCCCTAGGTCAGGTTCAATCTGTTTCTTTGCCAACTGTCACCCCAACAACTGATCTCTACTTTAAAGGATATAAGTCTACTACGCTTTCTTCCTAGTATATACCACAAGCGGCATCCCTTTGGTTGGTTGGTCCTACTATGTGGTTGGTAGACTACCCCTTTGATTGGTAAATGAGGGATCATCGACATGGCTCACGGTCCATCGTAAACCAACAGGGTCCATCTCAAAATCCAAAATTTTAAAACAACATGAAATAAATCCAATCAATCTCCCCGAGTGGAGTCAAATTCAATAATAAAAAACCAAATAATCAAATCAATCTATTTCTCCTTAGTGAGATGGAAGTCTTTCTAGATCCCCCAGTGGATCTAGAATTCTAATCCCTCAATGGATTTCACAACCTCTCCTCCCTAGTAGATGACTTGAACTTGCTCCACCAGTGGAGAGTTCACTTTCTATCCCCAGTGGAGTTGAAACAAACACAACTAAAAAATCAAACAAATCAAATTAATTTCTCTCCCCAGTGAGACTCAACTCAAATCAAACCTCTCATCCCCCAATGGATGACTTGAACCTCTTTTCCTAGTGGAAGGTTCACATACTCAGTCCCTAGTGGATTCCTCCTTCACTCTCTTATGTCTTTGACATGAGTGGAGTCACATTGCACTAAGCTCTTGATTCCTTCTACACCTGGGTTGAGTAGATCATTTTTAGTGATTGTGATCGCTCTGTTGTTGATCGCTCTCCACACCAATATTTATGCCTTATCACACCACACCACTACCCTTTGTTGGCCTCATTTTTAGAATGAACTCTTAACCCCTCCATCTCAGACATAGGACCTCTATTAGACACTAAGAGTTCCTTAGTATTAAGACACTTCTAGTGATTAGGTGAAAACTTAACCTAACCCTAGAGACTTAGAAGAGTTAGCCATAGGAATAGGTTATGCCTTAGGGGTGTTTGACAAATTTGTCTACCCTATAGTTAAACCAAATCATCACTTCCTTATTTCAAGTCAAACTCCAAATTCAAATCAACCTCAAACTCAAATCAACTTCCCCAAACCAAATGTAAATTAATTCCAATGGATTTTCAAATCATGAATCAATTCCAAATAATTGAGACCCATGATTGAATTCCAAATTCTAAAATCTTTCCTATGTCACTTTGATTCCATCTTATGGACTTAGCTCAAATCAAATTCAAATCACTTCAAATTCAAGAAATTTTCATAACCATTTATATTCTCATTTATATTCACAAATATAAATGAAATATAAATTCAAATAACCAAAACCAAATCGAAAACTCAATTCCAAATTCAAAAATCTTTCCTAAGTCACTTTGATTCCATCTTATGTACTTAGCTCAAATCAAATTCAAATCACTTTAAATTCAAGAAATTTTCTCATAACCCATTTATATTCACAAATATAAATGAAATATAAATTCAAATAACCAAAACTAAATCCAAAACTCAATTCCAAGTTTAAAAATCCTTCCTAAGTCCCTTTGATTCCATCTTATGGACTTAGCTCAAATCAAATTCAAATCAATTACAAATTCAAGAAATTTTCTCATAACCCATTTATATTCTCATTTATATTCATAAATATAAATGAAATATAAATTCAAATGCCCAAAACCAAATTCAAAACTCAAATCCAAATTCAACCAAAATCCAACCTGAGCCTTTCAAGTCAAATTCTTGAACTTAGCCAAATCAAACTCAAATCAAGCCAAACCCTTGATTTTTCTTCATGATTCAATCAATCCTTTAATCATGAAACCAAATATAAACATAAACTTCAATTATCAAACCAAAACTAAATTCAGAAATCAAACCCAAGTCAAACTCATGTTCACCCTTTGAACTTGAAATTGTTAAATGAATCAAAACTCATTTGACTCCAAATCACTTGCAAATGGATTTATATTTCAATCATAAGTCCATATATGAGTTCAACCAAACTTGAATCAAGCCTTGATCAAGTCAATTGACCCACTTAGGCTCACTTGACCAAAGTGACCTAAAGTACCTTTTTGAGCCAAATTCTAATCCTACCCAAATTGGATTGAACTAAGCCCACCTAAGCCTCACATTGTGAGCAACAATCATCATGAGATGATCTATCACTCAAATTAGGTCAAACCAAGTCAAACCTAAGGATTGACCAGGTCAACACTTAGCCAAAATGAAACCTAAGCTAGCCAAAATCCACCATAGACTAATTTAATTGAAACCATTGATCAAAACTAATTCATGATCAATGTATGAACTTGACCAAGTCATCATTTGAGCCTAACCTAGCCTAATTGACTACTTGACCCAAGTTGACCCAACTTGACCTAAAAAGTCAAAATGTGTCAAATCTTGATCTAAGCCAAATTGATTGTAACCAGTGGGTCAAATTCATTCTAAA
Source organism: Cymbidium sinense (assembly GCA_021442155.1). Classification (NCBI taxonomy): domain Eukaryota; kingdom Viridiplantae; phylum Streptophyta; class Magnoliopsida; order Asparagales; family Orchidaceae; genus Cymbidium; species Cymbidium sinense. Next base: position 200,526,942 of record CM038217.1, read on the forward strand.
TCACTTGGTGAACTTAACCAAAACCTTAATTAGCCAACTAGACCCAACCAAGCCCAATTGACCATGAACCCAGCTTGACCTAAAAGGTCAAATTGAGCAAAAATCTAACCAAACAAAAATTGATTTAAACCAAAGCTTGCAAAATATTTCAAATGACTAACCAAATCTAATCCAACCCATGACCAAACCTACTACAAAATCAAATGGTCAACTTGACCCATTTGACCTAAATGAAATCAAATGAACCAAAATTGAATATAAACCAAATTAAACCAAACAGATGATGCCAACACATTTCAAATGGTCATATGAACTTGACCCAACCCTTGGTTTGACCCAAATTGACCAATTGATCAACTTGACCCAAGTTATTTTGACCTAAATGGGTCAACATGAGCCAAATGACATCAAATCAACTCCAAATTCATTGAAATTTAGACCAACCTAATTTTAAATATTCTAAATTTGTCCAAAGTGAAATCAAAGCCAAATGACCATTTAACCCCTAGGTCAAGGGGTAACCTAAGGCCAATTTCACTTAGAATTTGATCATATCCTTTTCATGGCCACTTGACACCCTCTTAGTGGACCAAGTGGACACTAGTGAGTGTGGTGCACATGACTCGATGGGTTTGGATCAACCTAACCCAACCCAAACTCAGAACTGACCACCCCACTCAAAATAAGCACATGGGATCACCTCCTACACTCTCTTTGGCACATGGAAACTTCACCACTACCTCCCTCTGCCAAAATTGAACCATGTGCCACCTCAGACAGCCAAAACAACTCACTCAAGGTGATTAAATTGATCAAAATGGCATCTTCACTCTCGATCATCTGATCCTTCTAGGGGGAGATATACTCCCTCTAATTTCATTTCATTTGCATGGACTCACATTCGATTGAAGCATAGGAACTCAGAGGAAGCAATTCCATGCTACCCCAAAGTCTACCAAGCTACTTTGATTTCTCCATTCTCGATTTTCTTAAGCCAAAAATAGGGGAGCTCAAGAATTTTCCAACTCATCCATCACTCAATTTCAGCTCAATTCCTCCTTCAAGCACCTTGAGGGGACCCAATCGAGCTCACCCAACTCTTCTTACAAGTGTTCAAGCCACGAGAAGAGGGGTCTAGACCAAGGCCGCAAGCATTTGAAGAGGATTTTGGTCAATAGGAAGATCTACTCAACCTCAACCCTCAAATCTTCAACAGGGTTTCAACTCCACTAGACGAAGCTACCTCAAATTGGGAGCACTTGATAGCCTCCGGCGATGTACTATCCAAAACTGAGCTTGCATTGAATTTTCTTTGGTCCTTTGTGAAAGAAAGTTTCACCCCAAGTGATTTCCACCGTTTGATCTTCATCTCCTTGCATGATGATGGTGTGGGTTCAATTTTTGCTCAATCCGACCTCAATCGAGCTCGGATCAAGCCCTAAAGGATGAACAGTTGCCCTCTCCCGCAGGTGAGCTCTGGGATGAATCACAGATCATCCATCTCATGTGTTTTGGATGTACGGTCTTGATTAATCTACCCTAAATCATCTGATTAATCCCTTTAATACTGTGGGCCTGATCTTGACCATCCGATCTTTGATCGGATGGTCCAAGGGAAAGTGCATAGCACCACTGATTAACTGTGTAGCCGATGTGATAACTTAAGTGATGAATCACGTCACGCCATGTGGAAAGCGCAGGCTACGTCAACGTCCACATGGCGCCGATGGGATTAGTTACATAATTATGGGATTTAATTAAGTTTTAATCACAGAAACTTCAAAAGCACATAACTAAATATAGAAAAATCAGAAAAAAATACAAACTCAAATGCATTTTCAAGGTATTTCAAAGGGGAATAATATAAAATTAAGTTTAATTGCTTTTGAACAGTAAATGTTTTGTAATTTGGGTTTTATTAGGAATGTAATCATGTTAATTACTCTCTAATTATTCCATTGATTAATTCCAAACTTTTCATGTAGGTTTAGTGGGATGACTTCTGCCTCCCCTAATTTTTTAGGAATTTATTAATGGTTAAATTAGGGTGATTGCTTGATTCACTCTTAATTACTCTTTCAATTAATTAAATGATTAATTAACCTATTAAATAGTGATAAATTCAATTAATTAAGTTTTAATTACCTTAGAATAAAGGAATAGACTTGGGGAATGAGATTAGAGTTCTCTCAAATCTTTTCCCTAAGTTTTTTCATTTGGATAAAAATCTAATTAAGGTGCAAATTAATGGTTTAATCACTTAATTAAATGGCTTAATTAATCAAAATTTTAAAATCAAATCAATCTAAATTTAATCAATTCCTTCTTGGGTAGATACTTAGGTGTTCAATAACCTAAGTAGCTTAAGGAAATCATATCTAACCCATATGTGTGGGAAGGGTTATGAAAGTACTTAAATTAAACCCTTTAGCTTAATTAATCATTAATTGTGAGCCAAATGCATTAGGCCCCTTTCTTTCTTAGGTGCATTACCGATTTAAATTTCTTGTGATTTTATGTCATACATTGGCTCATAATTATTTGGTTAAATATATTAAAGTGGTATAGGTAAGGGGTAATTAATGGACTTAATGTACACCTTAATCTAAACCAAATATAAAATCAATCTAATGGTTCTAAAATTAAATTAAAACAACATACACTTGTGGGAGATGGGTTAGGACCAGCAAACTTTTTTAAATTTCCTAAATTCAAATCAATCTCAAAACAAAACTAAAAATTTCTTTAAACAATTTTGATTCACTTTAAATAATCTTACTCCATAGATTATCTTTAGGAATTAATTAGGGTGAATGAATTTACATATTTTCATCACTTTATTTTCTTCTTAGCATGCTAAAAGTGTATGTCATCATGCATTCATATCTTTTGAAAAATCAAATTAAAATGAAATGTTTCTTTCATGTCAAATTGCATGTTTTGGCTAAAGTAAGAATATGAATGATTATTATCATTACTAAATCTAAAATTATTTTCAAAACTTATAAATCAAACATTACAACTAAAAGGTATGCTACTTATAATTATTTATAAGCTTGCATGGGAGTATAATATAAGGTGCATTATGTGACTTTCCTTCTCTTCTCTTTTAACAGAGTTTTGAATAGGATTTGCAAAGTGTGTAGTTCATTTGAAAAGAACACAACACTTACTTAAATTCATTCCTATTCACTCCTATGTTATCAATTAAGAAGGATATTCATACACACATAAATTAAACAACCAACAAATTAAACAAACATAAACTTTTGCATGACTCTTTTTCCATTCATTTCTTTTGTACATGCACATGTATTTAAGAAAAGTGGTATATTAACTGACATCCGAGGTTGAGGCTTTAATTAGCAAGTAGGTCTTGTACCTTACACCCCGGTGTAGAAAACAATGGTGTCATACTCACTTATGTCTTTCATACATGTAAATGTGCATATGAATAATGGATAAAAGAATCCCTTTTTCTACTTAATAAAATCATGCATCATAAAAAACATCCAAATTTCTTAAACAAACTCTCTTAGCATTCATCATCAAGGTGTGCTAAACATTTCCATTTGCATGTATAGATATGCTTAGGATCCATCCATATGCATGTTACACATGTTGGAAATAAATGAAGTGTTGTGTGTTTTGTGATAGTTATTCACTTTACTTAATCTTAAAATGCCTTTTATTTTTGAATAGGTTTGTTAAGGGAAAATATAAACTTAGTATTAATTAAAACACATAATAAAACATTCACTAAACAAAAATCTTTAATGAATCTACCTTAGAAATTACTTAAGGTATGAAGGAAAGAGAAGTTCTCTTCTCTTTTCATCTCTTTACAACACTTAGTGATTAACTATAAGTTCACTCAAACCAAAATAAATCATCAAATAAAATCAACCAAATCAGCTAAACCACTTAAATGAAACCATCCTCTAAGTTGAACATTTTCATACTTAAAAATTTTAAACCTTAAAGCCTAGCTAAGACATACCACACAAATCTTAAATGGCCCACACATTAGGCTAAGTCAACATTTCTAGCTTTAGGTTTGGGCGGTGCATGGTTTGATGTTTGTTTTTATTTTATGATGTAATATTTTAATCTGGATATTAGGGTGTATATGTGTAGACTAAATGTTAGGGCTATCTTAGTCTAACCATTATCTTCTATAGGGGATTGTTCTTAATGGGTGATGTAATATATATACTTTTGCTGTGCAGATTGCTTATACCCCTAAGCATAATCCAAAATAGGCCAGGTGAACTTGGTTACCCATGTGTGTGGTACGAAGTCCAATTTATTCATATACATGCTTGGGAATATGTTGTTTGTTTAGCTAAACTCTATTTTGCAAGTTTTAGTTAGATTTCCTTTTTCCCATTTTCATGTAATTTTATAATTATGATTTGGAATGATTGTTTTGGGGATTAGGATGAACATTATAAGACTATAATGTACCATGTGAAGCCTTGGAGCAACCACATTCCAGCCAACCAAAAGAAGAAAGAAGAAAGAAAAAAGAAGAAGAAAGAAGAAATGAAGAATGAAGACCCCCATAATAATGAATTCCTTCTTGATTGTAATTTATTCATTTGTAATCTGAGTTATGTAAGGGTAGAGCTTAGCTACCCAATTTGTTTTCCAGTTTGTGTGATGGAGCCTGACCACAAATGGTCTCTTATTCTTTTGCGCTAGCTTTATAAATTATTTTATGTTTGTTTAACTTGTGCACTAAGATGGCATGTTTTTCTAGTTTCTTCCTTACTTTGATCTATGGCCTGGATGACGATTAGACTCTTAAGAAAATAATTTTTCTATCCAACTAATCAATTCAAACTAAAATAAATAACTCATAACCTCACCTAGAGCCTAGGTTATAAATAAGATAAAAGATTTAGCAACCTCTTAGTTGGAAGTTGTATTTTCTTTCTCACATCATGCATAAAAAGCATATTATTTCACTCTTGATGAAGGGTTTCCACCCGTGCCAGGGAACTTGGCTTGCCCTTTGAGAGCCATGGTGGAAACACACCTACTTTCTTGCTGATTTTGGCCCATAATCTAATTTCTCATGCATTAGGCATATGAATCCTATAAGCCTGTGTCAAATGAATTATCCAAAAATAAAAATAAAATGTAACAAAATTTGCGTTAGATTCAAGTCAATTAAATAATGCCCTACATGAACTATTCTCTTAGGGAGTGTGTTTAAGGACTTAGTCTCTTTCTAAATAAACAACATCTTAGCTATCTTGCAAAAGCATATGACTTGCCTACATGTATTTAAAACCATAGGAGGTGTTAGTTGGCCACCATCCCCAAAGTGTAAGTCTAATAATGGTTTATCCTCTCTGTGGAGGTAAACCAAATACTCATTTTTGCCATAGATTTAGGTCATGCTTTGGCCCTTGCCAAAGCTCCATAGATTTAAGTTCAGAGGTTGTTATTTCTCTTCGCAAGCTACAAGCATAAATTCTCACCTCTTAGGCATTTCCACAATCTTGTGTCATGAAATTATAAGTCCTAGATTTTTAACAAAAATTTAACTCAAATAAATAAATCACCTCAATTTCAAAAATATAAAGCCCAATCATAGGATAGTTTAGGATGCTTACTAGGCTTCCTATTATCACAAGCATCCCCTACTTATCTTTCTATTAGCTTCGATAATAACTCCCTCCTCTTGATCAACCCACTTGATCTTCCAAAAATAAACTAATTGATTGATAGTCCTATCTTTAAAATCTTTGGAGACCATGATCATTTACCATAATCGAGAGTATCCTAAGAAGTCCTATTCCTTAGAATATAATTAACTATGGGGGCTTGCCTCCATAGGAAACTTAACGAACCTGATTTAAAATAAGCCCTGCTTTACTTTTCCATGTAAAGTAAGGAAAGAATCTCAAGTACATACGAAGACCCATAGTCCTAAGGAGTCCTTATTGAGGTGATTAGGTCCATTATAGGGTGATGAATTCTATCTTTCAAGATAGTACACCTCTCCTCAATGTAATACCTAATCACCCTAATAAGAACATCTGCGGATCTACGTGGTGTCCCGATAAGGCATAATTTTCTTGTTTTCATTCCTCCTTTTCAAAAGAGGATAGATGAATATGAGAAAATAATGCACCACGGGTACATAGTAGAGATCCAGTAAAGTAAGTGGGGTGAGGGATTTGATGCCCTCATCCATCGATATAAGATGTCTACTAAAAGAAGAGCTAGCTGAAGTAGAAGTGCCACCGATGTAGTAATGGAATGGAGGCTTCTGGGTGGTTACTTTGGCTATCCTGTGCTAATGTGGGCTATTGTTATTGCTGTTGAGCTCCCAATTTTCCCAAGTTATCTTTGGGAACTAGCAAACCTTCCTTGATGTTGGAGGTTCGAGCTACCTCAGGCACCTGCAAGAAAAATTTCTTCATTTTTGACACAATCTTTTTAGAGGTTCAGGGATAAGGAGATATCTCAACCTTCTTTAGTTTTGAGAGGATCACAGGTATCCCCAAGGATTACCCTAATAGAACTGGATGGTTATTCCATAATGTATTCCATTGGGATAACTTTGATGCCTGTCTTATAGTTATGCTCAAGCTAATTCTTAAATGTAAAGCAATCCTCTAAAACATGGCCTAAAGACATGGTGAAAAGAGCAATACGTAACATTTCTCTTGCCCACTTCCTTTGGGTTTCTAGGCTCGAGTAGCCAATAATTAGGTTTCTTTAAGAGGTTCTTAAAGATTTTCTTGATTACCTCCCTCTTAAATGAATAAGGTTTATTTAGTTTATTCAAAAGAGTAGGTGGATGGTAGCTACTTGGTGGTGGGTATGTGTACCACTAATGCTATGAATATGGGTGAGGAGGAGGTGGTGAAGGCTGTGGAGGCTATTGTGGCGACCAGTAGGATGGCCTCGGTGGTGGTAGAGGAGGTGAAAGTGACAGCTGTGGAGCTCGAAGTCTCTCATACTGCTCTCTGGCCGGTTGCTTCCCCTTATCCAACACTGCTAATACCTCTAGCTTCTTCTCATAAGCTTTCTATGGCTTTGGCTTTGTTGATTGATCCAGAAAAGGCAACTGTTTGGCTTCTCCTTGTAAGCTAGTTGTCTTGTTGATTAGCTTCTCAAATATCTTGATGGTAAAACCTTTGAGCATGAAGACGGCCATGAATATTCTTTAGTATAATTTTAATGGCATGCTATTTAGATAGCTGTGGTTCACATTTCATACTCAAATTATGTCATCTGAGAATATAATCAATGAGGGACTTACTATAGTGTTGTTGAGCCACAACGAGATTTCCTACAGTCACCCTTTGCTGAGCTTCAACAAACCTCTTGATGAAGAGTTGCTCCAACTCAATAAAAATCTTCACTGAACTGTTGGAGAGTTCAGCATACCAATCAAAGGCTATGCCTGCTAAGCTGCTAATAAAAAGATGGAATAGTAATGCATCGGCTTGCCCTTAAGCGTTGCAATAAGCCTTCCCGAAGTGTGTTATGTCTTTGTCGGTTCCCCGCCATCGAAGCTCTTGAAAGAAGGTGGCACAAAACCCTTAGGATCGGATGCTATCAAATTCCTCTAGGTAGGGTCAGGAAATGATCCTCCTTGAGCTTATGCCAATGCTTCTCTCACTTGCTGCTCAACCATGATTTTAATGTCCTTTTCTTGTATGGAGGTACTATCAAATACCTTCCTATACAAGTGTTTCCTTTATTGGAGGTGAAGTATTGGCTTGATCCAAGACATGCAACCTTTGATCATTTATTTGCAATAGTAGGATGTCAGGCTTGTTAAAGTGCTAAAATTCATAGCAAGTCCTCAAGCCTCTTTCCCATCCTATCTATTTGTTCATCCTTTTGCTTTAATTATTGAAGGAGGTGTTGGGTCGAGTAGGCTGTATCTTCCTGCTCAGTCACAACACCTTCTAAATTTTGCTAATCATGAAGGAGAGAACCCCTTGTATCAACCATGTGTACTCCAGCTGAATCCTCCAATAAATCATCTCCATTAGGATCAAAACTGACTTTTTCATCCTCTAAATTATACCAGGCATACCCTAGAATTTCCTTCTTCTCAACCAGATACTGAGCTACAATGTCATCTAGGGATTGGTCCAACTGAACATGTATAAAAGATCGAGGCAAACCAGTAGTAGAATCATTATCATGAACAGAAAGACATCTAACCTCCCCTACTACTGGAGAACTAATGAGGACTACATCTTTGGAAGAAGATAAATGCTCACCTAGGGTGGATGGGTACTCCTAGGAGGATCTATGGCCATAGGGACAACTGAACTGTCTCCTCCTCCCTCTGTTGTTGCTATCTCCATAGTCTATTGTGGTGGTGGTGGTACAATGCTCTATGGTCATCATTTCCTCTTCACCACAACTAAGGTAGGAGGTCGAGCAAGAGAGCTCGGCCTCGCCTTAGTCAGCGGTGTAGATGGAATGGGATCTCTTGGTCATAGCCGGATCACCAATGGGGCTCTCTTTTCCTCGGATGCAGCCTTCATGGCTTTTACTAGAATTATTAATGATAGAACTTGTACTGGAGATGGTGGGTGTGGAGTAGAGTGGTGTGGCAGAGGCACCACACCTTCTCGAGCTCCTCTCACGTGGTGGGTAGTACCGTCCAATTAGAATGCTTGTGATGAAGTCATCGAGAAAATTGATGAGGGTTGAGGTTATTATGCTATACCTCGCTCTCTAAGCTAGTGGCAGTTTATACTGCCTCCCCCCTCTAATGTGCTCCCCCATCTCGTGGGGATGGTAATAAATAAATTGAGACTCTAATAATCATAAGCTCTACTCTCAGTAGAATTGGATCTAGGCGGCATATGACCATTTCCTATCTCTGATAGGAGCCTCATGTTATACTGCAGGTGGAGGTGAAACTAGGATCCTCTAATGTCCTCCTCTCCATCAGAACCAGAGAGAGGATGGAACTTGTTTTCTATGATCAAAGTGGAAATCATCCTAGGTAACTCCTCTACTGCTGCTTGAGAAACTGCCTCTAGCTCCTTGGCTATGCGGTCGTGATGCCGCTTGATCTTGCAGCATCGATTTTGGCATTGGTTCCTGCTAGGAGGGGCAACATGACAACTAGACCTAGCCTCGTAGGTGGGGGAGACTATCCCAGAAGATAAAGTAGCCTTCCCCGTGGAAGGAACCAACGAGTGGGTGCTAGCCCATATTGGGGCAGAAAGGGGAACCATTGAGCACACTAGCACTGGAACAGCAACTATTGTGGGAACTATCATAGCCTTCTTCTTCAGTGAGGGAAACTCTAAGTTAGATAGAATCTCAACTTGGATGATTGGTTTATGCCCGGTCACCACACTCTTGCTAACGGTTGTGAGGGTGGTCCCCTCACAAGTGATCCTAGCCCCCTCGAAACCTCAGCCAAAATGAATGAGGTGGGTGATGTCAGTCTATGGAAGGCTGGCCCGATCCACGGCCAAATCCATTCCAAAAGGAAAAGTAAACACGTACTTCTAAGCTACCATTTAAGCTAAACTGAACTGAAAGAAACTGACTGAAATTGGGTTGAACTTCTGCAATTTTGGAAAACAAACCCGAATCAAATTTCTGCTTTAATTTATTTTAAAATTTGAACTCACACTCAATAATTTGGATATGTTAAGTGGGGCTCTTTGAATTTGGAGAGATATTTTGAGTTTAGAATTGAAAAGGGGATTTTTTTGAATTTAGACACCATTTTCAACAAATTTGTGTATGTTGGAAATGGGTTCAAATATTTTGAAGAGATTGATGCTTCCATTGGTTCATATTTGATTTTTATTTTTTTATGTTGGAGGACCCTTTGTTAAAGTAAAGGGTCAATTGATTTTGTTTTGATTTGTGAGTTTGGAATTTACTCACTTAGCAAATTTGGGTATGCTTGGTGAGGTGTTTGAAAACAATTTTTTCTTTTGTTTGCTTGTTTGTGAATCATGTGAATTTGAAAATGGAATCTTTACTTAGCAAATTTAGGTATGCTAAATGAAGAATCCAAATGTTTTGTTTTTTTTGAAAAAAGTAACTTTACTTAGCAAATATGGGTATGCTAAATAAAGGATCCAAATGTGTTTTGTTTTTGATGATTTTTGAAAAGAGAATTCTTTACTTAGCAAAATTAGGTATGCTAAATAAAATATATCCAAATGTATTTTGTTTTGATGATTTTGAAAAGAGGATTCTTAGAAAATTTAGGTATGCTAAAGAAATCCAAATGTATTTTGTTTTGATTTTTGAAAAGATGATTCTTAGTAAATTTAGGTATGCTAAAGAAATCTTAATGTATTTCATTTTGATGATCTTGAAAACAGGATTCTTAGCAAATTTAGGTATGCTAAAGAAATCCAAATGTATTTTGTTTTGATTTTTTTGAATAGAGGATACTTTATTTAGCAAATTTAGGTATGCTAAATAAAGGATCCATGTGTGTTTTGATTTTTTTTTTATTATTATTTTTTTTTTAATTTTGAAAAGAGGATTCTTTACTTAGCAAATTTAGGTATGCTAAAAAGGATCCATGTGTGTTTTGTTTTGATGATTTTGAACTTTTAAAAATAAGAACTTTAGTTAGCAAATTAGTGTGTGCTAAATAAGGTTCAAATGTATTTTTGATTTTGATCTTTTGATTTTTGAAAAGAGGATCTTCACTTAGCAAATTTGGGTATGCTAAATGAAGAGTCCAAATGTGTTTTATTTTTTTTTATTTTTTTTTTTTTTGTGATTTTGATTTTGAAAAGAGGATCTTCACTTAGCAAATTTGGATATGCTAAATGAAAGATCCAAATGTTTTATTATTTTTGATTTTGAAAAGAGGATCTTCATTTAGCAAATTTTGTTATGCTAAATGAGGGATCCAAATGTTGTTTGATTTTGATTTTGAAAGAGGATCTTCACTTAGAAAATTTAGGTATGCTAAATGAAGGATCCAAATGTGTTTCAATTTTTTTTTTTTTTGAAAAGAGGATCTTTACTTACCAAATTTGGGTATGCTAAATGAAAGATCAAAATGTGTTTGAATTTTGAAAACATGATTGTTGATTTTGATTTTTGAAAAGATGATTGTTAATTTTGAAAAGTTGATTATTGATTTTGTTTTTGAAAAGAGGATTGTTGATTTTGTTTTGAGAATAAAATTTCATTCAATAAATTGAATGAGGACGTTCATTTGTGCTTTTTGAAAATATGATTTTGGATTTTATTTTTGAAAAGATGATTGTTAATTTTGTTTTGAAAATGAAATCTTCATTCAATAAATTGAATAAGGATGTTCACTTGTGCTTTTTGAAAAGAATGATTATTGATTGAAATCTTCATTTAATAAAATGAATGAGGATGTTCATTTGTGCCTTTCGAAAATATGATTCTTGAATTTGATTTTAAAAATAAAATCTTCGTTCAATAAATTGAATGAGGATGTTCATTTGTGCTCTTTTTTAAAGAATGATTGTTGATTTTGATTTTTGGAAAGATGGTTCTTGATTTTATTTTTGAAACGATGATTGTTGATTTTATTTTTGAAAAGATACATATAACAATCATAAAGATTGTTAGATCAGTTGATTTATGAAAATTTTTGTGCAAACATTTTATTATGTTGTGGGTGCAAAATATAAAGCGATCATCATCTCATATGTATCAAATCCCCTCCTCTTCCTCCTATCTCCTTCTTATCTTCATCCATCTCAGAAAGATGGATGAAAATAAAAAGAAAGGAAGAGAGAAGAAGGAAAATTTGATATGATGATGATTGCTTCTTTCTATAGATGGACACCACATAGAATCGCAAGTATACTTATTAGGGTGATCGAGTATGGCATCAAGGGAAAGGTGTACTATCTCGAAAGATAGAAATCACCACCCTACAATGGACATAATCACCTAAATAAGGACTCCTAAGTACTTATGTCGTGGGATGATACTAGAGATTCTTCCCACTTTTATGGAAAAGTAAAGCGGTTTATTTTTTTCGTTCATTAAGTTCCCTATGGCAAGCCCCATAGTTAATTACATCCTAAAGAATGAGATTCCTTAGAATACTCTGATTAAGATAAATGATCATTATCTCCAAAGATTTGGATGGACTATCAATTGATTGATTTATTTTTAGAAAGTCAAATGGGATTGATCAAGAGGAGAGAGTTCTTATCGAAGTCAAATGAAAAACAAGTAGGGGATGCTTAAGATACTTGGAAGCTTAGTAAGCATCCCAAACTACCCTATGGTTGGGCTTGATATTTTTGAAATTGAATTAATATATTTGAGTTGAATTTTTATTAGAAATATATGTCTTATAATTCCATAATACAAGGTTATTGAAATGCCTAAGAGGTGAGGATTTATGCTTAGGGCCCACAAAGAGAAAAGCAACCTCATAACCTAAATCTAGGGAGCTTTGGCGAGGGTCAAAAGCATGACCAAAATCTAAAGCTAAAATGGGTACTTGGTTTACCTCCACAAGAGAGGATAAATCAACACAACTTCTAGGTGGCACCCTAACTCCTCCTAATTTATGTAGAAAGTCTTATGCTTTATACAAGATAGCAAGAATTCATTTAGAAAGAGACTAAGTCCTTAAACTCACTCCGTAAGAGACTAGATCATGTAAGGGCATGACAAATGACCTAAATCTAATGCAAACTATATTACATTTTATTTTTATTTTTGGACAATCATTCTAGTTTTGGTTGTTTAAATTTATATTTCATTTATATATGTGAATATAAATGAGAAAATTCCATGAATTTGAATTGATTTGAACTTGATTTGAGCTAAGTTCATAAGAGGGAATCAAAGGACTTAGGAAATATTTAAAATTTGATCATGGATTTTGGATTTGATTTTGGGTTTAGTTTGATTTGAATTTTATTTCATTTTATATTGTGAATATAAATGAGAATATAAATGAGTTGTGAAAAAATTTTATGGGTTTGAATTGATTTTGGCTAAGTCCAAAAGAGGGAAATCAAAGTGAGTTAGGAAATAATTTGGAATTTGATTTGGATTGCAATCATTGGTTTCAATCATGGGTTTTATCATTTAAATTGAGTCATGATTTAAATCCTTGTTGATTCAAGGTTTGATTGAGTTAAGTTGATATGAGTTTGGAGTTTGACTTGAAAGAAGGAGGATTTGGTTCAAATATGGGATAGAAAACACCCTAAGGCATAACCTATTCTATGGACTCTTCTAAGTCTCTAGGGTTGGGTTGAGTGTCCCATCTTAAAGACTAGGAACTCTTAAAGTTTAAGAGAAATCTTATGCCTAGATGGAGGGGTTGAGAGCTCATCTAAAAAATGAGGTCAACTAAGGGCGCCCAATAGGTGTGGTGTGACTAACAAGGTACACCGCACGTATTGGTGTTGAATGATCAACAACATTGAACGATCACAAGCACTAACAAAAGCCATCTACTCCTAACCCAAGATGTAGAAGGAATCCAGAGCTTAGTTCACTGTGACTCTACTCATGTCAAGAACATAAGAGAGGAAGGGGGAATCCATTGGGAATAGAGTATGTGAACCTTCCACTAGGGAAACAGGTTCAAAACATCCACTGGGGGATGAGAGGTTTGATTTGATTTGAGTCTCACTTGGGAGAAATTTGATTTATTTAATTCTGCTGGGGAGGGTTGAATTTGTTTCAATTTGTTATTTATTTTGATTCCGAGGATGGAGAGTGAACTCTCTCACAGGGAGGCAAGTTCAAGTCATCCACAAGAAGGTTGTGAAATAGAGGGATTAGAATTACGATCGGGAGAAGAGGGTTGAATTTGTTTCAATTTGTTGTTTGTTTAATTATGTTTGTTTTAGTTTTTTAGCTTTTAGGGTGGATCCTATTGATTTTTGATGGGCTGTACTGAGTGGGGACCATGATGGCCTTGATCTAACATAGATTTACCAATCCAAAGGGGTAATCCAAAGTAGGGCTACCCAACCAAAGGAATGCCTTTCAGTTTACAATGATCAATTTATGGAAGAAAGCTCAGGGACTCACATCTTCCACTACAAAAGAACATTAGGGCGACACATTAACAAGGTAACATGTCCACTCCTAGAATGGATTATTGAATGCTAGAGACTTAAATCAACTCAAGGATAGTTGAAGATAAAATTCATTATTTACTTTGTGATGGAATTTCCATGGAGGCTAGACCTAGTCATTTATCAATCCAAAGGGAGTAGTCTACCATGACTAAACAAGGGATCCTGAGAAGGAGCTTATATCGACTGACTATCTCAAATTTATTGAACCAAAGGGGAATAGCTTATGATGGAGAACTATCACCCTTTCAATTTTCAATGATCAATTTAGGGAAAGAAAGCTCAGGGACTCACATCTCCCACTACAAAAAACCATTGGGATGATCTATTTCTTTGGGTAATGTTAACGACACAGGGCTACTCAAATGATTTGTGATAGTCATCTAAAAGAATGTGTCATAGTCTTAAATCTTTCAAAGCGATGGTAAGCAAACCAAAATGGAATTGAACCCTGCTGAGAGTGATGGACCACAGATTTATCTCAACTCATGTAGTTAAGCAATTCTGATTAGGAGTTCTACTGACACTACCCTAAAGATAGGATGTCTGCTTGGAAAAAGGGGCCCTTTGGGGGCTTGAATTCCTAATCCACAAGTGAATTTATTTGTTTTATTTATTTAGTTTGTTTTAACACGGGCCTTGTTGGTTTTTGGATCATCAGAATGAGCTCTCGATAGACATATCTTATATTCTAAACAGGGAGAATCTGCATCCATTGACAAATTATCCAACACGGGATGGCTACAGGAAAGTGGGGATCCAATTCAAGAGTAACCTAGGTAGTGTCCAAATGGGCTCGCAAAGGATGTGATCCAAATAGAGTGCCCGCAGAGGAAGAGGCCTCTAAAGGCTTAATCCAAAACCCTGGAGAAGATGATATGGCTAGTCATATATACAATAAGTATTTGATGTCCAACTCAAGGAGAAAGCACAGGGACTCATATCTGCCAAGAGTGGTGTACCCACCGGGTGAGTCATTGTTAGCATAGCAAATATCAACCAACCTAAGGTGCACTGGGTTTGCACAATCAACTGGGAAGAAAGCTGGGGTCACATCCTATGCAAAACTAATTGTTGGGATGTCTTGCTTTCGACAAGTGCCATCTGACCTAAGGCGACTACAAAGTGAATGCCACTGGGGACTTATATCAACTCAAATATAGTCAAGAGGAAAGGAGCCTCTGGGGGACATACCCTAAACCTCAAATATACTCAACCTAGTTAGTGTATGATGGATAATTCAAGAAGAAAGTTTGGGGACTCACATCTTCTTAAACAAAGTCAACATGAGGTAGCTTACTGACTTGGTAGTAAAGACTACCAACCTAATAAGGTGCTCGATGGTTTACAATGATCAAGTCAGGAAGAAAGCATGGGGACTCACATCTTCCAAGAAATGACCACTAGGGTGACATACAAGCGAGGTAGCATGTAGACCCGACCTAGAGCAGTTAATGAGTGAGTGTCACAGGGGGCTTGCTCCCACATCAAAATAGCTCAAAAATAAAATATGTGTTTATTTTTGTGCTTGTGTCAAAAGGAATAGGATGCCACTAGGGGACTCTTACACTTACCTTAAAACACGATGGGGAATTTGATGAAATGGTGCCACGAATGACAGCCAAAATTCCCATTAAGAAAGGATGTTGCTCGAGTTCTCTTACACCTAACTCAGTTGTGCTAGTTGAAATAGGATGCCTCTTGGGTTCTCTCACACCTATTCTAATAGCTCTAAGAGATTGTGTTTGTGTTGTGAAAGAGGGATAGGATCTTGGGGACTCTTACATCTTGGACACATCATGGCTTAGTAAGCAAACAATACTTCAAAAGAAGATTTGGATGAAAATAGATTTTTTGTTGATTGATAATTATTTTCAAACATGATTATTATGGGTATTTTTCAAATAGATAGCATCAAGTGTTCCCCTTTTCAATAAGTGATAAGATCCTCCATGTTTCTCTGACATAGGGCCTTCCTAATTCAAACTTTCCTCCCATCTTTAGATGGGAAATCTCCTAGACTAACACAAGTTCTCCTACTTAGACCGACCAGGCTCTTGTGAGCGAATCAGACAATTAGGATTTGACTCTCCTCAAACCTTTGAGCTCTTCTAACCACAACTTTGCATTTCTGTAGTGATCTTGCTATCCAATGCTATTTATGAGTTGACTTCTAAACATAGAATGGCTTCAGACCCATACACTAAGGAAAATGGGGTAGATTGAGTTGGGGTTTGGTATGTGATGTGGTAGGCCCACAAGGCTTCAATAGCGTTATGCCACTATGCTTGTCATCCAATGTTTTCTTCAAATTTGGATTGAGTTTTGTTGAATACTTTTGAAGCCATTTGCTCAAGTTAGTGGATCTGGAGTATCTCAATCTATACCATGTCTTCTAGCAAAGTGTTGATCTTGGTGCTTTTGAATGCTACCATTATCGATATAATTCATCGAGGCACCCCAAACTTATATACGATATGGTTCTTAGCGAGCACATGCATGTGACCTCTCGTGGGATGCCTCGCCACTTGGAAAAGTAAACTGGAGAATGAAAGGACCATTGGAAGAAGGAGGATCGTCGGACCCACAATATGGTACCACAAAACTCAAATGGCCATGAGGCTAATGTAGGTGTAGAATCTTTGGGTGGTTGATGTAGGACCACATGTACGACGTATCTCTAGCTACATCCATGAATAATCATCGAAGGCAGTATCCTAGTCTCTTGATCTTCATCTTCATGTGACCGGACGATGCGCTCACATAGACCAATGTACCTCGGTTACAATGCCGCTTCATGTTTCTCTAAACAACATAACCACATTTGATCAAAGGACCGTGATTACAGTGCCATCAATAAGAGCATAGAGAGCTCTTTATTTCACGATAAACTTGAATTTTCTTGAGGTAGTTTCGGTGTTCAAATAGTCAATGAGCGTTGCCTCCAATCGGCTCCTTGTTTTTGGCACAACCTCCCCTTCAAGAGAAAGTCTCAAGAGTTGACATCAATAAGGGATAGGATTCTATTTTGGACCCTTATTGGAATGGACTCATCTTACATGCCAATTCTTTGGCAAGTTTTGAAAACATCTCTACTACATTTTTTTTTCGGGGCCTTGTAGATGGTGACTTGATTTGCCACTTCATAGTATACTATGTTAATGAAGCTTGGGTTTGAGAATCTTGTAAGACCCGACAATATGATTGATGACCAACGGAGAATCTCCAAAGATGTTGATGCTCTTGACACTCATTATGATAGCTAACTCAAGCAAAGAGACTCCTTTTGGCTTTATTATTGGTGCGGGGTAGGAAAGATAAATGAGAATCTCATTACATCGTGAGTGTCGAAGAACTATTCTTACCCGCTTTTCGGAATAGTAGATCGTGGTGCTTCCCCTTTATGAAAAGAAGCTGCACCATCAAAATATATCTCCCATTGGTGGTTTTCAACCTCCCTTAAGTTCATGATTTGTTCAGGAGATCATCACTTTTAGTCGGAAGAAGTGGGTGTCTCTAAGAAATCCACTTGCTTATCTTTTTTACATGGAGAATGATGTAATATCAAGCTGAGTATCATGGACCAGCGTGCCAACCATCCAGATAGCATTGACCATGTCATGAGATACTAATGGATTGGTTAAAATCAAGTTCACCTTATGAGAAAGCATATAGTGTCATAGCTTTTAAGAGACAAAGATCAAAGCTATGTAATGTGTCTCAATAGGTGGGCAGTTTGCTTCAGCAGGGATCAGATAATGGTTGAGATAAAAGACAACACTTTGCTTCCCTTCGTCATTGGTTTGGGCCAACAAAGCACCGAGAGAGTCATCAATGAGGTAGTGTAGAGGGATGAGTGGCCTGCTTGAGATAGGGGATGCTAAAACTAGTAGCTTCACCAAATACTACTTGATATCTTCAAAGGTATGTTGGCACTTACCACCCTACTTGAACTTAGCATCCTTTTGACAAGTGAGAATGGTTTACATCTCCCGATAGGTTGGAAATAAAGCGTCTTAGATCCAACCATCCTTGGAAAGATCGAGTTGAGTTAAACTCTTAGGGGTGGATTTTTTTAAGATAGCTTTGATCTTTTTTTAGATTTCTATTCCCATTCGAGACAACAAAACCAAGGAACTTCCCTAAAGCTACTCCAAATGCACACTTCAGGGGGTTCATTTTGATGTTATATTATCTTAACCATTTGAAAACTACTCTCAAGTCAAAGAGGTGGTCTTTCTTTTCTTTACTCTTGACTACTAGATCATCAACATAGTACTCAACCTGATGATGGATGAGTTCATTAAAGATCTGAGTCATGGCCCATTGGTATGTAGCACTAGCATTTTTAAAAAATGACCTATAACAATAGATTTTGATCATTGTTCATCTTGATTTGGTTTAGATGATCCATCCATGAAAGAGAACACTGCATGAGATGAGGCAATGTCCACCATTAATTCTAGTATAGGAAGAGGAAGTTCATCCTTAGTACATGCCTTGTTTAAGTCTGTAAAATTGATGCATATGTGAATTTGGTCATTCTTCTTCTTAACTGGTATGACACTGGCTAACAAGGTAGGATCTTTTTCTTTCCTGATGAAACCAGCATCAATCATTTTTATGACTTTTGAAATGACATGTTGTTCAATTTCTAATCGCATGCATCTAGGAGCTTGCTTGATAGGGTTAGCATTAGGGTCTATTACTAGCTTATGGACTGCTATGTAAGGAGATAATCCAGGCTTCTCTTCATAACTCCATGCAAAGCAGTCTTTAAACTCAATCAATAGCTTAACTAAGTCATTAGTTTCTTCTTCATTCAGTAATGAACTGATGTATACCGGGCATGGATTTTATTATGAGGTTGATTTCTTTAAGCTTGTCAATCGTTGAATGGATCTCCTCTTCATATTCTGGCAGTGCATCTTTGATTTGGAGATCATCTGGATCATCAGATATTTCTAAACACACATCCTCAGAGTATTGTGTGAAAAGAACCTATCAAACTCAAATGATTGGTAACAACTAGCGGTAAGCATCATCATTGGACCCACTTGCTAATCATCGATTGTGATTATGCCTCTTATGTTGTTCCATATCTTTTCAAATACTCACGTTCGACCATGTATGACAAACCTTTTATATATTATGAACACAAAGTAAAGTCAAGCGGTAATTCCATTAATTCTAGAATTCTCCTCAAGTTCTACATCAACTTCAGGACTTGAGGAGGATGATCCCAAAAGGAATCTCTTTGGATTCATATCACTGGAAGACTTAAGGGATTCCTTAACTACTAAACCTTCAACTTTTTGGGGTGAAAGTGAGGTTAGAGCTAAGGATCCCAATGGTTTCACATACACATTGAATACTTTGCTTTTTGCGAGCTGGTCTTCATCTGCGGATGAAAGTCACCTTCAATGGAACCTAGAGGTTGGCATACTAATCACATGAGATCACAGAGCTTTAGAATCTATATAATAGTAGGGGCCTCCTGAACTAGAACATAACCTATGGCTACCAGGGGTCTTCCACCTCTGGAACTACCTTTGTTTCTACCCTCTGGAGGTTGAATCATCCCCACATGTCCATATGTTGGAATGATGGGTGGAATGTGATATCACTCTATTTCTTCTTCAATTCCCTTTCTTGTTCACTTGATTTTCTTTTCTTTTCTTTTTCTTTTCTTCATTTTCTTTTCATTTTGCATTTAAATTTTTTCATGAGAAAGGTGTTTTGAGAAAGATAGTAGGTGCATCCTCATATATATCTATCTCTCTAATTGAAAATGTCTTTCACTCACCAACATAGTACTCAATCCCATCCTTCACTTGATGCAGCGTGGAGGAGGATGGAATCATCTTGTTCAAATATATCCAAGGCCTCAGAGCAAGTTGAATGAAGTATTCAAATCAATGATATAAAACTTGGCTTGATCTTCCATCTATCTCCAAAGTAACACTATGGAACCTAAAGCCCTCTCTTGTTCATTGAATCCTTTCACATCATCCGATCTCCTCGGGCGTGGAGATGTTGATCCCAAATAGGCAAGGTCTTTAGACTCATAATGTTCACCATACTGGATCATGAGAACTCTAGCAAGTAAATCACCCATGTCCACTTGTAATGTGAGGACAATTGTGCTCCATGTCCCAAGTAGGTCTTCATCTATGAAAGTGATTCCACGAGCTTCTGGTAATGTGCCTCTCAATATAGTGGTGAGTAAGTATATTTGATCAAGGATAGCCTTGATTAATGATTCCCCATCTCTTTGGATAAGATACATGTATATGCTTAGCTTAGATGGCAACTTTCTTAGATGAGAGAGGATTATAGTCCCCAGTTGATCCTCCACAAGCATATCCAATGGTGGAGCATCTTGTGGAGGGCTTCGATCCTCTGTACAATGACTTGTTTCCTATCTTGAGGTGCCAGGTAGAACATTGCCTATGGAGGTTGACTTTGGTGATCTCTTATGGTAATGGAAGATTCTACACGCACATCGCTCACCTACATTCTCCTATGAGACCCTAGAATGGATGATTCAGTCTATCTCAGAGGCAAACCCATAGTATTCAGCGTGGAAAATCCAACTAATGAAGAGAAGATTATTATAATTGTTGTTTAGACTTGAAGAGTTATCATTAGGAATAGAAGCAGACAACCCATCAGAAGTGACACATATGAAACTCAAGCTAGCTTTATTCTTTAATTTTTTGGATTTGATAGGAGGTACAAAGTAGAAATCAAGTAAAGTAAGTGGGGTAAGGGATTTGATGCCTGTTGATCTCTTTTTTAGGATGAGCTCTCAACCCCTCCATCTTAGACATAGGGCTTCTCTTAGACCTTAAGAGTTCCTTAGTCTTAAGACACATCTAGTGATTGGATACCTAACTAGAGACTTAGAAGATTTGCCTAGGAATAGGTCATGCTTAGGGGTGTTAGAAAAATTTACCCTTTGGCTTGACCATTCCTCACCTTCCTTCCTTCAAGTCAAACTCCAAATCAAACTTATTTGATTTTCTCCAAACTCAAATCAACTCCATGTGATTGAAATCCATGATCAAAACCCATGAATGAAATTCCAAGTCCAAATCTTTCTTAAGTCCTTAATCTTCTCTTAAGGACTTAGCTTAGATCATGATCAAATCATTCCAAATTCATGAAATTTTCTCATAATCCATTTATATTCTCATTTATATTCACACGTATAAATGAAATATAAATTCAAACCAATCAAACTAAATTCAAAATTCAAATCAATTAAAATTTCCGTCCTTTAAATTTTCCTTCCTTAGACTTAAATCATGATTAAATCAATTCAAACTCATATTTTCTCATAACTTATTTATATTCTCATTTATATTCACATATATAAATGAAATATAAATATAAATCAATCAAATCAAATCCAAAAATTAAATTCCAAACTTAAAATCTTTCTTAAGTCTTTAATTTCTCTCTTAAGGACTTAGCCTGAATCATGATCAAATTAATTCAAATTCATGGGATTTTCTCATAACTCATTTATATTCTTATTTATTTTCACATATATAAATGAAATATAAATATAAATCGATCAAATCTAAATTCAAAAATTTAAGCTTCAAACTCCAAAAATTTCCTATGTCCTTTAAATCCTCCTTAAAATACTTAGCCTAGATCATGATCAAATCACTTCAAATTCATCAAATTTTCTCATAATCTAATTATATTCTCATTTATGTTCATATATATAAATGAAATATAAACTCAAACAGTCAAAACCAATTCCAAAAATCAAACTCAAATCTATTCAAAATCCAACCTAAGCCTTTCAAGTCAAAATCTTGAACTTAGCCAAATCAACTTCAAATCAAGCCAAACTCTTTATTTTCCTTCATGATTCAATCAACCCTACAATCATGAACCCAAATATAAATACAAACTTCAATCACTTAACCAAAATCCAATTCAAAAATTAAACCCCAAATTCATTCATGTTCTTCCTTTGAATATGAAATTATCAAATGAAGCAAAACCCATTTGACTTCAAACCACCTTCAAATAGATTTATATTTCAATCATAAGTCCATATACAAGTTCAATCAAACTCAAATCAAGCTTTGACCATTTTAGATTCACTTGACCCAAAGTGACCTAAAGTACCCTTATGAGCCAAATTTTAATCCTAACCAAATTGGATTGAATCAAATTCACCTATGCCTCTCATTATGATCAACAATCATCATGAGATGATCAATCATCCAAATTGGGTCAAATCTAAAGGTTGACCAAGTTAACACTTAGCCAAAATGAAACCTAACATAGCCAAAATCCACCATAGGCCAAATTGATTGAAACCATTTTATCTAAGTTCATTCATGACCTATGTTTGAACTTGACAAGTCAACATTTGAGCCTAACCTAGCAATTGGCCACTTGACCCAAGTTGACCCAACTTGACCTAAAAGTCAAAATGTGTCAAAACTTGATCTAAGCCAAGATTGAAACCAATGGGCCAAGTTCATTCAAATCACTTGTTGAACTTGACCAAAGCCTCAATTGGGTAGACCTAACTATTGACCTTGAACCCAACTTGACTAAAGGGTCATGTTGAGCCAAATTCAAACTTAACCAAAATTGATTGGAAACAAAGATACCAATCCACTTCATATGACTAACCAAACCTAAACTACCCATGACCTAGCTCAAATAGGTCAAATGGGTCAAATTGGTCAACTTGACCCATTTGACCTAAATGAAGTTATATGAGCCAAATTCTAAAATTGAATCAAACCAAAGCCACCAAAATATTTCAAATGGTCATATGAACTTGACCCAACCCTTGGTTTGACCCAATTTGACCAATTGTCAACTTGACCCAAGTTTTTATTTTAAATGGGTCAACATGAGCCAAACCATATCAAATGAACTCCAAATCTGAAACTTGGCCAAACCTATTTTCTCAACATACCAAACATATTCAAATTCAAAAATCAGCCAAATGACCATTCTACCCCTAGGCCATAGAACAAATTTTGGTCAAATCCATGGGGAATTTGGTCAAGTCCTCTTCATACCACTTGATACCTTCCTAAGAGGTCAAGTGGACCCTATGGAGAGTGGTGCACCTAACCCAATGGGTTTGGGTTAGCCCAAATTGACCCAAGGCCAAAACTAAGCACATGGCCCAAATTGGCCATGTGTGAAACCTCCCTCCACTCACTTTGAAGCACATGGGAGGTTACCACTCCACTCTCCAAGCCCAAACCATGTCAACTTAACAATTCAAACTCTTCAATAGCATTGGATCAAAATAACAAACCATGCTTCGACCATTTGATTGCCACAGGGGGAGATATACTCCCCTTAATTCTCATGTGTTCACTATCGATTGAGTGTGAGAGAGTCATAGGAACCATCTTATAGTTATCCTAATCTCTCTATAAGGGATTTCAAATTATCCATTCTTGGTTTTCTTAAAAAATAGGAGCTCCATTGATTTCCAAACTTCCTCCACACTACAATTCAACTCAATGTCACTCCACCCAGGATCAAATCAAGCTTACTAGCTCTCTCTCAAGTTTCAAAGGCAAGTAAGGCTCACCTAGATGCAAAAGCTAAGGAGGTTTGTCCATAGAGCAAGCTACTCAAAGGGAAACTTTCACCAGCTTGTCTCAACTAGAAGCTCCTCCAGAGAATCAAGCACGGTGATCACCTCAGGTGAGGTTGAATTTTTGATCATTAAATTAGGAGGTGTTGGTCCTTTGTGATAGAAATGTAATGGCATGAAATTTTGACCATTGGATGGATTGCCATTAATGTTAGATGTGTGTGTAAGTTTTATCCTAATCGAGCTTGAGCTCGGATCAAGCCTAGAACATGGGGATCCCATGGATCCACAGCGAGGATAGATCTTAGTCCATCCACGCATCTTGGATGGACAGCTGAGATTAAATGCACATTTTAAATCCTATTTTACCTTTTAAAATTGAGGATTAATTCTTGGCTATTCGAACGGTGGATATAAAACTGTGTAGCACCACCGCTATGCGTGTTATGATGTGACATTTAAGTGGTCGCTTGTTTGGTGATGCATGGAAAGTGCACTTGACTCAGCCGCCGCGTGTCATGCCATTAGATTAAGGGATTAATTAGGTTTAAATAATTCTAATTAATCTTCTAAACTTCAAAAATTCATATCTCTCTAAAAAAATCATAAAAATATGAGGTAAATTTCCACTGAAAGATAATTCAATCTAGAATATTCTAAAATTGGTTTTAATGGATTTTGAATGTTATCTTTCTCTGATTTTGGATTTTATTAGAAATTTTAATTTGTTAATTACTCCCTAATTAATTCATTGATTAATCTCAAACTTCTTGGGTATATTTTAGGGGATGATTTCTACCTCCCATAATTTTCTTGGGATTTATTGATGGCTTAATTAGAAAATTGCTAATTCATTTTCTAATTACCCCTTTATGTAATTAAAGATAATTAAGGGCTTGATTAGTGTTTAAATCCCTTATTGAAGTTGATTAAGATTTGATCCAATGAATAGAAGGTTTAGGAAATAATTTTGAGGCATTTCTCCTAAGCTATTCCTTAAACCCCATTTTCCTTAATCTTATTTTAATTAAGGGCTAATTCACTAATTACCCTCTTAATTAATTTTAAAAAATTCTAAAACTTTTCTGAACTTAATTAATCTACTTCGGGTAGATGCTTAGGTGTTCAAGAGCCTAAGTTCAATTAAGAAAATCAAAACTCAACTCATATGTGTGAGGGGTGTTTTGAAATTACTTAAGTTAAACCCCTTAGCATAATTAACCATTAATCATGAGCCAAATTGCATTAGGCCCTTTTCTTCTAGGTGCATTACAAATTTAAATTCCTTGTGAGGTTTTATGTCATCTCATTGGCTCATAATTATTTGGTTAACTATGCTAAGGTGGTGTAGGTAAGGGTTAATTAACATGTTTAATTCATACCTTAACCTAATCAAAATCTAAAATGAATCTAATCATCTAAAAATTAAACAAAAATGTCAAACACATGTGGGAATGGGTTAGGAACAGCAAACTCAACTCACATTTTCAAAATTAAATCAAATTCAAAATCAAATAAAAATCACATTAAGCAAACTTTCATTTACTTTTAAGCTTTCTTATTTCATAAGATTGTCTTTATGATTTAATTAAAGTGAATGTGTTTACATGCTTTCATTGCTTTAGTTCTTCCCCAACATGTTAAATATGTATGTCATGTGGTTTCATGCATCCATGCTTTCAAAAATCAAATTTAAAATGAAAATGTTTATATTATGTCAAATTGCATGTGTTGGTTAAAGTAAGAATATGAGTGGTTATTATCACTACTAAATTCAAATTATTATCAAAATATATGAATCAATTATCAAAACTGAATGTGTGCTAATTATATCTTAATTATAAGTTTGTATGTGTATAAAATATATGGATGTACTTAGTGTAGGTTTTCCTTCTCTTCTTTTTTAGTGTAGTTTTGAATAGGATTTGGCAAGATGTATGGTTCATTTGAAAAGAACCTAACACTTTCCAAATTCCATATCTTATTCATTCCTATACTATCACTTAAGAAGGATACCTATGCTTGCACATATATTATATAAACAAAAATGAACCAACTAACATAAGTTTTTGCATTCTTTCTTTTCCATTCATTTCTTTTGTACACTTATTTGTATTTAAGAAAAGTGGTATATTAGTCTGGACAACCCCGAGGTTGTGAGGCTTTAAGTAGCCCTAAGTAGGTCTTGTACCTTACACCTCTGGTTAATAATGGTGTACTCACTTATGCCTTTCTTACTTTCATGTGTGCATGTGAAAATTGGTTAAGAAACCCCTTTTGCTACTTAATGAAAATCATGCATCATGAACTTTCAAATTTTCTTAAATGAATTGCTTAGCATGCATCATGAAATGTGTTAAAAATTCTCATTCATATTTATAGATATGTTATACATGTTAGGAAAGAAAAGAAGTGATGTTTGTTTTATGAATTTAGTTCATTTTACTTAATCTTAAAATGCCTTTCTTTTTGAATAGGTTTGTTTATAGTTCATCTGAACTAAGGATTAATTAAAACACTTAATCAAACAATTCACTAAATAAAAATAAAATTTGAATCTACTTTAGAAATTACTTAGATTAGGGAAGGAAAGAGAAGTTCTCTTCTCTTTCTTCTAACTTAGTAATTAATTGTAGGATTCATTTAAACCGAATCAAAACATGAAAAAAAATCAACTCAAATAATTAAATCACTTAAATGAAACCCTCCTCTAAGTTGAACATGCTTCACACTTAGAAAATTCTAACTTAAAGCCATAGCTAAACATACCACACCAACCTCCAAAGCACACACATTAGGCTAAGTCACCACCTAGCTTTAGGTTAGGGGGTGCATGGTTTGATGCTTGCTTTTTTGTTTTATGATATATATATTTTAGAGTGGATGTTAGGATGTATGTGTAGAATGAATGGTAGGGTGATCTTAGTCTAACCATTATTTTCTAGGGATTGTGCTTAAGATTGTAATAAATAAAATATAAATATTTTTTTTGCTATGCGGTACTTATACCCTAAGCATAATCCAATATAGGTGGACTTAGTCACCCATGTGTGGGTGATAAGTCCAATATACATGCCTGGGATTTGGTGGTTTGTTTAGCTAACCTTTGTTTTTCAGGTGTTAGCTAAATTTACTTTTCCTTTTCATGTAAATTTTGCAATTAAGATTTTGGAATGATTATTATGGGGATTCGGATGAACATTGGTCATAAGATCTCATCTTATGCACCATGTGAAGCCTTTAGCATCCACCTTCCAACCATCCAAAAGGAGGAACCTAAAGAAAGAAAGAAGAATGAAGAAATGAAGCTTGAAGACCCCATAACAATGAATTCCTTGCTTAATTGTATTTAATTCATTTGTAATCCGGTTGTATAAGGTAGAGCTTGGCTACCCAATTTATTTTGGGTTTTGTGTGGTACGACCATAATGGTTATTCTTTTATGAATAGCTTTATAAATTGATTGATGATTTATTTAGCTTATGTATTAAGTGGCATCCTTTTCCTAGTTTCTTCCTTGTTTTATGTATGGCCTGGATGTGGATTAGGCTCTTAGAGAAAAATAATTTTTTTACTAAATCTAACAGCTCAAAATTAAAAATAAAGAACTCATAACCTCACTTAAAGCTTAGGCTAAAAGAATTAGCAACCCCTTAGCTGGATGAGTACTTCCTTTATAACATTACGCACAAATGCATATTATTTTCACTCTTGATTGGAGGGCTTTCACTTTTGCCAAAGAAACTTGTCTTGACCTTTGAGAGCCATGATGGAAACACACCTCTTCCCTTCTCACTGATTTTGGCCAATAATCTCATTTCTCATGCATTAGGCATATGAATCCTATTAGCCTAAGTCAAAAATAATTGTCCAAAAATAAAAATAAAAATAAAATGAAATCTAAATTGTATTAGATTTAGGTCATTTGAAGTATACCCTTACATGATCTAGTCTCATTAGGGAGTGAGTTTAAGGACTTAGTCTCTTTCTAAAAAAATAACAGTCTAGCTATTTAGCAAATGTGGTATGACAAAATGAAGTTCCAAAAGTGTTTTAAAATTTTTTGTGAAATGGAGATTTCACTTAGCAAATTTGAGTATGTTAAATGAAATTCCAAGATGTGTTTCAAATTTTTTTGTTTTGGATTTTGGAGACTTCACTTTAGCAAATGGGGTACGCTAAAATGAAGTTCCCCAAATTGTTTTGAAAATTTTGTTGTGTTTTGTTGATTTTGAAAAGAAATATTTCCATTTACCAAATTTGGGTATGAAAAATAGAAATCAATCATGTTTAATTTTTCAAAGATGTATTTTCATGTGTGATTATTGCTTTTTGAAAGAGGAAATCCCAACTTAACCATATATGGAATATGTTAAGTAGCATTTCAAAATAATGATATATTATCTGGAAATGAAATTTCCATTCAATAAATTTGGGCATATTGAATGGAGATATTCATATGTGCTTTTTGAAAGTTTACTTTTGATTTTGATTTGAAACTGTGAAAATTCCAACCTAACACATGTGGGATGTGTTGAGTGGAATTTCAAAGTTGTGATTTTGCTTGAAGATGCAACATCCATTCAGCACATTTGGATATGTTGAATGGGAATGCCCATTTTCAAATCTTGTGCCTTTTTGAAACTTTAGGAATGTTGGAATTTTATTATTGAAAATGAAATCATCATCAAAATTAATTGAGTGAAGAAGTTCATTTGTGTCTTTAGAAAATATGTTTGTTGGAATTTTATTTTTGTAAAGATGATTCTACATATAGCAATCATGAAGATTGTTAAATGAAGGTGATTTAGGACATTTTTTGTGCAAAATATTTTATTATGTGCATTTTGAAAGAGTGCTTGTTGAAAAGCAAGATTTTTATGAAAGATTTATTTTGTCTTTATTTTTAGAATGAACCTTTCCTTACCAAAAAAATGGTAAGGATGAAGTCTTTAATCATTTTCTTTTTATTAAATTTTATTTTCATCCATTGGGAAACCAACGAAGGTTTTAAGACCAACACGAAGTGAGATCCTAAAACTTAAAAGATGTTGGCTAGATCAACTTAAGGATGAAAGAAGCTAAGTGACAATGGAAAGAAAGATAGTATTGAATTCATACAAAAGTACAAACCCACTATCGATACTTGGAGACAACGATCATTTACCAAAGATGGAGAGAGGAACCATCCCCAGCAGAGTCACCAGAAGAATCTTTAGTAGAAAAATATAAAGCGATCATCATCTCATATGTATCAAATCCCCTCCTCTTCATCCTATCTCCTTCTTATCTTCATCCATCTCAGAAAGATGGATGAAAATAAAAAGAAAGGAAGAGAGAAGAAGAAAATTTTGATATGATGATGATTGCTTCTTTCTTTAGATGGACACCACATAGAATCACAAGTGTACTTATTAGGGTGATCGGGTACTGCATCGAGGGAAAGGTGCACTATCTCGAAAGATAGAACTCACCACCCTATAATAGACCAAATTACCTAAATAAGGACTCCTAAGAACTTATGGGTCTGCACGATGATATACCAGAGATTCTTCCCCTACTTTACAAGAAAAAGTAAAGCACAATTTATTTTTTTATCGGGTTCGTTAAGTTTCCTATGGAGGCAAGCTGTCATAGTTAATTACATCCTAAGGAATGAGATTCCTTAGGAATACTCTCGATTAAGATAAATGATCATTGCCTCCAAAGATTTCAACAGGTAGGACTATCAATCAATTGGTTTATTTTTAAAAATTCAAGTGGGATCGATCAAGAGGAGAGCATTCTTATCGAAGCCAAATGAAAAATAAGTAGGGGATGCTTAAGATACTAGGAAGCCTAGTAAGCATCCCGAACTATCCTATAGTTGGGCTTTACATTATTGAAATTGAATTAATATATTTGAGTTGAATTTTTTTTAGAAATGTAGGGCTTATAATTCCATAATACAAGGTTATGGAAATGCCGAAGAGGTGAGGATTTATGCTTAGGGCAAACAAAGGGAAAAGAAACCTCATCTAAAAACCTTTGAAGCATGACCTAAATCTAAGGCAAAATGGGTACTTGGTTTACCTCCACAAGAGGATAAACCACATTGAACTTAAGGGGTGGCCAACTAACTCCTCCTACGATTTTAAATTCATGTACGCAAGTCTTAGCTTTATGCAAGATAGCAAGATTGTTATTCATTTATAAAGAGACTAAGTCCTTAAACTCACTCCCTAAGAGACTAGATCATGTAAAGACATGACAAATGACCTAAATCTAATGCAAATTATATTACATTTTATTTTTATTTTTATTTTTATTTTTGGACAATCATTTGACTCAGGCTATAGGATTCATATGTCTAATGCATGAGAAATAAGATTATGGGCCAAACTCAACGAGAAGGGGGAGGTGTATTTTCACCACGGCTCTCACAGGTAAAGCTAAGTTCTCTAGCAAAGGTGGAAGCCCTCCAATCAAGAGTGAAAATAATATGCATTTATGCATGATATTAGAAAAGAAATACTCATCCAGCTAAGGGGTTGCTAATTCTTTTATCTTATTTTTTTTTAGCATAAGATTTAAGTGAGGTTATGAGTTATTTATTTTTAGTTTTGAATTGATTAATTTGGTAGAAGATTTATTTTTTTCTAAGAGCCTAATCATCATCCAGGCCATACATCAAGCAAGGAAGAAACTAGGAAAAGGATGTCATCTTAATGCACAAGCTAAACAAAACATCAAACATTTTATAAAGCTAGTCGCAAAAGAATAAAAGGCCAAGTGTGGTCGAGCACTACCGCACAAACCCGAAAATAAATTGGGTAGCTGAGCTCTACCCTTATACAACCCAGATTACAAGTGAATTACAAAAAGGAATTCATGTTATAGAGGTCTTCATTCTTCTTTTCTTCTTTCTTCTTTCTTCTTCTTTCTTCTTTCTTCTTTTGGTTCCTTCTTTTGGATGGTTGGAATGTGGTCACTCCAAAGACTTCACATGGTACATAAGATGAGATATTATGACCAATGCTCATCCTAATCCCCCATAACAATCATTCCAAAATCCTAATTGCAAGAATTACATGAAGAGGAAAAGTAAATCTAACTAACACTTGCAAAATAGAGATTAGCTAAACAAACCATACAAATCCTAAGCATGTATATTGGACTTAGTACCCCACACATGGGTAACCAAATCCACTTGGCCTATATGATTATGCTTTATAAAGCACACAAAGAAAAGTAGTTTTATTTTTATTACAGCACCCCTTAAGCACAATCTCCTTTAGAAAATAATAAATAGACTAAATCATCTTATCATTAATTCTATGCATACATCAGACTAAAATAATACTTCACAAAATAAAGCAAACAAAAACATGCCGCTCTAACTTAAAGCTAGAAGTGGTGACTTAGCTTTGTGTGTGTGTGTGGTTTAAAAGGTTTGTGTGGTATGCTTAGCTATGGCTTTAAGGTTTGAATTTTCTAAGTGTGAAGATGTTCAACTTAGATGGGTGATTTCATTTAAGTGTTTAGTTGATTTGGGTTTATTTTATTTTGTATTTTGATTTGGTTTAAGTGAATCATATAATTAATTACTAAGTTTTAAAGAGAGATAAAAGAGAAGAGAATTTTTCTTTCCTTCCCTACCTTAAGTAATTTCTAAAGTGGATTCATATTTAGTTTAATTTAGTAAATATTTTATTATGCATTTTAATTAATCCTAAGTTTAGATTTTCCTTAAGCAAACATATTCAAAAATAAAGGCATTTTAAGATTAAGTAAAGTGAATTAATATCACAAAACACACATCACTTCATTTCTTTCCCAACATGTACAACATGCATATGAATGAATCCTAAGCATATATATACATACAAGTGGAAATGTTTAGCACACTTTATGATTAATGCTAAGAAATGTTACTTAAGAAATTTGAAATGTTTTATGATGCATGATTTTCATTAAGTAGAAAAGAGGGGTTTCTTTTATCCATTATTCACATGCACATTGTATGTGAAAATAAGTGATACGATGCCATTGTTAGCACCAGGGGTGTAAGGTACAAGACCTACTTAGGGCTACTTTAAGCCTCGTAATCCTAGGGTTGTCCAGACTAATATACCACTTTCCTTAAATACAAACACATGTACAAAAGAAATGAATAGAAAAAGAAAGATGCAAAAAGTTTGTATTTATTTATTTATTTTGTTTATGCAATATGTACAAGTGTGGATGTCCTTCTTAGATAATAGCATAAGAATGGATAGGAATAGGGTTAGGCAAGTGTTGTGTTCTTTTCAAATGAATTATACACTTTGCCAAACCCTATTCTAAACTATGCTAAAAAAAAAGAGAAGGAAAGCCACACTATGCACATCTTCATATATATATCCACATGCAAGCTTATAAATGATTATAAGCAGCATACTTTCAGTTTTAAGTGTTTGATTTATAGATTTTAAAAATAGTTTTGGGTTTACTAGTGATAATAGTCATTCATATTTTACTTTAGTCAAAACATACAATTTGACATAAAGAAAAATTTAATTTTAATTTTGATTTTTAAAAGATATGAATGCATGAATTTCATATGACATACACATTTATCATGCTAGGAAAGAAATAAAGTGATGAAAGTAATGTAAATTTATTCACCCTAATTAATTCCTAAAGACAATCCTATGAAATAAGAAAGTTCAAAGTGAATCAAAGTTTGTTTAATATGCTTTTTGTTTTGAAATTGCTTTATGTTTGATTTAGGAAATTTGAAAGAATGTTTGTTGGTCCTAACCCATTTTCCCTATGTGTGAGTTAATTTAGTTTATTTTTAGGATCATTATGTGATTTTTGATATTTTATTTAGGTTAAGGTACGAATTAAGTGTGTTAATTACCCCTTACCTATACCACCATAGCATACTTAATCAAATAATTATAAGCCAATGATATGACATAAAATCACACAAAAAATTTAAATTAGCAATGCACCTAGGAAGAAAAAGGTCTGATGCAATTGCCTCATGATTAATGATTAACTAAACTAAGGGGTTTAAGCTTAAGTACTTTCATAACCCCTCTCACACATGTGAGTTGGATTTTATTTCCCTTAATGTGCTTAAGTTTATTGAACACTAGCATCTACCCTAAGCATCTACCCAAGATGGATTAGTTAAGTTCTAGAAAGTTTTAGAATTTTATCAAATTAATTAGGTAAGTAAGTAGTGAATTAATCCTTAATTAAATTTGGATTAAGGAAGAAAGAGGGGGGTTTAAGGAATAGCTAAAAGAAAATATCCCAAAATTATTCCCTAAACCTCTATTCATTTAAACAAACTTAATTAACTCAATCAGATTAAACCACGTTACACACTTAATTAGGCTTAATTACATTAAGAGGGTAGTTAGAAATTAATTTAGCAATTTCTCTAATTACACCGTCAATAAATCCAAGAAAATTAGGAGAGGCAGAAATCATCCCACTAATCATACACAAGAAGTTTGGAATTAATGGAAAATTAGTAATTAGCAAATAAATTCTAATAAAACTCAATATAAAAATAACTATTCAAAATTCATTGAAATTTTACAATATTCTAGATTTAAATACCTTTCATATGCAATTTATTTCATATTTTTCTAATTTTTCTACACTTAGTATAAATTTTTAAAGTTTTCAAGATTAATTAGGTAATTTAAATCCACAATTATGATTAATCCCGTTACGATTGAGGCAACATACTCGCATGGCATGATAGGATTCTATTTAAGTTGTTACATCATTGTACATCAAATATCTGCTCTCCCTATGTCGATCAGGATGGACTGAGGTTAGATCCGCGGTTCTAAAGAATTAATCCATGGGATCTACGTGTTTTAATCACGATCATCCATCCAAAATGTGTAGATGGATGGCCCGTGATTCACCCCTGATCTTCCTTACGGAAGATGGACACCGTCCATCTCCTAAGGGAAGATCCGAGCTGAGCTGGTTGAATCAAATTCAACTCACACCATCATCATGCAAGGAGGATCACATCAATGGGTAGATTTAGAGACAACACTTCACTTCTGGACCACTATGGCTAAATTGAACTTATTTTTTTTATCACCTAGCATTTCGATTCCCTTGGAGAAGCTTCGTGTAGTGGAGATGAAGCTTTGCTGGAGTTTTGAGGCTCTGAGATTGGGTAGATCCTTTTAGAGGCCAACTCCACCTTCACTTGAGTTCTTGAGTAGCACCTCTTTATTTGGAACTTTGAAGAAGGTTGGGGTGAGTTTGATTTAGTCCTCTGAGGGAGTTTGCAAAGTGAATTAGGTTGGGATGGAGTATTGGCTAAGATGGAATTTCAATGGAGCTCCTGTGTTTTTAGTTTATGAAAACCGAAGAAATGGAAAATCAAACGCTCTTTAGGAAGCTTGGGAAGACTAGCAATGGGTTGCTCTGAGTTTCTATGCTTCGAATGAATGAGTTTCAGTGAATTGGGGTGGGTATATTTCCCCCTAGAGCAATCGAATGGTTTAGCCTTCTATTACCATTTTGATCCAATTGAGCTCCTTGAGTGGGTTTGTTAGGCTGTTAGAGGTTGCTCATGGGTCACTTTGGCCAGAGGAGTGGAGTGGTGAAGCTTGCCATGTGTTTAATTGAGTGAAGGGAGGATTCCATGTGCTCAATTTCATGCAACTGGTTGGTTTTGACCTTAGGCTAGGTTGGTCTGACCCATTCCATTGGGAGGTGCACCACTCACTAATGTCCACTTGGTTCACTAGAGGGTGCCAAGTGGTCATGAAGAGGATTTGACCAAATTAGTGAATTTGGCCAAAATTTGACCTAGGGGTAAAATGATCATTTTTCTTGGGTTTCAATTTGTATATGTTTGATATGTTTGAAAATTTGGTTGGGCCAAGTTTCAATGGATTTGGAGTTGGTTTGATGTGATTTTGGCTCATGTTGACCCATTTAAGTCAAAATGAGTCAACTTGGGTCAACTTGACCAATTGGTCAAATTAGATCAAACCAAGGGTTGGGTCAAGTTCATTTGACCATTTAAAATGTTTTGGCAACTTTGGTTTCATTCAATTTGGTTTAGGTTTGGTTTTGATTCAATTGAGTTCATTTAGGTCAAATGGGTCAAGTTGACCAATTTGACCCATTTGACCTATTTGGGTTAGGTCATGGGTTGGTTTAGGTTTCATTGGTCATTTGAAATGGATTGGTATCTTTATTTCCAATCAATTGGTTTAGGATTTTGGCTCAAAATGACATTTTGTCAAGTTGTCAACTTGGGTCAGTAGATTGAAATTTGGTTAGGCTCAATGTTGACTTGGTCAAGTTCAAACATTGGCCATGAATGAACTTAGATCAATGCTTTCAATCAATTTGGCCTATGATTTTGGCTATGGGTTTATTTTTGGCTAAGTGTTGACTTGGTCCACTTAGGTTTGACTTGGTTTGACCCAATTTGAGTATTGATGACCTTGATGATTGTTGATCATGATGAGGCTTAGATGGGTTTAGTTCAATCCAATTTGGTTAGGATTAGAATTTGGCTCATAAGGGTACTTTAGGACACTTTGGGTCAAGTGAGCCTAAGTAGGTCAAATGGCTTGGTCAAAGCTTGAATTGAGTTTGATTGAACTCACATAGGGACTTATGATTGAAATATAAATCCATTTGCAAGTGGTTTGAAGTCAAATAGGTCTTGATTCATTTAACAATTTCAAGTTCAAAGGGTGAACATGAGTTTGACTTGGGTTTGATTTTTTGAATTGAGTTTTGGTTAAGTGATTGAAGTTTGTGTTTATATTTGGATTCATGATTGAAGGATTGGTTGAATCATGAAGAAAAAAGAGTTTGGCTTGATTTGAATTTGATTTAGCTAAGTTCAAGTTTGACTTGAAAGGTTTAGGTTGAATTTTGAGTAGATTTGAGTTTGATTTTAGATTTAGTTTTGATTGTTTAAATTTATATTTCATTTATATATGTGAATATAAATGAGAATATAATTGGGTTATGAAAAAATTCCATGAATTTGAATTGATTTGAACTTGATTTGAGCTAAGTCCATAAGAGGGAATCAAAGGACTTAGGAAAGATTTTGGATTTTATTTTGGGTTTAGTTTAATTGATTTGAATTTATATTTGATTTATATATGTGAATATAAATGATTTGTGAGAAAATTTCTTTTTGAATTGATTTTTTTAAGTCCATAAGAGGAAATCAAAGTGACTTAGGAAAGATTTTGGAATTTCATTTGAATTTTAATCATGGGTTTCAATCATTTGATTCATGATTTGAAATAATCATTGAATTGATTCAAGGTTTGATTGAGTTGAAGTTGATATGAGTTTGAGTTTGACTTGAAGGAAGTGAGGATTTGGTTCAAGCTATAGGGTAGGAAAATTTCCTAACACCCCTAAGGCATAACCTATTCCTATGGCTAACTCTTCTAAGTCTCAAGGGTTAGGTTGAGTGTCTACGTAATCACTAGATGTGTCTTAAGACTAAGGAACTTTTAAATTCTAAGAGAAATCCTATGCCTAAGATGGAGGGGTTGAGTGCTCATCCTAAAAATGAGGTCAACATATGTGCATTTTGAAAAAGTACTTTTTGGAAATTGATGTTTTTATAAAGGATTTATTTTTCTTTACTTTTTGGAATAAACATTTCCTTACTATAAAAATGGTAAGAATAAAGTCTTTAGTTATTTATTTTATTAAATTTTAACAATTGGGGAACATTTTTAAGATAATGAGGTCCAAAAAGGATGTTGCTATTGCTTAAGGATAAAATAAACTAAGTGCCACATGAAGGATAGTCTGGAGTCATACAAGTACAAATTCTACTATGATACTTGAGATAATGATTATTTACAAGATGGAGAAAGGAAACATGATGGTGTGGCAGAAAATTTGTGGTGAATTTTTTATTTTTTATCTTCATAAAAAAGAATTAAATGAAGACAATAAAACTCTTCTTTGGACACCATGTAGATCCAGATATTCTTATTAGGGTGATTGGGTATGACATTTATGAATGATACTATCTAGATAAATCACCATCTAATGGACTGTCACCTTAAGGACTCAAGGATGATAGGTCTTGATGTACAGATTCTTCTACTTTACATGGAAAAAGTAAAGCAAGGTTTATTTTAAAATTCGTTAAGTTAGGAGGCAAGAATAGTTAGTACATCTTAAGGAATGAGATTCTAAGAATACTCTATTAAGGTAAATGATCATTGTCTCCAAAGATGTCAAGATGGGACTATCAATCAATTGGTTATTTTTAGAAGATCAGATTGATCAAGAGGAGGGAGTTATTATGAAACCAAGGAAGATAAATAGGGGATGCTTATGATACTAGGAAGCCTAGTAAACATCCCAAATTATCTTATGGTTGGGCTTCATATTTTTGAATTTGAAGAGAATTATTTGTTTGAGTTGAATTTTTTTTATTAGAAATCTAGGACTTATAATTCCATGATACAAGATCATGGAAATGCCTAAAATGTGAGGATTTATGCTTATAGCCTCCAAAGGAAAATAATAACCTCGACTTCTAGGGAACTTTGGCAGGCAAAGACTAAATCTAAGGTGAAAATGGGTATATGCTGGTTTACTTCCATAGAAGATAAACCACTTTATTTGGACTTCTACTAGTGGCAATAACTCCTATGATTTTAAATACATGTAGGCAAGTCATATGCTTTTACAAGATAGATAAGTTGTTATTTATTTAGAAAGAGATTAAGTCCTTAAACACCTCCCTAAGAGACTAGATCATGAAAAGCATGAATAAATGACTTAATCTAATACAAATTTTGTTAAGTTTTATTTTCATTTTTAGACATTTTCATTTGACACATATGAGGTTTATATGCCAATGCATGAAATGGTTATGGGCCAAAATCAGAAAAAAGGAGGTGTGTTTTCACCATGGCTCTCAAAGCTCAAGCCATTTACTCTGGCAAAGGTGGAAGACCTCCATTAGCAAGAGTGAAGTAATATATTTTTATGCATGGTGTGAGACATACAACATCCAGCTAAAGGGTTGC
The DNA here is from genome assembly GCA_021442155.1 of Cymbidium sinense. Lineage (NCBI taxonomy): Eukaryota > Viridiplantae > Streptophyta > Magnoliopsida > Asparagales > Orchidaceae > Cymbidium > Cymbidium sinense. Next base: position 200,564,657 of record CM038217.1, read on the forward strand.
TGAATTTTTTTATTATCTTGATTTATGTCTTAGGCTTATGTGAGGTTATGAGTTTTTTAATTTAATTTTGAGTCGATTCATTGGATAGAAAATTTATATTTTTCCTAAGAGTCTAATCACATCCAGGCCATTCAACAACTATCAAGCAATTAAAAAATTAGGAAAATCATGTCATTTTATAAAGAAACATCAAACAATTTTATAAAGCTAGCGTAAAATAAAAGAGATGTGGTACCACAAAAGGAATGTGTAGAGCTCTACCCTTATATAATCACGGATTATAAATGAATAATTACAATCAAAAGGAATTCATGTTATGGGGGTCTTCATTCCTCATTTATTCATTTCTTCCTTTTCTTCATTTCTTTCTTTCTTCATTTCTTTCTTTCTTCATTTTACTTGGGATGTAGTTCTCTCCAAGGCTTCACATGGTGCATAAGATATGATCTTATGACCAATGTTCATCTTAATCATAACATTCATTCCAAATCTTAATTACAAAATTTATATTAAAATGGGAAGATAAATCTAACTAAACCTAAAATAGAGATTAGCTAAACATACCACACAACAAGCATTATATGAATAATTTGGACTTAGCATGGGTAGTCATAGTTTTATCATGCTTAGGGGTATAAACCACAAAAAAATATTTATATTTTTATTCTGGCACTTAACAATCCCTCAAAATGATTAAACTTCATCCTATCATAGTCTAAGCACATGCACCATTTAACATCTAGTCTAAAATATTACATCACAAAATAAAATCATCAAACCATGCACCTTCTTAGAAATGGTGAATTAAAATATTGTGTGTCATTTAAGGCTTGTGTATGTAGCTAGGCTTTAAGGTTGAAATTTTCTAAGTGTGAAGGATTCAACATAAAGGATGGTTTCATTTTAAGTGATTTAGTTGATTTATCAATTTTAGTTAACTATTTGATTTGGTTTGAATGAACCTACACTTGGTTACTAAATGTAAGAGAGAAAGAGAGAGAACTTCTCTTTCATCCTATAAGTAATTTCTAAGGTAGATTCATTAATGATTTTCTTTATGATATTTTATTATGTCTTTAATTAATCCTAGTTTAGATTTACTCTAAATAGCCCTATTCAATAAGAAATGCATCATGATTAATTAAATTACTATCACATAACACACAACCTTTTATTTTTTTCCACCATGTATACCATGCATAATAATCTAAGCATATATACATGTAATGCAAATTTTTAGCACCTTGATGATGAATGCTAAGAGATATGACTTGAAATTTGGATATTCTATGATGCATGATTATTATGTAGAAAAGAGGGATTCTTTATCCATTAACATGATGCACATTCATGTATAAAGACATAAATGAGTATGGCCATATTTTCTACACTAAGGTACAAGACCTACTTAGGCTACTTAAAGCCTCATGACCCTGTCAGGACTAATATACCACTTTTCTTAAATAAATAAATGTACAAAAGATCAAATGGATAAAGAATCATGCAAAGATTTTGTGTTTGATTTGTTGTATAATTTACATGTGTAAATGTGATTCTTCTTAAGTCATACAACAAATGTATAGGAATAGATTTAAGCAAGTGTTGTGTTCTTTTCAAATTAACTATACACTTTGCAAATCATATTCAAATCCATGTTAAGAGAAGAGAAGAAGATAACATAAAATACATCTTATGTCATAATCACATGCAAGCTTATAAGTATTTACAAGTAGCATTACTTCATTCATAATGTTTGATTTATAGGTTTTGAAAATAATTTTTGGTTTAATAGTGATAATAGCCACTCATGTTCTTACTTTAGCCAAACATGCAATTTGACATAAAAGAAATATTTTATTTAATTGATTTTCAAAAGATATGATGCATGATTTCATATGGTCTATTTAGCATGCTTGGAAAAAAAAAGTGATGTAAGCATGACTTCATTCACCCTAATTAATTCTAAGAACAATCTATAAAATAATATTATTTAAAATGAATCAAAATTCTTTAAAGAGATTTTTATTTTGAATTTGATTTGACTTAGGAATGTGAAAAGAGTTTTTTGGTCTAACCATTTCCCATGTGTGAATTGGTTTAGTTTAATTTTTAGAAATAATTGATTATTTTATGTTTTGTTTAGGTTAAGGTGTGAATTAAGTCCATTAATTACCCTTACACACCATAACATAATTAAATAAATAATTATGAGCATATGATATGCAACCACATGAATTTAAATCAGCAATGCACCTAAAATAAAGGGGTGCAATTGGCTCATAATTATTGATTAATTAAGCTAAAGGGTTTAATTAAGTACTTTCATAACCATCCTACACATGTAGTTTGATTATAATTTCTTGAAATTTCTTAGGTTATTGAACACAGAATACCCAAGATTAAGTGATTAAGTTCTAGAATAATTTGGTTTGAATTTAGTTAATTAAGCCATTTTATGAAGTAATTAAATCATTAATTAATTTACAAATTAATTAATTCTTTATCTAAGTGAAATAGACTTAGGAGAAAAGATTAGAAAAGAAATCCTAATCTCATTCCCTAAGTTCATTCATTATTTAATGATGATTTGCAAGCTTAATTAATGAATTTATGACTATTTAATAGGTTAATTAATCATTTAATTAATTAAGAAAGTGATTAGGAATGAAATAACAAATTCTCCTAATTAATCCAACAATAAATTCCAAGAAAATCATAGGAGGCAGAGGTCATCCCACTAATCAACCTTAAGAAGTTTGGAATAAATCACTGAAGTAATTAAGGAGTGATTAGTTTAATTATATTTCTAATAAAACCTAAATTGAGTTAAAATCACTATTCAAAATTAATTAAATTTAATTTTCTATTAATCTCCTTTGAATTATCTTTAAAATAAAGTTGAGTTTGTATTTTTTGGATTTTTTTATAATTAGTTATGAATTTTGGAAGTTCCATGATTAAAAATGGATTAATTAGAGCTAATTAAACCCTAATCCATCATGTCATAGGGCATGGTGGACCGAGCTTTCCACATGGGCATGGGATAGTTATTTAAGTTGTCACATCCATTATCAGGTCAGCTTTCTCCATGGTTCTAGATGGGGACAATTAATCTCATGATTTAGGCTTAAATTATCACAACTGTTTGTTTAATCATGCGGGGAATATTATGATTTATCACCTCTCGAGAGGAGGCGGATGTCGTCCTCATCTTCTTCAACTCAGAGCTTGGTGGAGTTCAAACTCACCCCACACCTTGGGGAAAGCAATGAATCCAACGGTAGATCTAATGGGATTATAATTCCCTTCACAAAAGACCAAGCAATTTTTATCTTAGGATTGGTTTTGAGCAACCTTGGAGCTATCACTTCCAGCGGGTAGCAGCCAGAATGAAGCCCATTGAAGGTATCAAGCTTGATTTTAAGTGGATGGTTCATTGACCAAGCTCCCCTTCAATGGTGCTTTGATTGAAGTCCTCCTTCCATGGCTTGGACTTGGGAAATAACTTGATTGAGCTGAGTCCTTGATGGTGCTTGCAAGTTTAATTTGGGTTTGGTGGAAAATTGATGAGTTGGAATTGATTTGGTTCTCCTATTTGGCTTGAACAAATGAGAAGGAGAAATGGGGAGCTTGGGAGATGGGAATGGAGCTTGGAGAAAGCTTTTGATTCCTATAGCTCAATCAATTGGTCCTCATTTGAGTGGGAATGAGGGGTATATCTCCCCTCTAGATGGATGGTGAGAAACATTGTTTTTGATCAATGGAATAGATTGGGTCATTTTGGCTATTTAGCATCCCATGTGATTCATTTTGGTAGAGTGGAGGAGGGAGTGCCCATGTCTTTGGGTGGTGTATGGTGATCCAAGTGTCCAATTTTTATAGGGGTTAGTTTGGCCATGTTGGGTCATGGATGACCCAATGATTGGTCATGTTCACCACCTCCTTGGTGTCCAATGGACCACTAGAGGATGCAAGTGGCCAGAAAGAATGATCAAATTCCAGTGAATTTGGTCATAATACCCTTTGACCTAGGGTAAATGGTCATTTGGCCTTGATTTGATTTGGACAGATTTGAAATGATTCAAAAATGGGTTGCCAAATTTCAAGTGATTTGGAGTTCATTTGGTTTGAAATGGTTCAATTTGACCCATTTAGGTCAAATTGGTCAAATTGGTTAGGTTGACCTTTCAAATTAGGTCAAATCATGGGTTAGGTCAAGTTTAGATGATCATTTGGAGCCTATGGGTATCATTAGTTTGGTTTAATTTAGTTTATATTTTATTTTGGTTAATTTAGGTTCATTTAGGTCAAATGGGCCAAGTTGACCAATTTGACCTATTTGACCCAATTGGGTTAGTTCATGGTTTGGTTTAGGCTTGGTTGATCATTTGAAATGTATTGCAAGCTTTGGTTTCAATCAATTTTTGTTTGGTTTGATTTTAAGTTGATTTGACCTTTTAGGTCAAGTTGGGTTCATGGTCAATTAGGGTAGGTTGGGTCTAGTTAGCCAATTGAAACTTTGGTCAAGTTCAACAACCAATATAGAATAAATTTGACCCACTGGTTTCAATCAATTTGACTTTGATCAAGATTCGACCCATTTTAACTTCTTAGGTCAAGTGGCCAATTAAGCTTGGTTTGGCTCAATTGATGGCTTAGTCAAGTTCAATCATTGATTATGGATTGGTTTAGATCAATGGTTTCAATCAATTTGGTTTATATTGGATTATGGCTAGTTTGGGTTTCATTTGGCTAAGTGTTGGCTTGGTCAAAGGCTAGGTTTGACTTTAGTTTGACCCAATTTGAGTGATTGATCATCCTAGGATGATTGTTGCTCACAATGTGAGGCTTGGATGGGCTTAGTTTGGGTTGGATTAGAACTTGGCTCAAAAAGGTTCTTTTGGTCACTTTGGGTCAAGTGAGCTAAAGTGGGTCAATTGGCATGATCAAAGATTGATTCAAGTTTGATTGAACTTACATATGGACTTATTATTGAAATATAAATCTAATTGCAAGTGATTTGGAGTCAAGTTGGTTTTGATTCATTTGACAATTTCAAGTTCAAAAGATGAACATGGGTTTGATTTGGGTCAGTTTAATTTCAGTTTGACGATTATAGTTTATTTTTATATTTGAGCATGTGATTGAAGGAATAGTTATTTGAAGAGAAAATCTAAGGATTTGGATTGATTTAAGAATGATTTGGCTAAGTTCAAGGATTTGACTTGAAAGAGTATAAGTTGGATTTAAGTTGGATTTGGATTTGAGTTTTGAATTTAGTTTTGGTTATTTGAATTTATATATTTATATTTATGAATATAAATGAGAATATAAATGGGTTATGAGAAAATCTTTTGAGTTTGGAGTGATTTGGATTTGATTTGAAACTAAGTCCATAAGATGAAATCAAAGCTTAGGAAAAGATTTTGATTTGGAATTGATTATGGGTTGATTATTTGGAATTGATTCATGATTTGATTTTGGAATTGATTGTGATTTAAGAAAATCAATTGAGTGGAATTGATTTGAGATTTGGGTTGATGTTTGGTTGAAAGAGAAAGCAAGGATTGGGTTCAAGCTATAGGGTAGGCAAGCCCTAATACAGGCATAACATTCCATGGCTAACTCTTTTTAAGTCTCTAGATTAGGTTAGTGTTCACCTAATCACTAGAAGTGTCTTAAGACTAAGGAACTCTTAGTATCAGTCCTATGTCTAAGATGAAGATGTTGAAAGCTCACTCAAAAGTGAGGTCAACAAAGGCTCCAATAGTGTGGTGTGGTGACAAGGCATACCCGCGTGAGTGTTGATCAAGATGATCAATAACGTTTGAACGATCACAAGCACTAGCATAAATGATCTACTCCTAAACTCGATATGCATAAGGAATCAAGATTTTTGTGCAATGCAACTCTACTTGTCAAACATAAGAGAGAAGGGGAATCCAGGATGAGTATGTAAGCTTCCACTAGGGAAAGGCTTAAGTTATCCACGGGGATAAGAGGTTGTGAAATCGGATTAGAATTTGGAATCCACTTGGGGATAAAAGATGTGAACCTTCACTAGAAGTTTGGGTTGGTGAATTGACTCCTAGGGAGTTGGAAGATTTGCATCTCAGAGGAGAAGCTAATTGATTTGATTTGTTTGATTTGACTCCATTTGGGAGGTTGATTTATTTGATTTTAAATTTTTGAATTTTGATATGGACCCTATCAGTTTGTGATGGATCGCACTGAGTAGGGGCCATGTTGGCCTTGGCCTACTTCAGATTTATCAGTCCAAAGGGATGGTCTACCAATGACATAGTAGAACTATCCAACTAAAGGGGTTCTCTTTCGGTATGTAGCAATTATACTAGGAAGAAAGCATAATAGACTTACATCCTCCAAAGTAGGGATCAGTCACTAGGGTGATCCATTGATGACACAATGAATCGGACCCAACCTTAGGCATTCTTGAGTGAAACCAGGGACTTAAATCACTCAAAGATAGTCAAAATTAATTTCATTTTTAATTATGTTTGATGGATCCGTTGATTTGCGATGGATTACTAAGTAGGGGCCATGGTCATGGTCTACCTAGTTTACCAATCCAAAGGGAGTAACTTCTCGTGAGAACTATCCAACCAAAGGTTGTTCTTACGTATCAGGAAGAAAGTGTAGTAGACTTATATCCTCCAAAGTAGGGATCAGTCGCTGAGGTGATCCATTGGTGACACAATGAATCAACCCAACCTAGTGACTATTGGTGAATGCCCGGGGACTTAAATCATCAAAGATAGTCAAATTAATTTCATTTTTAATTTATGATGGATCCGTTGCTGCGATGGGCGCACTAAGTAGCTATGCGGTCTACCTCAGATTTACCGATCCAAAGGGAGTAGCTTCCCGGCTGAGGGGAGAACTATCCAACCAAAGGGGTGCCTTTTGGTTTGCAGCGGCTAGTTCAGAGAAGAAAGCACAGGGACTCACTTCTTTCCTGAAAAAAAGACCACTGGGGAGACATATTAGCAAGGTAACATGTCGACCCAACCTAAGGCTGCCCATCGATTTGCGACAGCCATGCTAGAAAGAATGTGTAGTAGACTTATATCTTATAAAGCGAACTGACTGATAGGGCAATCTATTTGTGGCAAATAGATTGAACTAAGGCGACTCTAGAGAGAGTCTGACCAGGGACTTATCTCAACTTTGTAGTCAATTCTATAGGGAGTTTTTACAACCTAAAGATAGATGCTACTTGGGAAAGGGTGAGCTTGAATTCTAATCCATAAGTAAATAATTTTGTTTATTTTTTATTTGTTTATCATGGACCCGTTAGTTTGTGAGGGATCATGAGAATGAGCTTATGTAGACATATCTGATTCTTGAACAAGGAGAATATGTGCATCCTAAACAAATTCTCCAACCAGTGGCTACTAGGAAAGGGGGACTATCCAATCCAAAGTAACCGGTAGTGTCTAAATGGGTTGTAAGGACATGATCCAAGTAGAGTGCCCGTGGAGGCTAAGGCTTTATCCAAACCCTAATATCTATAGGTATTGTGGCCAACTCAAGAGAAAGCGAGGACTCACATCGCCAAGAGTGGTGTATCCAGGTGAGTCCGTCGACATGAACATCAATCAACTAAAGTGCCCATTGGTTTGCGATAATCGGTAGGAAGAAAAGCATCGGGGACTCACATCCTCCTACATGGGCGATTGAGATAGTCTATCTTGACCCAGCTATCCAACCTAGGTGACTCTTGGTGAATGCCACTGGGACTTATATCAACTCAAGAGTAGTCAAGAGGAAAGGGTTGGGGACTTATCCTAAACCTCAAATAAACTCGACCTAGTGGATCATGATGGCTAGTTCAAGAAGAAAGTGTGGGACACATATTTTAAACAAAGTCAATATGAGGTAGCTTAGGACGGTGAGACCTACCAAACTAACAAGGCACTCATTGGTTTGCAATGGTCAAGTCGAAGAAAGTGTGGACTCATCTTCCAATAAGTGACCTTGGGGTGACACTAGCAAAGTAGCATGTCAGACCTAGCGACTAATGAGTGAGTGCCACAGGGCTTGCTCCCATCAAAATAGCTTGAGATAAAAGATATGTTTTTTATTTGTGTTTATGTTCATGTTTGTGTTGAAGAGGATGATCTGCTTGGGTTATCTCTCTAAAACACACTTAAAGTTGATGAAATGATGCCACGAATGGCGGTTGTGATCCCACTAAGAAAGGATGTGCTTGGGTTCTCTTACACCTAACTTAGTTATCAAAATAGGATGCCTCTTGGGTTCTCTCACCTACTAATGTAGTGAGAATTGTGTTTGATTTGTGTTCATGTTGTGAAAGAAGGATAGGATGCCTCTTGGGTTCTCATATACCTACCATAAACACGTCATGGCAGATTTGCAAATAAGCAAACTACGCTTCGAATGAAGAGAATATTTTGATGAATTGGAATAAAATTTTTGATGATAATTATTTTCAAACATGATTTTATGGGTAGTATTTCTTCAAATAGAGCCCATTAATTTGAAGCATCTGGTGTTCCCCTTTACAATCAATAAGTTGATAAGATCCTCCTTGGTAGGCCTTCTCTATGACAAAAGGGCCTTCCCAAGTGGGTTCAAACTTGCCTCCCATCTTTCGACGGGCAATAATTGGTCTCCTTAGAACTAAATAAGCTCTCCTACTTGAAAATTTCTAGGTGGACCACTTGTTGTGAGCTTGAATCATCTTGGCTTTGTATACAACTCAAGGTTACGGCATGCTTGTAGGCATCTCTCCTCCAAACCTTGAGCTCTTCTAACGCACTAGCATTACGCTCTAGTGATTTTACTACAATGCTATCCTTAGTGATGGGTACTTCTAATGGTAGCGCTTGGACCCATACACTAAGGAGAATGGTAGATTGGGTTGGAGTTATGTGTTGTGCGGTGCCACACCAACTACTCATGCCACTATCGCTTGTTGTCATCGAGTGTCTTCTTTAGTATCTGGATGAAAGTTTTGGTGAATGCTTCTACTAAGCTATTTGCCCTAGGATGGTAGGTGGTGGAATATCTCAAATCTATACTATGCCTCCTAACGAAGCTGTTGATCTTGGTGCTCTTGAATGCAGTACCAATATTGAATATAATTCATTGAGGCACCCCGAACCTATATACATATGGTTCACGAAAATTGAGCATATCTTTGGGATGTGACCTCTGAGTGGGATTGCCTCCATCCACTTAGAAAAGTAGTTAGTGGCAACTAACATGAATCGATGACCCTTGGAAGAAGGAGGATCGATTGGACCCACTATGTCGGTACCCCAACACTCAAATGGCCATGAGGCTAATGTAGGATGTAGAATGTTGGGTGGTTGATGTAGGACCATACCGTGTACCTGACACTGATGGCATCTCCTAGCTATGTTCATGCAATCTGTGATCATCGAAGGCAATAGTATCCTAGTCTCTTGATCTTTGCTTTCATCTTGGACGGATTGATGCTCCACATAGACGAATGTACCTCGATTATGATCTTAAGGGCTTCATGTTTTTCTAAACAGTGTAACCACATTTGATCAAAAGACCGTAGATACAAGGTGCCATCCACGAGAGTAGGAGAGAGCTCTCTACTTCATATGATGGGCTTGTGATTTATCTTGAGGTAGTTTGTCTATGTTCAAGTAATCTATAAATGGTTGCCTCCAATCCAGCTCCTCATCTTTATTAGCAACGGCAACCTCCTCTTTAAGAGAGAATCTCTTAATGAGTTCAGCATCAATAAGGGATAAGACTTGTCTATTTTGGACCCTTATTGGAATGGACTCATCTTCCGGACATGCCAATTCCTTGGCAAGTTTGTCCAAAGCATCTACTACATTCTCTCTAAAGGACCTTGTAGATGGTGACCTTAGGGATTTGGGCAACAACTTGTATACTCATGGTAGTGATGAAGCTTAGGTTTAGAACCTTGTAGACCCGACAATCGGTTGATGACCGGTTGAGAATCCTCATAGATGTTGATGCTTTGACACACATAATAATGGTAACTAGATCAAAGCCTCATACTCGGCTTCATTGTTGGTGCATGGATTGAGAGATAGTATGAGAATCTCATCACATCATGGTCTGGAGTTCAGAAAATGATTCCTACCCGTGTCTTTCTTGGAAGAGTAGATCATGGTTCTTCTCCTTTTTGAAGGGAAAGTGCACCATCAAAATACATCTCTCAGTGGTGATTGTCAACCTCCATAAGTTTATGATTTGTTCATCGGGGAGGTCATCACTAAGCTTGGAATCAGCATGAAGTGGGTGTGTTGCTAAGAAATCCACTAGTGCCTATCCTTTCACTGTACGGAGGGGAACGAATGTAATATTGAATTGTGAGAGAACCATGGACCAACGTGCATCATGTCGCCATGTCATGAGATCTTTGCAATGGATTGATTCTTGAAATCAAGTTCACCTTATGAAAGCATATAATGCCATAAATTTTGGGATGCAAAGATTAAAGCTAGGCAATGTTTCTCAGGTGGGTAGTTTGCTTCATGGATCGACAATGGCGAGTAGTAGAGCATTCTCCTTCCCTTCATCATTGGTTTGAAATAAAGCACCAAGTGAGTCATCCAATGCAGGTAGAGAGATAAGTGGCACGGGATAGGGGCTGGCGACTTCACCAAATATCTTGTTTAATGTCTTCAAAGCATCGACTTATCATCCCACTTGAACTTAGCATCCTTTTGATAAGTGCTGAAAATGGCTTGCATCTCGATAGATTGAAGATAAAGCATCTTAGATATCACCTTGGAAGATCTGAGTTGAGTTAAACTTTTAGGGGTGCATTTTTAAGATAGCTTTGATCTTTTTGGGCTATCTCTATTCCCTGTCAACAACAAACCAAGGAACTTCCTACTCAAATGCACACTTGGGATTCATTTTGAGGTTAAATTATCTTAACATTCAAAACTACTCTCGAGTCAAAAAGATGGTCTTCCTTTTCTTTGGTTTTGACTACTAGATCATCAACATAGCATTCAACTTGATGATGAATGAGTTCATTGAAATTGAGTCATGGCGTATGTAGCACCATCTTTAAGGCCAAAAGGCATGACCTTATAACAATAGATTTTGAGGTTTGAAAAGTAGTCTTTCATCCTCGGGGCCATCTTGATTTGGTTGTAGCTAGATGACCCATCCATGAAGGAGAATACGCATGAGATGAGTGATGTCCACCATTAATTTTGGTATAGGAAGTGAAATTCATCCTTAGGACATGCCTTGTTTAAGTCCACGAAATTGGCATATGTGAATTTGGCCATTCTTTTCTTAAGCGGGACAAGCTAACCGGAGGGTATCTTTCTTCCCTGATGAAACCAGCATCGATTAGTTTCTTGACTTCAGAAATGACCAATTGTTTGATTTCTAATCGCATGCGTCTAGGAGCATGCTCGATAGGGTTAGCATTAGGGTTATTGCTAGTTTATGGGCTACATGTGAGATAATGGGCATCTCTTCATAGCTCCAAAGGTCCTTAAACTCATCAATAGCCTAACTAAGTCATTGGTTTCTTCTTCATTCAAGAGGCGATGTATGTGGATGGATCTTCTTCTATCCCGAGGTTGATTTCTTTGAGCTTGTCGATAGTTGAATGGATTTCTTCCTCAAATTTTGGAGGTGCATCTTTGATTTGAAGATCATCAAGATCATCTGAAGTTTTTGAGCACACATTCTCATTAGAGTTAGTGTAATTTGAGAAGAACCTATCATATTCGGATGATTTGACAAAGTAGCAATAATCATCATCATCTTGGACCCATTGTCTTGAATCCTAGTCACGGTCTTGATTGTGCATCGCCTTTATTCCACTTCTCAAATACTTTGACGACCATGTATAAGGAATCAAACCTTTCTTTGCAAGATTATGAACACAAGGCAAGTACCAATCAAAAGGTAATTCCATTAAATCTTTATATGAATTATCCTCAAGTTCTACATTAACTTCTGGACTTGAAGATCATGATCCCAATAGGAATTTTTTTGGCTCGAAATTCATGGAAGACTATGGGGCTTCCTTAATTACTAATCCTTCAACTTTTGAAAGAAAGTGAGTTAGAGCTAAAGTTCCCTACCTAATAATTTTACATAAACTTAATTTGAATACATTCATGCTTTGCTTGGAAGTCTTCATCACTCAGTGTCACCTCCAATGAAACCATCGAGAGGGTTGGCTGGTGTGCTAATCACATGAGACTCATCCTCCTGGATTCAAGTCTATGTGAATAGGGGAGAACTCCATGGAACATAACCCTGTGGTTGCCAATCAGTCTTCCTCGAATGCCTCTGTATCTGCCTCCACCTCTACCTGGTGGAGGTCGAGTCATCCTACCCATAAAATGAACTGTGGGTGGAATGTAACATTTCCTTGGTGTCCCTTTCTCGCTCACTTGTACTTTCCTTTTTTCTTTTCTTTTTCCTTTTCTTTTCCTTCTTTTTCTTCTTTTTATTTTTCTTTTGTATTTGAATTTTGGCCAAATTCATGAGAAAGATGTTTTGATTTTGAGAAAGATAGTAGGTCGCATCCTCATACATCTCGACCTCTCTAACTGAAAATGGTTTTTCATCCCCTTTGACACAGTATTCGATTCCATCTCTTCGAAACTTGATGCACTTATGGAGGAAGGATGGAATCATCTTGTTCTAGTGTATCCAAGGCCTACCAAGCAAAGCAATGAACAATGTATTCAAATCAATTATATAGAACTTGGCTTCAGTCTTCCAGTCGCCTATTTCTAAAGGTAACACTATGGAGCCTAAAGCCCTCTCACATTGTTCATTGAATCCTCTCAACATCATCCAATCTCCTCAAAGCTTAGATATGTTGATCCTCAAATATGCAAGGCTTTTAAGGCTCATAATATTTACCAATGCACCTGGATCAACAAAACCCTAGAAAGTCTGAATCAATATCCACTATAATGTAGAGGGGACAGTTATGCTCCATGTCCCCCAAAAGAAGGTCTTTGTCGGTGAATGTGACTCCTTGGGCTTCTCTTGAATAATGTGCCTCCTCTCCACGGGTAAGCTAAGCTAAGCATATCTCTGGATCAAGAAGAGCCTTGATTAATGATTCCCCTATCTCTTTGGATAAGACAAAGGCATCATATATGCTTAATTTAGCTAGCAACTTTCTTAGGTGAGGACATTATAATCAACTCAGGTTGATCCTCCATAAGCATATCCATGGGTGGAGCATCTGTGGAGGGCTTCTTGATCATTGGTACCAATGACTTGTTTTATCTTGAGGTGCTGCCTAGGAGGTAGAACTTGCCACTGAGGTTAACTTGTGATCTCTTGTGAGTTAGTGGAAGATTCTACACTTGTCGAGCATACCTACGACTTCTCCTATAGGACCCTTTCGATGATTCCAAGTCTATCTCAAGAGGTGAACCCATAGTATTCAAAAAAAAAGTCCATTTGAATCGAAGAGGATGATAGGTTGTTATAATTATTTAGACTTGAAGAGTTTTCTAAAGAGTATAATCGAGACAACCCATCAGTGACACATATGTAATTCAAACTAGCTTTATTCCTTAATTTCTTAGATTTAAAGGAGGTACATAGAAATCTAGTAAAGTAAGTGGGGTGAGGGATTTGATGCCCTCATCCACTGATACAAGATGTCTACTATAGAAGAGCTAGGCTGAAGTAGTAGGCCAGCGGTAGAATGGAGGGCGGGCTTGATCTGGTTTGCTACTTGGCTATCCGAGCAAGTATGGGCTGTCTCTGAGCTCCCATTTTCTCAAGTTATCTTTGGCAACTTGTAACCTTCCTTGATGTTGGAGGTTCAAGCTTCCTCAGGCACCTGCAAAGAAAGTTTCTAGACTTTTGAAACAATCTTTTTAGAGGTTCGGGATAGAGAGATATCCCATCCTTCTTTTATTTTCAGAGGATCACATGTATCCCCAAGGATTACCCTAACATAACTGGATGGTTGTTCCACTAGATATTCTTTAGGGATAACTATAGCCGACTTGTAGCTATGCTCAAGTCATCCTTAAATGATGCAATCCTCAAAATATGGCCTAGCAGTTAGGATCATTGCTCTGTGACTTCCTCTAGCTTCTAGACCGGGTAGCTAAAATCAAGTTTCTTTAAGAGGTTCTTAAAGATTTTCGACTACCTCCTCTTAAATGAATAAGGTTTGTTTAGTTTATCCAAAGAGTAGGTGGATGATAAATTTACACAGTATGTGTATGCCACTGAGTATGGTTGAGGAGGAGGCGTGAAGGTCATGGAGGCTACGGGTCGATAGATGGCCTGTGGTGGTAAAGGAGGTGGAAGTGATGGCATGGAGCTCAAAGGTCTCTATCGATCCATGGCCGTCTTTCCCCTTGTCCAATCTACTACCCCAGCTTCTTTTCATAGCTTCTACTTTGGCTTTGATGATGATCTTGAAAAGGCAATTGTTTGGCCTCTCCTTGTAGCCTTGTTGATTAGCTTCTCAAATGTCTTGATGGTAAAAACCTTTAAGCATGAAGGCGAACGAGCCATGAATATTCTTTAATAGAATTTTAATAGCATGTTGTCAAATGTGATTTCATGCTTAAATTGCATCATCAGAATATAATCAATGAGGGACTCACCGGGTGTTATTGTGGCTACAACGATCACCCATTACCTTTCGAGCTCCAAAGAACCTCTTAATAAAGAGCTGCTCTAACTCAACAAAAGTCTTCACTGAATCATTGGGGAGTTTAGCGTACCAATCAAAGGTTATACCCACTATGCTACTGACAAAGAGACGGAACTTGAAGTGTACTATATGTTGGTGTGGGTTCCCGCTGCCATCAAAACTCTTGAAAGAAGGAGGCACAAAACCCTTAGGGTATTGGATCAAATTCCTCTGTAGGGGTCTACCCTTTGGAGATGAACCACCTCTTGCACCGCTTCTCTCACTTGTTGTTCAACCATGAGTTGATATATTTTTCTTGTATGGAGGTACTCCCACTACCTTCCTATACAAGCTAGTGTTACCCCCGATCTACCGAGGTGAACTCTTGGGTTGATCCAAGTAACACAAAGCAACAACTTCCACAAATGGGATGTATGGCTTGATCAAGTGCTAGAAGCCGCTAGCAAATCTTCAAGCCTCTTTCCCATCTTGTCAATGCTCATCCTTTGCTTTTGAGTTGTTGAAGGAGGTGTTGGGTGAATAGTATCATCTTGTTCGCAACACCTTCCAAACTCGGTGATCCGAAGGAGGGAACCCCTATCAACCATATGCACCTCGCAGTCTTCCAATAAATCATCTTCATTGGGATCAAAGCTAAACCTTCTTCCTCTAGGTCACTGCCATACCCTAGATTTCCTTCTTCTCAATAAGACAAGGCTACGATATCATCCAAGGAGTCCAACTGTGCACAAATGCTCGCGACGGGTGGGACCATGCTCATGAATGGAGATACATCAGACCTCCCCTGCTACTGAAGAGCTAACCCTATGAGGGCTACGCTCACTAAAAGAAATGTGCTCAAAGCTGTCAATTACTCCAGGTGCAGTGCTGCTCCTGAGAGGATCTATGGTCATAGAGATAAAAGAACTATCTCCCTTCTCCTCTGCTATATATCCATGATCTCTGAGGTGGTGGTGTTGATGGCACCCCATTTTAGAATGAGCTCAACCCCATCTTGCATAGGATTTCTTAGACTTTAAGAGTTTTAGTCTTAAGACACATTCAATGATTAGGTGGACACCAACCCAACCCCAGCAATACGCAACTGAACGAAGTAGGAAAGGTTATGCCTTGGGTATTATGAAACTTTCCTACACCATAGCTTGAACCAAATCCTCACTTCCATCTTTCAAGTCAAACTCCAAACTCATATCAACTTCAACTCTCAATCAAACCTTGAATCAATTCAATGGATTTTCTCAAATCATAAATCAATTCCACATGATTGAAATCCATGATTGAAACCCATGATTGAAATCCAAATCAAATTCCAAAATATTTCCTAAGTCACTTTGATTTCCCTCTAATGGACTTAGCCAAAATCAATTCAAATTCATGAAATTTTCTCACAACTCATTGATATTCTCATTTATATTCACATATATAAATGAAGTATAAATTTAAATCAATCAAACTAAACCCAAAAATTAAAATCCATGATTAAATTTCAAATCTTTCTTAAGTCCCTTTGACCCCCTCTTGTGGACTTAGCTCAAATCAAGTTCAAACCACCTCAACTTCATGAAATTTGTCCATTTATATTATCATTTATATTCACAAATATAAATGAAATATATATTCAAACAATCAAAACCAATTCCAAAAATCAAACTCAAATCATTCAAAATTCAACCTAAGCCTTTCAAGTCAAAATCTTCAACCTAGCCAAATCAATTTCAAATCAAGCCAAATCCTTGATTTCTCTTCATGATTCAATCAATCCTGCAATCATGAACCAAAATATAAATACAAACTTCAATCATCAAATCAAACTTAATTCAAAAAAATTAAATCCAACTCAAACTCATGTTCACCCCCTTGAACTTGAAATTGTCAAATAAACCATAACCCATTTGACTTCAAACCACTTACAATTTATATTTCAACCATAAGTCCATATGTTAGTTCAATCAAACTCAAATCAAGCTTTGACCAAGCCATTTGACCTAGTTAGGCTCACTTGACCCAAAGTGACCTAAAGTATCCTTATGAGCCAAATTCTAATCCTAACCAAATTGGATTGAACCAAGCCCATCTAAGCCTCTCATCATGATCAACAGTCATCATGAGATGATCAATCACCCAAATTGGGTCAAATAAAGTCAAACCTAAGGGTTGACCAAGTCAACACTTAGCCAAAATGAAACCCAACATAGCTAAAATCCACCATAAGCCAAACTGATTGAAACCATTGATCTAAGTTCATTCATGAACAATGTTTAAACTTGACCAATTCAACATTTGAGCCTAACCTAGCCTAATTGGCCACTTGACCTAAGTTGACCCAACTTGACCTAAAAAGTTAAAATATGTCAAAACATGATATAAGTCGAATTGATTGAAACCAATGAGTCAAGTTCATTCCAACATGATTGTTGAACTTGACCAAAGTCTCAATTGGCCAACTAGACCTAACTAGCCCAATTGACCATGAACTTGACCTAAAAGGTCAAATTGAGCCAAACTCAAATATAAACCAAGTTCATTGGAAACAAAGATACCAATCTATTTTATATGACCAACCAAACATAAACCAACCTATGACTTAACCCAAATAGGTAAAATGGGCCAAATTGGTCAACTTGACCCATTTGACCTAAATGAAATCAAATGAACCAAAACCAAATCTAAACCAAATTGAACCAAACCAAAAAATTCTAAAACACTTCAAATGGTCATATGAACTTGATCCAACCGTTGGTTTGACTCAATTTGATCAATTGATCAACTTGACCCAAGTTAACCCATTTTGACCTAAATGGGTCAACATGAGCCAAACCATTTCAAATCAATTCCAAATACAATGAAACTTGGCCAAACCTATTTTCTCATCATATCAAACATACCCAAACTAAAATCAAGGTCAAATGACCATTTTACCCCTAGGCCATAGGGTAACCCAAAATCAAAACTACTTGGAATTTGGTCAATTCCTTTTATGGACACTCGACATACTCTTAGTGGACCAAATAGTCACTAATAGACCTAGTGCACATGATGATGGGTTTGTCAATCTAACCCAAACCCAAAACTGACCACCTCCTTTGAAAATGGCCATATGGAATCCCTCCTCCACTCATTTAAAGCACATGGCCACCTCACTCACTCCTTCTTTGGCCAAAATTGAATGCAAGGACATCCTAAATGGCTGAACTAACCCATGGAATAAGCTCAATTGGATCAAAATGGAAAGTAATGGCACGACCATTCGATCTTTCAAGGGGGAGATATACTCCCCCTAATTCAATCCAATCTTCACTCTCCCTAATTTGATTGAGTAAGAGGAAGCCAGAGGAGTCATTTCCCAGCCTCCCTAAGCTCTTTCAAGCATTTCCCAAATTCCATTTCTCAATTTTCATAGTTTGAAAATAAGGGAGCTCCACTCAAAACCAAACTTAGCCTACACTAAATATCAGTCAAATTCCCTTTGCAAGCTCCATCAATGAGCTCAATCGAACTCACTCGAGCTCTTTCCTAAGTTCTAAAGGCAAGAGAGGGCCATCCTTGATCAAGATCGAGCTCAAGGCAAGGAGGAGTTGGCCCATAGGAGGATCCACCCAATCTCAGAGCCTTCAAACTTCAACAAAGCTTCGTCTCCACTAGGCGAAGCTTCTCAGTATCGGTGGTGATCACCTGTGAGGTTAGCCATTAAACCAAGCTTAATTTCAATGTGGTTTGGAGCTTTGTGAAGTGAATTTTAATCCCATGGAATTCTAGCCATTAGATGTGATTGTCTTTGTGCTTAGATGATGTGGGTTGAGTTTCAATCCAATCCGAGCTCAATCGTGCTCGGATCATCCCCTAGAAGATGGATGGTGTCCATTCTTCACAAGGAAATACAATGATAGATCATGGGTCATCCATCTACGCATTTTGGATGGGCGGTCGTGATTAAGACACGTAGCATCCACGTTTTATCCCTTTAGAACTGCGACTTTAACCTCAGCCTTCTAATCCTTGATCAAATGGGTGAGGAGAAAGCGCGTAGCTCTGCCGCTGACGCAGCACTACAATGTGACAACTTTAATACACACAATCACGTGCCGCGTGAAAGCGCATGTCGCATTCATGGTGACAAGATTAAACATTTAATTAGGCTTATTAAATCATTAATTAACCATGGAATCTTCCTAAATTCATATCTATGCCTAGAAAAATTAGAAAAATATAAAATAAATTGCATTAGATAGATAATTGAACATAGAATATTTGAAAATTGATTTATTTTGAATAATTTTTTCTCTAGATTTAGGTTTTATTGGGAATATTATTTTGCTAATTACCCTCTAGTTGTTCCACTGATTAATCCCAAATTTCTTGTGCTTAATTAGTGGGATGACTCCTACCTCCCCTAATTTTTTTGGGATTTGTTGGTGACTTAATTAGAGGAATTGCTAGTTTATTCCTTAATCACTCCCTTAATGTAATTAAGCTTAATTAAGGGTATACTTAGTGATTTAACCCTCTGATTGAGTTAATTAAGTCTTGCTTAAGTGAATATGAGGTTTAGGGAATCATTTTTGGGATACTTTCTTTTATTTTAAACCTCTTCTCCTTAATCTAACCTTAATTAAGGTTAATTCACTAATTTAATTAATTTCATAAAATTTTAAAACTTTCCGAACTCAATTAATCTATCTTGGGTAGATTCTTAGGTGTTCAAGAGCCTAAGTATAATTAAGGAAATCAAAATCCAACTCACATGTGTGAGAGGGGATATGAAATTACTTAAGTTAAACCCCTTAGTTTAATTAATTATTATCATGAACCAAATTGCATTAGGCCCTATTCTTCCAAGGTGCATTGCAAATTTAAATTCCTTGTGAGATTTTATGTCATCTCATTGGCTCATAATTATTTGATTAACTATGCTAAGGTGGTGTAGGTAAGGGGTAATTAACACACTTAATTCACACCTTAACCTAAATAAAATATAAAAATCACCTAATGATCCTAAAATTAAACTAAAATAATAAACATATGTGGGAATGGGTTAGAAACAGCAAACTCACCTCACATTTTACAAATTGAAATAAACTCAAAATAAAATCAAACCCTCCTTAAAAATAACTTGATTTGCTTTAAACTTTCTTATTTCATAAGATTGTCTTTAGGAATTAATTTTTTTTTTGAAAAGATGCATTTGCATTGATAAAGAAAAAAAAAGGCGGTTACAAGTTATAAAAGTTGCAAAAGAAAGCAAAATAGCTACTAACATGTTTCTATCCTCCTAAGCACAAAAGCTGGAGGAATAGTGTGGTTATCTAAGCATGCTATAAAATCAAAACAAGTAGCTATCACAAAATTTAAAACTATTATGATCTTTGTGTGTAAGCAAAATAACTTGGTGGAAGTTCTTCAAAAGCTTATGTAGCCTGGTTCCATATCTCACTGAAAGAGAAGAGCTTGAGGTGGTCCACCATGTTCCCTTCAATGATTATGCCTCATTTCATTCATAAGGCTCCATGACATTTAGAAGAGCATGGCCCTAATTCAACATACTTTGTCAATGTTGGAAACAACATTAGCTTTGATGAAGTTTCCATTCATCCCTTAAGAACACACCACCATTAAGCAGGATCCATCGTTATTGATCCTAGGGAGGACACATAGTAGGTTTGATCACCCATGTGGGTGATGTCCCATTGCTTACGGAAGGGGAAGGAGGAGGTGTGGGTGATATTCAAGAATTCATAATTTTTGCCATAAATGCATATTACATTTTAAATCATTCAACTTGGTAGATGATCACATAGTTTAGAGACCCAACTAGGAGGGAGGACCACATAGTAGGTTTGATCAATAGTGGGTGATGTCCCATTGCTACGGAAAGGGGAAGGAGGAGGCTGATGTCCCATTATTTGAAGGGGAAGGAGGAGGCTTTGATGGATTCAAGGAAGCAATAATTTTGGGGTGCCATGGCTCTGACCATGCTTTTAATCATCTAACTTGGTAGATGATGGCATAGTAGCATTTTAGAACCATCATTTGCACATTTTGAATGGCTTGAAGGAGATCAATTAGTTCTTGAAAATAGGAATGAGAACCCCCATTTTGCAAGAATAATTATATAGCATTGGTAAGGGTGCAATGGATAGCAATATGCTCAATATCTTCCTCGTTTGCATCCCCAAGGGCACATAGTGTTTTTTTAGTTAACGGTGAAACAACAATTGGTTGGTATAGCATGTTGGATGAGCCTCACCAGAAAATTCTTTCCAAGGGAAGTTTGCTTTGGTGCGATGTTTCTTTTTTAAAGATACCTTGATAAACTATAGAGGTGATGGTTGTTCCCATGGGTTCTTGGGTGCTTCATTGATATGTTGGTTGGTATTTGTATTTTGGAATCATCATAGGTTGTAAAACAACACCAGATTCTCCAAATTGCATTTGTTGGTAATAATCATTGGAATGCTAATTATAGTTAATGAAGGTAGGCCATTTGGAGCGGTAGGTCGATCCATGCGCATTTGTGAAGTCAATGTCCTCACCTTGGCAATTTTCCAATGCAAATCAGTAGATTTTTTTTGCCCCATGGGTGATGATTTTCCATTTCATGGAGTCACTCCTTTGTGTTTGCTAATATTCTTCCATATCTTTAAGACACTTGTGTAGGAGTGTGTTTGGTTTGTTAAGAAACTCCATTTGTCATTGGAGGGTCCATGCCACCTCTATGGCCAAGTCCACCATTTTATGTGCAGATTTTTTTCCCAATGTAGTGTAAGCCATGTTGGTTGGGCCCCTTGTAAAAGAAACAAGCAAGTTTCTCTATCTCATTGGTGATGCTTTTTACCAAAAATAACTTGATACATGGAAATGAGTAAAGAAGACTTGATTAGTTTCAAATAGATAAATGTCGAATACCCCAATAAACATCCTTTCTCTTGCCTTCTTGGTTACTAGAAAATCTGCTTTTTCATTTCTCAACCAACTTGATGCCTAAGTATTCAAGCTCTTGGACCTTCTTGAACCATGAGTTTGGCAATCTGTTTGCTTTCGGTGAATGGCTTTTTTTTGAAAATGATAGCAATCTTGGTAGTGTTAATCCTTGGTCAAATAATCATCTAGAATCGATGATGCATTTGGCATGGGTGATGGATGCTTTGATGCGATGAGGATTGTCTACATAAAGCGGTGGGATATATTAGTGCCTTCTGCATAACATAATTTTGGTTTCTTCTTGATGGCCATGGAGAGGAGTTCCGAGCAAAGTATAAAGAGGTATGGAGATAGTGGGCAGCCTTGTCGAAACCCACAATGGGCTTTTATCCAATTTGTTTTTTAGGAATTAATTAGGGTGAATGTGTTTGCATGCTTTCATCACTTTAGTTCTTTCCCAACATGATAAATGTGTATGTCATATGAATTTCATGCATTAATGCTTTTCAAAAATTAAATTAAAAATGAAATATTTTCTTTATATCAAATTGCACGTTTTGGCTAAAGTAGAAATATAAATGGCTATTATCACTACTAAATCCAAAATTATTTTCAAAATTTATAAATCAAATACCTAAAACTGAAAGTGTGCTACTTATAATTATTTTATAAGGTTGCATGTGGATGTAAATATGAAAATGTGCATAGTGTAGCTTTCCTTCTCTCCTCTTTTAGCATAGTTTTGAATAGGATTTGGCAAAGTGTATGGTTCATTTGAAAAGAGCACAACACTTGCCTAATCTTATTTCTATTCATTCTATGCTATTACTTAAGAAGGACATCCACACTTGCACATATAAATTGCATAAACAAAATAAATAAACAAACAAATACAAACTTTTTGCATCTTTTTTTGCATTCATTTCTTTTGTACATGTGTTTGTATTTAAGGAAAGTGGTATATTAGTCTGAAAAATCTTGGGATTGCAAGGCTTTAAGTAGCCTCAAGTAGGCCTTATACCTTACACCCCTGGTTAACAATGGTGTCATATTCACTTATTCCTTTCATACATACATATGTGCATGTGAATAATTGATAAAAGAAACCCCTCTTTTCTACTTAATGAAAATCATGCATCATAAAGCATTCCAATTTTCTTAAGTAACATTTCTTAGCATTCATCATAAAGTGTGCTAAACAATCTCACTTGTATGTATAGATATGCTTAGGATGCATCCATATGCATGTTATACATGTTGGGAAAGAAATGAAGTGATGTGTGTTTTGTGATTTTATTTCACTTTACTTAATCTTAAAATGTCTTTCTTTTTGGATAAGTTTGCTTAGAGTTGATCTAAACTTAGGATTAATTAAAACACATAATAAAATATTCACTAAACAAAACTAAACTTGAATCTACTTTAGAAGATACTTAAGATAGGGAAGGAAAGAGAAGTTCTCTTCTCTTCTCCCTCTCTTTACAACTTAGTAATTAAGTAAGATTTACTTAAACCTAAACAAAGCACAAAATAAAATCAACCCAAAGCAACTAAAATACTTAAATGAAACCACCCTCTAAGTTGAACATCTTCACACTAATAAAATATAAACCTTAAATCCATAGCTAAGCATACCACACAAACCTTTTAAAGTACACATATTAGACTAAGTACCCACTTCTAGCTTTAGGTTAGGGCAGTGCATGGCTTGATGTTCACTTTTATCTTATGATGATTTGTTTTAGTCTGGATGTTAGGGTGAATGTGTGTAGAATGAATAGTAGGGTGATTTAGTCTAATCATTATTTTTTTTTTGATTGTGCTTAAGGGCTTGTAATAAAAATATAAGCTTTTGTTGTGGGGTGCTTATACCCCTAAGCATATTCATAGGCGGTGGACTTAGTTACCCATGTGTGAGGTGCTAAGCAATATTAATTTGTTGTATGATTTGATGCTCTCTATTTTGCAGGTGTTAGTTAGATTTACTTTTCCTTTTCATGTAATTTTTATAAATTAAGATTTTAGAATGATTGTCATGGGGGATTGGGATGAGCATTGGTCATAAGATCCCATCTTATGTACCATGTGAAGCCTTTGGAGCATCCACATTCCAACCATCCAAAGAAGGAACTAAAAGAAGGAACCAAGAAGAAAGAAGAAAGAAAGAAGAATGAAGAATAACATGAATTCTTTTGTAATTCATTTGTAATCCGTTGTATAAGGGTAGAGCTATATCTATTTTGATGCGGTGATGCCCGACCATGCTTGGCCTTTTATTATTTTGTTTTAGCTTCATATAATAAGTGATATTTTGTTTAGCTTGTGCATTAAGATGGCATATTTTCCTAGTTTTTCCCATGATGTATGGATGGATGGGTGCTCTTAGGAAAAATAAATCTTCTACTTTAATCAACTCAAAATTAAAATAAATGACTCAATTTTTATAAAGATAAAAGAATTAGCAACCCTTAGCTAGATGAGTATTTTTTTTATAACATTATGCATAATGCATATTATTTTCACTCTTGATTGGCTTCCACCTTTAGAAACTTGACCTCTAGCCATAGTAGAAATACACCTCCCTTCTTTTTGATTTTGGCCCATAATCTTATTTCTCATATTAGGCATATGAATCCTATCAGTCAAATGATTGTCCAAAATGAAAAATAAAATGTAATATGATTTGCATTAGATCTAGGTCATTTTCATGCCCTTACATGATCTAGTCTCTTGGGGAGTGAGTTTAAGGACTTAGTCTCTTTCTAAAATAAATAGTAGCTTAGCTATCTTGCATAAAGCACATGACTTGCATACATAAACTTAAAATCGTAGGAGCAGTTAGTTGGCGGCCACCCTCAAGAGGTTGTAAGTCCAAGCAGTCAGGTGGTTCGTCCTTGCTTGTGGAGGCAAACTAAATACCCACTTTTCACCTTAGATTTAGGTCGTGCTTTTGGCCCTGTAAAGTCTCTAGGTAGGTTGAGGTTGCTTCTCCCCTTAAAACATAAATCCCCACCTCTTAAGCATTTTCCAATCTTGTGTTATGGAATCATAAGCTCTTAAATTCTAATAAAATGTCAACTCAAATAAATAAATCAATTTCAAAAATATAAAGCCCAACCATAGGATAGTTTGAGATGCTCATTAAGTTTCCTGGCATCGTGAGCATCTCCTACTTGTCTTCCTTTGGCTTCGATAATAACTCTCTCTCTTTAATCAATCTCTTTGATCTTAAAAAAAACTAATCGATTAGTCTACTATTGAAATCTTTAGAATAACGATCATTTACCTTAATGAGTATTCTAAGGGATCTCATTCCTTAGGATGTAATTAACTATGAGCTTTCCTCCAGGAACTTAATATGATAAAAAAAAATAAACCCTACTTTACTTTTTTTTTATGTAAAGTAAGGGAAGAATCTCAGTACATCATCTTTGATAAGTCCTTAGGAGTCCTTATTTAGGTGATTAGGTCTATTATAAAATGGTGACTTCTATCTTTCGAGATAGTACACCTTCCCCTCGATGATGTACCTGATCACCCTAATAAGTACACTTGCGATTCTATATGGTGTCCATCTAAAGAAAGAAGCATTCATCATCGTATTGAATTTTTCATCTCTTCTTTACCTTTTTTTTCTTTTTGTCTTCATCTTTCTTTCCAAGAGGGATGAAGATAAGAAGAGAGAATAAAAGGAGGAAGAGGGAGGAGATTAATTGATGATGGTGAGTGTGATGTAAAAAAAAAATTTCTTTTTTTCACCCATAATGGCATGACTACGATGATACGAGGTCACCACTCCCTCTTCACTGCAATTGAAGTAGGAGGTCGAACAGGGGAGCTCGACCTCACCTCAGTCGGTGGTGTAGATGAAATGTGATCCCTTAGCCATAGTCGGATCACCAGTGGGGCTCTCTTTTCTCTTGATGCTGCCTTCATGGTTTTAGGTGGAACTGTGGAAGATGAAACCTGCACTAGAGATGGCAAACATGGAGTGGAGCGGTGTGATGGAATCACGACTCTCTTTATGATGGTGGGTACAAGTCAATAGAATATGTCATGTGACCATGGGTAGCATGATCAAGAAAATCTATGAGGAGTGATTGCCTAGCGTACCTTTGCCTCTCCCTACTAGTAATATGAATTGATACACGGTCCTCTCTGGCCCTCTCCTATCGAATATGCTCGCCTACACTATGAGGGATGACTAATTGTAGATTGAACTAGGCACCAGACTATGACCATGTAAGCCCCTACAGTGCAAATCGAGTCAGACCTCCTCCTATCTCAGGTAGGTGCCTCATAATGAGCTGTAGGTGGAGGTGACACTGTAATCCTCCTAAATCTTCTTCTCCATTAGATCTGGAAAGAGGATGAAACTTGTTTTGTGGATCAAAGGAGAAACTACCCTGGGTGACTCCTCTACTAAAATATGAGAGACTGCCTCCACTACTTGGCAATGTGCACATGATTCCACTTGATCTTGTGGCTCTTATTGCGACGCTGAGTTCTGCTTGGTGGAGCAGTGTGGGAACTAGACCCTATCTCAAAGGTAGGAGAGGCTATCCCTGAAGCCAAAGAAGACTTTCCCTTGGAGGAAGCCAGTGAGTGGTAGCCCATCTAGGTAATGGGAATGTGAGCGTACTAACACTAGAGCGGTGGATGTGGGAACCTCCATCTTCTCTTCTTCAATGAGGAAATTCAGTCAAAGGCATCTCAACATGGATGATGGCACGATCACCACATTCCTCACGGCGGTGGTGAGGGTTGCCTCCTCACAAGTGATCCTGGCACCCTCGAATCCTCGGCCAAAGTGCATCAGCTGAGTGAAATCAGTTTGTGGCAGGTTATTCTGATCCAAGGCCAAATCCATCTTAAAGGGGAAAGTGAACACATACTTCTGAGCATCCATTTACTTGTCTTGAACTTGAGGATACTCATTGTTGGAAACAAACTCAAATTAGATTTTTTTTGTTTTTGTATTCTGTTAATTTTTTGAATTTGATTTAGAATTTGAACCCACACTCAACAATTTGAATATGTTGAGTGGGGTTCATTGAATCTAGGAGAGAGATTATGAATGAATTGGAGAAGAGATTTTGAGTTTAGAATCCACTTTCAACAAATTTGTGTATGTTAAAAATAGGTTCAAATGTTTTGAAGAGATTTTGTATGCTTCCATTGGTTTATATTTGAATTTGGCTTATATGTTTGGGGACCCTTTATTTAACAAATTTGAGTATATTAAATAGAGGGTCAATTGATTTTGTTTGGGATTAATCACTTAGCAAATTTGGGTATGCTAAATGAGTTGTTTGAAAATAATTTTCTTCTTTTGCTTATTTGTCCATGATGTGAATCATGTGTGAATTTGAATATGGAATCTTTACTTAGAAAATTTGTGTATGCTAAATAAAGTTTAAATATATTTGATTCTTTATTTATTTTTATTATTA
The DNA here is from genome assembly GCA_021442155.1 of Cymbidium sinense. Classification (NCBI taxonomy): domain Eukaryota; kingdom Viridiplantae; phylum Streptophyta; class Magnoliopsida; order Asparagales; family Orchidaceae; genus Cymbidium; species Cymbidium sinense. The sequence continues at coordinate 200,591,702 of CM038217.1, forward strand.
TTTTTTTTTTGAAAAAGAGGTCTTTACTTAGAAAATTTGGGTATGCTAAATAAAGGCCAAATGTGTTTGATTTTTTATTTTTGAAAATGAAACCTTTACTTCGCAAATTTGGGTATGCTAAGTAAAGAATCCAAATGTGTTTGCTTTTTGTGATTTTGAAAAGAGGATCTTTACTTAGAAAATTTGGGTATGCTAAATAAAGAATCCAAATGTATTTGATTTTTATTTTGATTTTTTAAAAAGAAGGATCTTTACTTAGAAAATTTGGGTATGCTAAATAAAGATCAAATGTGTTTTTTTTTTCTTTTTTGATGTTTTAATTTTTGAAAATGAGTACTTTACTTAACAAATTTGTGTATGCAAACTGAGAAATCTAAATTTATTTTGAAAAATGAAACTCTCATTTGACAAATTTGGGTATGTCAAATGGGGCTCAATTATGTTTTATTTTTCAAAGATGAAATTTTTGTGTGTGATTATTACTTTTTAAAAAGAAGGGAATTCCAACTTAATACATGAGGAATGAGTTGAGTGGAATTCCAAATAGTGTGATCTTGTTTCAGAAATAAAACCTCTGTTCAATAAATTTGGATGTATTGAATGAAGAGGTTTATCTTCAAATTTATGACTTTTTTGAAAAGGAAGAAACTCCAACTTCAACATATGTAAGATATATTGAAATAAATTTCAATTTTATGATATGATTTTATTTGGAAAATAAATCTTCATTCAATAAATTTGGGTATATTGAATGAGGATGTTCATTTTCAAATATGTGCTTTTGAAAGATGATTTTGATTTTATTTGGAAATGAAATCTTCATTCAATAAATTTGGGTATATTGAATGAGGATGTTCATTTGTGCTTTTTGAAAGATGATTCTTATTTTATTTGGAAATGAAATCTTCATTCAATAAATTTGGGTATATTGAATGAGGATGTTTATTTGTGCTTTTTGAAAGATGATTCTTAATTTTATTTGGAAATGAAATCTTCATTCAATAAATTTGGGTATATTGAATGAGAATGTTCATTTGTGCTTTCTAAAGATGATTTTGATTTTATTTGGAAATGAAACCTTCATTCAATAAATTTGGATAATTGAATGAGAATGTTCATATGTGCTTTTAAAAGATAATTTTGATTTTATTTGAAAATGAAATCTTCATTCAATAAATTTGGGTATATTAAATGAGGATGTTCATTTGTGATTTTTAAAAGATGGTTTTGATTTTATTTGGAAATGAAATCTTCATTCAATAAATTTGGGTATATTGAATGAGGATGTTCATATGTGCTTTTCTGAAAGATGATTTTGATTTTATTTGAAAATGAAATATTCATTCAATAAATTTGGGTATATTGAATAAGGATATTCATATGTGCTTTTTGAAAGATGATTTTGATTTTATTTGAAAATGAAATCTTCATTCAATAAATTTGGGTATATTGAATGAGGTTGTTCATATGTGCTTTTCTGAAAGATGATTTTGATTTTATTTGGAAATGAAATCTTCATTCAATAAATTTGGGTATATTGAATGAAGATGTTCATTTGTGCTTTTTGAAAGATGATTCTTAATTTTTTATTTTTGAAACGATACTACATATAATAATTTTGAAAATTGTTATATGAGGTTGAGTTATGAAATTTTTTGTTCAGGTATTGAACTTTTTGGAAAGTGCTTATGAAAAGTGAAATTTTTATGAAGGATTTATTTTTCTTATTTATAGAATGAACATTACCTTACCATAGAAATGGTAAGGGAAGTTCAACAAAATTTTTAGTCATTTCTTTTGTTTAAATTTTATTTTCACCTATTGGGGAACCCAACAGGGGTTTTAAGACCTACACCGAGTGAGGTCCTAAAACCTAAAGGATGTTGGCTAGCTTAGCTTAAGAATGAAATAAACTAAGTGCCAACTAAAAAGCAAGGATAGTCTCAGACTCATATGAGATATAAATCCACTATCGATACTTGGAGACAACGGTCATTTATCAAAGATGGAGAGACAAACCATCCCTAGCAGAGTCGCTAGAAAAATCTATGGTGTTTATTTTTCAAATTTTGGAATTTCAAAAATAAAATTATTGTATTATTGGGACACCACGTAGATCCATAGATGTACTCATTAGGGTGATTGGGTGCGACATTGAGAAATGATGTACTATCTCGAGAGATAGAAGTCACCATCTACAATGGATCTAGTCACAATAAGGACTCCCAGGACAATGGGTCTTGAATGTACTGCAGATATTTTATATAGAAAAGTAAAGTAGGTTTATTTTAAACCGGGTTCGTTAAGTTCCTTGGGCAAACCCCATAGTTAATTACATCTTAAAGAATGAGATTTCTTAAGAATACTCTCGATTAAGGTAAATGATCGTTATCTCCAAAGATTTAAAAGATAGGACTATCAACAAATTAATTATTTTTGAAAAATCAAGTGGGATTGATCAAAAGGAGAGAGTTATTATCAAACTAAAGGGAGATAAGTAGGGGATGCTTATGAAGCTAGGAAACCTAACAAACATCCCAAACTATCCTATGGTTGGGCTTTATATTTTTGAAATTTTAGAAGAATTATATATTTGAGTTAAATTTTTATTAGAAATCTAGGGCTTACAATTCCACAATACAAGGTTATTAAAATACCTAAGAGGTGAGGATTTATGCTTGTAACCTGCAAAGGGAAACAGTAATCTCAGATCCTAAATCTAGGGAGCTTTGGCGAGGACCAATAATGACCTAAATCTAAGGCAAAAATGGGTATATGATTTATCTCCATAAGAGAGAATAAACCACCACATTGGACTTACAACCTAGGGTGGCCTACTAACTCCTCCTATAATTTTAAATATATGTAGGCAAGTCTTATTCTTTGCAAGATGGATAAACTATTATTTATTTAGAAAGGAGACTAAGTCCTTAATACACTCTCTAAGAGACTAGATCATGAAGGGCATGAATAAATGACTTAATTTAATGCAAATTTTGTTAAGTTTTATTTTCATTTTTTGGCATTTTCATTTGACACAGGTTATGAGATTTCATATGCCTAATGCATGAGAAATTGGTTATAGGCCAAAATTAGAAAAAACAAAAAAAACAAAAAAGGAGGTGTGTTTCCACCACGGCTCTCAAAGGTCAAGTCATTTTCTCTGGCAAAGGTGGAAGCCTCTATTAGCAAGAGTGAAGTAATATGTTTTATGCATGATGTGAGACATACAACATCCAGTTAAGGGGTTGCTAAATCTTTTATTATCTTGATTTATGTCCTAGGCTTTAGATGAAGTTATGAGTTGTTTAATTTAATTTTGAGTTGATTGATTGGATAGAAAAATTATTTTCCTAAGTTTAATCATCGCCATTCAACAACCATCAAGCAATTAAAAACTAAGAAAATCATGTCATTTCTAATGCAAAGCTAAATAAATATCAAATAATTTTATAAAGCTAGTGTAAAAGAATAAGAGAGATGTAAGCTACCACCACAACCGAAGAATGTGTAGTAACCAGCTCTACCTTATATAACCATTACAAATGAATAATTACAATCAAAAGAATTCATGTTATGGGGTCTTCATTCTTCATTTCTTCATTTCTTCATTTCTTCATTTCTTCATTTCTTTCTTTCTTCATTTGACTTGGGATGTAGTTTACTCTAAGGCTTTACATGGTACATAAGACATAGTCTTATGACCAATGTTCACCTTAATCCCCCATAACATTCATTCCAAATCTTAATTGCAAAATTTACATTAAAATGGGAAAAATAAATCTAACTAAACTTGCAAAATAGAGATTACCTAAATATACCACACAACCCAAGCAGTTATATAAATAATTTGGACTTAGCACCCCATACATGGGTAGCCATGTCCACCTATCCTAGTTTGGATCATACTTAGGGGTATAAGCAACTTGCACAGTAAAAGTATTTATATTTTTTATTACAATGCCCCTTAAGCACAATCCCCTATAGAAGACATGATTAGACTAAGATCATCCTATCATCCATTCTATGCACATGCACCCTAACATCCAATCTAAAAATATTACATCACAAAACAAAATTAGGCATCAAATCATGCACCGCCCTAACATAGAGCTAGAAATGATAATTTAGCCTAATGTGTGTACCATTTAAGGCTTGTGTGGCATGTCTTAGCTAGGCTTTAAGGTTTAAATTTTCTAAGTATGAAAGATTCAACTTAGAGGGTGGTTTCATTTTAAGTGATTTAGTTGATTTGTTAGTTTTAATTGATGATTTGATTTGGTTTGAATGAACCTACACTTAGTTACTAAATATTGTAAAGAGAAGAAAAGAGAAGAGAACTTCTCTTTCATCCCTACCTTAAATAATTTTTAAGGTAGATTCATTAATGATTTTTCTTTAGTGAATGTTTTATTATGTATTTTAATTAATCCTAAGTTTAGATTTACTCTAAATAGCCATATTCAATAAGAAATGTATCTTAGGATTAATTAAGGTGAATTACTATCACATAACACACAACCCTTAATTTCTTTCCACCATGTATATCATGCATATGAATAATCCTAAGCATGCCTATACATGCAATGCAAAGTTTTAGCACACCTTGATGATGAATGCTAAGAGATATAATTTAAAATTTTGGATATTCTATGAATGCATGTCTTTATTATGTAGAAAAGAAGGATTTTTTCCATTAACATGATGCACATTCACATGTATAAAAGACATAAGTGAGTACGACACTATTATTTTCTACACGAGGGGCATAAGGTACAAGACCTACTTATGGCTACTTAAAGCCTCGCAGCCCCGAGATGTCCAGACTAATATACCACTTTTCTTAAATACATGTAAATGTACACAAAAGATCAAATGGATAAAGAATCATGCAAAAGATTTTTATGTTTGATTTAGTTGTATAATTTACATGTGTAAATGTGAGGATTCTTCTTAAGTCATAACATAGAAGTATATAGGAATAGATTTAAGCAAGTGTTGTGTTCTTTTTAAATGAACTATATACTTTGCAAATCCTATTCAAATTCATGTTAAGAGAAGAGAAGAAGATAACATAAAACACATCTTATGCTATAATCACATGCAAGCTCATAAGTATTTATAAGTAGCATTACTTCATTCATAATCTTTGATTTATAAGTTTTGAAAAAAAAATTTGGTTTAATAGTGATAATAGCCACTCGTATTCTTACTTTAGCCAAAACATGCAATTTGACATAAAAAAAAATATTTTATTTAATTACTTTTTCAAAAGATATGGATGCATGATTTCATATGGAAAACAACATTTAGCATGCTTAGAAAGAAATAAATGAATGTAAGTATATGATTTCATTCACCGTAATTAATTCTTAAGGATAATCCTATAAAATAAGATTATTTAAAATGAATCAAAATTCTTTAAAGAGACTTTTATTTTTGAATTTGATTTGACTTAGGAAATGTCAAAGAGTTTGCTGGTCCTAACCCATTTCCCCCATGTGTGAATTAGTTTAGTTTAATTTTTAGAAAAATTAGTTTAATTTTATGTTTTGATTAGGTTAAGGTGTGAATTAAGTCTATTAATTACCCCTTACCTACACCAGTTTAACATAATTAAATAAATACTTATGAGCCAACATATGATATGCAACCACATGGAATTTAAAATCAAGTAAGAAATAAAGGGCCTAATGCAATTGGCTCATAATTATTGATTAATTAAGCTAAAGGGTTTAATTAAGTACTTTCATAACCATCCTACACATATAGTTTGATTATAATTTTCTTTGAAGTTTCTTAGGTTATTGAACATCTAAGAATCTACCCAAGATTAAGTGATTAAGTTCTAGAATAATTTGGTTTTGAATTTAATTAATTAAGCCATTTTATGAAGTGATTAAATCATTAATTAATTTACAAATTAATTAAGTCTTTATCCAAGTGAAATAGACTTAGGGGAAAACATTGTAAAAGAAATCCTAATCTCATTCCCTAAGTCAATTCATTGTTTAATGATAATTAGCAAGCTTAATTAGTAAATTTATCACTGCTTAATAGGTTAATTAATCATTTAATTAATTAAGAACGTGATTAGGGATGAAATAAATAATTCCCCTAATTAATCCAACAATAAATTCCAAGAAAATCATGGGAGACAGGTCATCCCACTAATCAACCTTAGGAAGTTTGGAATTAATCACTGAAGTAATTAAAGAGTAATTAGCCTAATTATATTTCAATAAAATCCAAATTGAGTTAAAATCACTATTCAAAATTAATTAATTTTAATTTTCTATTGATCTCCTTTGAATTATCTTTAAAATGAAGTTGAGTTTGTATTTTTTTGGATTTTTCTATAATTAATTATGAATTTTGGAAGTTCCATGATTAAAAATAGATTAATTAAAGTTAATTAAATCCTCTAATCCCGTCGAGCCATGTGGCGGCTGACGCGGCACACTTTCCATGGCGCGAGGGAATAGGTTATTTAAGTTATCACATCCATGGTAGTCGACCGGCGAGCGTGCTTTCTCCACGTCGATCTAAATCGACGGTCATGATTAATCCTGTAGTTTAGGCTTAAATTAGAGGGAAATCTATCATGATTTAATCACAACCATTCATTCCAATCATGCGGAGTGGACGGTGTGTGATTTGTCTCTTCCCGAGCGGCGAGAGATGGATGTCGTCCATCGCTCGTCGCTCGATCCGAGCTCACCCAAGCTCAGATGGAGTTCAAACTCACCCCACACCTTTGGGGAAGTACAAGCAATGAATCCAATAGCCAAGATCTACAATTCCCTTCAAAAAAGACCAAGCAATTTTTATCTTAGGATCAGTTTTGAGCAATACCTCATTGGAGGCTATTACCGGCGCTTCCAATGGAGGAGGTAGCTTCGTCTAGTAGAGACGAAGCCTTGTTGAAGGTATCAATCCTTGATTTGAAGGGGATGGCTCAGTTGACCAAGCTCCCCTTCAATGGCAATCGACTTTGATCGAAGTCCTCATTCTCGTGGCTTGGTGACTTGGGAAACAACTTGATTGAGCTCGACGAGGTACCTTGATGGTGCTTGCAAGTTTAATTTGGGTTTGGTGGAGAATTGGATGAGTTGGAATTGATTTGGATCTCCCTTTTCACTTGAAAAAAAGGAGAAGGAAATGGGGGCTCGAGAATGCTTGTCAAGGCTTGGAGAAGCTTGCTTTTGATTCCTAAAGCTCAATCGAATCCAATCCTTCTATTTGAGTGGGAATGAGGGGGAGTAAATCTCCCCCTCCTTGGATCGGACGGTGAAGACTAGAAATGCCATTTCGGATCAATGGGGGAGATTGGTTGATCGGTTTGGATTTTTTAGCATCCCATGTGATTCATTTTAGGCAGGGGAGTGGAGGAGAGGGAGTGCCCATGTGCTAGGTGTGTGTGTGGGGTGATCCAAGTGTCTAATTCCCATTGGAGGGGTCAGTTTGGCCTTGGGTTGGGTCATGGCTGACCTAAGGTGATTGTGTCATGTTCATCACCCTCCATGGTGTCTAAGTGGACATCTAGGAAGATGATAAGTGGCTTTGAGAAAGAATATGACCAATTTCCAAGTGAATTTGGTTATAGAATACCCTTTGACCTAAGGATAAAGTGGTCATTTGGCCTTGATTTTGGTTTGGACAAATTTGAAATGATTCAAAAGTGGGTTGGGCCAAATTTCAAGTGATTTAGAGTTCATTTGGTTTGAATTGGTTCAACTTGACCCATTTAGGTCAAATTGGATCAAATTGGGTTAGGTCGACCAATTGGTCAAATTGATCAAACCATGGGTTAGGTCAAGTTCAAATGATCACTTGGAGCCTATGGGTATCATTGGTTTGGTTCAATTTAGTTTATATTTGGTTTTGGTTCATTTAGGTTCATTTAGGTCAAATGGGTCAAGTTGACCAATTTGACCTATTTGACCCAATTGGGTTAGGTCATGGGTTGGTTTAGGCTTGGTTGATCATTTGAAATGTATTGCAAGCTTTGGTTTCAATCAATTTTGGTTTGATTTGATTTCAAGTTGATTTGTCCTTTTAGGTCAAGTTAGGTTCATGGTCAATTGGGCTAGGTTGGGTCTAGTTTGCCAATTGAAGCTTTGGTCAAGTTCAACAATCAATTTAGAATAAATTTAACCCATTGGTTGCAATCAATTTGGCTTAGATCAAGATTTGACCCATTTTGACTTTTTAGGTCAACTTGGGTCAACTTAGGTCAAGTGGCCAATTAAGCTTGGTTTGGCTCAATTGATGGCTTGGTCAAGTTCAATCATTAATTATGAATTGATTTAGATCAATGTTTTCAATCAATTTGGTTTATATTGGATTTTGGCTAGTTTGGGTTTTATTCGGGCTAAGTGTTGACTTGGTCAAAGGTTAAGTTTGACTTTGGTTTGACCCAATTTGAGTGATTGATCATCCTATGATGTTTGTTGCTCACAATGTGAGGCTTAGATTGGCTTAGTTTAATCCAATTTGGGTTGGATTAGAACTTGACTAAAAAAAGTGTTTTAAGTCACTTTGGGTCAAGTTAGCCTAAGTGAGTCAATTGGCTTGATCAAAGCTTGATTCAAGTTTGATTGAACTCACATATGGACTTATGATTGAAATATAAATCCAATTGCAAGTGATTTGGAGTTAAATGGGTTTTGATTCATTTGATAATTTCAAGTTCAAAAGATGAATATGGGTTTGATTTGAGTTATTTTAATTTTGATTTGATGATTGTAGTTTATGTTTATATTTGGGTATGTGATTGAAGAAATGATTGTTTGAAGAGAAAAATCTAAGGATTTGGGTTGATTTGAGAATGGTTTGGCTAAGTTCAAGAGATTTGAGGAGGTTTGGAATTTATATTTGGAGTGGGAATATAAATGGGTTATGAGAAAATCTTTTGAGTTTGGAGTGATTTGGATTTTATTTGAGCTAAGTCTATAATATGAAATCAAAAAGGCTTAGGAAAGATTTTGGCTTTGGAATTGATTATGGGTTTCAATTATTTGAAATTGAATCATGATTTGGATTTTGGAATTGATTTATGATTTGAGAAAATTAATTGAATTGGAATTGATTTGAGATTTGAATTTGAAGTTTGGTTTGAAAGAAAGAAGCAAGGATTGGGTTCAAGCTATAGGGTTGGCAAGTACTCTTAATACCCCTAAGGCATAACATATTTATATGGCTAACTCTTCTAAGTCTCCAGGGTTAGGTTAAGTGTTCACCAAATTACAATAAGTGTCTTAAGGCTAAGGGACTCTCAGTATCTAGAGGAGTCCTATGTCTAAGATGAAGAAGTTAAAAGCTCACTCCAAATGTGAGGTCAACAATAGTCTTATTACATTGTCCATCATCACCTCTCTAAAGACTAATATTGATAATAATACATTTATAAATCCATATGTCTTTACATGAGATTGGTCTTTATTGAGCTCATTCCTTGCCATCACAAGCATAGTTAGGTTTTGTCATTTATAGTTAGTATTCAGTTGAAGTTTAAATGTTCCATCATCTAAATTACCATCACCAATAACCATATTATATGTTAATATAAAAAAAAAGGTTGCAATAAAAGCCAAAGTAAAACCACAATGTAATAATTTAGATATGAAAATAAGATTCTTAAAATAGGTTGTAATACAAAAGGTCTTTCGAAGATCTAAAACAAAATTTGAACTTAAAGGAGACAATAAATCCTAGCACTTTCTTTGTTTATGAAGGTTTATATGATATTGATAATATATATTCTAGAATTATAATTAATCTATCAAATCTCATTAGATATACAATATATAGTATATTCAAAACACACCTAAAATATGAGTTTACTTTTTTTTTTTCGAGCTAAGTCTTAAATTTAAGGCATGCCTTCTTCATTTATCTCTTTTTCTTTATAATGAACATTATTGAATTCTTATTCATTCTTGGCATTCACTTTCCCTTTTAAATTGCCAAATGAGCACTTTCAATCTTTCTTAATTCAACTTCCTTCTTCTTGCACACACATGATTAGCATTTTATTGATTTATTATTTCATGTTATGTGTGTTATATGAAATCTTTAAAGTTTCATAATTTAGAAGAAATGAGTTGAGAATGATTTAGACAAGAAATAAGTCAAGCATCAATTTCCATTGGATTTAGTTATACAATTATCTCTTTCATTTATAGTATTCTTTCATGCACTATTTTGGTGCTATTAAATTTTATGGAATATGATTCTATCACTGAAGCGATTGTAATTATCATATATCATATCACAAATTATTGTTGAATTGCTTTGAGATAATTGTTTACTTTAGCATATTTTTTTCTCTTGCATAAGTTATGTCTACAAGGTATTGATGTTTTTATTAGATTTATTTGAGAATACATTCTTCCTCTCTAAATTTGTTCCTCTTTGTTCTCATCACCTTCTTATTAGACTTCTCTTGCATAAAATTTTTTAGACTTCTCTTATTAGACTATATATCTTAAAATGAGAAAAAAAATCTATTTTTTATGTAGTTTTCTTCCATTCTCTTTCTTCCTAAAGATGATATATATATATATATATATATATATATATATAATATATATATATATATATATATATATATATATATATATATATATATAAGGAGAAGTGTTGAAAAATTAACAGCAATTTATATATAAATATTATATAATTTTCTTATATTTATATATTTAAATTTTTTTTCAATAACATCTAAATTGCTTTTAATATTAATTCAACAAAAATATCCCTTATAATTAACCGTATCGAATAACTCCTCCTAGGCCAGCCCAGATATTCAGGTTCAGAGTCTTGCCAAATCCTCCATTACTTGGCGGCAGTAATGTCGCTTTGCGAGCTCCAGATGGGAGCGGGGGTCCCTGCTGAAAGAGTTGTCATCGTCCACGTGTATAAAGGTTTCACTAGTCATGTCACGCCCCCGTCAATCACTTCGACTCACAGGAACCTCTTCTTGCTCGCAGCCTCAGAGAGCGCGGGATCCGGAACTCTAGTTCAAGCTCACGAGATCCGAAATTATTATTAATCTTACGTCTCTGATCTGAAAATGGAGCTGACAGCGGTTTCAATTGTCGCGCAAGCTCCTTGCCGTGGTCTTTGGAACAGAAAATGGTGCTATATACGGTTTCAATCGAGGCTTGACCTTAAGAAAGAGAAGAAGTCTGCTCGAGTGGTGTCAGTTGTGAGGATCTCCGGTGATTCAACCGGTGTTGGATCGCTGGTCGGCGGCAGCGAGGCCGAGTCGGAGGCCGATGTAGACGTGAGGCTAGGATTTAGCTCATATAAGGTGCTTGCCGGAATGCCGCTGCCACTCGGTGCGACGGCAACTGAAGTAGGAGTGAACTTTGCTGTGTATTCTGGTGGTGCTTCGGTTGCCACCCTCTGCCTTTTTAGCCTTTCAGATTTGAAGAAGGTTAGCTACTCTGATGTCTTTTGATTGATTTTTCGTGCATTGATACTTTTCGAAGGTCGCATATGAGTTCTCTGTAGAGTCTTGGAAGGAGGTCACGATAGTCTTCTATGTTGCAGAATATAGTTACAGAAGAGATTCCGCTTGATCCCCTGATCAATAAGACTGGGAGCATTTGGCATATCTTTCTGGAAGGCAAGTTCAGGGATATTGCATATGGTTATAAGTTTGACGGGAAGTTCTCTCCAGAAGAGGGACTCTACTTCGATAATTCTCGTGTTGTTCTTGATCCATATGCTAAGGTTCATTTCCTTTGACATTTTTTCCCAGCTATACTTATGCATATTGTTTCTTATTTTTCTCCCTTTCCTTTTTTTACAAATTTACGTTTCTTGTAGCCGTTATCTTACAGCCAGGTTGGGACACTTTTTTTGAAAAATTATCAGGAAAAATTGTAATGCTTGTAATTTTTTTGTTTATTTATAGGCAGTCTTAAGTAGAGGTGAGTATGGTATCCTTGGATCAGATGGAAATTGTTGGCCTCAGATGGCTGGCATGGTACCACTTTCTAGCAGTGAGGTATTTTCCTTCTATTTGTTAACTCCATTCACCATAACACTTTTTGGTAGATTAATTGAGTTATATCGTATCTTGTAATTACATCTCATGTTGCAATTTGCTAGGTTAATGAGTTATATCGTATCTAGAAAATACATCACATGTTGAAATCACAAACTTCATATTATCTGTTCTTTGTGGTGGTCATTTTGTACTGAAATCATTTAATCTGTATATTGATCTAAAGGAATCTTTGACTTTTTTTCATGTTTAATATAAATGTTGGTATACTACAATCAGAAATTATGAAAAACATTTGTTCTGTAAAATTTTCTGGGATATGCATTTCATTTTCCTTAATTCAAATTAATGGAATTTTCAGTTTGACTGGGAAGGCGACTTACCTTTATGGCATCCCCAAAAAGATCTGATAATTTATGAAATGCATGTTCGTGGTTACACAAAACATGATTCGAGTAACGTAGATTTTCCAGGAACTTACATTGGTGCTATACAGAAGCTGGACCATTTGAAGGTATGTGGTTGTCTGATAGTAACCATAAATTCCATGTGATGAGATATTAGAAAATATCATTGGCTTCTTTTTTCTTTCCTGCTTAAATAGTTATCAACATGTGCATAAACAGCATGGCGGGCACAGCGGAACACTTTTAGGCCCTCACTTTAGTGTAGTTGTTCCATTCACTACCTATTTAATTCCTCTTGGTACATAAGAATTTATTGGCATTATATGTACAGTTGTATGATGATAATTGAAAATTAAAAAGCCGTGGTTCAAGAAAACAGGTGCTAAAGGTGGGAGAAAGTGATTTTTTTTTTGGGTTCTGAATATGAAGAGGTACATCAAAGCGTACTTATTCTATAGAGATTTAAATATCTAATCTCCATTTAAAGATCAAGGCACTCAATGGAATTGCCAATGGCTCTAAATTCATGACATAATAGTATTGTTCGGTGTGGTTGTTGATTGACTAAGTATTATGGGCTTTGAAAATTCGTGCTCGGTCTCTTGTTGAGGAGAGAATTTTGGTTCTAGTGCCAAATTTTCAAAAGGCAGATGAATTTTATAGACAAGACACTGCTAAGAGATTTCGCCCTTATTTGTGAGACTTTAGATCTGGTTACATGTTTCTTATAGGCACAAGCACTTATAGTTAATTCCCCCTCCCAATTATGAGAGAACTTTCAAATAAGCTTAGTCGTTAGTTGAAAATTGAAGTTTAAGGAATTCATCATTATTAACTTAAAGCGTATGACTGGAAAATGATGACAATCGAATCTATGGTTTAATGGTCCGGTTGTATTTGACATAGTCTCAATTGAGGAAATAATTCGGCTTTGAATGATTCATGGTTGCCAGTTGCTTACTCAGAGACTTTGTAGACTTGGGTTAATATTTATCTAAAAAGACAACTTTGACTCTGCCCTAGCTAACAAATGACTGTGTTCTTTATCAAAGCGAATTATATTTCACAATTCAAGGAGCAAAGTTATTGGGGAATATAGATGTAATATTCCATTTAATTAATTCCTAATTAAGTTTTGTTTAAGCTAATTAAGCTTTGTAGCATCCATTCCGCGTCAGCGGATAAGCCACTCGGCTGGCGTGGGGTTAGATCTCTCGGCTTCCATTCCTTCCCTCCAGCGGCTCATTTCCTTCGAGATCGAGCTCCGTTCGCCGGCATCGAGTTCTCCTCCTTTCCTTCCCCGGCCGGGTCCGGCTCATGACCGAGCGAGCCGTCCTTCCGCCCGGCCGGCGGTCGCTCAGTGTGAGAACCTCCGTGACCGCAAACGAGCACGATGTTCGTCGGCTTCAGACCGTAGTCCTTTTCTCGGCTCGGCCGGCCTCGTTCCGTCACACTACAGTTGAGTAACCTCGGGACCTCCATTTCGGTGAAGCGAATTTCCTTCGTCGGCCCGTTTGTCCGAACCGGGTTGAAAGTCCATGCTTCGGTTTTGGAAATCCGTGAATCGATCGGTTCTGAGCCGATTTCCCATTCGTTCTGGCCGTCGGAAACTTAGGAAGTTTTGTAAGTTCTTAATTTCTTTCACTATCCTTTTCTTTTTAGCCTTCCTTGGCGTTGAAATGCGTGATTGAGGAGTTAAACGTTTTGGGCTGAGGTGAGTGGTAGAATTATGGGGATTTGGATTCGATGTTTCTTAATTTTAGTTTATTAATTAGCGGTAATTAATAGTGGCGTTAGGAGATTTCTTTGGAGATTACTTTGGAGTCACTCGGTGTTTCAAACATGAGGCATCGATTCAGGTAAGATTGCAGATTTGTTAAGTTACTTATGAGTTTTCACATTATTAGTCTTTGCGGTGTTTAGCTTATGAGAGATCTTTAGTAAGATTGCAAGATTTGAGGTTAAGTTACTTATGAGTTTTAGATTAAGTCTTAGAAAGTTATTTTATTATAGGTTGTGTCTTCGAGGAGGATCGAGTGCACATCACGAAACGTAAACGAGGTGAGACATTTCTTAAAAGTAAAGTCGTTTATCTTTTATACATCGTTTACTACTGCATTATAAATCATGTATGAACATAGATTTACGTCATATTGAATGTCTTGTATTGAATGTAAATCAAATGTTTAGTATTAGGCGCTGCATGGATTTAATGATTCTGATGATTCTGAGCGTTAGTTGCATATGATTTCATTGAGCGTATAGAAATGTTTTACATGTTAAATCGATAATGTGAGAAATGTCGGAAAATTGTGATAGGAAGAATTTATCTGTGAGATCTGCGAATAAAAGTTGACGAGATGAGCGTGATTAGGGGATCTTAGTATCCCCAGACTCGGCATTGAGGTTGGTGTCGTTAAATTTGTCCAGGCGTCGAGACATTAGTAAAGTATGGTTCGGCTGCGCTACCCTACGACTTGTTTTAGGCCGGGTAGGGTGGCACTTATGAATGAAAGTCAAAACTGCGATTATGAATGACATTTAGAAAATGAAAATGATTTGATATAGAGCGGCGAAATGAAAATCTGTTGACATTGATTGATCTGATATGAACTTACGGCGTATTATTGATTACGTTGTTCATTTACGGCACTTCGGCGTATTGTTCGATTCTGATACATTCTACGAGTATAGTTTCTGATTTTTACAGAACTGCAAATTTACATATACTGCGTTTCTCTCTTGTCTTTATCTTGAGCTTGTTTTAACTCTTGTCTGCAAAACTTTTAGCTTATGATGTTATTGAAAATTTAGGAAAAAAGGCAATTTGGGTAGAAATTTAGTCTTTGTTGAATTGTATAGTTTTGGGAAGCTTAAAGGCTTTTTTTGAAATTAAATGTCTTTAGCTCTACGTATTTATTTAAAGATTTCATTTCCGGTATTTGTGATATGAATTAAGTTAAGTAGTATATGAATTATATAGTTTGTGATGATTTGATTAGATACACTTCCTTGCTTTCGTTCCGATGGCGGTAGCGTGTTGAATTGGAATCATGTCCGATAGTCGTCTATTACAAGTGACCTAGCGTAAGGGGTCATCGTGTGAAAGAAAAAGTGGTATCGAGCGATAAGGTTGAGAATAGAGCAAAAGATTGATAGTAATGGAAGCATGATTTGGATTTAGGGATAAGTGTTGAATGATTCAATCTGAGTATAGGACGATTAATGTTGGGTTAGGAATTCATATGTTATTAATTTCATGCATGTATGATATTTAATTTCATGCATGTATGATATTGAATAAATCGGTATCATATAAATACTTTTTGTTAATTTCAGATTAATTTGCCTGAAGAAATGCCAGAAAGGTTAGAGAATTCGGTCCTACAGACTAAATGGACCACTGGCTACTGGCGAAGATAATTCAACGGGGTGAAATCTGTAGAAGCAAGTGGTGAAGGTAGATCGATGAATTGCGAGGTAGTTCAGTTGATTTCCAGGTTGTTGATAAGCCTCATGGAAAAATCTGCGCGGAGCACAGTCATGGTTGAAGTGGACCAACATTTGAGATCTTTCAAACATTCAAACCACCATTCAAGGCGGTGATCATAGTGGCGAAGATTGGGCCTTAAGATTGGAAAAATTTTGGATGGAATGATTTGCCGAAAGAAGTAGTATTACTTTTGTATTAGAAGGAGGCGAAAAGGTGGTGGCGCATAGGAAAGATTTGACGACACCATTACTCGATCAAATGGGATGAATTTGTCAAAGTATTCAAAGAATTGGTTCATTCCTCCATCGTAGGCTTTACAAGATAAATTTTTCAATTTAACTCGAGGCTCGATAATCTGATATGAGGTCAATTCACTTCTCCATGCTCGCATTATATCGATTCAGGAAGAGAAATGTCATGTTCTGCGCTCGAGAGATCAATTGAGATTAGCATAGCTCCTTTGATATCAGTGAGTTCTCGATCTTGGTTGAAAGAGTAGAAGAATTGAGAATGAGTTGAATTTTTCCAAGCGGTGGGATTTCAGGTGACAAGCAAAAACTTTGAAAAAGAAGGCAGATTTCTAGAAATTTAAGTTTGATGATGAGGCAAAAAATTGATTAGAAACATTTGTGACAAGTGTGGGAAAAGACATTTTGGTGATGTATGTGGATCGGGGAGATGCGGATGTGGTCAGATTGGACATCGTCTTACGATGGAGAAGAAGAAGGATGTAAAAACAATTATCGAGGGCAGGGGTCACAAAGAAAATTTTGGAAGCAGGGAAGCGTAACACAATTTTGGGAAGACCTTCAATTGAAAAAGGAGAAACTTGAGCGAAAACCAACCCTCTGTAAAAGCGAGTTTTTTCTTTATCAAAGCGAAGGAATCAAATGAAGTGGTGTCGGTATGCTTAAAATTTGAATCATTTGGGTTGATTACGTTTGATTCCGGCTTAGCATTCGTTCATTTCGATTCCTTTTGGGTTTCATTGATCTATTTATTTCATCAGTATTGAATGTGGTAATGCTTACGGCGATAGTTTGAATCTGAATAGGAAATGTGTTGACATTAACATTAAAACACTTTCCTGAGAACTAATTATCTTACCGTCAGACATTTTGGCGTTATATTAGGTATGGATTGGTTGATCAAATATTTTGCAACAATTGAATGTTGGAAGAGGAGAGTGATTTTGGCATGCAGTGAAAAATCATTTTATTTTTCTTGTGATAAAACGCCGTTTCTTTTGATTAGTGCGGTGAAGTTGAGTAAATATTTGAAGCGGTGAAATGTATTTAGCCAAATTAGATGTGTTGAATAAGGAGGTGGTTGCGAAAAAATATTCTGTTGTTGAATTTTCGATGTGTTTTAGGAATTACGGGGTTGCTGAGAAGTAGAGTTTGGGATTGATGTACCAGTACAACTTACATACATAAATCTCTACGGGATGGCTCACAAGAATTGCGAGGAAATGATTCGAATGTGACAAGGATTTATTGGCCTGACTCAGTGGAGTGCACGTATTATTTGTTAAGAAAAGGATGGGTCTATGCGATTATGTGTTGATTACAGAGTTAAATAAAGTGACAATCGAACAAGTATCCATCTAGAGGATTGATGATTTATTTGATCGTTGGAGGAAGCCTGTATTTTCGAAATTGATTTGAGATGGATATCATCAGTTAGGGTTAAAGATCGATATTTTAAAAGCGACTTTGGAACGGTATGGACACTATGAATTCTTGTTATGCCATTTGGTTTAGCTAATGCTCAATCTTTATGGATTTAATGAACGTGTTTTGCCTTGGTGGACGGTTTGTTATCATCTTTATTGATGATATTGATTTATTCTAAAGCGATGAAGTCATGCAAATCATCGAGGATTGTTTTAGAATTGTTAAGAAAAAATCGATTATATGCCAAATTTTAAAATGTGAATTTTGGATGCATAGCGTCGCATTTTAGGTCACATTCGTGGCGAAGGAGTTTCTTGATCCTCAAAAGTAAAAGCAATTTTAGAATGGTCGCACAAAGAATGTTTCTGAAGTTCGCGGTTTTACGGGCTTAGCGGGTTATTAGGAAGTTTGTCGAGATTTTCGTATTGCAATGCCTATCAATTTATTGAGAAAGGATGTCAATTCAATGGACGGTGAATGTGGCGAGTTTTCAAATTGAAAAATTTGACCACTTGATTTTAGCTATTCCAGGTGAGGATTCAAATATTTAGTGATCTTTAAAGGTTTGGGGTGTGTCTTAATCACGAAACGGAAGAGTAATTGCTTATCTTGAGAATTAAAACCCCGAAAGAAATTATCCGTGCATGATTTAGAATTAGCGGTGGTTTTGCTCTTAAAATTTGGAGGCATTACTTGTATATGAAATCGAAATTTTCTTGATCATCAGTCTTAAGTATATCTTTACACAAAAGAAGCGAATCTAAGACAAAGAAGATGGCTTGAGTTTATTAAAGATTATGATTTAGACATTGATATTGTCAGGAGTAGGTAATGTGGTAGGCGCATTAAGCGAGTCCATGGGAAATGCCAGGTTGGATTATTACTCAAAGTCGAGTTAATCGAGAATTGAGGCTCTGTTTGGAAGTTAGAAGATTCGGTGATCTTGGGCATTTATCTCGATTGGTCTGTCGACTTTATTGTGAGAATCAGCTGGCTGGATGGATATCGAAATTCATTGAACAAATCAGAATTAAGCGAATTTTATTGTAGATCGAGAGGGTATTATTGGAAGAATTCCTGATTATGATTTGGTGATGCGGTGTTGAGAAGAGAAATTTCTGGGAGGCTCATCAGTGGGATATACCATTCATCCAGGTAGTTCAAAAATGTATAAAGATTTAAAGGCAACATTTTGGTGGTCAGGTATGAAGAAAGACATGAATATGTCTCTAAATGTCGAGCTTGTCAGTGTTAAAGGCGAGCATCAAAGGCGATTGGATTATTCTGATCATATACACGAGTGGAAATGGGAAGAAATTGCAATGGATTTTGTTATGGGATTTCTAGATCTCGGCAGCGTGATAGTATGGGTTGTTGTGGATAGATTGACAAATCTCATTTCTTACATTAAGCAGAGGCAGTTGATAAATTGAGATTATATGTTAAGAAATTGTAAACTTGTGTACCAAAGTGATTGTCTCGGCGAAGATGGTAGATTTACTTCAGATTATGGCAGGAATTGAGAGAGCTTGGGCACCTGATTACACTTAATCTGTTTTAAATCATGGCGATGAATCGAAAAAGAACAATTCAAGTCTAGAAGATTTGTTGAGGTTATGTGTTTTAGATTTTGGAGGTAGGGGGAAGATCATATTCATGATCGAGTTTCTTCTGATAAATACCGTCCCAGTATTCAAATGGCTCAGTATGAAGCATTATGTATGGTGAAAGTGTAGAACTCCATTGGGTTGTTGGAAGTGGGAGAAAAGGCTCTTAGGTCGAGTTGGTTGATCAATTCTGAGAAAATCAGATGTCGAGATAGATTGAAAAATCGGGGCCGGTGAGAAATATTACGATTTAAAAGCGTAGAATTTCAAGTTGGAGAAATCGAGTTGGTTGATCAGCGAAAATCAGACGAGGATAGATTGAAAATTTGTGAGAATAACGATTTAGTAGAATTTGAAGTTGGAGAATTTGTATTTTGAAAGTCAAACATGAAAGGAATTAGTAGATTTGGTGAGGTAAATTGAGCCCTACATAGGGCCTTTTAATCATTGAAAGGATGATATGCTACGAACTGCCATTGAGCGGATTCCTGTCTTTCACATTTCAATGTTGAGAAAATGGATCAGAATCTGAGCGAAGATTCCATATACAAGTTTGAAATACTGAGATTTGACTTATGTATTGGAGCAAAAGATTTTAGAATTTGATGTCAGAGATTCTGAAATAGACAAATTTCTATGTTAAAATTAAATGGAAAGCCTGAGATCAAAGAAACTTGGGAGGTTGAACGAGATGGTAAGTTTCCCTTCTGTTTGAATGATTGAAGAAATTTAGAGAAATTTTTGTTAAGAGGAAATTGTAATATTCCATTTAATTAATTCTAATTAAGTTTTGTTTAAGTTAATTAAGCATTTCTTGTAGCATCCTTTCCCGCATGCAGCGGCGGGATTAAGCCACTCGGCGTGTTGGGCGGTTAGATCTCTCGGTTCTATTCCTTCCTAGCCTCATTTCCTTCGGCTGCGAGATCGAGCTCCGTTCGCCCGGCGTCGGGTTCTTCCTTTCCTTCCTCGAAGGCTCGCTTTCCGAGCGAGCCTCCGCTTCGCCCGACGGTGGCTCGGTGAGAACCTCCGTGACGAGCAGCGAATCGCGTCGATTCTGCGTCGGCGAACCGGCGTCCGTTCTCGACGTCGATGTTCACGCGCAGCGCTGAGTTCGAGCCGTAACCCTCGCCGACCTCCTTCGGTGGAAGCCGAATTTCCGTCGACGCAAGTTTGTCCGAAAGCCACGGGTTGGAAAGTCCAAGCTTCGGTTTGAAATCCGTGAACCGTCGGTTGACTCAAACCGTCGGCAGGAATTCATTCTGGCCGTCGGAAACTTAGGAAGTTTTGTAAGTTCTTAATTTCTTTCACTTCCACTTTCTTGACCTTCCTTGGCGTTGAAATCGTGATTGAGGAGTTTAGCCGTTTTGGTACTAGGTGAGTGGTAGAATTATTGAGGATTTGGATTGGTGTTGCTAATTTTAGTTTATTTGAAGCGGTAATTAATTGGCGTTAGGAGATTTCTTTGGAGATTACTTTGGAGTCTACGGTGTTTCAACTTATGAGAGACATCGGTTGATTTGCGAATTTGAGTTAAGTTACTTATGAGTTTTTTCGTATTAGAAGTCTTAGAAGAGTTATTTTATTATAGGTTGTGTACTCGAGGAGGATGAGGTGCACATCCGACAAACGTGAACGAGGTGAGACATAATTCTTAATGAGTGTTTATCTTTATCATGCATTGTTTTACTACTTCTCATTATAAATGTATGAATGACGTAGATTTACGTATATTGAATGTCTTGTCGTATTGAATGTAAATCTGAATGTTTAGTATTACGCTGATTGCATGATTAATGATTCTGATGATTACAAGGCAGTTAGTTGTAGCATATGATTTCATTGGCGTATAGAAATGTTTTACATGTTAAATCGATAATGTGATAAGCGAGGAAATGTCGGAAAATTGTGATAGGAAGGCTATCTGACGAGATGAGATAGCAAAGTTACGAGATGAGCCGGATTAGAGATCTTAGTATCCCCGACTCGGCATTTGAGGTTGGTGTCGTTAAGTCTTGGTGTCGGTACATTAGGTATGTAAAGTATGGTTCGGCCTGACCTACACTTGTTTTAAATGACGGTAGGGTGGCGACCTTATGAATGAAAGTCAAGCACAGCGATTATGAATGACATTTAGAAAATGAAAATGATTTGATATAGGCGGCGAAATGAAAATGTCATTTCGGCGTTGATTGATCTGATTATGACTTCTGACGTATTATTGATTCATTGTTACATTCTGTGACTACGGCGTATTATTGATTCTGATACATTCTTGCGGTAGTTCTGAGTTTTACCAGCTTGCAAATTTACATATACATGCGCGTTTCTTTCTCTTGTCTTTATCTTGAGCTTGTTTTAGCACTCTTGTCTCCATTCTTAGCTTATGATGTTATTGAAAATTTGGGAAAAGGCAATTTGGGTAGAAATGTTTTGTTGAATGTATAGTTTTGGGAAGCTTAAAGGTTTTTTGGAGTGCATCTGAATTAAATGTCTTTATCTGTATTTATTTAAAGATTTCATGCTTGGTATTTGTGATATGAATTAAGTTAAGTAGTATATGAATTGTATATAGTTTTGTGATGATTTGATTAGATACACTTTCACTTTTCGTTCATGGCGGTAGGAGCGCGTGTTGGTGAATCTGTGTCCGTCGAGTCATCTGTCTATTCCAGTGACCAGCAAGAGTCATCGGGGTGTGTGATAAATTTACATTGTGGTATAATTTAATAGGGTCATTGAGGGGTCAAATCACTTGTTCAGATAGCTCTGGTCACAACCACTTTTGTGGTGTTATTTAAAGGCAAAACTATACAAATAGAGGACATGGGTCGTGTCTTTACTGGCGTAAGATTTATTGAGCATGAACATAGAGATACATTTGATTTGACATTGACTCCTTTGTAAATTAGAGTTTTTTTAATTTGTCATTTTCGGCAAATAGTTGTGGAGGGTAGGTGAATTTTTAGCTTTAAATTTTAAATGATGAGTTTCATTTGAACTCTTTGTCTTCATTAAAATTTGTAATCATTTCATGATTAATTATTATTTAAATTTAAAATATTTTGGTGCTAAAATTTTAGAATAATTGACAATAATAACTACCTCCAATTGAAATCTCCATTAAACATGGCCATCATCGAGATATTTAAACTTTTTTATCGTTATAACTATCGATTTAGGCCTTATCAACTTTATTAATTTACTAACAGAGGATTGGGTCGAAAGTTAATTTTATGTTTAACTCGCGCTGCATTTTTACAGACACTGATTTTAAGCAGTTAATATGTGTCGAAACACATATAGGTGTGATTAAATAACTTAAATGAATCTTGGTGCGATAACATAATACATTAACTTGTTTCTTTTTTTATGCTCTTGCACGATGTAATTGCATGCTTTTTTGAGACGTTTGATTAAAGTTAGAATTATCTTGTGATTGTGGGCTCCGAAAATTCGCCACCGACCCTCGACAATTTGAATTGAAGAGAGTGTGATTTAAAATTTGGTGTAATTTTGGAAGAATGAAATAGTAAATAAGACCTACTTAGATATTTACTCATTTGGTGAGAATTTTTTAGATCAGTTCGGGTTTTCTTATAAGCATGCTCCGTAGTTAATTACCCCTCTCAATAAGTGAAAGAGAACTTTCGATTAAGGTTAGTTGTTAGATCGCTAAATGCATAGCGTATAGTAGTAGTATATGGAATTTTAAGAATTTTAGATTTATGAAATTCATCATTTCAACTTAAACCGGATGGTTGGGGGAATGATGACATGTCCAATCTAGATCTCATGGTTCCGTCATCGTTGGTCTGTCTACTTAATCATGGAGGAGGTAGTTACTGATCGAAGAATCCTTATCGATATATGGGTTCGTCGAAGAAATCGTAGCACGGGGTGGTGTTTGTGTACAGGAGGCGCTTAAGTACCTTGCTTGTAGAGGATTTTTTGCCATCGGGTGTACTTTATGATTCATAACTCAGGCGGCCTTGAACATCTGATTACGATTGATCGTAATATAATGGAGCCTTCTTGGAAACCCGTCGAGACTCGATTACTCGTTTATTGCTGGGTCAGTCCGCATTCAGGGGACATGGGTCCGTCATGCCCGACATGAGAATGATTGAGAGTCAATATAGTAAAACATTTGGCATTGGCTCTTTTAGAGTTTTTTAATTTAAACAACATCGAAGGTAGATAGATTGAGTTTTAAGCTTTTAATGATCAACAACAAGCCTTTATCCCATTAGTGGGGTCGATTACATGAATCCTTAGTCACCATTATGTCATTATGTGTCAAATTCTCATTTAATTCAAGTATCTTGGGTCTTTTTATACATCTTAACCAAGTCTTTTTAGGTCTTAACATAAGGTAGATCTAATGCATCTACTCTCTCTGCAGGGTCATGGACGGCGCTTTATGTGGCCAAATCATCTAGGCAACTCTCTAATCTTATCGCCTTTGGGTACTCCAACTTTTCCGAACATACTCATTTAGCATTTTATCTCAGAGTAAAGCCACTTATCCACTAAGCATCATCATCTCAGTAACACTTAACTTAGTCTTATGCTTCTTTTTTATTGTGACATTTTGCACCATAAGTCATTATAGTCTTATCACCATCTTATAAAATTTTCCTTAAGTTTAAGTGGAACTTTTTACACACAAAGATGCATTCATCTCTTTCCATTCAACTTGAATTCTCTAATAACATCTCCATCTATTTCACCATCATTTTGAACAATAGAGCCTAAGCTTTTAATGATAGAGTTTCATTTAAACAGTTTTTTAGATTGTTATTTAATTTGAGTTAATTTGATTTGAAAAATTAATTAATTTGAATATGTTTAAGAGCTTTAGATCATGTCAACTTTTTTTTACTACTATGAGGATTAGATCTACGTCCGTAGAATCGGTTTTGGATATTTCACGATTTGAAATTTTTATAATAAATTTTTAGGTTTTGTTAACGGGACCAATCCCTAAGCAGAAACCCGCGGCGTCTGACGAATTTAAACATTCGTAGTGTCGAGCCCATGCGTGTATTTGAGAATGCATTAACGCTTATGTTCGTACAAAGTGTTAGAATCCGGTGGCGTAGAAGGCGTTGTAAATTGATCTAATATGTTATTAGATTTTTTGGTCTTATTTAATAGATTCCAATTTAGCACCTTTCTACATTAAAATTTGCACTTTAAATCTACATCTCACGCATTTTTTACAGATAATTTCAATTAGTGATTTTGTGATTTTGTTGATTTTGAATATCATAATTTAGAATGAAGTTTTAATTTTTGTATTGAAGGAAAAGCCTTCATGCGGCATTTAGTTTAGTATGATCGTCTTACGTTTTGTACAAATAATTGCAGATCCGGTGGTGATTATATTGTTGAATTATATTTATATTTGCACTTAAAAGTTGTATCTTTACTTGCATTTTATTTATTCATAGAACTTTTAAACTTCAGTGATTGGCTTATGCTCATTAAAGACTTATTGAATCTTTGCAAATTCAACATTCAAATTTGATACTCGCTCATGCAAACTGTTATACTTTCTTTAAGTGAGCTTATTTGAATTTTAGCTTCTTTCGAATACAAGTCAATTATTCAGTTAGAAATCTTGCCTATACTTGTTAATATGTCATTTGGTTATAGTGAAAATCTCTTATGAATTTTATTTGATTTTCACTTTAATTTGGAAGTAGCACTCAACCAATCTCTTGTGCTTCAAACCTGACTTCAAGCGCAATATCCAAATGATCCTTTCAAAGGCTACATTCATGAATGATTATGAGTTGCCTAGTTGAATTTGTGCTTGTGAGAAAACAACTAAATTATTTGCGTACCTTTGTTCTCAATTTGGAATTGAATATTTAGACTTACTACCAATCATTTGTCATTTAATATTCAATTGAGATCTTTAGTTCATTTGATATTAAATATGATTTGTTCACATGAAAAAGACTTCAGATCTAATATGAATTTATCCTCAACTTCACATCAAGTTTCATATTTATTTAATAACTGGACTTCAAATTTATCTTAAGTCTCTCGTGAGTTTCAGTTCATGTATATCAAAGGAATTCAAGTTTATTTGTTTTATAGGTTCACTTGAGTTTAATCTCTATTTTTTATTTGAAATATGATTTTCAATTTTATTTGTACTCAAGTCACTTTCAAATTCATTTCAAATTTATTTATATTTAATTTCTAATTCATTTATTTATTTAAGACTTTATATTTTATATTTAACTTAACGTTAAATCTCTCTTTTTTTTGTTAAATCCCAAAAATTTGAGTAAATTTCTGACCTTAGGCGTTATCAGTGTGAGGCTGCATCGAGTGTTTTGGCTTTCTCGATGCGCCGATGAGCGTAGCGAGTGATATCTTGGCCACCGGTACCGCTTTCTTACGCTCTATGGGGCATTAGCGGGGTCTTGAAACCTGTATTGGTGTCCAAACATAAGCATTAGAGAAAAAATTAAGTCTGACAAAATTTCGGCAGTATTTCGGCTAGTAGAGCGATATTTAACAATTTATTTGGCTTGCTTGGTACGCCCTATTGAGCGTAGCGAATGGTGTTTTGCGACACCTTAGCCGTCTTTGCACCCGCTACGTCTTATGGGGCATTAGCGGGGTCTTGAAACCTACAAAGAAGGATACAAGCATATATATTTTCATTCCCCACATTTACATTCATATACATTCACAAATTGCGTGTCTCACATATTCGAACTTATTTTCTTACGCACTTGCAATGATCGGCGAGGCGAATTCGGTTAGAGAGATTCTAGGAGAGATTGCAAATTTCAGCAAAGTAGAATTGCAGATTTTAGCAAAGCAGATTGTTTCGGCTAGGGAAGTAAGGTAATTTTCGGTTTGGAGGGAGAAATGGAAGAAGAAGTAAAAAAAATACATAAAACAAAAGCACTAGGCATGCATCAACTTGCATTTTGTCCAACATGATGAATACATATTCAACATCTCCCTCAAAAGAACTGCCATTCTCAGAGCCCTTCAAGCTGAACTCAAATAAAAGTCCTCTGCACTTAGCTCAGCAGTTGGCATTCTGAATGTGAAGATTATACTCTTCTCTCTACCTACCTTTGATGTTCCAAATCAAGTTTGTGAGCCAACATCTGATCCTTGATCACGATCAACTGTCGCCTGGAGCTGTGCGGCATGGCAAGTTCCAGAGCACATCCTCAATGGAAGGTTGCGACGAAGATTCCAGAGACAAACACTTGCTTGTTAGCTAAATAATAGTTGGCAAAGATTCTTGGGATGAGGTTCCAATGACTATGGGATCGATGATGCGGTTTTGTTCTTCCTAGCTGCTAAATGACATGGCCATTTCATATGGGAGAAATGCTTTGAGGTCGTCTATAACTTGAACTCTCTAAGGCGCCTTGCAGAGTTGCTGCATCTTGGATATGAACAAGCGATTAGTAGAAGCTTTGAGGCTGCGCAATAAGCTAGTCATGAGTTCCAGTCTCCACTATCTTTTCACCTTCGACAACAGCAATGATATCAGCATTCCTTATTGTTGACAACCTATGTGCTACCACAACGGTGGTGTGGCCGACCATCATCCGATCTAGTGCCTGTTGCATGCTCTTCTCAGACTCGGCATCCAAAGCACTAGTGGCCTCATCAAGAAGGAGAATGGAAGGATTTTTCAGTATTGCTCTAGATATTGCAATTCGTTGCTTCTGCCCTCCTGATAATTGAATCCCTCTTTCTCCAACCTGTGTCTCATAACCATCAGGAAGGTTATTAATGAAGGTTATTACTTCTGAGAGCTTAGCAGCATGTATAATCTCATCAAGGGTAGATCCTTCCCATAAAGAATGTTCTCCCTAATGCTTCTGATTAACTAATCCAATTTGTTGCCTCAGTCACTTAAGGTCAAGATCCCTAGTGTCATGCCCGTCTAAAAGTATCGCACCGGAGAGGGGATCATAAAACCGTTCGATCAGCTCACTGCCTCCAACTAGGGAAACTATTTTCCTAGAAGGAATGTCCAAATTAAGCTTGTTGAAGATGAGGACATCAGGAAGCTGAAGGAAACATTATGGCACTGAATATGATCGTCCACAGCAGAAGCCTCTGCTCAACTATGGAAACAGTTTGGCGCACTGTCTTCCTCTCTATCATCTTGAAGATTGGGTATGTGACAGTTATTGCTCTGAGGAATGTGGAGATATTTGGAGCAGCTTGACCGAGTGACAGTCCAGCAATGACGACATTGAGCATGGTGGTAAAGACTCTCCGCCATTAGATATGTCTTTGCGAACCACAATGCTTGTAAACCAAACCAGCAACGCTCACGAGAGGAAGAGAATGCAATGCAAAAAGGGAGAGAGGGAGCCCGTAGAAGATAATGCCCTTGCGGTTCTTTGGAGAAGGGAGAAAGAAGCAAAACCAAAAATGGGAGGGATCAGTTTTAAGAGCGGGATCGGTTTGGAAGAGTCATGCTTGCGGTTAAAGGAAATTGAACGAGAAAGAGATTGGGAGGAATTTAGGGTCGGTTAAACTTTAGGTAGGATATAAGCTAATTAATAAATTTATTTCTAGTATTTAATTAACCCCAATATGAATTTTACGGCGATGAAATCATATTGTTAATATATATGTTAATCCTGGTTATTCGATGTTTCGGACGCAATGTCGCAGTTCGTTTCACGATGGGAGGCTGTTTGGTTCAAGTTGGCGTCAAATTGGGTCAATTTCAGCTCAAAATGCGCATTATCATTTTCGGCCGCTCGATTTTCATGCAAATTTGTCCGAATTGAGTGTGAATAGTCTTACTTAATAAATTTTGACGTTTCAAAACTAACGGTGCAATCAATTTCGCAAATAGAGGTCGTTTGGTTTGCATCGGCGCCTCCTGACCTTGATATGCGTGCAGGCACGTTGACGACTCGATCAGTTGATTGGTTGATCATTGAGTTGTGCAATATTTATATTCTGACCAGTTTCGATGTTTTGAACACAATGGTGAAGTCTGTTCGTCGATCGGAGGTCATTAGAGTTGATTTTGGCGGCGTAGCATTTCAACCTCTCGTTGTTCTTCCGTCATTTGAGATTTTGCATTCGTCCTTGGCGTGGGCGTCTCATTTGGTAGTTTTCGATGTTTGAAGCTAACGGCGTGCTTTCATGAAAATTCGTTGAATCGTCGTAGCTTCTTGACTCCGATATGCGCGTCGACACATTGATAGCTCGATCACTTAGTCGGTTGATCTTTAGATCATGCAATATTTACATTTCGATCAATTTCGATGTTCTGAACGTGACGGTGAAGTCCGTTCGTCGTCGTTTAACTATTTTTAGGTTCGTAGTGTATTTTGAGCCTCGATTTATGCCGTGTCAATTCGACTTGTGACTTCGACTTATGACACATATATGAAGGTCAACAGTGATCCATGCATATTATTTGAGAGCATTCAAATTTATAGTTTGCATGAATATGTTGCTATTCTGGATGTATGCAAACATTGCATCTTATGAGTTTAAAGCATGCCTTCTGTTTGCTAGTATGGATAGTTGCAGATTCGGTGGCTGGAAGGTAATCTTGACTTGAATTTTAGCAACTCATCATTGCTTGCATCTATTTCTCAATTCATTGAATTTTGAATGTTTAATAAGATTTTCCATTCACGTTCATTGATATGCCCCCATGTTCACTATGTATGGGTCTCATTTGAGTTCTTACTGATTTCTTTCAATTCATTCGATACGGTTATAACATGATTTAATTTTTCAGGTATGACTGTAACAAGGTTTAAATATTCAATAAATAATCATATTTGTATTTTTTTTTACTGAACTATTTTACCTTGTTTATGCTCACGAGCTAGTTATTGAACAGTGCCCTTACTTGCAAGCTATTCGCCAAGTTTATTGATACATTTTATGCAGGTCCTTTTAGTTTAGTTAGAGCTCGATTAATAATCAAAATATCCTGTAAGTGATGGGATTATTGCTCACATACGAGCTATCAAGTTCTCTGCAAGTCTTTCGTATCCAATTTTGTGTAGATTGCAGTAACCCACATGTTCATCATAAAGTCTTTTCCTATTTCTTTAATACAAACTACTATAATCCAAACGCTTGAGGAAAGATCTTGCTCAAGCTCATTGAAGACTTCTAGTTCATTGTAGGTTTATTCAGATTCAAACTTTGGTGAGTTTGTATATCTAGAAATTTTATAATTTCATGTTCAATTTAATAGGGATTATTTTTTAATTTAACTTAAAAATTCATTTTATTTTGTTCTATTTGAATTCTTTGTGATCATGAAATTTAATAAAATTTCTACAGTTTCGTAGTATCATCCTCACATAAGGAGTTACTTCGAGTATGTTAGGGACTTCGAACCACACTTATAAGAAGCGTGCATTGTCAGTGTATTGTAACACTACTGACAGAGATATTCACACTTACCACACTTATAAGAAGCATCGTATAGGCCTTCAGAAATACCTAAAATAAAAAGTAAACATAAGATTTCTCTGTCACAGTACTTAATTTTGCTCACTTTCTCCACCACATTGGAATAGCAAGCATGAATAATTAATTTGTACACATTTTTTTTGTGACATTGGAATAATGTACATGGGTGATTTTTTTTTTTTTTTTTTGCTTTTCTTATAATTTTACCTTAGCATATAAATTGAGGCGATGACTTGATGATTTCACGAAATAAATATATGCTTCATTTTGTATCCCTTTCTATTGAGAGAAGGATAAATGAAGAGAGCAATTTTACCTTAGCACTTAAAATTGAAGCGATGGATTTTGATGATTTCACGAGATGAATATTTGCTTCCTCTTTTTGTATCTATTCTAGTAAGTGGATGGAGTTCATCGATGATCGGGAGTCGAGTGGCAAATGTAGAGCTGCCAGGAGTTCACTAGAGAGTGGCGATCCAGGCAATGTCAGGCTCAATTTGGGAAGAAATTAAGGGAAAAAGAACTATTGTGGGGAAAAAAAGAGAGGAAAAGGTGGTGGGATCTTGATCGAAGGAGTTGGGGCGGCGGTTGAGGTCGAGCTGGGAGTGAGGTGATGTATTCATCCTATTATGTGTTTGGTGTGAAGTTGGGAGGTGCAACATGAGATTAGAGAATCAAGGTTGGAGAGGGCTTCGGCTTGAGAGAGAGTGTGTGTGGGTTAAGGATGTGCATGGATGGATGATTGGGGTCATTCTAGCGGGACAGAGGCGAGGCTGAGTCTCTTGCATGCAGAGAGGAGCATGAAATGGAGAGAGGGACAGACAATAGCTCTGGAAAAAGGGAGATGTGTGTTTGTCGGGATCCAAAGGAGCATGACTTGGGAGGAAGGCTAGTGGCGAGGATCTGAGATGGGAGGAGTATGCAGGGTTCAATTATTGGAGATGAGGAAGCGGGATTATGTGTATTGTATAATATGGCGAGATCAAAAAGGAGAGAAGATTTTGTTTAAACCTAATGAAACACTCTAGGAAAATACTAGCTACTTTCTATATATGTATGAATTTCAATCCTAATAGTAATATAATTTATTTGTTAAAATTGGATTTAGCTATATTAAAATAAATATCCGATTTTTTGTGCCACCCTCGTTTCTTGTGCGGCTTGATTTGCCTGACTGCCTCAAAATTTGTGTAAATTTTGTAGAAATTAATCTCATATATTGTTAGGCAAATTCAATATTCTGAACTCAACAAGTTTGTTTTGTGACCAAAGGTCAATTTGGTGATTTCGACGTCAATCGAGACAAGTTTGAGCTTCATTTGTATGACGTCTCGTAGCTTGTCATTCACATAACACTCAATCAAATCAATTGCGAGTAGTGTTTTTTAGTCAATTTCTATGTTTTGGTGACATTGACGGAGTACATTTTGCGAACGAAGCATGTTTGGATAACACCGAGGCCCGCCAACTTCAATATGTGTGAAGCCGAATATAAGGCTCATTTCCTCCACTGAATAATCATTAGATAATGTGAGAAGCCATCTTTAGTCAATTTTTGCATTCCGAACATATCGATGCAAGCTATTTTATAAACAGAGGACATTTCAATCAATTTCAATCCTTTTTGAGATGTTTCAAACTAAGATTCCACGACAGCACATTTATCACTTGCCGATTTCACCATGTGTGCCCATTTAGATTTATGGAATACATATAGAGGTCAACAAGTATATTGTGAATGGCTATTGCCTTACAATCATATTAGTTCTATGGATGCTATGTACTCATAAGGCTTGTTTGTAATTGCGCTACAAAAACCCGCCTTAGTGTTTTTTTTTTTTTTGGGAAAAATTGCAATGTTCTTATGTCTCATTGGTGCTAGATGAGGCTTACTCTTCACATATTGTGAGACGCGTCTTAAGGCTTGCCTCGTCTCAATTTTTATGAGGTGTGCACTTTTAGATCTAGATTCTAAAAAAATAAATGTAAATTTTAAATATTCAATTAACACACATCCCAACACACATACAATAGACCTTGGGAGAGATATAATCTAATCGCCTCTCCTTGTACTTTCTCTAATCCTTGCACAACACTAGCTATCGGCATCACAATCATTAATCATGATGTTCTTTGATATTATATAATTGAAATGGGAGAAAAAAATTATTATATTAAATTTATTTTAAATTATTATGTTATTAATTCTTACTTTAATATCATATATTATTTTGATATTTGTATAATACTTCTTACTTCACAATTTCATATCAGCATATTAATGTCACTTAATATTTTATACAAATTATTACTTACTATTGTATTATGATGTTAATCTGTTATATTTTAATATGTCAATAGATTAGAATATTAATATATTATTTTTTGATGTGAGTATAATTTTTATTTTGCACAATTTGTTGATTTTGAGATTTACGTCTTGCCGTATAGAAGAAAAATGCCTCAATACCTAATTGCGCAATTTTAACTTTGCTTATAAGCTTAATTCTGACTCCAAAATACTTCATATTATCATGTATATCATCAATCTCATTTCATTACTTACAATCATGTTAGTTCTGTTGATGTTATGTATGTGCGTGCTCAATTCAAACTCAATATTTCACCTGATCAAATATATCCAATGGAATAGGTGCTACATGTCCGTAGCATTATTATTTAAATAATATATGGATTATCTCTTATGTAATTTTTTGTAAAGTTGATTTTCTGCACATTGAATGTGGTTTTTTTCATATTTTGTTTGAGGTTCAATTATCATAGGCTTATTATACAAACCAGTTCATGCATGATGGATGGTTTTTGTACTTATCAACCCACTAGATTTGACATCTATTCCTTTTGAATTTTTGTTTACCAACATCCACAAAATATTCAGGAGCTCGGAGTCAACTGCATTGAGCTAATGCCATGCCAGGAATTCAATGAGCTTGAATATTTCAACAGCTCCATGCACGGTGAGAACAGGTAAAAATGCCAAACTTTAAAAGTTTGACATTACTTATCCTCTTGAATGCTGATCAACTCTACTTTTTCTTTCTTTTTTTTTTTTGCACGCCTAAGATTCTTTAGGTGGGATTTTATTATAGTATAAGTGAGATGATCCTAACAATAACTTTTAAAGTCTTTGCCAAACTGACTAATTGACACCCACACTCAACTTATTATTTACTTTTTATGGTATATAATAAATTCAAACTGAGATGGAGCTTCTCATATATTCATATAAATAAGTAGAGCAACAGGTGAAGGTTTTAAAAACCTCAGAAGAGATAAGATGAGAAATGAAAATGATTGATTTTATTTCAAGTGATCAAAAGATGATGAATGGAAGTAAGTTTCCTTTTTTATAATAAAAACACTCGTGCAAACTAAGCGTAATAACAGATAGTAACAGGGTAACAATAACAGACAGATTAGGGAACTTAAAAAGTCTAAAGAAAGTTTAAAAAATAATTCTAAATAATTAATAGAAACTAATAATCAGCCATATACTTTATCAATCTTTTCCACTAAAGAAAACTAGCCTTGAGTTATGTGATTGGGAAGATAATTTAACTGGATGGAAATGCTTGAAGATATCAAACGTTCATGTTGGCAAGCAAATCAATCTTTTTAAGTATTATCATCAATCTTATGTCGCAGCTGATTGTCATACTAGGAGAGTAACTGTCGCACTATAATAATCCATCGAGATCCTGAATATTTCTTCTGGAATTTTGTTTTAAGTCTAGAAACAGCAGTAGATATGGCCCTTCCAATTGCTCAAAGACTCTTGTTGTACACTTGTAAATAAAGTAAATTTACAGTCTTTGGCAAAAGCACAGCCGATCTATTTTGAAAGAAATTTGTGATGTTAATACCTTTCAATAAGATTGGTTTTAATTTATCATCAAGCTTCTTCATTAGTGGTTTTCTCTTCTCCACTAGAGCCTTGAATATAGCCATGAATGTGTCCACATGCTTCCCTTCAAACACTTCAACAACAACTTGAACTTTCACTAATAGTGAATTGGGCAACTTCTTTGCCGAAGATATATGCTTTGCAGAAGTTAGTTGTGCAGCATCCAGATTTTTGCCTTCAACTTCAGTTCCATATGTCAATTTGTTATCCATGACCAGAGTTTGAATATGTTACCAATTGGGGCGACCAGTGCTTTGAGCAGAACGAAGAGAGAATGATGATATTTAAAGAGATCTAGTGCTCTTTTATAGAATCATAAATCCAAAAAAGTCCCATCAAGCTGTTTCTGCAAATTATCAAGCAATTATCAGCTTCTGTGAGCATTTTCTTGTAGTGCTATTTCTTCTCTTCTCTAGGGTTCCAGTAATGATGGCCTCAGTGGGAAGACAAAGTAATGAGCGTCTTATATGTGCTGCTGATCCAATCCCTGGAATCAGCCATTCCCTCCAAGCCAACCATCAACAGGGGTTGGCATCATTCGTCATTGTCATGTGGGCATTATTCATTATCTAGGTTTAGAGGTTGACTCTCCATGATCAAATCATCCAGGTGCTACTGTTATCAATTTCTTTGTTGTCAATCTTCATACACATCGTCGCTATATCAAACTTCTCTGGCATCATCAATGTTGCCAGTTGCCCTTGCTTTGTCCTGATGAGGTTGTCATCTACCAGGTTCACGCAAGGCTCTGCAATCTCCATAGATAACCATTGCAGTGAAGATCTACATATTTCTATGAATGAAAGCTTCAATGCCGTTGCTAGTCCCACTCGAGCCAGCATTTGTTGTCAACCCTACTTCTTGACATGAAGTCTTATCGTGTCTCCTCTACTATCGTACCTCTTCATCTAGGGAAGCCACTTTGATACCAACTAGTGTGACATGAAGAGGGTTTGAAGAATACTAAACAAAACAAGAAAAGGAAAATGATTTTTATTTTGAATGATAATGAAGATAGAAAAATTCAAGTGAGTCCCCTTGTTGATAATCAATACCCATCCAACACACACAAACATAAAAACTAAGAGTGCTAGTATATAACCACATGGTAACAAAAATATACAATGTTAGAGAACTTCAAGTCTAAAGAAATTATTTTATACGCATAATAGAAACTAATTATTATAAGACTAATAATCGACCATATACTTCACTAAGTGAATAACTTATCATTATTTAGTAACATACAGTCTAAAATTTTTACAACAAATTTAGACTTGAAAAAAAAAATTATTCTCTATGCATATGGGTGATGATGCCTTTGCCAGCATGCTTTCACTGCGCTTGGATCTGGTGCTTTTATTTTTTTCTCTAAAAATTCCTTGTCCTGATTGTAGGATTAATTGCTGGGGCTACTCAACAGTCAACTTTTTTTCACCAATGTTAAGATATTCATCTACTGGTATGACTAATGCTGGTCGTCATGTGATAAATGAATTCAAAATGCTTGTTAGAGAAGCTCACAAACGAGGCATTGAGGTAACGAATCATTTGCTTCTTATTGTGATTTTTGTTTTTAATATCCTTTTCTCATCTTGTGTCTGTTAATTTACTTGCCAGGTGATCATTGATATTGTTTTTAATCATACTGCTGAGGGTAATGAGAATGGTCCCATACTTTCATTCAGGGCCATTGACAACAGAACTTATTATATGATTGCACCGAAGGTATTTTTTCACAATTTCAAGTGATTGTTTTTTTTTCTTCGAGTTCTTTAATATGAACAATTCTCATGTGAGCACATTTTCCAAGTAATTTGCATGCATACTCTTTTCCGACTCCGTCATAATCATATAATTGCTACAAGATGAATCTATCTGGTGATGGAGGACATGGGTTTAGGCTTTAGTATGACTTGTGGAGTTAGGCTATTTGCAATTTTTATTTTTTATTTTTTGAAATTAGTTGTGAAAGTAACTTATACAAGACAACCTGCAAATTTCACAGAAGAGCAAGCTATTAGTCTGAAAATATTTTTCCCATAATGACGAAAGTAGAAAACCGTGCAATCCAACACCAATGATAAGATTTTGTGATAGAAATTAGATATAAAATTAGAAGTAACAGAAGTCACGAAATACATTGAGATGTTTAAAGAAAAGAAATTAAATTTCATAACATCTGAAAGTAACTAATTACACTTTTAGCCAATCATAAGGAAAGAAGAGAGAAAGAGAAGAGATACGGAGAAGAAGATAGCAAAAAAAAAATGCAAATTTCACATGAAAGCAATCAATTATGCACAAACAACTAGTTATTATTGAAGATGAAAGACCAAAATACAGCGGAGTTTCAGATCATCTTGCTGCTGAAATTATGTGCATCACAGACATTCAAAAAACAGACTTTAACTGACCTAAGTAGCTACTTGCAATTCAAATTTAAAATTTTAGAATTTGAAATTCAAAAATATCACCAATGTAACACATTTTATGTTCGTATGACCAGAGTGAGTTCACATCATCTTTGCCTGAATGTTTTTCTTTTTTTCCCCATTCATTTCCCCTTATGACAAAATTTGAACATTCAGTTTGAAAAAAAAAATAGCTAACAGTTTATACAAATTATTGATTTTTTTTTACAGGGCGAGTTCTACAATTATTCAGGTTGTGGGAACACCTTTAATTGTAACCATCCAATTGTCCGTCGATTCATCATAGATTGTATGAGGTAGACCCTCTGGTTACAATATTTGTCATTATTATGACTAGAGAAGTTGGTATTAAAAGAGCATATGTATTACATTTAAAAAATGATTTTATGATTTTGAAAAATAAACCAATAATATATGGACTCATTTTTTAACTCTAATATGCTTTAATCATAAGTCTATAAGTATATGTCAATTCCATCATACACCTCATTTCTTCTTTGAGATAATTGTCTTGTCCTCTCTATAAGAAGATGTAATTTTTAGAATTTTGTGGAGCCTGATATTATCAATTAACTCGGGATGTATTGTTGAT
Organism: Cymbidium sinense; assembly: GCA_021442155.1. Lineage (NCBI taxonomy): Eukaryota > Viridiplantae > Streptophyta > Magnoliopsida > Asparagales > Orchidaceae > Cymbidium > Cymbidium sinense. Next base: position 200,628,314 of record CM038217.1, read on the forward strand.
TCAACCCTTACTTTCGCTAGTCGAGCTCGGCTAGGGCGGCAGCGCCCTTGACGAAGTTTTTTTTCTGTCGTGTAACACCTCAGTGTTGGGAGGATAGTGCCACGACACCATGATTAGTGGAATATGACCAGAAAAACAAAGAAACCAGTTCCTTCGACGCTGCAAGAGCAGCTGTGGCAATTGGACCTGGACACTAGTGCATAAAGACAGAGAGGTCAGCTCCACGGCGTTTGAATTTGTGCAGAAAAGCTTGAAGGATAGTGGTGTCAGGGCCTAGGTGCCAAAATTGTGGCACTGCAGTGCTACGAGATGGGAGATTTCATATTTGGGTGATTTTTTTGCATTTTTTCTGTACTTTTATCTCAATTCTCTGGTTAGTGAAAGTGAAGTGAAGTGTCATAGAGTAACTGAAGTGAGGAGTGACTTGAGTGAAGTGTGATATATACAACTCTCCTCAATTTTTCTCTCATAATGAATTTCTTGGTGGAGTGACTATGATTTTTCCCATTCTCTAGTTTTTTCACATTAAATTAGGTATTCCTCTATGTGATTGCTTTTACTTAGTTTTTCATTTATTTTTTGTATGCTCTAAAACACTCGAACTGATTTTCCACATTTAATCTTCATCTCCCAACACTTTTATCATTTTAATAAAATTTTAAGTAGTATTTTTCATTGTTCTAACTTTTACTTAATTTTCATGAATAAATTTGAATGATGAAAAGGGTATATTCAATATTTAAATATATTATTAATTATGAACAACTATGCATGATTTGAAACATTAAGTTAATTACAATTTTATGAAATTTAATATTGTTACCCACTTTTATCTCCAAATGAAGTCAATTACAGCCTTACAGGCACTCTCTCAAAATTGATTCAGTTTGATAAAAAAACTCATCATTATGATCAAAACTGTGCTATATTTCTGATCGATCTGGTCAAAACCAATACAAAACTAGTGAAATGGATTTGTTTCAACTGGCTGACCAAACCATGCTTCTGATGATAATACTAATATCAAAAGGCCTTCTACAAATGGACTGCAGGACCCCATGTGAGCATTATGGGCCAGTCAGTTTGGTAGTGTCTTATTGAATATCAAGTTGAGTCATCTTAAAAGTTGAAAATTTGACTGCATAAATGAATTTTCTAGGGTTTTGATTCCTATTTCTCATATGATCTTTAATCTCATGAACCTGATGAAAGATGGTCTGTTTTGCAGATATTGGGTTACAGAGATGCATGTTGATGGCTTTCGCTTTGACCTTGCCTCTATAATGACAAGGGCTAGCAGGTTGCTTCATTATTATCAATATAGACCAATTCAATGTTCATAAAAATTTCTCCCTAAGTATATCTTATGCTTGTATTACATTTCTTTTTTCTTTTTCTCCTCAAGTTTATGGGATTCATTTAGTACATATGGAAGACAAATAGACAGGGACCTACTGACCATGGGAACTCCTCTTAGCAACCCTCCAGTAATCAACATGATTAGTAACGATCCAGTTCTTAGAGGGGTCAAGGTACTGATGCCTATTCATCTCCTTAATCTGTTGACAACAGGATATCTAATGTTACATTGGTGTGACATAGCAAAGTTTTACCCCTTTGATTGAGTGTTCTATAGTCTTGGAGTTGTTATAATGATTTAATCCTTTTTTTTTCAGAAAACATTCTTACTTAAATTACATCTTTTGACATATGCTATAGCTGATTGCTGAGGCATGGGATGCGGGAGGCCTTTATCAAGTTGGTCGGTTCCCTCATTGGGGAATTTGGTCAGAATGGAATGGGCAGGTTAGTCAAGGTTGTTTTTCTGAAATGAAATGAAGGAAGTTCATTGAATTTTGGAGCTATATTTAGTTTGATGCAATAGTTTATCATTAACATTGGCTTCTTAAACAAATGACATTGATTGCTAGTTTGTTTTTGTTGAAGTGAATAGAAAAGTTTGGAAAAAAAATTGAAGTTAAATTCATACCAAGTTCAATGCATTGAAGATATTGAGGAATTGAAGGGTGTGGATTTATATTATTAAAAGAAGGCGTAGTGTGCTATAGAGGAGTTAAAGTGGCGTAGAATCATGAGCTAAAACAAGTTTGGGGCAAGAGTTTCTTTCTGTGAAGTTTTGTATTATTCTTTGAAGAAACCTTATCCAATGGGTGGATCAAACTTGAAGCTAAAGTTTTTCACTTGCTTAATTGCCTAGTAATTATAGGGAAGTTAGAGGTGTGTTGCAATGTTATAGAAAGATGTCCTGAAGTGCAGGGGTGGTTTTACTTTATATCATAAAAGTAAGTCTATAAGTTGTTTAGTTTATTTTATATGGATTAAGATTGCCCCACTAGTATTTTGGCTCATCATGTTAGTCTAGGTTAACAAACAACTATTCTTTAACAAGAAGTGTGAATTAATATTGAACTGTGTTTTCTATAGCTATGATAAGCCTAGTAAAACTTTAACCTTGTGGTAGCTCAAGCAGCATAGTTAGCCTGATGCTAAAACATGGCTGGGGTAACTCTTAGACAGGTTCGACAGTTAAATTGACTTAACTGAGAGTAAGAGCCTCAGTAGTTTTTTTTTTTTTCACTTAATTGTTCATTTTCTTTCAGTTTCTTTTTGTGTTTTCCCTGTTGCTTTGTAATTGTTTTGTAAACTTCGTTCTTAATCAATAAGATATGTTCTCTCAGTTTTCCATTAAAAAAGAAAAAGAAGAAGAAACAAATATTTGAAGTTTATTCTTAGGTTTTCTTAATCTAAGGATATTCTCTAAACGGGCAAGGCCATGAGTTACAGAGGAGATGAAAGGCGTGAAATTACGTTATAAGATAATTCTTTTGAAATGTTTTGATAAATATTTGTAGTTGAATATTTCAGTTCTTGTTAAGCTTGCTTTAAAGGAGAAGATGGTTGATAGGAGGAAAGGCGGGGGATGGGTATATAGAGAAAGCAAGGAAGAGAGATAGGGGCAGCAAAAGGAAATAAGGAGAAAGGATTGCTAGAAAGCATTTATCATGATTACTTCATTAGTCCATCATTATATGATTTTATACAAGCATTACGTCCCCTCTTTATTTAATAAGAGAAGAATGCATACAAATAGCAAAAATGAACAAAATAGAATCTATATTGACAACATTTATCTATTTTGTTGGTTTATATAAGTTTGTGTGATAAATCCATACTCGACAAATATTTATGATTGGCTCCAACAGAATATATATTGGTAACATTATAATCTAAACTTTTGTGCAAGTAAACTTTAGTCAACTAAAGGCATTATCTCCACCGTTGCCCTTACCATTCATTTGTACTTTGGTTATTACAATTGTTGACTCACTGGAAGTTGTTTTACTTGTCTCAATGTTAGGGCAATAATTTTTGTTGAACTCTAGGTTTCCCGAGTATTTGGATATGATGTCATATTAAAACTACTATTAACATCTTTTGGTGCTCTTTATTTACTTATTTTTCCTTCTCAGCTTATTCCAAATACTTTAGGCGAAGTTTGTTGTTCATGCACTTGGCTTAGTTTTTCAACTAATTTAGTATTAGTTGCAATTTTTTGTTGGCTTTCTTTGCCTAGGCATAACTTGAGTCTCTTTCTGTTAACGTAGTACCGTGATGTGGTGCGGCAATTTATAAAAGGCACTGACGGATTTGCTGGAGCTTTTGCTCAATGCCTTTGTGGAAGCCCCAACCTATATCAGGTAGGATTTTATGGATTAAGCTATATGCAATAATGCTCTTTTTGCAAGCTTTACCCTCATGATTGTCACCAACATTCAATTTAAAAATATTGTTCAATTCTTATTTGATCCTGTTTAGTTTTGATAACTGCCACAAAATTGGCTTTTTTTTGGCAAGTAGATGACATGAACAAAGCTAATTAGATCATTCATTATATATACAGAGAGAGAGAGAGAGAGAGAGAGAGAGAGAGAGAGCACTTCTCCCCTTTTACGAGGAGAATCATCACTTTTGACTTAACAGATTTTGTCGTTATGACCTTTAAATGTAAGATCAAAATTATTCATTATTTTAAACTTGATTAAAACTTTTGATATGTACAATTTTAAGAACTTTTAAGATTGTTTGAATAATATGTATCAAAAATTTTATGATGGATGATTTTATTTGTGACATTTGTATTATTTGTCAAGTTCATTTCTTAGATTAATTGCAACGTGCAATCATTATTACCAAGCACTGTTAAATTTACTCTCAAGAATCCTCTTTTGGTCCTCTCAAGTGGTCTCTCAAGATCAATTTGTAGATGCCTCATAGGAAATTTTATCTCTATTCTCTCCTTTGAACTCTCAATCACACTCAAATCCTCTTCATTTACTAATGCTTGTAACATTAATTACCATATCATCAATCCCAAAGCATTATCACAGGACTTCTATAGCATCTAAGATAGTGTGTTTGGTAACTCATTTATTCATATAATGTCTCATTTATGGCACGTAATAGTAGTCCACAGCTTCCCATGGCTCCATAGTAACATGTTCTACCCTCATCAAATCATCACAGGAAATGTCAGCCTCAATATACATTCCTCATATTAGTTTTATTCATTTGGTCATACCAATGTGACATGTTTTGATAAGTGCAACATTGTATCATTGTGCTTGATTATAGTTCCATCTTAAGGGCCCTTCAGGCATATCTTCTCAGCTCTTCAGGCATATCATTCTCATGATTCTTCTCAAGATTACTCATGATTCTTCTCAAGATCTCATGTTGATACCATCCAACACTAAAACATTGGAACACCATTATTCTGCATGAGGATGGAAATACTCAAGATTTAAGATTCAATTATATATTTGTAATACGTTTCGTTGTACCATATGGGTGCAATTGCCACAAAACAGTCCTTGTTCTTCCATCTCTTATGATTGCTATTAATCCTCAGCACCTCTGTACTATCACTTATCAATGCACTGCACCAACCAAGAAGATTTGTGTCTCACCCTATCTTTATTGGCCAACCACCAAACCGTTGTAGCTATAAATACAACTTTCTTTTTAGAAAGAATCTTTTGGTGACTTATTCCATGTTTTACAATTTTTAGTAGCTACTTTGGGGACCTCTTACTCTCAACAATATAATGTAATCAAGTTTTAAAAGTTAATCATAATTTTTGGACTATTCTTGGCCATTCTGCTTTTTTATCACTATTTATATCTCTTTCTTTTACCCTAGTTCTGTTTATCCCTTTACACTTCCTTTCTTCTCTATCACATGCATTCAATCTTTCGCTAAAGTATTTTTGATAATTATATCATGTACTTAAATCATCTAATATGATGGATATTTTCTCCCAGCTCTCACTACAATGGGCATGTGTTATATGACCGAATCACTTTAATTTAAAATTTAATGGCACAGAGAGGTTGTAAGTGTCCACCATTTACAAATGACTATAACTACATTTGAAAAAATTTACTTCAAAATGTAGAGACTTAAACTGGTTTGAAACCAAAATGTAGTTTGGTGATAATATATTCCATGTATTGAGCAATTTGAATTGATGAAATTCATCCATAAAATTGAACTTTTTAAAGAACTTGTATATGTCATTTGCCATTATAATTTCACATACTTGATAAATGATTAAATCATTATGGAGATCGATGAAATCCAATGCACATGCAACTCTTATGATGTGGATCCCAATTAATAGTGTGATATTGAATTGAGGATTATATAAAGTGGTAATATGCAAAAGTAAGATTGGGAGAAAAATAGACATTTGTGCCAAAGCTAAACATGTAAGAGGGTTTTCATATGTCATGGATCATTTATAAGTTTTTTTCATAGGCTTGATGAATGGTTAAATCATGAAAACATGTGAAACACCGTCTATAAATAATTTTCATGTTGTAGATCATAAAAATGATGTCATCTTAAGATTAACGATGAAAACTCATAGATATAAAATTAACATCTCTGAACTGATGCAATGCACTCATCACATTGTTCTAAAGGTCACTTTGTCAGACATGAGTTAGGAAGGTAGGTTTACATTTTTATTAATTGTGTTCTCATATAAGACCTAAAATGCATGAACTACTACTGCACTATGTTGACCATATACCCGATATCCTCCTGCTGCAGTAATTAACCCTAATATCAACAAGAGTCTCACTTTTAGTGTTAATCAGGAGGGAGGACGGAAGCCATGGAACAGCATCAACTTTGTTTGTGCACATGATGGATTCACTCTGGCAGATCTGGTGACATACAATAACAAGAATAACTACGCAAATGGTGAAGATAACAGAGATGGAGAGAATCATAACTTGAGCTGGAACTGCGGTGAGGTAATAACTGCAATCGATTAATTTACTTCCAAGCTGAGCTCACATATATCTCTAAGCATCAACATAATTAATTAATTATGAATTATTATATATCAGTTTTACCACAATGTTGCCTTATTTTTACATTTTTTCTTCTGCAAGGAATAATCTAGAGAGTGTTGCTTCCCATCTCATCCTTTTTACAGGTAAACGAATCAAAGATAGCTAATGCATGTTTTTTAGGAATACTGCAGGAAGGAGAATCTGGAAGCTTATCAGTTCGAAGGTTAAGGAAAAGGCAAATGCGTAATTTTTTCCTCTGCCTTATGGTTTCTCAGGTAATGGGTTCATAATATCACACCACTCACAAACGTTGCAACCTTCCAAAACATCTCTGATCATTATGATGCCATTGGAAAAATGTTACTTAGCAGTCTCATACATCATAGCGCTCAAAATTTACACTGTTTTTGATCTCGCTAGCATCCCTACAAAGATATTATATGATGTTTTCATTGGTTTCATTCCCTCAGAGTAGACTCTATGAGATTCATTTAGTTGACATAATTAGCTAAGTCAAATGACAAATGTAAAGATCTCATGAAAATTTAGAAGTTTTGCAAAGCTCGAGATCTAAACAGATGGCATTCAGCTGGTTTTAAGCCCGTGAATATTGAACTAAAAAGGTCTCAAAGTTCTTCAACAGTCATAACAGAAGTTAGAAGTGGCCTGGAATGAGAAAGAAGAGAGCCATGATTGCACTCTTCATCTAAATGTTTTCTGAAAAAAAGTAAAGATAAATGCTGTAATGTCTGTCAGGGAGTTCCAATGATTCACATGGGTGATGAATATGGCCACACGAAAGAAGGCAACAACAACACATACTGCCATGACAATTATGTAATACTCTTCTGTTCTCACACTCTGTGCTCGCATTCCACTCATTCAAATCATCAATTAACTAATTCATCACCTTCTTCTCATTTGCAATGCAGCTGAACTACTTCAGATGGGACAGGAAGGAGGAATCCTCATCTGACTTCTACAGATTCTGCCGCCTCATGACCCAATTCCGCCGGTAACATAAACTCTACTTTCTACCCATAGTTCAAACCCCAAGTGATCAAATCACAGCCACCCTTCCATTGACATTCGACTCCCCTGCAGCGAGTGCGAATCCCTCCACCTGGACGACTTCCCCACGGCGAAAAGATTGCAATGGCATGGCCACAGGCCGGGCGCACCTGACTGGTCAGGGAGAAGCCGATTTGTCGCCTTCTCATTGGTACACTGCCACAATATCTATATTCTAAAACTCATTTCAATTGTTTAACTCCTGATTGTTCTAAGCAGATGGACTCATTGAAGAGGGAGATCTATATAGCCTTCAACACCAGCCACCTGCCGGTGATCATCACCCTCCCGGACCGGCCGGGCTTCCAGTGGGAACCCCTTGTCGATACGGCCAAGCGGGAGCCCTATGATTTTCTATCCGATGACCTCGATGATAAGAGAATTGTCACACAGCAGGTTTCCCACTTCCTAAACTCCAACCTTTACCCAATGCTAAGCTACTCATCCATCATCCTCCTGCTCTATCCTGGTTCTTGAACTCCATACTCGATGTACTAAAAAGCAGAAATGCATCTATAAATTAGACGAACATCTTGTTAGATAGGACCAAGCAAAAACAGATTCATTTCCTACAATGATAGATAATAAGAATAAAAAAGAGAGAAATTCTCTTCCTACAGTGAAAGAGGAGGTTAGTAGGGAGGTGTGCGGGACTTGGTGGCGGAGGCTACGGAGCGCCAAGTGTCGGCAAGAGCGCGGAGTGCGGCGGCGAGGCCATGGAGAAGGGCGCCAGATGCGACGCCGATGGCGACTGATTCGGGGTATCCGGGCTTAGAGTCGAGCTTCATGTCGAGGACGGCGAGGCGAGTGTTGGCATTGTCTAGCTTGCGTTGAAGTTCGGCGACGGGAGCGAGACGTTCCCGGCGGGAAGCGGCGGCTCCACGAAGGAGGGCGGACTGAAGGTCTTCGACTGCTTTGAGAGAGGCGGCGTGGTGGTCTAAGCCCTGGGACTCGTAGAAGGCCAGTACCTCTTCCGGGCTCGGGGGCCTCCGCTTGTTCTTGTTTGGCTTGTTTTCGTCGGCGCCAGCAGACTTGGACGGCGAACCTGCGGCGGGACTCTTTGGCTGCTCCATTGCTGCCTCGCTGGTTGCCAATAAGAGGGAGTGCGACGGTAGGGTTTTAGATACTTTTGTGGCTGTTTGCTGGAAGTAAGATTTAATAAAGGAAAATTTATAGCATACCATTTTTATATATTTATATATCTAATATTTAAAATTTGATATTTATAAATATATCATCTTTTTATACTTAAAAAGAAATTTTTTTCCTAATAAATTTTGTTAATTATTTTGATTTTATAAAATTTGTGACAATTATATTGCAAAAGTTATTTAACATGATAAAAATTAAGTCTGATTATATATATGATAAAGTGTTTGATTATTTACTTTAGGTTTTAAATCTCTTAAATTAAATATGATTTTAATGATAATTATATAAATATGATATTTTATTATATTTATTTAATATTAGTTAGTTTAATTAAATTATAATTAGCATGGCATAATATTTTAATTAATAATTAATTGATAATTTATTAAATTATTTAAAATAACAAAATTTATGTATTTAACTTGTATAATAAGACTCGTCGTCTAAGTTGGAAGTTTCTGACATTTCTCTTTTATCATGATAGGTTTGGCAAGTCGTGGATCTATAAATCCTCATTTTTTTTTTATTCTTGGTTTTTCATGACGTGCCTTCTCCATAATCGCTTGTACTAGATGAGTGATCATGCCTTCGTTTCTCTTCAAGTCTTGTAGTGTGGCGAACTATTGGATGCTCTATTCCATCCCCATCAAATGATCTTGTGCCAAGGGTCATACTTCGCTTTGTATTTAACTTTTGATTTTTAGTCTCATCCATGCTCATTGAATCTAAAAGTATGTTGAATTCAAATCTATTTGTAGGCTGAGATAAATCCATCTAAGATATCATCTTATAGATAGGGTTAAATAGAATATTGCAAATAGGAAAAAAGAAGTGTAATAAGGTAGTTAATTTTATTCCTTTTTAAATTTGAGTATCATGATTGTGAGAAAAAGGAAAAGAAAAAAAAAGGCACCCCCTCGATAAAAGGTGCCCCTTTCATATTTTTAGGAAGTTATTTACATTCAACAAGTGCTTATAAGGTAGGTCAGTATTGATAAATAAAGGAGATCCCTATCTAACAAGAAAAATAAGATTATGTGGAAAGTGTATAGAAAGAATACTTGAACTAACACTAAGTCATATTATTTTTGAAATCAAGAAAGATGGTTATCAAAGGTACTCCCAATACACAACTACCCTTACCTATATATAGACTCACCAGTACAAAAATAATGCTAAGTTATAGGAATAAGGGATGAGACTAATTACAAGAATAATCACTTGAAAATTGGATCAAACACCAACAATCTCCACCTTGATCTTGTTTTAATCATCCCCCATCATCACAACAATTTATAAAATTCAAACATTGTTTGAATTTTGAGGATTTAGTTACATATCAGATTGTCTTGAGTTGAAATTTTCTTTACATCTATCCTTCATGCAATGACGCTCTTATGAAATGTTTTATATCAATGTTTAGATCTCTCATGAAAAATAGGATTTTCATGAGATACTTTGGTTGTCACAAAATATATTGATTTTGTTTTGAATACATCCCAACTCTTTCATAAAATTCTGAAGCCAGAGGGCTTCTTAATAATGGCTTCAATGTTATAAATTCTACTTGTTGAAGACAATGCTACAATGCGTTGTAAATGATTCTGACATTTCCAAAATAGTGGATATGTATCCGTAAATTGATTGTGGGTATCCAAAACGACTTGCAAAATCTAATCAGATAACCCGTAATTTCTCCTTCATCATATTTTCCTCCAAACTGCAATCCTCGATTCAATGATACTTTAAGGTATTTAAAAATTTACTTTACTGCTAACCAATGTGTTTTTATAGGATTAGCCATGAATCGGCTAACAATACTCATTGAATAGGCAAGATCAGGTCTAGTGCATACCATTCCATACATTAGACTTCCAACTGCATTTGCATAAGGAACTTTCTTCATATATTGTGCTTCTTAATATGATTTTGGAGGATTTTCATGGTTCAGCTTGAAATGACTTCCCAAAGGTGTTTGAACAGGTTTAGAATTATGTATACCAAATTTGTTTAAAACATGCTTTATATGATTCTTGTAAAGAAAAATTTTGTCTTCAAACATATTCCTTTCGATTTGAATTCTCAATATTTTATTAGCAATGCCCATATCCTTCATTTCAAATTCTATAGACAACTTCTTTTTCAGCAAATCCACTTCTGATCTTAGTTTATTGGCTATGTGTATATCATCCACATATAGAAGCAGAAAACATCAATGCTTTTATCTGGTGATTTCTTCAAGTATACATGGTGATCTTGTTTTCATCTTTCAAAGCCAATTTGTTTAATAAAAGTGTCAAATCGGACATACCACTGCCTTGAGGATTGCTTTAATCCATAAATGGGTCTTATAAGACAACAAACAAGGCTGTTGCTTCCTTCTTCAAATCCTTCAGGCTGTTGCATCAATTTCTTCCAAATCACCATGTAAAAAGGCGGTCTTGACATCCATTTGATCTAATTCTAAATTGAATTCAGCAACAATGGATAACGCCACCCTTATAGAGGTTTGTTTAACTACAGGAGAAAATATTTCATTATAATATATTCCTTTATTTTGTGTGTAGCCTTTGGCAACCTAATCTTGCCTTAAACTTGGGCTTGTGGTTATTGTGAGTATCTAACTTTCTTTTGAATATCCATTTGCTACCAATGATATGTTTGTTCTTTGGCTTCTCAACTAGTTTCTATGTGTGATTTTTGTGTAATGCTTCCATTTCATCCTTCATAACACATAACCAATGTTCAGAGTTTTTGTCGATCATAGCTTCCTGATAAGTGGATTGGTCTTGCTCATTGTCTTTATTCAAGACAATTAATGCAAATGCAATTATATCAGTAAAACCAAATCTATTTAGTTGATTCCCGCCTTTCTCGATCTCTAATTAGCTGATATTCTTGATGCACATCATTGTTTTCAGCATCTAATTTAGTCTCATCACTACATAAAAGTTGTCTATCTGTTCCTTTATCATTTTTGGCGATTTCAAACTGCTCCACCTATAGTTTATCTTTTGCATGATGAAGATCACTTTCATCATTCAACTTCACATAATTCTTCAATACTGGAAAGTCAATTTCATTAAAAGTTACATCTCTACCGATAACACATTTGTTCATATCTTTTTCAATACACCAAAGCCTATATCCTTTAATTCCTTCTGCATATCCAAGAAACACACATTTAATCGCTCTTGGTTGAAGCTTACCTTGATTAATGTGTGTGTATGCAGCATAATCAAAAACTCGAAGTTTACTATAATCAGGTGGATGACCAATCCACCTTTCCATTAGTGTTTTGAAATTCAAAGTTGAAGAGGGAGATCTATTAATCAAATAACATGCAGTTTTAAGTATTTCTCCCCAAAATCTTTTGACAATCTAGCACTTACCATCATGCTTCTCACTCTATCGAGCAAAATTCTATTCATTCTTTCTGCCAAATCATTTTGTTGTGGAGTGTTTGTAACTGTTAAGTGCCTTGTTATACCTTCATTTGCACAATACTTATCAAATTGCTTTGAACAAAATTTTAATTCATTATCAGTTCTTAATTTTTGGAGTCTCCTACCGACTTTGTTTTCTGTTACTTGTTTCTAATGTTGAAAATTTTCAAATGCTTCATTTTGGTCTTTAGACAATACACCCAAACTCTTTTTGAGTAATCATCAATGAGTGACAAAGTATCTTGCTCCACTTTTGGTTGCAACTTTTGTAGGCCTCCAAAGATCACTATGCACATAATCAAGAATCCATTTACTACAATTCTTTTATTTGAATTTAACTATCATTTGAACACCATTTGATTCATCTGAGCATTATGCCAAAGCCTAGTTGAATTCTCACTAGTAGATACAAAACCTGCTACAGGAATGATTATAGCTTTACCTTGTAAAGCATATAGTCTATTACGAAGGGAACCTTTCATCACAACCATTGCTCCTTTGATTATCTTAATTTGTCGTTGATCTATTTTTACATTACATCCATTGGCATCTAGCATTCCTACAGATATTAAATTTCTTTTATGTTCAGGTACATACCTGACTCCCTTCAATGTTCTTATGCACCATCAATTAAGAAAGATCCTTCTCCCATGACTTTACAAGCTTTATTATCTCCTAATAAAACCATTCCTCCATCAGCTTTCTTAAGATCTTGAAAGTAATTTTCATTTGGAGTCATATGAAAAGAGCACCTAGAATCTAATCCACTCATCTGTATTTATTTTTTTAAAACTAACACTAACTTCGATGACTCATAACCATTAAAATTTGATGCAACAGCAGCCTTTCCTTCTTCTTTCAATGTATTCCCTTGTCATTTACCTCTTTCTGGACAATCCCTTTTAAAATGTCCCTCTTTTATGGCAATGAAAGCATTTTCTTGAAGTTTTGGATTTTGATCTTGATTTTTCCTGATAATATTTGTTGTTTTTGTTACTTTTTTGATCAGGCCTTCCTCTGACTATTAGGCTATCTCCATTACTTTCTTTCTTAATTTCAGATTTTCTTTGAATCTCCTTTGACATCAATGTTGATATTATGTCAATCATTGTCAAAGTTTGTTTTCCATAAAGCATGGTGTCTACAATGTGTTCATATAATTTCGGGAGTGAATTAAGGAGAGTGATCCCTTGATCTTCTTCATCAATCTTAACATCCACATTCTTGAGTTCAAGAATCATTTGTTAAACTCATTCATATGTTTTCTCAAATCTTTAGATTCATCCATCTGTAAGGTGTATAGTTGCTTCTTTAGGTATAATCGATTAGCTAAAGTTTTTTTCAAATATAATGAATGAAGCTTCTCCCAAACATCAATAACTGATTCTTCTTCCACCACCTCTCGCAGCACTGCATCACCAAGACACAAAAGAATGGTGCTATGTGCTTTTAACTGCAATTCTCGTGCCTTTAATCTATCTTGAATTCCTACAAGGCCTTCTCTTGAGATGCAATCAACTAATCCTTGATGAACAAAAAGAGCTCTCATCTTAATTCTCCACAAACTAAAATCATTTTCTTCCAAAAATTTATCCACTTCAAATTTTTGCATTGTACTCATCCTTATTTTCTTGTGGTGGCTCTGATACTACTTGTTAATAAATTAAACAGATCCCTATCTAGCATGAAAAATAAGATTATGAGAAGTGTATAGAAAGAATATAACATCAATCTATATTATTTCTGAAACCAAGAAAGATGGTTATCAAAGGTACCTCTAATACACGATTACTCTTACCTATATATAGACTCACTAGTATAGAAATAATGTTAAGTTATAAGAATAATGGGATGAGACTAATTACAAGAATAACCACCTGAAAATTGGATCAAACACCAACACTCAGGTATAACCAAGAGCTCATCTTGGCTTGAGGCAAGTACGCTCAGGCAAGTGGGGACTTGATGGATATTAGATGTGAGTAGCTCATTGCTCATGTAGATGCATGAGTAGAGATCAACTTGTTGAATTTAAATTGTTGTGATCATTCAATCTCCCTTAGTCACTAGCCTACTATGGGCGAATTGATTTGCGGCTAGTTTCCCTAGTCCTTATTCTATTTCTTTTTTTACTCGTACTTGGGACGAACCTAGTGATTGAGCAAGCTTCTCAAGTAGGCTCACTCGTGTTGACAGTCCTATCAGGGAGTTCAATCTTTTTAGCTTATTTTATGGGTGTACATTTAGCTCTCTGATTATTATGTTTTATAGATGTAGTTTGTAAAAGGTATAGAAGAATAAAAGAAGAAGTGGTGATTATTTAATGAATCTCAAAATAAATGTTATACGATTATGAAGAGTCACATCATTTTTTGATCGGATTTTCTTCTTATGATCCAAATTCTTTTCAAAAATAAATATTTACTTTAGTTAATATTTATAATTATTTAATATAAATTATTTAAAATAGAATTAGAGTTTAGGGTTAAAAAGTTAAGATTTAATTTTTGTAAAATAAATAATTTATATACTCATCTCTTTTTTTTATAGCACATTCACTATTATTTTTTTATAGAGTTGTAATTATTCTAAATCCTTTGTCTTCCCTCAATGTAAATCCATTGGAACTTTCGGATTTACTAAAATCAAGATTCATAACACACAATAAAATGGGATTTATGATTACGTGTGATTTAAAGTTGTTATGTTTGATAGGTTTTTTTTTTTTTTTTTTTTTTGCAATGATCCACCCAACACTCATCTTGTGGGTGGGGATGTCGTTACTAATCTCACTCAGCTTAGTGTCGCGTTAAATGATTATTGTCATTACTTTTCTCATTTTAGGTATGCGTCTTCGGAGGATTGCTCTGTCAGAGGTTTGGGTTGCAGAGAGGCGGTGAGTTATGTTTGATAGTTTGGTAGGATTTAGGTTAAATCCTGAGATCATTCCGGTTGGCTTTACGACGGTAGGTAAAAATACACTTGTGATAAATCTGTATCTATTGTTTGACTTTGCTGCGCTATTATGGCTGCTAATTTATAGAATAGAAAGTTTGTTTTCGATTTAATTAAGATAGATTAATTAGAATAGATTCTCACATATCATTAGAAATTTATTTATTTTATAATTAATTTGTAGTCAAATCTACTTTAGATAAAGGTAAAAAATTTTCTCTCTTTCTCTTATAATTTATTTTTAAATGGTGTGAGATCACAGATAATTCAGGATTCAACAAATTAATATTTGAGATTTTAAAATGAAGTATTGTATTAGTTATTTTATAAATTTGAAACTCAGTCTTTTGAATTTTTGCATATTCTAAATTAAAATTGATTTATTTAATCTTAGGTTGAAATTAATTCAATCAAGTTTGAAATTGATGAAAAAAATTGTCACTATGTTATGAAATAAATTTGTGTCAATATTGAATCTTGATGTGTCCATGGGTTGACGTTAGATTTGTAAGATTTGCATTGAAAAAGGGTGAGAGAGAGAGAGGAGTAGAGAATGTAATTATGTGTGTCAATGAAAAGTATAATGGTGGTTAAGTGCGACCAATATAGAGAAGGAAGGGTGTAAAAGATTTTGAATGTCCTTAAATTTTTTATTTATAAGATGGGAGAGCTACATATGTGGTTATAGGGTATTTTTAATGAAAATTTAATCCTAAACTATGTGGACTATTTAATTATTGATACTTGTAGACTAATATGGTGTAATAGGTTTGTGGCATTTGGATGATGTGGCCTCTATAATGTGTCAACTCGCCTGGTCCTAGATGTGTGATGGGTTCGTCGTCTAAGTTCTTATTTAGCGTATAAGTTGCACGTATGATGCGCCGGACGAGTTCATCAAGTAAACAGATAGGGCACCTTTGCAACTGGCAAGTCCCCTTATTATGGGTTGTCTCATAGCATGTCGAGTTGATGATGAGTTAACATGTAATAGATATCGTGTTGGTTCAACATGGCTTGTCCAATGGTTGGCTACCCCAAAAGTCATCATGCCCTTAAAATTTTGGCATTTGTCTAAAAAAATTACATTTTATAATTAAAAAAAATAAAATATAAATGATTTTTTTTTATTTGTGGGCATGTATGTTTTTAGATTTGATGTTAAAACAAATTTAATTTGTTAAATATGTGAATATGTAATAATATAAATTTCAATTATAGTATAATAAAAATTAGTAATTTAATTATAAAATTGTTAAAAGTATTTAAAATGTTTATATTATTTTTTATATTGAGTAATTTCTTGTTATTTTAAAAATTTTATTATTTTTATCATTCTATTGTTATAATTATTTTAAGTAGAATTATTTTATTTTATTTTATTTTATCATTTTAAATGAGTTGGCTTATAAGCTTATTTAAATTTATAGAATGAAACTCAAATTTAATTAATTAATCAAGTTGACTCGTAAGCTTGAGATCTCTACTTATTTACACTCCCTATTATGAATAATATAATAATTATTATTATTTATCACAAAAATAAAAGGAGCGACATTTTTTAACTAATCATTTTCATATCCCATTAAAAAAAATCAACCAAAAAATTATTCTAAATACACATGTAGTCGTGATCACTAATAACTTCAAATTTTAGTTTCTTTTACAACCTTATCAAATATTTATATTTTAGATTTACAAAGTTTAAACATTAATGATTTTTAGCCAAAAAATTTATTCAAATATTTTTTTAAAAAAAAAATAATCTCTATAATTATTATATTTTATTTATCATAAATTAGAGTGATTCTTAATAAATTTTATGAAATTAATTATAAGCATTTAAAGTGAATAAATTTATAAAAATAAAAAGCAACATAAGATATAATTACTATGAAAAAAGAAAATCAAATTATTAAAAAAAGTCAACTCCTCTATAATCAAATTACTCTGCTCAGTTTCACTTATAAAAAACCCTCTACATTTGATTTTACCATCTAATCATTATTCTCTCTTCCTCCTCTTTCATCTTTTATTTATCATCTCACTTCTGATCTCTGTTTTTCCTTTTTTTATCATTTTATGTAATTTCATTATAAAGCCTGAAATCACGATTCTCCTCATCTAAACTTCTGCTCTCTGTCCTTCTAATTATTTTTGTCTTCTTCCCACGCCTTTTTCCTCCCTTTTTTCTTCCCCCTCTTCTTCTCCTCTATCATCTGATCTTCTTTCCTTTTCTCACTTCCTCTGATCTCTTCCTCTCTCATCTCTTATCTCTTCCCTCCTGTTTCCCCGCTCCCACTCTCATTTCCATCCAGATCCTGGATCTCACCTCCACCCCGACCGCTACTCCATTATTCTCACCAAACTCATGCTCCTCCGAGCCGATTACCTTCACAAGTACAGCTGCTGGACCAACTTAACCTCCGCAAGAGCTATCGTAGACCGCGAGCGTAACTGCGAGGACATTCTCATGAACTTCGTTGCCGCCATGGAGAGTGGGGAAGGACCTTTGCTCGTCGGCGGTAGGGTTAGGGATTATGGCGATCCGAGGAATCGGGGGAAAGGGGAGATGGAGATCGAAAAGGTAGGGTTGAGCTCCAGGAAGGAGCACTGGGAGAGAAGGGGGACTTGCATTACTGAGTTCCATAGGTCGCTGGGCGTGATGCCGCTAAGGTACAACTACGGTAAGATGGTGGGAGAGATTGGAGATCAGGGGATTTGTAGAAAGGGTGGGAGACTGGTTTTCTGTAATCAATAGCAGGGAGAGAGGTAAGGGATGAAATTGTTGAAGCCCATAAAGCATTAGGATATTTTGGCCTTCAAATTTTGTATATTGTATGATTATGAGTATATTCAGGAATCCATCTTCAGATTTGTAAAATACTCTAAAGAGTTAAAAAAATTTATTTTCTATGTCTCATAATAATTTTAATTGATTAAAAATATCTATTATTTATTTTCTTAGATAAATATGAGTTTTATTTTAAATTTGATTATAATAATTTTATTTTAATCACATACTACTTATAAGTTTGAGTTGAACAAGATTGATTTAAATTAAATTATATTTAAATTTTAGTTTAACTTATATTTTAATCATAATTTGAGTCATCAAGTATAATTAATTGATAATTTAGATCATTTAGAATATAATATAAGTAATTTAGAATATAATATAAGTAATGTAAAATTAGGATGAGAAGTGTTATATTATCACAAGTATATAATATTACTTAATGTAGTTTTTTTTTATTTAAAGCCTTCATTAAATAAGGATTATAGATGGATTATCAAAAAATTAGAAGGATGAGTCATTTTTCACATCAAATAGAATTATAGAATGTGTCATTACCTCTTTGATTGCATTGGTGATTGTGTCACTAAAGTTTTGCTTATTTTTTGCTTGACACTTTCACATTCAATAATTACTTATAATATGTTTATTTTAGACTAACTATGTTTATCTTTTATAGATTATAGTTTTCTCTTATCGCATCTCGTTACACATTCATGGAGCAATCTAAGGAGGATGCTTGGGTGACATGGGAGAAAGACATTAAATTAATATTTTGTCAAATATAATTGCGAGAGATCAAGGCTAGTAATAGGCCCACCACCCACTTTAATAAAGAGGGGTGGGTGGTGGAATGTAATTAACAAATTCAAAGAGCGTACTGGAAGGGAGTACGATATGGCTCAACTAAAAAATAAGTGGGATGGTTTAAAGAAAGAATGGAATATTTGAAAGGATTTGAAGCAAGGAACCACTTCTTTAGGTTGAGATTCCATTACGAAAACTATTTACGCCCCTAATGAGTGGTGGGGAGAAAATTTTGTGATAAATGCATCCAAGCCTTCCTTTTCCAAGTTTAATTATTAGGAATTTATTATCAAAATATCTCCTGGGTTGTTTTTAGGCCTTTCCTGATGTAAAAAATAAAATAAAATAAAAATACATAAAAATTAGATTTTCTAGGATGGATCCTAGGTTGGATGATAAGTTGGATGTGATGTTTCGAGATATTATCATTGCTGGTGTTAATGCTTGGAACCCAGCCCATCCACCCACTGAAAGTTCAATCTCGGAGGTTCTAGTTATTGAAAATGAGAGTAGTTTTGATGACTCATTAGATGTTTCTGCCATACTATGTAGTGGTGGGAAGAAGCATTCGTCTTCTAAGGAAGCTAAAAGTGGAAAGAAAAAGAGAGTTGGGGCAAACTTTCTACGGGACCAAATCAGTCATTTGGTTGTTGCATGTACCTTAGTGAGCTCCACATCCGCTTATGTTAAAACCAACTCATTTATGGCAGAAACAATTAAACTGTTAGAGTCGAACCGAAAAGATCTTCCAAGACATGCCTTTCTACCTCTTTGCTACAAAGTTTTTTGAGGAACCTATTAAGAATGAGGTGTTTACATCTATGTGTCTTGAAAGGAGGGTTCACTGCCTTCGTCACTTCTCTGATGTTTATGGATGTGATTGAACACTATTTTTTTTAAGTCAATAGATTGTAATATTATTTAAGTGCATTTTGTGATAAACTTCGTTAATGTATCTTGCTGACTAGAACTTCAACTATTGTGTGATAGATAGTATTATTGCAAAATATTTTGTCGACAGATTTTACTATGTAATTATGCCTTGGTCATTTATTTGTAAAAGATTTCATAGTATATTTCGTATGTCGTAAAAAATATATATTGATCTCCTTTAACAGTTGGAAGCTCTCCATTGCCTCCATGGGTCTTTTAAGACTATCACCAGGGAAGTCTTATGTATAACACTATACATTTTGTCACATAATGAGTCACTGAGAGCAACAAGTGAGCATTTCTAGTATTAAATAGAAATAATCAGTATGTACTTTTCTATTGGGTTTGAGTCATTACTTAGATTTGTAAAATAAGTAATGCAATCTCTTGATCGTGCATTTCAATCAACCCCAACAAAAATAGTGAATGGTCCTTAATATATGCATTTTTTTAGGGTAATTCTTCTTTTTTACACCACATCCTCATTATGTTGTTAGAAGTTACATATTGAATAGTATTTTGCATTTCTCAAAACTATGTTTGAGCAATTAATGGAACACACGTGGATGGATGAACATTTAAAAATGAAAGTGTTACATACATCTATCGTTGTGGTTCTCCAACACAAAATGTAATGACTACTTACGACTTCCAACTGTGTTTTACATTTGTTGTGATTGGTTGAGAGGGCAACTCACATGACAGTCAAATTTGTAAGCATGTCATTCGTGACCCAAAGCATTATTTTTCAATGTCACTAGTAGGTTTGATGACTCGTCTTCACATTGATTTTCAATGAACATGAACGACAATACTCAACTTTTATTTCTTGACGTATAGGAAATAATATCTAGTTGATGCGGGGTACCCAATGTAAATAGGCTTTATAAAACCTTTTCCTAACACTAGATACTGCATCCCTTACTTCGAGAGAATCCAAACAATCCACAGCAAAAAGTATTCTTTAACAAAAGACACTCTTCATCATGTGGCGTGATTGAGAGGGCATTTAGTATTTGGAAGAAAAAATGGGTAATCTTCTGATCCATGTACTCTTTCAAAAAATAAGCTTACATAATATGTGCTATTATGGCCTTGCATAATTTTATTTGTAGACATCCAAATAGTATTGACAGAAAATTTACTATAGTCGACGAAGATCAAAATTTTGTCCCTTCTGAAGCATTTAAGTTTAGGATCGGGCAAGTAATGCCACATTCTAATCAGTACGTAGATGAATCACGGTCTCGGAATGATGAGGGATCATATGAGATGAAACTCCCATGTGAAGATATAAGTGACCGACTATCTTTGCAAGTGATGTGAGCATTGTCCTCAAAAAATGAAAGAGCACATTATTGCAGTCTAACTTTATGTGCATTTATTCATTCTTCGTCAATCTTTTATTTTTCATTTTTTTATTGTTAGTTTCTCGCTGGCAGCCTTTTTCATTGCTTCTGTGCATAGTTGATATATCATTTTTTTTTTTTTTTTTTTTTTTTCAGATAAGCTCATTTATTTTTTGGTCGGTTGACTATCCTGATAAGAATCGATACTACAATGAGTTATAGGCAATGATGGAATATTAAAGAAATTAAGATTTAACTTCGATTATTTGTATAAATACAATGTGATGCATCATGATGATAAGATAATAATACAACACTTTTGTGCTTTGGGTGATATGTGCAAATGTGATTGTTGGATGGAATCAATGAGTTAATTTATAAATAGGTTATTTACTGAGTCCAACGTTTGCACTGAAAAATACTATGCTTCAATTATTTGTTGATTGTTTTTTGAGCTCAAACGTTTTGTACGTCTTGTTGGTTGTTGATACTATAAACTTCTGTTCCTTTGAGGTTTTCTTAGCTATTGTAATTGTGCTTTTACCTGAATAATCATTGTGATGAAGGGATTATGCTTTTAAATTGTCGTGTATTTGAAGATATGCTAGTATAAATGTCTAACAGAGAAATATAAGTTCAAGAAGCTCAAGTGATGCTAGAGTAGTGTATTACAATTGTATTACAATTGTAGTTTAACTTGTTAACTATTTACACCATGTTGAGAAGACAATTACGATAGAAGATTTTATAAATGTCCTAGGAACCGAACATCGGATGATTGTAATTTCTTTAGATGGACAGATGAGTACGAAGACATGTCTTCTAATAGTGAACATATCTGATGTGTATCGATACAGAGAGAGTTATCCCAAAGATTTGATCGGTTGGAGAGGAAGTTCAATATAATGATTTTTTTACTTATTATTTTTATCATTTTAACTTTCACTATAGCACTCGTTCTTTCTAGATGTTTATGTATTATAACGAACATATAATTATTTACTTCTCTATGAGAGCATATATCTTTTTGCATATTATATACTATGCATTATTAGTTAATTGTAGAAATGTATGCAACATTTTAAACTGAATCAATTTATTTTGTAATACTTTCTACTGCGGCTAGAAAATAGTTTTGTTCCATGAAACTGGCTAGTTTTTATCTCTATGTAATACTATACATCACAAGGGTATTTTTGTCATTTGATTTAGACACGACCACAACATAATATTTTTTACAGCTGCATCCGCAATAATATAACAGATTCTCAAAAATCAATTTTCCTATAACAGCTTATTCTACCACAGCTCCACCACTGCTTTTTCACCCAATTATAGCTCTACCAAAAAGACCCTTACTTGCATAATTGCACATAATGCGGGGCTATATTTCAAAATTTATATAGCAATAGTGCTACAAGTGACATAGCTTGTGTGTTAAGCTTGTTAGATATAAAATGATTTTTTTAAATGGTGTGTATTATTGCAAAGCAATTATCTACATAAATAATTTATCACTTAATTATATATCTTTATCATTTGTTATTTAAAAAGCTCCATTAATATTGTATTTGAAAATCTTTTTAATAATCAATCACTTAAAATCTTTATATCAAACTTCAATTGAGGTTATTCACAAGCATTGCATGATATTATTTATGATAATAAATGAATTGAATAATAAATTATCTAAATATATTCATTTAATAAATAAGTATTTATATAAGCGTTGAAATTTATTTAATTTGTTAAAACAAATGACTATTAACGAAGTATAATTAAGTGATGCTAAGAGTAATTTTTTTAGTGGTTGATTCATTTGTAACTTCACTTCTAAAACTTTTGAGTTCTGAGAGTGATTTGAGAATGGAAGGAGACACGCTTAATAAATGTGATCGTCCCTTCGCTGTGCCTCCTTCTGTCCCTCCCTCCCCCCCCTCCTCTCTCTCTCTCTCTCTCTCTCTCTCTGTCTCTGCAGTGTCGGTGTCATTGTCAACGTCGTTCACCAACTGTATTTCTATTTTCCAGTCTTTATATATCTCCTACGACCAACTCAAGGTTCAAGTCTTGTTATTTAGTTTGTTCTTCAATACATTGTTTCCCGGATTTGAGGGCGGCGGAGGGAGAGAGATAGGCCGAGAAGATGGGGAAGAAGCGCGTGATGTTGCCGGTGGTGACATCTTTGTGTACGGCTGAACATCTCAGGCCGCAGTTGGCACGTCTCTTTCAGTTCTGAAAAAACGGGTTAATTGATACGCTGAATTCAGTGAGGTCAGTTCTGAAAAAACAGAACAATTATACGCAGTTATTGAGGGACACGGTGATTCCGGAAAAACCTATGTTTCGGCCGGAGTTCCCACCACAAGGTAATGCCTCAAAGCGCATGCTGCTTAGGCATAGTGGGGCTTCTTGGTAACTAGAGCATTAGTAAAATCTGTTAGTTTGGGGGTTCATTTGTGTACATTATACGAACTACCTTGCACGCATTCGATTGACAAGGTTAAGCCAATTGGTTTGGACAAACTGCTAGTATGTCAACCATCAGTTTATTCATCCCTCCTACTTCGAATAAACCAGCCCTCTAACATTCGCTATTGATTGTTCTCTCTTGATCTTCCATGGTGGTCTTTACTTTTTTCTCAACACATCTATTAAGCTTCCCAAACCGAAATAAGCCAAAGAGCTAGATCCACCACTAGTTGTGTCATGACCTTGGCTTGGGGCATGGAAGATAGGAACAGATGGTCGGAATGAGGTTTTTTAATTTCATTTATTAAGTTAACAATTTCAACTATAGCGAAAATGTCATATAATTTCTCTAAATTAATACTATAATGGTTTTAAAATAAAGCACCTTTCTATTGTGGCGTTATGTCTATGATAAACAATTTCTCTTTTGTCACTCATTATGATTTTATTATCTTAATTTGAAAATCATAATTGATCATGAGTCATCAACAAACTTAGTAGATTATCATATCTCTAAGTAGGGGCGGAACCAGTCTCAATTTTTAGAAGGGCAAATTTATATGTTATGACAAAGGTAAAGGGTAAAAATAATTTTTACGGGGAGGGGGGATGATTAATTTGACTACCTCAATTGTGCTTGGGTCCGCCCCTATTTTTACGTTATATTAACTTGAATGATTTTAAGAAAAATGATATGCATGCTTGTTAACTAAGTAAAATCAATTTAAAATTAATTCTAATACATTTAAATCAATATTGTTCATAGAAAAGAGTTTAAATAGCCAGAAATGAGAAGAAATTTTATTATATGTTATCGTTATACATTTATTATAGGAGTCATCATTTAAAGTATACCATTTAGCGTACTTTAATATCAATACTATTTTTCAAAACCTTATTGATTTTATTTGCTTGCGTAGTATCATAAGAGAGTGAACTCAATCGGTTAACATGCACATGTGAGTGTTTCTATAAAAATTATTTCATTTGTATTCATTTAAAAATGTAATAAAATAAAAACATATAATACATTTAGTTTAGAAGAAGAAATAACATTGTTAACACAAATTAGAAGTACAAGAACCTACCTCAACCATCAAAATTTGTTTTATCGCTCACTTCTAAATTTTCTTTTTTTTAGTACTTATAACAAAATTGATCTCATTATTCCATATGTATGTGTGTAATTTTCTTTTCTTTACTTTGGTACTTATAGCAAAATTGATCTCATTATTCCATGTGTATGTGTGTGTGTGTGTGTGTGTGTGTATGAGGAGAGAAATAAAAACAATAAATCTCCTAAATTGACAATAAAACAACCAATAGATAAGAAAACCTAGCAATCCTCTGGTAGTTCTCTTATTATTATTTTTGAGTCAATAGTTTATTGACATAAGCATAAAATTCTATCTTTATTTTTTTTGGATAAATTATATTTTAAAATTTTATTATAAAATTATTATTTTGGATATCTCCATGCCTAAATTTAAACATGATTCAAATTTTAAATTACTTATTTGAACTTCTATATATATATTAAGCAAATAAGAAAGCAGTATGGACTTTTGAGGGTGTGCATATGCATAGAGGGACCTAGAGGAAGTGGATGAATAACATTTAGGCCTCTAATATTATTTGGCTTTCCTTTTGTCAATCTCTTGAGAAGGAAGTTAGCTATGAAATAAAAAAAGAGATAGAGATGTCAAGTTGCAGAAAACAGTAGGAAAAATGTTTCAAAATTATTTGTTGTGATTGTGAAGTAATTTTTACACTGCGAAAGGATGGTAGTGTGAAAAATTTTGCAATGATTCCTTAGATATTGATGGAAGTATCCGTTAAGTGAGTAATTTTATATATTATAGAAGTCATCTTTATGTATTATGTCTTTTATGGCATTCTTTCCTTTATTTGGCTTGATTTGATGCTTGTCCTTTTTCATGATATTGAATCTATATGAGTTTGGGTAAGAATGTTTTCTTATACAACTATGTGAGTTCCCTATAGTGGATTGGATTTTCTCTCATCTCTGAGGATGTTGGAGTATTTGGATTTTGCCACAAATTGTGGTGTCATTTTGTGTTTATTGATCTCTTTTCTATGACTTTTGTGTATTCATTTTTTTTACTTTTGATTGATGCTTTCACATAAAATTTTTCCACAACAAGTATTCATAGTGGTGATGTTAAGCTACTTTTTTCTTCTTTGTGGGGGAGAAGGAGGTTGGCCATTTCTTTGGATCAATCATTTGTAATAGGTTCTATAAATATCATAAATATAAAAAACTCGAGAAATAAATTTTAGGGATATCAGATTATTAGATCAAGATTTTTGTGCAATAATTTGAAAATTTAACTTTCCAAACCCCTTCAATTAAAGTCATTATTTAGAACATTTAAGATGTCACAAATTTGTCGATTAATTAAGCCCAGTTACGTTAGCTATGATATGTTTTACTAGGGTCATAAAGCTGATCACTAATAGTTTTGGATAAGATTAATTATGTTAATTATGATGATGACTGCTTACTAGTGACATAGTTTGATAGATGTATTCAAAACACTTATTGGAACTGGAGTCAATGAGTTATCATAGTAATTATAAATAATTTTGATGATAACACTCTGATTTGAATGGCCAGGCTCTGCAACATTTATGGTAGTGACTGAGTAGAACCTATCCATAACGACAAACCTCAAACTGTGGACAATCAATGGGAGCACAAGAATAAGGTCTTCCTCAAAATCAAATATCTAAATTCACTGGGGAAGAAGCCTTGGATTCTTCAGTTCAGATTAATTGGAATTTTCTTGTTTTTTCTAAAGACAAGAACAATAGGGAGCTTATAGATTTTTTCAATGTCAAAGTTTATTGATGGATTTTCTTTATGTTCAATGTTTGGCCACTTCCTCTATCTAACCCTAATTTGCTTCCCAAGATTGAAAGTTTTGCGAACCTAAGATGAATCCTAATAGTTAAGCATGATATCATATTAACTTTTGTGAGTAGCTAGTAACATGTAAAGTGTTCGTTAGTCATTAATGGAGAAACTTTAGCAGACATTTTGCAAGTCATGAACATGATGATTTATAATGAATAGCTTTTATTAAAAATTCTTCAAAAATTGTTGTGGGTCTAGATAAGCAAACAATACAAGAAGTAGAGTGTAAAACTGTCTTGTGCAATCTGCCTGTGTCTGAAAACCTAAATTAAATAATTTGTCATAGAAAGATGGAACTTTGCCTTTTATGATTTCCTGTATCGATGGTTCAATGGAAACCTCAGTTTGACAAGTTTTTTTTTATATATATTGACGGATAGAGAAACTTCAAATCATGATAGAGACTGAAAATGATACACCTGATGGAAGGACTGGGGATTTTGATCCAGTATCCAGAGAAGAAACAAGAAGAAGCTCTTGACTCAGATATCAAGTAAGAAGGCTAAGAAAAACATGCATTTTCTATGCTTTTCTGACGGGAGAAATGGATGGTGTCAGTCATAATTGCAGAGCAGTGGCAACTATCTAGCGCATGAAACCAAATCAAAATTAATTACCAAAGAGTCAAAACAAATTTTGTGGTTGGTGGCAAAATTTTTTTGTTTAGAAATGACTTATCATTTAAGGATTGTATATTATTATTTTTCCACTGCAAGTTGATGTTATATGCAAGTTGAATTATCTCTGGCTGTTCCTTTTGTCAAATGGTAGATTTTTTATTCTGTTCCGTTTGATTGATATTTTCAGCACCAGAAACTGGCATAGCTGTCTTAGATGAAAATGAAGAGCCTGTTGTTCGGGTTGCAAAAGCCTTAGGCTGTCTGCGCTCTTATGATCCTAGTCAAAGGTGTCATGAGGACTCGCCACCATTTTTGTATTGGACAATTCGTGATTTTGCACATGCTTATAGAAATAAGCTTGCAACTCCATCATCCGTAAGCTGCCAAACATTTATTATATTTTGCTACTTTAACTACATGAACTTTCGTCTTTAGTTTTACATGAGCGGTTTTCATGTAGGTTGCGGAGTATATAATTGCGATAGTGGAAGAATACAACAATAAGAAACCTCCGATGCCATTGTTGGTTTTGTTTAGTGCAGAGGAAGTAAGAAAGCAGGCTGCAGCTTCTACCCAAAGATTTGAAGAAGGTGTTAGATGTTTTTAAAGTGATGTATTAAGACTTTTTGCCTATTCAAAATCATGCTGCGCTTAAAATTCTGAGTTTGTTATTTAATAAAATAAATTATTTAGTTTTCAGAATTTAACAAAATCATTGTTTTTTCTCTTATGAAGAAAATGGGAATTAACTACTCAGTAGATCTGGAAATATTTAATGGTTTATGGTGCTTTCTTCTCGGTTTCAACTTCTAATCCTTAATTTTGACTTTGTGGAAAGTTCATTTCGTCTTTTTTGTGACTTATTCTAAAGAATTAGCCAAAAGGAACTCTGTTTCTATCTTCATAGTCAGCTTGCGGTCTCTCTATTCAATGTCCATTCTTTCTCTCTTGCAACTTTTTTAAATCTTCTTTAAAATCATTATCAGAGTCACTGTTATCGTAATATTCTTCATCCCAACAAGTAGAGATCAACTAAATGAATCGTTGTATGCTGTTTGTCTACAGTTCATGTTCAGTTTAGCTAATTTTCTTTAATTTTTTCTTTTTTTATCACCCATCTTTCTGCCATAGCTTAATCTGTTTTAGTCATTTATAAATGCTTCTTTTCTTCTATGCTCCAACAATTTGATGGAAAAGATTCAAGCCTTCCTAAGAGTTAGTGTTATTAAAGCATTGGAAGCAAGACACACTCATCATTACCTAGGTGCTCTCCTGAGAAAAATGAGATGTTAAAAATGAAATTATAGTTTTATCACTTAGTATAATAATCACCACATTAGACTACGTCGGGCTATACAATAAATTTTCAAGTTTCATTGAAGTCCTAGTAACAATCTTGCTAAACAATTTACTTTAAAAACACATACATATCTCAAAATTTTCTCATGTGTATCTTAGAGATAATCTAATCTCTGCTACTATTTGTAATTTCTTCATCATCATTTGTGTTCCCTTTTACATTAGTGATTTGTAGTTGTGTATCTCTTTCTTTTGTATTTTAACCTCATTCTCCTTATCCTTGAGATATATTGTAACTTGAAGCTGGTTCCCCTGATTAGTTCCTAGCATGCGTTCTTGTTTTGTAACCCTTGATACTCTTCACTCGACCCCATACTGAATTTTCTTCACATAAACTAACTTATCTTTAACTTTTAAAATATTAACATTAATCTCTTTAGTCAAACGAGGGGCTTTCCTCACTGCCTGGGTTCTTAAAGGAAAGGCTTGCTTGCTACTACTGGGTATACGAAGCTCTATTGTTTAGTTGCTCGGGAAGCTAGGGTAGTGCTTGGCTCTCCAGTAACATCATACTGTCATAACCTGAAAAGATTTTAATGTTTGTCTATTTCTATGTCCATTAAACTGATTGCAACTTGATATTGTCTACACTAAAATTTAAGAGAGATTCCTCGAAATGGGCCTTAGCTGTTAAAATATTTTAAAACACTATTTGTGTTTCTCCCAGCAAATAGGAATGGTGTGTTTTTTCACTATGTTAATACGATGGAAACTTCACTTAATTGTTATTGATATGTTCCAAATATTTTGTTTATATGATTGACATTCAACATTGATTACACTGGGTTATGCAGGAAAGTCTTTATCTATCCTTGATGGCATATTCGCTGCAATTAAAGATGATATAGACTGCCATCCTTACCCATCTAAGAGTAATGAATGCTACACTTAACCTTGATTTCTCAAGGAAAAGATGCCTATGATTTAGCTTAGAGTTCTTAGTTGGATGGATTTGTTGCAGGTGGAACATCGTGGTTACATAATACAAGGGAGGTGAAGAAGGATGCAGTATGTGTTTCAAGATTGCGTAGTTGTGGTGTCATTTTAATAGGAAAGGCAAATATGCATGAGTTGGGTATGGGAACGACAGGGAATAATCCAATCCATGGGTAAGGTGGATTTAGTTTCTATTTTAGCCATTATTTTAATTTTGATAACATATTATTATTTTGCGGTTTATAGAAAGTTTTTCAAGCTACATATTACTTGTATCTGGTTTGGGTTATCTTTGTGACCTTCAGACTAATTGTGATCTTAAGTTAACTCTTTTGTTTGCTTGTTTCTCCCTCTCTCTTTTTTTTTCCATTTGACTTTAGGCATGGATCTTCCATTAGAATGACCTTTGGTTGGGTAGGTTACATTTTCTCATTGATTGAGGTGTAGTTGTCGGCCATTAGATATTATACACAAGAATATTATATTTTAATAACTTATAATTTGTGTTGTTTGTAATGTAAGCTCAGAGTAAACTGAGGTGGCAGTTTATCATTTTCAAAACATATATATACATAATGGTATAACAATTGTTGTGGATAATTAACTATTTCATATGCTGGTATTTCATATAATAGTTGATAATATTATATAATCATTTAAAATTATCCTAAATATAAAGGAGTTGCTTAACCTCAATCTTTTCATTTATTATATAATCATTTACAAAGCTTTAATATAACATTTAGATACATTCTCAGATGGTCCACATTACAATATTCATATGTTTATAACTTTAGTAATCTACTAGGCCTTAGAACACATGTGAACTAAAGTGCTTAAATTTTACTATACATCTACCATATTTACACATCTACCTAATCAAAGGTGCTCTTGATTAGCAATGCCCAAAATCCTCTTTACAACTCATTTACTCCATCAGAGGCTTTCTTTAGGGGCTGTTTAGTTTGATAACAAAGTAAAGTAAAGTAAATGCAGGGATTTCAGATTTTTTTACGTTAGACATGATGCAAAATAAAATTTCAAAGTGATGTATTACATTTGGAATTCACCAGAAGGTTAAATTTTGGTGTATTTGGAATTCAAATTTGCAATTTAAATTCATCCACCAATCAAAAATGTTTGTTTCTTACAGCCTCTACCAAACTTTCAAAATATTTTACATTACATTTATTTTATCAAACAAAAAAATAAACTCTTGAATTTGTAAATTTTTCAACTAAACAACTTAAAATAATCCAAACACATTACATTCTTTTTACACTGCATTCATTTTTCAGGCAATCAAATAGCCCCTTAATGTATTCATCAATTGGTAGGGGTGATTTAAATATAAATATTTAATTTAATGGGTACATCCATAATTTTAAATAACAATAAATATATGGGAAAAAGAAGTAGTATGACATTTGCATTGTAACTATTTTTTGACAGAGATTGTAGAGTGCTCAACTGATCATAGGATTTATCATAACATTTGTTGTTATAGGTAAGATCATAACATTTGCATATCATCCTCATCATAGATCATTGATTTTAATGCCTTTCATGGTTCATATTCATGTAGATTTCCCCCTCTAGATCACCATAAAGGAATACATTTTGGACATCAAATAGTTGCAAATGCTAGTGAAAGTTGGCAACAAGTGATAATAAGATTCTTGCTATATTCATCTTTACAATTGAGGCAAACACGTTTTGATATTCCACTCCATAGGTCATGAAGCCCTTAATTACTGATTTTTCTTTATTAACTTTTAGAGATTCCATTAGCTTTGTATTGCACTTGGAACACCCATTTACACCTTATTGTTTTTTTCTATGCAATTACATTATTTCTCATATTTTGTTTCCTTTTTATTCTATTATCTTCCCTCCATTATTTATTGGACAATATATGTATAATATTTGAGGGATTGAAGTAGGGTTTAGGTGAAAGTTTTGTAGGATGTTAGAACTTCCAAAATGATGTAAAGTGGGAAAGAGAATATAATGGGTTATTGCCTTTTTGGCGTGGCCCCCTTTTATTTTTCTGAATAACAATTGATAAGTCATGATCACTACTTTCATCATTAAAATATTTTTTTTGGAGGTAGACTTATGAACGGTAAATTGAAGATGTTTTTTGAGCTTGTATTGGTTTTGGAATTGGAGTGATTCTTTTTGAACATACCTGTTTATATCTCTAAATGAATGATTTGAGATTTTTGAGTTATGAGATTTGTGAAGTAGTTCAATTTCTTCTTGAGAGGGAGCTGTGGGTACGATTTTATTAGGATTTGATGAAGACGTGTGTGTAGGTCAATCCAGTAAGAAGATGTTTCAATTTCTAATCTAGTCTTTGGAAGGTAAGATTTAACAAAGAGAAGTGTCTCTTCTTCAATAGTGACATACAACATTTTTTTTGGGTTGGATGGTAACACTTGTATCTTTTTTTGGTTGAGGAGTAATCCATAAAGATACACTTGATTGCTCTAGAGTCAAGTCTTTCTCTATTATTACTATAAATACAAACAAAGGCAGTACAACCAATAATTCATGGTGCAAGGTTGTTTTTGCTCGTCATACTTGTGATAAAAACAAAAGAGTACATCCATTGCATTGAACTCCAAAATTTTGAATGGCAGCCTATTATATGATGTGAGTAGCTATAAGATGTCCTCTCCCAACAATGATTTTGGAATATTGTGATGGAGGAAGAAGGTTCTAGTTGTGGTTAATAAGTGACCATTTCTTGTTTCTGTAACCACATTTTGTTGAGTATTATTGCATGGAGACTTGATTATTCTTTCCTTCTGAAAATACAGGGATGGGACTTGTTAAAGGGCATACTTTACCATTTTGATTATTCTTTATGGTTTAATCTCACTCGTTTGCAGAGCAATGCACAACTTGAAAGTTACAAGGGATTAGATCATGATACGTGCATTAATTGAAGGTAACACCAAATGAACACTTGAGCAGTTTAATTGAAGGTAACATGAATGAGTAACGCTGAATTAACACACACAACTATTCAGACTAACTTGAGCAGTTGTGGTAACACTGTTGTTGATGATTTCTCACTCAAATTTGAAATTTGAACCCCAAAATTTAAGAGTTAATTTATGGTGGATGAAATGACTAAAATTTCCATTTACTTCATGTATATGTTTTATAGTAAGATTGTTTCATTCAATGTCCTCATTATCATATTTGTGTCCCTTGAATATGTGATTTCATTTTCTTTATGTACTTTCATGTGTTGTTTGCTTATACATTGTAGAGTTTTGCTTCCTCTTATTTTTCTTGCCAAATTTCAGGTCTTTGCTCTTTAAATCTTTCTACAATGTATTTGTTTTGCTGTAATATCATCTGTAGTCACTCTTTATCATTATTTTTCTTTAATTATAAAATAATGCTTACAAGTTTTATCTATTTTGTAGGACAACTAGAAATCCACACTCATTTGACAGGTACACTGGTGGATCTTCATCTGGCCCTGCAGCGTTAGTTGCATCTGGGTTATGTTCAGTTGCATTGGGAACGGATGGCGGAGGTTGACAAAATATATTTCTTGTTACTCTTTTGTTTTGTTGAAGTACTGAGAAGCAATTAATTTACTTTTTGAAGACAGGTTCCGTTAGAATACCATCTTCTCTTTGTGGAATTATTGGTTTGAAGACAACATATGGGAGGATTGACATGAAAGGGTAGTGATTCCTCATTGTTATCTTTCTATAAGTCTACTTCTAACCATGGTTGGAGCGAGTTTAGTTGCAAGTTCTAGGATTTTTTTTTTTGCTTTTTCTATAAGACGACATTATACATGATGAGAAAAAAGCAATGTGCAAATGACAACTATAAGTAGGAAAAGTTAACAGATGCTAGTGCATTTGTAGATAGGTCTTGTTTTTGATATTTGTGATGCTCTTTTTGACATTGATGGAGATAGATGCAATTAGTAGTTGATTATAGACTTAGGTTTAATCAACTCACATGGGTTCTATTTTGGATATGTATTTTACTCTTGAGCCAAGTTATGATGGTTGTAGTTGCATGGGAAATAAAGCTTTGTACAAGAGTAGAGGTTTTGACACTTTGAAGTTGAAGATATATGCTAATGTGATTGCTTAATTGTCTAGATTCAATCATGTACTATATTTGAGAAAGAATATAATATTCTTACTATTACTTTTGCCACACCTCATTTTGACCCAGCCCCCAAGTCAACAAGAGATGATAGAGGTGAGTAATTCAAATACACATATCTCTCCACTCATCATGTTACCTAATGTACAAAATCCAATGAAGAGAAAATGCATCTATTTTGAATTGTCACACTTCAATCCAATGATTTCAACATTAAGATTTATGTGGAATCATTAATTATTAAATTTATCAAATAAATTATAGAGTTGCGATTAGTTTCTTAGAAAAAAATTAGATAGTTTTTTAATTTACAATATACATAGCATTTATCCTCTATATGCATCTAAAATATGTACAACAAAACTTTGCTTTGAAGATATTTATATTATCTAGCTATAGATCAGTTGGTTCCTTTTCTCTAATTTGAAAAAAAAAGAAAGAAAATTAGAATGATATCTGATAAGCTAAAATGTTTAGTGTGATAAATAATTTTAATCAAGGTTGTGAAAATCAGATCGGATAAGCAACTGGATGAAGGAAATGCTCAATGTTCAATAATTCAATTGAGGTTGAATCATAGGTTGAATCTGATGTAATGAATATTAAAACTATTAAATATTATATAAATGATAAAAAATATAAATTTGTAACCAAAAATAAATATAACATATGTATATAGATATATGAAGATGTAATATATGTGTATTATAAATAAATAAATTATATATATATATATATATATATATATATATATATATATATATATATATATATATATATATAATAGTTTATAATAAGGATATAAAGTTTATAATATAAAAATTATTTTTAAAACTTTGTAAAACATTATTATAAAATTTATATTCTTAAAATAATTTTTTATATTATAAAATAAAATATATAATAAGAATAGAAAATTCAAAATTAAAATCTTATTCTTGTATTTTTATATCCTAAAGTTCAATCATATAGTCTCATTCCTCATTCTTGCAACCCAATGCAAATTTCAGCAAATTCAACCTTTAAAGTCTCACATTATAAAGGAGAGTTAGTGTTGCATTTTTCTATATAAAAAACAAAGCTCAAAAGTATGAGCTTGTAATCTACAAGGGTGGTGGCTTTGTCGACATGCTATGGATTAGTTTGGCTAAGCATATGTTAATAATAATAAGATTTTTAGGATTTCTAAAATTTATTTTAAAAATATTTAATTAAAATATTATGTTTAACTTAATATTATTTTTCATAAGAAAAATTTTAGCCATTTGATTGAGAATTAAATTAAAAGAGTTTGATTTGTACGAGCTGATTTTATCTAAACAGTACGGGTTCACTGGTGATTTTGGCCAGTTTTCACTGGTTTGATGTGAAAATAGTTTTTAAGGCTAGCTGGATTGGTCATATACTTAGTTCACAGTTGAACATTGGCCAGCCTAGAAAAATAATATGCAATGTTGATCATGTAGTTCACATGAGCATTAAAGCAATAAGTATTTCTAGCAAATATATTTAACATAAGCATGTAAGATTTAACTAATTATTGATAAATGGCATATTTTACGGTTGTGATATGTATGCTGGTAGAAAATATTCCAACACTTAATTCATAAAACCGATCATATGCAATTATATTAGAATACATTACTAGTCTTATTTCAAATTTCTTTTCTTAACTTGTCTCAATCTAGAAGTGCCATATCATGTCGATTTAGATTTTTTGGCACATTTCAATCATTAAGTTGTCATGTAGTCCGTCGGCCATAATAATCGTTGATAATATTTGGTCTTCCAAAGATTTCATTTATCAATGGTCCCTTAATATAGGTTGGACCATTTCAATTTTGATCTTAAGAGTAGAAAATTCTTCATTTTCTTACTAAGGCTCATTTCATCTAAACTTTTACTTTTACTTGCACAAGGCATCATAGTATACCAGTCCAACTCATATAGTTTGGCACTTCATAGCCTTCACATTTAGAATTACTATCATTAGTATTTAAAAATTTATAGCTTTAACATGTATATGCAATTACTATTTGTATGCACCTGAAAATGTATGTTTCCAAAATGTATAAATTATGTGAATTGCTTAGCAAGTGTAAAGACTATAAGAATTATGAAATTGATAGGTACTACAAAATTTTCACTAATTATAAGCATGCACAATATAATTTGGTTACTATCAAATAACAATTTTGTAATCATGTTCTTTATGAAGATATTTCTATCATCATATATGTTATAAAGTAAATAAATGATATGAATAATAAAAATTCAGTTCTAGGAATCATTTGCCTTATTTGCTTCTTATTACTAAAAATTGAGTATTTCACCAAAGTTTCTGGATTTCCCTTGGGATGGATTTTTTGTATTACTTTGCTTTGATGCATTGATCTTTTATACACAACATGAAGAAATTGACAAATTTTTCGATTTATGACTCACTTCTATTCATTAATCCAAGTTAATTAAAAAATTCACAAAAATTTTTGCTTCAAAATTACTTACCCTCATAACATCTTCTGTGCCTGCAATTTTCCAACCAAACCAATTAATTAGGAAGAAGATGAAAAAAAGGATCCTTCTAGCTTTCCTTTTTTTTTCCTCGTCTTCCATTCCTTTTCTTCGTTTCTTTTCTTTTTTCTTCTTCTCCTCTTCTTCTTCTTCTTCTTCTTTTTCTTCCTCTCTTCTTTTCATCCTTCCATTCTCATCTCTTTTTTTTCTCTGTGTTCTTCTCTATTTTCTTTGTTATCCATCTGATACTTTAGTTGGCTCTAACATAGTGACAGAATAAGGGTTAAGGAGATAAGGATAATTATGGAGTATTCATAAAATATTTTATTAATTGATTAATTAGTTAATAATTATTGTTATACTTAATTATTATACTTCTATATATTGGAATGATCTAAAAGAAATTTAGAGTTTTATAAAAATATGTTTGGTCATTTTCGGGATATGAGATAAGTGGTATATAAATTTTAGCAGAAATTTCTTATACTTTTTCAGAAGTTTAGGTATTACAAGTATTATAGGATATTGGTTCTCTGATGATGTTAAAGTCCTTAAGGTTACATAATTGTTGCTTTGGTTATCATCGAGGAAACTGCAGAGTGCAACATTTAGTGGTGATAGATTTAAAAACTATTGTGAAATGTCACAATTTGGAGGAACAAAGAACAGTTAGTTTTCAAGCCATGGGAAATGTTTTTTGAACAAGTGGAGACATAAGTGAGGGAGATGCTTCAAAGATGATCAATAAGATCAATCTTATGTTGCATAACCTATTCTAATGCCAAGTCGTATCATTACAACATTCAGTGGATGTTGTGCAACCTTATTCAGTGGTGGTACCTCTTCAGAGTGATACATTTGTGCTATACAAGTCTCTTTAAGTATTGAGCTCAAGCGACATTTAAGCTCGGTGAGATTTCACGGTGTAAGCCCTTCGTGACTTTAGGAGCTTAAAATATTTAACTTTGAGAGGAGTCATAGTGGAGATCCAAGTTTTATCGTAGTATTGAGTCAAGGGGGGAGAATGTTTTGTATGGACTAAATATCATGCATGTTTCACATGGCGTGGCAGGTTTTAAGCATCTTATGTGAATGTTTATAAATGGATTAGGTGATTTGTGCAATATTGACTCAATATTATGTATGAATCACATGGTGAGGTATATTTCAAGCTTGTCTGAAATCTAGAAATTTTATCACATGATTTATTAGATATTTCATGCATGAATCACATGATGAGCTAGGTATCAGGTTTCTCGTATGAAAGTTTGAAAATGTGTTATTTTGCAAAATATAAGGTTTGAGGCGTAAACTAAAAAAAAAGGTTTATACTTTTTTTTGAGAAAATTTTTAAGTCGGTATTTATTTAATCTTTTCTTTGTTATATCCCCTAAGTTATATCTTTCTTACCTGTCTTGTGAGACTTGATTCTTAATTGTTTGAGTGATGGTGCATTCGGCTTTTAGGAATGATTGATAAGTATTCTTTTATTGCATACCATTCTTGTTACTTATTTGTTAGCGGATCATATTCTCTAGATTTCAGCTTACTTAAGCTGAACTAGATAAAATTTGTTGTTATCTTTTGGCGGTGTTTGATCTTTTTTACTGTTTCTTTGTAGTTCGTCATAAGTGCTTTTGGATTAATGCTTTTGTTGCATAAAATTAGACATACTTTGTTCATATCATCTCTCTCTCTCTCTCTCTCTTTCTCTTTCTTCTCTTTCTCAGGAGACTGACAAGCTAGCGCAAGAAGGTAGAACAATTCTATTGCCGTCTATGTTAATTGTTATTAGAAATTTTCATTGAATCCATGAGAAAATCTGTACATGGGACGAAAAGATGAGTTCTTTTCTTCCTATTAAACTCTTCATTACCATTTTCTTCTAGCTCAAACACCGACACCACAACCACCATCACCAACCAATCTAGTATTTTTTCTGCAATTTTCCCCTAATTATTTGCTTGCTGTACTTCTCTTCTTTGCTGAAAACTACATGCTCGCATACTTAAAATGTGCCATTCTTTACTGCTTTGTGCTCACTATTTTTCTGAAATTCCTGCTTGCTGTTAGTTGTCATCTCCACTGCACTTTGTTGCTTACTGCCTACTTGTCGCTGACTGTTTTCTGAGAATTTTGTTTTCTGTCTGTTGCATTTTCTTGATGATGTTGTCTGCTACAGCCTATCTCCATTTGGATCTTTTATTCTATTTCATGTTGCTGAAATAGCAGAACTTCTCTGCTATTAAATGTTATTGTTGCATTATTATTTTTATCTTGAATGTCTTTCTATGTAGATTGCAAGAATGACCTCTCCCAGGACTACCCAGCTGTCACAATTTTTTTATTGTCTACCACTTCACCATCATCTACGCCCATGACCCACCCATCCACTGGTCTGATGAGCTGCTGCTGCACCTCAGATTCATCGGATGCACCTAAGGAAGCAGCAAAGACTCCATTGCCCCTTGTCACAGTTCAGTGCCAGCTTTTATATTTTTTGGAAAGATTTTCTCGTGGAGATTCTTTCTTTATCCCCATAGAAAAATCCTGTCAAATGCATTATATCTTTCATTCGTAACTCAAATTCTTTGCTCATTTTCTTTCGTTCTTGCTTTCTTAAACTCCATCAAGTAACTGGTTGTGTTTGGTAAGATTGGATTTTGATCCGTTTCAAATAATATAATGGTAAAGCCATATCCTCACCAAATATTACCCTACATAACATAGCCCGTTCTTAATCTATCACAATCCTAAAATATGCCTTACCTTCCATATTTCTTTTTATTAGCTGCCATATTTGGCCTTGTTAAGGTTCTGGTAAATTTCCTAATGCTTCACATCTCTGATATTTACTTTTAGCTGAGCCGCCATCCTCAATGCTATATAAAATGGATTATTCTGATTGTGATAGCGAACCTTGCAACTCTCATTTTTTATTTTGATAATACTCATTCTTCATATTATGATTGATCTCATTCTTATGGTCATAGATCCAATCACATCACTACTTTTGATGATGCCACATATCAGTCATTCTATGCGAAAATAATGAGCTCAAATTGCTTGGCACTACAATTTGATGAAAGCTTTTGTTTGCACGTTAAACAATAAAGATTTACTATTTATGTAAATTTTTGTATTAGGTTAGCCCACTCAACATTCTGATTATCTTTCTGTTGATTCATTTTTCCTGCCATATCGATCATCAATGCAAAAAACAATGTATGCTAACAAGGCCTGAAGAAATGAAGCAAATCTTGATTGCAAACGAACTCCTTTATTCTTCCACTATGCAAACCAATGTTCCATTTATTCTGTTAGCTCCTCTAATCCTAAAACCTCTATCTACTCCATTAGCCACAACAAGCCCATTATCTACATCTACCTTTGTAGGTGTTATGATGATCAATTGAGTCTGATCTGGTGGCTGCGCATTAGAATGAAATCATGCTGAAGCATGATACTGAGTCTTACATTGCTATCATCAGTTGACTTTGTTCCACTCTCAATAGTTTATTCTACTACACCTTGACGTGGAGTTACATGATGCTCCCAACTTTCATTATTGTTCCCGATTCCATCACCAGTTCCTTGTGTTGATGTTGGTCTACTAATATACCATGATGTGATCTTGCCTTGTTTGCTGGATGATGAATGGCGACATCCAAAGCTAAACCCCTCAGATCCTTCCAGGTGTGCAATGTACCTCTTCTTTTTGCTTTATGAGACAACCATGCACTAATTCTTCTTTCACCACGATGGTTACCA
Source organism: Cymbidium sinense (assembly GCA_021442155.1). Taxonomy (NCBI): domain Eukaryota; kingdom Viridiplantae; phylum Streptophyta; class Magnoliopsida; order Asparagales; family Orchidaceae; genus Cymbidium; species Cymbidium sinense. Next base: position 200,667,964 of record CM038217.1, read on the forward strand.
CCTTCCAGCACCTAGGAGGCAAGTTCTTTTGGTCCGGGCGAGCTAATTTATTATTGATGATGCAGTGCAAAATCAATAAAGACCCTTTGGGATTGCTATTCAACTCATCATCAGAGTTGACTCCTATTTGTTGCTTGATTATATTTTATCTGTATTTAAATGTTATGATAAAGTTAATCGGGAGATTCCTACAATATGGATTTTTCTCATATTGAAGGTTCCCTCTAAGATTGCTTTCTTTCTAATTTTATTTTCATAAAGCTTGTAAATCCTTTTCTATACATAGGGATTCATGTGACGATTCATGCCATGCCTGTAACTTTGAAGAACTGCAAGCTCAACAAGAAAGCCAGTCCTATCCTCTGTTTGGCCTCCGTCCCTCTTTTATTGCTTCTCTCTTCTCTTATCCTTTTCTCTCTACTCCATCTTTCTCTAGCAGCTAATTTGTATTATTCTCTCTTCTCTTTTTCAAGAGATTTAGAAGCTAACGCAAGAAGGTAGAGATATTCAGCCATGTCTCCATCATGAAGGTGCTACTTTTTGGATTGCTCGACTTTCATAAAAAAGGGATGGCAGCTGAAATTTTCGAAGAGAGTTTTTATTGTGCATAATTTTGTTATCATGAAAGAAGCCCTTGTCCTCTTACACACATATGTACTTGGTGTGAAGTCACAAGTACCTTTAGAGTTGATAGGACTAAACAATCCAAAGATTTCAAAGCTTAAAATATCATATATAAACAATCTAAAACATAGAATGACACAAGACAGACATCATCAATCATTTAGCAGTCAGGTAAATTTTGATTCTGTGGCCTATGATGAAGAATAGGATGTGGCGGGTAATGTGGGCAATCTGCATTAATTTCATAATATAAATTATCTTATTTTACTTTCGGCGAAATTGACTTGTCTTGTATCATCAATCATTAAAAATTGACTTGTCTTATAGAACAAAGTATTGATTTGAGTGTTCTGCCTGAATGGTTGAATGATTACATGTTGGGACATAGAATTATGTTGTCAAGGATGAGCCATCTTTACCTTGGCTATAGTACATTATTTTTTGTTCATTTTTATATGCTATTCTACAGATCTTTTTATTGTTATGCTACGATAACTTTATTAACAAGGCATTTCAAAGTGCATTTGTCTCTAAAATCGTTTTCTTTTATTGTTTCAAAATTTTTGATCCTCAATGTTCATTTTGTAGATCAGTATGTGATTGTGGTACCGTTGAAGTAGTTTCTCCATTAGCAGCCACAGTTGAGGATGCCATGATTGTGTAAGGATTTTTTCATATTCAACTGTTGCTTTATGTCATTTCTGCCCTTTTCTTGTATTCTATCAAATAGAACTGAAATGTGCTACTCACTAGCTTTAACACAGCTGAAAGAACCAGCTTTTCCAGGTAATAAAATTAAACTAATTGACACTGTTTTTAAATGACTAGGAGGTGCCAAGTTGATAAAATAAGATCTAAGTAGGCATAAAACCTGAAATTATGAGGATATTTCTTTTTCGATGGCTGAGAATTTGACCCCCATGACCTGCTGCTGTGAGGAGGAAATACTGCCTTAATAGTGGCTTGGACTACGGAAGATGGTTGCAATAGAAAGTTGATCTAGCCACAGATTGGTGGCTGCCTGGGACGGAATCTTACAAGAAGGTTGCGCAGCAGCAGGTTTGAAAAAAAACAAAAGATTCTGGGGCAGGACAACGGCTTGGAAGTGGAAAAACAGGGCAGGGATCAATCCTAAGGTGGGGGAGAAGATTCGACGCTTCATTCATCTACAAGATAAAGTTACACCACTTGTTCGAATCAAAATTTTGTCTTCAAGAGGGATAAAGATAGAGAAACAGTCTCCAAAATTTAAAACAACAAAAACTATACCGTAACACAAACAACAACCTATTTACATCAATTAAGCCAAACCCCAATTTAAAGATAACTAAACCATGTATTAGAAGAAGCTGAACTCTAATCCTGTTTCAAGTTGAACTGGCTTTGTTGGAAGGCACAGCTTGGGCCTATCTTCACATGTGGATGTATCTCACACATCTCTTGTCTACTTTGCTCCTGCATCATTCTCCCTATAGGAGGTGTCGCCTTTATCCACTAGAGCTTGTTGTCACGGAAAAATTTTTCCCAAGTCGCCCGTGCGGCCTTAGCTAAGCCAGCCTAACCCTCGCAACGCGGGACTAGAATGCTCAAAACTCTTTTAGAGAGAGGAGAGGTTAGAAGTAAGGAAAGCACTTCACTATGCAAAGGAACTTTATAATACAAGATTGCTTGGGAATCTTGGATGGTTCTTGCTTATTGCTTGGTTACAAATGAGAGGTGATGACCTCTATTTATAGTCCTTCCCATGGCCCTAGGAACAATCTAGAAAGAATATTCTAGAATACAATAAAATAGACATAGTTCTAGATCGTTCTACACGACTCGTAGCATATACAAGGGTTCTAGAATATTCCATACTATTCCAGAGTTCTCTTGAAACATTCCTCTTCCAAAGCCTTCTGTAATTTGGTGGAACCTTCTAGAGTCCTCAAGGTTGTTTCCCCACTTTCTATACTTCTCTAGAAGCTTCCCTCATTGTGTATGACTAAGAGAGCATAGCTGACCTCCCTTAATATAGCTCCGTGACATTCCCCCCCCCCTCTCCTAAACCCGCAATGCCCTCATCGCGTGCCTTCTTATGGATTGCTATGGAGTGTCTTTATGTTCTTAATTGGCCTCACTATCTGGAATCCCTTTCCATTTGATGAGATAATTTCTGTAGTTTGACACCCCTCTCCTGCGAACTTCCATTTCTTCTACTTCTTTGTCAAAGGGAGTAGTCACTGGTATAGGAGCTTGCTTGGATTCCTTTAGGTGCCTTCTTTTTTGATCTCCACATTTTTCTGTCCTCCTTATTGCCTTGTGTAGTGTGGTCCCATCTATCTCCCTTTTGGGTGAGAGCTCTTTTGACAACTCTGCCGGTGAGATGTCCTTGAACTCTTCAAGTTCCATTGCCACCTCCCTTGGCATGTCTTCTTGTGGTCTTGGTTCTTCATCATCCATATCATGAAGAACAACAAAGTAGTTTTCTTCTTCAAGTTGGATGACCGTTAGGATTTTGGCATCCCGCTTGAAAGCTCTCATTATGGGCACCATGCAAGTCTAACTACCTTCCATGATGCACGTACTATTGGCAAATGACATTAGGAATGCCTTTGCCTGATCTAGGAAATTCAATCCAAGGATGACTCTATAGTCATCCATTGGGATGACAGAGAAGTTTAAAGTACCTGAACAAGCCCCCACATTGGTCTTGACTCCTCGAGCTACCCCATAAATGAGTCTTGTTGCTGAGTTGACGACCTTGATGGAGCCTCCTCCACCAGCTGTTTGTAGTCGTAGCCATCGTGCCTCTTATATAGAGATGAAGTTGTGAGAGGCGTCAGTGTCTACCATGGCATTAGTAGCCTTCCCTCCAATGACCATCTCCATAAAGAGCAATCCCTTGGCTTGGGGCTTTGGGATAGTTTGAATCCCATTTAATCGCTGCATGGATCCCACTTGTGCTGCCATATCTCTCTCTTCGGCTTCCGCTGCCTCATGATGACTTGCTAGGAGAGAATTCAAGGCTCTTTTCTGAGGGCATTCCCTTGCCCAATGTGGTCCTCCACAACCTTTGTTATGTGGTCTGCTTTTATTGTCTTTTGCCTTCATTTGTCTTTTCCCCGGGCCGAGGTTGACTCCTGGCGAGATTCCTCCTTGTGCTGTCCTTTGTCTCCCCCACCTTTGACATAGGTACTCTTCTTCTCCTTTGGCTTTGTGGACTCCTTGGTATAATCGATCAAACATTCGGCAACAACGATGGCGGTTGCAAGATCTTGTACTCCACGCCTCCTAAGTTCAGTCTTGGCCCACGGTTGAAGTCCATCCATGAAGTTGAAGAGGGAATCTTTGTCAGACATATCAGGGATTTCAAGGACTAGACTAGTGAAGTCTTTGATGTATTCCCGGCTTGTCCCACTTGTTTGAACCTTCGTAATTTGGCCCTAGCCTCATCCTCCGCATTCTCAGGATAGAACTGCCTCTTGAGTTCTTTCTTGAAGTCATCAAAAGTTGATATGATACACATACCTTTCTCGATATCTCCTCTCCTTCTCCTCCACTACGACATAGCGGTGTCGGAAAGATAAAGAGCCGCGAACTGGATCTTGGCATCCTCATCATTGATGCTCATAGTCCCAAAGTATTGCTCAAGTCCCCATAGAAGTTGACTACTTCTTTTGCGTTGCGAACTCCGCTAAAGCTCTTAGGTTTCGGCACCTCAATGCGCTTGGCTTCGATGGCATGGCTGCTGGATCCGGTTGCTAGTGCTCGCTTGCACAAATTGATGTCTCTGTGCATTTCCTCCATGCTTGCACGTAGACTATACATCTCTTCTTCATGAGATCGTTGCACCCCTCAGAGCTCCCCCATTAGGTCCTCCCTAATCTTTGCCATTTGATCCTTGAAGGATTCTTCCAATTGGATGATCATGTCTCTGATTGAGGAATGGATGGTGACATCCTCCTCCTCGAGGCCATTCACCCTCTCGCCTAGATCCTCCATCTGGGCTTCCATCTCATTCGTAGCCTCCTCCATCCGAGCAAGGCGTGAATCAAAATCAGAGATTACCTCCTTGGACCTTCTATGTGGCTTAGATGCGGCAGGATCACGTTGCTCCTCACAACCTCGACCTTGTTGAGATGATTCCACGTTTGTGATTTCAGATCCAACAACTAGCTCCTTGCCAGCCTTCGTCATGTCTCCAACTTTTGATCTGATACCAACCGGAGAAACTTTTCCTGTCGTGCGCCTTAGACTCCTTCCTTGATGCTAAGCCTAACCCTCAATGCAGACTAATGCTCAAAACTCTTTTAGAGAGATGAGAGGTTAGAAGTAAGGAAAACACTTCACTATGCAAAGGAACTTTACAATACAAGATTGCTTGGGAACCTTGGATGGTTCTTGCTTATTGCTTGCTTAGTTACAAATGAGGGGTGAATACCTCTATTTATAGTCCTCCCCATGACCCTAGGAACAATCTAGAAAGAATATTCTAGAATACAATAAATATACATAGTTCTAGATCATTCCACATAACTCCTAGCATATACAAGGGTTCTAAAGTATTCCATATTATTCTAGAGTTCTCTTGAAGCATTCCTCTTCCAAAATCTTATGGAATTTGGTGGAACCTTCTAGAGTCCTCAAGGTTGTCCCTCTTCTTTCTATACTTCTCTAGAAGCTTCCTTCATTGTGTATAGCTAAGAGAGCATGGCTAACCTCCCTTAATATAGCTTCGTGACATTATGGTGATAAATTTACTATATCGAAGGTAGGTGAAATATTGTAATCAATATGCAAGTCAACTTTGTCATTGTCATTGATCCATTTTACAATTCAAAATGAACCATTAGCTCAAGGCTTGATCTTCCCAAATGCACCTATAGGAAACCTGTCCTTTAATCTTATCCACACTCAATTTTCTTCCTTGAAAGTCATGACTTTCTTGGACTTGTTTGCCAGCATTAGTATTGAGAGTCAATCTGTTTCTTCACCCGCTCATGTAACTCTTGTATCTCTTTGGTTTTAACTTCTTCATTAGTGCTAGGCTTAATGCAAGGAAGGATAGGCACTAACTCCAAAGGTATGAGTGAATTTTTGCCATAAACAATTTCAAAAGGAGTGTGCCTTGTAAATTGAATGGTAGATCTATTTTAGGCAACTCAACTTGAGGAAGAATCAAATTTTACAGCTTGATATTTATGCCCACAAAACATTCAAGGAGATTAACCAAAATGTGGTTTACAACCTTTTTTGTCCATCAATTTTCTTGGAGTCTTTCAAAAATGCCTAAGAAATTTTACGTTTCGAGCTAATAAATATCAACTATGTGTGAGACATCTATTAGCTTGTGGTATGATATAAAATGTGCCATCTTGGAGAAATGACCCACTATCATCATAACAAAATTTTTATATTGTTTGATCCGTGTTAGACCTACAATGAAACCCATGGTCACATCTAATTTGGGTGACTTTGGCACTAGGAGGGGAATATATAAGCAGTGTTTTGTCTCCAAGTCTTTTCCATGTGACACTCTGTATTTTTTGATGTGTGGTAACATTTTTAATTAATCTAGGTTAAAAGAAATTCTCTTTTATTAGGTAAAGAGTCTTGTCCTTACCAAAAATGTTTTTTAGTTCTCTTATGATATTCTTACAAATAATCTCCCTCAGTGAACACTTAAGAATGCATAACTTGTTTTGACAGAAGAGATATCCATTTGCACTATTAGCCTTTTCGCTCATTAGGCTTCTCTTGACATCTACTCTAGGCTTACTAATCATCTATGATAGAGGTTTTTCAATATTTCAAAATCAACAATCTTTGCCTACAAGGTAGTGATCAACAGATGATGATGACTTAGAGCATTATCGACCTTGTTCTGGCTATCTATCTTATGCTTGAACACAAAGTGGAGAAGAGAGGAACCATGATTCATGCATACTCTTCTGCTTGTTTTGGCTATTTAAGAACCACAATGCCTCATGATCAGCATAAAGAGTAAACTCATTTGTCAATAAACAATGATTCTGATAACTAAGGGATCTCACAATAGCATAATATTCTTCATCATATGTGAAGTATGTTTGTCTTAAATCACTAAACTTCTCACTGAAGAAAGTAATAGGATGGTTCCTATCGACTTAGAATAGCTCCAATCCCCATATTAGACACATCACACTCTACCTTGAATATTTGATTAAAATTAAGAAGAGGTAGAACAGGAGCTTGTGTTATCAGTTGTTTCAAAGTGTCAAAATTGACCTATGCTTCCTATGACCATGAGAAATTATCTACCTTGAAGATCTCAATTAGTGAGGCTTTTATAGAGCTAAAATTTCTTGATGAACCTCCTATGGAATGAGATCAACTCATGAAACTAGTGAATCTGTGTGAATGATTGTGGTTTGGGCCAGTTCATGATAGCTTCCATTTTAATTGATTTTATTTCTATGCTTGTAGCTAAAATAATATACCACAAAAAGCATAATTGGGAAGCTAGACAATGATGCTTTTTGAGATGCAACTAATCCTCCTTAAGGACTTAAAAAACCCATCTCAAATGCTCCAAATGATTCTGCACCGAATGACTATAGATCATAATATGATCAAAGTATACTTTTACAAGTTTTCCAATAAAAATTTAGAAGATCCGATTCATCAACCTCATGAATATGCTCGGGGCATTGGACAGGCCAAAAAATATATTGTTTCACTCATGTAATTCATCCCTGATCTTGAATGCAATCTTCCACTTGTCTTCTAGTCACATTCGGATCTAATGATTGCCACTACAGAGATCTATTTTTGAGGATGTGCTTGCCCCATGTAGCTGATCCAACAAATCATTTAGTCATGAAATGAAAAACATGTACTTGATAGTGATCTTGTTTATAGCTTTGCTATTAATGCCCATACTCCAAGAGGCATCCTTCTTGGATAGAATCTTGGCAAATTATCAATCATTATATCTTAGAACTCCTTCAACAATAGTTGCACTACATCTGGTATAAGCTTCCTCCCTCAATTTCCTCTAGTAATATAAGTGCTAATGCTTTATGCGCTTCTTTCATGATCAATGGGAAGATAATTTGAGACGCCAACTCTAATTTTGACTATTCACTATTTAGCGTAGTCTCCTTTGGCAATAGTATAATGTGTTTCAAATATTTCGGGAAGGTGTAAGTGTTCTTGAATCCATCATGAACTATCCTCTTGTCATAGTGCCAAGGTTTGCTTAGAAAAATATAACAAACATGTATAAGCACAACATCACACCAAACCTATTATTATAACTTGCCTTCAATAGAGAATTTCACTAGGCACCTTTTGCCAACACAAATCATTTCTTATTCAATTAGGTTAGGGAGTAGGCTGGCAACGAACGGTCGAGAAAAATAAAATTACAATTTATAGCATTAACTAACGATTAATTAAACAATTGAAAGATACACTAAAAGAGTAAATAAATCAATCAAAAATGTACCTTCTACTATTCTGAGCCCACCTTCAATAAACATTTCTTTTCTATTACTCATATATATTCCAAACTTTTAACTTGCAAATGTTAAATTAAATGTATAATAAGCTACAACTAGTGAATATTTATACTTTTAAACTATTGTAACATAACGAAAAAGAAATAATATACTGCAAGTTAGACATAATAAATCCTTGTAAGAACAATTGATAGTTTATATTCAATTATGATCTTTTAAGAAGGTTTTAGACATTTTATTGTACAATACAGTATCCTATCTTTTTAATATTATTTACATCTGTCATAGGAGATATCATCTAAAGTTAAACTATTTAAGACATTCAATATCAATAATTTTTTTTCATTAATTTTTTATATATGTATGTCGGTACCTTAGCATCCTAGATAGTACCATAAGGGTGTGAAATTTCATCAGTCAACATGCACATACAAGCATTTTATATAATTCATGGCATTCATATGTTTTCATTTGCATTCAATATTTTTTTAAAAATATATAAAGCTTGAATGAACCTTAAACATCGGAAAGTTTTGAAACATACATTTCAATATGATCAAAGAATAGATAAATCAAGGGAAACATTGCTTTAATAATCAATGCAAATCTATATATGGCATTGCAAACAAGCAGTTTAGAAAAAAGTAACAATATTATTATAAATTAGAAGTATGAGTACTCATTGAAAGTTTTGATCTTTGATGATAGCTTGGCTTTCCTGCTAACTTATCCACACATCACAAATTCAACTTATGAATCATAAATAGTTTTAAAACACATAAATTGTCTATAATTGTAGCTTAAAACCTATGTTTGATCTTGTAAAATATCTACACTTAAGTTTGTTGAAAGTCTTGCCTCACATTCTAATTAAAAGAAGATTTATAGTCTTCTACTTAATATTAATCATATGGCAAACAATATTCATCAAGCAAGCTCTGCATTTTTTTATAACTAAAATAACTATGCATCAAACTACTTTGTATTAGTCAACCATTTTAAGGGAAAATAATATCAAAACAAATAATGCTGATTTACAGTATGATATCAAATAAAATCATCAGTGCTTCCATATTCACATAAAGGAATTATTTTATAAGCATATACTAATTAATTTGAATCCCATATTAAGCTTAATTTCCAAAGCATGACATACACACCTGTGTGTATTTATATATTTGGTTTAAAAAAAATAATAGAAAAACTAACATTCCAATCACAATTTTCATTTATTTATATATCTTTCGTATACTTTAACATTGATTATATACCTAATTTGGCCTTTCACTGGTCACAAAAGTCTACCTCGTCATGTGCATCCACTAGCTCGACACATGCACTCGACTCGGCCATCCTCACCGTGCTCTTTAGCCCTCTCGATCCTGCCTGTCCTATTCGACTCCTCTATCTTCGTCTTCCACACTCGATATTCATGATTAAGTTATAAGAATAGCGAACTGACCAGGGTCAGTTCAATTGAACTGACGTTGGTCGGTTCAAATACCCCTTTTTCATGGGATTTCATAGGGAATGTTTCTATGTTGTATTTGAGCTATTGTTGCTCTCCTTTGGTTTTATTTATGGGATGCGTTGAATCACAAATATCTTTCTTTCATCTATTGGAAGCTAATACTCATACTTAGGCCTGTCGTCGTCAGAATTCTCATGTCTACCTCATTAATTGAGCCATGCTTATTGAAGGAAATTCCTCTATTATTTGAGCAATTAGAGGTCACCATACCTATACCATGTGAATCTCTGCCTTTTGAGGAGCATTTGGAGAACTGGTCTTGTCATTCCTTTTCTCATTTGATGTTGACTTCTTCTCTCATGGGATTAATTAATACCCTCAGAATGTGAGCTCTTACTACTTGATCTCAAGGTTAATCATTGCTTGAATGGAAAAACAATTATGATATTCCTGTGTCGCTTCTCCCCCTTCAGTGCTAGTGTCTACACCATGTTACTTATGAATAGTTTTAATCCTCCCAAGTAACAGGCTATGGTGTTCTCCTCCACCTCCTACTCATATTTCAACATGGGTTTGTTCAAATTCTGCAGTGTAGTCTTCCACTGATATATCTTGCTATTGTAGATTATGGAACTTTAAAGAGACATCATATATCTAGTGTGCTGGTAGTTACTTGCACTGTAACTCCCTTTTCATCTTGGTAAATATAGTATTTTGCTCTTTCTTTCGTGTTGGTGTATACGCTTTAAATTTTTTTCACCATAAGAAGTGCTTTTCTTGAGCTTAATGGTCCCCAACTTGACTCTTCTATTTTGAGGAATTTCTTTGCGTGAAAATTTAGATTTAAAAGATTACATGTCTTAATTATTTTTCTTTATTTATTTCTTAAAATAATGAGATATTAGTATTATTATATCAATTTTTTAATTTATTATTTTCCCTTTTTCGGTATCTTGTATCTCTGTTTAAACCATATAACCTCTCACCAAGAGTCACGAGCATTAAATAAATTCCTCTATTTTTTCATGGTATCAGAGCCATTATCTCTACTCTTTATTCCCATCCCGCTGCTGGGGTTTCCTATTGCTTTGACTCTTCTTTCCACCCTCACATCCTGTGCTTTTTTCGCAAGGCATCGAATATTTGTTGTTTTTCCAATTTTCTTTGATGACCAAATACGGGATGGCCACTGAATAGTAAGAAGACAATTCCAATTATTGAAACCCTCATCACTAACAATTATGGTGTTTCATAATGTATTCCCATTCAAATCACAAAGCACAAGTTGAATGAAAATTATTATCTTGAATGGTCACAATCAATCCTAAATTCCCAATGCATATCCAAGGAAAAGGGAAGGATGACTATCTCATTGGTGAAGTCGTTCCTCCAAAGGTTGGGAATCCGAAGTTCAAAACTTGAAAGATTGAGAATAATATGATAATATCCTTGTTGGTTAAGTTTGGTGAAAATTTCTTACTGCACAATATTGCTTACGAAAGCTGGGATGCGGCGAAGGAATTCAACTCAAGTAAGGAGAACACTTCTGAAATCTTTGAGATCGAAACCATCCTTAGTGATCTTCGACAAGGTGAGTGTTTTGTTAGCTAATATTACAATCTTCTTTCATGTCAATGGCAACGATTATATGTGTTCAAAGAATATCAATGGAGTTGTGTGGGATATGTAAAGAAATTTAGGGAGATTGTCGAGAAGAAAAGAATTTTTAAATACTAATGGGACTTAACAAAAATCTCGATGAAGTTTGAGGGCGCATTCTTGGTATGAACAATTACCCAATATCTGATAAGTCTTCTTTGAGGTTTGTCGAGAATAAAGTAGAAAGAAGGTGATGCTTAGATAATCTTCTATTATCTCTACTACCGACAACTCTGCATTAATTGCCCAAAAAAGTCAATACAACAATTATGCCAATCGCTAAAAGAAGGGGAGATCATGGCGTGACCACAATCGAAAGCTTAGCCATACATGAGACAAATGTTGGAAAATCCATGGTAAATTTGCTGATTAGAAGCCTTCAAAATTAGCACATGATAATGTCTTTATTAATGAAGTACCTCTCACTGATGATTCCATCCCATTTAGTAAGGAGCAATTAGAATCCTTTCAAAAATTGCTTTCTCAACAAAGTTAGGCTAACAACACAATTGGAACGAGAATGTTAGCACAAAAATAGATTTACTTAAGTTCTCTTAAGTATTAAAACAGGGAGAACAAATCCATAGATTGTTGACTTAGGTGCATCTGACCATATGATAGGTGACATTATGTTATTTCATACATATAATCCATGTTGGAAAAATATTATAGTAGAAATTGCTGATGAATCTCTCTCTAAAGTGGCTGGAATAGGTTCTGTGATTATTTCGAAGGACCTAACCATTATATCAATTTTACATACCCCTAATTTAGATTGCAATCCTCTGCTAGGCTTACTTAGGAACATAATTGTGTTGCTAAATTTTTTCGGATTTGTGTGAATTTCAAGATTTGGATTTAGAGAGGAATATTGGAAATGTTAAGATGTGCTTGGGATTTTTTCTTCTGAAAGTTGATGAATCATCTAAAAGATAAGCTCATAATACAATATGTGTTGAGTCGCAAAAGTGTCATGTTGCATTTGAGAACTCTAATAAATATAGTGAAATTAAGTTGTGGCACTATCGTTTTGGTCATCTCAACTTCATGTATTTTCAAAGATTGTTTCCATCATTATTCAATAATAAAAATCCTAGATATTTTCAATTTGAAGTGTGTCAATTTTTTTAAAATTATCATAATTCTTATGACATTGCTATATAATGCATCTCATCCTTTTTCATTAATTTATAGTGATGTGTGGGGGTCATCTTGATGCAAAAATGTTATTGGCACTATGTGGTTTGTTTCCTTTGTAGATAATTGTACTAGGATCTCATGGTTATTCCTTGTGAATAAAAAATTTGAAGTCAAGAAAATTTTTAAAAACCTTAACACTATGATTCAAACTCAATTTCAAACAAAATACAAGTTTTAAAACCAACAATGCAGTGGAATTATTTGAAACTATCTTGTGGGAATATTTTAAAAGTCGAGAAATTTTGCATAAAAGTTCATGTCATGTACTCAATGAGATGGGGTTGCTAAAAGAAAAAATAGTCATCTTCTAGAAGTTGCTCGGTCACTCATGTTCATAACTCATGCTCCAAAATATTTTGGGTGAGAAGCAGTCTTAATGGCAACTTATCTAATAAATAGAATGCCATCTTATATCATGAATTTTAAAACTCTTATATCAAGTCTTGTCTCACCCAGTTTGCAACAATTGTGTTCTTTCTACTCTGTTGATAAAAGTTTTTGTTGTACTATGTTTGTTCATATTCATGTTCAACATAGAAGTAAACTTGGTCTTAAGACACTCAAATGCATATTTGTTGGATATATCAAATAAAAAAGTGTATAATGTTACTCTCTTGCCACTAGAAAATTTTATAACTCCATAGATGTTTCATTCTTTGAGCAACGACCTTACTATAAATCTGAGATTTAGGGATAAAACTTTACACAAGAATATCAAATATGGGACGTTGAAAGCATATATTCTCTTTTCCTTACATAACCAAATCTATCTAAATCAATTCAAAACACAAGTCTTGTTATCCAACCCAAGTTACACCAACCAATCATCCAACTTAGTCATGAATTTCAACTTGAATCTCAAACTAAACTCCAAACTCAAATATCTCATCAACATCCCGATCAAATTCATCCAATTGCATCCAATAAATTGTGTTTATACTCGAAGAATCAAAACTCAAGAAGGAAAAAAAAAAACAACCACTGGCGCAGAGCCATGAATCCAATCCGAATTTGTAACCTTAGAATTCACTAGGTAACACTATTTTCAGTTATGACATTGATCCTACTATTGTTAATACACCTATTGATGATAGACCTATTGCTGAAGGGGAAGGCATAAGGTCATGTACAAATTGTCCTATATGTAATTTTATTTCATATTAAGAGACTATCTCTCAGTTATTATGCTTTTATTAGTAATTGTTTCAAGTTCTATATATGAAACTCTTAGTGTGCCAAAGTGGAAGGCAACGGTTGGAGGAAATAAGTGCTCTGTGGAAGAATGAAACTTTGGTGATATCTGAACTACCTCCAAGAAAATATCCTGTTGGATGTAAATGGATCTTCACAGCTAATCATAATGCAGATGATAGTATTAATAGGTGTAAGCCAAGACTTGTGGCAAAAGGATTTACACAGTCCAACGGGATGGACTACCAAGAAACATTTACCTTTGTAGAAAAAATTAACACAGTTTGAGTATTACTTTTACTAGACTTGCCTCTATATCAGCTAGATGTAAAAAATATCTTTCTCGATAGAGATTTGGAAGAAGTCTATATGGAGATTCCCCCATGCTTGAATAATCCATCATCTTACAACAAAGTTTGCATACTTAAAAAATCAGTATATGGGCTAATGCAGTCGCCAAGAGTGTGGTTTGACGGATTTACTAAAGCAATCAAGAAGTTTTGATATAATCCATGTTAGGTAGATCATACAATGTTTGTTAAGTATTCTTATTCAGGAAAGATGGCAATTCTCATTGTATATATTGATAGCATCATTCTAAGAGGAGACGATATTGAAGAAATTCAGAATCTCAAAAGTTTAATGTCCAGGGAGTTTGAGATCAAAGATTTGAGAAATCTCAAGTACTTTCTTGGCATGAAGATAGCATAGTCTAAAAAGGGGATTTCAGTTTCTCAACGAAAGTATGTGTTGGATTTATTAAGGCGACATGGATGTTACGATACAAACCAGTAGATGCTCCAATGGATTTCAGCTCAAAACTTGGAGATAACAATAATGGAACACTTGTTGACTATGGGAGATATCAAAGACTGGTTGGGAAACTTATCTACCTATTATGCAGTAGACTCGACATCAACTTTGTTGGTAGTGTGGTGAGTTAATTCATGAACAAACCTGCAGAAGAACACATGAAGGCTATCTACACAATCATTAGATATATAAAAATGGCATCAAGTCAAGAATTATTTTTTAAAAACATAGAAAATAAAGATATTGAGATTTTTATTGATGCAAATTGGTTGGTTCTATAACAGACAGATGTTCTACTTCAGGGTATTGCACATATGTTTGGGGAAACTTAGTCACATGGAGAAATAAGAAGCAATTAGTTATGTCATGAAGTAGAATTCAGAGTTCTTGTGCTAGGTATTTGTGAAGGAATATGGCTAAGACGGGTACTTTATGAACTACGAATTCTAGTGTCAGGTTCTATAAAGATATTTTGTGATAACTATTTTGCTATCAGTATAACAAAGAATCCAGTGCATCATGATAGAACAAAGCATGTTGCGATCAACAAATATTTTGTCAATGAAAAAATAGAAATTGATGTGGTTTCTTGTCAATATATTTGAACAAATCAATGGATTGTAGATATCCTAACTAAGGCAATGCCTAAGAAGACATTTAAAACACCTAATTCCAAGCTATGTTTGCTCAACATATATAACCTAACTCGAGGGGGAGTGTGGAAATTCAGATTTAAAAGAGTACATGCCTTAATTATTTTTTTCTTTATTTATTTTTTGAAATACCAGGTATATTGGTATTATTATATTAATTTTTTAATTTAATGTATTTCCTTTTTCTAGTTTTTTGTATCTCTGTTTAAACCATGTAACTTCTCACCAAGAGGCTTGAGTATCAGATAAATTCTTTCATTTCTTCACTTTGTAATCAAAGATTTGCTCCACTATTTGAAGCCTCTCAATGAACTCATTTGAATCCATATGACCTTCAAATTATGGCAAGTCAATTTTCACTCTAAGGCCGTGGTTTCACCTATATTCAATGCCATATCAATGTGTCATTGGTTCTTTTTCATTGAAAACTTCTTGGTAAAAGAGGTTCTCATCTTCCATTTCTGATGGGTCATCATTGTGACTATGGTGATTTCCTTATGTTGTCTTCTTGCAAATTCAGCAAGCGTATGCTGTAATTGTAGGATTTTTAAGGATTTTAGGGCTGACTGAATGGGGGAGAGGGAAGATTTGAGTGAAAGTAGGTTTAGATAGGTTGGATTTGGTGGAGAGGATAATCCAAGATAACTCTAGGTTTAATCAAGCTCTAATACCAAATGATATTATTGTTAAATGACTAGCGGTGACAAGTTGATGAAAGAAGAGCTAGGTAGACATAAAACCTAAAATTATGAGGATATTCCTGGATTGACAGCTAAGAACCTGAGAAAACCACCTTGGTGGGCAGCTATGTGGGGGAAATATGGCCTTAACAGTGGCTTGCACGATGGAAGATGGTTGGAAGAAGTTGATTCAGGTGCTGGACAGACTGACCTGCAGCAGAAAATTGATCTAGTTGCAGGTTGGTGGCTGGCTTGGACGGAATGACCTACAGGAAGGTTGGACAACAGCAGATTTGAGGGAAACCGAATTCTGCTGCAGGACAGCAGCTTGGAAGCGGCAAAACAGGGCTGAGATTGATCTTTGAAGACGGGGGAGAAGCTTCAATGCTTCAGTTCCAAGATACAATCATATCACTTTATTGTATTGAAATCGTGTCTTTAAAATGCAGTAAAACAGAGAAACATAATCTCCAAATTCTAGAACTACAAAAACTAATTCTTAATACAAATAAAGACCTATTTATATAACTTAAATTAAAATTCTTAATTAAAAGATAAGTGAATCATGTTTTAGAAAAACTTGAACCGGTCTTGGTTCAAGTTGAACCAGCCCAGGTTCAACCTGGAAGTTGGATTTATAATTTGTCTTCAAAGTTTAAAAATTGATCAAATCAAATTATTTTTTTTAGATCATAAATTGTCCAATCCTAGCTTTGATTGTGCAACCTATTGTCAGGCCTAGTTCCGCTCTAGATTAGATTGATGACTTGAATCAAACTTGAGTTTGGTCAAATTAACTTAAGACTGGATCATTAACATCATTAATGCCAGCCATACGGCCTTAACATAGCTACAGAATCCCCAAAGCTGGAAAATGTTAGTGATTTGCTTTAGTTGCAAATGTCAGAACTAAATGTTAGATAATTGTTTTATTTTTTTTAGGTAATTAAGTTTAATGCGTTCTCATGGTCACTTAGTTCATTTTATTTTTTTCCCCCCCTTGCATGTTGTCTCTTTTTCTCTTTAGCTCTTATGGTTTAGGTTTTTTTTTTTTGGCTTTGTATTTAATATGATTTTTAGCATTTGAAGTGACTACCACAGTATCGGAACCATTGTGCTCATGGAAAATTTTCGTGGGACTAGGCTTGCTAATGCCAAAGTTTATGTTGTTCTATTTCATAATATTTTCTTTAGTCAACTAATTTTCCAGGAAATATTATTGATCTCCTTCTCTGACCAAGCTATCTAACATTTCAGGTATGCGGCACTGGCTGGCTCATCTTTTAATGATATAATCAGTTTAAGACCAGTTATTTCTCTAGCTTTGATACTGGAACTTTCTTAAGTTTACTGCTAATTTGTTTTTTTATTAGCATTTTTTTGGCAAGTATCCCTTTTGATGTTTAGAAGCATATTTCATGAGTGGAAGCTTTTGATTTTGCTACAATTTGTTGTTTCATTTTGCCATTTTGCCTCTGTTTCTATTCCTGACACTTAAAAATGTACTTTTAGCTTACAACCATTCTTGTTGTTAGAAAGAAATGATGATTACTTCTAAAAATGTCCATTTTGAAGACGCTATAATTTTGGCTGATGCATTATATCTGATGAACCGTATCATGCTTGTGAATTCTTAGAAACAATTAAAGCCAATTACTGCTATGGCAGACCCTACCATCTGAACTTTGCAGTTAAATAGGTTCCATTAATGGCGTAGGAATGGGAGGATGATAGTTATTAAAATGATGAATCTACCAAGAGTCTGCAATGTTCCATCATTTTATAGCTTATTTAAATTGGTGTCCTGTGTAAATTGATCAGCTTTTTGAATGCTGTATTTTATTTTTTAGGCTTTTCTTTTGGAAAGACGTTCAAAATATAGTTACCTAGCCTAACCGATTAAATCGAATTTTATTAATTAATCCCGTTGTGCCAGCAGTCACTCTTTTTGGTTGTACATAAAAAATTATATGCGAAGTAGCTAGATTAGAGAACAACTAGATTACACATTTGTTTAACATATCTTAAATTAATGCAGTGTTGTTTGTTCTTGCGTAAGTTGCGTACTTTCAAGTAATGCATCGTTGTTTATTCTCAATGCAGTCACCAATTTGTTTGCCAGATTTGTCAGCACTAAGTAGTTCAGATGTCTTGCGGTCTGTGAAGCTAGGGAAATATTCAGAGGTTTGAATTTTTCTCATCTTTGCTTGTTCATCTAATTAAAACTTCCAACTTTTGTATGAAATGACATGCATTATTGTTATCTTTTATATGATCATCTAGTTGGAACTTCAATCATTCTTACAATTTTCCATTTTATAGTGGTTTAACGATGTCTACAACACTGAATTATCAATGAAGTGCGACGATGCTCTAAATCGGCTTTCAGAAAGCTTTGGTTGCAGTGTAAGTTTACCCCAAAACATAATCATTAATTTTTACTATTTGTAGTTGACTTTCATAATCATTTTGATATGTTGAAATTTTGTCGGCAAAATAGTTAATATCTGAACCTTTCAGTCCGTTTATGATCAAATATTTTACAGTTATTGTGCATTTTGAGGGCCATGTATGTCAATATAATTATGTGCATACTTGTTTCCATATTTTGTTATTGCCAGACTGTTGAGATTGTACTACCAGAGCTACATGAAATGCAATCTGCCCATGTTGTTTCAATTGGCTCTGAATCATTGTGTGCTCTAAGCCCTGATCTTGAAGATGGGTATGGATTATCATTTGGAGTAGAATTTTATTAAAATCCAAGTCTCATTTTGATATTTTATGATTCGGTTGTGCAACTAACGCATTGCTATGATTTTATTACAAAACTTTATAATATGGATGGCCATACCATTATGTTGAGACTTACATGCTGTAGGAGGGGTACAGAACTATCACTTGATACACGAGTTAGCTTCGCTCTTTTCAGATCATTCTCTGCATCAGATTATGTTGCTGCCCAGCGTTTAAGGTGGGTTACTTCTTTCTGTGAATCTTTAATAGCTGACTGTGCATGATGACTAAGATAATACTGGTGAATTGGTGAATATGCTGATGATTGTTTATTTATTGGCCGCACAATGTAATACAATATTTTAGCTTAGGTCAGACATGCCAATATCATAGGTTTAATAGTTTAAAAATTTCTAACTAATTTTTCTCTCGCAGATCGAGTTGCACATTCATTAATCATTAATTCATTTGTGCAATGAAAACAATGGAATTTTCACATATTAAACAATATAACAATTTGTACGTATTGAAAAATAGCTTGTTAAGCACCATAAATAAAAATCGCTTAATATAAATATTAAAGTTATTACAATTTATTACATAATTTTTTTATTCCTCTCTCATTACTCCTCTTCACTTCCTCTTCTTTTTCATTATCTTCTTGTTTCCTTGCATACCGTTTACTCATCCATTGTTGGATTACATCATTGACACATGCTTGTATTTCTGCATTCATCTGAGCTTGTATATATATCGATCATAGTAATTACATGGTGCCGTGTCATCTCTTGTAGCTCATCCTTACATAATAAGGGATTTTTTCCACCTATTTTTTTGAAAGTAACGTCTTTGATGTCTTTATTGTCTATTTTGAGATTTTTTTTTCTTCTACAAAATGATATGTAAGTCTTATGGATATTATGACACAGTGAGAGGAAAATAGGATAAATTACATCGGTAGGACCTTTTCATTGCTAATCCGACTATTAAACAGAAACAATATAAATAATGTTTTATCATTAAATTTATCTTCAACATGATTTTTTTTCTCGTTGGATATGAAATTTGAATTAATTGTAGGCTTGTTGGTTGTTGTGATTATTCTCTTTCCGGCTCTTTGTCTCACTCATATATGTCAATGGCGTAAAATTGCACACGCAATGATGCATGACACAGCGTGACACACTTTTAGAGCCATTTGTATGCAAGGCGTGGCGTGAGGCATTAAAATGGGGCATTATCTCTATGGTGCGGCACGACGCGGGATATTAAAATGGCGCATGCTATTTATGCCATAATAGTTTTTCATATTTATATATATTTTTACTAATAAATTTAAAATATTAACATCATATTTAAATTGGCGTGCGCCACACCATACGTCATGCACCGCACCATACGCCATTCCTCTACGAGGAGTTTTGCATTATAGTGTGCTATTCACTATATACAAGTATGGTCTCACTATGCTTTTAATTCTTTTAACTCATGACTAGTCAACTTTGATTTTTGGCTCTAAAGGTGGCCGTTGGTGTTATAAATTTGGTTGTTGGAGTGGCAACTATTATGATCATAGTTATAATGTTGTTGCTACCTCCCTTCATTTTTGTTGAATCAATCATCTTCCTGACATTGCAAAGAAATGTTTTGTTATTGCAGCTTGACTGCATAACATGCGTGTATGACTAATCTAGCCCTCCCCACTTGTGCTTCTTCCTTAAGATTTATTACTCTCTCATGATAATTATGATTGATTGCTTCAACAATTTCAGACACATTGTTGTTTTTTGGGATTTTGTTACAACTATATGTACGAGTACATACTGGATGTAAGCTTCAAGAGCTTCTTCTCATATGACAAATACACACCAATTAGTTTGCTCTCTCCACGTCTTCTTAAATACCTAACATAATTGATGATGGCTCTCCATTGCATTTTTTTTTTTTTTGTAAGGGCATTGTTCATTCTGTCAATATCTACCTCCTTTAGATATTTTATGTATCGCGTTGTCTAACTAAAACTTATATTTTTCTCATTATATTTTTTCAGTATGTCAACTTGAGAAAATGATTGGTGTTGAATAGGCAAAATCTACTACTTGATGAACAACAATCTGTCCACCTCTCTTTTATTATTCCTTCATGTCAATGGCATTGTTAGTCGGGTCATTCTTCCCCTAACAGACTTTGGGATTTTTTATCTTTTTCTAAGTTTGGCTGTCCTACTTATTAGGTGGGAAACATCATTTTGTCTTTTCATTATTCTACCACAAATAGAAGGCGTGCTCTTACTATTTGACCCCATAGCCAACACCTTTGCTTAAAGGGAGGAGTGTTCCTATTGTTATTGTATTGTTTTTCCACTTCCAAGATTAAGGCCTTGTTGACCTTCATATATCAGTCGAGTTAAGTTCACAAGACAAATTCAACGGACTTCGGATGTAACAACGTGCAAATCTAAGTTGAAATGCACTGGACATCACCAAAATCAGTCAAAAGGACATCCGATCGACGAACGGACTTTGCTATCGCGCTCAGAACATCAAAATTGATCGGGATATACATTTTGCATAATCTAACGATATCAAGGAGGACGTCGGCCGGTAGCATATCGAGTCGAGGCGCAATGCCCAAACAATCTTCGCTTCTGCGAATTCACGCGTAAAACTATCAAAATGAGATTGTTTGCGCTTAATTTAGTCTCGCTTCGAGCCGTTTGAAGCAATAATGCACATTTTTGAATTGAAATTGACCTTATTCGACATCGACTTGAACCAAACGACCTCCAATCGCGAAAGGGATTACGTCATTGCGTCCGAAACATCGGAATAACCTAAAATCGACATATATATAACCTATATAATAATGTCATCGTCAAAATTCGAATTATGGCTAATTAAACAATTAAACGAAAAAGCTCTTATAAATGCCTACTTATACCTAACTTTAAAGACTCCTATTCACAGCCCGCTACTCCCATTTTTGCGCCGCACAGGGATTCCTCTTGATCGCGTCCGAGCCCGATCCCTTTCTTGTGATCAAAGGTCGAACGACCTCCATCCTCAGTCTCCGCGCTGACCCTATCATCCATGCTGAGCCACTTCTCCGCTCTCGTTGCATGGCGTGATCCATCTGTCTGTAGCTCTCGGCCGAACACTCTTCCTCCCTCTTTCCTTTCGTTCGGCCCAATTTACCCGAGAGAATGAGCAGTGATTCCAGTCCGTCCGTCTCTTCCTCGATAGCAGTTGAACGAATTGCTTTGGTTTCTAGTGCCGGCCGAACCTCGAGTCCGGTTGCGAACAGCAACCAAAGTTCGAAACTCTATTGGTTGAAATTTCCAAACTCAGGAAACTCTCTTTTCCTCATTGCAAACGGATTTTCAGGTTGTCTCTACTCAATTCTAAGTTGTATTTTGCTATTTGGATTGTTTGATTCCCTCCATTTATCCTTATTATTGATTTGGTTGCAATGATTTGGTTGTTTATTTTGCAATTAGTATTTTTATACCCTGTTTTGTGTTTCGAAGATTTAGAATTGATGATGTATTGGTCAATTTATTAGATTGATGATTGCATCCACTTTGTTTGAGGTTCTGGTCCTATTTAAAATGATTCATAATTGATCCAAGGGCTTCTTGGAAAGTGTACATTTGTCTTATTGTTTCACATTGGTCTAATGGGTGGCTTATGTAGCAAAGAGCGAGCTAATGGTTATACATTATTGACCCACTATTTTAATTTAGATAAAATTTTTGTTTTTTTTACATTTACCATTAGTTCACTTCTTTAGCTCTTTTACTTCTATCGTTAGGATAAAAGGTACTGCTCATTTTCTTCTAAGATTGCATCTTCCACCTCACTTTATCTCTCTAATCACAATGAAAGAGAACTGCTAAGAAGGATCTTCTTTGCCTCTTACGAACCTTATTGTCAATTCTATTGTTGTCATATCATCACTATTCACATGCAGGTATACATAAAGGAGTATGTGCAAAATTTTAAGTTCCCGTACACGTCTTTCTTGACATGACGGAGAAAGTTGTGTTTACTTGCAAGTACATAAGTGCCCGTACATGCCTTTCTTAGTGTGGCGAGGAAATTTGTGTTATATCAGTCTTGAGACCCATACATTCTTGGCATGGTGATCCAAAGATGCAGAGTAGCCTCATATCTGGGGGTGTCGGATGTTGTCAAATGTTGTCAATTTTCACATCGACGAGGCAATTTCTACTTAATATAAATACAACTACAAAGCTAAAATTAACTATTTAAACTGACATTGCAGGTACTTGTACACGCCTTTCTTAGCGTGGCGGAGAAATTTGTGTTTCATGCAGGTGCTTCAGAGACCCATATTTATTTTTATTGACATAGTTGGATGACGCATTCGGCCGTGGTGTGTACACTACCCATACATGTCTTTCTTGGTATGGTGGGTATGCCAGTATACCCGAAGTAGCCTCTTATGTGGGGACGACGTCAGAATGCTGCCGAAATATTGCCAAAATTTTATCTAAACTCTACACTTATACCACGCTCAAATAAGATAAATAACACTATTTAAAGTATTAAAGCTCAATAAATATCTAATTGAATTTGAGATCACAAATGCGAATGAATTTTAGGGGAGACTTGATGGCTTACAAATGGATTTGAATATTATATTTCAAATAAAGAAAGAGAAATTAAATTCAAATTCAATCCTGGAATTTGAAATGAATCGAACTTAAATACACATCACAGGATGACCTCATATGCAATCTTATAGCATTGGAATGCATGTAAAGCATTTGAGTGAAGGAATGTCATATTCATCATAAGACAACATCGCCTCTTGATTTGATGTTTTTAGGATTAGGTGTCCACATACATTGTTAAGGAGTTTCTTAAACTTGATTTCAAATATCTCAAAATACATACAGGTGCTCTATGAAATGGATAAACATATATGTTTAATAATTCAAGAAATAAAATCAATTAAAACACTCGCATGGGCCCCGACATTATGCTGAATGCATGAATTTAGTATCTGAGAATGCTGCACGGGTTGATTCCCGGTTGAGTCTGCGGACTGGGTTTAGATTAACAAAACCTAATGATGTTATAGTTTTCTCCACTTGAGAGAGTCTCTGAGAAGTTAATTCTGTCATATGACAGTATAACGATTATCTCTTAATTCCCTAATGATGATTGAGTTGATTGAGGATATCAACCGGATGAGTCATTATTATCAAAATATTTAGGATATTTATATTCAATAATCTCAAATTCAAAATTCTTAAAACATTAATCTAGATTTGATCTTTTATTAAATTATTAGAGTTGACATGATCTAGAACAACAAACTAAATGATCGAGCAGACCTATATATCCTGATGATGGTTGTGTTGAATGAAAATTTCAATCGGAGAGATATTTACTATCAAAATGTGCTTGCAAGCTCAAATTAAATTAATCTAAATTAATAATCAATATAAATATAAAATCAAAAATTCACTAAGTTTTAAATGGTTAAAATGAAATTCAATATCCAAAATTTAAAATAAAATCTAATTCATTCACCCTTATTTTTTTGAATAAATTAAGAAAACTCTAAATCACAAAATCAAATGTTATATATTACACTCAAATAATCTCATGCCACATAAGGGCGTGACCGTGTCCTTTGTTTATGTGACAAGACAATATGATCGGTTGATCAAAGTTCTTGGGTCGCCAAATGTCACCATTATATTATGGTCATGACTGTAGCTCGTATGTTCTCCGATGACTCTGTCTTTTGAGTTGTGAATCATACGGTGCACTTGATAGGACCAAAAACTCTCTGTTAGCTAAAATAGATTTAAACTTTCTCTTTAGACAAACTTAGCCTAAGTCCCAAGATTTCCTTCAGCAAGCCGCTGACAAGGATCCTTCCCGTGGGGTTAATTACTACTCTTCTATTAGGCCAGGATATGAGATGTGAAATCATGGGATCTTGATTGGGCGCGTCATCATTCCCCCAACCATCTGCTTCAAGTTAAAGGATGATGAATTTCATAAATCTAAATTTTAAAACTCCACATACTGCTATTATATACTATGCATTCAGCAATCTAACGACTAACTTCAATCGAAAGTTCTCTCTCAACATTGGGAGGGGTAATTAATTATAGATGTTTGCGCCTATAGAAAACTTGGAACCAGATCTAAAGTCCTCATAAAATGAGGGCAAAATCTCTGGGTAGTGTCTTATCTACTGTTCCATTTGCTTTCTGAAAGTTTGACCGACATTTAATCTACTCTTTTAATTGAGAGGTCGGTAGCGATTTTTCGGAGCCTACAGGCCTGTGCATCTTATAATGACTAATAAGACTGTAGTTGCACTACATTACTGATGGATGGTCTTAAACTTCCAAGATACAAGACTATAATATTCTCGTCTAGCTTTGCCAATTGATACTTTAGTATAAGCTAATCAAATTTTATTGTGTGCTTCCACAATTATGTTTTTTTGTTGTAGATTATGGAGCTTTAAGAAAACATCTTGTTTGTAGTGCGTCGAGAGAGACTTGCATTGCAACTCTCACTTCATCTTAGTCCATGTGGTGATCTTGCTCTTGTTGTTACGCAAGCACATGAGCTTCAGGTTTCTCCATCTCGCTTCATCTTAGTCCATATGGTGATCTTGCTCTTGTTGTTATGCAAGCACATGAGCTTCAGGTTTCCCCATCACAAAGGAGTGCTCTTCTAGAGTTTGATGGCTACTAGTTTGAGCTTGTTGTCTTGAGGAGTCATTGTATTCAAAGTTATGATCCATCATATGAAGCCACTTAATAAATTCATCGTGATCCATGCCTCCATAAAAATATAGTAAATCAAATTTATCCCAAAATTATTCTCTTCTATTATACTCAATGCCAAATGGTCCTGACATTATTTCTTTATCACTGAAATTTTTTTGGTTTAAAGGATTCTTCTTATTCTCTCTTTCAGGTTGATCACCGTGGTAACTAGCTGTCAAATTCAACATGCCTATGCTGTAATTGTACGATTTTCCTTCGCATTTTTTTCATAGTGGGTTCTTGAATTCTTCTTTGAATATTCCTCTTTGACGGTATGATGGTTTTTTTCTTAAGGTTTCAAATAGATAAAAAAATAGGGATTTTGGGGCTTTCCGAATGGAGGAGATGAGAGATTTGAATGGGAATTAATTACGTGTGTTAGATTTGGTGGTGTAGGAAATTTGTCACCCAAGATAGATCTAGAGTTAATCTAGCTCTGATACCTATTGACATCATTCTAGATTAAACATGAAGGTGTTTAAATATAAAATAGAAGAGCTAGGATGTTAGTAAGACTGGATATGGAATAACAAGGGTAGCCGACTGCATGGATTGGAGGAAATGGTTGTTGGGAGAGTTGTTTGGTGACTGTGGAGCAGATAATTACAGTTTGTTGTAGGACAGCTGCTAGAAGCATTAGGAACGACTGGAGAAGGGTTGATTGGTGTTGGAAGGTGGAAGGCGGTTGTGTGTAGGGTTGTTCGATGGCTGGAAGGAGGAAAAAACAGGTTGGTTAGGACAGGAAAAATGGATGGAATGCTTGATCAGCTAAGTAGCTCGATCCTGAAGGAAGATCTTAATTCAAGATTTTGATTCAATCAAGATATAGGCTCGCTACTCAATTGAAGAGAGATTATGACTCACACAAAGGGGAAAAAATAGAGAGCACGATGTTTCAATCATAAGAACAACAAAACTCAATTCTAATACAACATAAAAGACTATTTATATTATATTAGACAAACCCTAAACTATTAGCAGCTGAATCGTAGCAATATGACAACTGGATCAGCCTATTTAAGGTTTCACCGAATTTGTCCAAGCATGAGGGTTTAGTGAGAGCTAACCCAGGTCATGGGAACACTCCTGTGTTACTTTCTTTTGTATTCAGAATTAATTTTAGTGCTTACCTTAAAAGAATTATAAACATTGCTTTAAACTCCAGGATAGAACAATCTATTTATATTAATCTGATAAATTTGTCTTGCATCTATCTCAGTGGCACAAATCACTTCTAAAATGTCTTTATAAATTCATTCCACTTGATCAAATAGTTGGTCCAACCACCAAATTTATCTTGTAACTGAACTTGCCACCATCTTCTTGCTGGCCATCCAGTGCAAATGCTGTACACATCATTTTTCTCTCTTGAGGCAGATCATACCATTATTTATTCTTTTAACACCCATTAGCTAGTTCTCAATAGGTCCTTCAAATCTAGTAAAAAGAGATGGTCTGATATCTTGGAATAACTTTAAATAGTTATCCATTATAGTACTTCCACTTCAATTGGCTTATGATTTAAAATTTTAAATCAACTATGTTACTATTATCATCATTTGCATAAAAGCATCAACAGTAACACTAGTCCCACTTGATTGAGGGTCATTGTTAATCCATCTTGAGTTTGGTTACATGACAATCAATATTCCTCCTATTGAAATCTACAGTCTTAAACTTTATAAATGTCTTATAAAAGTTTCATTGGTCATTCTAATTGCTCTTATATCATAGTTACTATTCCTTAATCCATTACTCTAATACCACTATTGTCATAATCTTTCTCGAGAGCTCAAAATGCTAAGATGGGAATCAATGGTTGGACATAGATTAAATGATTTCTATATTCATTAAGAAATTTCCAAAGCAATTCATATTAAATTTTTCGCCAAGATATTTTTCCAAAATATCAAAAGAGCATACTCTGAAATTTATTTGTCTCATAATTGCAATATGATAAACTATCGTTTGTATAACATCAACAAAAAATAAGTACTTATCGCCAATTAATTTTCATCTGTCATGAACAAATTACTAATGCCTGTGAGCATATGTCAATGTCATAAAATGACGTGTGTTATGAGGCATGGTGTGACGTGGTGCACCAAAATTGTGCATATTATTTGTGCCATGCATGGGGAATTGCGTATTGTGCATTGCCATCATGGTGCGTGCTAAGTTGATTTTTTAAGATTTCATTTTGAAAATAATATATATATATATATATATATATCAATTTATATAATCTTTAATATTTATTTATATTTTATTTTATAATTTTTAAATAGTTACACCATATTTAAAATGGCACACGATGTGCCATGCGCCATATTCTATGCCTCTAGAAGGAACTTTGCGCTATGGTGCGTCATTCGCCGTTAACATGTATGTGAGTGAGTTATATCTAAACAACCATAGTTTTAAGCTATAGAGAATAGTATGCATACTAATTATTATGAGTAAAACGTGGCCTTTCATATTATTGCAATTATAATCTTAAGCTTTTGAATTTTATTATAATCTTAATCTTAACCATATCATTCAATTAACTATCAGTAATATGTGTTCTAAAAAGGAATTTATTATATCATAATTTTTCTTATTTTATAATGCACCTGTTATAGGAGTAATATCTAAAATGTAATACTTAAGGCACATTCATATCAATATCTTTTGCTAAACCTATGTCTACACTGAAGTGAGAGAAGGTAATAGCCTCTATGTGTGGACGCAAGTATTCCATGCTAGTAAAACGGATGAACACCATTTTTCAGCATATACATACAATCATTCTTATTTGTTAAATTTTGTACATTTTTTACCATACAGTACTTCCGATTATAATTTTTTGCAAGCAATACATGAGATACTCATCAGCAAATGGACTAATATGGGAAATTATAAATATTATCCATAATAATATGAAGGTTATGTGCATTGGAAAAAATGGAAATTTTTTTAGACAATTTACAATATTGATATTGTAGTAATAACAATATCAAATGCATAAAAAGGGCATAACATTAAATTTGGAAGTAGGCTGCTGTTGCTATCAAGTATTCGTGATAAAGATGGCTATGTTGATTTTATGTAATCTCAGCATTCTGTTTATATTCATTCTTTCATTGATGCGATTTTTGTTGATTATGCAGAAGAAGGATTATGTACTATTACATGGAAGCTTTTAAGAAGGTTGACATCATCGTAACCCCAACCACAGGGTATAATTTACCTTTTTCAGTTTGCAGTTAGGTTGCTTCTGCAGTATTTCAACATTTGAGTAAATATCCATTGTAAGGTTCACTGTTCTGCATTAATGTTTTTATATGTACATGTAAAACCCATTGTATATTAAGGGTTCAGATTTCTTGACTAATGATATAATGGTCAAAGAAAGGAGACCATTTCAACTTCTAGATTTTTACCAACTCGGTTAAATTGTTATGTATCACTTAGAGTTGACACCCTTGCAATTTTTTTTTTTTTTCGATTTTCACCACAATTAGGTGAATTCATGTCATGTTGTATATGGGAATGACCTAGTACTATAAAATTCAAAATTAGATTCTTTCCATTTATTTTGGTAAAGTTTTATGACCAATTGTTGTTTTAACATCAACCCTTAATCTTTCTCATTTAAACATAGAATTGAGGTGGCATCTCAACCATGAAGTGAATTTCAGGGAGCAGACTTTCAGAAATAGGAACTATCATTATTTTGTAATTTATTCAACAGTTTCATTTATAAACCTTAGCAAGCCCATATGGAATTTGCATATCAAAATTAAGAAAATCACATTTTCATTTGCTTCACACTTTTTGGATCATAAGACTAGAGCCTGAACTTCTTTGTTAAATCTGAAGAGAAGACCTCAATTCTTTTAACTTTTTTCTTGATTATAATATTTTTTTAATAATTAGTGACTTTGAATTTTTAGAAACAATTTACAGACAAAACTTCACTCCTGAAGAAAAATTATCTGGAAATTGGCACCACACACTGGTCATTTTGGAAAAAGCCAAGCATACCTGTTATTTTTTTATATAGGCATCCTTTAGTGTCCGTTTTCGTCCTTTTATTTTCCAACTTTTATGATAGAAGAATGGAATGACCTTGAAATGTACGCCACTTTACACGTAGAACTTAGTGCATTTTAAATGTTATTGAGCTAACTTGTCAGTTTTCCTCGTCATATTTTGATCTGTTGACCATCTCAAGGACTTCCTTTTTCTGGTTTGGAGAAAAGGGTCGAACTTCATTTTAGCGCATGTTGATTATTAAGAAAAATCATTGGAAAAGGGTAACTAATTTTGTATACCAAAATGAAATCTTTTTCCTGTTGCAGCATCACCGCACCTAAAATATCAGCAAGCTCTCTGAGAAATGGGGAGTCCAACTTTGAGGTTTCAGGTAAGAACATCAATTATTTAATTATTTATTTCTTTATTAACCTTACATAGTCTGGTGCCTCACTGAGTTTCCCTGATAGTGTCACCCGTCCCATGTTATGATAGTTTTGAGTATTATCACTTGTCATTCTCAATTTGCAAATGGATGAACTGAGTTGAAAATGCATGTTAATAACTCTATGGATTTTTTTTGTATGCACTCTTAATATGCTGCATACTGCAATTTATACGTACAATTAGCTTGTTAAAATAAATGAATTGGGAAATGCTGAGCTGGCAGAAATTAAGATTCAGTTGCTTTACATTTGTAATTGGAATTATCAGGGTGCTCAAACTATGGACTTTCCTTTGCTCACCAACCTCTTACTTTCGTGCTGGCATTTTTTTCCTCCTGAAAAACTTGAATTTCTCTTTGCTTTCTTTTTGCAAAAGATAAAATGGGCGTTCCCAGCTTATGGATCTCTCGATTATGTAGAAACTGGGGAGAGTTTGCTATACGTAGCTAGGTCAGCTCATTATGGAGAAACAAGGCCATTTAGGTCTCGATTAGAGAGTTTCAAAGTGTTTATGAACTAGTGTGACTCATCAAATCTTATATGGGGCTATCATGCTATTTCAACTATGTTTGATTATTAGTCTAGTTGAACGAATAAAAATCAGGCATAGGTTCAATTCTTTTGACTTGCCTTGGGATGTGTACTTTGCATTAAAGTTTATGTTTAATTAGATATGGATTTATATACTAACAAGATTCAATTCCCTTATATTACTATTGATCAAAGCTGGACGACCTATGTCCATGCTCAATGCTAAGGCAATCAATTTATTGAACTAACCATGCTTGAGTGAAGTTTGGACCAAATTAAATTGATTGATTGAACCAAAAAAATTTGATCTTGGTTACGTGATGTTACTTTGTTGGTCTAAACTGAACTTGTTAAGGTCCCATTCCAATTTAAATCAACCAACTTGATTTGAACAATCTTGTATGATTCCTGTCTATCCCAAATATTCTTAGATACACATGCTTTTTAATCTGGCTTGCATTGAAACTTAGGAAAAATAATAAGATTGCTTTGAAAAGTGTGCTAAGATACTCGTGCACTATGAAACTTTTGCTGTTGCATAGGATGTGCTGAAGTATATAAATGTCCTAACGTCTTTGCTATGGCACAAGAATGCTATGAAGTCACACTAAATATTTTTAAGCTTTGTAATTCAATCTAAGACACATAAAGGAATTAAAAAGTGCTAATATGATATTGCAAAAAATTTGAGCTATGATAAGCAGCATTCATACGGAGCAACCCCTCTAATTTGTTTGAATTTATCTTAGGCCTCTGTTTGCAGAAGATTAGAAAGGCATACCCAGCATATGGAGCTCCAACTAATACAGGATTTAGGTAGGGGTCATTGTGTATAGTCGGATCACCTCATTTAGATTAAGGAGAAACTCACCAGATTTGTATGAGTTACGTCTCTATAAACTCAGTGTAAATTATCAAATATTGTTTGCCATTATCTTCGGTTGGTCCAGTTGAACCAAGTAAAATTAGATACCGATTCAATTCTTTTGAATTTTGATTTTATAGAGATTTTTTACAATCCTAACATCATTCAATTCGATTGAAATCCTATTTATAAAAGGTAGACCAAAATGTTATGGAAGCTAATCGATTTAATAACCATGCTTTAGTGAGGTTTGGTCCAAATTAAATTTGATTAATCAAACCAACTTATTTTGATCTTGGTTACATGAAATCAGTTCTATTAAAATAATGCAAACAAGTTAGGTGCCCATCCGATTTAAATCAACCTAGTTAAGTTGTCACCTTGTTTGATCCGACTAACTGGAAGTGCCTTTGACACCAAGGAAATTGGACCACCTAAGATTTCATTGAAAGTTTGCTAAGATACTTGTGAATGATGAAACTTGAACTTTTTCATGTGATTTGTTAATGATACCGAACAAATGTTCAAGAATACTATAGTAATGAAAATACTAGGAACTATAGAAAACTGCTAGCATCCATCCAATATGAAACATATAATGAGGGGAGACCTTGAATTAGGATAAACATTTCTAACCTTTGTCCCCCCAAAAGGTTTTTTGGATTTAGAACATTAATTTTACACCTAAACTTTGATTAAACATCCCTCTTTAGCCTATATCTTCTCAATTTAGGACCCTTTTGGCGCAACATTTTAATTGCTTCATGTTTTGAAAAAACAAGCGTTTGGGGGACTTTTTAGCCGTTTCAAAAATTTATATCTTTGTAACCTGCTTTTCGTGACTTGAGGGCCTCCCCTTCGGTTCTACATCGTTCCAGTGTTCCACCCTCCGCTCATTTTTTATTTCCAACATGGCCCCCTTTATTTCCGTGAAATGACGGACGAAATCCCGATATTGGGGTTTTTGTCTCATGTGTTTAAGGTCTTCACATCTCCCCAACTCTCTATCACACACATTAGGGCATGATAGTGGCGAGCATTGAATGATCGCTGGAAGGCACAAGCCCCTTGTCGTTTCTGCCGAACCAACTTCAAGTTCTTTGACGTTTACTATAATTTGTAATATCCCGCCTTGTTTCTTCAATGGCTGATCATATTTGATTATAAGCTTTCTCCAACCTTTAAAGTTAGCTTCTCTTGTTTGTCGATTCTCCTTCTTAAAGGTATTTGATCAGTTAGGTATTATTTTGTGCATGACGTTGAAGAAAATGGTTTTTTGCGTTGGTATTTTTATCAAGCAAGTATCTAATCTATTTTAATTTTGTTCATTTACTTATACATAAATTGCTATTTTTATATTTGGTTTCTGGTTAAGGGCTGGATTTCAAATACATAAATTGCTAAGATACTTGCAAATGATGAAACTTGAACTTTTTCATGTGATGTGTTTATGATACTGAACAAATGTTCAAGAATACTATAGTAATGAAAAGACCAGGAACTATAGAAAACTGCTTGTATCCATCCAATATGAAACATATAGTGAGGGGAAACCCTGAATTAGGATAAACATTTCAAACCTTTGTCCCCCTAAAAGGTTTTTGGATTTAGAACATTAATTTTACACCTAAACTTTGATGAAACATCCCTCTTTAGCCTATACCTTCTCAATTTATGGCCCTTTTGGCACAACATTTTAATTGCTTCATGTTTTAAAAAGCAACTGAGGGGCTGTTTGGGAGCAGCTTTTTCGCACCGTTTCAAAAATTTATATCTACGTAACCTACTTTTCGTGACTTGTGGGCCTCCCTTTCGGTTCTACATCGTTCCAGTGTTCCACCCTCCGCTCATTTTTTATTTCCAACATGGCCCCTCTATTTCAATGAAATGATGGACGAAATCCCGATATTGGGGTTTTTGTCTCATGTGTTTAAGGTCTTCACATCTCTCCAACTCTCTATCACACACATTAGAGCATGATAGTGGCGAGCATTGAATGATCGCTGGAAGGCACAAGCCCCTTGTCATTTCTACCGAACCAACTTCAAGTTCTTTGACGTTTACTATAATTTGTAATCTCCGGCCTTATTTCGTCAATGGCTGATCATATTTGATTATAAGCTTTCTCCAACCTTTAAAGTTAGCTTCTCTCGTTTGTCTATTCTCCTTCCTAAAGGTATTTGATCAGTTAGGTATTATTTTGTGCATGACGTTGAAGAAAATGGTTTTTTGCGTTGGTATTTTTATCAAGCAAGTAACTAATCTATTTTAATTTTGTTCATTTACTTATACATAAATTATTTTTATATTTGGTTTCCCGTTAAGGACTGGATTTCAAATACATAAGTTGCTAAGATACTTGTGAATGATGAAACTTGAACTTTTTCATGTGATGTGTTAATGATAATGAACAAATGTTCAAGAATACTATAGTAATGAAAAAAACAAGGCTAGGTATCAGCAGGAACTATAGAAAACTGCTTGTATCCATCCAATATGAAACATATAATGAGGGGAAACCTTGAATTTGGATAAACATTTCTAACCTTTGTCCCCCCAAAAGGTTTTTGGATTAGAACATTAATTTTACACCTAAACTTTGATGAAACATTCCTCTTTAGCCTATATCTTCTCAATTTAGGGCCCTTTTGGCGCAACTTTTAATTGCTTCATGTTTTGAAAAGCAACTGAGGGGCTGTTTGGGAGCAGCTTTTTCGCATCGTATTATATCTTCGTAACCTGCTTTTCGTGACTTGAGGGCCTCCCCTTCGGTTCTACATCATTCCAGCGTTCCACTCTCTCATTTTTTATTTCCGACATGGCCCCCTCTATTTCCGTGAAATGACAGACGAAATCCCGATACTGGAGTTTTTGTTTCACGTGTTTAAGGTCTTCACATCCTTCCTAAAGGTATTTGATCAGTTAGGTATTATTTTGTGCATGACGTTGAAGAAAATGGTTTTTTGCGTTGGTATTTTTATCAAGTAACTAATCTATTTTAATTTTGTTCATTTACTTATACATAAATTGCTATTTTTATATTTGGTTTCCCGTTAAGGACTGGATTTCAAATACATAAGTTGCTAAGATACTTGTGAATGATGAAACTTGAACTTTTCATGTGATGTGTTAATGATAATGAACAAATGTTCAAGAATACTATAGTAATGAAAAAAAAAACTAGGTATCAGCAGGAACTATAGAAAACTGCTTGTATCCATCCAATATGAAACATATAATGAGGGAAACCTTGAATTTGGATAAACATTTCTAACCTTTGTCCCCAAAAGGTTTTGGATTAGAACATTAATTTTACACCTAAACTTTGATGAAACATTCCTCTTTAGCCTATATCTTCTCAATTTAGGGCCCTTTTGGCTAACTTTTAATTGCTTCATGTTTTGAAAAGCGAGGGGCTGTTTGGGAGCAGCTTTTTTTAGCATCGTATTATATCTTAACCTGCTTTTTTCGACTTGAGGGCCTCCCCTTCGGTTCTACATCATTCCAGCGTTCCACTCTCTCATTTTTTATTTCCGACATGGCCCCTCTATTTCCTGAAATGGAAAATCCGATCTGGAGTTTTGTTTCACGTGTTTAAGGTCTTCACATCCTTCCTAAAGGTATTTGATCAGTTAGGTATTATTTTGTGCATGACGTTGAAGAAAATGGTTTTTTGCGTTGGTATTTTTATCAAGCAAGTAACTAATCTATTTTAATTTTGTTCATTTACTTATACATAAATTGCTATTTTTATATTTGGTTTCCCGTTAAGGACTGGATTTCAAATACATAAGTTGCTAAGATACTTGTGAATGATGAAACTTGAACTTTTTCATGTGATGTGTTAATGATAATGAACAAATGTTCAAGAATACTATAGTAATGAAAAAACAAGGCTAGGTATCAGCAGGAACTATAGAAAACTGCTTGTATCCATCCAATATGAAACATATAATGAGGGGAAACCTTGAATTTGGATAAACATTTCTAACCTTTGTCCCCCAAAGGTTTTGGATTAGAACATTAATTTTACACCTAAACTTTGATGAAACATTCCTCTTTAGCCTATATCTTCTCAATTTAGGGCCCTTTTGGCGCAACTTTTAATTGCTTCATGTTTTGAAAAGCAACTGAGGGGCTGTTTGGGAGCAGCTTTTTCGCATCGTATTATATCTTCGTAACCTGCTTTTCGTGACTTGAGGGCCTCCCCTTCGGTTCTACATCATTCCAGCGTTCCACTCTCTCATTTTTTATTTCCGACATGGCCCCCTCTATTTCCGTGAAATGACAGACGAAATCCCGATACTGGAGTTTTTGTTTCACGTGTTTAAGGTCTTCACATCTCTCCAACTCTTTATCACACGCATTAGGGCATGATAGTGGCGAGCATTGAATGATCGCTGGAAGGCACAAGTCCCTTGTCGTTTCTGCCAAACCAACTTCAAGTTCTTTGACGTTTATTATAATTTGTAATCTCCGGCCTTGTTTTTTCAATGACTGATCATATTTGATTATAAGCTTTGTCCAACCTTTAAAGTTAGCTTCTCTGGTTTGTCGATTCTCCTTCCTAAAGGTATTTGATCAGTTAGGTATTATTTTGTGCATGACGTTGAAGAAAATGATTTTTTGCGTTGGTGTTTTTATCAAGCAAGTATCTAATATATTTTAATTTTGCTCTTTTAATTATACATAAATTGCTATTTTTATATTTGGTTTCCCGTTAAGGGCTGGATTTCGAATACACAAACAACCATTTATGTTTGATGCATGTGATTCTTATTAATGTTTTCCATCAAGGAGGATGAATTTAGGTACTTGTCCTGTTAAGGGCTGTATCTAATAAGTCATGAATTTAAGTAATAAAGGCACTAAGATGAGATTTACTTGCTCGTAAATATAATTTAAAATTTCATTTTATTTTAATATTGTGATGCGTAAACTTTTAATATCAAATAGTGGTCTTATGACTATTTATAAACTCAGAAAATTTAGTTTTATCATTATGTTAATATTATTTAAAATAGTATAGTTATGAATACCATATACACAAAAGGGTACTTCCAGAACTAGCTGTAGCATAGCAGATGCACAGCTCAATTTTTCAAGCAGATATACTACTTCAGCAAAACTAATTTTCTGACAGTAGCTTTTCCTACAGCAACTTCAATGTTGCTTCTTCAAACAACTATAATTGTGCCAAACAGGCCCTTAGATTTATTGAATCTCATTCATTGTTGTTCCCGTTTATTCTTGCCTAAAATACGTGATGGCCAAAGGAATTCCAGGTGCGGTGGTGTTCCTATGGCCAATCCCAACTGCTGCTATGCTACCCTTAAATTCCAGCCTCAATCAAACAGTTTTTGGTTGCTCTGGATGGCTGGAAAATTCTAGTATTTAAAAGAGTTAATTTTTTGCTCAATAAGTTGGTGGTCTTGTCTTGAACTCATGAGATTTGAGGAAGAACTTGCTGTCTTTTAAACAGTGAGATATCTTGATCAAGAAGTTCGGAGAACTGTAGGAGGTTCCAACTGCTATTATGATGGTAGTTGATCTTGAGCACCCCTTTTGAAAATGAATTTCTACGAAAACTGCTTCTTGAAATTGTTAGTCTCTTTCCTGAAGTTAAATGGAAGATCACTTGTTGAATTCCTGCACACACCACCCAAATAGAGAACTTTTTTTCTTTTAGCGAAACTACAGGCTGCCTTCTACGAAAGCTATAAAACCTGTTTCAGATTTTCAACAGCCGTTCTGTCTTTCTTAGTTTTCCTTTAGAAACAGGAAGGAAGAATTCTCCCGACAGCTGTAAAGTGGAAATTTCCGTCACCTTTCAGCCCATAGAATTGTTGTCCCTGATCGGAACCTCCCCCATTGCTCACCCAAAGGTCTCCTTATGTCCAGATCAAAGAACTACATCAGTCTCATTGCCTAGACAGCCACCAGAATTACAGTGACAGCACCCAAGAATGTTGCGCGTTGGTATAGAAGGTCCAATGAACAATTGTGATGAAGTTCCAGCTCTCATTTTATTGTCACAGGATGACTTTTGGGGTCGAATGTAACGAGAATAGGATGACTCGATTGGACACATTACCGCGTTCGTCTTCTTGCGGCAGTGGAAGGTGTATCTCAATCAAATCATTAAAGCTATTGCGGTTCTATCTTCTTAACTTCATTATCACAATTCTTTGGAGCGTAAATCTTTAAGTTTGTAAATAAATCTGAGCAGAAAACATTTAATTTAAGTACCCAAAGCTAACTTCCCATCTGATTAATAAAGCAGGTAAACCTAAATTTCGTCTTTTCACGAAATTTTTGGTAGCGTCGTAAAGCAAAAAAGGTGAGAATCTTAAAAAGCTGGTCTGAGCCGTGATGATGCGTATATGTAAATTTACAAAATTTGGGTAAAAAGCACATGCTAGGTAATGTAACGTTATGGCGAACGATATCTTTGTAGGTCTTTGTAGAAATGTATGATATCTTGAACGATATCTTTGTAGGTAAGATCTTTGTAGGTACATCTTGTATATGAGGCGATAATTTTAAATTAAATTTCATTTTGATTCTGATTATATCAAATCATTTTTAGAAATGTAAGAAATTTTACGAGGCTCATAGTAGGGATATCTTATTCAGGGTAGTTCAAAATGTATAAAGATTTAAAAATAACATTTTGGTGTATGAAGAAAAAGACAAGGCATATATATGTCTCTCAAATGTCGACTTGTCAAATTGTTAAAGGCGTCAAAGGCGTTGGTTATTCTGATCATTACTATCTGGGAGTGAAAGTGGGAAGAAGAAATTACAATGGATTTTGTTATGGGATTTCTAGATCAAGGCAAGGTATAGTATCACGGGTTGTTGTGGATAGATTGCCACTCATTTCATTTCTTACCCATAAAAAGCAATTGATTGATTTGTCCGATTATATGTTAAAGAAATTGTAGACTTCATGGTGTACCAAAAGTGATCGTCTCGAAGATGGTAGATTACTTAGAGATTATGGAAAGAATTGAGAGCTTGGCTGATTCACAAATCTGACTTTTTCATCCGATGAATGATCGGAAAACAATTCAAGTCACAGAAGATTTGTTGAGGTTATGTGTTTTAGATTTTGGAGGTATTTGGGAAGATCATATTCATGATCGAGTTTCTTCTGATAATACATAGATGGCTCAGGAAGCATTATATGGTCGAAAGTGTAGAACTCCATTAAGTTGGGTGAAGTGGGAGAAAAAAATTAGGTCGAGTTGGTTGATCAATTCTGAGAAAATCGGATGTCGAGATAGATTGAAAGCTATGGGATGTCAAATACGACTTAAAGCATTGTAGAATTTCAAGTTGGAGAATTTGTATTTTGAAAGTCAAACTATGAAAGGAATTAGTAGATTTGGTCGCGGAGGTAGAAATTGAGCACATATGGGGCCTTTTGAAATCGATGAAAGGATCGGCAATATGGCATCTGACTTGCTTACACTAGCTTGGCGAGACATTCAACGTCTTTCAGCATTTGATGTTGAGAAAATAGATCCATGAATCTGAGAGAAAATTCCATATACAAAGTTTGAAATACTGAATTTGACTTATGCATTGGGGAAAAGATTTTAGTATTTCATGTGAAGAGATTCTGAAATAGACAAATATGTTAAAATTAAATAAATAAATCAAAGAAGCTACTTGGGAGGTTGAGCGAGAGATGACAGTTTCCCTTCTGTTTGAATGATTGAAGACATAAGAAATTTCGAGGCGAAATTTTTTGTTTAAGAGAGTATAATACTAATTAAACTTAATTTATTCTAATTATTGTTTTTAGCTAATTAACCGTCGTTCTTGTAGCATCCCAGGTCTTCGCGTGCGATGGGGATTAAAGCAGCGCGTATGGCGGATGATCGAAGGTAAATTTCCTTTCCTTTCCACCGGCTCCGATGACAGCCGCTCAGTTCGCCGGCCGGCATTGGCCGGTTCCTTTCCTTTCCGCTTCCGACGGCCAGTTCCGTGACCGCGAGAGCCGAGGCGCTTCCTTCCCTCGTCGGCGTCGTTCTCCCCTCGGCGTCGGCCAGCAGGAGTCGCTCCGTGAGCGCCGCGTGCTCGAGTTCGCGAAACCGGCGTCGACCTCGCTGGACAGCCGATCTTGACTTTGCACAGGCAAGCCCATGTGCCGTCGACTTGAGGGGCGTAACCTAACGCTTTTGGAATCGTCAGGTGGCGCGGATCCATGGCGGGGAGTTTCGTGAATCGATCATACGAGAGGGAGTAACTTAAAAGGAATTTGGGTAAATTATGCAATCCATTTCTAAGTAATTGACTTGGGTTGTAGAAAAGAAAATAAAGGGGTAATGTGGGGTTCTGGAATTATGACAGTGAAAGGGGTTGTGAGGAGGAAATATGCAAAATGTGTGTGTGTTGTAGTATGAATGCGTTAATTTTTTAAACAAGGAATCTTATTACTTTTATGTTAATTTAATCAGGTATGTATTGGCGTTAGGAGTCGTACTCCAGTAAGCTTATGAGGAGATATCAATTTCCGGTAAGATTGGTGTTAATTATGAGTTTCATTTATGAGTTGCATGTATTAGACGTATTTAGAAGAATTATTTATAGGTTGTGTCTTCGAGGAGGAATCGAGGGAAGCGTCAGCGATTGGCGCAAACAGATGAGGTAGTAATTGTTAATTTAAATTAGGTTTATTCTTATGTATGCATTTGTTTACGACTTTTATAAATAGTATGAATGAATGTAGATATTTACGTAGATATTTACGTATTGAATCTGAAATAGAAATGTTTATTCTTTGTATAGATTAATGATTCTGATATGTCAGTAGTTATTGATTTCGTTTGGCGTATAGAAATGTTTGAAAGCATGTTAAATGCGATAATGTGATAAGGGAAATGTCGGGAAAATTGTGATAGGAAAGGTATATTACGGGAATCTGCGTAGATACGAGATGTAGTGATTAGGGGATCTTAGTATCCACTCTATTTTGAGGTTGGGTCGTTAAATTTTGTGGTGTCATTAGGTATGTAGAGTATGGTTACGGCACTGCGCTTTAAGTGTAGGGTGGCGACTTTTATATGAAGTCAAACGCATCTTTATCGATTTTGAGTAATAATCCATTGGCATTTCAGTGGATTCTGACAATGCGTAACATTAAACTTTACGGACAATCTTGAATATCTAAATCATATCTTTAATAAACTCAATACATGCTTCTGTTAGATTATTCTTTTGTGTAAAGATATATTTAAGACTCGATGATCAAGTAAAATTTATATTCCTCCATAATGTCTCCAAATTTTAGAGCAAAATGTATTCTTAACTTCGAAATCATCGCGGGATAATTTCTTTCGTGAGAACTTAATTGTCTGCATGTGATGCTTACGTTACGCATTAAAACACAAGCGGCCTTTTAAAGATCGTCATTAAATATTTGGAATCCAGTTCGATGAAGCAATTAAAAGCGGGGCGTGGTCGAAATCTTTTCGATTCTTCTGCTCATCGGTGGAATTTGACGTCCTTTCTCGATAAATTGGATAGGCGTTCTGATATGAAAATCTCTTGACAAACTTCATAGCATAAATTGCGAACTTACATTAACGCGTTCTTTGGTGCGGACCATTCTAAAATTAACTTTTCTTTTGAGGATCAATGAAACTCATGGCCACTTATAATGTGACTAGAAATCTTATCGTCAAAATTCACATTTGAAAATTTGGCGTATAATTGATTTTTTGCTTATGATTAAAGCAATCGCCGGATGATTTGCGATATTCGTCGGTTTTAGAATAAATCGAATATCATCAATAAAATGATATGGCCCGGTCGCGAGGGCTTGAAAAACGATTCATTAAATCAGTAAAATTGCGAGGCGTTAGTTAAAAAATGGCATATGAGATTCATGGTAGTGTCGTCGCAGTTAAAGGCTGTTTTAAAATATCGGTATCTTTAACTCTAACCGATGATATCAGGATCACCAATCAATTACGGAAAAATCTGGTGACTCCTTGATCAAATAAATCGTGATCCCGCCGGTAGTGGATCTTGTTCTTGATTGTCATTTTATTTAACTCCGCGTAATTACACATGGGCTCGCTTTTTCTTTCAAATATCGGTGCTCCGATGAGTTCTTTGGTGAATAAATGTCGATTCACGCGATTGGCCAGTCTGCAATTCTTTAGGAATTTTGTATCGCAAGGAGATTTATGTATAGAAGTTGTCTGGGGTTGTACATCGATCCCACTCTACTTCGTGTTGGTAAGCGGTAATTCCTCAGGAAACACATCGGAAATTAGACAAATTTGGAATGTTTTAGGTTCAAACACCTTATTCAACACGTCAATTTATTTGAAATACAATTTCAGCTTCTTAAATATACTTAACTTATTTCTTGTAATCGAAAGCGGCGTTCTTTATCGCGAGAAAAAAAAATGATTTTTCACCGGCGTACCAAATTTCACTTTCTCCTCTTCAGCCGATTGTTGCAAAATATTTGATCAACGTCAATCTCAGTATAGCGTCAAATGTCGATTGGTAAGATAATTACGTAGGAAAGTGTTTATCTTGAATGTTAATGTCGATATACATTTCTATAGTATTGCTCAGGAAAGGAAGCGTGATTCTGAATTATGAAATAAATAGCATCAATGGTAACGGCGAAAAAGGAATAAAAGGAATAAAATGAACGAATGCTGAATCAAACAATCGAACCTAAATCGAAATAATTACACCACTTCATTTGATTCCTTCGCTTTGTGGAGTGATAGAAAAACTCGCTTTACCTGGGTTGGTTTTCGCTCAAATTTCTTGAATCAGTCTTCCTAAAAAATGTGTGTTACCTCGGCTTCCAAAATTTTCAATTGGCCCCTAATCATGATTTATGTCCTTCTTTCTCCATCGGCAGACGATGCCCAATCGATCACATCTCAGAAGATCTCCCCGATCCAAATACATTGACAAAATGTCGCTTCCACACTTATCACAAATAGTTTCAACTGAATTGTTTGTTTATCCTCAAACTTAAATTTCTTGCAAATCTGCCTTCTTCAAAGTTTCGTTCTACCAGAATCCCACTGTTTGGAAAATTCAACTCATTTTCAATTTTCTATTTCAACTAACACCGAGAACTCACTGATATCAAAGCGCTAAGCTAATCTTAATTGATCTGGTCGCAAAATCTGACATTTCTCTTCCCGTGACGATATAATGTATATATCTAAAGAGGTGAATTCTATTTCATATTGATTATAGCAGCCATTAGATTGAAAAATCACTCAAGTCTTCGATGGATAAACTAATCAATACTTTGACAAACTCATCCCATTTGATCGAGTAATGGGTATCATTTCAAATCTTTCCCTGGTTGAGCTCGCCACCACCTTTTCTGCTCCTTCTCACAAAAGTAAATACTACTCTTTCTCGGGCAAAATCATCCCATCCAAAATTTTTTCAATTTTAAGCCAATCTTCTCTGCCATGTGATCACCGCTCCCTCAATGGCCAACGCTTAAAATATCCTCAAATGTTGGTCCACTTCAACCATACTCGATCTTCTGCCAGCAGTTTTTCCATAGGCTGCTTATCAACAACCTGGAAATCAATTGAACTACCTCAATTCATCGATCTACCTTCACCACTGCTTTGTATTTCACTCTGTTAATTTATCTCCCGAGCTGGTCAGATGGCAGATCAATTCTAACCTTTTCTGCATTTCTTCGAAATTAATCAAATTAAAAGTTATATGATACACATGAAATTAAATATCATATATGTAATGAAATTAAGAATATATGGATTCCTAACCCAACATTAATCGCCCTATACCAGATTGATTCAACACTTATCCCTAAGTCCAAATCATGCTTCCATTACTATCAATCTTTTGCTCATATCAACCTTATCGCTCGATACTTTCGTTACACCCTGATGACCCTTACAGGCCAATGTCAGAATCAGACGACTCGATTGACAGATTCCACCAACACGCTCCAACCGCTATCATGAACGAAAAAGCGTATCTAATCAAATCATCATTAAACTATTTCAGCTCATATACTACTTAATTTAATTCATATCACACTTACTAAGATGAAATCTTAAGTAGAATAAATACAGAAAGAACTAAAGACAGACATACCCAAAAAAAGTTCTTTAAGTTTTCCCAAAACTATAATTCAACAAAACACTACTTTTCTACCCAAAATTGCCTTTTTTCCGAATTTTCAACGTAGAAGATCATAAAGTTTTATGGTGACAAGAGCTAAAGAAGTTCTCAAGACAAAGACAAGAAACAATCGCAGACGATATGGAATTTACAAAGTTCTGTAAACTCAGAGAATCAGATCAGAATGAATATCAGAATCGAACAATACCAGAAAGGTAGAATGAAGAATATAACTAAACAATACGTAGTGTCAGGACATAATCAGATCAATGTCGCGCAATAATTTTCATTAAATCATTTCGCCGCTTCGCTCTATATCAAATCATTTTCTAAATATCATTTATAATCAGATGGTTTGACTTCATA
Organism: Cymbidium sinense; assembly: GCA_021442155.1. Classification (NCBI taxonomy): domain Eukaryota; kingdom Viridiplantae; phylum Streptophyta; class Magnoliopsida; order Asparagales; family Orchidaceae; genus Cymbidium; species Cymbidium sinense. The sequence continues at coordinate 200,711,685 of CM038217.1, forward strand.
TAAAAGACACCCTACCTGTTTAAAGTAAGTGTGCGCGTGAACCATACTCTACATACCTAATGTACCGACACCATTTTTAACGAAACCTCAAATGCTGAGTCGATGATACTAAGATCCCCTAATCACGCCATCTCGAACTTTGCCTATCTACGCATTCCTCAGAATATACCTCTTCCTATCACAATTTTCCCGACATTTCCGCTTATCACATTATCGATTTAACATATTTTCAAACATTTCTATACGCCAAATGAAATCAATAACTACCGACATATCAGAAATCATTAATCTACGCAGGCCGAATAAACATTTCTATTTCAGATTCAATACGATAAATATCTACGTAAATATCTACATGCCATTCATACTATTTATAATGTCAGAACAAAGATACATAATAAAACTAATTTAAATTAACAATTACGTTCATCCGTTTGCACCCCTGCTTCCTCCCCAAACACAACCTATAATGAAATAATTCTTCTAAATAAAAAACTCATAAAACTTATAATTAACATCAATCTTAAATTGATATCTCCTCATAGTTTTACCTAAAGCATTTAATTCTAACGCCAATACATACCTGATTAAATTAACATAAAAGTAATAAGATTCCTTGTTTGAAAAATTAATGCATTCATACTACGACACACACACATTTTGCATATTTCCTCCCCAAAACCCCTTTCACTGCAGCAATTTTAATTCCAGAACCCCACATTACCCCTTTTATTTTCTTTTCTACAACAAGTCAATTACTTAGAAATGGATTGCATATTACTAAATTCCTTTTAACTCTCTCGTGGCGATCGATAATGAAACTCGCTGGATTCGCCACCTGACGCGCGATTCCAAATAAGCGGTGGTTACGGGTCGACGCAAGGGCGGCTCCAGCGGCCGGCGGCAAGATCGGCGGTCCAGCAGGCCGACGCCGGTTTCGAACTCGAGCACGCCAGCCTGCACGGAGGCGACTCGCCGGCCGACGCCGAGGGAGAACGAAGCCGACGCCGACGCCGAAAGGAACCGGCGCCTCGATTCACGGTCACGAACCGGTCAGTCGGGCGGCGGAAAGGAAAGGAAATCCATCAATGCCGGAGCGAAGGAGCGCCTCGATCAATGAGCCGGTGGAAGGAAAGGAAATGAATTTACCTTCGATCGATCCCATACGCCGTCGTTTAATCCGGCCGATGACGCGAAGACCTGATTACGAACGACGGGTTAATTTAAAACAATAATTGTGGAATAAATTAAGTTTAATTAGGTATTACATTTATTCCTCCACCGGGATCCGAACCGCCACCCAATCTCTTCTAAAAAGAAGAGTTGCTATAATTTCGCATCGAATTTAATAGTAGATAAGACACTACAGAGAGATTTCGCTCATTTGGAGAACTTTATATCCTGGTTTCCTATGCGTAATTAATTACCCTCCCAATCCGAGAGCACTTTCGATTAAGACAACGAAAGAGAACGAGATATAATCGGCGAAGTAACTTATTAAATTTATTATTTTAACTTAAAACTTTTGTGGAACGACGCTCCGACAAGAGATCCCATTGCTCCCGTCTCATCCGCGGCCCCTCAATGAGGGAGGTAATCTAACTGACCGGGGATCTGTCAAGAACATTAGTTACGCCGCCCAAGTTATAGACTGGGGTTTGAAGGGACAAATATAAGTCTCATAGGTGTTTTTTTTGCCCAACCAAATATATTCATTTTCACAAAAAAAGAGAAAGCCTGAACATACTCATCAATTTAATTGTTATCGCGAACCACGGGGAGGCTCGTCGAACTGCCATTTATGCGTATATCGCGAAAACCACGCGAAGACACCGCCACCACGCTTTAATATCACAAGAATATATTTACTGGGCTTGCGAAGAAAAGTTTCTTAATTTGCAAGACAAACAATTGATGATTTTTTTTTTAGTTTTAATTTAAATAATTATTTATATATATTTTTATTTCTATTTTTTATATTTTCAATTGATCATTTTAATGATGATTTAGATCAATATACGATCATTTATCATCAAAATTATATAATTACCCTTATCCTGCTAATATCAATTAAACCTCGTCACTGGCCCGCTTTTACAGATTCAAATTCTCAAGAAGATAATCCTTCAAAACTCAACCAACATATGACGCCGACTTTTCTAATTGAATTTTGTGTTTTACGTTAATCATTCAGATTATACGAATTTTCGAGATATTATTAATTTAAATTTTATAATATCAAATTTTGTGTTTAATTAATCAAAGACTCAAACCCAAGACAGAAGATTTTTTCAGATTTTTAGATTTACAATATACGAGATATCTTTTCGAATCATTTACATTAATTCTAAGTCGGAAGTTTATATTCGAATTTTGATTTTGACTTCATCCTCCAAACAATCATGTAGACTGCTCGTTTTATACCTAACTCAGACGTCTCTCATTTAACACTTCAACATATACGTAAAAATTTTACATTGAATGCTCAATAAATGTAGGTTTTAAGTAACATGAACATTTTTTTAAGAATCCTATAAACCGACACAAAACTATCATAATTATATTTTCTTTAGATATCTAATTTCAAGATTTATCATTCTCCAAACTCCTCAACTCTGGATTGTATATGATCACTTTCTCGAGATTAACTTGTAAAGAGCTATCGCTCATATTTATCTTTAATCATTTCATAATTAACTCTAAGATTTACGATCATTGATTTTAGGTTATAATGATCCGCATCAAACATACGTAAGATTGTCTTTTCATATTTGACATTCTCAACATTGAAGCATGTAGATTTTGCTTTATATCATCAAAGACAAAATGAAGATTCGTTTCTTTTTACATATCAGAATGCAAAATTTAATGATTTTTATAACCTAATTCCGCACTAAACCGGATATATCATCAACTCGACTATTTTCGGTAAGATCAATCTGGGATTAATTATTTCAAGATCTATCATTCTCCAAACCTCAACTCTGGGATATATTTTGATATCGCTCTTTCTCTTTTCAATTTGAGATATAACAACAATGAATAGATTTATCTTTAATCATTTCATTTAACTTCTAAGATTTACAATAAGATTTACAAGATGAATTTTAACCCTGAAAACCCAAAGATACAAACATTCTGTTTTTAATACGAATTCCATTTCAAGCTTATGCTAAAGTATTCACAAACAAGATATAAGACATGAAGTTTACTATTCATCATGAATAGGAATGAGATGATTTATCTTTCTATGCAGATTTTGTTTCAGTTAACTTGTTCATGAACATTGCAAACCAAGATCTAAAAGATAAACATCTTTTTAATTTTATCATTATCAAGAATGTCGCTTTAACAAATCAAGATGATTTTATGATATAAATTTTCATTTTAAATAATCAAAACTGCAAGAAAAAGAATTGCTTCATGGCCATGATTTCATTTAACTTCATCAAAGACATTCAAACTGAATAATGAGATAACACTTTAAATGACATAATCATTATTTACTAAAGATTTTAGAGTTTTGCCATTGTTTCCTAAATGATATATGACATGCACTCTCAGATCTTCCATACGACATTTTCATTTCTCACATTCATATATAATCAACTTAAAATGAATTTGAACTTAAATCATTACATGCTTAAAAGATTCATAAGAAAGATGCGATTATCGAATTATCATATATAATAACGATTATAAACCATACGACTTCTTCAAATACTGTGAAATTTTACATTTCATAATCTGTTTTCATGTTTCAAACATCCCCATATAAAGCATCAGACTGTTTACCACTTAAGAGCGCATGTGCTAGACATTCTAATTTATCACCATAAGAAAAGGCGCATATTTAAATATTTAAAAGCATAATTTTTCCCTAATCATTATATCCGTTATCATTTACAACAAATGCTTTTTTCTTATAAGAAAGATTAAAGACATTTTGTCAGACACAAAACTTTCAAAGATAAAGATCACTTAACAAGATATCAAGATGCAATTTCATTTCATATACTCTTGCCACACTGATCACATTTAGATTCAAAGAATAAACATCAATCTTTCCAATCAACAGATTAAAGATAAGAAGGATTTCAATATCATTTTCATCACCATACTTAAAAGATTCAAGATTCATTAAACTAAGCATTTAATAATTATACGATATATCTTCCTTTTCAAATTGTAAACATTTATGAATTTCATTACATTCAAATACAAAATTTAAAAGAAAAGAATTATAAAAGTATTCAAATGTAACATATGTAGAAAGAAATTCACTCATATCCATTCACAAAATTATTTTAATGTTTGTCCCCCACCCCCTTATCCCCAAGTTCACAAAAATTATCAGCTCCCCCACCACACTAAAACAAAAAATAGTGCCCCACGCTGAAAAGCGCGATATAGCGTAAAAAATTTAATTTTTCCCCGCGTCTGGGTACAGAGCCGATTCCCCCGCTCCACGCCACCACGCCATGAAAGAGACGCCGCTACAAAGACAAAAGACAATTTACAACATGCATATGAGACACAAGATACACTCATCATCAAACGTCATTTGCATTTCAATCTTTGCAAATCAACAAGAAGAAAGCATAAAAGAAGCATAATAAGAAATTAATAGCGTAAGAAAGAAGAAAATAAATACAAAAAGATTCAAAGAAACCAAGAATAATATACGCATAATCTTCCTTTTCAAACACTAAATTTTACACATTTTTCATAAAATCTCAAGATCATCCCCAATAGAGTCAGTTCGAGAGCAGTTCTTCCACGCCGCAAGAAAGACGCTGCAGCAACACGCAAAGATTTATGCTCACCACGCCAAGAAAGATATGCAAGATAAAGATATCCACCGCCGGAACAACGCGAGCATTTTATCAATCAGTTTCGCCAAACGCATCAAGCGCTTCGCCAGATTGAACAATAACGCATTATAAAGAAGATATTTCCCTATTAATAAAAGAGTATAAATGAATTTTACCAATCCTTATCTTCGCTTATCAAAGTTTACGCCTCTCCCCCAGGGGTTTCCATGAGATCGAGTTTTCCCACCACGCCAAGAGATGTATGGCAGGTGTCGGAGACACCGCTAAACTTACATAAAGATTTCAATATTGCAAGAGTATAACGATGAATTTTACTAATCCTTATCTCCGCTTATCAAAGTTTACAGCCTCCCGCCTCCAGGCCATGAGATCGAGTCCCACCACGCCAAGAAAGGCATGGGTGGTGGGAGACACCGCAAAATTTTGATAGATAGATTTCCTAATTATAAGAGTATAAAGATGAATTTTACCAATCCTTATCTCCTGCTTTACAAATTCTCCACTCTCCCACGCAGGGCCGCTACGAGATCGAGCCACCACGCCAAGAAAAAGCAGGGTGGTGTCGCAGACACATGTTAAAACTTTGATAGATAAGATTTCGCTACAAGATATCAAATGACAGAAATAGGCAAGTATGCAAGTAGGGATTAAACTCAAAAGCCAATCATTCCTTTCTTCCTTTCACAAGATTTTGCATAATGTATCATCAAGAATTGATTTAAGCAAAGTAACAAGAATGAAGCTCATGAAGGAAAGTAAACAAATTTCAGATTTTATCATTTTTTCTTTTTGTAGGCAAGAAAGACAATTTCAGCAAACACTAACTCCTCCATATGATAAGAACATAGGGTTGAGGATAGGACATACTTGCATTTAGCTTAGGAATTCTATCTTCCATCCCAAGAAGGAATTATTTTCAGCAAGATAAAAGTATAGATATCCATAGGAAACAACAAGCAATCATGACACTAGGGCCCAAGATTTAAACCATGCAATATTTAAAATCCCTCTTTCTAATTTCAGATTTCGATTTGTATATGAAAGAATGATGATATATATATAGTTCCCTTCATAGAAATCAATTGAAGCAAAGTAGAAGCATGAAATTTATAGAGAACAGATCATATATCATCAAACGGCAAACTAATTGATTTTTCCGAGATAAGAAAGTTTAGCAAGCCTCATACTCATCAAATAACATATTAGCTGATTTCCCCTTAGATGAAAATATTTTCAGCAATCATCTTATCCATTAAATAACAAAATGATTGATTCCCCCTTAGAGAAAATACTTTCAGCAAGCATTCCCTTTGATAAAGATAATTTCCAGCAAGCACCACACTCACTCACTAGTAAAACAATGCAATTTCTTCTAGATAAAAGAAATTTCAGCAAGCTTTATGCCTTTGGGGATAAGAAATATTTCATAAATTTCGTTTCTACCATATCCAGAAATTTTTCAGCAAAGGAAACACATAGGGTCCATGAAAAACAGAAACAACACAATATTTGGGCCATACATCATCCCAAATCATTTTAGTAAGCTAAGCATCACAAAATCCGGAATAATGGCAATAAGAAATGAGATTTGGGCCATACATCATCCCCAATCCTTAAAGGAAACTCTTAGCATAATCTCAAGCATAAGATATAGCATATTTAGCAAAACCCTAACTAACTTCCAAAGAAACTTAAATGCATAAGAACAAGCTTAGGTTAGAGAGAAACAACTGAGGTTTCAATGCTAAGAGGAGAAGAAAGAGAAGGGATTAGCTAGGTTCTGGCTAACCCTCAAGTTTCGATTGAAGCTTCCCGCACCGATAAAGAAGAGAAAGAGGAGATCGCACGAGGGGAAATGCCGTGAACTTCACTGAGAGTGAGAAGGAGTCTGGGGAGTTCGCAGAGCAAAGAAGAGGGAGAGTCGAATCATGCTAAAGTTTCAAGAACCGCAGGAAGCAGAGAGGGGAGAGTCGAATCGCGGGAGAGGAGAACGCCGTGAGCTGCAGGAAGCGTGGAGAGGAGAACGCGAGAGAGATCGTGAGAGGGATAGGGTCGAGAGCGGGAGATCGCACGAGCAGGAAAAACGAGAGAGAAGAGTCGAAATGAGGGTAGAGGGCGTGAAATGAGGGTCAACACATCGTTTCGATCTTTAGGGCCGGCGGTCTCTCCCGACATTGAACGACGGGGAGTTAGTAGGCTTAAGAGGGGTTTAAGGGATTAAACCATTAGTCCCTTTAATTATAATTTAATATTATTTTATGCGATATTAATTTACGCACTAAACCCTATAGTTAATTTTAGTCAATGGCGAACGAACGCGCTGATCAATCTGATCGTTCTGACAACGCCGACGACGACGGATAAAATTAGGTTACAATTTGTGCGCATCGATTCGAATTGATCGACATTTACGCGACACTTGCCGAATTGACCGAAAGGCGCCGCTCGATAGGTCGACGTTTGGCGACAACGGCGATCAATTTCCAACGGTCGTTAGACATCGCCGGCGCTTCGACTTCTCGATATGCGTGTAATTTCATTAAAAATTTGATTTTAATTATTTGATTGATCCTTAATTGATTTGATATTTGTTATTCAATTAATTTTAATATTTTCGACGCATTCGAAGCCGGATTTTCAAATCAAATCGAATTTAATTAATTTCGATCGTGATTAGGGCATTTAACCTCTATGTCATTTATTTAATTTTAAATGACACATAGTTGTAGGTCAACACACACCTCTGCAAATTTAGGAAATATGCCCCAGAAAATTGAGAAATTCTTCCTAAAATTCAGAAACCTGAGAGCAAACTGATAAACTCTTATTCTCTCTAAAGAAAGGTCTATTAATAGGTAAGCTATACCTAAACTTCTTTGGTACTAAATTACTTATAAAAAGAAAAATATAAGAAAAAATGTTCTATGATAATTAATCAATTTAAAAAGACCTTCCATAATAATTGGAATTATAACGATGTCAACAAAGGCTTATAAATGTCTACGTGCTAAAGCAAAATAATGTATAAAATTTGACATGCATTGAAGAAAATTAGTTGAGTATTTCATTTAAATATTTTTGTTGTATTTATACAAACTCATGAGAGCTTCTAATAGAAAACATACAAAATTAGGGCATAATAATTATATAATAACAACATAATAGTTCGTTCACAAATTAATGAGTAGACAAGAACATTATTGTAATAACCCATAGATTGTTGATGTTGCTTTTATAATCTCATAAATCAATGAGGCAACATGAAGTAATTAAGGTGGACTATTGGGCTCGGTTGAATATTGGTGTAGGCAGAGCTGATGGAGAATAATTCTTTAATATTTCTCCTCAAGTGAATAAATGTATGTCATAAATTTTAATAATTTGTAAATGACTTCCACAAATTTTTCTACACTTTGAGAACCTTGTCAATTCCAAGAGAACATGAGATCAAGGGTATGTTGGCATTATTATTATTGTCTATGGGAAGGGAAATTATCGCTCTGTTAAGAAAAACAACAGAAGGCAATACAATGATGAAGGCTGCAATAGTAAAATTATTAAAAAAAATAAAAGCCTAGAAGTCTGATACCTGGTTGAGTGTTACATTTTTAACATTTGTATAGTGCTTATGCAATCTTAGAAGAGTTTCTAATAGGAAACATATAAAATCAACTAATAGTTATATATTTGTCCACAGATTAATGAGTATGCATGTTAACAATTACAATAGCCCATGGATTGATATAGTACACTAATATTCCTACAGTCTAGTGAAGTAGGAGGATTATTGGGTTCAGTCGAACATTGATGGAATCATGGAGGCTAAATTGATGCAAATTGATTTTGCCACAAAATCATACTAAAACTCGTTGGGCTTTTGAAATTGTTTGTAAGGCACATAAATGAATTTGAAAGGTGCTAACAACATAATACAGTAAATTTGTGCTAATACTCACGGCATCCACCAAATAGGTCAAGCCTTTAAATTTCGTTGAATTTGTTTATTGTCTCTATTATAAAATAGATTAAACTGGTGAACCCAAACATGAAGCTTCTGCTTGTGCGGAATTTGAGAAGAGGTTGTTGTGTGCAGTCTTATACATGCAATTGTAATATATACTACTTAAAAACTACTCTAGGCATGCTTAATGTAGTTATCATGTTGAGCTAATAGTTATATTATAATTGTGCCAAGACATTGGCCACCTTCAATGCCGATAACTTTAAATCATTGGACTAAGGTCTTTATCAGTGACGTTGTCAAGAGTCCAGACGATAAACATAAATTTCATGCAAAAAAAAGGAAAGACTTCACATATCACTTTTGGAGCTAGTCAAAATTTAATCATGTGTTTAAGCATTAAAACTCTAGGATTTACGCTTATATAAATCAAATCCTACGCAAACCGTAATAAAATATTCTTATTTGAGGATGATGGTGGTTATCTTACGTGACTTTCAATTTATTAGCTTGCATGTTATTTTATTCTTTTTGTAAATTCATTGTTTATGCCATTTTCTTATGGAAGTCCTGGCCAGTTCCATCGTTTCTGCAGTCCTATCATTATAAATGGCTTTCCTTTCATTTGAAGGATGAAGTAATGAATCGAATCAGATTCGCAGCTCTGAAATTTTTGGTCAGGCATTCCGTGGACATTCTTGCCCCGCCCCAACAACAGTGCCCCAAAAAACACCGTCACTCTTTTCTCGTTTTCACACGTTTCAATAATTGCAATATCCCATAGCCCTCGCAACCTACAATAAATTACTACCCTTCGGCTGAATTATGTCAGTGAAAAGTTAATGCTGGAAAAAGAGGCTTATTTGTTATGGCCATTACTCGTGATAATAAAAACCCAAAAAATTCACCATAAAATACTATGAACTTTTGTCCTATGATATTTTGATATTTCTTAATTTTTCCAACTCTTTAAGCATCTGTAATTAAATTGCATCAGAAGTAATGTTTTGCTAGGTCTTGATCGGTGTATCGTCTAAGTCTTGAAGGTTAAATATTAGTTTATAGCAATTGGAGATGACAAGCCTACAGAGTAATATCGTATAATTTAGGCAGACATCTGAGGAGATACTTTTATAATTCAGCTATCCTCAAAAGTTAGTATTATATCTTGTTATTTAAATTTTGGTTTGATTGGACGGAAAATGCTGTTTCTGATTGGAGGAAAATTGAAATATATATGCTTTGCGATTCTGTATTAATATATGCAGTAAAAAGGGGATTTGTTTTATAGGTTATCTCATGCGATTTGTTCTAGTAGGGAATCTTCTTGGACTTCCTGCTATATCTGTTCCTGTAAGTCACACTTCTATCAAATCACTTGTAATTCTTCTTGGTTATTTGAACTTAAATTGGTAACACTGCCTTTTTACATAACAAAATTTGAAATTCTGAAGAAATCTTTTGGGGTTCCCATTTGTTTCCTTGGAATGCATGGCATAACCTATCTGATAAATTTAATTGTATGGATGAAGAGCATGTAGAAAAGCAAGTTATAAGTTGATGCTTCATCACGTACTTGAAACCTTGTGTTATTGAAATGTCTAGTGTATTAAACCTTATAATTCTTTTTAGCTTAGTTGACTAAATCAAAAGAGAATGCAGTAACATGTGTGTTGCGGCCAAATGGGTAAGTGAAGGACTTGCAGTCCTACATGTAGTTACATTAGGATCATCTAATTATGAGAATGATCTTGAGGATTAGCATTCTCCACCCAATTAGATTTTATGTTCTTTTTAATATAATTAAAATTAGTGGCATGCACGACTCAAAAAGTTAAAGATTATTTGATCGGTTAATCTTATGCATGAAATTTTTTGCAATGGATGGCTTCTATTATATGAAAAAATAATTATGATTTCAATGTATAGAGAATTTCAAATGACGGACTCAAATACATATGTTTTTGATGACATATTGCATATATTGGACGATTTTAATTTGTGATGTATAGATAAAGAAGGTTTTTAAAAGGTTTTTATGACATCCGATCATCCTTGTATTTTTCATGTCTGATGAGTGGTTAAATCATCACATAAATTGATAAAACTATATCCACTTGTAATTCTTTTATTGTATATTATAAGTATTGGTGTGATCTTGAGTTTGAAGATAAACTTTCTGTTGTTGGACAAGCCCAATTTTGCATATATTATTTTTGAAATTTTTAAATGTGAAAACACCATTAATTGTGATCTACAACATGTCACGATCCAGTCCGAGAGCTTGCAATACTAAAGTGAGAACAAATAGTCGGATGAATTTGTAAAACATTCTCACATTATTATTTATAGAAAGGAGTTAGTCTCACTATTATTTTCAAATTTTTATAAAATATTTTAAAATGTACTAAATTAATATTAATTTAATACTAGTTATAAGATGCTTAGCTCTTAAAGAAAACCTTCAACTATAGACATACATCTTCTATCTATTTATGTTATTGGAAATTTTTAAAAAAATGCTCATCAACTAAAAAGTGAGTTAAATAGTTCAGTGGATAATTATATATCTAAATTACAATAATTCAGGATTTAAGAAATATTATGCATTCTAAGATCTATCAATAAATCAGTATCATATCTTCTTCATGAAATAATAAGAAAATGTGCTTCTAAAAAAGTATGATCACGAACTATTTACAATTTTCTTTTCCATTTCATATCTTGATATTTATTATTTTATAATAAATTCTTCACAAGAGTCATCATCTAAATGTATATCTAAAAAGCACATCATCTCAAAACTTTTTCCAAACCCACTCCATAGGAAAGGTAACTTTTTTCATCCAAACCCTGAATGACACTCAACCTTTTTTATTTCCATTTATATACATGGATATGATGCATCCCGAGTGAACTTCATTAGTCAATTTGCATAACAAATTAGTTGATAACAGCATCATTTTCATGCATTTCATCATATATTTTAATAATATCCTTTGCTTGTTATTACAAAGATTAGTTAATATTTAATTATAAGTAGGACTATTAACGAGTTGATCCAAGTCCAACTTGAGATCTGCTCAAAATATTTTTGAGCAGCTTAAGATCGGCTCTTTTGTCGAATCATTTGGTTTCGAGTCATCTCATATCATTTTTTAATTGATTTCGAGCCGGCTCGAATTGAATTTTTTCATCTTTTTTTAGCTCGAATTCGAATGGAGTTGACTCATTTTGATTGAACTAGCTCAAATTTAATAAAAAATTATTATTGAAAATTTTAATTGAGTGCATGAAATAAATAAAAATATGATTTTCAAAGAGAATATTTATATTTATAAATATATTATATTTATTTTAAAAGATTAAAAGTTATAATTCTATACACTTAATTTAAGAAATAATTTTATTGTTACAAATTTACAAATATTATATTTAAATTTATTTATTTAATTATAAATAAATTCAATTTGATCTCAAACTAGTTCGATCTGATCGGTGGCTGGCTCAAGATCGGCTCGAAAAAAGGTTTGATTCAAAACCCTTGGCTCATAGCTCGGTTCAATATATTCGGTTCGATATCGATCTAATTCAAATTTCGATTCGATTTTTGAGCTAAGCTAACAACTTTAATTATAACATGAAACTTGCATCAAAATGAGGATTTCAAAATTTGTGTAAGAAAACCACATTTGCAATAATAGTTTGATGTTCAATAGAAACATTCTTAATGCGCATGCCTTAGAATAAAGCATTCGCAAAAATTTTTTAGGAATTCATTTGAACACTCACATAAAAATAAGCTTCGATGTATTTTGATATAGAAGAAAAGAAATAATTACTATAAAAAAAAAATATAATTAACCACTTTTTATAAGGCTCTATTGTTCCTTTTTATCGAATGCAATTGCTCATCATGAAAACCTATGATTGCCTACAAATTTCAATTGATTTAATATTTTTAATATTATCTTTATCATCATTTTTGTCATTATTATCATCGCACCATGATCATTATTAATGTTATTGTTATTGTTATTGTTATCATTTATAGTATTATTATACTTCAATATCATTATTTCTATAAACATTAATTTTTATTACTATTATTATGTTATTATTGTTTTATTATTATATCATCATTATTATTATTTATTATTAATATTAGTAGGTTATTGTTCTTATTATATTATTATTTTACTATTAAATCATTATCACATATGATTATTATTTTATGTTATTATTATCATTATTATTATGATTATGTTATTACTATTAATATATTATATTATTATTATTAGTTTTTATGACTATTTTTATTAATGTATTATTATTAAGTTACTCTTATAATTATTTATTTCTTTATTATACTATTAGTATTGTTTTATTTGCGTGTGTGCGTGTGCGTGCGTGGCAGAGTGAAATGATTATATATAGCCATAAAGAAAATTAATCACTGAATGTATATTTGTGGTGATTTTTGTTGTACTTGTTTGTAAGATATAAGCTCACTGAATGTAATTATGATTCTAGGTTCATGCAGAAGTCCTTTTTTTTTATTGAAGTGTAAATCCTTCTTTCAATGCCTATTATATCAACTTGCTTCTAATATCTCCAATAACAAAACTACAATTAAATCAGCAACGTTTTCAACTAACTGAATAATTTTCAACATTATAGTTAATAAGAGCAAAATGATATAGTTTATCTTTCAGAGTTCAATTCAGTCGTTCTATTCCATTTGACCTGGTAGAATCACTTGCATGCCTATTGTTTAGTAAAATTTAAAAACTGGTAGTCGCCTACCTGTTTGTTTTCCGCAAATGAAATCATGCATTCCTGCGGCCTGCAAGTAATTTTTTCTTATTTCATCGTTCAGATTGGGCATGATAAAGAAGGACTTCCTATTGGCCTGCAATTAATTGGTCGTCCATGGGGAGAGGCTACAATTTTACGTGTGGCTTCTGCTGTAGAGGTAAAATTGCTGCTCTGATTGTGTACATTACTGCTTTTATATAAACATGTGTTGTCCCCCATTTTATATAATTTCTAGAGGCTTATATATATGTATATATATATTGGATTCACATTGTTTCTGTATAGGATCAATTTTTCTATATATTTATTATGAGTTACTATTTTGTTCTTAAAAACAATTTTATTTGATGTATTTTTATGTACTTTTTCTTTTTTAAAAAATAAATTTATTTATTTTTAAAAACACTAAAAATAATTTTTAGGCATTTCAAGTACTTTTAAAAATAACAATCATTCTCAACTACAACTCAGCTCTGCCTAGGAATTGATGCTACCACCACATAAAAATAAAAATATATTTTTAAAAGACATTGAACATATTTTATTATGTTAATCTAAAGTTAATTCAAACAAAAATATCATTTTATCTAACTGAAAAAAAAAAAAGATATGTAGTCACTTACAAAAATGAGACTAGATGTAAATGTTGTTGCTCCAATTACTCTCTTCACCTATTTATCATCGTAGTGTAAATGAGATATATTCATTATTATGATCAAGAGCTTCTTCTGTTACTAAAACCAAAAATAGCAGCACTTCTTTCTTGAAGAAGTTGAATAACTTCTTGCGTGCACCTGAAACGCTTTTTCATTTCTTTCTTGGATAACATACCTCTCATCTCTCTTTCTCTTCCTCCGCTCCCTTTGTTGCTTATTGTTGTAGGATGCATTAACACAAGACAACTATCTCTTTATATACCGTTTAGAATTGGTCAAGCAATAAGTTTAAATATGGATTTAGGTGTATATAACCTAACCAATTAAAGTCTTGTCTTCTGTATTCTACATTTGTTAGCATTTGATTTCTCAACTTAAGTGTCTTCTGCTATCACTATCATCTTAATAATTTCTCTTTTTTGTGTTTCTTGTGACAGGAAATTTGTTATGGTTCGAGGAAGAGACCTTCCACATTTTATGATGTTTTAAAGATGAAATAATTCATTTATTTATGTTATGCAGCATGGGTAGATCAAGTTCATCTATATATGTTTTGCAAACAAATATAATGATTTATTCATGCATGCTTGTTTGTTCTGTAAAATTAGAGGTCAAACTCTGAACTCCTCATCTAAGTTAAAAAAAGTTGTCCTCAGGCATTTGCCAGAGTCTACTCAACTGACAAGGTTGATGTAATAAAATTTGTTTGAAGAGATATTCCAAAATTTAATTATGACTATTCATGCTTTTGCTTTATCAGCTGTGTAACGTTAGAAGAGAAACTTCAATATTGTTTGTTTATTCAAAACATTTATCAGAATCTACTCCTTTTTATAAGTTCATGTACTTAAAATGATTTTTTTTTTTTTTTGGAAATTTATTTGCATAGGATATAATTCTTATGTATGTATGTACATATCTAACATTTGAACTTCTCACCTAGTGGCATCCCATCTTGATACTTAGCATTATCTTTTCTTGTAGATCTTAGTTAATGATTTCTCCCTTGGCATTATATTGCCTTAGGTATTAACTTCTTAGTATCATTTCATGTCAACTCTTGGTTGATGACTTCTTAATTGGTGGTATCCTACTTTTTTGGTGCTTAATACTTCATTCTTGACAAATTATTTTCTTCATAGTCTTATTCAATGACTTTTTATTAGGCTCTTGAACATAAGGTGTTCATTCAAGTTCTAACTAAATCATTTTAACCTAGTTAGGCTAAACTTAGCTCAACTCAATTGAAAGTAATAGTGGAGATATGGTTGAACCTATGGTAATCCAGTTACTTTGGGTTATCAAAATAAGCCTGAATTGATAGAGAAAAGTTTACCGACTCTTTGCAATAATGTGGTTTTAGTATGTATAAAATATTAATATGAGCCCCTTTTCATGAATGTTAATTGTGTCAATCAAACCAAATTTAGGCTCAAATGGATGTCAACTAATGCAACGCTTCCAAAATTAGGTCTAAGTATCAAAACAATCTTCATAACAAATTTCATTGAGAACTAAATGCATATTAGACTTTAGATTTTGTGATATTTTACCACATTTATTAATGTTAACCTATTTAGCTAAGTTTTTATTTAATGTATATTTTATTTAGAATTATTTGTTATAATCATGATTGATTATCTATATAAAAGATAGTCATGTGATTTGCATTTATTAACAAAATGTGCACAAAACACCATCAACAATGGCATAGGTTGTCGAATCACTAAATATAGAATTTCGACGATGCTTGTGACTAAATCACCCATATAACCTAAGCACAAGCTAGTTATGCTATAAGTAATGCTTATCTTGTAAATTTTTTATTTTTTTTTTGATAAGGGAGGCTTCAATTTTCATCATTCATTTCATGAAATTCTATATTCTAATTGCTGAGCATACATTGATGAGATGATATATTGTTTCTAACAACATACTTACTGATAACATGTTCTAACATACATATGATAGACATTGTACTTATTGGCAAAATTGGATTCGGCGCTCATCAGTAGCTTATGTAATGCTTGCTAACGAAGCGATTCCTGATGAGCGCTTGTGATCTATATAAAACTATTACATTTTTGATAAGATACTATTCACTAGTGATCGCCAATGGACACATTGATGACAAAAACATAGCTCATAAGTAATAATGCACAACATTATTCATGCCAACACTACTACAAAACATCATCATTTATGTCAATGCACTTAGATATGTTATTGACTTAATTGTTCATAGTTTGTATTCCATCTATAGTCGATATGTTTGGATGCTTAATATAGTGCTTATTTACATGTATCTATATCTTTTTTCGGCGTTCTTTCTGATTCGAAAACCGCTTTAAAGTATTTTCTGAAAAATTATTTATGTTTTGCTTTTTGAAAAGGGGTTAAAACGGAACTTTTAGTGAAATGAAGCTAAAACGCAGTTTCAAAAAGCACACTATTCAAACGGGTATCAAAATTAAAAATTCACGCTCTCAAAAGCAAAATGTACTAAAAAAATTTAGTCAAACGAAGTCTTTGTTACTATATTATCTAATTCAAGATGGACCTTCATTATATGGTGGAGATGAAACTTCTTTTTTCTTAAGTTTTTATATATCTTTTATGTATACATATGAGTTTTCTTAAGTGCGAGAAAATTCGGGGTAATTTAACCTAATTTTGACTCCATAAAAGGAATGCCCATATACTAAAGGAAATCAAACAATGCCTAGCAAATATGCACCTTTCCCACCACTTGCTTTGACCTATATAAGGCTTTGCCTCTTTCTTCTTTAATTGTGTGCTCTTGTATGTTAAATTGAACAAATTTTCTCCCTAAGTGGTTCAATTTGAATGAAACTAAAAGATAAGATAATTTTTATTACAATTGCATTGCTATTATGCTCAATGCCCCCTATATCACAAGGATTACTATAATTGCATTAATAATTTTTTTAGATCAATCCTATGATTCTTAAAAAATAATTGTGCTAAGATATTTTAACTTATATTTTATTATAATAATTTTATAATCATTTAAAACATTTTTATTGATTAGTTATAATTATAATTAAAATAAATTTAATGATTATGAAGTTTATCTTGACAAAATTGACATTATAATATTTTAACTCAAATTTTTTCGAAGATTTTGCACCTTCAAAATTTTATTTTAAAATTTGTTCTCTTTTAGCTACAAGAATGTCTAACATCTAGAAGCTACTAATATAAACCTCTTATGCTCTAATATATGTATATTAATGAAGTAGATAAGGACAATTCATAATTTTTGTATATTTATATATTCAACATCTAAATTTTAATATTTACATATATAATATTCAAATTTTTAACATCACATCAATAATATTATTATGAATAAGAAGTAAATATAATTTTTATTGTATAAATAAAATATTAGAAATATAAATATTAAATTTGAAATATATGATATATAAATATAAATCTTCCTTTAGATAATATCACACTTTTTAAATAATTTATCACAATTATTTTCTCTATTCATATATATATTATAAATGATAAAAAATATGAATTACTTTAAAAGGTTTTACAGGAGGAAATACTTAACTATGTTCTAGAGACTGTACATAGGGAACAATTATGTCCCCTGGTGTTTTAGCGAGAAACCAATAGCAGAGGCAGATAGCTCGAAACCTTGAGAGAGAGAGAGAGAGAGAGAGACGTAGCAAGGAGGAGAGGCAAGATAGAAGTCCGGGTGGTTCTATTTCGATCCGTCGTTCGCATATTAGGTTTAGGGCTTTTTCAGTTTTGCTGGAAATGGCGATTTATGTGTCGGGGAAGATGAAGAGGAAAGATTTAGATGAGGTCTACGGAGATTTCTCCGATTTAATGTTTTCTGCGCCGGCTACGAAGATTAGGAGGCTGGTAAGACTTCTCTTTAATATCTTTTCTTTACTTATGGTTTTTTTAACCGTTTTCATGAATCCAGCATCGTGATTCTTCCCACCCACTTCCCTCCCTCTCAATCGTTCAAAATAATAATAATAATAAAGGATTTATTAGACCACAATGTGTAATTTGCCTGTTTATTTGAATCAGATGTGAGAGTTTTGATTTGTAGCTTTGGTTGTCCAGTTTATGCTAGTGTTGACTCTAATATCTGGTATTGGGTGAGGATCACTGTCTGGAAGATAAGATTATGAGGGTGGTCGATAAAGTATCTTTGGACTTCCTCTACTATTCACTGATATGTGGTGGATGATGGAGAAGTCGGATATCTTAAAAGAGAGTGCTCTTTTCACAGAAGAAGAAATTAGTTGTTGGAGTCTACAAGAGAACCATAGCTGGATTTTGTTGGCGTACACCTTTCTCCCTTTATTAAACTTAGAATTTGTAGGAGGAGTGTTGCTCACCCTTATTCTGATCAATAGCTAGGGAGTGAGTGATAGAGAGGGCTTTCGTAGGTGAAATGAGCAAGAGGGAATTCTCGAATGATCTTTAAATTGTAAATGGATAAGAGTATTAAGAATATTCTTTTTGTGACATTACAGTCTCATATCCTAGCAACTATTCAGTTGAGTGGACAGACAACAAGGTCAATCCTAGTCTCTGCTTCAAGTTTCCTACTTTTTTACTTTTCAATGCAAAAGCTAAGGAGGTAAGACAGTAGTTTTTTCTATGTAAATTGTTGATGAATTTTCTTGCTTTAGGGGGTGTTCGGTAATGGATTTAGTAAATCCCTGATTCAGTAAATTCTGTTGGAAGATGGGTTTACGTGATTTACACAAACCTACAAAATAAAAAATAAGAGGTGAAGAAGGAAGATGCACGAGCCCGCCTAAGCAAAGGGAGACCATATGAGGAGGTGACAGCCAAAGTCGGAATCGATGCTCAAGGAAAGCCAAAGGGAGAGACTACAATGATGGACGTAGCTAAAAGTGGAAGATGAGGGGTTGGGGATGAGGAGAGCGGCTGTCAAGGGTTCAGGAAGACGAGAGAGCAAAAGCTGCTTATGATGCCCAGGCTGTAGGTGGTCATGGAGGAAGAGGGAGGAGGATGATCATTTAGTATGGCAGGGTAGAGGGTTTAGCATTATGATATAATTCATTTTAACTAATTTAATAGTTATTATTAAATTTTAATTACATTTAACTTAATTTTTATTAATTTTAATTTGATATATTAATAGTTAATTGTTATGATATTTAATTAAAACTTATTATATGTAATTATAGTTATTATAAATATAATGATTGCTATGTTAAGTTAATTATAACTTACTAATTAAAATTTAGTTGTTATGAATTTAATGTGATTTTACTCACTTCACTTCTATTTGATCAAACAAGTTAACATGTTAGATATGTAAGCAATCTAATGAGGTTTAAATATGGGCATTGCTTATTATTTTCTGACTTTATTTCATCTTTTTCTTATTTATTCTCATATTTCTTTAAAAAATATTCTTTAATATTTTAACAGACTTAAATCCTCAAATAACTTGCCAAACATCTTCTCAGTATTTTGCAGGATTTAACTATTACATACCAAACACTTTTCAGATATATTGCATTTACTAAATCCTACTTGAATAAATCCTATCCATTACCAACACCCCCTAGGAGTTCTTTGGTCGGATGTTTCAAAATGCATGCATTTTAGAAAGTAAAAGTAATTGCAAGGCATGTATGTTAGAAATGGAGAAATTGTTTGATTGGATGCAAATTAAATGCATTGACATATTTATTGTGTTTGTTAGGACTTAGGATACATATAAAGTACGAGTGGGGGAGGGTGAGGTGATACAACAAGAGCAAGGCAACAAGAGTGAGGGACGCCAAGGGCAAGGTAGTGCAAGCGAGCAAGGAGATGTGAGCAAGCAAAGTGGCACTATGGCGCAAAATTTGCAAATCAATGGGTTTGGGAAATTTTTAAATGCAGGAAAATAAGGGTCTTTGTGTATTCCAAACTCCTTTTGCTTCAAACCAACAACTAAATAAATTGAAATGCATGATAATGGTATACAATACACTCCTAGTGCTTTTGACCGAATTGATTTTTAATATGATACAACTTATTCAGGGTGATACTATAAAATTTGCATTACATGGATCATTAGTTCTCTAGAGAATTCTTTCTTATCCCTTTAGGTAGACATATATATCAATTATGCACATAGATTAATTTTGATCTTTTTAAGTACTCAAACATATCAATTCTTATTTTTATTAGATATTGACAATCAATTCAAAGATATTTAAATATCATATGAATCAATTGTATTGTCTTAGGTAGCCATGTGCACTAATTTCATCTCCTTAGATTGCCATGTAGATCAATTGCTATCTCTTTAGCTTGACATGTAGACCAATTTCAAGATCTTTAGATAGACACGTATATCAATTTAAACCACTTTGAAGAGGCATCTTGTCAACTTGATCTCTTTTTTTTGGCCAATCTAGATTGACTTAAATCCCTCTGGATGACCATGTTGATCAATTACAATGTATTTATATAGGCAATTCATTATGATTGATTTTTGACAATCATTTGATCATTGTGATCTCCTTCATTAGTCATGTTTATAATTTACAAAAATATCAATTACCTATTAACATATTTGATCAACAAAGATTTCTTTTTCTATTTTGTTGGGTTGACAAAGATTTTCTGAACTCTTGTGTTTAGAGGTGCACTTTAAGAGAATTTTGATCTCCCACTAATATCTTGGGTCCTTAGGACTAGCCATCAATATTGTAGGCCAATGAAAAAAACCTTCTAGCATCTAATGTTGAAAATTTTTTTATTAGTGAGGACCTACTAAATTTTTGGGTTGACAGTACCTTATGAAGCTACAATCATCATATATTTTAATATTGGAAAATAACACACTCAATGGTCCACAACATTATACATTTTCTCTATTAACATAGCAAAGTTCAATTAAGCAAAATAGCTTGCTCTATATGCACAATAGTGGCCGGCCCATGTGCCATGTTCTAATTTATGTTTTTTTTTTTTTTAGTTTATTTATTTATTTAAATATTATGATCTATCTAGATTGACTTCTCCGTGTAGATCAATTACAATATCTTTATATAGTTATATAGAATTGTTATGATTGCTTTTAATAGCCGTTAGATCATTGCGATCTTCTTCAATAGTCATGTAGATAGTTTGCAAAAATATCATTTATCTATTGACAATTGGCTCGATAAGGGCTGTCTATAATTTATTGGGTTGATAAAGATATTCTAAAATCTGAGTTTTTAAGGTGTTTTTTCAAGATTTCTATTATTATCATGGGCCACTGGATGTACCAACAATATCTTAGGCCAAGGAGAGAACATTCTAGGATATTGTATTGAAAAAAATTCTCTTTAGTGAGGAATTACTTGGTTTGAGAGTGCCTGACATGTTAATAGCGTGTGATAGCAAGACACAACAAAGCAATAGAGTGTGCTTTACGCCAGCGTGTGATGTATTTAGTGACTGACTCATCTCTTTTCCTTTTCTCCAAGGCGAGATCAGCAATGGTAGTCTTCTCAATGGCACTGGCAAATCTCTTTCTAAATAGAGTTTCTAACTAAGCAAAGATTTTGACTGAGTCATTGAAATGCTCGATACCACTCAAAGCCCCGCCGACTACTAACAACCGGCGAAGAGCATCATTTCCCCGATTGCCGCTTAACTGGGTCGGATCGGACCCGACCCGGACTTCTCAGTCTACTAAGAGGCGCATAGATGCGTATGGTATAGGAATCGGTCAGAGAAGATCAAAGCCTTTCACGGATTACTTCACTTCGTTTTCTAATGAACGAAATGCGAGAGCAGGCCCTGCTTGGAAAAGCTCCTGCCAGTAAGCTGCTTTCTTTCCAGTCACTCACCCGCACGTACAGAATATCGCGATTTAGATCCAAAACCCTGAGAAAAGTCAACCTGGGAACGAACTGAAAGAAGTGAGCTTGCTATACTCGACTAAACACCCACCCAGGCAGCGGAAGTCAGGAAGAAAAAACCTCAAAAAACCCCGGCCCCTATCTTTCTTAAGGAACTTTGGATGAACTAATGCGAATGGGTGTCACCGCCGCCGGAAACACCCAGGTCACACTTAGAGAGACAAAGCGTGTAATGCCGCTGGTAAGTGGCCTTAAGCATCCTAGCACACCAAAGACCGGCTTTCCTTACTTGTCTAGAAGTACAATAGGGTTGGTAGCTTGTTAGGACTAAGGTGTTTGAAAGATGAGAAGACTTCTTATTAGTTCAAGATCTAAAAGGCCCAGAGGTTTCGAGGACCTAAGATAGTAACAGATTAGCAACACCATCATGTTCGGTCATTGCTTCGCACCTCCTGTTACGGATCACTTGAATTGGAATTATCGTAGAAGTAAAGAAAAGAGAAAAGAAGGGCATTTGCGAACCTCTCTTCCACAACTTTCCAGTTTCTGACCGCCAAGCAAGGCGGGTGGAGGAAATGACTTTGCAAGGCAAGCTTAGGCTTTCACTGACTTCAGAGATGGATGAATGTTTCATTTTTGAGCATGCTACTTTATCTATTTACTTTTTTCTTATGTTCTTGGTTTTTATGATTTATTGATTTATTTTAAATATATTTATTTATTTATTGTTTAAAGTTTTTAGACATATTGGGTTTTCATATCATTTAATTACTCATGTTTCTTATGTTCTCATCCAGTTCCAACCTTTAACCTTCCACATAAATCCAAATAGCAAGAATAATAAAGTTATTGCAACAACAATGAGATGAGCAATCAATCTTGAAGCTGCAACTATCACCATTAATTCATGTCATCAGCTAGAAAAGCCATTGTCATTGTTGTTCAAGGTGAGTTTTTGGATTTCCAAAGAAACAAGCATGGGAAATCATGATGTTGAAGCCTTGAAGGGGAGTGAGTCTTCAAATCACACAAAAGATGCATGCCCACGAAGATTCAAAAGTCAACTAGATACATTACTTTATATTTTTCTTGTCTTCAATGTTGCTTGGCATTGCCTTGTGGAGATGACCATGCAGTCTTTCTCTTCACTAGTGATTATTCATGTTCTTTCCTTCTATCACCATGCATTTTCTTTCTCTATTGTACTTCAATTTGTTGCATATTTAGTGCTTCGTTTTGATTGATTTATTTTAGTTGATTGCAAGCAATATTGCATCACTATATCATTGTTTTGAGTTTATTTTATTATTTTCGTTTATGTTATTGACTTTATGAAAATTTCTTATTGCAGCTACATTGTTATATTTGATGCTTAGCATTTTGACTTGATATTATGCATTGCTAAAACTATGAATAAGCATGTTGAATTATGATGTGGGTCACAGTCATGGATTCCAAAAAGGAGAGCTAGGAAGCCACCAATGAGGTAATTTGTTTTAGTTATGGACACTTTACTAAAGGGTTACTTCAGAGGAGGTTTTTTATCATGGTGATTAATTGATGCGAGGTGAGGATTTAAAGAGATTGGCAATTAGGAGCAAAATATTTTGTAGTTAAGTTCTACAACATAGCATTCAAATCAAATGATGATTACTATATCAGAAAAAGGCTTGTCGGGCATAATTTATACTAGATAAACTTAAGGCATCGAGCTCGAAATAAGGTGATTAGGATGTGAAGGAACTCTACTTTTCACTAAATGTATGAGTTCAACATGCCTTGTATGACATGAGAATTTATATCAAAATATTATAAAGTAGGTTGCCTACAATCATTGAAGATGGGAACTATGGTGGTGAATGCGACAAAAGGTTGGTGAGGATTAATGCATTATGCTTGGAATGTGGTGAGCTCAACATCTGTTCATAGAGTCAATGAGCTTAGGGAATGCACATCAATTACTTTTAGTAAACCTATAATTTGTGAGATTGAGAAGCTTCCATACCGATAAGGAGCTTATATCTTGTTAGAAGATATAAGCAGCAAGAGGGTTGAGACATTAGGTTCTTAGGCCTACCTTTGGATGGAACTACTAGAGTAGTTAATGAATATGAGATATAATCGAAAACCTCATTTTTTTAATAAAGTTTTGGAGGGATTTTGACCAGGTTAACATTTAATTAGCCATTTTGAAACATTTCTTGAAGCTTACAAGGTAGTTGTGGGCTCCGAAAATTTGCCACCGATCTCTCAATTAAGAGAGTTTGATTTAATGTCGGTGAAATTTTCAGAAGACAGATGGAATAGTAGATAAGACACTACCCAAAGATTTCGCCCTCGTTTTGTGAGGACTTTAGATCCGGTTCCAGGTTTCCTATAGGTGCAAGCATCTATAGTTAATTATCCCTCTCAATAGTGAGAGAGCACTTTCAAAGGTTAGTCGTTAGATTGCTAAATACATAACATATAGTAGCAGCATGTGGAGTTTAAAATTTTGGGTTTAGAATTTATGAAATTTATCATTTTTTAAACTTAAAGCGGATGGTTGGGGGAACGATGACGTGCTCAATCTAGATCCCATGATTAGCCATCCCGCCGTTCCCTGCCTACTTAATAAAGGAGGTAATGAATCTAACCGACGAATGGTCTTTGCCGCCAGTCATGTGCGTCCAAGAAATCATTGTAGATCTGTGATGGTGTTTGTCTAAGGAGATATGTTTAAGTCTACCTTAGTTAATAGAGGGTTTTTTTATCCTATTAAGTATCTATAGCCAACTCAAAGAGAGTCATCGTGAGCATACTTGAGATATGATATAATTTGGTGACAACCACCCTATGACTCCTACCGAATCAGATTAGAACCCACTCGGTCACCGGGACACGAGTTACATCCTTTCTGACATGAGATTAATTGAGAGTGAATATATACAGTTGATTGACGCTTTTGTGAGTTAAAATTTTCTTAATTTGTCGACAAACAAGCCATGTTCTGAATTGAATTTTGCTTTAAGTCTTGATGATTTTTATTTAGTCATTTTGAGATTAATAATTCATCAGATTTTTCATTTGGATTGATATTTAACTTATATTGATTTGATTTGAAATAACAATCACGTTTTGATGAAAAATATCCTCTCCTGTTAAAATCTTCATTCAACACAGTCATCATCGAGGTGGTTTATTATTTATTTGTTTGATCCTCGAATTTCTATTAATTTAATAATAGATGATTGATCTATCATATACGATGTAATTTTCTCGATGTTTTATTAGGTTGAATATATTATAATAACATCATTAGATTTTTAGGTTTTGTTAACCCGATCCTGATCCTAAGATCCAACTAGAATCAACGGCCATTTAAGTTTAAAGATTCAAAGATAGTCGCTCATCCCGATTCCAATTCAAGTGATTACATAGGTTTTCAAAGAATTTATTATCTCTAAAGCACTTACATATAATTTGATACCAATGAATTGATATGAGTTTTGAAGTATTTGAATTCAATCATAAAATTTTTCTTATGATGTATTGCATATGAAATATAAATTCATTCGGATATTCATATTAATTTCGAGAATATCCAATTTGAGTTTAACAAACATCTCATGAAGTATATGAGGTTTATTTGGACCTTAAGCTGACGCCTTCTGTCTGTTAGTATAGATGATTTACAAATTCGGTGGCGATTGAAACTTTAGTTCATATTGTGATTTAAACAACACACCATTTCATCTACATTTATCTCTCAACTTTTCATATTTGAAATGTTCAATAGAAGTTATAAGAATTTCACCATGTCCTTGTCTAGGAAGCAAGTCATCAAGTCCTTTGGAGCTTGCAGATGCTCAGAAATGTATTGAGTTCAACAGAAGGCTGCCTCATTCGATATTATAATTTCAATATTCAATAAAGATCCTTGTTAATGTTATAGCTATTAAGCACTTTTTTTTGTCGACGAGTGAACTATCAATCATTATGTAGGTTCACTTTAAAGTTTGATTTGAACTCATGATTATTTCAATGTATGATATAACATAAGTCACATATTCATTCAAATCTATTCTTTGATCATTAGCTAACCTTTACATCTCATTATAGCTCATGGGCGAGTTATCAAATGATATTTTTACTTGTAAGTAAAAATCAATTTCATTACAAATGCTATTTGTGTTTGTTAATAAGTCATTCTCTAGCTCATGAGAGTGCTATTTTATTCCTTATAGCTCAGTTGCTATCTTGCTAATCTCTTGTCTCATATATTTATTTTAATCCACTATCATTCTCACTTAGCTCATTATTATATGATATTAATATTCATTGAGCTCATTTGAATTCAATCTTTGTGAATTTATTTTATTTTAGGACTTTATGTTTCATAATTAATTTAATATTCAATTAATTTTAAATTTAAGTCCAAAAAAAATTTCAAAATCCGGCCACATCCCCATATGCCGAGTCGCTGGCTCACCGCATACAAAGTGCTGATGAGTGGTATAAATCATGACATAAGTCTTCATTTTCCCTATCACGCTACAAACAACGATACTGTTACTGCAAAGAAATCATATAAATTTTTCCGGCGATCGCGTCTTCCAAAGTTTTCGCACGCTACAAAGAGCATGTTCCGCTTCGTCGCACCAAACACACTGCAATTGAGATTTTAGGAGCATTCAAGTTTGAAATTTGTATACCTTTTACTCTTATTAAGCTTAAGATTCAGCTCTCCATCTTTTTTTTTTGGACATTTCAATAAGACACATTCTTGATAGCAGGACATAAGCAAGATTCATTTTACTTAAACTACAGAAATGACAACTCTAAACCCTACTAAATGCACAACTTATTTTGGATTACCTTAGCTAGAGTTGTGAATGGGTAAGGTACAAAGGAGTTGAGAGTTGAAGCTATAGTTAGCTTCTAACTAGAGAGCAAGTGTTGCAAATAGTAAAGTCAGTGGCTAATAGAGAATGGATATATAGATACGAAAACATCAACCTTATATGCTTGCTACTCGTTATGAATTTTTTTTTCAGAATCTGATGGCTTCCAGAAACTTGATATCTTATCACGACGTCTAAGAATAAAGAGTGAAAAATTGGCAAATGATGCAAAAAAGAGCAGAATTCTTTGGATTTTTCTGTAAAAGATAGTTAGTTTCCGGTTAGATGGAGGATGACCTTTAGTTTCTATAGCACAAGAAAGGGGCGAATTTTATGTGAGACAAAGCCAAAATCTAAGTACGGTTAGGGAGGAGTCGAATGGAGCTACTATTGTCGATGAAGGTCTCTACGTCAGATGCCGATATGCGACGCAAACGAGAGAGGAAGGGGGGCTAATAGGGTTGGAAATAGGAAGAAAGGCAGAAATCTGAAGGGGAAGTCGCTACTCGGAGGTCGAAGGAAGTATGCTCTGTCGATGGGAATAAGAGGGAGACGAACGAAGAGAGGGAACTGAGAGAAATCGAGTGGCTTCTCACAGAGGGATTCAAATTCAACAAAGGTAATTTTCTCAAATCTAAAATCCACTTCTTAAGCTGATAGATGATCTTTAATGAATTAGAGTGGGTACTTTGAAGCGGGGCTTTGAATGTGCTTGAAGGTTTTCAAGGAAACCAACAGATTCTCCATTAGCTGCTAAGATTTTGTTCGGGCATTGGATTGGAGTTAAGAGAGAGCAGGAAGAGGGCAGCGGTCAGAACACTGAAGCCTAGTAGGCGCATGAACCTGAGAGAGGCTTTGTCGTTGGCGATCCGGATTGCCGAGCAGGAGAAAGGGACGGAGAGGGAAAGCTCTCGTTTGGACAGCAGGGAGAAAGAAAATAGGAGTTGCGAAAATGAGAATCCCCTTGTTTCGACGAGATGGCTTCGACTTTGATGGCCGACGGGTTAAGCAACTCATATGGGTGGGTATACGTGATAGCTCTCAATTGGCTGTCGTGGGCGGCTAATTATGGATGAGGGCGATTACAAGTTTCAAGGCATTGATTGAATGTAATTAAGAGATAATTAGGTAAATTCTATTACGAAATGTGTGTTAATTTCGACAAAATTTTAAGTATGACAACCCTAGTCAAATTGGATGTCTATTCTAGATAATTTTGACGTTCCGGATGTAACGACATAGTCCGTTTCATGATCGGAAGTCATTTGGTTCAAGTCGGCGTCGAATCAGATCAGTTTCAATTCAAAATTGCGCGTCGCCGTTTCCGACCACTCGACATTCACGTAGACTCGTCCGAATTGAGCGCGGACAGTCTCATTTCAAAGGTTTCAACATTTTGACTCTGACGACGTAATCAATTTCATGAAATCGTTCGGCCTCACCGACGCCGATATGCGTGTCGGCGTCGGTACCTTTAATCGGTCGGTCGAATTATGCAAGATCGTATTCTAGTCAATTTTGATATTACGAGCGATAAGTCGGATTAAATTCGATCGGAGGTCATTTGACTAATTTTGTCGTCGAGTGCATTTCGCTCCGTTCTTGGCGTTGAAGCTTCGTCAATTCACCTTTGACTTGACTTATGGCGCATGCATGGAGGTCAACAAATGCCCACAACAAATATGATTTGTGCATGGAGCAAGTCATGTTTGTTGAAAACTGGTTGACACTTTAGGCTGGCCATGGGTCTTGGATCACTTCAGCTTTCAACTTCCATGGGTTCACTGAAGAGTTTCTTTCACCATCTACTCTCTGCTTTGATGGGTTCGCTGAAAGTCTCTTTCTTTTATGTCTTCATAGATTTGGATTTCCTCCGACCCTAGCTTCATGCTTGACCGGGTTGGATGGAGGAATCAGTTTATTTGCTTTGAGATTTGAAATTTCTTCTATCCTAACTTTAAGCCTAACAGGCTTGATGAAGAATTGACCTGATTTGTTCATATTGACTTGTCGAGAACGTATGTATGCCTTGT
Source organism: Cymbidium sinense (assembly GCA_021442155.1). Lineage (NCBI taxonomy): Eukaryota > Viridiplantae > Streptophyta > Magnoliopsida > Asparagales > Orchidaceae > Cymbidium > Cymbidium sinense. Next base: position 200,740,748 of record CM038217.1, read on the forward strand.
CCCTTTCGCTTTGTGTGACTTCGTTGAAGGGTGCATATAGTTGACCCAGTCTTCATATTAGATCAATGTTGAGTTATCAATCTAGCAATGTGTGCTTTAACAGACTGAATAACCACAAAAATTTTTTAGTTCAGCCATTGCCTTTGTGGCTTCCTCGGTCCTGTGTTTTCTACTTTTGAGGACTTAATGAGAGAATTGTCTTTGATCTGTGCTTTGTGCTTGATCAGATCATTTGAAAAGAGATTGAAATATCATCTTGCAGGCAATACAGAGATTGATTTGAGGCAGCTCTGGGTTGAGAGTTGTTTCCTCAGATTATCTTTGTCCATCAATCTAGTGGGAAGATCTCTTGGATTCTGGTTGCTTGCAATCACTAAACTAGATCTGGTTTGAGATTGAACACCTATCATCATTGGACTGATGAGCAAAGGCTCTTTCACTGCGGCCTTTTTTTATAGCTTATTGAGTGAAGAGAGCGTCAGTGACTCGGCCATTTGTGAGTGCAGTTTTCTTTGAGATCGCAGTCTCCCATTTGTCATCCTCAACTGTCTTTTCTTTTGATTTATCTTTCTGCGGGGACACAGAAGAGGGCGTAATCACCCTAGTAATACTGTTGGATAGCGTGAATTCACCTCTCCTATTTTTTATTTCTAGCAAGTTCTTGAATACATAGCAATCTTCTATGGGGTGGCTAACTATCTGATGATATGGACAGTAATTTGGGTTGTCAGTTCGTCTTGACTCTTCAGGTCTTTTATATTATGGCAACTCCAATCCTGCCTTGAGTGCTTGTCGGAATAGTTTAGCTACGCTTTCTCTTTTGAAAGAGTATTCTTTATTTATTTTCTCCTTAAGAGATGGATGCATTCGATCATCATCTCCTAATGATTGTCTTGGGCGCTCACTACTACCCGGGAAAGTTCTGGGTTTGTCATTGCCTCCAAGAACTAAATTCGGTTGAGAATTGAAGGATTGTTTAATTTTCTCTTCAAAATAGATAGGTTGTTTCCCTTTTTTTATATTGTAAGTTACTCTCATTCCTCTATTTGAATCATATGAAGAAGTGCGAGATTCACTCCTTGATTCTGGGAATTTTTCTTTCTTTGTTTTGTCTGGATGACTTTCAAGCTTGGAAAGATTGCCTTTTCAAATTTATTTTCGATCCAGGTAGTTTTGGAAGGTGGTGATTGAAGCCATGCATAAGCGGTCATTTATCATCAATTTGCCCATTACGAATTGAATTGCATGTTCTTCTTTCTTTGTTGCTGACTTCATGCTCATGTTGTATGAGTTATGTATTTAGTCACTGACTCATCCTTCTTCCTTTTCTCTAAGGTGAGGTCAGCTATGGTAGTCTTTCTGACTACTCTAGCGAATCTTTTGATGAACATTGTCTCCAGCTCGGCGAATGCCTTAATTGAGTCATTTGTCAACTCTGCGTACCACTCGAAAGTAGTTGAAATTAAGCTGCTAACGAATTAGCGGAACAACAGTGCGTCATTACCCTCAGTATTACCACAAGTTACGTTGAAATTAAGCTGCTAATGAATTAGCGGAACAACAGTGCGTCATTACCCTCAGTATTATCACAAGTTACTTTGAATTGTGCTAAGTGCTGCTTAGGGTTACCGTTGTCATCAAATGAATGGAATTTCGGCACTGAGTAATCTTTAGAATACGACACCTGGTCATATTCTACGAATGAGTGAATGCTCAATTTCTCCACTGCTCGCGGTATGGCGACTTTGATTTTTTCACTTACGATGGTTTCGAGCTATATAGCTGTCACTGGCTCAGATGTGCTCAATATTTGCTGGAGAATGAGTGGAGCAGTCAATTGATTGACTTTGTTTCTACTATTATGAGCACTTTGTCCTCCGGAAGTTTGTGGGGCTTGCTCAACTAGTGGATTGATGGGTGCAGTGTTAGTTGTTTGATGATTGACAAGAAGAATTAGTGTCGGCACTGCGGCAGCGTTCCCCTATATCATTTGCATCATGAGATTTATCTGCGTCATTATCTAATTCATCTTCGAATTCAGTTAAGAGATCTCTTTATCTTTAGCCTTCATTTGCCGCAGGATTTGCCTCTGCACCTGAGTAAGTGTAGCAGTGTTGGCGAATAGCGTGTTATCTTCTTCTTCTGGTTCCTCTTCTTGCTCATCACTTGAGGAGAAACTAAAAGGTTCTGCTTCCGTTTGACTTAGTGCTGGTTCTTCGATGTGGATAGAAGGTGCGGCTCCATGATGCCTGGATCGGTACTGTCATACACCGGATGGTTCTCTGATGTATTGTATCATATACACCACATCTACTCTCATGATATCTTCTTCATCTTCCTCTTCTCCATCTTGTAGCCTTATCTCTGATCAACGTCTCCATCTGATTTCAGGCTCAGAGTGTGGCACGAACGTCTCCTCAATCGGAGGGCTACGATCAAAATCAAGAGAAGACCGTTTAGGTTGGTGATGAGATTCCTTGGAGGATTCTCCAGGGTGTTGACTACCATGAGTCTCATTAACTATAATTGTTGCGTCTTGAATTTTATTCCTAGATGAGATCTTCGTAGCCCAAAATTATCCAACACACACGGGGATATGAACAGGGTTATCGTGGAAAACCCCGTTAAGGGAAAAAACCACGGGCCTTGCGTCAGAACTTTATGTGTTGATACAGTCGCTTCGTTAGTTGAAGAAGGTGTTCTGAGGTAAACAATATTAAGTGTAGAAAAATATCTGGTCAACTCAACCCAAGGAGAAGTTTCCCAAAAAGCGGATCTTCCGGGAGCCACCTCTTGATCTTCGGGAGAAAGGCGGGTCTTTTAGTCCTCCGGAGCGATCTCTAGGCGAGCTCGATCTTGAACTTCTTGGTGGTGCAGGTAGTCTTGATCTCGTCGGCGTCGAGTCTGGTGGTTCTCGAGTTCTTCTCTGGTCTTCCAGGTGAGAATGAAGCTGTTATAGATTTTGGGAGTGGCAGCCTTGTAAATGGAAAACTCCAACCTCCCATCTGACGTGCGATCCCGATCGACGGTGTATTTTGATGATCCGGGTGCCTTAATGATCGAATTGGGTGATCTTGGATTCGTTGGATTCGTCTTGTGGCCGCCGATCGGCTATAAATATGTCGTTTGGTGACCATTTGGCGGATCGTGATCCATTTTCATGCTCGATAAACGTCGAGTCGATTGTTGGATCTATGCTGATGTTCTTATGTTTATCCGGCTCATTTATTTGTAACTTGCTAAAATCGGTGATTAGATCGGCATTTCGAAAATCTTGAGATTTCTTGATCGATTAATTTTAGGGGCGTATCAATAATATTCTTTTTAGGAACCCATTCTTGTTGGGTTCTATCATTAGCAGATCTCCAGATATGCAAATTGCATATCACGCCTTTTTACCTTTTTGTGACAGCTTTTTCTTGAGGCTTTGGCCTTCATACTTGTTTTCCCTTCTGTCGAGACATTTCGGCAGCGAATTCCCGAACACGTGGTTCAGGTGTCATGCCCCGATGTTCACCGCTCAGGGCTTGTTTGTAACGCTCTTGAGTTCTTACTATCTTTGATGGTAGCTTTTGCAGTGGAGTATTGTTGGTTTCTCTAATAATTGGCCTTTGATATCTCTTTTTCATAAGTTCTTGTTCTTTTATAACTTTCAGCATCTTGTGCACTCTAGAGGATAGTCTTAGGATGCCTCTTTTGTGGGGTTGGAGCTTGGTACCGTTGCTCCCATAATGATTGCTTAATATCATCAGTAGAGCTTTTTATTTTCACCCACTTGAGATTTTCAAATTTGTTATGAGTGAACACTACAGTTTCCTGGTAGTTGACAAAATGGCTGGTGAGATGGGCTCCTCATTTCTTCTCCTCGCTTTTAATTTTTCCTCCATATGAGGAAGCTTCAGCGTCATGTTGGTCTTGTGCAAAGGGCAACGTCGGCAAGGAAGTAGCGTTTGGATGCATTACTGAAATTGTTTGCCCAGATATCATTCTCTTCATGGTTGGAGCTTCAGTGTGTCCTAACCTTTCTAATACAGAGGCTTTCTTTCGAGGGACCTCAACAGCAGTAGCGACAGGAGTTTTAGTGGATTTGGCCTGTTGCACGGGCGGATATGCAAGTTGTACATGATTGTCTGCGTGTCTAGCGAGTTTGAACGGCGTCGGAAAATCTATGCTATCAAATTATGTTCTGATCCTGTTGATGGCAATTAGTCGGGGATGTTGGCTCATTGGCCCGCGCATAGAATGGTGTGTTTTGAAGATCCATCTGCGAAATGAAAGATGAAGATTAGTAATCAATAATTGATATATCATCCCACACTTTCATGATGCAGAGATATAACAGAACAAACATGATAAAATATGAAAACAAGTTATGAATAAAAAAGATCTTTAAAACTTCAAAATGATGTTCATTATAAAAATAATTTTGAGTTTCAGTCAATTTAACTTTATAAATAACTTTAAGTTTTTATTTTACTATACTCTGTTGCTATCATAACTTTAATTCGTCTAGTCAAAGATGGAAAGAAACCGCTCCAACTAGTCACCTAAATCGTGCTCAAAATTCACCCGATCTCAATTAAGAGAGTTTGATTTAATGTTGGTGAAATTTTCAAAGACAGATGGAATAGTAGATAAGACACTTAGATTTCACCCTCGTTTTGAGAACTTTAGATCTGGTTTTGAGTTTCCTATGGCAGCACTTATAGTTAATTACCACTCCCGGTGAGAAACTTTGATTAAAATTTAGTCTTTAGATTGTTAAATGCATTACATATAGTAGCAGCATGTGGAGTTTAAAATTTTTGGTTTAGAATTTATTAAATTTATCATTTTTTAAACTTAAAGTGGATGGTTAGGGGAACGATGACGCGCTCGATCTAGATCACATGGTTTATCATCCGCATCTGTGGTCGATATCTTAATCGGAGAGGATGTCGACCTGCGACATAAGGATCCTGTCGGCCATCGTGGGTTTGCGTCAGAAATCCTTATAGCTGGGGTGATATTGTCAAAGAGAAAGCTTAAGTCAGTTAACAGAGGGCTTTTTTGTCAAATATATCCATGGTTCACAACTCAAAAGCGAGGCTATTGCGGCATACTGATTGTGATATAGTGAGTCATTTGGCGACAATCGTCGGACTACGGTCATAATTGCATCGTGTGGAACGCCATTGGTCAAAGCGTAGTCGAGAATCGGTCACGTCCTTCCTGCCATGAGATTAATTGAGAGTAAATATAGTTATGTACTTGATTTGACATTAGCTCGTTTGTGAGTTAAATTTTTTTTAATTTGTCACCTCCGACAAATAGTTGTGGAAAGTGGATTAATTGAGTTTTATTTTAAGTCTTGATGATTTTCATTTAGTCATTTTGAGACTAATAATTCATCAAATTTCTCATTTGGATTGATATTTAACTTATATTGATTTGATTTGAAATAACAATCACGTTTTGATGAAAATATTCACTCCGGTTGAAATCTTCATTCAACACAACCATCATCGGAGTGGTTTATTATTTCGCTGTTTCAGATCTTGTCGACTCTATTAATTTAATAATAGATGATTAGATCTATTGTCTCTCAGATGTTTTATTAGGTTGGATATATTATAATAACATCATTAGATTTTTAGGTTTTGTTAACCCGACCCGATCCTAAGACTTATCCGGAAATCAACCCGCGCAGTATCCTCAGACACTAAGTTTAAACATTCAGCATAGTGTCGGGGCTCATGCGGTATTCCAATTCAAGTGCTTACATAGGTTTTCAAAGAATTTATTATCAGTAAAGCACTTACATATACTTTGATACCGATGAATTGATATGAGTTTTGAAGTATTTGAATTCAATCATAAGTTTTTTCTTATGATGCATTGCATATGAGATATAAATTCATTTAGATATTCATATGAATTTCAAGGATATCCAATTTGAGTTTAACAAACATCTCATGAAGTATATGAGGTGTATTTGGAACTTAAGCTGATACCTTCTGTCTGTTAGTATAGATGAGTTATAAATTCGGTGGCGATTAAAACTTTAGTTCATATTGTGATTTAAACAGCACACCATTTCATCTACATTTAGCTCTCAACTTTCCATATTTGAAATGTTCAATAGAAGTTATAAGAATTTCACCATGTCTTTCTCTAGTAAGCAAGTCATCAAGTCCCTTGTGAGTCTTGCAGAAGCTCAGAAATGTATCGAGTTCAACAGAAGGCTAGCTTCATTCGATATTATAATTTCAATATTCAATAACGAGCCTTGTTAATGTTATAGCTATTAAGCAATTATTTCTGCTGACGAGTGAACTATCAATCATTATGTAGGTTCACTTTAAAGTTTGATTTGAACTCATGATTATTTCAATGTATGATATAACATAAGCTACATGTTCATTCAGATCTATTCTTTGATTATCAGCTAACCTTTACATCTCATTATAGCTCATGGGCGAATTATCAAATGATATTTTTAATTGCAAGTAAAAATCAATTTCATTATAAATGCTATTTGTGTTTGTTAATAAGTCATTCTCTAGCTCATGAGAGAGCTATTTTATTCCTTTCTTTCTATCTTGCTAATCTAATCTCACATATTTATTTTCATCCACAATCATTCTCACTTAGCTCATTATTATATGATATTAATATTCATTGAGCTCATTTGAATTCAATCTTTGTGAATTTATTTTATTTTAGGACTTTATGTTTCATAATTAATTTAATATCTAATTAATTTTAAATTTAAGTCCCAAAAATTTGACAAAATTTCAACAGCCTCTCGGTATCATCCCCACATAGGGGGCTGCTTTAGGAGCCTGGACCCGCTCACTGCGCTACAAAGAGTGCTTATGAGTGGTATAAACCACGGCCTAAGTTTTCATTTTTCCTACCACGCTACAAACAGCGTGCATAGGTTACCTGTATAAAAGAAATCATGTAAATTTTTCCATCACGTCGCGAGTGTCTCTTACGAGTTTTTCCCATCGTGCTACAAGGCAAAAATCTGAAGTGGAAGCTGCTGCTCGGTTGAGGCTAGAGGGAAGTATGCTCGACTGTGTCGAGCTGGAATAAGAGGGAGCCGAACAAACGAAGAGAGGGAACTAAGAGAAATCGAGTGGCTTCTCTGGCTAGAGGGATTTAGCTTGCAGCAGTGTACTTTTTCTCAAATCTGAAAACCACTTCTTAAGCTGATAGATGATCTTTAATGAATTAGAGTGGGTGCTTTGAAGCGGGGCTCTGAATGTGCGGGAAGGTTTTCAAGGAAACCAACAGATTCTCCAGCAGCTGCTAGGATTTTGTCCGGGCATTGGATTGGAGTTAAGAGAGAGAGCGGGAAGAGAGCAGCAGGCTGTGACGACTTACTCGAGTCGGTAGGACAGACAAACTATGAGAGAGGCTTGTTGTCGTGCGGTCTAGATTGTCGAGCAAAAGAAAGGGACGGAGAGGGGAAGCTCTCGTTCAGACAACAGGGAGAAAGAAAATAGGAGTTGAGAAAATGATTAGCCCTTCGTTTCAGCAGGATGGCTTCGGCTTTGATGGCCGACGGGTTAAGCAACTCATATGGGTGGGTATACATGGCGACCAATTTCATCGTGGGCGGCTAATTATGGATGAGGGCGGCTACAAGTTTCAAGACATTGACTGGATGTAATTAAGGGATAATTAGGTAAATTCTACCTCGAAATATGCATTAATTTCGACGAAATTTTAAGTATGACAACCCTAGTCAAATTGGATGTTTATTCAAGGTAATTTTGACGTTCCGGATGCAACGGCACAGTCCGTTTTATGATCGGAGGTTTGGTTCAAGTCGACACCAAATCAGATCAATTTTAGTTCAAAATTGTGTGTCGCCGCTTCCGACCGCTCGACATTCGTGCAGACTCGTCCGAATTGAGCACAGATAGTCTCATTTCAAAGGTTTCAACATTTTGACGTTGATGTCGCAATCAATTTCATGAACGGAGATCATTTTGCATTATCGCAACCTTATCGATATCGTATCGGTAGCATCGGCGGCCTCCTTCTTGATCGATTTAGAGTTATGCAAGATGCATATTCTGATCAATTCCGACGTTCTGAATGCGATGGCGGAGTCCGTTCATCGATTGGAAGTCATTTCGACTGATTTTTGGCGTCGTCAAGTGTATTTCAGCTCCGATTTGCGCGCTGAAGCTCGTCGAGTTCACCTTGTGAGCTCAACTTTACTTATGGTGCATGCATGGAGGTCAACAGTAGTAAAGTCTAAAGGGTTGTGAGTTGACACTAGGAACTCCAGTTTCAGTCATTAATGTAGATTTGTCAAGTTGGAGCTTGATCGTTTGAGTTGACACTAGAACTTGGTGTTCAGTTATAGGTTGATGATAGGTTTATGAATGGAATTTATCAAGGAGCAAGACAAAGCAACGTATTCTACTCCACTCAGCGGTGAACTAAGGGGATTTCAAAGAAATTTTGAAGTCATTGACAGGTCTTTAAGTAGTCAGTGTGAATTTTGACATGTGTGCTGCAATCTTTAGGATTTTGTTGTGGTGAGCTTGAAGGGTCCAATGAAGGTGTTTTATTGCATTGAGCTCTAGATTATTAACAAGCTTGTAAATTACCATAGGTTTAGCTCAATGAAATGCTTGTAGATCATCAAGGATCTTGACATTGGCATTAGTATTGACTCCACTGACATGACTGGTGTGGTTTTTGAGGAAAAGCTTGCCAGACAATTAGGTAGCTTAGGAGACTGGTCAATTATCGTTTTTATCTCTGTTTCTTGCTTTCATGCTTGCTTCAATAGTGACATCTTTCAGTTTCCAACAACTTCATGCATCCCCAGGTTTTAATCTGCACTATTAAGCCTCTTGAGGTTGGCGGCGAGAATCTTTCTGTGTAACCGTTGAGTTAACTTGGCTAAGACTAGCCTTTTGTCCGGAGCTCAAAAGATCATCAATTGATTAGAACAATCTGGCGATAACTACGTGTCTTGTAAATTACAGGAGCTTGGAGGGGACTAAGGTCTGTCCAGCCCGCTTGCATTCGATTGCATCAGTTTTTGACTAGATTATGTAGATCTATAGGAAATTTTGAGGAAACCTCACAGTTAGCCTCAGATTTGATTCATTTGAAGAACTTAAACGTGTGAAGCTCCTTCACCCCTATTTAGACTTTTTGAAAGATGAAAAATTTTTAAGTTTAGTGTAATGAGATGTGGTGATTTGTTTGCACCGTCTCTACATTTTTGCTATCGTCTAATGAGCTTCTACTGTTGATAATGACTGATATGAATTTATTTCTTATTATATATATATATTGGCTGCTTGAGCTCACCAGATTTTTAATTTGATTATTTGTCTTTCTTAATTTTTATGCTTAAGGATGCTGAACCATTTACCACCACAGTTCTTGGAAAAGAACTGCCCGATGAAGAAATGTCTGCTGCTGCTGCTGTGCTGGATGCTAGGTCTGGATTAACTGAAGCTGTTTCGCCTTCCTCATTAAATGAAGAAAGAGCTCTTGTAATGTATAGACCTTCAGATGCTCACTTGGCCTCTTCTTTTAAAATTAACCCAAAACTGATCACTAGCCTCAAGCGTAAGTACACATCCTAAATCCATTACATTGTTGTATTTCATTTTACATGTTTCTTTGGTTTAATCATTACTCTACCCATCTTCATGCTAATGTACTATATCCTGGCCTCCTCCTCATTCCCTAATATCTTGTAACATTTATTGAGATTATTACCCTTCATTCTGCAATAAGAAAAAGATTTAAGCTTTCTTTTTCTTCTGTTCTTTGAATTTCCTTCTTATTATCAATTCATCAACAGTAATGCTAATGCTAATACATGCATCTTTCTCGCTTTATTTAAAAGAAAATTTCTCTCTCTAAACTTATAAGTTTGAGGAAAAAAAGGTCTTGTTGTGCAGTTTGATTTTAATTTATGGTCTATAATCAACATTTTTGTCTTTCTCATCCTTGACAAACTGCTATATTTTTTTCTTATAAAAAGAATCCATTGAATGATCATCTTCTTCCTCTATTTTTTACAATGATCATAACTCGGTATGGTAATGATGTTCTTCATTTACCGAACCAATATTACTCACTTGATATCATTTAAGTTTTTGGTTCGATTAACTTAGGATGGAGAAATCTAACAAATTTTCATCATCATCTGAACAGATTATACATTCTGGCCGAGAAACCCTAACATGCTAGTTGAAGAACGTGTGGAAGAAGCACAATCACCTGCTAACAAATGCTTAGCTGTGGTTCCTTGGGTTCCATCTCATGCCGCTGTGACTCGACAAGTAATGGAAGCCTTGGCTTCTGGAAATGAGCTGATTGAAGAGCCAATGGAAGCTGAAGGAGCAGCTCATGCGTTCATGGAAATTGAAGAGGAGAATGGAGAATCTGATAATACTGCCGTTGGAGCTCAAGACAATCAGCCATGGCAGCAGCATTGCATGACTCCACAGCTCCTGCAGAGCAACTCTACTATAATGTGGTCATAAAATGGATTTTTTTTTTTTTTTTTTTTTTTTTGAAAGGTTGCTCCTGAACAGATATTTCACCCAGTAAACCTTCTTTAATTTAAGGGAGGGAAGTAATATTTTGAGCTATTTTGAAAGGTTTGATTGATTTAAGATAATGGGTTTTTATGTCTGGCTTTTGTTGTATATATATGCATTGAAGCAGGTGTAGGGTTAGTTATGCTTTGTATAAGTTGAGAACAATTTCTTGTTGAATCTTTATGGGAAATGTCTATATTTTATCGGCCGGTGGACTAAATAATTAATCTGATATGATAATTTGACATAAATTTGATCTGAAATGATCCGATTAATTTTTGAGATAAGTTTAGGGTTTTAAATTTTGACTTGGTTAATTTTTTATTTAATAGTTTTAATTCTTGAGATAAATGAGATAAAAATTTTATGTTGTTTAACGCAGTTTTATGATGCAAATTAACTTGCGAGTGTACATTTACTGTCCTCATAATTCCCAAAGCTGTAATAAAACTAAAAGTTTAGATGCATGGGACTCAGAATTTGTTTAATTTTTTAGTGGGTATTTTTATTTTTATTTTATTTATATTTTGATTTGAAATGATATATATTTGATAGTAATAGTTATATTTAAAAATATTTAAAATATTCAAAATAGTATTTATTTTTTAGAAAAAAAAAGGTTGTAGCCATACTAAACAAATATATATTTAAAATTAATATAAAAATATTTAAAACAATTAAGAAATGACCAACAACTACTATGTATTTAATTCAAAGTTATTTTACATTATTCATGCTTTGAAAAAAAAAAATAAATACAATTATGTTCTCTTACAATTTTAGCCATCCAATGATGCTTCTAATTTGATTATAAATTAATTTTAAATTTTTTTAAAATCCAATACACCACTAATTTTAATGATATAAAATTATAAATGATAATAAATATTTTTTTATTTTTTATTTAAATGATAATTCTTCACGTAAGTGAAGGAAATTCTTCACACTAAAAAATTTTCATACTACAAAAGGTTATTGGCCCATGAATTTCCTTCCCAACAAAACTATAAAGCTAAGGCCCATGACTAAACAACTTCTTCTTGAAGAATTTCTTCAAATAACTGGCTCGACCTAACTCGCACGTGTGCAAGAATTTTTTTTTTTTTTTTGAAATTTTAATCAGAACTTGATAGCTTATTTAATTAAAATCATGTGTGGCTAATAGTTTTTTTATTCTCTATCTCTTCATAAGAAAATTATATTTAATATGTTAGATGGATGATTGAGTAATTATTAAAATATTGAAATTATAATCATAAATAATATTAATATTACAAGTGAAAATCAAATTAATAGGCAAATGATTATGTTTTTTCCTAAGGTCAAATACTCTATCTCAAATATATTATATTTTTTCATATACTATATTTTTTATGATAGATATATTTTATAAAGTTTTTAAAATAATTTTTATATTTAAAATTATATACTTTTAATACAAACTATAATTTTTTAAAATTATATTTTTATTATATTTTATACTAATTTCCATAAACTTATATAATAATTTTTTTGATATATTTAATACACTTATCTAAATTTATAATACATAATAATTATAACTAAATGAGCTTTATATCAACCTTTAAAATTATAATTAGTAGTGATATTACTTATGTATTTCTATTAGTTTTTATTATATATTTATCATATATTTAAATTATTATATCATTTAATTAGATATATATTTAATTATTTTAATATTTATTATGTCATTCAGTTCAACTCCGGTCTAACCATTGAACCTTGAACCTCTCAGTATTCCGGTTCTATGTCCGGTCCGATTTTCACAGTCTTGGTTAAAATAAAAATTTTGTTTAAAAATAGATAATTTGACTTGTCTTCATATATATATATATATATATATATATATATATTGCAATTGTGATAATATTTTTTAATAAAATTGAGTCTTTTATTGATGAAATATCATTGCTTTTATATAGATGTGGTTAGGATCTCTTAAGCACTCTAAAGTAGATTCATTGAGCCATTTTTATTTGTCTTTTAGTTCAATATTTCATTTAAATTGAATTTGTTGCCAAATTAGAAATTTTCAAAGCATTATGGGTATTACTGTCTGTAAACTCTCTGAGATCTGAAAAGTTGATTGCAATCTTCTCAAATCTATAATCTTTCCATAAGATCATTATTATGTTCAATAAACTGGTGATTTAGATACAAATCCTTTCAACTTTAGAAGATTAATGCTGTCTTATTCAGATAATATGCTGTCTTCAAGATCTTAGAAGTTATTCTGCTGATAAGTGTCATCCTGCAAAAGGCTTCAACACCACAATAATGCAGCTTGCAAGCCAGCTAAATCCAACCCTAAAATCTTAATGAGTGGAATAGTTGTCATACTACACCCCAAAGGATGATGATGATGATGATGATGATGATGATGAATCTCTCTTTGTGTCAATTCTCAACTATAAGGCATAGACATGATATTTTATGCTCCCCTCTCTTAGTTATGTCTTTTCAGATATATATTTGGTTCCAATCCAATCTTCTTCCTCCTTTCTTCTCTTCGATTGGAAAGGATAAAGCTCTCTCACGCAATATAAATATATGCTGCATGGATTTTATTCACCACAAGCATTTTGCTTTAACGTTAATGGTGTCAAATCCTGCTATATATTCAACACAACCTTTTCTTACCCTTTTGTCCCACATAATGAGAACATAATGAAATGACTGCAATATGAGAGCGGCGTATAGTCTCTTTGGCTTTCTCCTCAGGTTTATATACTCGACTGTAAGAACAGTTCTTGGTCAAAAAAATATCGACGACGAACTTTTAAATATCAGCTGGAAGTGCTAAGAAGAAAAAAACTTTAGTTGAATCGGAGCCAAACTGAATATTGCAACAACTGATAAATGTTCAGCTGCTTAAAAATCAGCTGAATATGCTGTAAAAAATGGGGAATTTTTTAAAAATAAGTATCATTAGAATAGTAATTAGTTAATTAAGTATGGTCAAAATAAAATTTAAGAATAGGTATAATCGCGATTAATTTGGCGACTTTGCAACGCGTCGAGTCTGACGTGGCGAGGTATCTTATGTTGAAATGAGTCAAACCTTCGCTACTACTAATTTAAATAATTAATTATTCTTCCGTTAAAATGGGATAATTTCAATTGGAAGATTGTTAGATTGAAGATTTAAAAGTCATATTCAACCACCATTTAAATTTAAATTATTTTTTGAAAAAAAATTTCAATTTCAATAAGATAAATATGTTATAAAAAATGATGGGAGATTATTTTAGATTATTATGATATGTTTTTTTAATGTTAGCATTAGAAAACATGATTAAAAACAATAAAGAATATTTAATTTAAATAAATAAAAGTAACCTTTTAAGTACTTTTGATAATCTATCTTAGTTCAAACTTTATAGAGGGGGGCCTTCCTCCAAAGTCTGCATGATTACAAATTAGATGCTTTTAAAAGGTGCTTTAATTTTACTTTGGTTAAAGATTAGGGTGTCTTGAGATCTTAAACTGATTAGGTCGTCAAATTAGGCCACTTATTTGGTTCATAATTACTTAGGGTTCATAACTGAGCTTATATGGGATAGAAAACCAAGCTATAGAGCCAGTCCATGTGATGTGGGGTCAAGTAAAACTGGACCAAATTAAGCCATGGGTTCAACCTTGAAAGAGATTGGGTTTCTAGCTATTTTCAGTGCTGTTTGGAGGTCAGCATCTTGTGAGCTGGATATTAGGCATTAGATTTTGCTTTAGATCTCAGAATTCAATGCCTTTGGCCCTCTTTTATGTGGATGCAGGATAAGGGTTCCTAATTCCAATCATTTGAGAGAGAAGAGAAAAGAAGAGAAGAGAAGAGAGAGAGAGAGAGAGAGAGAGAGAGAGAGAGAGAGAGAGAGCCTTTATTTTGGTACATTTTTGAAAAATCATCAAATATCAAATGATAGGAGATGTTTGCTTCAATAGTATGATTGTAATAAAAACTCGTACAGTTGCTGTCCAGATTTTGATGAGCCTCCAATTATTAGCCAAGTAGTCATTCATATTAGGTAGGGACTAGTAACTATCATTGATATAAGAAGCCATTTGTGCTTATTTATTTATTTGGGTCATTGTGGAGTGCTAAATCATAAATTTATTGCAAGTAAGATTTAATTCTAGAATCTTAACAATAGTTTTTTTAAAACTATTTATCAACTTAATAAGCTGTTTTCCCCAATTTATTCTTTTTTTTTTAATTTAGAGAACTCCTTAAATGTGAGAGAAAAAAAATTAAAATACCAAATTTATCCACCCAACACCCCACCCATCTTGTTGGTGAGGATGTCGTTGTGACTAATCCCAGTGCTACGCGTCACATTCATCACTCACCGCGCGTATCCCGTGAGCGCCTCCGCCTGGAGAGAATCGACGTCCGGGGTTTCATCAAGCCGCCCACCAACCGAGCTAAGAGACGCTTGGTTGATGTCTTGTACTTATATATTCCATAGTTTTCTTTCAAGGACAAGGACAATCATGAAGACCACTTTGTTGTAATAAGAAAATCTCTTCATATTTTCACTAAGATTTGACAAGTACAAAGAGTGGAAGAGAAAGAGTACAACTCTATTTTCCAAAAACAAAAAAGTGTAAGTCTTACTCTTTACAATGAGATGAACAACAATAAAAGTCCTAACTCTAAAGTATAAAATTGATTTTTTTTATAAATAAACAATCAATTATTGACCTAATAAAACAACATTGTCAAAGAAAAGCCACATTACATTGTGGTGCATCAAAATAAAGTTTTCAATAGAATTTTTCATTTAAAAAAAAATATTTGGTTTATGGCTCAATTCCTCTAAGAAAAATTATAATATTGTTAATGAATTAATTCGGTAGACAAGCTGGTGACTGAGCATGGTTATAACTAGTCTATGATCTTTGAATTTACTAATCAAAAAAAGTTTGAGCACTTTTATAAATACTCGATAATAAATGAATAAGCTTAAATGATTGGATATTTAATTCATTTATAATCATCAATAATATCAGCTGTAAGTTATAAATAAACTCGTTTATAAGTTTGAATAAAGTTTGACTATTTTCTTCTATATTAGATTATTTTTTGTTCATATATGCAAATTACTTGTTTATGCTAGTTAATTTACTATTGCATTTAATTAAAGACTATATAGTTAACTAATAAGTTGTTCAATAATATTGTTCATTAACAGGCTTGATAAAGCTTATTTAGCTAGATGATGATTCAGGTTTAAACTAATCTCAAATAGACATAAACTTAAATGATCGAGCTTGAATACTGTCATAAATGCACAAATTGAGCTCGAATTTAAACATAATTTTGGCAAATGAGTTGAAGTTCGATCAAGCGTTTACTCACCTCAATTTAGTTGTAATTCTTTTAACATTTGATCATAAAGGTGCATTTCTTATGTATTTACATATCTAACAACTAAAATTTGATATTTATAAATATAATACTTTTTCTATATATGAGAGAGAGAGAGAGAGAGAGAGAGAGAGAGAGAGAGAGAGAGAGAGAGAGAGAATCTTATATGAGTAGGCCATATGAGAGGTTAGAAGCATTATAACTAAATTGAACAAAATTACATCAATCTCAAATTGGTGAGAGATAGAAATATCTTAGCTTGAAATGAGTTGATAAAGAACAAACTAAGTATTGTATATAAATTGAATGATAATAAGGCATCTAAATTGGGGGCCCTATAGGCTTCCATAAGGAGACATTAGAAGGACCACTACTACTCTAAACTCCACCATAATTTCAAACAACAAAAGAGTGTATATTTCTTTGTTGCAAGCAACCCCAAAGATATAAAGGTTTCTCATAAGGAAACAACCAAACAAACCAATTGTTTCTTTATAGGAAGCTTGAAGCATATGAGGCTACTCTTAACACATTAAGAGTTTGAAAAGAATTGACACTTTAATCATGCTTTTGATTTTTGCCTTTGATTATTACCTTTGAAGTGTTGTTTTTTTTTTTTTTGAATTTATAATTTCAATGGTCTCAATATTTAATTATAGCCATAGATATAATTATGAAATTTTTTTAAATATTAGAAAATTTATATTTAAAATATATTTTGATGGTTTGACTACTTCAATAATTATTCAAAAAGATGGCAATTTATCTCATCAACATTGCTTCAAAGAGAATCAACTATTTATATGGTTTTATTTAATTTATATTATTTTAGTAGGTTTTATGTGGTTGTATAGACTTTAATTTGTCCCACTTGAATGCCTTGAAACATTATATATGTAGAACATTCTCATTAATATATATAGTACTCTCTCTCTCTCTCTCTCTCTCTCTCTCTCTCTATATATATATATATATATATATATAGAGAGAGAGAGAGAGAGAGAGAGAGAGAGAGAGAGATTGAAACCTCTATGGTAAAGGTGCTGTGAAAGTCATGAAGCTTGTAAAATGTTCCTCACCAGTTGGGTGCATGTCACATGGTAGGGTCATACAGCTAATTTGATTAGATGTGTGCCACAAAATTACTCAAAATGGATTATAATTTTGTAGCCTCAATATTGCAATTTATGTGCTCATAAAAAAATCTCTTTTAAAAATCATGATATAAATGCTTGCAACTTGCAAGTATAGTAATTAAACATCATAATCATATATTTTTCTATTATCTATGGGAAAAATATATATTTTTTAAATTTTTTTGGAGATATCCAACCTAATTTTTATTTATTTTATTTATTTATTTATTATTATTTTTTTTTTTATAAATAGAAGCGTTTATCCACAGCCCTTAGCTCAGTTGGCATGGGCGATCGCGGCTAGGAAATCTCCAGCCGCATTCGATTCCTCATCAGAGCAGGGTGTTCCTGCGGGAAAAGAAGTGGGTGTCCGTAACGTATGGGTAAGTTGCCGCTAAGTCTCTGGAGATTATTCATACTGAAAGTAACACGTCATAAAATAAATAAAAACCCGGGTGGACACCCGTTGTCAAAAAATAAATATACATAAGCGTTTCCAAAGCTTTATTTTGTTTTGGAACTTGGTTAAAGTGCACATGAATCTGAAACTTACATTAAAGTATGAGTAATGAACGATATACTCTATTATATATATATATATATATATATATATATATGATATTTAAAATAAATTAAAATTAAAAAAATAAAAAAAAAGATGCGGTCAATGGAGTCAACAGAGAAGAGACCAATACTCATGTGGTTGCCTGCCCCAAGTCCATGAGATATGGCCATATGTCCTCCAAAACATAGGCAAGTTGAGAGATGATGTCCACCCTTTAAGCTTATGGTGGGCTCCACTCACCCCACCATCACCACCCAACCAATCATTTTCAAAAGGGTCCTTTCCATTGGAACAAAATTATTCCTAAAACAATTTTTTTTATATATATATTTTTCAAATTTTAACATATAAATTTAATGCAAATAAAATTAAATCTTAAATCTTAGCAACAATTTTTGAAAATTTTTAAATATTTTTACTTTTAAATTTTTTTATAAAATGTCTCTAATGAGTGAGTTATCACTATTATATTTAGGGTTTAGAATAATATGATATTACAAATGAAATTTGAGTCTATATAATGAGTGAAATTTTTTATTATTAATTAAATTACATAGGCAAGTTGATAATTAAGTTTTGGTAAACATTTTTATTATTAATTAAATTAAAATCTAATTAATCTATAAAATTAGCCATAAAGCATTTTATAATTTGTAATTAATAGAGGTAAATTTACATTTTTATATTTTTTTAAAAAAATAATGTTCTCTAATTTGAAAAATAAAGATGGTTAGTATTTTTGATTTTCTCAAAACATTTATATAAATGACAAAAAAAATTATGCGGAATGAACAACATCTAAGATTGAATAAGGGTTTATGTCTTTTCATTAAAAAGGAAGAAGGAAGGGTTGAGTCTCTAAATTAATTTACATCTTAACATATATGGTACAAATTTGTTTTTTTACTTAGCTTTTATTAATGCATGTTTACATCAATTTCTAGAAATTATATGTTAACTTTGTGATTATTATAATTCATATTCTTAAGCTATTAGATAGAGTAAATTTATTTTATTATGCTCAACTTGTTATTGATCTTACTTGAAACATTAATATTTGCAATCACAATTATTTATTTTTCAAATATAATATGGAACTTTGGTGCTTAGTGTAAAAATTGTTTTAACTATTATTATTTAGTTATCAATTCATATTGAGATTAATAATTATAAACTAAGACATTTACTTAATCATTTATTTACACTATAGAATACCTTTATGTAGTGTATATAAATTTATTTATATATTTAATTGTTATATTAGTTGGCCTTTACTATTATATTATTATAATGTTTTAATTTAATTATATAAAATAAAATCCAAAGTTCATATCACATACTAATTTCACCCCATATCAATGTGCCCTTGATTATCAGAGCTACTATGGCCTAATTTTGGGTTAGATTTAGGGGTGTGCATTTGGTTGATTTGGATGGATTGGATGATAAATTTTTAAAATCAATTGGTTTTGGATTCCTGAAAATATTGAACCAAACCGACCAAATAAAATGTAAATGACAATTTGGTTCGGTTATTTTGGTTTGGTTTTGGATAAATCGAAGTTCGTTACATTTAAAAATTATTTGCATAATATTTTATTATATAATGAACAAGCAATAGCAGTTTATATTTATAATTCTTATTATAAGTCTATAATATATAAATTAATAATACAATATATCATATAATTACTTTGATTTATTTAGTTTCATCCAAAATTTTATTTAACAAACCGGTCCAAAATCAAAACCAAAGTTTTCATTAATTAAAACCAAAATCCAAATTATTAAGTTCAAAACTGAACCAAATTACTCAAAAACTTTGGTTCGGTTTGATTTTTTTGGTTAAAACCGAATAATGCACACCCCTACTTAGGTTAGCTTACTAAGATGCACAAAATATCCTTAAATAAATTTAAATATTTATTAAACATGAGTTAAAATCAAACTAGGTAGTTTATGCTGGATAACTAAATAATAAACTAACTAACTAATAAACTAATAACTAAATAACTAACTAATAACTAAGAAAACCTAATAAACTAAATAATAAAAATAATAAATAACTAAATAACAAACTAAAACTAATTACTAATAACTAATAACTAAAACTAAATAATAAAAACTAAACTAACTAAACTAATAACTAAAACTAATAATAATAATAACTAACTAAAACTAATAAAACTAATAACTAATAAAACTAAAATTAATAAAACTAATAAAACCTAATAACTAATAACTAACTAATAATTAAACTAATAACTAAACTAATAAAATAGATTTTCAATTAATACCAAATATGATGGTACTGGGTAACCTTTTGGTAAAATTAATAGATGAAAAGGTCTATAGATCTTTAGATAATGTATAAAGATGAGATCAAGAGTATTTACTCAAAATGTTGAGTGATTTAGTTTGTCTTCTTATGGAGCTTCCAAAACTAGGTCGGATTAAGCTAGCTTGAGTTGATTTGGAAGATCTATTTAGAAAATGGGTTTTAGGTGAGATAAATAGCTAAATATTATTATGGATGATTATCTTATGATGTGAACTAATAATTTATGATGGATGTTTGAGTTTGGTGGACTTTATAATGGTGTAGATTAGTAAAGAATGAGACTAGTTTGTCTCATTTAGTATGGCCAAACGTTTTAGGTGAGACTTTGGAAGAGAAGTGGGGTTCAAGATAGGTTACATTGTATGGGAGAAAGCTAAGGATGTTAAAAAAAACTTAAGTATATTAAGGCTAAATGATTAAGAAAGCTAATAAATTAAATAATAAACTAACTAACTAATAAACTAATAACTGAATAACTAACTAATAAAGTTTTCATTAATTAAAAACTAATAAACTAATAACTAAATAATAGACTAACTAACTAATAAACTAATAATTGAATAACTAACTAATAACTAAGAAAACCTAATAAACTAAATAATAAAAATAATAAATAACTAAATAACAAACTAAAACTAATTACAAATAACTAATAACTAAAACTAATAACTAAAACAAAATAATAAAAAATAAACTAACTAAACTAATAACTAAAACTAATAATAATAATAACTAAGTAAAACTAATAAAACTAATAACTAATAAAACTAATAAAACCTCATCAAGGAATGATACTTCTTTGGATATTAAGGATCAAGGGGAGGGGGACAATGCTTATAGCCCTTGGACTCTTGTTGCTAGAAGAAAAGATATGGACCGACCGTTCGATATCCGAAAAGAAATGTGTATGGTAAGATATATTTTGATTAGTTGTCTAATTAGCCAATTAAGCTAATCCTAACAACATAGGGTCCTGTAAAGTTTAATTAAAACTCTAGTAAATATCAATTGGAGATTTATTGAGTCAATTGAGTATTATTGGTCCAATGTAAACACTTTTAGCTCAGTTTGAGCTAAGCCAAGCTATTAGATCCTTTAAATACCCAAGCTAGTTAATTTAAGTTAACTAATTTTAGAAAATTAAGTCACTAATGATGTGTCTTGGACAATATCACAACTTAGAGTCCTGTCATGGATGAATTGAGTCAACTTGGGTTTATTAGATCACCTAAGATTATATAAGTTTAACTTAATTAGATCCATTTAGGCTTGAGTTGGATCTTCTATACCACTTATGATATATTAGTCTAAAGTAGATTAACTAATTGAGTTGACCTATCAAAAGGGTGATTTATCATTATGCTACTTAGGAACACCTAGATCTAGACTTAGCTTTTTTAAGCAGGTACTTCATCCTAACAATAAAGAATGCTTAACTTTATTAGACTAATAAAGTCTAAACCTAACAAGGTTATAATGAGTTTAGATCTTACTATATTAGGAAAACTCTAAATCATATTTGAGTAGGGAGAGTCTAGATCTTATGTGAGTCGAGATCTTATTAAAGTAATGATAGTTTGGATTTAATATGCTATGGTGAGTCTAAATCATCTAAAGTAGGGAATATATACTAAGTACTACTATAATCAATGAAGTAAAGAGTCATTAATCAATTATTAACTTTGTTCCTTTAAGCTCCCTAAAGACCATTTGTTTTTGTAAATTAAGATTATAATCCAATATTTCTAAGCCACTTAATTTTTTGCCTAAAAAATTTTGGTTAGTGATAATCCATAGGTGTCAAAACTATTAGGAATGATCAAAAGTCAATAGTGTCTTCGTCCCACTCGACGGAGTTAAAAAAAATACTTTTATTTGAGATAGAGTTCGCGACTAATATAGACCGTTCTTACTTGAAAAAAAAAACTATTTGAGCAACTGTCACAATTTATTAATCCCATTTTGATTAATTTAAAAACATATTTGTGTAAAAATATCAAATTTATAGCCCTCGAACATGAGCTTTTGGATCAAAAAAAAAATTTAATTATTCATAATTTTAGCTAAACTATGATCCTCTTTGATTCACTCACTCTTACAAGATCTACTAAATTATTATCTATTAGCATCTTAAGCACATATTGTAGTGTTTCCAGCTGTTAATGTCTACAAAAACTAGATACATGTATAAAGACCTCTTCTTTGCTCCGTCTCTCTTCAATCTTCCTTGTTTTGCATCTGGCCACTATCCTGAAAATCAATTGCTTATTATATGCACTAAGGTTGTTCCAAAGTATATATATGAATCTCTCTCTCTCTCTCTCTCTAAATAGTTTAGCCAAAGACCTTTGCTCACCAACCTATTTAGGCATCTCTCTCTCTATCTCTCTCTCTCTCTCTCTCTCTCTCTAAATAGTTTAGCCAAAGACCTTTGCTCACCAACCAATTTAGGCATCTCTCTCTCTCTCTATCTCTCTCTCTCTCTCTCTCTCTCTCTCTCTCTCTCTCTCTCTCTCTCTCTCTCTGTCTAAATAGTTTAGCCAAAGACCTTTGCTCACCAACCTATTTAGGCATCTTCTAATGCAGCTTTGAGCTGTCCCTTAACTATTTATATAACCAAATAATAGCTAAGAGAACATAGTTTTCTTATTATATTTGACACCTACAATTATATTATATATATTTTACATTAATTATTTAGCCACTATTTTTTTTTATTTACCAAAGCCATGTTCTTGACAGAAGGGCCTTTATTTTTTTAAAGGATCAGAGTGATTAAATAATGGCTGGAAGAATGGGATCCTTCGGTATATCATGTGATAGGATCATGACATAGCAAAGCCACTGCTACAACAATAATTTCAGCTTCTGAATCATCCATATCATGCAATCATTTAAATAAAATAAGTAAACTAAATAATTATTTTTAAATATAAAAAATAATTGTGGCTGTTAATGCTGTCAGTTAATATCAATATGTTCAATGAACCATTATATACGGCCAATATCTTACTGTATAGTTCTTTATCAGCATTTTTTCAGTTCTTATTATTTCAATATCTTATTTTATAGTTTTTTAAGAATTTTATTTTGTAAAAGAGAGAGAGAGAGAGAGAGAACAAAGCTCTAATACAAATTAAAATACTGTTTTTTTTAAAAAAAAAATATAGGTCAAATTCAATTAAGCTATAGAAAAGTTATTGCTGCACACAAAGCACTATCACTTCATTCAACACCAACCTACTATACAAATTAGGTCACTTATTAAAGAGAACAACCAGCACAAGCTCCCAACAAACCAAATATTGTGGCCAATAGGCATAAAAGGACAATTCAACTACACCTAACATGCATAGATAGCAAATCATCTAAGAATGCTAATAAATGGAGCAAAAAATTAGCCAAATTGTTCCATCTAAACATAATTCTATGCCATTTAGCAAAGTAATAGAAGTAAAAACAATGATTCGTGATAAATTTTCACAAGCTTAAGAACATAATGGCATAACTCATTGTGACTCTTGCCTTGAAGTGATATGTAAGATTATTCTCAAGATTCATTCAATTCCTTAGCTTCATCTTCAGTGTCATAAGTTCTTTGAGCACCTCACTATGGGCTTCTTTTATTCCCCTTCGGCATCTCTCTGACACCTAGAATGACTTTTTAAAGAGCAATTGAAGACAATTTTTCAATGTGCGCTTCATATTTGAGACCTCAGTGCCACAATGCATGAAGTTGAAAGCTCTGAAGGTTTAGAACTTAAGAGGCATCTTCATCAACTTTGAACTTAGAATGTTCATCAGCTTGCATTCTTAATCCCCCAGTCGAGAAATCTTAGTCCAACTCTAACAAAAAGTTTTGCTTCGTTTAAGCTTTTGTTTTCTCTAATCACATTCATTGTCTCTTCTCTTCTCCTTATAGTGTGTATAATATATAGCATAATTATCTATAAAATCACTACATATTATGATTTGTACCATTACTTTATAATGAATATGATTCTCTTGACTTTTTTGTAGTGAATGTAGGTCGCATGATTAATTTGGTATAAAGTTCTCATATTTATTATACTTGTGTTAGTATTACTCTTACCTCCTCATAGAGTTAATTGTGCTTAATACATTCTTAATCACTTTTTGTTCACTTGGGACACAATTGTTTCCTCTTGAATGAGAAGTAATAAGATTCTACTATATATATATATATATATATATATATATATATATATATATATATATATATATATATATATATATATATAAGATCTACATGATTAAATAACCATAAATTTAAAAGTAATTTATTTTTATAAATGGAAATTGATTCCCAAAAAATTATGAAAGAAAAAAAAAATCTAGAATCTAAAATATAATCAAATGAAGACTTGTCTGATTCTAATCAAAGCTAGATGCATCATTGAAGAGAGCTTCTATTACCCAAACCATAATCAAAAATCAAATTAACTTCAATAATTTGCTCCATGTTTTAATCATTTAATCATTGATAAAAATACTTCAATTACTATAACAAAATTGCTTGTAGAAAAAGAGGAGGCTTAAAGTGACACAATGGGAGTGGAAAAGAAAACAATCTAATATATATCTTCCAAAAAACAAAGACATTTAAAACATATGAATATTTAATCAACATTATAGAATCACTAACTTTATTTTATGAAAAATAATAAATGTTTATATTATTTTTTTAGTATAATTTTTTAAGTATTTCACATAATAATAAAATATAAATGTTATTTTCTAGTATAGAATACTAATAATAAGAGTATTTCAATTATTACACCAAAATTGCTTGTAGGAAAAGAGGAGACATAAAGAAACACCATGGAAGTAGGGAAAAAGGACCATTACTCCCCTCCCCCCACCTAAAATAAAAGTATTGAAGCTCCTAAACAAAACAAAACAAAAAAATGAAACACAAAGACATTTAAATTTTTTAATATTTTATCAAAATTACAGAGGAAATAAATTTAATTTTTAAGAGGAATAATAAATCTAAGTGTTATTAATCATATAATTTTTATGGCAATATCTTATAATTTTAATAAATTATTCTTTTATTTTAAATATATATGTTGCACTTTGATATAGTTTTATGTTATTCTATAGTTTGAGAGCCTACAAATAGTGATGTGATGTTCTAACAATATTTTATATGGCCACAAACACATAAATGTATTTAAATTTATTTGACATTTGGCCATCAATTTTGTACATGATTAGAAAAGAAATGTGACAAGCATGTCTCCATTGCACATGGGATTGCCAAATTATGTGCAATATCTTGTCAATACTCCTAAAGAAGAGGGTTTTAATGATTAAAATTTTATTGGTGATTTTCTAAATTATTTTGAATGTGTTTGAGTGACATGTGAGGCATGTTTGAATTTGAATGTATATGATTTTAAATGAGTAGGAGGTAATAATAGTTTTAAATATTTAAACACAAATATGATCATATATATATATATATATATATATATATATATATATATATATATATATATATATATATATATATATATATGTATATATAGTGGAGTGATTAATTATTTATTGATTATATATTTTTTTCTTAGAAGTGTGTCTAGGAATATCTTATGTCAACACTTTAAATCAACACTTTAAATTATTTTTACTCCGACTTTTAAAATTTAGGATAAATATTTTTGGCTTAAATTATGTATGGCTAAAGAAAATTATATAATATATTCTTCTATTATTAAAAGTTAAAACTAGTTTTTTTTTTCATGCAAGCAAGTTGATTATTTATGTGCTCTAAATTAGAGATTTATCTAAATTGTGAACTACTTTGAAAGATATTAAATGCTTTATAAGAAAATTTATATATATGTACCTAATACTTTCTATACATTTATATATATATATTAAATTATGTGGATATATGAGATAATCTAGAAAGAAAATTGAAGGAAAAATAAAGAGATGGAGGTGATTCAAAGAAAGAATATGTCTATTTAGGCCAAGCACCTCAATGTAAGAAGCTCAAACATTAGTAGAGGGGGAGTCAAAATGCAAATGCAAGAACTTACATAGAGATAATATCTAGATGACTAATAACATCAATTGTGCACTAATTTTTAAGAGTTTGGTTAATATTAATGACGAGGGATTGTGAGAAAATATTGCATGGTAAACCTTTCCTATTAATTTTTCCATATTCATGGCATTCTTGAAAGAAATCGATGGAAAGACATATGAGAAAGTTATGATTTTACGCTAAATACCTTCATAAGATATGGGGCACTGGTGGTGCCTTTTGTAGTTATTATACTAAACTTAAGAAAACATAATATCTTTCTTTCTTAGATAATGAACTGGTAATACAATAAAAAATGATCTGTCAAAGTGATATATCTATCTAAAGTGATACACCATCGATCCCAACGTATGATCGTATCTACATTTAAAGTGATATCATCTCTCCCAAAGAATATCACTTTAGACAGGTTTTACTGTAATACCAATAATATCGAGAAAATTTTTAGAGATTATCAACACGAGAATGGAATGGACTTAATTTCACTTACAAAACTAAAACAATCACTTCAATATAAGCTAAATGCATTAATGCCATCACTATAGGAAAAGGTTATCATTATCTTGATGAATAATGAATAATGAATCACCATTCAAAATTTCTTGCATGCATAACGAATTCCTTATGAAATAAATTAAATATATTACTCTTTTAAAATTTACTTTAAATGATTGAAAAATTAAACTTTATAATGCCTTCAACTAAACATTTTATTAATGACAACTAATGACAATAATAGATTAAATTTCTAGTTCCATGAAGTATGGATATATCCTCAAAACTGATTTTTTTTTATGGATTTATTTAAAAGTTTTATGATCTTTCCATTTTTAATCAAAAATAAAGAAATAAAGTACAATATTACTTCAGATATATCACTAT
Source organism: Cymbidium sinense (assembly GCA_021442155.1). Lineage (NCBI taxonomy): Eukaryota > Viridiplantae > Streptophyta > Magnoliopsida > Asparagales > Orchidaceae > Cymbidium > Cymbidium sinense. Next base: position 200,767,714 of record CM038217.1, read on the forward strand.
GAGAATTGTTCAATTTTTTAATTGAGGCTAGCTTATTACTTATTAGTAATAATTAACTATCATAGTAATTATATTAAATAAAAATCTATAGTCCTATAATCATAATATATAGTTTGAGTGTTTATTAAGCTAACAAGCAACAATCTTTTGGCAGGTTTTACTAATTAGAGAGATATGTGAGAAGCTATGTTCATTCAAAGGATGCAAAAGTAGTTTAAATGAAGAGTCATAATTGCTTTATTTATATGTTTATATAATATCAACATATAATCAAACTTAAATACTCATGACCTTTATACTTTACCTAAAAGCATGAGTCAGGATGAAAATGAGAATGACTAATATTAGTTACTAAATAAAATAATTTTATTAATATCTCTCAGAGAATCATTTAAAAATGATGTTTTTTTTGTTAATTATGAGTGATTTAATCTCATATTTAATCATGTTATAAGAATACATAAATAATACAATTGAGATTTGACATAATAAAGAAAATTAGGTTTGATTCCATAATTCTTATATGCAAAGCATTGCAAATTTTGTATGCACAATATCACAGTAGTTAAAGAGATAAATTGGCTTGGTCAATGTCTTTCAAGACCAAAATAAGAGGGTATGTTGATAGAAAATACTCCAATGATGTTGCCTTTAAAAAGTATGTCGATATACAATCCATTAATGATAATGATAATAGTAATAAACATAATAGACATTATGGTGACTACACATGGATTAATGAAAATTTAACAATAGGGAGTACATCAATGATGATGATGAGGTAGATAGTACTTGCATGTCATCTTCATCAATGTCAATACTTCATAGCCACCAGCTTCCATACCATCATTGCCAACAAGGTCAATGCTTACCATGATCATCCAAGTTGCATTCACCATTATTACTAAGGTTAATGTCTTTATTCCATCAGTGTTTCCACTTATGAGAATAATGTTCGATCATATCATTGATCATCTTTAATGTCTTGATGTACCTTCTAGTTGCCAACAAGGCCAATGAGCTTTATTTATAACTCCTAAGTCCCCTAATTATAAGCCACATCTTTGTTCAAATTTGGCAACTGGATGCACATCCTTATGCACATCCCTACTAATTATATGCACTCACATAACATTGTTAATTATGTTCGCACACTAAATATCATTGTCAACTACATGCACAGCTACTTAAATAGCACATGTTCCATACACATACATAAATATTTGTAAGCATATTAGCATATAAATAAATACCACAACTATAATGTAATAAATTGACGTTTTGAAATGGGCAAATGATCATATAAGGTCCTCACCCAATGTCATGTCGTCAATTTAGAGATGTAAATATCAGCGATTTTTTTTTTTTGGGCCGATGAGCCTGTGAAGGCAATAAACGCACACATCTGTGCGCTCGATCGTGAGTCACCATTTTGAGAGCGAGGCCCCAACCGACCGTCCCAGTAGGTCTCGCGCATTCAATAATTATAATATATAATTTAAATTAATAGGATCATTTTAATGGGTTGACCCCTATAATAATTCTTCTTTACTTTAAAGTAAAATATACATATCTTCTTCTGTATACTGTTAATAATATTTCAGCATGTGATAATACATTTTTTAGTTTTTATTAATTATTAAAATAATCTATAATTCCCTGCTGAAATAACTTTAATTTAATATTAAACATACTGTCTTAGCTGGAGAGAAATTCGAATCTCTATATATGAAGCATATTTTTTTTTTAAATATTATGATTTTATTCAAATAAAAAAAAAGCGGGTGGTGGTCCCCACCGCCCGCACAAAGACAAGACGTGCACGCGCACCCGTAACCGAGGTGAGAATACGGGCTCCGTCGTCGCCTTCCGCACCGGATCGCTGCCGCTCGTTTCTCCACGTCATCATAAAGTCAAACGCGGGCCCCACATTCCGTAAAACCCGAGACCCGCGCACCACCGGGTTTAAGCCGTAACATAAAAAAATTTCGGTATCGCGGCACTACCATCCCTCTTAATTATTATTATTATTATTATTACTATTATTTTATTATTATTATTATTATTTTATTACTACTATTTTTATTTATTATTATTATTTATTACTATTATTATTATATATTATTATTTTTTATTATTATTATTATTAATTATTACTATTATTATTATTATTATTATTATTATTATTTATCACTATTATTTATTATTATTATTATTATTATTATTATTATTATTATTATATATCTGAGATACATTTCACGTTATAGCAATCTGAAACATAACTTAGTGATTAAAATTTTTATTATCTGAATGATTCTAATCCTCCTTTACGACATTAAAAAAAAGTTCATGTTTCATTCCGACATAACGAACATGAACATACATTTCAGTTTCGATATATAAACATAACACAAAAAATAAATTTTAAACAAACTGAATAAAATAAATTGTTCGCTCTGCCATTTACACCCCTGCTCAACACTCTACCCATCTTATAGTTGGGAATATGATTATGACTAATTTCACAATGACCTAGTGCCACATTTATCACTCATAAATATCGAATCCTCATTTATTTTCCATCAAATATCTTCGTCGGTAAAAAATCGAACATGGATTGAGAAGTTCATGATCATTTTCGTATTTATCAACCAAGCTAAAAGGCGGTGGGTGCTCCCTCTTATTAATTATATTAACGCATGGAATCACCGTCACATGGGATTTGTGGGGCCCGCCTCCGCCGACAGCCCCGCCACGTCGGCGCAGTATAATTAAGCTTCTTTAATCACTATTTTATTTATTTAATCCATCTATTAACCACGCTTATAATCAAAGGACTAATCATTCTATGCGGGCGTGGGTCGCTTTCCGCAATACCCGCCGTCGCACCCGTACGAGCGTCACGTGGCATCCGTGACGCCTCATTCCGACATTTCTATTTGGCATCTCTACCCACGGCTTTGCTGCTAAATTACGCTTGTACCTTCATGTACTTTCCCGAAAAGTGAGGGGGCAAAGCGCAAAAAGGACAAAGTTGCCAGTTGGTCACACAATCCTGGACCTTTGAAAAGCGAGGGGACTTTCATTTTTGTTTTTTTAAATTTTACGAAATGCTTGGAATAAATTACAAATAGATCCTAAATTGTTTAGAAATTGCTAATTGGGGACTGGCGTCGGCGGTCACTATTGGTAACGGCAAACCAGCCGTGTCCGCCGCAGTGTATGACACCTGGCGCAGTCAACTTAAAGTTAGCCACGTGTCTATTCCTCATTCGCTATTTTTTGTATCTATAATTGACGATTTTGTTGCCTATATGTATAAAAGGTTTAGCTAATATTGTGAAAAGAATGTAAAGTTTTTAATAAAATTATATTTTAAATAAATTTGATAATACTAAAGAATAAAGATAATTATTTTATAAATATAAATGTTATTTTTAAGTCCATTTAGTTTACAATTTATCGGGCTTAATTTATGCAATCAATATAAAGATTTAATGAATTTAATTGAAATCTCAATTCATTTTTAGTTTAGGGTAATTGCCTTATTAACTTTCTATTATTATTTATAATTAATAGAAATTTAGGTTATTTTTTTATCGTAATTTAATATTATGTGATCTTAATAACTTAATTAAATATTTAGGTATTTAAATTAATCAAATATTATTGTTTTAATTAGTCATTCAGTTCATTATCTTATATTTATTTATTATAATTAAAACTAAAAATTATTAGTTTTGATTAAAAATTAATATTAATTATATTTACCTATAAATGATACTTTATTACAGTTCATTATTTAACTGATTAAATCCTAATTATCATAATTGAACATCAATAAAATTATAATGATTTTACTTTTATTAATCAATAATAACTATCTTAAATAATTTTTAATAATTATAATTAACTCAATTTGCTATTTGGGTATGTTTTCCTAAATATAGCTGCTTTCATAATTTTAGAAAAAAAAATCATTTTGTTTTCATAAATAAAAATAAATAAAACTTATTGCCAAGCATATTTTTCACACTCAAGAATTATTTTAAATAGAAAATAAAAATGAATAATAAAATACCCTTATTCAAGTGGAAATTATATAGAATTGATACTGCTAATCAATAGCATTACAAAGCCTACATAATCTTTATCCTGTTTGATTGACAGTCAAACATTATCTTATATGTAATTTTAATAACAAAAAAAAAATTGCATGGAATTAAAAGCTATTAATTTTAATTAGTTTAATAAAATAGGTTCCTCTGATATACTAATTATTAATTGGTATTATTTATTATTTTGTGGAGCTTGATTGTGTTGATCAATAAGGGTTGGATTGCCAACTCAGCCCTTAATTTTACCGATTTAGTGCAATGCTTGGTCATACATGTCATATTATGAATGTTTTAGCTTTAGAAATAGAGAAGATAGTCAACACTAAAATTTTAGATTTGGATAGTGGAAGCAGAGATCTATGCCCCCTCATATTATGAATGTTTTAGCTTTAGAAATAGAGAAGATAGCGCCTCAACACTAGGAAGTCACCACGGTGCTAGGATTTGTGGGATTGCACCGAAGACAGGAGCCACGATTTACTAAAGCAATTGGCCATGGTACAACCGAAGCAGGAGTTTGAGTACGTCAAAGCTACCTTCAACGCTATAGGTGTTACAAAACAAAAGCAATTTTTTTTATAGTTTTTTTGTTTATTTTTCTTTTTTATTCTTATGTGTAAAGAAGTGAAGAGTGAGTTCCCTAAAATGAGTGAAGTACAAAAATTGTTAGAGAGTTTTTAGTTAAATGTGATTTGTACAATTATTTTTTTAGTTTTTCTTCATAGTGGATTTCTTGGTGTAGTGTGGCTCTATGATTTTTCTGGTTTTCAAGTTTCTAAGTAAAATTTTGTAGTTTTGGTGCATTTAATGTTGTTTGATTCTATTCTAAATTTTGCTTTAGATCTCTCAAATTGTTTTGTTTTTTTTCCAACACTATTAAAGTAGATATTATTTTCTAAATAATATATTACTAAAATACATTTTATCCTATCCTTTTAAATTATAATTACTAATTGTTAGATTAATCAATAACAAATTAATCAAGTTAATCTATTACTTCAACCTACTCTGATCAATTAAACTAATTTGTTACATTAATTATAGATTAATGGAGAGTTCATCCAAGTATTTAGGCTAAGTTAAAGTTCAATATTAATTACTCATAACTTAATCAAACTAATTAGTTTTAAGTTAATTTATATGTGACTAATGAGACTAATTTGTCATTCTTTTTTTTTTTTTGCAATCATGAAATTATTATACATTCAAACATAATCTTTATTTAAAGCATGGATCTTGAGGCCTCCAATTGAATTAGAGTTATTGAATTGAAGCTCATGCAAGCTTAAAATAGCATGATCAATCCATAAATGAACTTTGGAATATTATGAACTATTAAGCATGTACTAAATAGTAATATTTTACTTAGTCAAACATTAGCTTAATTTTTGTATTAAAAATAAATTTAAATTTTGATATTGGCCAAGAATTAATCTTCTTTTCGCATCCCTTAATCGACAATCCTGAGTGATATTATATGACCATCATGAAACTATTTTATAAGTGATAGGTTAAAAAAATACAAATACTCCAAAAGAGTAATACTTTATTTTTTGGAAGGGTGGGGTGGGGGCGTAGGAGGCTAAGAGTCTATTTAGAACAGTTGCAATCGTATAAAAAAAATAGTTATGGAGATGCTATAGAAGAAGCAATGGTAGGTGTAAATTTTATTTTATTTTATTTTTTAATTTTACAAAAGTCAAACCATACTTTTCCATCACCAACAAGAAAGAACCAAAAAAATACAAAATTTTCTCATCATAGATTTCAAAATATAGATAACGCAATGCGAATATACTACGCAGATACACATTGCTCATCGCCGCACCCAAATGGTGTCTAAGTGAGCTCTTTAATTCAACATCATTAGACTTTGCATATTATTTCTAATAAATGAAAATAATAATATTTTACTAAAATATTATTATTTAGTTTAACAAAAATTTTAATATTTAGACTCAAAATTTTAACAAAAAGCCTAAATCATAACTAATAATAAAAACATATATGCATCACAATGATGTAAGTGTGCTAATTATTATTTTTTATCATCATTGTTAGTTATATCTTAAATGAAAATTTAGATGAGTGAATTGTTAATATCAATGCTGATATTTATATAAAACGACAACAAAAAATTCTCAAAACATTGTATTGTATCCATCTATGGATGTATGCATGATAAAAAATTTAAGGATCTATTTGGTTTCTATAATTAAAAATAAAAATCAATTTAAAACTCAACAAATAATTTTTAATGCTCATAAAAATTATAATTTTAAAAATAAATGAAAAAAAATAATTATCGTTTAAAATATATGGATTTAAATATATATCACATTTTTCATATTTAAGCTTTTATAATTATTTATATGATACCTAAATATTTAAAATTGCATCAAAAATATTATTAATATTAATTTTTCTTAAATTAAAATTCATCCTTTATACATATATTTTAATATAATTGATATATAAAATATCATATAAATAAATGTTAAAAATTATATGTTAAAATTGCAAATATATAAGAATTATATCACACACACACACCCTTTAAAATATATTAAATCAATTTATAATCAAATCAAGCTTGAATCCACTAAAAAAGATGAGCCATAAGCCAAATTTTTTGGCTTAGTCTAATCCTCAATCTTTGAAGGATCATGTATGATGGCTTATGCTCAAGTCAAATAATTAATTAATTATATAAATTATTAAAATATTTTAAAAAATATTTTCAAGCTAATTTAATTTGAATTTTAGTAAATTCAATTTTAAAATTAAGTTGAACTAAAATCAAACAATTCTACTCACAAAAAAATAATTTTAAAATTGAATGTATATATCTAATTTATGTGTGTTTAGATCAATTTTATGACTATTTTGCTTTTCTAAAAATAATCACAATTATATTTTACTACCAGTTTTTTTTATAATTTTTTAAAAATTTTGTGATAATTTTTTTATTTTTGAAAATTAAAATTATTATATTATGATGACTGTCATAAAATTATTTTTAAATTTTTAAAAAATATATATATATAACACTCATAATAACTTTACAAAAAAATAATATTCTCACAATAATTTTATAATTAATTTTACAAAATTCTACCCTATCTATGGACCTCAAATTGGCTTGAAATGAATTCCTCAATCCTATCATTTTTAAATAAATCAATTACTTTTTTTAATAAGTTGACTATAAATAAGATTAATTGAACTTGAAAGATGAGATATGCTCCAAATAGATCACTATAGAAGAAAAAAAAATCTTTACCAATGGGCCCCACAATTTACAATAAATTGTTTAAATAAATTTTGATAAATAAAAAATAGCATATAAACTTTTTATCTTGTAATTACAAAATAAGAGTAAAGTCATAATTAGAAAATTACATAAAAATATTTGACTCTTTACTCATTATACGGGTATCAATTCCGGTCAACGAGTTCAGGTCCGACCCGAATTTGATCCGACCCGTTTATTAAACGGGTCAAAAATCTCAACTCAAAAATTACTTAAATATATATATATAATATATACTCAAATGATATATATATATATATATAAAATCAAAATGTTAAAATTCAGCCCAGCTGTGAAAATCAAATTATCAGAGATCAAATTACCCTAACCCAAATATATATCATATATATTAAATTATATATATAAAACAAAATGACTAAAACAAAATTGCCGTTGGTCCAAAAGACGGAGCACTATTCGAGACGAGCACGCTTACTTCATTCGTTCATTTCTCGGCTTCATAAATAAATTGTATTCATATATAAATAAATACTTTTTCTTTCTTCCTTCTTCCAAGGCTGTCTACTCCTCCGTAGGCTCTTCTGGTCTCGCTCTAGCCGGGCATAGAGCCACTCCATCGCCGGACACTTGACTTCTGGACTTCAAGCTCCTGGATTCCCCTACGCCGCCGCATCTCCAGTTGCAGCTAGAGCTGGAGCCGAAGCTGGAGGTTCTATTTTTAGCTTAATCACCGGCGGCGGCTCCGATCTTCACTTCATCCACTGGTCTGCGATGCGCCGGTGCTTCCAATAGCGGTGATGATGAAATCCCCTGCGACAGGTTGCGCCGCGGCCACGGCGGTCGCGGCCAATCCCGGCGGCGATGGTGAGTGAGGAGTGCGGATCCTCTTCTGGTTTTTTGTTGGATTTGGTTTGGTTGATTTTGCTGACGGCTTCTCCGGTGGGGAAGTGGCGCGTGCGGGGATGAAACGTTTGGTGTTGGTGTGCAGGTGGGGAGAGGAAGACGATAAACCCGGAGCTGTGGCACGCGTGTGCGGGGCCGCTGGTAACGCTTCCGCCGGTGGGGAGTCTCGTCGCTTACTTTCCGCAGGGACACAGCGAGCAGGTGAGAGCGAAGGTTGTGAGCTAGATGGTACCCGTGCTATTATCGCTGCAATAGGAGGCCTAGAGTTTGACTTGCTTCACCTGATATGGTTTGCTATGTTTAGCTCTATGCCATCATTTGTGGATTGAACGACCAGGCTTTATTGTTGTTGCTGTTGTTGTTGTTCTTCTTCTTCTTGTTTTAGGTTATTGTTTTCCTATTATAGTTTCTGAACATTTTTTTTTTCTTTTCTGTGATGGAACTTTTCGCTGAATCTAAGAAAAATTACGGTTTTTTGGGCTCTGAGAATCTGTTGCGTGCAATGAACATTTTGAGGAAATGGATTATTAGGATTAAAATTTAGGTGTTAGTTCGTTTTTTGTGGCGAAATGAGGTTTATTTTTGCTCTTTCACTTATTGCGCTTAGTTTCTTTGTATTATTTTTTTCTCCTTTTTTTATAGTTCTGCCTGTTATCTTTTCTCTATTTGCCTCTGCTCTCTCTGTTACCATTAGTATCCTGACGAAAAGTTTTAGGATTTTGATTTTGTATGCTGTTGAACTAGGCTTTAGAGCATACCCGTTGGGAATTTGTAGAAGTTACAAACTTTATAGTTAGTGACGGCTCTAGTGGCTTTAATCTGAGAAAATACTGTTGCTAGTCTAAGGAGTGTTAGAATTTTTTATTTATTTATTTTGATTTTTTTTTCTTTGAACCTGAGCTCTCACTGTTGTGATGAGGATTTTATGCCAATCTTATCGCAACTCTTGGCTAACATTTTGTGTTTGTGAATATTGAATGGCTAGTGAGAGGCGTTATACTGACGTTTTGTGTAGATCAAGCTTCCCATTGAACTGGTAGCCTACATACTGAACCAATTGCACTGGTAGGAAATAATCATTTAAAGTTAGTCATATGCTTTATGACAGAATATGCGACAATGAACTGTCTTAAAGTTTCCATTCATTGCTAAAGCTTTCTTCTTGTGTCTCTCTTGAACTGTTCCGCTAAACAGGTTATGAAAAATTGCTATATAAGATGAAAAACTCCTAAGAGGTGCCTTGATACTTTGAATTGAGGATATAGAGTTATAAAAGCCTGTCAAAACTTTCAAAATACCAGAAAAAAATATAAAATTTAAAATTTTTCCATGTGAATTTGGATGGTTTTTGTGTGGTATCATGCATGCTTTCTTCCCTAAAGTGATGTGAGACCAATGTGTTGCAGGTTGCAGCATCTATGCAAAAAGATATTGATGTTCATTTTCCAAACTATCCAAACCTTCCCTCCAAGCTGATATGCCTTCTTCACAATGTTACTCTGCATGTATGTTTAAATTTTTAGATTTCCTCAATTAAAAAAAAAAGTTTTCTGGGAACAATCTGGTGAATTACCTTTTGATTGATTGCATTTGCTCTCAATTCTGTAGGCGGATACAGAAACAGATGAAGTTTATGCACAGATGACCCTTCAGCCAGTCAATTCAGTAAGTACTCAAAAAAGTGTGTGTAGCTTATTGCATGCCTTTTCTAAACCAATAAGGTCACTTTTCTCTTACCTAGCTCTCTTCTATATCTGTGATGTTTCCTTCTTCATGAACAAGCAAATATTTTTTGGGAGTTTCCAGTATTTGATTCTCAATAGTTTGTCTTAACTTTCTAGCGGTGAATATAACAAGCTAAAACAGCTTAACAGTACAATTAGCAATTGGAGAACACCTTTTTCAGCATACAATTCAATTGTTACAGTTTAAGAAATTCCTTTCAGAAATGCCGCCATGTAGTTTTAGTTAAATGATCCTTTAGCTGAAACAACAGAATTTGTGGAGGCTGATAGTATGCATTTTTATTCTCCACTCTATTGAGAATCTCGTACCTTATCTGATGTATGGTATCCTTGAAAGAATGTATTATTTGCTAGAATTATTAGAGTTATTACAAATATTATCGCATATAGTTTATAGATATGGTAGAAATTTATGATATTTATTATTATGGTTTTGTTTCTTTCGTTAGCTTGTCATTATCATCTCTCACTTAAGAGAGATTTGGTCTTTTTTTTCCTTTATTGTAACTGAATCTGTCATCAAAACCTTATCCTCTGTCAGAGAGACTAATTAAAGTATCATTTTCTTTTTTTCCTTATAATGATGAGAAGGCATTGCTGGCATCAGATCTTGCGTTGAAAACAAACAAACTACAAACAGAATTTTTCTGTAAAACACTGACTGCTAGTGATACAAGCACACATGGAGGGTTTTCAGTGCCCCGTCGTGCTGCAGAGAAGATATTTCCTTCTCTTGTAAGTAATTTCTCTCATCCAAAGAATGTCTCCTTCACTGGGAAACGGCATTTCTCTAAGTCCTTTAGAACTGTACGTAGGACTTCTCAATGCAGCCACCAGCTCAAGAACTACAGGCGAGGGACTTGCATGACAATATTTGGACCTTCAGACATATATACCGAGGTAATTCAGCTGAACGCTGACATTATAACCCACTAAAGTGATCCACCCCACTTGCATGGGCGTGTGTTTGCGGTATGTAGTATATATTTTCTTAATTGACGATCATTATTTAATGTGAAGAAACTTTTATGGCTAGTTTTTGGCTGCTTGATGGTCATACCTGCTTCAGCTCATGTAGGCTTATACAGCTTTGTGTTGATGCACTTGAGAGCCATGAGTTTAATTCTATCAAATCAAATCAGTGAAAAATATGTTCACATAGAAATACTAGGTGACTGACATTTTCCCATAATTTTAAGCTTTTGATTTGAGCACATGTTTGACCACTGTAATCTAACTTTGGTTCCTGTTGAATCCACACTCTCTAACCAGTGGTATTAGAGCTAATGATTTGGTCGAGACCTACGGTTTGTGGCATAATAGTTTTTCGCCGGCTTCTAGCCTTCTGCCATGATTGAGCTAGGTTAAAGCATGGATAACTTTCATGGTGCCTCGATGTGGTTGAGGTGGTTCTTGTTGCATGATATTCATTGATATTAAAAGTTTTGATTGAGGGGGAGTGAGGTCAATTTGGTGAGCTCACATGTAATGGGAAGGTTGTTAGGGCTCATGAAAGCCTTGGGTTTAGTTTTAATCTCACATCAAATAGGTGAAAAATATGGTGTTGAAAAAAAATATGTTGTTGGCTTTTATCCATACCTTTATCAATAAACTTTGGGCAGGTTAGGGATCAATTTTGTTATGTGCTTTTGTTAAGATGTGATTTTAACCTGAAAAAAATTGAAACTTTGAAATTATCTCATACAAACAGCATTATAATGCACTATCTAGGAATTGTTTCAAATTGATTATATGGTGCTTTGTTAACTGTTTGTCTATGTGCATTGTGTAATGCTTTCAAAATTTTCATATTGTGATCTTAGGTCAGCCAAAAAGACACTTGCTGACAACTGGTTGGAGCCTATTTGTGAGTGGGAAGAGGCTCCTAGCTGGTGACTCAGTCTTATTTATTAGGTAAGTCTGAGGTAAACAAAGTTCTAATGGAACAAATTCTTTTTAGTTTTTTCTATTGCATGCTGCACATCCCACTCAGTTATCCATTGTAATCTTGAAAAGAATTTATTTATTTTAAGTTCAAACATATAAATATCGATTTACCTCTAAGCGATGGAATCTCATGAGACACCTTTCCTCCCATACCACTTGAAAATGCTATATGAATATACAATTCTAGGAGGAAATATTCTGTTTCATTAATAAATGATTAAAACTTGCAAAGTTCTAATGATTAAACTTGCAGGGATGACAAACAACAGCTTCTTTTGGGAATCAGGAGGGCTAACAGACAACCTACTAATATATCATCTTCGGTTTTATCGAGTGATAGCATGCATATTGGGATCCTTGCAGCGGCAGCTCATGCAGCGGCAAACAGTAGCCCGTTTACTATATTTTATAACCCCAGGTTTGTTGCTTCTTCTCTGTTAATCATCTGTTCTTAATGTCCTTACTTTGATTGCATGAGGACTAGTCTTGCAGCATTTAGGTTCGTGTCAATGATCAGTGATAATATAAATCATACAGGTTTAACATTGTGCCTGCCGGTTGAGTATTACTGCTGTGTTTTAACAGGGCTAGTCCATCAGAATTTGTCATTCCTTTAGCCAAGTACAACAAAGCAGTGTATGGTCATCAGGTCTCTCTGGGCATGCGTTTTCGAATGATGTTTGAAACCGAGGAATCGGGAACAAGAAGGTAAGGCATAGCATTTTTTTTTTCCCAATTATCTTGAATGCTTGAAGCCCTCTTGAGTAAATCAATGATTATTGGAGTAAAACTTTCAATTGCTTGAAATCTTGTCTATTAGTCTAAAAAGCTCCTGTGTTCATGGTATCTTTATATATTGAGTCAGGATTCTGTGTTTTGAGGGTGCTATTTGAAAGTAAAACCTCCTTTTATTCACATGTACCGATCAGCCTTGCCAATCTGTAGAACCTGGAAGACTGAATAAGATGTTTTCTTCTTTCTGCTTTATAGGTACATGGGTACAATTACAGGTATCAGTGATCTGGATCCTATGAGGTGGAAAAACTCACAGTGGCGCAATTTGCAGGTTTTTAACATGCAATCAAATTTTATTGAGTAGGTTACATCATAGCCCCTCAAGTTTGGTTCATGCAACTATGCGTTCCAACTTCCAACATTTCAAAACTACACCTCTCCTGTTTTTACAATGTTTTATGTATATCCTTAATGTTAAGGATATATGAAAAGTTTTAAGAGCTTGGAAATTCTAAAATTTGGAGAATAGTGAGGGCTTGGGATGTAATTTACCTTTTGCTTTCTAGAAATTTGTCTAAGTTTCTATTTTAGTTATTTTAAATTTAGTGAGAATGCATAAAGAGTTTTTGAATTGGTAACCAGGTAGGATGGGATGAATCTGCACCAGGGGAAAGGCGAAACAGGGTGTCTATATGGGAGATTGAACCTGTGGCTGCCCCTTTCTTCATATGCCCCCCACCATTCTTCAGGACTAAGCGTCCAAGGCATCCAGGAATGCCAGGTCCATACCTCATACTTATTCGTAGCTTTAAAATGACAAGCCTTAGTTTTTCCTTTTCTTTTTTTTTTTCCTTCCCACCTAATAATTTCCCCCAAATTGAAATTTAGATGGTGAAAAAATCATTTAATGGTTTGGAATAAAATATGCAAAGAATATTGAAAGCATTTATAAGAGGACTAAACAGTTGTTAGGCTAGCTTTCCCATGCAAAAGCTTCTACCAACTTTAAGATGCCAAACCAGGCTTACTGAGAGCCACCACTTGTCACATTTTGTTGTACAACCCTTGTATTTTCAGCATTGATCTTCTATATGGAGTTGTTCTTAATTTTAGGATGTTTCTGGTAATAGTTACCCAGCTGACTAGAAAATCCATTTTGCAGATGATGAGTCATCGGAGATGGAAACTCTGTTTAAAAGGGCAATGCCCTGGCTTGGTGAGGAGATTTGCATAAAGGATGCTCAGTCTCAAAACACCGTAATGCCTGGTCTGAGCTTAGCTCAGTGGATGAGCATGCAACAGAATCCTTTGCTGGGCAACTCAGGGATTCCGCCTGATTATCTACGCTCTCTAACTAACCCCATTATTCAGAACCTCGGCACCACAGATATTTCAAGGCAGTTGGGTTTACAGGCCCAGCTTTTGCAGCAGAATAATATACAGTTCAATGCTCCTAGACTACTACCTCAACAAGCCCAACATGTTGACTCGCTTCCAAAGATACAGGCGCCGCTGAATCAATTGAGTTCGGTTTCTCAGCCACAGCAACAGATGCAAGATATGTCCATGCAGCAGAGGCAGCAATTTATTAATCAAACAGTCTCCCTCAGTCAAGCCCAGACCCCACAACAGCAGCAACCATCATTGTTGCAGAATAATCTCACTCAACCACAAATTCTGGTGCAGAATCAAATCCCGCAGCAACAATCACTGATGCAGAATCAGCATGTGATACAGGCCAATCTTATAAATAATCCATTCCCAACAGCATCAACAGCTACTCCTGCAACAGCAACAGCAGTTGCAGCAACAAAATCATCAACACCAGCAGCAGATGCAACACCAGAATCAGCAACAACAGCCTAGCCATCAGCAGCAGCAAGTGATTCAGCAGAACAGAATGCCCGTTCAGCTGCCTAATCAAACAAATCAGTTGCATTTATCTGAACATCAGATACAGTTGCAATTATTGCAAAAGCTCCAGCAGCAGCAACAGTTGCAGCAGCAATCACTCTTGTCACAATCTTTGCTTCAACAATCTCAACTATCACAAATCCAAGAGCAGCAAATACCACTTCTAGAAGTATCACAGCATCCAGCATATTCAAATCCATCTTCTCAGCAGCCACAGACTAGTCCTCAGCAATGTGGTAAAGTTGCATCCATGAATGTAAGGGTGCCACAAGCCTCACAATTGCTGCAGCAAAAGCTTCAACAGCAACAAATGCCTCTTGCTGAGCTGCCTATGGGTGTGCTTCCATCTCCATCAACCAATGTTCTCTCAACAGCCAATTTGTTGACGGCTGGAGGAACTCATATGATCCTCACTGATGATGCACCTTCGTGTTCCACATCACCTTCCACAAACAACAGTGCAGTACTTCCTCAGCCTGTTTTTAATAGGATATCTCACCAAAGCATGGTTACAACAGAGAAGTCTTCACCATCACCGGTAACAATTCTAAATCCCTGCTCTTTAGAAGCCCTGCCAGCGAGTGCCAAAGTAGCTAAAGATATACCAAAGTTAGAACAAAATGTGAAGCCATCTGTGCCAATCCCTAAGTTGCAGGGCCAGGGAGTTGCACCACAGGTGTATTTGAACAACTCTGCTCAGATGGACTATTTGGACTCATCTTCTTCAGCAACTTCAGCTTGCCTTTCACAAAACGATGTGCCTTTGCAGCAAAACCTCCCACTTTCTTCTTTCAATCAACCTTCATTGTTCAGAAACATATTACCAGATAGTGATGTCCAAGGAACTGATCTCAGGAATAATACCCTTTTTGGAGTTAACATAGATGTCCCGTTAGGAGTGCCCCTAACTAATGATCCATTACTTGTAAATAGTATTGACTCAGGAAAATACCAAAACCAATTAACAGGTAATGCAATCACCAACTATACTACATCAAAAGATGCACAACAGGAGATGTCATCATCAATGGTTTCTCAGTCTTTTGGAGTTGCTGATATGGCTTTCAACTCTATTGATTCAAGTTTAACTGAGAGCAGTCTCTTGAACAGAAATTCCTGGGGACCAACTCCTCAGTTCCAACGAATGCGCACTTATACCAAGGTTTGTTCTCCCTGCTATTCAATTTAAGGTCCAGGCAGTAGCCAAAAACATATCAAATACAATCCACATGACATATGACTGCCAGTACTAATGTTTTTTGAATTTGTTGGTAGTATTTAATTTAGAATGGAGCTGTAGCAGTCCCATGCTGTGCTAAATTGATTATTTCCAAATCAAAGCTCAATTCTCTTCCAACTTTTTTTATTCTTCTATTGTTGTTGTGAATTACAGGTTTACAAGCGTGGTGCTGTGGGTAGATCTCTTGATATCACCAGATACTCTGGATATGATGAACTGAAACGTGATTTAGCAAGAATGTTTAGCATTGAAGGACAGCTGGAAGACCGGCAGAGGATCGGATGGAAACTAGTCTATGTTGATCATGAGAACGATGTTCTGCTTGTGGGAGATGACCCTTGGGAGTAAGTTCTTTATTTTGCTCGCCATACATGCACACACACACAAATGAATTTGTTGTTTGCTTCGCATTATAATGGTATGTCAGGTTATATTAAAAAATGTTTCTGATGAGAAAATATCTTTATTATAGGAAATAAACATCTTATAAAGGATGAAGGAAAAGAATTTTTTTGAATTTAACGTCACTATCCTTTCTTGTTTGAAAGTTTGCAACTTGCCTCATGGAGTTACGGAGGATCTAACTTATGAAAGATCTTTAATGAAGGAGCTAAATGTACATGTCACTAAAGTCCTAAAGTATAAACCTTTTCAAGAATAAAACCAGCAACTGCTGTCCAACAAAGTATAGCTGGGAGAAAAAGTGTGTTTAGCAAATCATGGGCTTCTTTTCTGTGTCTTTAGTGCTTAGTTCAACCACTTGAGACCTGTTTTAAAAAACTAGTCTGCGAAAGCAAATTTCTCCTTGAATTCATTATTTTTACTGAATTTCCTGTTAGTCATGAATGATGCTCTTTAGGTGCCATATTTTATTTATTTATAATACTTTTCATTAATCCCACTCTAAATCTAAATAGTGTCATCAACTTCCTATGAACAGAGAGTTTGTGAACTGTGTGAGATACGTCAGGATTCTCTCTCCACAAGAAGTTCAGCAGATGAGTTTGGATGGTGATCTGGGTAACGGCATTCTACCGAATCAAGCTTGCAGTAGTTCTGATGGTGGAAATGCATGGAGGGGTCAGTGTGACCAAAATTCAGGGAATCCTTCCACTGGATCATATGATCATTTGGAATGACACCGCACCCTCGGACGATCCTTCGATGGGTTAACTGGACAAAACTTTGTCCATTACATAAGCCTTTTACCTTGTTTTTTTCTTGTTTGTGATTATAGTTGTTTTGAAAATGACCTGAAGCTGGAAATCCAGACCTCATTTCACCCTGTAAACTAGAAGAAGGTTAAAGCAGGAATCGAAGGAAGAAAAGCTTGATCTTTTGTTTATCAGAGCGCATAGACATTGAAGAAGCTGTCTGTAACAAATGAACATGCTAAGGTCAGAAGCTCAGCCCACTGATTGTTATTGATTCATCTATTTAAGCTGCATTTGTTTTGTGATGTCTGCAAGCTCAATATCTTCAGTTTTTCCTGCTGTTCATATGTTATTGTCATCAGTCAAAAATTGTAAGAACTGAATTCCACCTGAAAAATATATATAGACTTAATGCAGTTATTGGTGCCTGAATTTTATGTAAAATTCTGCTGTACATAGACTTTTATTTTAATTCTTGCTCACTGATGATAACAGCATTTTACAGCAATAATTGCTGCAATTTATATATAAATCAATCCTAACCATTCAAGTATAACAAACCATGGCATCAGAACCTGCCATTATTTCTGCAGCTTCACTTAAATGATACAGAAATTATGCATTAATGAAACTACAGTTTACTCTTTTTCTATGATCTTTCATTTACTTTTTTGTTTCTGCAATTCTCTTTGCTGCTCAGTTTCTATATGGTATCATAGGCAAGCATCCATAGATCAGTGCCTTAATTGGTGAGATGTTTTAGACATTGAAGGAGCAAAGAGAATGGCAGAAAGAAAGCAAATGGAAGAACACAGTTAACAGTGATTTATAGCTGTTTTAATGTATAATTTTTGTCAACTTGGGAGGAGTTAATGGACAACTTTTATAGAGGAGAATAAATATATAGATTAGTTAAGTGGCAAATGCTGTCTAATATGTATGATTTTTGATGCTATGATTCATTGAAAGAATTTACATTTTTTAAAATTAAAAAAATTCTTACTAACAAAACTATCATTCATGTATTTAAAATTAACTAGCAAAATGATCAAATTATTAATAATTACAAAATTGACCATAAAAATTGAAATTTTTGTTATGTTCTTGAAGATTTGGGGTGATTTGAAAGATATTATAAATTAAAGCTTTGAATAATAATGGTATTACTATGTGACATAAAATTGTTTTAATGGATTGTTAGTGAATTAGTGCGTTTAAAAAACAATTTCATAATAAGTTCAAATCAAAATTTCAAAGTTCAATTTATAATTAAGCAGCTCTTCAATTTATATTCGTGAATATATATATATATCATTTAAATGATAGATTAATAATTTAATAAATTTTAATTTGATGATATGACTAATTTATTTATTTGATATGTTATGTGCTAGTATCAATTTTTATAATATATACATTATAAAAATCATATATATTATTATGAATATAGCTAACGAATAGCTATATCGATGAATTTTAATTTTAATTTTATTAATCAAAAATATTAAAAATAACTCTGAGAAACCATTAAAAAAAAGTTAATAAAATACAAATCATTTTATGTTAATAAAGTTATGGTCAAATCATTAAAATGCTAAATATAGATAGGCTCAATTAAAACTCCATTTTGACTCAAACTCGGATAAAAAAATTTAATAAATATATGTGAAAAAAAATTTAAAATTCATCTCAAGCTCAATAGAAAAATAAATAAACTTAAAAGATTATAATATTCGACTCAATTGTCCCCAACAGCAAAGAGATTAGCAACAAGCATTATTCGAAGAGAAACATAACAGCTAAAAAGTCTTCTCTCTCTCTCTCTCTCTCTCTTTATTTTTGGCTTTTCAATGACCTTTCTCTCTTTCTCTTTATTTTTGGCTTTTCAATGACCTTTCTTTGGGATTTCTTGAATCCATCTTGACAGCATGTTTTTTGAATTCCTTTCCTCAAAAAAGAAAACAATGATGAGACTTTCTTACCTTACTTTGGACTAATGAGCTTTATTTCAATCAATCCCACCATGCTTCCATCATTATCAGCCCTTTGACTCCTACTTTTTTTTTTTGCTCTCAGTACTTTTTTTTTTTTTTTTTGAAATGAATATTCACCCAACACTCCACCCATCTTGTAGGTAAGGATGTTATATTATCTCATCTGCGTATTAATCATCATATATGTCAACTACTTTCATTTTAGGTATATCCGCCGGAAAGATTTGAATTAGGTCAGAGGTTAAAAGCTCTCCCTCAATTGTAAAAAACGATAGATGCTCTCTCAGTACTTCAATTCTACAGCAAACTCTTTTCGATCTGCTGTACAAACAGATCGCATTAAGTTTATTTTGAAGGTAAAGTTTCTAATAAATGAGCAGAAAATAACAAATTGTTTAACAATGAGACTCATTAATAAGATGGTATATTCTTTGTATAATTTGTGTCCTATCCCTCTACTTCTCTCTTATAATAGGCTTCGTAAGTAGCCACTCTTGTTTTCAGTTCTAGCTGTTCAAACTCCCCAACGAACCCTTGGGTCATTGAGAGGAAATCCTTCAAGTGCAGCTGCTTCCATTCCTTCATTACAGGCAGTGGAAGTATAAAATCAGGTATTATTTTCCAAATAGAAAAAATAAATTTTTATTTCAACTAAGATGAAATAAAGAATCTGAAAAAAATAAAATAAGTTTTTCAAAATCAGAAAAAAAAATTATTAGGGCATAGAAAAGCACCTCAAAATCCCATTCACCATACAAATTTGGATCATCTTTGTCTGCCCAAACATAAGTCTCTGCAGAAAGTTTCCTGAATCATCCTGTAATAACCAAATAATGCTGTAATTTATTTGAAAAACAGATCATTAAGTCCTGTGATTTTCTTAAGATAATGGCCAAAGAGAGGTTGTTATATATTCTATAAGAAATACAAAGAAAAAGACTAATAGTTTGACATAACTTCAACAAAGTTTAGCAAACAGATCAGTAGGTTCGCTCGAAAATATTTACATTAAAAACATTCAATCATCCAAACATAAAGGATTTTGCATCAATATTATCATCAATATCCTAACCCAACTATTGGGGATCATTTTTAGTGAATCCTTCTTTCCAATTCTACTTCGGAGCTGTAAATTGTGTTAATGTACATATCATAGCACAACTTGTTGATGAAATATGTATTCACTTTTAAAAAGATAATAATAATGATATTTTCGTGATATCAAAGATCTAAGTGTTCTATATGTAAATATCAAAGTCTAGGTCAGAAATATAAATATATAATAATTATATGATACGTATGTAAATGCCTCTTTCAAATATTCTCTATCATTCATGAGAGCACAGCAAGCTCTCAAAGAACTTTTTATTTGCTTCGTGCAATCTTGATTCTCCAGGGAAAAACTGAAATCAGCAGTGCTTATATTTATCTTGACCCTAAATCAAGATAAAATAATGTGCTCTTCCTCACAATATCAAGCCACATTTCATTCCTAAAGGCTAAAATTAGGTTTTTAGCAGATACATGTGTTACAGTTTGTTTTTTTTTTTTTTTTTTTTGGGACATTTAATCGCAAACTCAAATACATAATGCATATGTAAGGACTTTAACCTAAGATCTCCTAATTGAAAACAAAGATCTCAACCAATAGGCTAAAGTGTCATGCACCATGTGTTAAAGTTATCTTTTCTTTATTTCATGCAGCACTGCATTCAAAGCCAAAAAAAGCATTTTCTACATCACAACTTTTAGGTCAGTTTTATGAGGCTCTTTGACCAATGCTTTTAAATGCATCCCCGCAATCTTTTGCTATTATATTTTTCAATGCTACATTTATTTCTAGCCCAAAAACACTCATTGAAGTTGTTTTCTTTTTTTCCTATTTTGATAAATGGAATTTTTTCCAGGGAATGTTTAGTATACTAATGTCTCTGCAACTTCAGACAAAGTACAGAATTTTGTTGAATTTAAAGACCTTATCTAGACAATGAGTAAAGTGTTGGACTTTATTTAAAAAAACTTAGGATGTCCATGGTTTCTATAGTGTTTCATAGCATCGTTATTTTTACTGGTGGTTCACTGGTTTCCAAATTGTATGCGTAAAGGCTCCTGGCGAATGCCTAACGGAAAACATCGAATGCTATTCAGCATTTTAAATCAGACCAAAAAAAAAGACAGAATTTGGCGAAGGATCCAAATAATCAAGCAAAAAACTGTTATAGAACTTATATTCAATGTAAAATATCAAAAGATCATAAAGTTCACAATTTAAGTGATAACTGTAAGTCTATTTTTCAATTGTGAATAGTGAGTGCATCACAACACAAAAATCCCATAGAGCTATAGCATATAACTCATAGCGATGTATGTGTTATTTTAAAATGGCATTGTATATTAAAAATTCATGAATAATTTATTAAAATTCAACAATATAAAATAAAAATATCCTAATATTAAAGATACTATCAATATTAGATAAGTATGACATATTATTAATTTAACATATTAAATATGTGCACAAGGACCCAAGCAAATTTATTAATATCAAAAAAATTTGATAATGATTTTGCATGAGTTCATGATATTGTATAAATCAATTGATGAATGAGTAACATGAATAATGTACCAAACCGACAGAAGAGATAACGATCATGCATCTTAAAATAACTAAATAATCCATAAACTCATCATAGTCTAGTTATTAATCTTCAAAAAATTGATCATTATTACATCCCCGATTAGATCAACACCTATTTCATCCTCATATCTAGCAAAATCAAGAATCAAAGTGCAATGAAGATATTGAGGCACAAAGTGTCATATTTAATTTCATTTAAAGTATTTTGACCATTAAATTTTCCGTTAGGTAACATGTCATTAGGAACGATAATAATAGTCATTTAGGGGAAAAAAATTTTTTTAGTTCCCTATATTACACTAGTGTAATAATACCACATATAGGAGGTGATCCTAATAGAGATCTATTCATGTTTGCCTTCTTTTCAAGTATTTATCAACTCCTATGTATATATGTAAGGTAACCACTAATGCAATAAATTAATGATGTTCTAATTTGATCTCAATATTAAATCTCAAGTCATTACAAATTTAGTTTTCATCATCAAAACAACTTTCCTAACTTTACATCTCAAACTAAAATTTTCAAATTTGTTTAAATATTTAATCACAATAAGAGAATCAAAGCATTAGGTATGATCTGAGTAATCAATTATGATGTATAGGAAAGTATTTTTGTTTTATTCTTTTTTTTTTAAAGACTACATTTCATTTCTTCCCAAGCATCAATTATTATTTATCCACTTGCTATTTCTTCATTATTAGCTTGTCTCCAAAAATAATTAACGAATCCACATAATCCATATTAGTAAAGAGAGCTTCCTATTTCTAGGTATATTCATTAAATAATCTTATGTCTAGTATCAAATTAGAATCATTTGAGATATATTGACCACTAAATGAGTGATCAACTTTAGTTCATCTGTAGAGATCATCATAATCAATATGAGGAGAATAATACCCGTCCTTAGAAAAAAATATTAGAATAGTGCCTTGTAGTTATGTGTTCAAAGATCCAGAGACGAATCACTCAAGCGCATGATAAAGAGATTCATTTATACCGTCATCTAGGTTAACAATAGATGTAGACTCAAGAATAACAGTTGATGATAAATTTTGTGGAGATATGTTCACATTACTGTTAGTATTATGAAGTGAGCACTCCAAAGAGTTTATTTCTTAGTTTATATTCAGAGGGTCTATTATCAAATTATCAATTTTCATTATGAAAACATAAACTATCTCAACTAGTATTTCTATCTTGAACAAAAGTACAAGATTTTAGATTCCAAAGGTATGACATGTTGTGTGGCTTTAATAGTTTTCAATTACGCATTAACTTGATGTGTTAAAGCATCTAACTTCTATTTACAAGTGTCATGGTACACAAGAATAGATTTATATGAAGAGTTTGATAAATGTTGATAATAATATTTACAGGAAAAAACTAGAATGCAATGTAAATTAACTCACTATATATATATATTGGAGTTAATTATGAAAATATAACTTGTAAATTAATTCACAAATAAAAAATAAACAAAATCTTCAATTTATAAAAAAAATTATAAGTTTTAAATTCATTTAATTTCATAAAAAAATACTCAAATTTGTCAAGTGAAATAATTGACAATTGTAAATATTTGATGGAGTTAATTAGGTTTACGTATAGTTGTTATACATAAAGTAAATTGTAAAACACATATTATAGGTTTTGAGAAACTTTTCTACAAAAATTTTAGCAAATTGTCTTTTGAATTAATACTCAAGAGCTAAGACTAAGAGAGATTGAGCCTAACCATGAACATGATCAAATCTCCACAAACAAACAATGCTTCAAATGTGAGGTTCAATCCAAGAACTTCGTTGTTGTCGCCTTTCTCTCCACCATATCATCCTTTCAATGTTGGCCCTCAACTTTCTAACTTTATTTGAGCCTTGAAGGATTTTGGCTAGGATTTTGGAATTAGAATTTTAAGTTTTAAGGGGTTGTCTTTGGTGGTCCGAGGCTAATTCTAAAGATTTTTTTTTTTAATTTGCATGTGTGGTGGTAGAGAAAAGAGGACTGCTTTTGGGTGGATAAGAGGGTGGGAAGGCTGATGAGGGAGAAGAGACTTAACAAGCTAAAGATTTACCTTCAAAGTTTTAGTTCTGATAACTATTTGATGAACTCTTAATTTTGTAGAGTTAAGAAAATGGGCTTTCACAAGATATCAAGAGAAGAAAGGAATGACAATTTTTAATTTCAAAATAATGAAAAATAATAGCAACCTACAAATATTTATAAAAATATAATTAATAATTTAATTTCAAAATAAAATCATATCATATAGTTTAAATTCTAAGTAAATCCTATTAACTAATTCAAATTTAAATATAAGATTATCCAATTACCAAGCTAGAACTATGCAAGGCTAAGGTCAACCGGCAGTCTAACCATTTATTGAGTTCTTCCTCATTTATGGCCATGATTTCTCATCACAGTCGTCAAACAAAAAAAAACAAAAAAAAAAAGCTAGATTCTCAACAAATGCATTCAATATCAAGGAACGACTTGATGCTTACATTCAAAATGACCTCCACTGTGTTTCTCTTATACTCTTCATCTTCAAAACTGTCTAAGACACATAGCTCAGCATCAGTAACTCCCATGATAACCTGCAAGGACAATGAGCCCTCTTCATGATCCAACCGTATAAAAACCATATGTAACACAGCGCAAGGAAGAGACCTATGAGTTGTTATGTCATTTCTCTATCAAGGCAATGCAATTTTACACAAATCATCCATCATGCTTACCTCCCATTTCCAAAACTTTAGATTAATTGATTGGCATTAATTTTTATTGTCATATCTAAATAACATGGGAATCAAATATAATTTCAGATAACGGCTTGGAATTAATATGTAATATGTAATAACAAGGAGAAAAATCTTATTTCAATAAAAAACAACCACATGGGAGGCACGAGTAATATTGAACATTATAAGGGAATAGTGTAATTAACCCTATAATATTTTATCTTTATTAAGTTGATGAAGGCATTCTATAAATAATGTATCGTTAACCAAAATTGGTTGAAAGATTTCATATTTATTCTTTGCCATGATGCTTTATTCTATTAAAATCATCAGTATAGTTAACTCAATAATTTAAAAAGTAGGTACTAGCTTGTTAAGTTGGTAAGAGCCTTGCAATTTGTTCTTATGTCCAATCCTTGCCAAACGCCATAACAAATCCCATCCAGCAAACTTTGGAGTGGGTTGAAAAAACCCAATATTTTAATAAAATATTAATAAGTTTCTGTTTTCATTACAAAATTATCCTTTCATCTTAAGGCTAAGGCATAGAACTGATGTGAAATAACTACGAGATGTACACGCGAAATAGCATGAAATAACACTGTTCATAAAGATTTGGTTAAACCGGGACACCAAATGAAAACTTCAGCAAGAATAATAAACACGATCTATAAAGTAAACACTAAATAATTTAGATAAAATGGCAATGCCTGTAGCAGCAACAAAGTAGGAGATAGGGTCTATGTAGGATATGAAATAATCTCATAGTAGTGTTTCGGTAGTCAGTCTGAATAATGCATTTTGCTTACATACATAGAGAACAAAATTCTTGAATCTTAATATAAGCAGTAAATTCAATCCATTCTGACTGTTTTATAGAGTACATATGTCATAAATCTTAGTATCAATCCTGAATTTGAGTCCTACATTTTTTTTAAAAATTCTGGTGAACCTTGGCAAAAAAAAAAAAAGGATTTCAATCAATATTTAAACCGAGTTTAGTAACAAAAATGCAGTATTCCCTAACAACAATTTGAGACTGAAACTTTCATGTTTGATAACCACAAATTAGGGTTCTTTTGTCACCAACTAAATGAAAAAAAAAATTTAAATGAAAGACCTTGTATTGATTTTTTAAAAAAGGAACAAATTTGCACGATTCCCTTACTATACAAATCCCAAATGAACTGCTATATCATACAAATTATAATAAAAAAAAAATAGACATAAGAACTAAGATCATAAATTGGGGGAAAAATGGAAGATTCAAAAAAAAAAAGGGAAACCTTAGCAAATCACATTTAAAAATAGGTAACTAGCTGCAACTTTCCCTCGTATTTACAAATCATTAACTGATTGCCACTTAATAAGAAAACCAAAATAAGGATAATATATATTTTTGATCAATAAATGAATAAGATTCGGCTACTCACAATAAGGAAAAAAAAAATTGCATTCTGTTCAAGTATAAGTAACAGAAAACTACATTCATAGTAAGAAGGGAAATTACTTTGCCAGAGAACAATTTGTTCAGAGTTGTGATTTTCGTAGAGATGAATGCAGAAGAACATAACATGGTGGACACATTGAATGAATCTAAAACTTAGGCTGGTCATCAAAAATTCCAAGTAGAATTATGCTGGAAAAAAAAGAGTGGTAATTTGTAACAAGAGTAAAAAAAAGTAAATTAATATATTACCATAAAGATGCTTGTGCAAAGATTTGGTAAATTTCATCTAATGAATGCACAACTTTGAAAAAATCATTGAAAAAGATTCATCGAAACAAGAAACCTACAGTTGAATAAACACAATGATTCTAATTAGCTATTGCATACAATTACGAGTAGCAATCATCTGAGTTCGTTCAGAAATTAAATTGGTCAAATAACACTTGGCACCTCCAACTAGCTAAGCACTTTGATCTACATACAATGGTTTCAAAACAAATGGAATATTAATACATTCATAACTTGGTGTTAAAGTTGGGAAATATTAAAATAGGAGAGTTCTTTATAGTTAAAGAGTATAGTATGATTATTTAGATGTACTCCAGAACATTGTACTCATTCTCTCATTACAAATAAAGATCTCTAGAAATTAAGGCAAAATATTTTTCTCCTTAACATGGTATAAAAGAAAATCCTACCCAAGCCATCCACCCTCCTAAATCTCAAAACAATCCTCCCTCCAACCTTGATCCCAATCTCAGCAAACAATCCCACCCCGCTCCAATCCCACTCTATACTTAGTTCCACTTATTGCACCACATGTTGCAATTAATTCAGCCACATTGTCCACACATTTGTCAATCTCATGCGCAAACTCCACATTCATGGTCATCTCCCACACTTGTGCTTACATGCAACCCCAAATATGTTTTAACACTCATACTCGTCCACAACAATGAATAAGCCCCCCGAGCTCCCATTCAAGCATAGGATTGCTATGACAATCCACAAGGCCTGCACATGTATTTACTATTTTATATTATAGCCTTCCGCTGCTCTCAATAATGCTCAATCACTACAATGCACGATCACTTCCTATGCTTCCTCTTCTCAATTATTTAAGTTAATTATCAACTCCATGACTCTCTCTCACAAAGTGTTATAGCTTCTTAATCGACTCTCAATGACACAAAAATCTCCTCCACCATCAATTCTATAATCAAATTCAATCTACTACTCGAGCGTCTTTTACTTATCAATTTTCATAAGAAACTTCATCGTTATCTAATCTATATAGAAGTGACACCATCAAGTTTTTCGAATAATAAGCATCCAATTGCATCGTTCTTGCATAATCAATCAATACTCTTGAACCTTAAATGGCCTAATTATCTTGTTTCAAGACTTAGCTGAGAAGATGAGTAACTTCATTTTGCGTCAAGAAAAAAAATATTTTTGAAGCTCGTACTTTTTAAAATCTTCTCTCCAGCAAACAAAACAAATGCAATTCAAAGAATGATATAGCACATTGAGAGGCAAATGGGATAAGTTACTTTTGTAATATCTCTTCACTATTGGCCTAATTTTTAATAAAAGTAGCAAAAGTAGAATGAAAATTTTGTATTGTAAATTTAACTCTATTTTACATGCTTCCTTATAGAGTTTGCAATATTAGCTAATAATAAACTTCACAATTTCTAAATTGCAATAGCTTTTTCATGCATTCTTCGTTATACTAACTCTCCAATTTTCACACTTTTACCCCTAATCAACTAACCCTCATTGTTATATCTCAAAGGACGATAAGGAGAGCTATGGAGGTGCTAGTTAAAATAGTCGCAATCATGGTTATGGCTATAAATATTTTTATCCCTATCATCATTACAGTCATACCAATCAACCTTTTAAAGATTTCTACAAGAAATTTAATTATCCATTCGGCTCAACATGCTTCCACAACAAGTCTAACTCTATCCACTCCTATTACTACCTCCTCCATATCAATTATTATTTATCATAAAAATATGACCAACTAATTTAACAATCTTAGGCATTTCCTTTAGCCCCTCATGGTATCTCTTTCTTTGTATTCATTGTAGCACTCTCTGCTAATATTTTATTAGGTTTAACTTCAAGTATGTTTTCTTATATGATAAGTACTCATCAATTATGTTCACCAATAAGCATGTCTTCTTTATCACTTGTCATTATAAGTGTTATAATTGATATTTTTTCTCATAATTTTGAAAAGAGTATTGTATATCCTTCAAATCCCAATATCTTTTGATCTTTGAATATTCTAAAAGTTATATCAACCTATAATCTTTACTATCTTATGAAGACTCAAAAATGCACAATATTTTTTATCCCTCACATTATATTTTTTAGGATCTCAACTTGAAGTAGATGATTGATGGAGGTATTAAACCTGACAAGATCTACTATTTGATAATTCATCCACTCTGTCTTCTACAACTATACCATATTAATTGTATTGTTAATTGGGTCATTCTCTTCCCAACATACTTTTTAGGATTATGTTTAACTTCATCACTCTTTAAAATTTTATTTTCCCTAACTACAAGTTGGCTAAACACCATAGTGTGTCATTTCATATTCTACCACTAGTGACTAAAGTCTTTCTTTTGATCTAGTCTGTTAGAAAATTGTGTCCTAGTCCTATTCTTGCAAAAATATGATTTTGTCACAGTAAAAAATGATTATCCTATATTCACTTGGGTAATACTTACTCAAATATCAATCTAAAAATCTTCACATTTTTTAGACTTTTTCTAAAAAAATAAAATTTTTACTTTCTGCTTTAATCAAAATAGTATGTCCTAATAATGCTCTAGAATTTATGCAATTTCAATTTCACACTTTCTAGTCAAACAAGATACTATTTATTAAACTTTTTGTCCATGTAAATCTTAATAGAATAGTGTTGTTTAACATAAAAATCCCAACATACTTGATCATGTTCAGATCTTTAATATTTCATATGAATGTTATCATCAATTATGTGGGAGGAAGCAAAGTTTGTCACCAGATATCTCATCAACTATATTCCCTCCCCTCGTTGTGATAACTTTTCACTTGATCATGTGTTTTGATTGTAGAACAAGCTTTCTCAATGTCATATGATGCATATTTCTCAAGTTTTCCCTCACTCAAAAAGTAATAAAGATATAATGATCATCTAACTAGATGGTCATACACGTCAACCGATCTTACTTTTCATAAGAAAAAACCTCTTTTCTCCCTCCTTTTTCTTCAAGACATCTGCACTGCATGTTCTTTTTTCTCTAAAAGTGTGTATACCTACCTCTGCTCCTCTAAAGGTTTACTCTTTCAAGACCACAACCACCTTCCACTGCAGCACCTCCATCCCCACTGTCAGAGCATTAATCTATGGATAAGCTCTCTCATCTACATCCTCGAGTCAAATCAATTTTATTTCACTTCCAAGCAAATTAAAATCCTATCCAGAGAATTTTCAGATTCATGAACCATACATCAGACATTAAAATAGAAAATTTAGAAGATTCCAAGTGAAGCATGTTTTCAAAGTAAAATATAATAGGTAGAAGAATATTGCAATGAAATAACCACAGAACAACACCAAATTCCCTCGAATGATATTAAGCATAGCCAAAAGATGGATTTGTTACTAACCCTTCCTATGACTTTCTTGCTTTCTGCTGGCAATATTGCTGGATAAACACGCCCCTTAATGCTATACCTGTGGCTGCAAAATGGTAGTCTACGTTAATAACTTATCAGCATGCAGAAAAACCAACTGGCTATTAATATACAGTCCAAAAACATGAACAAATACAAAACATCAAAATTTAATTGCCGAGTTAAGAAATTGCCTCAGCTCTAGCCAACCGGCTGTTCAGATATGGCAAAATTTGTTGTTTAAAAAAATAAGCAGGAGTATTAAAATATCCACAATGAAAACTTTTCACTATTTTATTGCTCAGAAACAGATTCCATAGAGAACAAAGAATTCAGGAGATTTCAATAATTCCAGAGTATTTTGGAAGATGGATTTCGAGTAATATGGATCGGTGAATCGTACTCCATCAACACGATGATAAAAATCTGAAAGCAAAAGGAAGGTTAGAGATGTAAGAATTAAGTGAGAGAAATATAGAACTCACTAGCCATTGAGGATGGCTGGGGAGCATGGCGGAACGCGCTTTAAAAGCGCGTTGACAACCTCATCGGCGAGAAGGCTGCCGTAAACGAAGACATTGTGGAGAGGTAAAGATGCGGCCGCGGCGCCGGCAACGGTGGCAGTCATGGAGGCGGTGGTTAGGGTGCCACCTATCTCTCCCCCAGTTCTATAATCGCCGGCCGCGGAAAACAACTTACCGGGATTAAGGAGCCTCCTCCATAAGACTTCAGGAATAAATGCTTGTTTGGGATGTTTTTTGTTTTTGTTTTTTTTTTTCAAAATAAATTATTATTATTATTATTATTATTATTATTATATATTATATTTATTTATATTTATATTTATTTATTTAAAAAGTAAATTACTCATAAATAATTTTTTATATTTTAAATATTTTGAAAATAATTAGCACTATTAATAAGTGCTAATAATGTATATCATCACTGTACATTGTCTTACTCAACTCTCATCATTAGCTATCATTATTCTTCATTGACAATCACCACTACCTACCACTATAACAATTGGTACCCACCACCTCTTACTACACTTACCATATAAATTAATTTATTCAATTTTAATTAGAATAAAATTACATATTTTTAAGATATCAAATAAATTTTATTTTATTTTAAAATATAAATTAAATTAAATAAAAAAGAGGTGATCCCAAAGCACTAGTAATATTTAAATTTTAAAAAGTAGACATCAATTTTCTTTAAAAAATTTGACTTTAAATATTCAAAATACACATTTGGAGAAATATTATTGTCTTTTACTTGTTATGAAAAAATATATCTGAAAATTTATTTTGAGTAAAATTATCCTCTTATATTCAAGAGCTGTTTAACGAAGGCTAACATAAAATAAATTAGCTCGAACTAATTCAAATTCAAGTCAAATCTTAATACGAACGTAGTTTAAATATAGATCAATTTCAGTTCCAAACACAATTAAATTATGTTCAAATCTAGGTTCAAACTTTAATGACATTTGAACCTCTTTGAGGAAGGCATCATGTAACCTTCGAACCTCATTGGGAATGCATTGCGCAATGGATGGTTAGGGAAGGCATCTTGCACGACAAAACTCGCTTGAGATGGCATAAAAGATCAATGCTTGTGAAGAGGAGTTCCTATGATAGATCTTGCTAAGGATGGCATCATGGGACTAACGATGTACGACAAACCTCACTAGGAAGGCAATAATGAGACTAGGTATTATAATACGAACCTAATTTCTTGATTTGGGTCTGATCCGACTTGGTTTGAGTTCTGTTCACTGAGTCGACTCACTGAGTGCTTGGAACCCTGAAGTTATCGATAACTTGGAAGGAATAACTCGATGCTTTTAGTCATTGGATGCGTGTTTTGTAATTAGCGTTGGATCGCGATCGAGTCTCTCTTGGCTAAATCTCCGTCGGATGATCTCGATTTCTTCGCCTTTTGATTGGTGCTTTGATCAAACGGTTCTTGATTCTTCTAATGGCATTAGTGATTACGATGTTGCCTTTGGCGATTTGATCTGAAATTTGATCGAACCCTTGGTATTAGCCGCGGGTCGACCGGGCCGTGGGATGATGCTTAGATGATATTGACCTTACTCGTCTTTGGTTTGTTTTCAATCGCTCGGTGGCCGACGAGAGAAATTAGGGCTGTTGGATCATCGGAGAAACCGAGGTTTCTCAGATGAAGCGGTGGTTTCCGAGGAAAACCTAGAAGATAAGAGGAAGGAGGAGGAGACTAAAGGAGATAAGTTTTTAAATTTCTTGACTTTCCCTCTGTTTGGCTTTTGATCTCTATTTATACTTTTTCTTGAAGTTCCTATGCTTAGATCTGTTACTTTTTACTAAGTGGATCCACGGTTCTTTAACTGTTTTCTGTTATAGTTGTTATTCTGTTATGCTGATGTGGTCACGGCTTTCTTGAGGTCTTGATTCTTGATTTCTGGCTCTGTTGTTGTAGTTGTTTATCAAACCCGCCTTTTGTTGATTTATCTTTGAATAGTCTTCCGAGGGAACTTTCACGTAATGCCTCTGCGGGGCTCTACCAAGGCTACCATTCTGCTATAATTAATCTTCCGCTCGGGTTTTTCTTCTCTGTTGTAAACCTGGCATGCCTCTGTATACATATTCTTTGAACTTGGTGGCTGTGTTTGTTTTCTTTTTCTATACAGAGTCTGTTGTTTATGGTAATTATTAATGTTGTATTATGTACTTTGGCACTTGGATGAATTGGATTCATAACATTACTCCCCTCCTCAAACTGACCTTGTCCTCAAGGTCAAAATGAACACCTCTTTTCTCTGCTTTCAATTGCTGAAGCGATACTTTTCCTCCCACGACTATGAAAGTAGCAATTTGATTGTCTGTTGGAAGTAGTATTCTTTGTCAAATGATTCGGGTTTCTATTAATAAGAACGGAAATTATGTCCCCAGACTTGTTTCTCAGATGCTCATGATCGTAGGATTACCACTAGGGATATTGTAGTTGTTCCTGAATTCACTGAACCGGACTCATCTATTGGATAGGTCAGATGTAATGAACTCGGGTTGCGTTATACTCTATATTGGGAATAGCTTATTGGTAATTCTGAGTAGAGCTATGTAAGGATGTGTTATCCGAAAACACTAAGCTATATGATATAGGTGGCTAATAATTATGTATACTTGATAGGCTTTCTTAACTGGTTAAATGGTTGATACATGAAGCTTGGTGTTAATTTTTCTTCTTGTCATTGGTTATCTGTGATTATCATGTCATTGATGTTGGTCATCATTGACCGCCATTAATGCAAATAACTGACTTATAGATATGCTTTATGGTTTCATCACAATTGAAGCATAAGTCTTCTTTTTTTTATTCTCTATTTGATTCTAAATTGAATTGATATTTCTTTGTTTATGTTGATTGTGTTGAGTGGCATTTGTGAGGGCAGTAGGTAGTTGGAGCACTCGATATTCATTGCTACTTACTTGCTGATGCTATTTCATTTCTTACATCGACAACTGCCTTCCATTAGCTAATTGAAATGCCCGTTGTATGGAAGAAGGGTCAGGGGATCTTACTTCCTTTTAATATCGATTTAAGCCCTCGATTCAAAGTTTGTAGAAATTCATGTGGAATGAAATTTGTTAGGTCTTCAAACTCATTATAAAAGAGTGTTTGTTTTGAAGCATTAATTCTCCTCTTAAATCTCTGTAGAGGGAAGAGCCAAATCTTTGCATAACTTGTTCTTTAAATTGTGGCAATGAATACAATTGTTTATTTAATTGCATCCATTGATACCAACTCAAAGCAGGTCCATCCATGTATATTGAGGATATTAAAAATTTTGCTCCTCTGATGTGTTATAAAAGCGAAAGAATTGCTCGCTTTAAAGAGCCAACCTCTAGGATTTTCTCCATTAAATCTGGGCATATCTATTTTGACAGGTATTGACATGGGTGTGTGTGTATGTGATCTGTTTGGAGAATAGGATTATGAAGGGGATGCATCACATACCTGGATTTGAGGTTATTTTTCCAATATGTTTTCTATGGCAGTCAATCTTCTTGATATTTCAATCAATACCATAGTGACTGAGGTCATTTGCTCTTGTTTTGTTTAATCTAACACATTCTTCAAGTATTTTGAGTGTCTGTGCCTTCTGCCATATTTTTTTCTAAGTGATGATGTAGTCAATAAGAGCACCAATAATACGAACCTAATTTCTTGATTTGGGTCTGATCCGACTTGGTTTGAGTTACCACCGAGTCGACTCACGAGTTTGGAACCCTGAAGTTAATCGATAACTTGGAAGGAATAACTCGATGATTTCTAAGTCGTTGGATGCGTGTTTTGTAATTAGCGTTGGATCGAGCCTGGATCGAGTCTCTCTTGTAAAGTCGGATGATCCGATTTCTTCTCAGCCTTTGGATTGGTGTTTTGATCAAATGGTTCTTGATTCTTCTAATGGCATTAGTGGATTACAGATGTTGCCTTCGGCGCGGTTTGATCTGGAAATTTGATCCAACCCTGATAGTATGTATCTGGCCGGGATGATGTTTCTAGATGATATTGACCTTACTTGTTTTGGTTTGTTTTCTGTCGAGCCGCCGGTGACGCTCAGAGGAATTAGGGCTGGGATCGAAGGAGAAACGAGGTGTCTCAGATGGAAGGCGGTTTTCATGAGGAAAACCTAAGAAGATAAATAGAGGAAGAGACGAAGGAGGAGAGAGGAGATAAGTTCTTCAAATTTCTTGACTTTCCTCTGTTTGGCTTTTAATCTCTATTTATACTTTTCTTGAAGTTTCTATGCCTAGATCTACTTTTACTAAGTGGATCCACAGCTTTAACCGCTTTTCTATTATAGTTATTGTTATCGGCGTGGCCACCGCTTGATTTTGGCTCATGTTGTAGTTGTTTATCAAGCCCGCCTTTTGTTGATTTATCTTTGAATAGTCTTCCCGAGGGAACTTTTTTGTAATGCCCATCGCGGGGCTACGGCTATCATTCTCCTGTCAGTAATTAATCTTCCATCGCTCGGTTTTTCTTCTCTGTTGTAAACCTGGCATGCCTCTGTATACATATTCTTTGAACTTGGTGGCTGTGTTTGCTTTCTTTTTCTATACAGAGTATGTTGTTTATGGTAATTGTTAATGTTGTATTATGTACTTTGGCACTTGGATGAATTGGATTCATAACATATTATGAGGAGAAGAGGAGTTTGTGCAACAAAGCTTGATGGGGAAGGCATCACAATAACATTGTGATGTGCTATGAGGTCATTGTGGAAGGCAACAATGGGACTAAATATGTGTGATGGAGCTTGGGAAGGCATTGGTTGTGATGGAACTTGTTGGGGAAGGTAATAATTTTACTTGTTATATGTGAGGAGAAGAGGAGTTCCCATGATAGATCTTGCTAAGGATGGCATCATGGGACTAATGATGTACGACAAAACTCATTAGGAAGGCATTAATGAGACTAAGTATTATGAGGAAAGCGGAGTTTTTGCAACAAAGCTTGATGGGAAAGGCATCACAATAACATTGTGATGTGCTATGAGGTCATTGTGGAAGGCAACAATGGGACTAGATATGTGTGATAGAGCTTGTGAAGGCATTGCAAGACTAGCAACATGCGACAGAGCTCGATGGGAGAAGCATTGCGGGACTACCAAAAGTTCAAAGATCAGAGTTCAAATTAGGTTTGAATTACGTTTGAACCAAATTTGAATATGAATTAATTTCTATCATAACATGCTTTAATAAACATTCTTAGAATATAAACTCTTGAATGTATTTTGAGATAAGCTAAATACATAAATAATCAATAAACCCTTGTACTAAACTCCTCTTAATACAAATTCAAGAATTTAATGACTCATACAAACTAAATTTTGGACTAGATGATCACTCCCTAATTTTTTTTTTCTAAATTTAATGAACCACAAATAAAATTGGGATGAGTAACTTCAAGACTATTCATTCACTATTAACTCAACTATTTAAAAACATAATGAGCTCATTTTATCTTTGGTTTGCATCTCTTCATACAAAGTGTACAATCTTAATTGATGATAAACTCAATAAAACATAACAAGAGACTATTTTCTCACAAGTTCTTTATGACTCGAAGCTTTTTACTTTTAAAGATCTGTTTGGGACACCTGTAATTTTTTTATTCAAAGCTATTGCAGGAAAGCGACATTTTAAAAAATTGTTATATTATAAATATTTTTCTTTTTGAATAATCTAAACAGTACCATTCTGCCAATCACCACACTCTAACAACTCTAGTTCTTAAAAATATATTTTTATCACAAAATTTTCTGAAAATCAATTAAAAAATTAGTAACCAAACGTATATAAGATTACTTTCTGAACAACAAAACAACCAGAAAACTATCTCAAACATACCCTAAATTTCTCACATTCGACTAATTAGACATAATTGTTAGTTCTAAGCGTGATTATAAGAATCATAAATATAACAATCCTAATTTATCCAACCTCAGTTACTCATAGTTATTCTTTCTCTGAATCAATTACTCTTTTTATGATCTCATAGGTTTTAAATTCAAGTGCTTCTTCACATATTTTAAAAAACTACCAACAATTAGTGATTGTTGTTATTGACAATTCCCCCTCCCATCTTTCAAAGGAACATTATGTATCATTTAAAAATCTCATTTCTATCAATTGTTTCAAGTCCAATAAATTCTAATTACCCATCCTATAATATTATATTATGACAATCATAAAATATTCAATGAAAACACAAAAATATATTTACATAAATAACACTAAAATTTTAACATCAACAAATATACCACTTTCACTAATCTTTTTAAAACAAAATACATTTTTTAATGCATATGAAAGTGCTAAATATATGAAATATGTATGCAAATCTTCCTAAAATTATTTGTCATTTCATTAAATATATTATTCTTTTAAAGATCATTTACTATTCATGTCTCCAATTCAAAACTGATTCTTTTAAGTTTTATTTCTCCCAATCATGTAACAAATTAAAGCTAACATACACACTCCAACTTGAGAGAAAATATTAACATAAAATTATCTTGAAAAACTCCTATATATTTAAATAATAGTATATGTTATTTGAATATAATTTTAATTATTATATTCATTCTCCAATCTTAAATAGAAAAAACATCTAGTAAATAAGCCAACCTCCATATACGCCACACACACTACATACATGGCGCTTGCTGCATACAGCTCATTAGGTTAAACTAAAAAGTTACTTTGCAACATCAATAATATGTTAAATTCCATTCAAATTTTGATTATATCAAACTTAAAAAGAAATAGATGAGCCAAAACTTAGCTCAAACCAAAGGTTAAATCATTCATTTCATAGATAATCCAAGTCAACCAAGCTTAAATCAATTGGCTTTTTTAGCCTAATATCTCAAATGAAGATAACATCAGCTCACAATCAGATCATTTGCAGCATCATGTTTGAGCTACACTAGTGATCAACAAACAACTCCTTTAATGGGACAATGTATTTTAAGTGAGACCTGTCAATAGCCATGAAGGGTCTAAAATATAAATTCTGAAACAAAAAAACATCACTTTTATTGGCCTATTATTCGTTTAAACCACAGATTTGTGAACACGAGAACATAAGAGAAGGGAAACAGTGAAAGTAATAGGTCAGTTCACTTAATTTTTCTCACCTTCCCATCTCATTGTCTCTCAATGATTTTTTTTTCTTTCTTTTCAACATAGAAATCAATGGAATCACTGCAATAGTATGAAAAACTACAAAACTAAATTACCATTGATGAGATGTTCTCTAACTTCTCTTAACATGTTCATAAATTTAAATCAGATCCATGCACAAAAAATTAGAAAAATCAGAGTTTTCAGGTTCTTTTTACTTTTTGTGCACCCAAATCTGTAATGTAAGGCTTTATTTATGTAGGTGGGATTTGAATTCAAGACCTTACCTATAACTTCTAATGTCATTACCCACAAAGTTTTCGGTTTGAACTGTAAGTTTTCACTTTCAATCCATTTCGGTGGCTTCAGTAAATGTTAGAACCAGCATTATTAAGACTAAAAATGTCATTTAGGAATCAAGTTAAGAGATTATGATAAGAAAACAATTGAGTTAATGCAAGATAGTCAGTTCTACATGAAAGAAAATTCTAGTAATTAATGCTAAAAGGGCGAGAGAACTAAGAAGGAATGTCTTTTGTTTGGGATTATCTGAAACCAAAGAGTGTGGTGTGAATATAGAAAGCTCCTGTGCAGATTAACTACCCTGAATGCACTAAGGTAGTCTCCAAGAGGGGAGTGAGGCCTCTCAAAGGAAGCTTATCAATCACTGCAACGTGGGATATTGCTGCCCTCCTATCCTTGAAGCGACTGAGCACCTTCCTCACCTCGTTTGCTAGCCTTATGATATAATCATCTTCATGGCCTGCATTCATTCCAGCAAAAATAATAATAATAATAAGCATTAGAATAACATTAAGTTTATTTATGGAAATGAGTTATTGCGGCATTATTTGTAATTGATGAAGATTCACTTGATTGAGTTAACATTGGGTTGTTAAAATGGAGAAGTGCGGAATATCATGAAAATTTATGTGTAATTTTATAACACTGCAATTTGACCAAGTATGTTGTATGAAT
The DNA here is from genome assembly GCA_021442155.1 of Cymbidium sinense. NCBI lineage: Eukaryota > Viridiplantae > Streptophyta > Magnoliopsida > Asparagales > Orchidaceae > Cymbidium > Cymbidium sinense. The sequence continues at coordinate 200,805,908 of CM038217.1, forward strand.
CTGTGGTAGGTGATAAATTAGTTGCCAATAGCTAATATTGATGTTAAGGAGATATGAAAATGTAAAGATAGATGCGCGACAAATTTGAAAAGAGCGAGATGGAAAATGATTATACAAGAGGGATAGAGGGAGTAGCATCTTTCAAGATAAGCTAGTGATCATAGATATTAGATGATTTGAGAATTTATAATAAAGGGTTGAAGAAGAACAAATAAAAAATAGATAAATTTTATATGAACAGATTAAAAAAAGAAGGGAAATTTACATACATATCGGAATTTTAGATTTATATTTCACACCCAAACTGAATATTTACAAAAACCAAGCACTTTCCTATGTAGAAAAGGTGCATCTCACTTGGAAAAGTAACCGGGTGGTATTTTGATGTAATAATAAAGATTTAAGTGTTATTTAAGTAAAATTAAAGTGTGAAATATGTAAATACATAAGAATTGCGTGGTATGTATGTAAATCCCCCAAAAAAGAAAAGCATGTGCCAAAAAAATATGGAAAGAAATTGTGCAAAAAATTTACATAAACTAAATTTAAACACCACCTATGCAAAACTCTACATAAATGAATGAAGCATAAAATTGTTAATGCCGACCCTAAGCACTTGAGATTAACAAATAATGATGATGGCGATTGAAAGCTCATGTTGGGGACTAAAAACTTTGTTCTCTGTTCATAAAATTTGTGTGAGTCACATGGTGGAAGTGACCTGATTCAAGGTTAGATTTTTCTTGATTGAATCATGAAACTCTTAAGCTTGAAATTTAATGCAAAGAGAACAGAATTCAGTGCATAAAAATGTTCAAATGAGAAACTACAATAGCTTATATATATATATATATATATATATATATATATATATATATATATATATATATATATATATATATATATATATATATATATATATATATATATATTTATATTGGCTGGTTGGTTTAGAAAGATAATTAGGTTGCAACTAAAATATCAAAACCGAGTAAAATCAAATAAAATAATTGAAAGGAACAAAAAATCAGCTTTTGATTTCCCAAACTTTAAAGAGACATGTAAGCGAAATTCATCTATGAAAATAGAAAGATAAAGTCCAAAAAAAATATACATATGGACAGACCTATTTAAGTTAAGGGAACATTTGGTTGTTTGTAGATAAAAAACACGTTTAAGGAAACAATCAAAATAGTTCGATTTCATATATCAAATTTAATTGGAAACCAACATTAGTTTTAAGATCCACAAACCCTCACAAATGTGATGATTTTGTTTCTGCACACAAAACAAACGAGAACAAAATTCATTTTTTTCTCTAAAAACATGCTTTCAAACTACAAGCAACAAATGCAACCCTAAAAATCAAATAATTTGTCTACCAAAGACTATAGAATCTAATTCTCGAATAAGAATGTTATGTTCAACTTTTTACCTATATCAAACAATGCTTTCTCCATTGAAAACAGGTAATCCTTATTATTCCCACAAGGACCAGTTGCAGTAGCAATTTGCCTGAGATATGAAATACAGATTTTTGTAAACTAAAAACACAATCATGCGATTGGCCACTTTATCTCACCTTGCCATTTCCTCCAAGGGTGCCGGGCCTAGATAGTACCGATTGGCCACTTTATCTGGAGTAGAAATGAATCTGTGTATGAAGCAATTGCATGTAAGTTGTACATAAACAAAAGAAGGATTTAGGTTTTGCAATTCCAATAATGTAAAACTCAAATGAGAACTCCGGGTGAAAGTAAGGCTATGATTCTTACACAAGTACATTAGTTAAAGATGGCTCAAGGTTTCCTTCCTGAACAAGCAAACACATAAGGATCATGCAACGGGCATCAGAATACCATAAATTTAAAATACAGCGCTGTTAAAATAGTAAATAATTATCTTCAAACTCAAACTAACCTTAAAGAAGTCCACAGATGCTTTTTTGTCATACTCGCATTCCCTTCTCTCCAAATACTGAAATATTTAGAGAATATGTGATCGAATTCTAACAAGTTTATATGGTTGATCGCAAGAAGAGCTAACATCAATAACTATACCTGCAATGCCACTCTTTCTTTCTCAGAGCTTCCTTTAACACAATAAGCAGCACCCCACTGTCATAATAGCACAAAATTGTTCCCAGAAAAATCACTCAACACATTCTTCTCTAAGCAAACTAAATTTCTAGTTCAGATTTTAGTCTGGTAGGACAGATGAACGTAAGATGCAAAAAGAGCCATGAATAAAACCATATAAGATGCAAGATCATCAACATCACAATTAGCCTTTTTCCAACCATCTGGATGGCCTTACAAATCCTGCTACAAGGGCTTTTAATTCTATTTTGCACAATCACTTTACACAATTTCAAGCCATATTATCTTCATCTATTTTTTTCCTTTCCTTATCTTTCATACTAAATATATCAATTCATCTTATTAGTGCATTTTCCACCATAACTTCAGTAGCTGCTATTCCCATAATCCCATGGATGTGTGATCATTAACCACACTATCTTCCCTAGTTCTAGCATAATTTTTCACAGGTATCACACAATTCCATTTGCAAGGCTTCTTCATAGCCCATCCCTCGTCCATATAATATATCTGGAATTTGCAAAGAAATTTAAGTATGAAATGAGGCTTTTAGGAATTTTCTAAAAGATGTATGCAAACCTAAATCCTACATCCAAATAAAAAAAGTATGGGCGGAAAGAAAACAATCAACGGTTTACTATAATGCAGACAGAAAACATGAAGGTACTAAGAGATTGAAATAGTGAACGATCTCTACCCCAAGAACCACAAAAAATGAGCATGTTAGCTCCTTGTGATTCATTGAGACCATTGCTTGATTCAGATAATTCGGTATGAAAGCATTGTAATCACCCAATATCAACAAAGTTCAAGGTAGGAAAGAATATAGAAAGATGATCTAAAATTGGATTGGAGAATTCCAAATATATTCTCTCAATCTGAATGCCATCGATTCAAATTCAAGGCAAGATGGGATGGTCACCCCTTGTACTACATCAAAGGGATCTTTATGGTTTATTGAAAACCTACTAGTCTTACGGTAGTATTGAATTTTTATAGGTATATTCGGCCAACAAAGGCAACTTAGGTTTGATCTAGTTTAAGGACTTAATTAATATAAACTTGTTAGAAAATAAAAGGAAACCAAGATAAGGAAAAAAAGAAATGCAGGGAGAATAGTGGAAAGAAATAATTCAAATAAGAACTTTAGATCAGACCTAATTGGATGAAGAGATCTTGCTTGTAGCTTGATACTTCCTGCTCCTTGATACACCGTACTACTTTCAACTAAAGATTCCCCCTTGAAGATTTCAAGCCAGCTTGGAAGTCCTTGAAGCTATCGACTAAGAGGTTAGGGGGTGGCGAGAGATAAAAAGAGAAAAACCCAAACTGCATCAATTATTGAAATAAAGGGATCTTGGCTCGAAGGTTACATGAATGCTTTGAGGCATACAATACTCTATCATTTATGATGGGAAGAATGATGATTAATTCACTAGAAACTCTAATCTACAATTCTCAAAACAAGGTAAGTTAGGAGAAATGGTTAGCATAAGGATTCGGATTATGCTAATCCTTACCTACTTGATTGGCCCTTAATAGGATAATAGTTATCATGGTAGCCGGCCATGACTCTTATAGAGGGTGGCCCACATGTTTCCCTCTGGGATTTTAAGAATTGCTTCTTCCACCATTTGAATTACCCTCATGTCTAGATGTATGTGTGCCCACAGGCCCAAAGTATTCAAGTTAGCCCAAGTAACTTAAACCTAATATAGGATAGCCCAAAATAGTCAAATTAATTTGAGCCAAGTATATGGTCTTGGCCGGCTAGCAATGTTAGGAGAGCCCTTTGAATTAAAAAGATGGGAAAACGGAACTAAAGAAAAAAAATGATAAAAGTGGCATTGGTACTATATAAGACCTCTCCTTGAACATGGAGAGCATAAGTGGTTGCTTAACCCAAGTAAGATGGTGAACTCAAATGCGTAGATTGTGTTCCCTATTTTGCAAAAAGGGGAGGAACAGAGCAGGGAGGAGGTGAAGTTTATCTTAGCAATGGAGTTTTAACAATGTAACAAAGTGCCTAAGAATGTTCTCCAATCCTCTTGCATGGTGTTCTCATGCCTGTATTTATAGAGAACCAAGGGGGAGTCATGCATGAATTGGCCATGGAACAACAGAATGGTAGGTGTTTTCATGGAGAAAAGAACTTTCTAGGTGGACTTGTGGCAAGATTCCATTGCAAGAGAGAGCGCCTTGACTCCCAAAGTAAGAGCTTTTGTAGCCTTACAAACATCTTTCTCAGCTTCTGCAGGGAATGTTGGCCGCTTTTGGTCTTGTCTTCTTACAACTGGCTAAAACTAAAATGAAAATCAGCTCATTTAAGAGATACAGTGCTACTAAGGTCTGAATGGATGTAGGCTAACAAATTAGATTCCATTGGAACGTATGCAAACACATGTATTATGTCAGCCATGACTTGGAACTCAAGCAAATTGATACGATCAAATTAGCTGTATGTGAATGGAAATAGTCCACTTGAAGGGTTTTTTTTTTTGTGTGTGCAGGTGTGTCGGTTTGATTGCCTTTGGACCTTGACAAAAAGGATGGGATTTCAAAGGTCCATTCTCACGTCCAAATGGCTGGGCAGTTGGGGTAGTTTGCAGATGAGGTTTGAACTCTATGGGAAACAAATCTATATAGCTTGAAAAGGGTCCAGACACTGCCATCGTTAGATAGATGGGCTTGGTTTTGAGCATTATGTCAAAATGGAAATATTTGCTTGTTGTAAGCACCATAACGAGCCAACTATTTACAACTGTTTGGATTAAACAATTAAGCCTTTGTCAAGAGAGATGATCTGCATTTGGTTTAGTTTTGCTAGGTGGAGAAAAATCAGTCAATTCAAGAGAAGAAAAGAACGGACTAAGAGCATTGGAATTCTGCAAGGACTTAAACCAAGCACAAAGATCTAATGGGAAATGTAATAAAATTCTTGAAATTGGGACTTATAACTATGGCATAACAAGAATGAGTCTGATTAAACTCATAAATCATAGTAATTCTACATTGGTAGAATAGTGAGACCATCAAATATGGCATTCAGGACACAATAAAATCAAGAACATCAGCCCCCAAACATGAAATTGGTGTGATGGTATTACATCTTTAAATTCAGCAATGAACACAAATCCTAGTTAACATTGTACATGCATACAAGAAAGAGATTGATATTTCTTACACAAACTGCTCCTTTCTTGGCCTCTAAAGTGCAAGTTCTCGCTGGATTTTCTGGTGTGCCTCTGTGGTCTATACATGCTGCCAAGAGAAAAAAAACATCACTCATCAACAATTACCAAACTAAAACAGTAACACAAAAAAACTTCAGACAAGAAATATCATACCAAGATCAAAAACACGCCTGTAGTCCTTTATGAAGCCTATAATCTTCTCATCAAATTGAAAACCTGGATTCCAGACCAGTGAACCATACCCAAAAACCCACAGAACCATTTTTTATTTCTTTTCGCTGCACATATAGAAAGAAACAATCATCATCATCATTTTTCCTTAATACAAAAAAAAACAAATTTCATGGACGCACTATCATATTCCTTAGTACATAGGCTTAAGTTAGATTGCAACTTGTAAAAGCTATTATTTTATTGCTTCAATGATCAACAAAATGCTGAAGTAACTTCCATAAATAAAATGATTCAAACGGTTATGATGGACAATTGCCTTTCTTGCTTGCTAAAAAAATATTTGCAATCTGCATAAGAGCAAGTATGGCCAAGATCCTTAGCATTTAGGCATTTAGGACTACTGGAAGAATCAAAGAAAGATTGCCAACCTTTCGAAAACTCTAGTTGTTTCCGAAAAGATCTATCCTAAGGCATGTAGGCCATTAGTGGAATAAAAAACAGTTAAAGATTAAACTGAATAGTTTACAACAGCTGTTTGTCATCAAGAACTAAAGTATGATACCACATCAATGCATATGATTGTTGCCATAGTATTATTGAGCATTAAGTATAGACTGATTGCACCCAAAATCCTCTTTATGTATTTAACATTTAACTATTTTTATTATTATATATAGTGAGAAATTTGTATGTTATTATGTCAAAACTAGGTTGGGTCATTAGTCATGATAAGTCATCTTTGGTCACATGTTTTGTTAGATTATGTGTTGAGTTATTAGGTCATCATTGACACCTCATGCCAGCCAACCCTATCTCTCTATTTATTCAATTTGATTCTCCGCCAAGCTTCCCAACCAAATAGCAACTCTTAAGCTTCCCACTCTACTTCAAGCAATACTCAAACTTCCCCTCCTTAATGTGGTCGAGACTCCTGTCCCTCCCATCTTCATTTAAGGGTGTGTACGGAATAGTGGTGGCGGTGTGATGCGAAGATACATTGTAATGTTGTTAGGACATTGCGTTCTGACAGCTTTTTAAAGAACCTGCGATGGGAAATCTGTGTTCTCTAACTTCACCTAAAAAATGTAGTGGCTGCCAGAAAGTTGTAGTCTAATTTTTTTAAAATAATAAAGTTTGTAATATCCACAATTTTTTTGACAAGCAGCTTCTTCTATAACAGCTCCACTGCATTTGACCAAAACAGACCCTAAGTTTTGTGATTGTTTATATACCCTTTCTAAACCTATAAATAAAAGTTATTGTACTTTGAAAGCAATGTTGAATGAAAGAAAGAAATTTTACTCAACTTGTGCCTATGTTGTTTAACTTGCATGGACTTCCTTACAACAATAACAACAACAAGCCTTCATCCCACTATGTTAAGTCGGATACATGAATCCTTTTTCAATGCCATATTCTCATTTAATTATAATAAAATAAGATCATATTTTATACTTCCTAACCAAGTGTTTTTAAGTCTACCTCTACCTTTCTTAACATAGGCAGAATCTAATACACCTAAAAGAGCAAACAAACTATCATTGGGCTGCTTCATCAACTCACCCCATAAAGAGAAAAAAAATATGAACTTCACGTGCAGAGAATCATCGGTCTCAATAGCAGAACCAGGGGGCTGGGAGAACTCTCATCCCTAGATTTGAGAAAATCCTATATAGCTCTGTCTAACAAAAAAAATTGTACTCTTAAATAATCTTGCAATCTGCATAAAATAGAAGTTTAGCACCCCAAAATTTTGAGTAAACCCTTTCACCCCTTCTCAGTCGAAATCCTATTTCTCCATTGACCTCTTTCAGTTCATAAATTGATAAAATCTTGAAAAATTAATCCTATTGCAAAAATATATAAATTATAAAACTTTCTATAACGCTTCTGCATAGAGAACAATCATGCAAATATAAATATATTGTCCCCTAATTCTACTTTCCATGTAGAAAGATTAATTCCCAATAATCTCCCGGCAAACCAAATAATCTATCAAGGAAAAGAAAATCGAAGTTCGGATGCATCCATAGAAAAAGTGGAAACCTGGGGGCGGTGGCTTCCTTTTTTACCTTAGTTGGCCGAGGAGCAATGATCAAGCAGATCAGAGGAAAACTTGTAATTCCCCCTTGTTCACTAGTTCGATCCCGACGGAAGAAATAACTGCGGGGAGAGAGAGAAGTAAAAGAAGGAGGCCAGAGCAGACTAGGATTCTCGAATCGCCCTAATCTCTCAGCCTCTCCCTCTCTCTCTCTCTCTCTCTCCTCTTGCCCTCAACCCTCTTCCAAGTGCCGGACTTCGGAGGGAGAAGCAGCATGTGAAAATCGTAGTTTTATAGTCGGCCATTGGAGTATTAGCCGGTAGCCAGAGCAGGACGCATAGGGATGACTAGCATGTAAATCCCTTTAAAATAAAATCGAAATTTTTAAATTGGATCGATTTTTTAATTTTATTTTACATTTTGGATTTAATTTTAACTAAATTCAGTTTTTAGATTATGGATTGGATTTAAAAATTTATAATATCAAAATTGAAAATCATTAGTCGAACTTCGGAGTCGAAGACCTTAGGTCATGGCGATTCGTGTCATGCAAAAAAATCAATTAGGGTCCTAGAGGGAGGCAAAGCAGGCCAACTCCTAAGGGCAAAGGCAATCGGCAAATGGCAATCCCCAATCCCCATTCACCGCTGCTGCGGCCAAGCACTGGTTCTCTTATGGTTTTATCCCTACTTCTCTAGTTCTCTTCGACTTCTGTTCTGTTCGACTCTTCATTGTAGGGCTGTTTGTGGACGTTTTCATTCTGTTCATCTGTTTTTTGTTCTCTTCTAGGCTTCTCCCTTCGCCTCGTCGTCTCCTTCTGCAGAGCTGCTTCTCCTTCTTCTCTAATTCAATCGTGGGTTTTGTCTCGATTCTCATGGATTCTTTTTATTCTATTTAGTGTTTTGTGGCTTCTGCTTTGGAAGTTTGGAGACTTGGAGAGTTGGAGTTGGTATTGTTTACTATTCGATTTTGGGCGGAGGTTACGTAGTATTACTTGCTATTTTGTCGAATGGGTAATGGATTATTTTGTTATGTTTCTTTGGTGATTTGTTCTACTTTTGTTATTTTTTATGTTGTTTTTAGTAATGGATTATTTTGTTTTTTACATCTATGAAATATGTGCATAATTCGGTTTATGAACTTCTCTCTTAGTGTTTTTGTTATTTTTTTATATTGTTTAGGACTAATGAGGATAATAAAGAGATTGATTGTTTCAAAATTTATGCAAATATTTATCTCTTTTAGTTTTAAACGCTTTGTGAATGTCAAAGTATTAGAGTTGAAACATTGATGTTGCCTCATGACGTATAAAATATTTCGATATTTTCAGATTATTTATTTATTAGAAAATGACATAAGTTTTGAAGTACATGAATGGTAGAATGGGGTATAAAATAATTTCAAAATGCATGTAATAAAATATAAATCCATTTCATTCGAGTGACCACAATTCACACATATTTCAAAACAGTCAAGTTAAAAGGGGTGGTTGGCTAGTTACTTCGAAATGCATGCAAGGATTCATCTTGGATTTCCTTCATACTTCCGTTTTGAAACTTTGAAGTAAAATAACATGGTTAGATGTTTAGTTCTTCATTCATTTATGAGGATTCATCTATGCTTGTAAGCAAGCTCTCCCATCCTTATGGTTTAGTTCTTTATTCGTCTACACAACCTAAGTGTTCTTTCTCCAGTTGAAGGTAGATTGTATAAATTTCATTTGCATTTATTAACAATATATCGAGTAACATTCTCATTTCTCATTGTGTATGAGGTGAGCTGTCAAACTTAATCCAAATTCTCTTCCACATTGAACTTGGATCATATTTTCATCACGCGACCTCTTGAAACTATGATTATTGTATTTGAATCAAATTATTTTGCTCATTTGGTGCACAACATAATGCGATCCAAATATCTATTGAAACTTATTAATTATGATAATCGGTGGAAGATTCATTTAAATGTTTAGTTCTTGCAACTCACATTTCACATTTGTCCTAAGACTTAATATTTCATTGGAGAATTTATTTGGATTGCATTTATGTTTGAAGGCTAGCCTAGGATAATTAGTAGAAATAATATGGAGTGCAAAGAATATTTATATGATGTTTATATTGCTACAATGGACAATCCAAAGTTACTACAGTGGTCTTGTTTTTAGTACAATAATTTTATTTTTGATACTGATCCATACTGAACAGTCTGATATAAACTACGGTCATACACTCATACAGTTACGAGTATGAGATATACTCATATCATATACATCAGTACATGCTATATTGAAATGATACATTTTGGTTTTTTCCTTTTCTTGGTTTACTTTTTTTATTGTTGCTTGGTAATTAGTAAGTAGTTGTTCTTTTCTTTTGTTGGTTGTCGGTGAGTTAATGGTTAGCTTTGGTTTTTCTATTTCCTCTTTACCAAAATAGTACAAACTTCTTGTTCTGTTTACCTAAACTTAATGGCCTCTTTAGGATTTGCTTAGCTTTGATTTTTTCAATTCTATTTGGTTGTTTTCCTTTTCTTGGTTTGTGGCTCTACTTGGATGTTACTTGGGATGCTTGATTACTATTGGTATTGAATCCCTCTTATAGTCTTACTTATATTTTGTTACATTTGGTGTTTCACGATATTTGCTTCTTGTCATCTTGGTGGTGGTCTTTGGATGTGGTGTTTTTCTGCTTTGCATTGGTGGTGGCTTTGAGCCTTTGATGGTTATTTGGATGCCATCTTGGTCTCCCTATGGCTTTCGCTTTCTTGTTTCTCTCTGTTGGGTGTTGGTTGTTTCCCTTTTGATAAATGAACCTGTTTAGTGTTTATAAAAGATGATGACTTTGATGTTATTTCTTTGAAATCTAAATGTGAGCATGGATTGCTTTCACTTCACTTATCCATTGACATGCAATTCCATTTTGTTATCGGTGAAATCTCGAATGTGAATGGAGTAATGAATTATTTTGTAATTTGTTATCTTTGGTGGAGTTGTTTAATGTTTACTAATCCGGAGGTTTTGTCGTAACTCTCGTTTAGTGACTTGGAGTTGTTTCTTATTAGGAGGCGGGTTATGTAGTTTTGTTATGTTGGTATTGCTTATTTTGTTTTGAGTGAGGTAATATTTACGAATTTTAATTGCTTGGGATGTGTTATTTGGACTTTCGTGAATGCATAGTATAGTTTGGGAAATGTTTGGCGTGATTTATGATGATGGCTTTGATGTTATATTTCATTTCTACTCTGGTAGCATTGTATGTGATTATAACCCTCAATTTGGAGTTTGGATGCTCACATTATTGCTCTTAGTAATTTTTTGGTAGCTGAGCCTTTATTTTCTTTTGAATTTTACTTTCATTTTTTAATCTCTCTTTTGTTTAATCTCTATTTCTAATCATAATAAATATGTCATGTTCCAATTGCCAAAGAACATTTGTAGAGTTATGATCATAAGCAGTTTAATATTTAGTAATTCATCGAAGCTATGAGCGTTGACAAGTAAACTTCATGTCAGATTTTTTTCTTAAAAGTTCTTATATTTATGTATTTGTTATATTTGTTGCTTTTCATCTCTTTTAGATGATTAGATCTTTAAATCTTTTAATGTTATTGCTTATTGAAGTTCAATAACCACTTATATTTATGTTTTGTAGATTATCATTTTAGCTAAAAAAGAAATATGCAAAGGTTAAAATGGAACTCTTTCACCGAATGCGGGCAATCTTGATCATGCTTCCTTTTGTAAATATGAAAGAGAATTAGAGAAATTGAAAATGTTTATTAATGTTTTATATTTATGAATGTTCATGAATGTTTATTGCGATATGTAATTATAATCCTTTTTAAATGTGGAATGTTTATGAATGTTTGTAATATACTAATATTGCAATTGAAAATTTTATTTTTATTAGCATATAAATTTTATTTGTTTAATGACAAATGTATTATGCTATTAAAAATGGTATGAAAGAAAAAGATATTTAAAGAAACAATTTCTTTAAAAAATATAGTTTATCAAATTAGAGGTGTGGTGTGAGTTAATTAGTGCTCTTTAAGTAATAAATTTAATATTTATTTTTTTATTAAATACAAAGTGACGATCTTTCAAATCAGAATTCAAAAAAATAAACCTTTTTCAAAAAATATGAGTATATCTATTTCAAAAAATATAAATCATAAACGAATTCTGAAATATATCATTTTAATTAAATAAAGTTTTCTTTTTTTAAATTATTTTCGGTTTTTTAAAAATCGAACCGAAAATCCGAACTTTTTTTTGGATTGGATTGGTTCGGATTATATTAAATCTTACAGTTGGATTTTGGTTATGAATTTCAAACGAGCGGATTAGCAAATTAAAAAAACCGATCCATCCGACCAATCAACACACCCCTAAGCAGGCGGGGCATAGGGATAACTAGCATGTATGCATTAGGATGGGGGATTTACATACATACCACACAATTCTTATATATTTACATATATAACACCTAAAATTAAATATTTACTTATTTAATACTTTTCTATGCTTAAAAAGGTGATTTCACTTTTAAAATGTGAATAAAGTGATATTTTTTATATGATATTGAAGATTGAGGTGTTATATATATAAAGATTGAAGTTTAGATATTAGATATGTAAATACATAAGAATTGTGTGGTATGTATATAAATTCCTAATGCATATTATTCATCGCAAGTCATAGTCTATAAAATTGATGCACGCTATCAGTGCTAAGATTAATACTGCCAATTTTATTACCGACAATATTCATAATATCAATACATATCATTTCATAATATCAATACATATCATCGCAAATGAGATCGATGTATATTGTCAATGCTAACTCTAATTTTCGACATTAACTTTATAATCGTGCTAAAATTCTCGCATTCTCTTCTTGTAAAATATTGATTAAACAAACTATTACAAAATTTAGCCTCGAATATAGATAGAACAAGTCTTGAATAAGATTTGCACCTCTTTTAGTTTCATAAAAACAGGTCGAATTAGGTTCGAGCACGAGTCTACACAATCAAATTATGCTTAAAGTGTGTTTGAACCTTATTCAAATCTTATTTGAATGCTATTCTAACTAAGATGGCACTTGCTTTTGGACATTTGCTCAAAACAATGATGCAAAAGTAGTTTCAAAAGTTAATCATTTAATTAATTATTGATTAAGAGTTTACAAATATAATAAAAAGTATTTTATAATTAAATTAAATCATAAATAATATAAATTAATTAATTTAATATATTTTATTTAGTTGGATTTATATAAATACCACTCAAAACATTATTATTTATCTATCTAACACCTAAAACTCAAATATTACATGCATAACATCAAAAAATCACTAATACATCTAATCTATTGCTCATGGTTAAATCTTTTAACTCCATCAGCCCTCCCTTTCCTGCAACTCCTCTCAATCTTTCTTAGCCCTCCTCGCCAAGTCGAAGGTTCATATGATAATGGGGGAAATAGGGGACAGGGAGCCATTCCGACTGGCGGTGTTTCCAAAAGAAGTCACTTTTGAAATTGATACATCTGTGACCATGCTTACGGTGTGTGTGCCGTAGTCCTCATTCTTGATTTGGGATTCTCCATCGAGTTCGTCGGAGACAAACGAGCGAGCGTCAATGCACAGAGTTCTTAATACCGGTGACAAACGAGCGAGCCCTCTTCTAGTGCCTGCTTGTCTCCATGGTTAAGCTCACATTGGATTGGCAAATGGCACTGCCAATGAACATTAAGAATGGATAAATAGTTGGGGTTGCAGGTGACAAACGAGAGACTATTGATTCAAAGAGTTCTTGATCTCAGTGGCAAACGAGTGACCCCTCTCGAACTGGCTGCTTGTCTCCAAGGTTCAGCTCACATCAGAGCGATAAACAACACTGCTGGCGAACAATAAGAAGGACAACTACATTATCAAGCGATGGCCGATGGGTGGGTTCTTTTGGTTGCAGGAGGAATAATGGTTTTTGTTGCTGCTGAAATCTATAGGAGAAATGAGACAAATGGCTATTGCTCAATTAATTAGAGTTAATTATTTGTGGCCTATCTATGTGTTCTATGAATCATTTGGTTTTGGTGATGTTCTCTAAGATTTTAGTCAAAAGTAAATGCATCAGATATCCATTTCAACATGACAATAAACTCGTTTTCACTCAGGGAAGCTGAGAAGTCAGAGAACACAATGGTGTAGGAGTGTATGAGTTGTCGGCCCCTTGTCTCGTTGAAATTGGGAGAAGCATCATAGAGTTAATGAAATTATGGGAGTGGTATTTTATTTATTTTTTGAGAGATTTGAACTAATTCAGGGGCTATTTGATTGTCTTAAAAAGAAATATAATATATTTGTATTATTTGGTTTAAAATTTTACAAATTCATGAATTTTTTTTTTCTGTTTGGTTAAAAAAATATAATGTAAAATTTTTTAAAAGTTTTGGGCGGTGGTAGTAAAATTTTGCAACACTTTCGATTAACGGTATTTAAATTCTTCAAATTTGGATGAATTTTAAATACACAAAAATATAACTATCTCGTGAATTCCAAATGCATAAAAACACTTTGAAATTTTTACTTTACATCGTATTAAATGTCAAAAAATCTAAAACTCTATATTTAATTTACTTTTGATTCCAAGCAAACAACCCCTTAATGAAAAACTCATATAAATAATATATATATATATATATATATATGATTAATTTAATATATTAGAGAAATTTAGGTGGTTTGTTCAAAAATTTTAAATTTTAGGTAATATGTACCAAATATATATATATATATATATATATAGGTAATATGTGCCCCCCCCAGTGGCTAAATAAGAATATATTGCACGGATTTTTGGCAACTGATTAGATTTATTTCAAATAGGATTTAGTAAATTCAGTACATATAAATTTAGTAAATCATGAGCTTAGTAAATCATGAGCTTTTAAATCCTAAAAAATATTTGGTAGCAAATTTATTAAATCTTTCTAAATCCAGAAAGTTATTTGACAAGTTATTTGAATATTTAAGTTCATTATAATTTAATAATAACTTCTTAAAAATATAAAAATAATTCAAAAAAGAATATAATATTGAAATTAAAATTTATCATTTAACAAACATATCATGTTTATTAAGAAATATAGATAGATTATACATTATTTTAAAGAATATTTAAAAAAATAAAAAATAAAAGTAAATAAGTAAAAGACGAAATAAAATTAGAAAATAATACTCATATTTAAACGTCATTAGATAATTTACGTATCTAATATGTAAATTTATTTGATCAAATATAACTAAAATGAATATAATCACATTAAATTCAAAACAACTAAATTATAATCAACAAATATAGTAATTAATTATTATAATTATAATTATATTTAGTAAGTTATAATTAACTGAACATAATAATCATTAAATTTATAATAATTATAATCAGAAGTAATAAGTTTTAATTAAATAGCATATCAATTAACTATTAATATATCCAATTAAATTATTTAAAAATAAGTTGAATATAATTAAAATTTAATAATAACTATTAAATTAGCTAAAATTAATTATACCCTAATTAATGCTAAACCCATGACTATTATAACGGTAGGTTGATCATTCGGTATCGGTCACGTGCCGATCTGGGATGTTAAAAATGGAAATTTACATTCTGCGGAATTTTATCATTATTCACTTGAATATTTACAAAACTACTTTACACAAAAAAGTGCATTTCACTTGGAAAAAGTAACTAGGGTAGTATTTTTGATGTAATAATAAAGATTTAAGTGCTATTTAAGTAAATATTAAAGTTTGGGTGTAAAATATGTAAATGCATAAGAATTGAGTGGTATGTATGTAAATAAATCCCCCTAAAAAAATTGGCTCAACAGATAAGCGTGGAGACCGTAGCAAACCGGCGGTTCGACCGCGGAACCGGAGAACCGATCGCGGTTCGATCAATCTGCCGGTCCATGATCGGACGGTTGTGACGCATCGCGCGGCTGCTCAAATCCCTGGCGGCTCGCTTGTGTTTTGGCTCCCTGATCGGCACCGACGGTGTCTTCCGACGACGCTCTCTTTCGCTTAAGTATCGCAGGCACAACCCGACTGCGATTCCTCTCTTTCTCCGGCCAGCCGCCTCACCGGCGACCTCATCCAAACCGGCAAAACTAAGCATCCCGACACAGCCAGCCCGCTCTCTCTCTCTCTCTCTCGGTAGGTTACCGAGAACAAAGAGGTTTTTTTTTTCTTTAAATTATTTATTCTATTCTCTCTTTCTCTCTCTCTCTTTTTCTCTCATTCGGTTCGGTAGTTTACAGAGAGCAAAGAACTCTTTATTTGATTTGATTTTATTTTTATTCTCTCTTCTTCTCCCTCTCTCTCTCTCTCTCGACGATTTACAGAGAGAAAATAAGTTTTTATTTTATTTTATTATCTCTTCTTCTTCTTCTCTCTCTCTCGGCTCTGTGACGCCGGCCATTCACAATTCTCATACACAGTAAAGTAAGACTCTTTTAAGGGATGACAGTACTTTTTAATTGTTGCAGAGCCAATAAGCATTCTTATTTTCTTATTCGGATAAATTTTTTTCATTAGGCTGACATAGAAAATAGAGTCCATAGAACTTAGAAGGTCTTGCATTGAGAATTGAGAAATTGAAAGCAAAAGAGCTTAGTTTTCACGGGTCACAATAATGTTAGAAGTTGTATAATTATTAATCATTTAAAAATGATGATCTTTTTATGCCACTTGTGTATTTATATGAGCAAAGCTTATACTAAATTTTCTGTAGGCTTGTGTGCATTTATCAGTTAAAAGTGATAGTGAATCCAACTAATGCACTTATTATATCATGTCAATTTGTGATAGGCATATCCCTGTTTTTTTTATACTCGATGGATAAACATTATAAAACTTAATAATTTAATTACTGTAAAATACTTTGTGCTTTCATGTTTTATGTGCATATGAATTTGACATTTTAATTGCTTGGTTGTCTCGGTTCTTAAACTTTTCAGTTTTGCAACTCAAAATTATTCTCCATGATAAATACTATAGTTTATTTCAAAGAATGATCATGTTTACAAAAAAAACAGTTAGTATTTATATATTAATGTAGTTAATTTTAAAATTACAGGAGATTTTTTTACATATAATTTATATTTTATAATTTATTTCTCTCTAATTATACATATTATATAATTATTTGATCATTTAAATCTCATTTAGATAATTTTAATATTTATTATATCATCCGATTCGACCTGATTAGACTTTTAAACTTTGAACTTCTCTATTTTTCGATTTTTAGGTTCTATGTCTGGTCCGATTTTCAGAACCTTGACTAAACCTTCTAATATTATACAAAATGATCTTCCTGCTTTCTCCTTCCTCCTTCCTCCTTCGTGACCACTAGCAGTCCGGCATCGGAAGGAGCTACGCAAAAGCTCTTGCGTGAAAGAGACTGCATCCACTATCGGCTACGTCCATCGTCGCAATTTCTCCCTTCGGCCTTCCTTGAACTGCTACTAATTCTTCGGCTTCGACAGCGGTCACTTCCTTCGGTGAGTATGGTCTCCACTGCTTAAGCAGGCTCGTGAACTGCATCTTTCTTCTTCCATCACTGCCCAGCCTTCTTTCATGCGCTTCAGTTTGTGTAAATCCCGTAAATCTAGCTTCCAACGGGATTTACTAAATTCAGGATTTACGGGATTTACAGGATTTACGAAATCCGGGATTTACTAAATCCGGAAAATGTGTTTGACAGAATTTACGGGATTTACATACTTAAATCCCGAGTAAATCCGTTACCAAACACCCCCCAAATCTCCCTTTTAATTAATACTGGTGACGGGTGCTCTTACTAGCAAGGCATCGACGGGATTTGGGCGTTCGAAACTCTCATTCTCCTCTCCGCTTCCTTGCTACCAGAAATCATCGAGGAAGAGAAGAGATAAGCGAAACGTCAGTTGTCTTTCCTCCCACCCTCCTTTGTGCGCTTTAGTTTGTGTAAATCCGGCAAGTCCACCTGCCAACAGGATTTACTAAATCCGGGATTTAAGGCAAAACGGGGTTTAAAATTCTGTAGGATTTAAAACTGTCACTTTTGTTCTTAGGCAGGATTTAAGTTAAATCCTGCTTAAATCTAGCTAAAACTGTGCTACCAAACAGCCCCGCAAATTCTCGATACCCTCTGTGCTCTCTTCGCAGTTTGGCTCTTCTAATTTGTCGCTACTCCACGAAGGGAGCTCGCTGGACGCCGATAGGTCGGGCGACAAGCAACAAGAGCTCGTTGCCTCGCTACTAGATTTACGAAACATTTGCGAGTTGTGTACTTGGTTCTGGAGTTGTGAATCCTGTAACTTTCATTATTTTAAAGAGGTATATACTTGCTGATTTCTAGATGTTTCTCATAACTCATGTTAAACTTTATGCAAATCCTGTAGATCCAAGGCATTCAAAGCTTGTACGCTTTGGCAAATCCTTTGCAAGAACCTCCTCTAGTTTTTGTTAAACTTGTGAAAGGTCGTTTCAAAATTTATTTTAGTACTGTAGGTCTGATTCCAACACTGTTGTTGCAGGGCTCCAAGTTCTGGATGAGAAAAGTGGAGGGTTGCATTAAGTAGTGATAGCTAGCGTAAAACTTCGAAAAATCATGACGTGAATCCAGTTTTGATTCTGACTAATGTCAAATCTTAGGATTTTGCAAACCCTATTATTTGCGTTAGAATAATTTTGTGTGTAAATTATTTCAAATGCAGGGGATTTGAACATATTGACATTTAGCTTGATGAAAAACACATTCAAAGTAAAATTTTGAAGGATTTGAAATTCAACCATTAGTTCATTTTTTGTGTGCTCTTGAATTGTTCTATCTAGCCGATTTTCAAGTACATCACAAATTATTGTTGTGGCTAGCCGCCATCGTAACTGTCATTGCTACTAGCTACTGTCAATCATTGTTGCCGCCCACCCTCATTGCTACTAGCCGATTTTCAAGTACATCACAAATTATTGTTGTGGCTAGCCGCCATCGTAACTGTCATTGCTACTAGCTACTGTCAATCATTGTTGCCGCCCACCCTCAATTGCCTCCACCTTCACTAGCCACATGCTGCTTACTGCCCTCAACCGCCACTAGTTGTTGCCACTTGTTGTTGTCACTTGCTACCTATTGTCACCCTTGCCCACAACTTGGTATCGTTGCTATTGGCCACTTGCTATCTCCACTGTTGCTAATGCTGTTATCTTGAGCTTTACACTAACTTCATTTTATTTTAAACTAAATGTAAAAAATATTCTCTTATATTTATTTTTCATTCTGTTAAACAACTCTAAGAAATTTCAAATATGCTACATTTACTTACAATGTATTCATTTCACTCATTTTTTTTCCTAGAAACCAAATGGCCCGTTCAACTTAAAATGGGGCATTTAATGCTAACACTCATAAAAAATTATTTATATGATTTTAATTTAAATTATATTAGATTTTTATTTCTTTAAGTTTAGTATTATTATGTGTTCATGTTTTTGCATGATGAACATAAGATAGATTCTTTTTTCAAGAATCATGCATAATTTTTTTTGATATTTTTAGCCTAGAGCCATCTTCCAATGCTTATATTTCACAAATAGAGTATTCTCATGCGAATCATAAATTGCCTAAAGTAGATCATCATCCTACAAATGTTAATTTAGTTGAAATAAAAGAATTTCATATAACAGTTCCAGAGCTTAATCTTGGTAGCCGAAGCTTTATTTAGGAATATTTCCCCACTTAATCACAAAGATGAAGTTTGAAGAGCTTATTAGAATTTGGCCAATATCAATCAATTGCCCAAATGCCCCTCGTCAGTTTCTTCTGTTATGAGTCTTTTTTTAAATAAATCATGTATAATGCCTTCCACACTTTTTTTATTAAGTAATATGGATGTTTAGGTATCAATATTTTTACTATTGATGGATTTCTACTTTGAAAGTAACAATGAATATTAGATTACTATTTATTAAAGGATGTAGATAAAGAACTAACAAGCTGTAAAAAATTATTATGATATGCAAAATTCATTGCTACATATTTGTAAGGGTTTTTAGAAGAAACCTTCTCAATAAGTTGCAAGAAATTAACTTCAACTCAACATTTCATTAGTGTTATAAGTGGCTTGTATTTTAAGGTTGTACTTTCAGAGTTGATGATAAAATTAAAGAGTCAAATAATTGGAGTGATTTTGTCGAGTTGATTAAGTAATTGACTTCTTATAGTGAGGATGTGGATGTAGTGGTGTTATAGAATGCTTGACAAAATGCTTCATAATCGTCTCCTAAAATTCATAAAGTGATTTTATTTATTTTTCCAACTTCAAAATTTTACACAATATGAGATTGGTGATACAAAATATCATTTACTACTTGATGAAGTTTGAGATGAATCAAAAAGATAACGAATGAAAATTATAATAAGATGTTATATAGGAGTAATTCTTTGATTGTGCATTGAACGAAAGCAAGTGACTTGCTTAGTTTCAAGTAAAATAAGATTCCTCCGTTATGTTGAAAATATTAGTACAAAAATTTTGGGAAAAAATTATGATATTCATTCACATCATAATCTCAATATTCAAGTTATTTGAGTTCGATTATACGATGATGCAAGTAATGTGTGGGTTAAGTGGTATGGATTACAAGTTTTATATTTCAATGATTGTCCTTTTGCATAAATTTTAGTTAATATTAGTAGTTTTAAAATTTATTAATTTAGTTTCTAATTCTTTACTATTTGATTCTTATAATTAAATTGCTTTGTTCTTCTCGTAGAATATTAGATCAATTGACTAAATTATAGAAATGGTTGCAATTAATGAACTAGAGATTTGGAAGGGACAAAATTTTTAAAGTTTGTGTAAAATATAAGATCAATTAAAAATTACTCAATTGATTAAAATTATAGAAATGATCGCATTTGATTGTCTTGTCTTCCCTATAGATGAAAGTGGCGTGAGCCTTAGCTCATATACGAACCAATCCGACGTATATATGGAGGGTTCACGAATAGGACTTATAAGCCCGGGTGCAAGGACTAGGATTCCCCTCTTCTGACTTTGCAGATTAGTAAGGGATGAAATCAAGTAGGCACTTTAAAGCTTGTGAGAGATACACATTGGGGTTTTATATGTAGCTTATTTAGCATTTATAATGCTAGTTGTGTTGTTTTACTAGAAGATATTAAGGAAGAAAAAAGAAGTGAAGCTGTTGGAGCTTATGATGTAAAGATCTTATTTGATTTTATTTTTGTTTTATATCTTATGATAGAAATTTTACAAAATTACTAATGAAATTTGCTAAGAATTAAAAAAAAAAGGCATCTTGAATGCAATGCATTTGATAGCAACAATCATACATTTTTTCAAAATTTAAGAGAGAGGATGGGATTCTTTACTCTATATGGTGAATTATTGTTTGAATAGTGATATGAACGTATTTTAGATATGAATGTTCCATACTATGGAGGTCAAGGATGCTCTTATTATAGAAAGGAAACTATTATAATGGAGCATTATTAGAAAGCTGATGTTTTCATGAGATACTTTAGATATATAATTGTAAAAAATGAATAATAAACACGTAGAATTGTTGATTTTTAGTTCAACATTGAATTCTCAAGATGGTTATCAATTATTCAAAATTGATGATATTTGTCACTTTGCAAATATATTTATTTTAAAAACTTCATGAATAAAGAAAAGCAATACTAAAAAAGTTAATTGGAGCCTATCAAAATTAAAACACATCAAAATCAAGTTTTTTAAGAATGAAAATTGTGAGGACTAGGTTGCAAAATAAGATGTAAGATGATTAATTGTTTTATAAGTTCATTGAGAACATATACTGAGAAGAATATTACGGGGAGTTTTGAGATATGATCATTATTTATGATTTTGATGCAATGAAGAAGTGCTAGCCACAATTTAAGATGCTGAGTTTTTTATCTGGATTTAGACTTTAAATTAGGTTTGTATGTAGAGATAAAATTTCTTGACAACATGATAAGTCTTAAAATTCTTTCATAAAGAAAATTAAGTAGTTTAATTTAGGCATCAATAATGGTTATAATCCACTTAGCCCTATGAGTTATTGGTAACTCGAGATGGCATCCACATGTTGCTATGGATGATAGAAAATGGTTGAGATGTTTTATAGGGATGGCTAGGATGAGAGTTCATCGAGTGTTTTGACAATTAATAGGTTTCACATTGAAATGATTTAGGATTTTATTATGTAGAAAGATGTAATAATTTTTTGAGATACATAAAATTTAGATTACTAAGAATGAGGTGTCATAACATGATTATACTTTTTTTAGGACAAGATATACATTGATCATGTTTTATTTGAAAGTTAGAATCTGCCTTAGCCTTCTGATGGTAGAGTCTAGTATTCTTCATAGTTTTTCCAATTTCCCTTTGAGATCATTCTTGAAATTTAAAGTGATCAGGAAAAAATATTGTAAAATAGTAACATTGGTAATTCTTCTAATAGACAAGTGATTACATGAATATTTAGAAACCAATAAGACTAATTTTAGAGACTTGGAGTATGAAATGCTGATATCTCCAATGCATGTATCTAGAAACAATGATTTGTTGATAATACTTTTTTTGTACTTCCTGTTATAGGGATATATTTTGTGTAATAGGGAGATATCCATTGTCATATGATCTGTTGCCTCCCAAGTTTATAATCCACAAGGAACTTTCTTTCTTAAAGAATTTTGGTTGGTTGTATGCTTTTCTTAGTGGTGAGTGCAAAGGTTTTCAAAGTGATTAGAGTTTCTTGATCTCTTATAATAATCATTTTGTGACTTTACTTTAATTGGAGTTTAGAGAACACTTCTTGAATGGAGAGGAAGATTTTTGTTCCAAGTATATTATTTCTTTGAACTTAATCAATTTTTTGTTTAGGTTGAAAAAGACTTTGGCTACCTTATTTTTATCAACTTTTTATTGATACTTAGTTGCATCTTTGATACTCCCAATCTAGTTTTTGAAAGGCATCTGATTGCTATTAATATCTTTTAAGAGAATTATAATGTTGACTAGTGAATAGTTCAGTGTCGAAGATCATGAAAGATACTTTTGATTTTGAGCAATTCAACATGATTTTGCATTGTTTGAGTTTGTTTTTTTGTTGCATCTCAGATCTCTTTAGCAGTGCCATAAAACATGAAATTTTGACTAAGTCATTTTTTATGTGTTGATGAGCAACATATAAGCATGTTACTTTTAGATGTTCATGAATTGAATTTTGAATATTCTTTTAGAGGAATCATTGTCGCATCAATGAGATAATCATTCTTGTCTTTCTTGCTTCTTGATATTATAACTGATTGAGTCTATTAGAGTTAGTTTTGTCCATTCTGCTTATACTTAAGGAACAATATATTGTAGGAGAAGCTTTATGATTGTTGATATGACTATGAATGATTATTTCATTTTAGAATGAGAAGCTTTATGATTGTTGATATGACCATGAATGATTATTTTATTTTAGAATGTGACGCCCGGTGAAACTTCTATTGAAAGCCATGCCATGTCTAACCATAAATACAGTTGCTTATAAGGAAGAACTTAGAGAGAAGAGAGGTGGATAAGAGGACATAGCTTTGATATTATGTCAAAACTAAGAGTCAAATAAAATGACATAAAATACCATAGTCAACTGACACTCCATAATCATTGTGTTGGTCGTATATATGATATGTGCACTTGAGTTGTTTTTTAGTTTTGTCGAAAAACATTGTCTATGTAGAATTATTTTGATATCATATATCATGTTATTGCACGAGCTTTGAAAGAAATGTTGAGAATTGTCTAGAAATAATTGAGAAACATTGTGTTTATATCATCAAGAAGACGGAGGTAAGCCCAAATAACTTGTCTTTTCTTCAAGATATCAATAGGCAGACAAGGGAAGAAACAAAACTTGTTGTTGTCATAAGAAGCACAATTATTTTGGAGTTTAGCTTTGATCCCATCCTTATGGTTATAAACTTTAGCTAGAGCTAAACTCATAAAGAGTATAAGATGGCAACATATGTCATTGAATATGTGTTATGTTCTTATTGACTCTCATAAGATTCATGGTCTATACGTAACCAAAAAAATGCTACCACGTAGCAAACTTGATGCAATCCTAGTGTATAGGACTAAAAATGATTGATTGAAGACTTCGGTTCAAGGTGTATCATTCCAACACTAGTTTTTTTTCTGATAAGATTAGGTTCAGTATACCTTTGTGAGGATCATCATCAGTAGCCTTTATTGAACTATTTGGGTCCGCTTTATGAATCAACAATTTTCAATCGTTCTATTAAGTGTTGCAACATTGCAAGGCCACTGATGATTATTAAACATAAAATGTCTTTTGATTGAAGCATTTGCTTTTACACTAATTTCAATTATGAAAATTGTTTATAACCACATCGATTGTCATGACTGTTTTTTTCCCAACTCGCTGCTCATTGAGCACAAGCTGTACAATTGAAACTATCTTTAATAGGTTCAATTAGTTATGATATTTATTAGCAAACAAATGATTATGATCATATGGCTATTGTGGTCATTCTTTCTCAAAAGAAAGCTCTAAATTTCTGTTTATGAAGGTATGAAAATAACATAGCTATGTATTGGTTTATTAATACCATAAAAAACAAAATTGGCCATGTTTTATAATACAACAAAAGACATTTCTGTTACAATAAATGAAATATAATCAAACAATGAAAATGTTATCTAATTACTTGAAACCAAAGGGGCCATTTATGATTTTTGATAAGGTGATGTCTCCGTTACTTAATGTTAAAGTATTATTAATAAGTAGTGGAACAATTGGATGCCTTTAGAGAATTAAATTGGGAGTGTTCAGAGGATGCAACCAAGTATCAAAAAATAGTTTGAAAATATAGAATGATTAAATTTCTTTATGTTCTAAATAAAAATCTTGATGAAATCCAAGGATGGATTTATTTGGAACTAAAATTCTTCCATCCATTTGGAAGGTAATTTTTGAAGTTCAAAGAGGGGAAAGTTGTGAAAAGATTATGATGGAAAACCAAAGCACTCCAAACCCTTAGGTAAACTTTGCACTCACCCTCTGGGGCACGCATACATCTAACCTAAATTAAAATAAAAACTAGTGGATTACATACTTCAAGGTATCATATCATATGATTGAAAATGTCTTCCTATTTCATGAATTATACCCCTATTACAAGAATTATTTGGGAAGGCTTCCGATGAATCATTGTCTCTAGTTATAAGTATTGGGAGATTCATCATCTTAGACTTCATATTCCTAAATTAAGTTTTATTAATATCTAAAATTTTCTTCAATTCTTATCTATCAGCAAAATTATTATGAATACGATTTGTGTTACTATATTTTTTGTTTCTCTCATTGTGAATTCTAGGATATGATTTCTAGGGGAATGATCGGCAATTTTAAGGAGAATGTTGGACTCTATTTTTTAATTATTGAATAAAACTCTGAATTATAAATAGAACATATTATATTTCTTATCCTAAAATAGTGTAATCATGTTATGGCATTGTCATTTTGGTCATCCTAATTTCATATATCTCAAAAAGTTACTTTATCTTTCTACAATAAAAAAATATTGAATAATTTCAATGTGAAACTTATCAATCGTCAAAATATGCGAACAACACTTATCATAGCCATCATTATAATGTGTTTCAACCTTTTTATTTTACATAGTGACATTTTAGGATCATCTTGTGTTGTCAATGTCTCAGGGACTAAGTGGTCACAATTTTTTTTATGACCAGTTGGATTTTTGTAATTTGTCTTTAGTCATTGTGATATTAGGGGTCTATCTCATGTTATCAACATCTCAGGTGCTAGGAGGCTCATAGCTTTTGTCGATGATTATCTTATAGCTGCTTGTATTTTTTGTAATGAAAGATATCATATAAACCTGTCATATTATTAAAAAATTTATATTTGTATACAAACCAATTTAAATCCAAGTTCTTAGGATTGACATTGGAAGAAAATATTTTCATTCTATTTTTGCGATCTACCTTCTTGAATAAGGTATTGTTCATCATATTTTTTGCATACATACCCTTCAATAAAGTGGGATTATCAAAAGAAAATATGCACCTTTTGGAATTGCTACATTCATTATGAGTGCTAGTAATGTTCCAAAACATTATTGAAAAGAGGCCATCCTAACTGCTGAATGCTTCAATAATCAAATGCCATCAAGAACTCTAAAATTCAAACGTTTGTCAAGTCCTTATTGAAGCATGCCCTGCATGTAGACTCATGTTTATTATTTCGTTCAAAGTCTTGGGTGTTTTGCATTTGTTCACATTCCATCTCATGAAAGAAGCAAACTCAACTCAGAAGTCATCAAATATTTTTTTTATAGTTATTCACTTAACCAAGAAGGGTACAAATGTTATTATCGTAAGAAAAACAAATGTTACAACATTATAGATGTAACTTTTCTTTTGAGAATCAATCATTCTTTACCACATTGAAAATTTTTAAGATCACATACAATGAACTATATAATGTTTTTTTTTAGTACCGGAAATTCAATCAACATCGGTGACCTAAGCATTCCTTTGCTACAGAATCACCTGTATGATCCAAGCTTCAATTATCTTTTTGAAGGTAACGCTGAATGCTTTGTTTGCCCATAAGAAAGCTACAAAAATTATAGAACTTTTTACAAAATATTTGATCAGTGAGTTCTTTTATATGAAAATTTATTTTTTTAATTCTATGGTTTTACAATTAATGTTTCCAATATGGACATCCCAATAACATTTAAGAAGCATTAAAAACACTTGATTGAAGAGATGGTTCCCATGAAGAAATAAGATCACATGAAAAGAATGTCATGGAAAATCTTGACTTACCAATGGGAAAGAAATGTGATCAATGGAAATGAATTTTCATTATAAAATACGCTTATAGGAGTGTTGAAAGATATAAGCTATATTGGTTGCAGAAGGGTTTATTTGAACTTAGGAGATTGATTATCAAGAAACTTTTATACTATTTACTGACATTAACTCCATTTGATCATTCCCTTTCTTTATTCTGTTATTGACTGGTCCCTTCACCAACTATATGTAAAAAAAATACCTTCCTAAATGGAGACCTTGAAGAAGAAATATATATGAATATTCTTCCTGGATATACTACTATTGACAACAAAGATAAAATCTGAAAACTTAAAGAGATCCTTATATGGTCTAAAGCAATTTTCAAGACTTTGGTTCAATTAAAGCATGTTGGTATTTTCAAGGGTAGGATGATCACACTTTGTTTGTTCACTCGCTGGTCAAATCACTATTCTCATTATCTATATCAGTGATATTGTTTTAACTAATAATTTTGAATAGGAATCATTTGGCTAAAGAGGATCTTAGCAAAGAAATTTGAAATTAAAGATTTGAAAGCCCCTTTCCTATTTGGAAGGATTGGTAGATGGTGATAACTTGGAAGGAATTGATCACCAATTAAATTCAAAAATTAGTTTCAAATAATCAACAGTCGATTCTTGAAATTAGGCTCAATATTGGAGTAATCAAACCTATTTTTATTTATCAATGAAGGGGGCAGTCCTATAGATTTTTCCTTCAATTGGTCAACTGGATTTGTTGCTGAACTGCCCCTTATTTTCTTCCCTATTTTACATTATTTTGCTTGTTATTTATGTTTATTTAAAGGTTATTGATTCTATGCTTCAATACCCAAAATTTCATGCTTAGTTTTCTATCTTACGTGGTTCTTGGCTAGCCCCTCTTAGTTCTCCTTGCTTGCCCATCGTTATTGTACATTGGTTTCTTCATTGACACAACAGGCTTTTTCTTACATGTCTCTTCACTTATCTTTTTAAACAATAATTGTTCATGTTTGTATAATAATTAAGCAATATACAGTGAATGATCATTTTATTGAGCATATCTATTCTTTCCTGTGAAAAACAATCAGTATGATTGCCAACTGTTTGTAATAAGTAAAACAACACCATTTTTAAGAATACTGTCGTCCATAAGAAATTAAATAATTCTCTGTACGCTCCCATGTCTGATAAATTAATACCTTTTTTTTCAGTTAGTAGTAGAATAAATATCTCTAATAAATTAATACCTTTTTTGTCTCAATAATTAAGTCATAATTTAACAGATCTTTCTATGCTCTATGATATTGGAAATATGTGAGAATAAACTCTTCATGAAAATAAATAAATACATCGACACAAGAATAATGATTAGTAAACACATAAATTAGTGAGGGAGTGTAAACCCCAAGGAATAAGGCAAGATTCATTTAATCTGGCTAGAGTTCCCAAGGTCCACTTTTGAGGCTCATTTTTCATCTCAACTGTATCACGATTTGGGATGAGTTTTATGTACAACCCACATTTCTTTGAGAACCCAGACCAACAAGAACAAACAAGAAAAGGAAGGTGAATTCCTGACCTTGAAGAGTTACAAAACAAGGAAATATAGAATCAGATCTTTCACATTTTCTGCTAGTATCTTAATCAAATATAGAGTGATATCCATAATAATAACATCAGCAGTTTAGGCGGTGAAAATATAACTAACTTGGACATTGACATAGCACGATTCAAATATTTGATTGTTTGGCGAGAGATGCCTCTTTAAGTTGTGAAAAAATCGTAATGGAAATGGTTGCTTTCCAATTATTGAATTATTGGACAGTAGTCTTATCATTCTGTTTGTTTGCTGCCATATAGCTTGACATTTCAGCTTATCCTCCTTGAAAAGCTGAACTAGCAGAAGCAAAGTTAGGGGGGGACATGTCTCAAGTAATTAAATCGGACATCTGGGACAATATTGAGCTTTCAGAAAGGTATATATGATACTATCTTCTTGATTTTATTTCATTTGTGGCCTCATTTTTTATTTCATAATTTGTTTATGTTACGAAGGCTATAATTTTGGTACATTATCTCCCAGTTTCTTGCAATCACAATCATCATTTTTTTTGCAACAATTCTGATTTTGCATGCGAGTCTTTATTCAATTTTACCTATTCTAATTAATTTACTGGTTCAATTGCATATGCACCATGTGCATTTAATAGAATTTAAATAATCATTACTATATTTAAATATTTGTTTCCTTACTTCCAAAGTGAAGCTACATGTTGCCATTAGCTGGTAGTATACACCACTTCAAAATAATGACCAATTTCAAGGGAATAATAGCAACACTGATTCAACATAATTAAAGATCTATAAATTTGTATTGGAAAGAAATAGCAATTATAATGAAAATATTAAAACACTAGCAATGAATCAAACTTTATCACTTCCAAGACATGTAGAAGAATTCAAATATTATGAGAGAAAATATAAAAAAATTCAACTTAATAATTTTTTGAGTCACATGTGAATGAATTATTTTGCCTAGGGGTGTCAAAAATTGACCCGACTCGACAACTCGACACGAACCCGACTCGAAAATCCGGATTTGGGTCAGTAAAATAGATTTTCGAGTTGGGTTAGTGTCATGATATATGACGAATTAATTTGCGAAGGGTTGTTGACCAAAAACTCGAGTGACCCGAATAACTCGGTCCGGTCGTCAATTCAGCGGCTGCTTCGCATGTCGCGTGGTCGAGAGCAAGAGCAAAGCCATCCGATCATTTTGACCCGATCATTAAAATCTATAGGCTTTACCCTTTACTCTTTAGAAAGAAAAAGGAAAGCGGCGAAGCTAATTTCTCTTCTCATACTTTGGAGTCGGACTTCCTTTCCTTTATGCGGCTCTACCTCTTCGATTAGATTTATGGCTTTGGTGTGGCCCTCGCTGCGAAGGCGCCGAATCCCTCGGCGTTGTCATCTGGCATCTTCTTTCTCTCGACTCTCATCACCCTTCTTATTTGAATCTTTCTCTCTCATCTCGTCGAGGTAATCATCATTCATTCTTTTATCTTTGGAAAGCCATGTTAGATCTAAATCAATCATTCTCTATCATTCGTGTTTGGTGATCGTTTCTTTGTAATTGTATGGATGAGACGATGACCATGCTGTTTCAGTTGTTCTCTGTCATGCGTTATTGGTGATTGTTTATCGTTATTTGTTTGTATTACATATGAATGGACATCTTTGTTAGTGTTTAACTATACGATGAAGTTGAGATGAATATTGTATGGAAATTTGTTTGTTCGATTATTTATTTATTTGTTTTTTTTTGGTTGAAGTTGAGACTTGAGATGAATATTCAATATTGTATGAAAATTTGTTTCGTATCATTTTTTATCTACTCATTTAAATGTTGTTGTAGTATGTCTTGAGAAGTTGAGATGAATATTGTATGGGGAATTGAGGAATTAGTTCTTATGTATCATTTAATTGATTAGGGTGTAAATATGTAATATATGTATAATGTATTATTTATAAATTTCTTATATCAATTTTTTAATTTAGATGGAGGATTCTAATCTATTAATGCCGAAAATGAAGTTTTTTTGATGGAGATATTGGTGAGAATTTCAAACAATTGATGAAGAGACAAGCAATAGACTTCAGGAAGAAGAGAAGAATGTTATCATTTATTTGGGGATATTTTGATTTACTACTATTGAAAATGATAAAAACAAATGTAAAAAGTAAGTCTGCTACATATGTGATAGCAAATTTGGCACAATTTGAACGTCACTCTTGCAAAAAAGGGATGTGATATAGGCCAACTTATTTTTGCAAAATAATTCTTCATCTATTTCCATACATGCTAAGTTGACCAACAAGAGTTTTGTGACTTAACTGCATTATGCATGATTTACCTTTTTCGTTGAATGATGCGATTTTAGAAACACTTTTACATTATTTGCGTCGAGATTTGCGGCTTGTTTTGAAATCTTATTAGAAAAGATTGCAAAAAGATGTTCATGAAGAGAAGGGAAATCAGAACAATCTTCTAAAGTATCAGTCGAGTTGCTTGGCGGTTTATGACTTCATCGATGGATTTATTTGTTTAACAACATTTATTGATAATGGAAGTTGCAAAAAAATTTTAAATTTCAATTTTATGACACCTCGCATGGATCTTGTATTGTTTGAAGTAATTCAAACTTTTTTATGATTGAGTGATTGAAAGAAGATTTTCGGTATTTGATATCTAATGTATTGTTGAATTAATGAAATCATTTAAATTTGAGAGGTGGCCTACTTTCGATGGAATTCTTTCATCGATGTTGTACATATCATAAATTTGATTGTTGAAAGTTTAATTGATAGTTGATATCAGGTTAGGAAAGTATTAAATATGTGAAAGGTTAGCAAGATTTTTGGAATGTGTTAAAAAGTTTTATTGATGAAAAGAAGGGATTAAGACAATATGTTCCTATTAGGTGGAATTCAACTTTTATTATGCTTGATAGTGTTATTACGGAGTGCTTTTTTGCATCCAGAATTGGGTGATCAGAGTTATTCAACTTGAATGGAAAAAATTATCTATATCAATTTCTTAGTGCTTTTATGGAATTATATGTGTATTTTTACAGGTATCCTGCACAAATCTCTATTTTCCATTTTAAAGTATACGGATAAAATGAAAGTTAGTGATAATGACTACTGAAGGATGACTTTAAATATCTTTCAAAATTTGAAATCTTCGATTTTTGTATATCTGCGGTATGTTATCCAGTATAAATTTAATTTTGTTGAATGGTGTTATAAAAAACTTTATGGAGGTGATTGGGTTAGAAGTTAAAATGTGAGAGAAGTTATTTTCATTGTTTAGAAATTAGAAATCGAGGATCTGAGTTAAATCATTACAAATTTAAATCACTAGAATATATAATTGATAATTGACATTAACTTAACAATTTCAAAATCGCTTTTGCGGTACACTTACTTTATTTTAGTCAATTTTTTTTCTTATTTAGTTACATTTTATATTATACTTTTATTTTGTTAAGGATTTTGATTCGATAAAGATAGTATCTTTGAGAAAATCGACTATTATCTTAGATGAGATTGATAGAAAAATGGATTTAGGCATTGCATTATTGGAAGGGTAAGATATAGGTTTTTTAAAGTTCTGAGATAACCGTGATGTTTTTTATTATTTAGATTTACCGTTGCACGAAAATGCATTTAGTAATAGCGGGAGATTCTGATAATATGTCAAGCGTGATATTGTGGAAGCGTGTATCACATAAAGGATTATAAAGATCTGGTTTGAAGTCTTTTCTTTTAATAAATTTAATAAATTTTCATTTAAATCATTATGTATCTCAATTTGTATAGTTGAAGTCTTTTCTTTGTTGTAGATTTAAATGATTACGATCTTGATGAGTCAGATGTTATGAAATCTTCTAATCAAAGTGACGATGATGGTGATATCTCGATTAACAATTAACTTAATTAGTCTCTTTGGTATTATTTTTTAATTTTCATGCAAGAATTTAATGGATAAAGAATAATTCACCTGATTATACTAGTTAGGTCTTTGTTGTTCTTCTATGATGGTTGTGCTTCTTACTTGTTATTGTTGGTTATTTAAGCTTTTGCGATGCTCTACCTTTTTCTGGGTTAAACCTTTTCGATCTTTCAACATTTTTATGCTTGATTTGAAGATGCATTTGCATACTTAGACAATTTTATCCTATTTTCTTTGCATTTCGCTGATTAGACTTGTGCGGTGATTACGTTTACGTGGTTGTTATCATCGCATTGTTTATTCTGTTGGGTGTTTTCAGTAGAAAGCTCTGGGGTTGTTTCTTTGGTTTTTTGTGTTGTTTGTGGCGAGGTCATTTATGCATTTGTGGCTATCTATCTGCTTCGCATTTCATCTTGTGTCTGTTAGGCTTTGCGATCTGTTGTGATTATGTTATTAAATATGTGGTTGTTAACATCGACGTCTGCATTCTTTATCGATTTTATCCATTTTATTTCTTTGTATTCGTTGATTTTATTTGTTTTTTACGGCGTAAATTTCATATGAATTGGGATGGTGTTATTTACATCTTTATTGATATGCAAGATTTAGAGCTTCAGCGTTGTCTATTACTTGTGGTGTTTCTGCGGCTTATTTGTCCCAAGATCTTCATTATCGTATGGTGGACTCTCGATATGGTGAATATGCTGATGATAATTATCCTGTATGGGATATTCCTTTCCATTCTGCTCTTTTTATCCCATAGAATATATAACTTTGATTAGGTTTGCAGTCAAATTTCATAGACTTTCAACATATTTTATCTTTCCGTAGGTTTGTAAGCAATGATGGGTGATGATTTCACTCCTCTTTCTTGGTAGTAGCGCTTGTGATGTAATCCAGATGAAGTTTGGATGCTTATTTGCATCTGTCCATTTGTTGTGATTGAGCAGCCCACATCTTTACATAATTTTCTCGTTTATGATCTTTTATCTTCTTTGTTTGTATTACTTTAATTTAATTTTATCCTTCACATCCTTACAGATAGTGTCTGTTTCTTGAATTGGTCAGTCCGAACTTCACTCGACACGAAAATATTCACGACTTGATTTAAAAGCGAGTTCAAATTTTAACTTCGGCCACTCGACCGACCCCCTCGAATATTGATCGGGTTTATCACCAACACTCGAATCATTTCGAATATTAAGCGGGTTCAAAATTCTAACGAGCGGACTGAACACTCGACCATCAACCCATATAAGCTTAATAATGACAAAAATATGAAATAATTTATTTAACCAAATAGAGAAAAAATTTAACATTAAATATTATTACTCAATTTTATGATATCCTATAATTTTTTTATGAGAGTTTTAAATTCTAATAAGATTTTATAATGTCATATAACTTAGTTATTATGAGCCAAAAATAAAATTAACATAAATAATCATCATGTCTTGAGTATTTAGTCTTGACATTATAAACAATTAACATTACAAATAATTAAAATAAAATAACAACATTTAATTAATCAAAATTACATCCACAACACTAATACACCTTAAGGAACAACATTTAAAAAAAAAACTTCATTGCGACAACACAAAAAAGAGTAAAGCTGCGCTCAAAGGATGTAGAAAATTAGACGCTTAAGTAATACAAACAAAGTGAAGGATAAAAGTATCATATGCGAGAGAAAATTAGATAGAGATGTGAGAGAAGTAGCTCAATCACAAAATGTATAAAATATGAGCATTCATGAAGGGTTACATCACGAAGCTACTACCAGCAAAGAGTGAAATTATCACATCATTTACTGAAACATGGAAAGATAATGATTTGTTGAAGGTCATGAGCCTTGAACAAAATCTAATCAAAATATATATTCTATAAGGGGAGAAAGAGCGAGAATGGGAAAGGGATGATCCATACAGATAATTATCACCATATTCATATCAGAGTCCTTATGATAATGAACATCTTGGGACAAATAAAAAGCGGGGAAATTATTGTAAAATAGATAAAACTACTGAAATCTTCTAAGTATATCAATAGCATGTAAATAACACCATCCCAATTCATATGAAATTACTGGGCGAAAAAACTCAAATCAAAAAGAAACAGAATACTTCAAAATGGGATAACCGTCGGATAAATAATGCATGTGGATGTTAATAATTACATATTTAATAACATAATCAACAGATCTGCACTCAGAACCAAGAAATGCGGCAGATAAGATAGGCGGCGGTGATAAGGCACCCGCACTCAAACAACAAAAAAACCAAACAAACAAAGCGACTTGGCGGCGAAAAAAAAACACCAAATGCGCGATGATAACAACCATGGTTAATGCGTAATCACCGCATAAGTCTAAACTGGAAATCAGAAAATAGATAGATAAAATTGTCTAAGTATCAAATCTAATTCTTCAAATTGTCAAACATAAAAATGTTGAAGGATCTAAAGGTTATGTGAGAAAAGGTACATTCGCAAAAAAAAGTTAAATAACCAACAGAAGAGTTAAAAGCAAACCATCATAGAAACATAACAATACTATGTATAATTGTCTTTGAATTATTACAATCATTCATTAAATTCTTGCATGAAAATTAAAAAAATACTCAAAGAGACTAGTTAATTAAATTAATTGTTAATTGAGATATCAATCATCCTACTTTGATTAGAAGTTATCTTCATAACATCTCGCATCAAGATCGATCATTTACAACAAAAAAAAAACTTCAATTATACAAATTAAAGATACATAAGTGATTTAAATATTAAATTTATTAAAGAAAGACTTCAAACTGTCTTTATATAACCAATCCTTTGTGCATACCCGCTTCCAATATCATGTTTTTAGTGCACTCATATTGATCAAGAATCCGCTATTAATAAACACTTTCGGATCTGTGGTAGAAATTGTATCACAAACATCACGGCCATTTAGAATTTGAACCTATATTGGTTGCCAATGATATGTAAATTCATTTTCTATCAATCGCATCTAGTATAGTTGAAATTTCATTTTCTCTATCTTATCTTCATCAAAGAATCAAAATCCTTAACAAAATAAAAGTATAATATAAAATGTCAACTAAATAAGCAAAAAAATTGACTAAAATAAAGTAGGTGTACACTGCAAAAGCGTGATTTTGAAATTGTTGAAGTTAATGGTCTTGAATTTTCATTTCGATGTTAGTGATTTTACGTTTGTAATGATGACCTCGTCCTTGATTTGAATAATTTCTAAACAAATGAAAATAACTTCCATTTTCAACTTCTCAACTCATCCATAAAGTCTTTTATAACACCATTCAACAAAATTAAATTTGCACTTGATCAGGATACTTATCTGCAAGTATTACACAAAATCGGAGTATTTCTCAAATTTTTGAAAGCGTATTTAAAGTCATCTTTCGATGTAGTCATTATCACTTGAACTTTCATGTTTTAATCTCGTATCTTTGTTGAAAACTGAAAAATAAAGATTTGTTGTAGGATACATTGTCTTTGAAAACACTAATTTCATAAAAAAGGTCTAAGAAATTGCATATCTTTATAATTTTAATTTGTTGATGGACAATTTCTAGTTTAACGTCAGATCTGTAACGTATAGATAACTATCAAGCGTAATAAAAGTTGAATTACACAGTAGGAACATCTTGCCTTCATCCCTTCTTTTTTTAAAATTTTGTTTAGCAAATTCCAAAATTTTGTTTTCTTGGCGAACTTTTCATATTTAATACTTTCGGCGATATTGATTTATCGATATCAACTTTTATCAAATTTATGATATGTGCATATTATGTGAAAGACTTCATCAAAGTAGGTCTCTCAAATTTAAATGATTTCCGTGAATTCAAATATTATTAGGCGAGTATTATCTCAAAGTATCGAAAATCTTCTTTTCAATCTCTGTCAGTAAAAGTTTGAATTACTTCAACACGTCATCGCGGAGGTGTAAGCGAAATTTAAATTTTTTTTTGCAACTTGTATTATCATGAAATGTCGTTAATAACTCTTGATGGAAGTCCATAATCGGCGTCAAGAAACCAAACTATTCTTTCAGCATTGTTGGTTCTATTTCATGAACATCTTTTGCAATCTTTTCTAATAGTATTTCTTGAAACAAGTTCAAATCTCGACGAAATAATGTAAAGTGTTCTCACCATTCATGGATTGAAAAGTAAATCATGCATAATAAAGTGCAATAAACTCTTGTTGGTTGAACTTAGCAATGCATTAGATGAAGAAGAATTACTTTGCAAAATTAAGTTGGCACATATCACGCGTGTATCCCTTTTTTGCAGTTTGTAAGTGACGTTTCAAATCTGCAAATTCTATCACATATAGGTTGCGTACTTTTACATTTATCTTTGTTTTCATCATTTTCAATAAGTAGTAAATCAAAATATCCCCAAACAAATGATAACATTCTTCTCTTCTTCCAGCAAGTTTATTCTCTTCATCAATTGTTTGAATTTCATTCTCACAATATCTCCATAAAAAAATTTCATTTTCTTGAACATTACTAATAGTATTGGAATCCTCCATCTAAATTAAAAATTGATGATAAGAAATTTATAAATAATACATTATACATGTATTACACATTTACACTAATTAGTAAATAGTTAAATGATATCTAGTAAGCGAATTAATTCTCATACAATATTCATCTCAACTTACCAAGGCAACTACAACAACATTTAAATGAGTAGATAAAAAAAATGATACACGATAAACAAATTTCCATACAATATTGAATATTCATCTCAAGTCTCAACTTCTCAATCAAAACAGAATAAACAAATAGCAAACAAAAATTTCCCATACAATATTCATCTCAACTTATCGTGCATATGTTAAAACACTCAAAGATTCCATTATGTGCAATACAAACAAATAACGGATAAACAATCCTCACGCGCATAACAACAAAGCATGGCATCAACTCATCCATACAATTACAAAGAAACGATCACCAAACACGAATGACAGAAGGATTGATTTAGATCTAGCATGACTTTCCAAAGATAAAGGAATGAAGGATTACAGATTACTTTAGACACGAGAGGAGAGAAAGATTCGAAAGAAGAAGGGTGATGGAGAGTCGAGAGAAAGAAGATGCCTAGATGACAACGTCGGGAGGATTCGCCTTTGCAGTTCACGAGGCCACAGTAAACGAAATCGATCGAAGAGGTAGAGTCAAGGCAGAAAGGAAAAGTCCTCAAAGTATGAGAAAGGTTTGCTTTCGGCTTTCCTTTCTTTTACTAAAGAGTAAATGGTAAAAGCTATAGGTTTTATGAACGATCCGTCGAAATGATCGGATGGTTCAACTTGCTTTTGCTTTCGGCGGACCGGACGGCGGAAGCATGAATCTGACGGACGGACTGAGTTATTTCGGTGCGGTTGGGTTTTGGTCAACCCGACCATAAATTAATTCGTGTCATATATTGCGACACTAACCTAACTCGAAAATTTATTTTATTGACCCAAATCCGGATTTTTCGAAGTGGGTTAGGTGTCGAGTTTGACACCTTTGCATGCAGTTTACTCTTTTTCTGTCGGTGCCCATTGGAAGCTGCTCGGTGATGAAGTTTTTTTTTAAATGTTGTTGCTTAGGGTGTATTAGTGTTGTGGATGTAATTTTGATTAATTAAATGTTGTTGTTATTTTATTTTAATTATTTGTAATGTTAATTATTTATAATGTCAAGACTAAAGACTCAAGAGAGATTGTTATGTATTATTTATGTTAATTTTATTTTTGGCTCATAATAACTAATAAGTTATATGCCATTATAAAATCTTATTAGAA
Source organism: Cymbidium sinense (assembly GCA_021442155.1). Classification (NCBI taxonomy): domain Eukaryota; kingdom Viridiplantae; phylum Streptophyta; class Magnoliopsida; order Asparagales; family Orchidaceae; genus Cymbidium; species Cymbidium sinense. The sequence continues at coordinate 200,843,711 of CM038217.1, forward strand.
TTTAGAACTATCTCATAAAAAAATTATAGGATATCATAAAATTGAGTAATAATATTTAATGTTCTCTCTATTTGATTAAATAAATTATTTCAGATTTTTGTCATTATTAAGCTTATATGGGTGTTGAGGTTGGTGGGTTTGGGTTAGAATTTTGAACGTTTAATATTCGTGGGTTGGTGACAAATTCGAACCCGATCAATATTCGAGTCGGGTTTGGGTTCGTTGGGTCGTTTAAAATTTGAACTTGTTTTAAATTCAGTGGTCGGGTTGAATATTTTGGGTCGAAGTTGGTCGACTTGACTCATAAACCTGAATTGACACCCCTAATTTTGCCCTTCTAGGCATGCTTGTTTGTCTTAATTCCAGTTATCCGATAACAAGCTTTTAATCCTTACACCACTCCAGTGGAATATCATCGATGGTATTTTCACCTAATTTATCCCAGAATGTTGTTTTGGTTTTTACTCAACTCAACTTCAGGCTGCATCGACAACTTCTGTTGCTCCTCATCCTCGACCTAATACTTGGCGTGGACAAGAGTTCTCCGTTAAGCATTCATATTCTTTTTCCATGACAACAGTATCAGGGCATGATAAAATAGATAATTACTTAAACAAGTTGGAAATGCATTATCAAAATACTCATATTTCAATAGTTCTCATTTGTATTTAGACAGTTAACAATGAAAACCCTTAATGATTAAAATCCTAAAACTTGTGATTGAATAATCTCCTACGAGATCTTTGATAACATCATATGGAATAAGTGTGATTGTCTCCAATGTTGAACCTCCATCTTGTAATCATATTATTTATAATAATAATAATATTAATATTAACAACAACAACAACAACTACAATAATTGTTATTATTATTTTGGGTTTTAAAATAGTATGCTGTGTTTAGGATTGGTCTATATTTGTTTTTTTTTTGTTGGTTTTAAATATAAGGTGGAGTTAATATTTTAGGTTAAGAAATTTGAAATGAAATATTCAGTTTATTGATACTGAATATAAGTTGGAGATTTTATTTTTGGTAGATTCACATTTTTTAATAGCAGTATAGCATAGATGAATAATAATAATAATAATGGATTAATAATGATGTGAGGATAATATAGAGATGGATTTGAAGGTGAGAGTAATGAATGGCTAGGATTCAATATGAATTATGATATGATCATCATAGATTTAAGAGCTAGGATTCAATATTTGGAGAATAACAAGTCACATTTTAAGTGGTGGGTATCGAAATGTGCTTATTTATGCTATAAATTTAGGTTTGATTTTCTTGGGATTATCTGGCTTGAAACATATGGCTTCTTGCTTCTTTGTTTTGATTTGTACATTTTTGCGATCCACCAGTTGGCTTCTGGAATTCCTTTGAAAATAATATTCAAAATAGCCAATTCACCTTCAGGGACCTGAAGAACAATTTTTTGTTGCTCAAGAATTAATGCTCTTATCAATGTGATTTATACATTTCCAGCATCCATGATTTTTTTTGAAGATAATATTTTATTTGTCACTAAACCTCAGGGATCTAAAGAACATTACTTTTTTTATTTTTTTGAAAATAGCTATATGTTCTGTGGCCATTTTTTTTTTTAATAAAGCTTGCTCCCTTGCTTCTCAAATTTTCAAAATTTGAGGACTTCTTTAAAAGTAATGATTTTTGTAATGTGATTTATACATTTCCAGCATCCATCATTTTTCTTCATGATTTCTTTTGAGGATATTATTTAATTTGTTACTAAACTTCAGTAACCTAAAGAACATTACTTATGTTTTCAATTTTTTGAAAATAGGTATATGGTCTGTGGCCTTTTTAATGAAGCTTCATCCCTTTCTTCTTCTCAAATTCAAAATTTGAGGACTTCTTCATTAGAGCAAATATCTGAAATCGAATTGTCTGGAATGATGGAATCAGCTGGAATGGTGTTTGTTCAGTCGTTGAGAGAATTGGGAAGGTATGCTTATCACTTTATCTGCATATAAAATGATCAATTTCATCCGTTGTATTACTTAAAAAGTTGATCTCGAGAATTTAGTTAGAAGAGCTAGCCATTGTTGTTGAACTTAGTTAGCGGATTATCTTAAAAAAACTGTCCTTATTCTTAGATAACTATTTACGGGTTACAGGATGTGTATCATTGCAATGTAATTTTGTTAAGGGTAGCTTGACAATCCCGCGCTTTTAAGACAATATCCAAGATTTAATGTACTTAAGTTAGGTCAAAAAATATAATGAATTTAGAACCAGTTAGATAACTGATGGATATCACTAGATCTTTTAGATTACTGTCATTTTTGGACACTCAATTCAAGATAAAAAAAACTGCCAGACATGCGAGAGCCATTTCACATGCTTGTTCTTTTTTGATTAGTTGAAGTTCATTAAGAAGAAATAGTTCTATTCGATTTTACTAAACATAGTCTGAAAAATTGTGGGAACAGATGGGTGTCTTGTAAGTGAAATTTGGAACGGACAATGTCACGCTAAGGGCAGTTTTCTTATGTAAATTTACTGCAGCTGGTATGAAATTACCACATTGTGATATTAAGTTGCAGAAATATGTGAAAACGCTATTTATTATATGCAAGGTGGTTGCATTCTGGCTACTTCTGTACATGAAATAAGAGATGGGATGGCGCAATTGAAGGAAAGTTAAAAATGTAAGCAAACTATTCGTACTAGTTATACTTAAAAATGAGGCTAAGGCATGACTATAAACAGACTATTCATTCCAGAACTTTAAGTATTTATTTGGACTGATTGAATCTAAATGATATGTTTTCTTCTAGTTGATGGAAGTTTTTTATGACCAAATTTAGCAGAATTCATCTTTTATTTGCTGCATAAGAAACTAGGCTTCTTTTTTTTTTAAAGTAAACTTTATTTCTTATAATATTGTGCTGAAATGTATTTTTTTGGGCAATCTGTTTTTTCTTTTTTTTTTTGGCGAGCATCAGGACAGCAGAATTGTTTGTTGAGCTTAAAATACTATTTGGTTCAGTGGAAGCAATACCAATTCAAGTATTTCTGACGGGGTAATTTCAATTTAGCTTGACATTCCCCACTTCCAATTTTACAAGCATTTTATGCATCTTCAGATTTTTTTTGTTTAAATAGCTTTTGATGTAATAACTATTTAATCTATGTATGTAATAGTTTACAGTACTCTACAGGACCTGCATGCAAATATCTGAAGGAATAACTTCAAATCTTACAACAATATTTGAAGATTTCCTAAAGAAGTGGAGATATGTGGATAACGATCATTATGTTTTTCTTAAAGAAGACCAGAATATTTCTAAATGCCCATGGCAATCTGTTCTGGATTCTGAAAAGTATTTAGAAGTTGCTGAAGTCTTTGCCATGATTCTCCTTGGGAGGGTCCTTCGCCAGCATGAACTCGCCATTTCTTGGGCAGAGAAAGCAGATTTATCTGAAGATAAACGTCAGGTAAGATGGTTGTCTACTAATGGGCTGCCTTCCTGAAATTTTCCTTTTGTAGGTTTCTTCTGTGATTGATTTTTTTTTTTTAAAGATGCATAAGAAAGCTCTTTCAAAAACTGCATCTATTTGTTAAGAACCTATATACCACTAAGGTCCTCCAACTCAGTTTTCAATATTCAAAGTGTTATCTTTTACTTTACATCAGTGAAAATTAGCCTTTTAAGTAGGATCACATGATCATACACGCAGCCCTTAAATGAATGTTGGATATTTCAACTTAAAAAAAAGCCCTCCTGACAGCTAAAGGCCTATAGCAAAACATTTTCAATTTTTATTGGATGTAGGATTCAAAATAAAACATTGCCAATCTCTTGAAAAGGGGAATATCACTGTGCGGCAAGACTTGATAGAATAAATGATGATTGAGTGTTATATTTATATCGGAACCAAGAAGAACAAATAAAAAAAATCAAAGCTTAAATGTCTGTAAAATTATTTTAAAGTTAATTACCATGTAATTTATAATATTTAACTAATTCGTTAAATATACATCTGATAATTTATCTTGATGAATCTTATATTTTGTAATGCATAGAATATATATATATATATATATATATATATATATATATAATCATAAATTCATCTTTATGTTACGAATGTTGTATCATATTTAAATAAAATATCCTGATGTTCTTTTAAGTTATTCGCCAATTAAAATATGGAGAGAAACTTGAAAACATTCCATCCTTTCATCTAATTGGCAACTTTTAAGAAAAAATTTAGAACCGTGACGATCATAAGATCATCCCTAAGAGCAATTAAAAACAAAAGTTGTCTTAAAAGTATTAATGAAGTCGTTTGACGTATGACATATCTGTCCACTGTGAATGTTGGGTTCTATTTTGAACTAGGCTTTATTTTTGCTATAGCAAGGTGCAAGAACCGCCTGTGTGTTTGTTGGAGATGATTAGCTGTGAAAGTGCAGGGGTAGAGCTCCATCCTGTCCATGCAAGTTTTGCTTAGCTAGGTCCTCTAGCTTATCTTATAAGTAGATGGAATTTTACAAATTGAGAGAACTTTTAGCGGATTGATCGCTGAAGGACTATTTAATCACATAACTCGACCCGTCGACCCAATTATAGGGTTCTTAAACAGTTGAACTATCTAAATGAAATCTTCTGGTTCCTTATGTCACAGTAGACGAAAGGGGCCCTTAAACGCTGTATTATTGTAAAATATCTTGTTACATGTCATTCTTTATGAAGAATACACAGGATTCATCCATAACCAATAATTCAGTTAATGGAAATTATAATTGAAATCATGCTTAAGCAATGTGTACTAAATCTCTAACTGTTATTACTTTTTTAATTCTTGTCTTTCTTCCTCTTGTCATCTCCAGCTTGTAGTCTCTTTTCTGCCAATAATATTTAATAGGACGTTATTTTATTTTCTAATCAGATAATATGAAGCCATACATATTATTCACTTATATAAACTGGCGTATCTTAATACTTTCCTTTGTAATGAGTGGTCACTTCACATTTTAGTTGCAGTTTCCACAATTAATCAATGGTGTTTATCAGCATTTTAAAATAAAGTAGGAAGTCAATTTAATAGTTATAGTTTAATCAGTTATATTATAGTTTTGGTTGTCAAACTAGAAGTTCAAATAGTTTTGATACCTGCTGTTGTAAAAAGAGTAGTTACCAATAAAAATCATGGATGAAAGTTCAAAATTTTTTTTTTTTTTTTTGTCTAAGAAACATTTTGGCAGAAAATTCTAGCTATTTAGATCATGGATGTGCTTATAACGTAATGAAATGGAGCAATTGAATGGATGGTCCTTGCAAAGGACAGCCAATAATTGTCATGCCTTTTGTAATCCACGATAAATGGTTGAGATATGCAATTGCATTCTATCATGATTGATGATTGACTCATGCACGGCGTGGATTCACTATATCTTGGTAGATGGCTATAAAGTCTTGGTCGTGCTTCCTTTATTACGCCTACCTTGGAAGAATTGTATGAATTGTTGTTTGCCTGCTTATAAAACTTATGTTTTTGTTGCTTTTAGAATGGCTTTGTAGTCTAATTAAGGGCTTAAAATAAAATTAGAATGCAAATTCACCACTTGGAGGCTTAAAATAAAATAAGAATTCAATTGAGCATATACAAACACATACACTTGCAATTGAAATGATTAAGGGGCTGTTTGGTTGCTTGTATTTAGATTGTAAAGTAAATTGAATGCAGTGTATTTAGATTATTTTAATTTGTTTGGTTGAAAACTCTACAAATATATGAATTTCTTTTTTCTTATTCAAGAAAATAATATAACGTAGTATTTTGAGATTATCGGCGGCGCGATCCACGACCGGCGGTGGCAAATGACGATGGCGACTAGGGGTGCGGCGATGGTCGCCGACCGGCGGCGGCCAACAATGGTCGGCGACGGAGGGCGGCGGTGGCGAATACTTTACACTGGCCGCAGGCGAATTCTAAATACACCCAAAATGACCATTCTAATGCATTTCAAATACACTACAATACAAATTCATTGAAATTTTACTTTACACCATATCAAACATCCAAAAAATCAAATTTCCTTCATTTGGTTTACTTTATACTCTAAATATAGGCAACCAAACAGCCCCTAAGTGATCTAGTAACGTTGGTTTCACAATTATTATATAGGAAGTGATCATGTGCATGTATAAATGCCTGTTTAAAGTTGCATGATTTTCTTACATTTGAAATGCTACATTTCTGTCATAATTATAGTAAATATGTTCTTATTATGATCTTATCCTAGGATATGCAAGCAGTTGATGCGTTGTCAATATTTTGCTTTTTCTTGATTTATAGGACATGCTGAGGAGACTGAATTCAACATATCTTGCTGCAAATTCCAGTTCAACTACCAGTCCGGTAACTGTTCAAACTGCAGAGAATGGTTGGTGAAACTTTCTCCAGAGCTGAAGTTTTTGATAAATCCATAAATTCAAGGAGCCATATGAATGGCAATGGTTCAAAATTAGCTGTCTCAAAAGTGATAAATCCATCAATCAAGTATTTAACACATCGAAGCAATCCGTTTTGGTGGTTTTCTACTGTCCGCTTGAAGTTAGGTGGCATTCGTCTGGTTCTTCCCCGAGGAAGAATTATTCTAGTTGGATTAGTAATGGCATTCGCTTCTTATTTCTTTCAGAAGAAAGCTTCAGAACTCAGGAAGTAAGTTGCTTCCTTTTTTTTCCTTTTCCTGCCCTTCTTGCATTTCAAACTGAGTGAAACCTGTATGTTTGAAATTTCTATAAAGAGGCAACTGGGATGTACCATAGAAGATGAGTTTGTTCATTGTAGTTCGTTTACTTGGATTAGATTGCAAAATTTAGTAGTGATTAGTAGGATTTTTAGTCTGTTCCACTTGTTTATGTCAGATTTCTCACTGCTTTAAACATGGTATGTTTTTTAAAGGGAGGATTAGTTAGATTCCTAGTTTTAAAAAAGCAGCATCTGCAAAAAACTTACTAAAATTGGCACTTCATCCACTTAAAAGAGGCTTTAATCTGAGCCAGGGCTCCCATGGCTGCTCATAATTGATGGAAATCTGGGATGACGTCGTGCTTCCCAAACAATACTATGCTCCTTATTCTTCTGTTATCTGAGTCTTATGCTCTTTTGAAGTTTTGGGACTCTCTTCAAAATATTGCGGCCTCTTGTTTTACTCTTAATCTGAGCATCTCTCTCTCTTTTTTCATGCAAATTTACAGGTTTGCATGGAAACAAGTCTTGTTTATACAGAGGGCGTTGATCGATGCTTGGCAGCTTGCATTCTCTGTTCAGGTGAATCCACTGGCTACAGTACAGCAGATCTCTGCTGCTTCTCCTAGGAACAATAGGTGACAAGGTACACATTGAAGCAGGGAGGAAGATGATTTCTATACAAATAACTTCGGAAATACTCATCTTCGTTTTTAATAAATACGGTACTTCTTCCCTCTGCATTGTAATAAAAATGCAAACTTTGCTGTTTATACTAGTTTTATTGTTATATAAACATTGTATCGTACTAATCTTTGAGTTTATAATAATTTGAATGTTTCTTCTTTTTTTTTGGTAAATGAAACAGTGTTAATTGTGGAATCCTATGGTTGCTAAAAATGGACCATTTATGAAATTCATGTTAACTAACTAATGGTTCACGAATAGTGCGCATTACTTTTAAAATAATGCTTCGTGGGTCATTTATTCTAACATCCTACTTGCTTTAAGGACAGTTAAATTGAACTGAACATTGCCAATTTCCTTGGCAGTGTTAACTCATTTCAAATTCTTTTTTTTATTTACAATTATTCAGTACTTTGTTATAGTTTGACGTAGGATGTATTAGAGAGTTTTTGATTATTTTATTTTTTAAAAAGGCAATCACAATTATATTTAGTGATTATCTTTTTATCTGCTTTAAATTATTTTTGAGAATCAGAGCTGTTGGAATATGATACTTTCAAAGAATTATTATTTTAATTTTTTTTAAAAATATTTATAACAGTTATTTTTCAAAAGTTAATTTTCTCATAATAATTTTATAATATATTTTTTAAAAAGCTATATTTGCTCTAAATAGACTCTTAATATTATCACATTTAACACAAATCTCATTATTGCAAAAGTATTGCATGGATCTAATATGTTTGGAACATTCAACATGAAACTCATTAAATTAAAATTTGTTGATATTTTTGATATGATATTATATATTTAAATATTATTTATATAAATATTAAATTTTAAGTATTAGTTATATAAATAGAGATAAAATTAACTTTTTTTTCTTATGATGAGCAAATTATATATTAGGTAAAATTGAGAATATAAATAATTTTATGAGGTGAAAATAATTAATTTTCTCATGTCTTAATGATGTAAATTTCTTATATTGCTAATATTTTCTTAATTTTGTTTCAAATTAATTTAATTTAATTATTTTTTAATAAGTTGAATGATGCAAATAGTGTAAACGAGCCGAGCTTGAGCGAGCAAAGGTGTTATTCGTGTTCGACTCGTTTATTTATTTTGTTATTCGAAATCACATGCTCAATAAATATTTATAAAGTGTCGTGCTTTTTTGTTAAAATGACTTCGATTTTATATTTTAATAATAATTTTTTTCTTGATTTTCATTTTAAATTAAACAAATTTGAAAAAGTTAAAAAATATTTATTTAATTGAATATTATACAGTAAAAAAAAATTGAGTAATATTAACAAAAATTGAAACTAAAAGATATGCAAAATAGGGATATACAATCAAAAAAAAAATTTACAATAAAAATAATTAAGTAATATTAGCAAAAATTAAGTAAAAATTTATTTAATTGAAAATAAAAGATATACAATTACAATAAAAAATATTTATTTTTATATAAAATTGAATACAGTTTAAACTGCTAACTCATATTATTATAATTTACAAATTTACAACTTATTAGAATAAATTCAAAATAAAAATTTACATGATTATATACAAGTAACAATTTAATTCAATAAAAGCTAACAAAATAGTGATATTATAATTTCTAAATTTCAATTTCCCATCCATAGCTTCAATCCTTTAAGTCTTCAAGCTTTCAGGACTCTAACCAACCTTGAATCTTCAAAATAATAATCTGCACTTCATGTAAATAAAATTAACAAGAAAATATGAAATAAATATTATGAATGCTAAAATTAAAATAAATAATCATTGATTAATAATAGAATTTAATTTTCAAAAAATTGACAAAATGAAAGATTAATAATAGTAAGTGTAGAAAAAAAATAAAATTAACATTGAATAAACTAAAATTAGAATGAGTTAGTAGGAAAAAAATATTAAAATTTTTTTGTACATAATATAACAACAAACAGAAATCACAAAAAATTAAATTGAATGTTTGAAAATACATACAATCAATCATCAAGCTAAGTTGCATCTCATACATCTATTTAGTTTTCCATCATAGTCCATTAATGCGTAATATCATAAGCGACATGAGTAAGTGTAGCATCTGTTAATCTTACCATTTTAACTCTTAAGAATAAGCAAAATAGTAAGCTATAGGCTATTACCAAAGCCGAAAACAGAAACAAAAGCCGAAGACGAAACAAGCTAGAATCACCCAAGACAGCAGCCCCCCAATCCCATAATGTCGTACCTGACCCCACCCACAATTACAAAGCCGGAAAATGTCAACCAACAACCTGAAATATCCAAGAGCACACAACTCATCAAGCCAAGAAAGAAAAGATAAAAGCGACCCCAAAGTCATCCCTTACAGATATCACCCAAGACATAGTCGAAACCAAAGCCAAGACAAAACTAAGCCGAATCACCCAAGTGACCCCAATCCCATAATGTCGATAACCCAACCAGACCCAAATTCAAAATATCAACTAACAACCCAACAGGAAACATCCTAGAGCACACAACAGTACTCATCAAGCCAAGAAAGAAAAGATAAAGCCAACCAGCAGCCCCTCAAAAGTCATCCTTACATATATCACCCAAGACATAGTCACAGAAACCAAAATCGAAGACAGAAACCAAGCCAGAATCACCCAAGCCAACAGCCCCCCATAATGCCAGCCAACCACCGCCCCCACAATTACAAAGCCGACCAAAATGTCAACCAACCAACAAGAAACAAAGAGACACAGTGTCACAAAATAATCTCAAATAAGGTAGCCAACTATTAAGATGCCAAAATAATCAATTGAACCAACAAGCACAATTTAAAGGCCAAAATAATCCAACGAACAAAACAAACAAAAGAAAGTCCAAATTAAATAGCACAAATGTATGTCCAAATTAAACAACCTGGTAAGTTCAAATTAAACAACAAATATAAGTCCAAATTAAACATCATAAATGAAAATTAGATTGGAAAGAGTAAATGTGAGATGATATGTTGGTGCTTAGTACCCTTCTCTATACTAAACATTTTGAAGTTTCACATAAAGATTCTTCTCCATTAACTCTTCTTTGAAATAAAAGTAGATAATGAGAGAATGAAATTTATCGATATATTAAATAGATTGCTTTTATGTTGGAAAAGTATCAAATGATTTTTTATGTTGAGTAACACTAATCCAACTAGGCACAAACAAGAAGTGGTATTTTTGGAGATAAAGAGCTCTGTAATCATCAAAACTCTACCACCTAAATGCATTGGATGCAATAGTGATTATGAGAATTGTTAAAACATCCTTAGCCATTTTGGATAAAATTGGATACTTGAGAGTACTCATCTTCCACCATTCGAGAACATCAAATGACTCATTATTGCACAAGTATAATCCCTCCTCCAAATAAGTTTTCAAATCAGATTTTGATGGCTGAATAGAACCAGAAGCAACAATAAAATTAGAAAATCCTAACATACAATCAAAATTTGATGCAAAGGGCACATCAACTGCTAGTTTTGAAGATTCACTAGAAATTGAAGAGCTTGAAGTACTACTATCTATTGAATATTGATTGCAGATTTCTCAAATAACATCCTCAACACTCTTAATCTTGGATTACCTCCGAGTAAAAATTTTTTGAAATGTGAAAGTAATGAATTTCATTTTCAAAGCGTGGATCAAGCACACCAGACATGAGTAAATTGCATTCTCCCTAATATTTGTCAAATTTAATTTTCATAACAGTTGTCATTTGTTTGCTGAATTCATCTAATGAACTGCATTCTTCAATAAGTAGTTTCTTTACATGCATGACAGTAGGTAGAAATATATTTTTAGTTGGAAAAGAAGAACCTGAAATTATTGTTGTCATATTATGAAAAACACAAAAAAAAATCTTCTAATCTGCTCATAGTTATACCACTCAATTTCAGAAGGCAACCACTTATAGTTGGAATCTCGAGCTATATAATGAACGAACACATTGCAGTAAATAAAAGCAGACTCAAGTATTAAGTAAGTGGAGAAAAGATAAAGCCAACCAGATTTTCAAAGTCATCCACATATATAAGATATAGTCACGAAACCAAAATCAACGAAACTAAGCCAGAATCACCCAAGCCAACAACCCCCCATAATGCCAGCCAACCAGCAGCCCGCCCCCACAATTACAAAGCCAACCAAAATGCCAATAGCACAACAAGAAAGCAGAAAGAGCACACAATGTCACAAAATAATCTCAAATAAGGTATTAAGATGCCAAAAAATAATCTCAAATTGAGCTATACATAAACATAATTACAACAATGTAGTCCAAATTAAATAGCACAAATGTATGTCCAAATTAAACAACACAACTGTAAGTTCAAATTAAACAACACAAATATAAGTCCAAATTAAACATCATAAATGGAAATTAGATTGGAAAGAGTAAATGTGAGATGATATATTGGTACTTAATACCCTTCTCTATTACTAAACATTTTCTGAAAGTTTCACATAAAGATTCTTCTCCTCCATTAACTCTTGCTGAAATAAAAATAGATAATGAGAGAATGAAATTTATCAAATATATTAAATAGATTGCTTTTATGTTGAAAAAGTATCAAATGAATTTTTATGTTGGGCTGAACACTTCTAATCCAACTAGCCGTACAAACAAGTGCATTGACTATTTTTGGAGATAAAGTGCTCCCGTAATCATCAAAAGCTCTACCACCAAAGACTAAATGCGATTAGGATGCATGGTTATGAGAATTGTTAAAACATCCTTAGCCATTTTGGATAAAATTGGATACTTGAGAGTACTCATCTTCCACCATTCGAGAACATCAAATGACTCATTATTGCACAAGTATAATCCCTCCTCCAAATAAGTTTGTAAATCAGATTTCGATGGTTGAATAGAACCAGAAGCAACAATAAAATTATAAAATCCTAACATACAATCAAAATTTGATGCAAAGGGCACATCAACTACTAGTTTTGAAGATTCACTAGAAATTGAAGAGCTTGAAGTACTACTATCTATTGAATATTGATTGTAGATTTCTCAAATAACATCCTCAACACTCTTAATCTTGGATTCTACCTCAGAACTAGAGTATATTTTAGGAAATGTGAAAGTAATGAATTTCATTTTCAAGCGTGGATCAAGCACCAATCGACATGAGTAAATTACATTCTCTAATATTTATCAAATTTAATTTTCATAACTTGTCATTTGTTTCAATTCATCGATGATTGCATTCTTCAATAAGTAGTTTCTTTACATGCATGATAGTAGGTAGAAACATATTTGTAGTTGGAAAAGAAGAACTTGAAATTATTGTTGTCACATTATGAAAAACACAAAAAAAACCTTCTAATCTGCTCATAGTTATACCACTCAATTTCAGAAGGCAACCACTTATAGTTGGAATCTCGAGCTGCATAATGAACGAACACATTGCAGTAAATAAAAGCACTCAAGTATTAAGTAAGTGGAGAAAAGATAAAAACCCCTCAAAAGTCATCCCTTGTTATATCACCCAAGACATAGTCCAAAACTAACAACTAAGCCCAGAATCACCCAAGCCAACAACCCCCATAATGCCGAACTAGCGCCCACAATTACAAAGCCAACCAAAATGTCAACCAAGAACCAACAAGAACAGAAGAGCACAACTGTCACAAAATAATCTCAAATAAGGGTAACTATTAAGATGCCAAAAATAATCTCAAACCTGACTAAACATAAACATAATTGAATAACTCTAGTCCAAATTAAATAGCACAAATGTATGTCCAAATTAAACAACAATGAGTTCAAATTAAACAACACAAATATAAGTCCAAATTAAACATCATAAATGAAAATTAGATTAGAAAGAGTAAATGTGAGATGATATATTGGTGCTTAGTACCCTTCTCTATTACTAAACATTTTTTGAAAGTTTCACATAAAGATTCTTCTCTTCCATTAACTCTTGCTGAAATAAAAGTAGATAATGAGAGAATGAAATTTATCAGATATATTAAATAGATTACTTTTATGTTAGAAAAGTATCAAATGATTTTTTATGTTGGGCTGAACACTTCTAATCCATCTAGCCATACAAACAAGTGCATTGACTATTTTTGAAGATAAAGAGCTCCTGTAATCATCAAAAACTTTACCACCAATATTAAATGTAGATTCGGATGCAACAGTGGTTATGAGAATTGTTAAAACATCCTTAGCCATTTTGGATAAAATTGGATACTTGAGAGTACTCATCTTCCACCATTCGAGAACATCAAATGACTCATTATTGCACAAGTATAATCCCTCCTCTAAATAAGTTTGCAAATCAGATTTCGATGGCTGAATAGAACCAGAAGCAACAATAAAATTAGAAAATCCTAACTTATAATCAAAATTTGATGCAAAGGGCACATCAACTGCTAGTTTTGAAGATTCACTAGAAATTGAAGAGCTTGAAGTACTACTATCTATTTAATATTGATTGTAGATTTCTTAAATAACATCCTCAACACTCTTAATCTTGGATTCTACCTCAGAACTAGAGTATATTTTAGGAAATGTGAAAGTAATGAATTTCATTTTCAAATGTGGATCAAGCACAACAGCCACTGACATAAGTAAATTGCATTCTCCCTAATATTTGTCAAATTTAATTTTCATAACAGTTGTCATTTGTTTGATGAATTCATCTGATGAACTGCATTCTTCAATAAGTAGTTTCTTTACATGCATGACAGTAGGTAGAAACATATTTGCAGTTGGAAAAGAAGAACCTGAAATTATTGTTGTCACATTATGAAAAATACAAAAAAAATGTTCTAATCTGCTCATAGTTATACCACTCAATTTCAGAAGGCAACCACTTATAGTTGGAATCTCGGATAATGAGCGAACACATTGCGGTAAATAAAGTAGACTTAAGTATTAAGTAAGTGGAGTTCCATCTTGTAGGAACATCAATGCATAATCCCTTTGAAGTGGGGATCCTAACGCTTTACTTCAACAAACTTATGTAACCGTGAAGGAGACTTTTTAAGGCATTTTATTATTTCTCTGATCTTATGTGTTATCTGTTGTACCTTTTTCAAACCATCTTGAATCATTATATTATTGAGGTATGCATCTAATATGAAAGAAATGATCACAATGTAACTTTCCTCTAGGTGAAAATTAATTTTTAAAGTATTTGTAGCAATATCATTATTACTAGCATTATCCAATGTGATAGTAGACACCTTGTCCTGCAAATTTTAATCTATTAAACAATCACATATTGCATCACAGATAAATGTATCGATGTGTGGAGGATCAAGCTCAATAAAGTTGATGATTCCCTTAAGCAGATGCCAAGAATCATCAATATAGTGAATCGTTAAGCACATATAGCCCACTGTTTGATTTGAAATCCAACAATCAAATGTCAAAGAAACTCTATGAGTGCTCTTAAGAAATGTTTTTAATCTCTCTTTTTTCATTTCATATACTTTCATGCAATCACTCCTAATAGTGTTTCTTGACACCCTCTCATAATTGAGATTCAACACTTTCAATAGAATATTAAACCACATATGCTCAACAATCATAAATGGATACTCATACATAATTATCATCTTTGTAATTATTTCTCTTATCTGAAGATGATCATAATTTTTGGGGTCATGAAATAATGAAATCTCAATTTCCGAATTGACATCAAAAGGCATAATTTATTTTTTTTTGCCTTTTGTCTGCCAATTCAACAACTTGTTTACTTTTGGCCTTGATTTTATCACATTCTTTCACATGTCTCAAGAGTTGTGAAGTTGTGCCAATTTTAGATTTATGGAATTTCTGCACATATGCATTGTAAAGAGGGTATAATCTCTCCCTTAAATAGAGAAGTGGTTTCTATAAAATACTCTCATACTGAAGATATTTTCTTTCTACCTTTTCTAGGTTTAACTTCTCCACTAGTAGTCTCAAGTACATTTACCTCTGACTCAACATGTTATGAAGAAATGGTTGGAATTTCATTACCACATTCAGCTCCTACAACTATATCATCACCACATGATATAAATTGAGAATGATCCACATTAGACATGATAGCACACTAAATAAAAAAAGAAAATATGAGTTAAGACCACATACACTCTCCATACTAGGTGTTTATCATAACTTGTATGTGTTTAAATAAAAAAATAACAAAGTGAAATACTAATTTTATTTGATCTATTATCAGCACCAAATCAGCTCAAAAAAAAAAAATGATCCAAACCTTAACTCATAACTCATCTCAATATATTCAATTCAATTCAATTCAATCTCAATCTTGATCTAATAGTCTTAATACCTAGTTCCTACTAAGCAAAATAATATCAAAGAAATTAAAAACAGTGAGAGAGCACCCCATTAATGCCCCCATATAAAATCGACATAAAGATAACCAACATTGAAGCTACTCAGTCATTCGAAAATTAATGCCCCCACATAAAAATAGCCAACAAAATAAAATAAATGCTCTCTGCAGCTACTCAACCATTCAATACATCAATCAGCACAATGCAGACTTTCATTAATTAATTTTTTTTAAAAAAATTCGCACAAAATACAAATTAGCCTTGCAATTCAATCAGCCATTCTTTTATTTTTGTCAATTCTTTTTTGATTTCTTCCCTTTCAATATAAGCACTAACATTGAAGCCTCAAAACAAACAAAACTGTAGAACTAGAGAAAATTAGGGGGAACTCAAAATAGAAAGAAGAAGAAGAGTAAACTCGCAAAGGAGATGAAAACGAACTTCGAATATTAAATATCAGCCGATAAATATGTGAAGGTGCAACTACGACATGCCAACAGAAATATTTCCTACCGAACTTCGAATATTAGATATCAGCTGATAAGGAGATGAAAATGTAGAGTAAACTCGCAAAGGAGCAAACTCCACAAACCCTGGCAAAACACAGTCAAACAAACAGATGAAACTTTCAAAGGAGCCAAACCCATAAACCCTAGAAATACAACCGTTCTAGTTTGCATCTTAAAACCCGCAGGCCGCATGATCATTACTAGAAATACTAAGAAAAATAACTACAGACTCATCATTGGAATCCCTAAAATGGAGCAAAAGAATAAACATAAGTAAAGATGAAGATGTACAAACAGAGATGATCGAGGATCCAAACTCTGAAGGTTTTAAGATGAGAGGTAGCGCGGGCTGCGACAGAATGCCCAAAACCAAAGCTAGCAAGGCAGTCTGAGTCCTTGCGCTCTCATGATGTGAATAGCGGAGAGGAGATGAGAAGTTGAGAACTTGAACTGTAAATTCAGAGAGGAATAGGATATTAGGTTTACGAATGGGATGGAGCGTAGAATGCGTCAGTGGATGTGCTTAATCTTTAAAATGCATACGATGATATTAGCCATTGATTAAATTGTTAACGGTTAATATTCAATTTAATTGAATTCAATTTTAAAATCTTTATTGAACTTAAATTTTAATTCAAAAAATTCTTATTAGTTAACTAAATTTATTATATAACACAAAATATTAAAAATAAATTATTTATATGATTATATTAATATATTTTATTTAAAATTAAAAAATTATTTTAATAAATTTATTAATTTAAATTTAATTTATTATTTGTGTTGTTTAGTTTATAAATTGAGTTTGAAATATTTATTTGTGTTTTAATTAACATAATGAAATGAATAAATAATTTAGTGAGCTGGATATGAGCTATTCATAAGTAACGAACTTTTTTTTTTTTTACAATCCTAGATGCAAATGATTATGTCAATTCTTAAGTTGGAATATCTTTCTTCCTGAAAGCTCTCAAACAACCAACGGACTAATTTACGTCGGTTTAATATCACGCAGGACACACGTGAACCAATGCTGTTCAAAAATAGGGCGAAGGTTTCAAACCCTAAACCTCGATTTGCGGGAGAAACCGACCCGACAAAGGAGGGCAGCCTTAGATGGCGAAGCTCGAGAGAAGGAAGATGGATAACAACCATAAAGCCCTCCGTCGTCCCTCTTCAATCCTATTTCTCTCGTTCCTCGATCGGAAAGAGCAAAGATACAGATTCCTTACAGGAAATAATCAAAGAAGAGGAGAAGGATGAAGGATCCTGAAGCCACTGCCGCTTTTCCGTTGGTAGCTGTGGCCATTAGCAAGGATAAAAGCAGCCAAAATGCGCTGAAATGGGCGGTTGATAATCTCATAGCCAAGGGACAGACCCTCACCTTGGTCCACGTTAACGTTCTGGCTCCAGGTTTTGATTATTTAATTTCTCCACATTTTTTTATATATATGTCTGTCTTTTGGTTGATGATAATGTTTTTAGTTATTTGTTTTGAGGGGCAGATCCTCAAAGTAGTATTAAATTCAATTTGATGACATTTTGGTCATGGTATCCTGATCTAAATCTTCTCCATTTTTTCCCCAAAGAAAACTTGTCTTGGAATTTTGCAAATAAAAAATGATTGCAACAATTGCCATCCTCTTCATCATCTATTCTATCTCAACTATTTTGGGTTGATGTTGGGAATGATTGATCCTTCTCAAACCTATTTTTGTTACACCTATAAGCACGCATCCTTCTTTGATTATTGTATAAACTATCTTCTATGCTAATCTACAAAATTTAATAAAATAAGGGGTAAAGTAAGGTGACAACAAAATGGATTGTAGAATAATTTTCTTTAGAAATTATCTTTCTTCATTCATTCATATTGATAATGATGCATAATTTGTCATGATCCTAGTTAGAAATTTTGTCTATGATATAAGCAATGGACCAAGGAATCAAACGATGGCAATTCAATAAGATATCATTAAAACTTTCTGCGGATATTCTTCATTGCAGCCTCTCAGCAAAGTGATGTATCCAACGGCTACAAAGGTGCTGTGGATCCTCAAATGAAGGAACTATTCCTCCCTTTTCGCTGTTTCTGCACAAGAAAAGATGTCAGTAACCTCCTACAGTTTTGGACTGTGGAACAAATTTGCCTATCCTTAGTTCAAAGATTGATATTTTTTGTTTATCGACATTATTTGATGAAAAATGCACACAATTTTGTAGATACATTGCAAGGATGTGGTGCTTGAAGACATCGATGTGGCAAAGGCGATTGTAGAATTTGTATCTCAAGCTGCAATTGAGAAGCTTGTTGTTGGAGCTCCATGTAAAGGAGGATTTATTAGGTAATATTTTGTTTTTTAATGCAAATCCTCTCAACTTTGTAATGTATTTTTAACTCATGTAAGGTATCGTTCAATGTTTTTAGAACTGGATCAAACATTGAATCAAAAGAAAGAAATGTTCAAAGTTTAATGATCCAATCAGAGGTTGAACTCGATGATGTAATAACAACAACAACAACAAGCCTTAATCCCACTAGGTGGGAATTAAATCTAAATGAATCGCGTCCATTGTGTAATGATGTCAAATTCTCATTTAAATCAAGTATACTAAGATCATTTTTATACATCTTACCAAGTCTTTTAGGTCTACCTCTACCTTTCTTAACGTAGGCAAATTTAATGCATCTACTCTCCTAATCGGGTCATTGGGCGTCGGCTTTATGTGGCCAAAACTCACTGTCTTATCTACCTGGAGCTACCAACTTTTTCCAATATACTCATTCTATCTCTAAGAGTAAAGCCACTCATCCACCTAAGCATCCTCATCTCGTAGCAACTTACTTAGTCTTATGATTTTCTTTTATTACTTCATAAGTCATTGCAGGTCTTACCATCATCTTATAAAATTATTTAAATATAATTTAATTGATGTAATAATGATATAAATTTAATATTTTGATTCAATTTAAAACTAGCCAGTTCTTTGAAAACTGGTTCAGTTCATCAGTTTAACATTTGTTCTAACCAAGTCTATATAGAAGTGGTTTTGGACTTGAATTGAATCAGAAGATGATTAGTTCACGGTCATCCCGGCCGGTCCAGTCTGGTGTTTAAAACCATGGTATCATTCTAAATATATATATATTTACTAGTAGATCACTATGATCTATATATTTGACATACATTATCTAACTTTTTTCTTTTATGAGATAACTAACCCACCCTATAACTAGATCAGGTCATGAGCTTGGAACCTGCCGAATCCAATTAACCCAACCCAAACAAAATCAGGATATGATTTGATCTGGATTGTGGGGAGGCTACTTTCTG
Source organism: Cymbidium sinense (assembly GCA_021442155.1). Taxonomy (NCBI): domain Eukaryota; kingdom Viridiplantae; phylum Streptophyta; class Magnoliopsida; order Asparagales; family Orchidaceae; genus Cymbidium; species Cymbidium sinense. The sequence goes on from CM038217.1 coordinate 200,863,310, forward strand.
TAATTAGGGTTAAAATGCTAAGGGATGCTCCTTAACAAAGTTAATGGAGTATTTCTTTTAGATTAAAACCAACTAAGGTGCCAAAAAAAATCCTTTTTATTTAAAATAGATTCACAAAGGCATTTTTCAAAAGGTTTAATTCAGAATTCATTCTCTTAGAAGATTTAAGAGCGCAGATGTCGCTTCACACGTCTCAAAGGGAGCACCAGACTTCTGCACAGTTTATGTTATCTCTAAGGGAAAGGTGCTGTCAACGAGAAATGCTGTGAGGCCAGCTCCAGTGATGTCTCCACTGCGAGCTCAGATACAGAGCCAGGCCAGCTTCAAGCCTGATGCTGTTGAGCCACACCATGGATTGGCAACAAAAGGTTGGCTTTTAAACTAATATGTGATTTTTTATTTTGCTTAACATTGAATTAAAATGTTTCCACCATTCTCAGGTGAGCTTACACCCAGAGCAAGGAACTTTCATGATGAATCAATCAAGTGAGTGTCTGTGCTCTGACTGATCTGAAGATCTGATTTGATCATGCTGTCATATTATTTTCAATATTATTAATCTTCTTGGCAAGTTTTAATGTTAAAAGTTGGAATATTTACATACAGAGCACGCAATTCTTATGTATTTATATATCTAACATCTACAATTTGATATTTATAAATATAATATATTTTTTTATACATGAAAAAGTGCATTTCACTTTCAAATGTGAATGAGATGATATTTTTGACCTAATATTAAAAATTTATATGTGAGAGTGTTAAGGAAATTTACATGCATAGTACATAATTCTTAAGCATTTACATAGCTAACACCTAAAGTTTTATATTTATAAATTTAGCACTTTTCCTGTACATCAAAAGGTGCATATGACATGAAATTTGTTTGGTCTTTGGCTATATTAACTTGGAAGGTCACCATTCACAAGAGGAAGCCGAGCGAAATCACATACAGATATGTTACAAAGTGATACAGACATATCCTTTGTGAGCTCAGGGAGGCCAAGCGTCGACAGATCATTTCAGCCGAGGCATTCCAATGCTTCGGATGGCCTCGATCATAGTTTTGAATCAGTTCGCACGCCGGTTCGCTCTGTTGATTCGTACTCGTTCGGGAATGAGTTGTCTTCTGTTTCTGGGGCCAGCAGTTCGACCTCTTGGGCGTCGCAATCCATGGTGTCTACTCTTCCTTATCTTCGTTCTTGTTAAGAGCTCTCCATCTCTTTGTTTAATATAAAACTAAAGGGTTCACTCACTTGCAGAACGATGTAGAGACTGAGATGAGGAGACTGAGGCTGGAGCTCAAGCAAACCATGGACATGTACAACGCTGCCTGCAAAGAAGCACTCATCTCAAAGCAGAAGGTATGTGTTCTCCAACAAAATTATCTTTTAAAGTCAGTGTTTTGTAGCCAGGCTAACAACCTCTTCTTCCAGGCTCTGGAGCTCCACCGATGGAAGATAGAAGAAGAGCATAAGCTCGAAGAAGCCCGGCTTGCAGAGGAGTCGGCCTTGGCCCTTGCAGAGAGAGAGAAGGCAAAGTGCAAGGCGGCCATGGAAGCTGCTGAGGCGCAGCAGAGAATAGCAGAGCTGGAAGCTCAGAAGAGACGATGTGCAGAGATGCAGGCCTTCAGAGAAGCAGAGGAGAGGAAGGCGATGAATACTTTCTCTTCTGTTAGGTACCGAAGGTACTCCATAGAGGAGATCGAGATGGCTACAAACTACTTCGCTGAGAATCTCAAGATTGGCGAGGGTGGTTATGGTCCTGTGTATAAATGTTTCCTGGATCACACGTCTGTTGCTGTTAAGGTGCTCAGGCCAGATGCTGCTCAAGGAAGAACACAGTTTCAGCAAGAGGTACATTGCTATATTCCCCCGTCTCCATTAATGAACAAGCTAAGTAAAACTGCCAGATTTTGTTGTTTTTTTTCCCTTTTCTTCGGTAGATTTACAAGCTTAGCACATAATTATGTATTTAAATATTTAATACTTAAAAAGTTTGATTTTTATAAATATAATATTTTTGAAAAAATATATTTTATTTTAAAATTTTAATGATGATGATTTTTTGATGTAATATTAAAAATTTTCATATTATTTATGTCAATATTAAAATTTAAGTATTAGATATATAAATATATCACAATTCTTATGTATTTATATATCTAATGTCTAAAATTTGATATTTGTAAAGATAACAATTTTTTTTTTTTGGATGATAAGGTCCATTTCACTTTAAAATGTTTATAATTATATTATTTTTTATGTAATATTAATATTTATATGTTATTTATATAAATATTAATATTTAAATATTAGACAAAGATTATGTGCTATTACTCTTTATTATTATTATTATTTTAAAAATTTACACCCATTGCATAATTTTTATGCATTTACATATCTAATAATAATGTTTGATATGTATAAATATAATATTTTTTTTATTCATAAAAAGATGTATTTTATTTTAAAAAATTAATGATAATATTATTTTTTATTTAGTATTAAAAATTTAAGTGTTATTAAATAAATATTGAAGATCAAGAGTGTTAATTCTATAAATATATAAAAATTGTATAATGCATTAATTTTTTTTAAAGATTTATATACATATGACATCATATATATATATATATATATATATATATATATATATATATAATATTTTATTTTTTATTTAGTATTAAAAATTTAAGTGTTATTAAATAAATATTGAAGATCAAGAGTGTTAATTCTATAAATATATAAAAATTGTATAATGCATTAATTTTTTTTAAAGATTTATATACATATGACATCATATATATATATATATATATAATATTTTATTTTTTAAAATTGAAATATACTTTTTTTATATATAAAAAAATATTAAATAAATAAATATTTAAATTAAAATATTATCTATGTAATACATAAGAATAGAGTGGTATGCATGTAATTTATTATTATTTCAAATTTTTTTATTTTTGGGAGCATACATAAGCACCTAACCGTATCTCGCTGCTTCGATTTTCTCCCACAGGTCGAGGTCCTGAGCTGCATTCGCCATCCAAACATGGTCCTCCTCCTCGGTGCCTGCCCCGAATACGGCTGCCTGGTCTACGAATACATGGCCAACGGAAGCTTAGACGACCGCCTCTTCCGCCGAAACAACACCCCTCCCCTCCCCTGGCAACACAGATTCCGCATCGCCGCCGAGATCGCCACCGGCCTCCTCTTCCTCCACCAGACCAAACCCGAACCCCTCGTCCACCGTGACCTAAAACCCGGCAACATCCTCCTCGATCGCAACTTCGTTAGCAAAATCAGCGACGTCGGCCTTGCCCGCTTAGTCCCCCCTTCCGTCGCCGACACCGTCACCCAATACCGAATGACCTCCACCGCCGGCACCTTCTGCTACATCGATCCCGAATACCAACAGACCGGAATGCTCGGCGTCAAATCCGACGTGTACTCCCTCGGCATCATGCTTCTTCAACTCATCACCGCGAAACCGCCCATGGGACTCACCCATCACGTGAGCAGGGCGTTGGAGAAGGGCAATTTCGCAGAGTTGCTGGATCCGATCGTGACGGATTGGCCGGTCGAGGAGACGGTGAAGTTCGCCGAATTAGCGCTGAAGTGCGCGGAGCTGAGGCGGAAGGACCGGCCCGATCTTGGTACCGTGGTGCTTCCGGAGCTCGAAAGGCTGAGATCGCTCGGGGAAGATAACATGCACAGCTGCGTGCTGAGGAGCCCAAACAGCTCGCCCATGAACAGTCAAGTATTTGTACAGGACGTGTTGAGCGATCCCAGTATGATTCAGTCTGGATCTGATAGCTCCAAGACGAGTTCCTGTATGTCTACAGGAAGAAGATCAAATGTGAGTTGAGATTACAGAAGATTATATTGATTTTGTTATTATTACGTGGTATTTACATGCATAGCACGCAATTATTATGTATTTACATATATCTAACACAAACTTCAATTTATATATATATATATATATATATATATATATATATAACAATATCATATAAAAAAATATCATCATCATTCACTTTTTAAAAGTGAAAATGCAACTTTTAAAGCACAACTCTGGTTGACTAGTCTCAGTTATTAAGATTGTTGCTAATAAGTCTTATTGCTGCTTTCCCATTCTATCTATTTATTCATCTTTCTGCTTTAACTGCTGAAGGAGGTGTTGGGTTGAGTAGGCTGTGTCTTCCTGCTTGGCCTCAGCACCTTCCATAGTCTGCTACTCACGGAGGAGAGAACCCCGGATATTTACCATGTGTACCCTCGTCGAATCCCCTAACAAGTCATATTTATTCGGATCAAGGTTGACCTTTTCATCCTCTAAATCGGACTAGATATATCCTAAGATTTCCTTCTTCACTAGATATTGAGCTACTAATAAATTATTAGATAAATAAATATCTAATTATAAATATTGGATATGTAAATGCATAAGAATTATCGTGGTATGTATGTAAATCTCCTTATTATTATTATTTGTTATGTAATATTTTGTATGTTTATGGTGTTAATAATGTATTGACCCAAGAATATTTTTTTATTTGTTAGTTCAATTAAACTCTCAAATTGAACTCTTTTCAGTAACTATCATCTCGTGTCATTTATCTTCTTGAGTGCATCTTTGATAAGATTTTCAATAATATTTATTGTGAATATGATGAAATTTAATGTCATATCGTTCAATAGGTAAATTGCCACCAAAGTGCTTAGGAGCTCATACAATATATTAATTATTAGGAGCATTTATACATACATAGTACCTAATTTTTACATTATATATATAATAATTTAAATTTTCATATTTAGCTCTTTAATATCATATCAAAAATAACATTATCATTAATTATTTTTTAAATAATTATGCAGGCAATTTTAATTGATAGTTTCTCAAAACATATTTAATTGAGAAAAGAAAATTTAAGGGGCCGTCAATTCAAATCGACGGAATTTGTGAGTCAATTTTGAATCAAAATTGAGTCAATTGAGTTAGTTGGCGATAAAAATGAGAAATTCGATTTGAGGTTGATGGAAACGTCGGCGCGAATTTGGATTTTTTGATTTTTGAATCGAGTTTATCGAAATAATTTTGACACCTAAATTTAAGAGCATCTCAATGCACCATAAAATATGACATATGTCACATTATCAATGTATTTACTTAAAATAAAAATAAATAGAAAAGAGTTATATAAATAAAATTTGAGAATTTTATGATATTAACCAACTTTTATTATTTAAAAATTTAAAAATTATGAAACATTAATCTTTAAATGACATCAAACTGATACAAAGAAGAATAAGCATCAGAACACACAACCATTATTTCTCCAATCACTTCACTTCAAACCACAAGATTCATTTCACAAAGAAACATAGTTCTATCATCCAATTTGCTTCAAAAATTATTCATTGTTGATGACAGATCAAAAGATTTGAAGAATCCAAGCTTCAATTATAAACACAAATTGCACATTTCACACAAATCTCACAAACTTGTAATCAACATATGCTCTATTTGCAACAATCATACCTTTCAGCTTCAGGTTGGAGCAGTAGAGTTAAGAAAGATCGGCGCTTCGATGGCTCCACCATGCGCGATTTCGAGAGCTTCGAACCGGCTGGAACCACCTCTCCCACCCAGAATTCTCGGGGCCCTTTGTGCTAAATATGAGCAATGGATTCAATTAAACATAGTTGTAACATTGAAGAAAACATTCAAAAATAAATAAATAAAAACACTGAAGCTGGGTCCAATATATTCAGGAGAGTCACTCACATGGGAAGCAAAGCATCCGAAAATTCATTCATGGAGTGTAGGAAACTGAAATATAATGAATAAGCAATCAGTTTCATAAGAAATTAACATATTGATATCAAATTAAATGAAAAAAAAAAGGACTCATAAACAACACTTACTCCTTACATGCTGCAGAAGATGGCTCCATTGTATCCAATTCTTCCAGTTCTGTCTACATGTATGCAGCAAAAGATTTAAAAAAAAAAATTTAGGCTGAATGATTGTCTAAACAAATGGTTATCACATCCAATAAGACTACAGTCAAGCAGTTGGAATCAAAGTAAAATATTTGGCTTGGCTCAGGTGCGGTGCGAACGTGTTGTGATGGTTTGATTCATTCTAACATTGTCAAAACATGGTTTTAGTGACTTCCATGGCGCACTCTGATGCAGAGTGATGAGAAAATCCTTGACTTGGATCAAGAAGTTGGTATGATATAGACTCACAAATAGGGCTGAGAAATTAGCCCAAAAGATCGCCGCTCGAAAGTCGACTAACCGCTCAATCGAGATCGACTAAAAACAAGCTGATTTTTGAAATATGGCTCGAATTTATTTCGAAATAATCTCGCTGCTCGCGGCTGATCGGAACGGAGCGGCCGCGCCGCACAGCGAAAACAGATCGCCGTCCGATTAATTCGACGGGCAACATTAATTCCCTAACGAGCCGAACGACCCGAACGAGCCGCTCGCGAGCGAACGAGCATTTCGAGCCGGTTTGGATTTTGAACCGCGGTTGATTTCGAGCGCTTAGTTGGATTTCGAGTCGGCTGCCGATCGGATCGAGCTCGAACTTCGACTGACTCGGCTCGAACTTCGAAACTTCGAGCCATGACTCGAGCTCGAGCCGAATTTTTTGCGATTCGACTATGGCTTGGCTCGAAATCGGCTCGAACACACCCCTACTCACAAATAGGAAAATTTTGCTGAAGGGGATGAGTGCATGTGGGATAGTCATCAAATAACATACATAAATATCGGGTGTTGATAATAATAGTCAGCTCTTAAGTATTGACTTAAGCTTTAAGGACTAGCCTGTGTTGTCTAGCCGAGTGGAGCAAATGGTATATGGTATAGATGTATAAGTAGTCAAAATCTACAACTGTTAGAAATGCACATTATTTGTGCTATGCTGATCATTTTCATTTTGAATTTAAAATTTTGTATTTTCATTACAAAATTTATATCATAACAAAGTTTGTTAGATGTATATTTACATTTAATTTCAAAGATGCAATGTGCTTTGTAATTTTAATGCTAAAAGGTTCAACATATTCAACTTTGTGGCTGTTCCTGCAAACTGTCTTGTTCACAAGACCATTCTCATGGCTTCTCTTTGTGGTTATTAGGGCGTCATTACTGTTCTTATAGATTTTCCTTTGAAGATACCTCATCAAGGTTGTAAAAAAAATCTTCTTCTGAGATTCTAATCCTTAATGAGTAGGAAACCTAAAATCATTCAAAGATAAGTGATCCCCTTTTCAAATATAAAGATTGCCTATTGGTTATGTCCTCCCCTCTCTCATTCTGAAAGAAGTGATCTCCTTTTCAAGTATGAAGATCACATATTGATTAATTCTTCCCCTCTTTTCCTTTCTCTCAATCCTTTTCTCTTCTTTATTTATTGATAATTGAAAGTGCAATTAGTTTCATTCAAATTGTTTTTGTGTGTGAATGATTAGCTTGCTTTCAGCACAAATATTAGCTCATTACAAATCCTAGATTCTAGGATATCCCACACTAAGTACTGAGCGAGGTACTTAGTCGTATCATCCAATTTTAACTTCTTCTCAAACCTAAACCTAACAATTTTGTTCAGCACAAAATTTGAATCAGCGCTCAGATCGACAGCAACTACGAAAGTACTTGGAGATACCACCGAAAAAAAAAAATCGAAGAAACAAAATTATGCATAGTTTTTTTCAGATACATTCCTCACCTCACATAAAGCATGTTAGAAATCCATCTCGATGACGTTCTAATTTGGCTCAAAGAACAAATAAGCGGGAAAAAGGGCTGATTACCTCTAGGGATACGATCTCTTGCTCGAGCCGGGAGATGGCGGCGGATAGCCGGTGCCTTCCGAGAAAATCCCCAATCCTTGGTATCCCCGCCGGCGGCGAGTTCCGCCCGTTCTCCGGCAGCGACCGCGCCGCTTCCGATGTCATCCAGGCAGTCGTCATGGTCAAAGCTTTTTAAGTTCAAAGAGGAGAAGAGTTTCGATAGGTTTCAGAATAGAAAAGGTTACGGAGGAGATCTTCATCGGTTTCGACATTAGGTCACTGTGACCGGGGACTTAAAGCTGGGCAATTGCGTAAATAATATTTAAAATTGTATTATTTACAAACTTGATGTTTTCTTACATTTAATTTGTTTATTTACATTCCCATCTAAATAGGTGGATGAAATATTAAATTTTTCAATTTTTCAAAAAGATTAATACTAAAAAAAAATTTTATTTTATCATTAAAAGTTAGAGAAGTTTTTAAATGTGAAAAAAATAATACGATGATATTTATTAATAGAAATAAATTTAAGATCTTTTAATATTATTTTAAAGATTAAAAGATGAGTGAAGAATGGAATATTATTTAAGAATAGCTGATGTGCACAAGAGTGAATTAATGTTTACATTAAAATTAAGAGAGAAATTGAGCATGTGACTATGTGATATACATGGGAGAAGAAAGATAAAGATGGTGTATGGAGGAGTATATAAGACACATATGATATTGATGATAAAAGTTTCAAGAGATGTTATTTGGAGAGTTCTAGACAAAAAATGAGTTAATATTAGTTATATTCAAGTAATTAAGGATATGTATATTAGAGCTATTACTTGTGTCCAAACACAAGGAGGATTGACAAAATATTTTCTTATTTTAGTTGGATTACATCAAGGATCAGCTTTAAGCCCTTATCTTTTTTGCTTTAGTTATGGATGTTCTTACTAGGCATTTACAGGAAGATGTACCTTGGTATATATTTTTTTGCTGATGACATTCTTCTTATTGATAAGACTAGAGAGGGAGTCCAAGAGAAACTTAAATTATAGAGGTCAACATTAGAGTCTAAAGGTTTTCGTTTAAGTAGATCTAAAACTAAATATATGGAGTGTAATTTTAGTTGTAGAAGTTTGGTGGTAGTATTGTGACATTAGGTGAACAAGTCATTAATAAGAGTGAGCGATTCAGATATTTAGATTCTATTGTTCAAAATGATGGTGAAATAGATGGAGATGTTATTAGTAGAATTCAAGTTGGATGGTTGAAGTGGAGGAATGCATCTGACATGTTGTGTGATGGAAAAGTTCCACTTAAACTTAAAGAAAAATTTTATAAGATGTGGTAAGACCTATGATTATCGTGCATAATGTTGGCCAATAAAAGAGAAGCTTAAGAGTGTTAAGTGTTACAAAGATGAGGATGCTCGTGGATGAGTAGCTTTACTCTTAGAGATAAAATGCTAAATGAGTATAATGGGAAAAAGTTGGAGTACTTTAGGGCGATATAAGATTAGAGAGATCCTTAGATGGTTTTACACATAAAGTCGTTATGACTCCTACAGTAGATACATAGATTTGTTAAAGAAAGGTAGGTAGACCTAAAAAATGACTTGGTTAAGATGTATAAAAAATGATCTAAGTATACTTAATTAATTAATTTGAATACATGACATAATGGAGACGAAGGATTCATGCGCCGATCCCACTTAGTGAGATAAAGGCTTGATGTTGTTGTATTTACATTCCCATCTAAATATTAAAATTCATTATAAATTTTTACCATTAATGTAATTATAAGTATATGTAAACTATAAATATCAATATATACTTTTTTAATATTTTTAAAATTAAATTTTTAATATAAATATAAATATAGTTTATAATAAGAATGATTTATAATACAAATAGTTTGAAAAATCACGGCATATTAATATAAATTATAAATATATTTTCTTATAAGAATATGTTTAAATGTAATATAATAATTGCAACAAATTAATCTTTTAAAGCTTAATAGTGGGATTTAGGGCTTATTGGTATTCCTTCATACTTAATAGCACAATAAACTCCTTTCATTTTAATCTCACATTGCTTGAAAAGATTAAATTACTTTTATTCATAAAAAATCAAGAAGGATGCTTAATTTCAAATGTTGGTCACATGAGATTAAAATAAAATTTAAATAAATATAAATTTATTTTAAGATGAATATAGTATCAATTGCTTGTAAATCTCAAAGTAAAATAAGAATAGTAATGATATTTAATTTTAATTGGAAAAATGAATATTTTTTGTTGACATTATTATTATCGATCAATATATTAATTTTTTAATCCAAAGTACTTAATAAAATAAAGTAATATATAATTACGATGAAAAAACAAGCTCTATGTGATAAAAATAATTAAGCTTATCGAATATAATTATATAAATATTCCTTTATTTTTATTGGAAATAAGTTTTATTTAGGATAAAGAAGATTACTATATATGCATCTTAGTTAGAAAGAAATAATACAATAGTATTGATATAAATGAGAGAACATAAAAAAAAATCATAAATTAATAAAAATGACGTGGAAATCTAGAATAAAATTTTGATATTTTAAAAGTAATTTAAATAAAAATAATTTTGTAGACTAATTGTAATAATATATTTTAGCATAATATATTGATAATTTAAAATTACTTTTTAGATTAATACTAAATACTTAAATTTTAGAATTTTTATAGAATTTTTATAGAATTTTGAACTTTGGAGCTAACAAAAACAGTATATATCCATCAGTACAGATCATTATTTCAGCTAAAAAAAACAGTACGAAGAGTAAATTAGCTGGCAAATTCCACATTATGATGTAATTGATTTTATTTCATGCATAAATCATCTTTTGAAACATTACAAACACTCGTCATATTGCGCGATAAGTATTTGTCAAAAATTTTGCTCAAAATGTATATAAATTGTGCGTCAATATGTAACATTTTGTAGGTCGCAGAACTATTTTGAATATTGACTAACTAGGTTGATGGGCCGAAAGAGTGATGACTTTGCAGGAGATCACTCAAGTGATTTCTTTGGGATAATGTTTATCTTCGTGATCCAGGGTGTCTTGATATAACCGATTATAGTTATGTAAATAAATTCACAATGGAATGATTAAAGAATGTTAATTCATATTTTGATGTGTATGACTTTATGTGTTGGATGACACATGAATGATTGTATGAAATGTGTGAAGTTTGTATATAAATTGTGCGTCAATATGTAACATTTTGTAGGTCGTCAGAACCCTTTTGAATATTGACTAACCGGGTTGATGGGCCGAAAGAGTGATGACTTTGTAGGAGATCACTCGAGTGATTTCCTTGGGATAATGTTTATCTTCGCGATCCAGGGTGTCTTGATATAACCGATTATAGTTATGTAAATAAATTCACAATGGAATGATTAAAGAATGTTAATTCATATTTTGATGTGTATGACTTTATGTGTTGGATGACAAACGAATGATTGTATGAAATGTGTGAAGTTTGTATATAAATTGTGCGACAATATGTAACATTTTGTAGGTCGGCAGAACCCTTTTGAATATTGACTAACTGGGTTGATGGGCCGAAAGAGTGATGACTTTGTAGGAGATCACTCGAGTGATTCCTCGGGATAATGTTTATCTTCGCGATCCAGGGTGTCTTGATATAACCAACTATAGTTATGTAAATAAATTCACAATGGAATGATTAAAGAATGTTAATTCATATTTTGATGTGTATTGCTTTATGTGTTGGATGACACACGAATGATTGTATGAAATGTGTGAAATTTGTATATAAATGACCATAAGCCAATCGCTGTGAAAATCATCTTAGAAAAGGTCATATTTTTCATTGATGCATTTTTAATCTATTTTTTTATTGATATTCATTGCATTGTTAATTACATATATAACAACTAGTGCCTTTTTTCTTGTTTATACTACATACCCCATTTCTTTGTCGTTTATGTTTTTAATAGATAATTGTTACTTGTTGGATTTAATTCGTCAAACTCATTCATTGGGTGGACCCTGATCATAGGAGCAGATTTTACCGTAGTAAAATCATTTAATATGTCATTGGGTGTGGGTAGTTTTATTTTTCCTTGTTATTATTTCATTCAATTCCTAGTTTGGATGTCAATCTATTTTATTCTTAAATGTTTTTTTTTTTCATTTTTTGTTACATTGATTTATGAGCTTGTGGGATCCGAAAATTCGCCACCGACCTCTTTCAGAAAAGAAAAGAGTTGTTTAGGTGTTGGTGATAATTTGAAGCGGATGAATAGTAAATAAACACTACCGAGATTTCGTTCTCATTTGATGAACTTTTATATCTGGTTAGGGTTTCTATAAAGCAGCCACTATAGTTAATTACTCCCAATCGAGAAGCACTTTCGATTAAGGCTAGTCGATGAATCGTTAAGAAGAATATATAATTGCGGTGAGTGGAGTTTAGAACTTATAAAATTTATTATTTTGACTTAAAATTTTTTATGGGGAGAACGATGACGCGCCCGATCAAGATCCCATGGTTTCGTCATCCCGTCGCGATCCGCAGTGCTTAGTCGAGAGGAGGTAGTCGACCAACTTCCGGATGATCTTGCAAGATTACGTCGTCAGGTGTCCTCAGACAGGGTGGAGTTTGTAAGGGGAATAATATACCTTAGCTAACATAGCTTTCAAATACATTCTACATTTCACATTTCAGATCAAAGCGTTGGGAACATACATGACCGCCATAATTTAGTGTGTATATGCGTGACCACCCTCGAGAGTTCAGTGTCAGATATTTATGCTGTCAGCAAAACAACGCGGACGAGGACAGTACGTCCACGCTTTAAGAATATTTGAGTGTGAAGGTAGTTATGTATTTAATTTGACATCTTTGTGAAAAGTTTTCTTAATTTCCAGAAGATAAACAATTGGAGGGTGGATTTATTTTATTTATTTTTTAGTTTTAATTTAAATAATTCATTTCATTTTTTATTTATATTTTATTATTTTCTTTGAATTTTGATCATTTTATGATTGATTTTAGATTTGAATATAAAATCATTTATCATTGAAATTTTAATTATAATTACCCTTCTCAATCCTAGAGTTAATATCGATTGATAGCGTACTGCCCCATTTTTATAGAAGATTGGGTCTAAATTCATTATCTCGAAGTATAATCCTTCAAAACCTTGTCCTCTAGTTTGAATATGAGGATCGGGTTTGAGACTTTTTTTTCAGAGTTTGAATTTTGTAAGTATATCGATTGATTCATATCTTGTATTATATGGCATTAAATTGCTCGATATTATTAATTTGAAATTCTTATAATATCAAATTTTTAGGTTTTTTTGTTAACGGGACGGTCAGAAACCAAACCGGAAGATGTAATCTGATCTTTTGTATTTGACTTAGTATTTACTCCAACAAGCATACGGATATACGTTCTTTGGGAATTGTATGGACATTAGAATGTAAGTTGGAGTTTATATGTCAATTTTGATTTTTTTTAGTTTTGTTAACACCTCAGAAACCAGCAGGAAGATGTAACATCTGATCTTTTGTTTTATATCTAACTTAGCGTGTCCCTTGTTTGAGCAACTTCATCTTCATATACATTCTTTTAAAATGTTGTATGGGCATTAAATGTCAGTTGAAACGTGGGTTCAATTTGCAGTTTAGGTTTTATATATGACATTTTGGGTTTTGTTAACGGGACTCAGAAGACCCAAGAAAAGTATAGCCGTCAACTCATTATTTTCTGCAGAGAATGGGATCTAGATTAATTATTTCAAGATCTATCGTTCTCCAAACCTTCGACTCTAAATTATACTTGAGGATCGGGTTTGACTTTTCTTCTTATGACTTGAATTTGAGGATACATTATGATGATCAGATATATTTATCTTTAGTCGTTTATTGACGACTAACTTAAGATTCTGATAGCGTCATTAGATTTTTAGGTTTTATTGACGGGACGGTCTAAGCCGATTATGTAGATCTATTTTGTCGAATATGAATTTGACCATTCCAAGTGTTTATCATGGATCAAATAGTATGTTATAAGGCTATAAGACACGAAGTTGATTCTCTATTATTTGTCGAAATCAGTATAAAATTCTATAAGATATCGTTGAATCTTTCATGTATTTGCATGTATCAGTGAGAGTGCATTATAAGAATGTGAATGCATTACAAACTAAGTGATTGTATGTTAAATGATATATGATTGGTTCTTTTAAACCACTTATCATGATCAAGCATCGCGTTTCTTTAACAAATCAAGCGTCATTTTATAGAGTATGAATTTGATTCTTTCAAGTATTTGCATGAATCAAATGGTTAACAAAAAAAACATTGCTAAGATTCAGATTTCATTTAACTTGCATATTAAAACATTCAATAGAATGAGATAATACTTTAAATATCTTGAATCATTTCTTAAGCATTTTAGCGAAGTTGTCATTTGTTTCCTAAATGATATATGACATACTTGTATCTTTCCATGTTGAGTGTCACATTTTCATTTCAATTCATATGGCATAATCACTTCAGGAAATGAATTTGAACTTTAAATAAGTAATTATATCTATGAAGATTCAGTAAGAAGCCAAAAGCGTAGGTAAGCATCTGTAATTGTCGTATAAGTATGATGAATGAAATTTAGCGTGAATAATCATATACATTCTTCAAACACTTAGACATTTCACATTTTTATTTATCAAAATTTTCGCTCCCGTCATCCATATTCGATTCACATTTTATTTATCAAAATTTTCGGCTTATCCGTCATCCCATGGGAGGCCGCCGAAGAGGCCTTCCGCCAAGGCGTGCATGGTAGGTGTGAGACACCGCGGCCGAAAAATTTATTTGCACCAGCCAAGAAAGGCGTGCATGGGTTCAATCTGACATTTATCGTTAGACGGCGTGCAATCTTTATATCATAACAAGTTTCCCGCCGCGTTGGAATAACATGAGCAGTCTTATAGCGATATTTACCCTGCGTTGGAACGCGTGAGCAGTCTTATCACGGGTTTCGCCGCATTGGAACAATGTGAGCGGGTATGATGAAATAAATTTCGTTCACATGTATATGAAATTAAAGTATAAGCATTTATATGACACATTTCACCTCTTTTTTTTTATTGAAAATTTCGGCAACCTCCCGTCATCGCGTGGGGCGCCGAGACTGCCTCCACGTCAAGAAAGGCGTGCATGATAGGTGTCGTGAGACACTGTGGCCGAAAGTTTATTTGCCCACTACGCCAAGAAAGGCGTGCATGGGTTCATAACAACATTGTATTTCGCTGGCGTTAGAACGGCGTGAGCAATCTTATCATCGCGGTTCCGCCACGTTGGAACAAGCGTGAGCGACTTATCCTGGTTGCGCGAACAACGGCGAATGTTCATAGCATATTTCTCGCGCGTTGGAACAAGCGTGAGCAGTCTTTTATTACGTAGCGTTGGACGATAACGGCATCTTATAAGCGTATTTCTGGCGTTGGAACGCGTGAAACAATCTTATTACAAATTTCCTCGCCGCGTTGAACATGTGAGCGTCTATATGGCGTATTTTACGTTGGAACGGTGAAACGTCTTTTCAGCCGCGTTGGAACAATGTGAGCGAATGCTTATAGCGTATTTCGCGTTGGAACAACGCGTGAAACGTGTTATCAGTTTCCGCGCGTTGGAACGATGTAAGCAGTCTTATAGCATATTTCGCGTTGGAACAACGTGAGCAGTCTTATCATCCGCGCATTGAACAATGTGAGCGTTATATAGAGCATATTTCCGCCGCGTTGGAACAACGTGAATACTTCTGAGTTTCCGCGTTGGAACAATGTGAACGGGTACTTATAGCAAGCATATTTCCCTGTTAATAAGATATCAAATGACAGAAATATGCAAGTATGCAAGTAGGGATTAAACTCAAAAGCCAATCATTCCTTTCTTCCTTTCACAAGATTTTGCATAATGTATCATCAAGATTTGATTTAAGCAAAGTAATAAGAATGAAGCCCATAAAGGAAAGTAAACAAATTTCAGATTTTTGGGATTTCACAACACCCAAACCCTTCTATGCTTTTAAATTTCAGATTTCATCATTTTCTTTTTGTAGGCAAGAAAGACAATTTCAGCAAACACTAACTCCTCCATATGATAAGAACATAGGGTTGAGGATAGGAAATACTTGCATTTAGCTTAGGAATTCTATTTTCTATCCCA
The DNA here is from genome assembly GCA_021442155.1 of Cymbidium sinense. Taxonomy (NCBI): domain Eukaryota; kingdom Viridiplantae; phylum Streptophyta; class Magnoliopsida; order Asparagales; family Orchidaceae; genus Cymbidium; species Cymbidium sinense. The sequence goes on from CM038217.1 coordinate 200,879,394, forward strand.
AGAAGGAATTATTTTCAGCAAGATAAAAGTATAGGTATCCATAGGAAACAACAAGCAATCATGACACTAGGGCCCAAGATTTAAACCATGCAATATTTAAAAAATCCCTCTTTTTTTTTTTTTTTAATTTCAGATTTCGATTTGTATGTGAAAGAGGCATGATACATATATAGTTCCCTTCATAGGAAATCAATTGAAGCAAAGTAGAAACATGAAATCCATAGGAGAATAGCATCATATCTCATCAAACGACCAGCTAAATGATTTTTCCCTTAGATAAGAAAGTTTAGCAAGCCTTATACTCATCAAATAACATATTAGCTGATTTCCCCTTAGATAAAAAAATATTTTCAACAAGCATCTTACCCATTAAGTAACAAAATGATTGATTCCCCCTTAGAGGAAAATATTTTCAGCAAGTATTCCCTTTGATAAAGATAATTTCCAGCAAGCACCACACTCACTTACTAGTAAAACAATGCAATTTCTTCTAGATAAAAGAAATTTCAGCAAGCTTCATCCCTTTAGGAGTAAGAAATATTTGCATAAATTTCGTTTTTACCATATCCAGAAATTTTTCAGCAAAGGAAACACATAGGGGTCCATGAAAAACAGCAAACAACACAATATTTGGGCCATACATCATCCCAAATCATTTTTTTAGTAAGCTAAGCATCACAAAATCCGTGAATAATGGCAATAAGAAATGGGATTTGGGCCATACATCATCCCAAATCCCTAAAGGAAACTCTTAGCATAATCCCAAGCATAAGATATAGCATATTTAGCAAAACCCTAACTTCCAAAGAAACTCAAATGCATAAGAACAAGCTTAGGGTCAGAGAGAAACAACCTGGAGGTTTCGAATGCTAAGAGGAAAGGAGGAAAGGGGTTTCGGCTGGCTAGGGTTCGGCTAAACCCTCAAGCTTCGATTTCGAGCTTCTTGCACCAATCGGAAAGAAGAGAAAGAGGAGATCGCACGAGGGGAAATGCCGTGAACTTCAGCCGAGAGTGAGAAGGAGCCTGGGGAGTTCGCCAGAAAGAGGGAGAGTCGAATCCACGAGCTAAAGTTTCAGCCGAGAGCCGCAGGAAGCAGAGAGGGGAGAGTCGAATCGAGAGGAGAAAAAGTGAGCAGGAAGCGTGGGAGGAGAACAGAGAGATCGTGAGAGGAATGCCGTGAGTGAAGACCGAGAGTAGGAAAAGCAAGAGGGAAATGTCAAGAATGAGAGTAAGGATCGTGAAATGAGGGTCAACGATCGTTTACTTTAGGGCGGTCCCTCTGAGTAAAACAGCGGGTTAGAATTAAAGGGGTTTTAAGGGATTAAATAGCCATTAGTTCATTTAATTATAATTTAGCATTATTTTATGTGATATTAATTTACGTATTAAAACCCCAAGAATATGGTGTCAATTTTAATTATTTCGGGCGTAACGAACGCGATCAATTTCGCGGATCGGGTCGTCGGACAACGTCGACGACGGTCGTAGAGAAATTAGGTTTAAATTATGCGACGTCGCGCTTGGATTTGATCGATGTCGCACACTTTGAATCGATCTCGAAAGCGTCGATAGGTTTGACGCCGGCGACAACGGCGCGATCAATTTCACGAACAGAGGTTGTTTAGACATCGTCGAGGCTTCTCGACTTCGATATGCGTGTAATTTCATTAAAAATTTGATTTTAATTATTTGATTGATCCTTATTTGATTTGATATTTGTTATTCAATTAATTTTAATATTTTCGACGCATTCGAAGCCGGATTTTCAAGTCGAAGCGAATTTAATTGATCTCGATCGCGATTAGAGGGTGTTAATTTCCACCATATTTATTTAATTTTAAGTGGCATATAGTTGTAGGTTAATAGAGCTATATTAATAAAATGAAATATTATTTAATTTCTGTGTTAAATCAATATATTATTACTTTTGTTATATGTAAATTTTTTCTTATCAGCACAAAACATGACTATAATTTCATCTAGTAAGTCCTGTGTAATCAGGGTGTACTGCCTTTACTGCCTTTCAGACCTAGGCTGACAAATCATGCAATGCCAAAGTACAAAATTAAAAAAAAAAAAAAGACTACCGCCTCTTAGCTGAGTTGACGGCCAGAACCTCCGACCGAGTTCAAATTCTCTCCTGAGCGAGCTATACCCGAGTGAAAGTAAGTGACACGACACATATGGGTGATGAACGCTACGCTAGACTTGTGGATTAATAACGACATCCCCACCCACAAGATGAATGTTGGGTGAATACCCATTGCAAAAAAAAAAAAAAAAAAAAAAAAACAGTAGGATGTGCTTGATACAAGGCAAAAAAAACCAAAAAATCATGTAAGAGTGGATCAGTCAGAATTCATGCAATACAAGAGAGCAAACACAGCCAACGTTCAATATCGCATAAGCGAGCGATCGAAGCCCATAACAGTAAAATTCCATTTTTCACGCTAGCAGAGAACCAAGTTCATTGACTTGTGCTTGTAAACAAACATTGACTAAATAGGATGCTGAAACTTTGAAGAAATTAAAATTCTAATTCTTACCCGAGTATCTTAAGGGAATTCCATTCTGTTCAGCCTGACCTTGCTCCTGGTTTAAGTTCTCTGAAAGATGCATGAACATTTAACTGTTTGTTCAAAAAGGAAGCCTCAGAAAAACTACCAATCGTAATAGATTCTGCAATCTCCACAATACAATTTAGTAAAAAAAAAATCAAAATAGTACGTGAAATTTCCTAGCAGGCACGGATAAATTATTTGGTACTATATATGCACATAACAAAATCAAAATACAATTGGTTTTTAACTACAAAAGGCAAAACTAATACTATCAAGTGTCAAATTCTAAGTCCATTAATTTGCAATTGTTACACTTGCACTTAAGCATTGAGAAGCTAGTAAATATTAAGGTCATTCCCTTAACCTGGCCTCCATATGAGAACTGGAAGCGTGGACAGACTCAGCTTGCTTTGATGTAGAACCATGGTTTAACAGCTTTTTCACAATGCAAGCCAAGGCAATTTGAGTGCCAAGGGTGGAACGGCCATGTGATAGACAAGCAATGCCACCAATTAGAAGAAGTCCATTGGCAATCCACTTTGCAGGAAATTTCGATTTTGCTCTTTCCGATGCATTCCTAACGACTGGATGGCTCAAAGAATCATCAGATGAGATATTAGAGAGGTCTGAACCAGTTGCTCCGACATCTCTCTCCATAAAAGCGGGGACCTGAAAGTTAGGGGACAATTTTAATCTGTTAGCTTTTAAGCTAAAACTATATGCTACAGTACTACTCGTAATACATATTTTTTATCGATAATAACGACTCCTTAATTAATACAACAAAGTAAAGAGTTAAAACAGATGTTACTGAAAACTTTATTTTATTTTTTAGTCATTTAAGTCTACAAAATGCTGATACCTTTCGCATAAGCTTATTCATTGTAGCAACTGAGGGTGAATGGGCTCGGGAATGGGTAGAGTATTCTAGCAATGCGCTGTTCATTTTACAAACATAACTCCATATCCCCTTAGAAAAAGCTAGTCTTGCCATCTCTACATTCAATCCAGCGTCTTCTTGATGCAACAAAGCAATTTCACAAGCATTTGTACCAGGAACTGTACAATAGAAATGAAAAATTTATCATGCACATGAAAAAGGAGAAATAAAAGGATCGGCCACAGAAGAAGGTTGGTATTATGAGTTGAAGATGCCATGCAAAACAAGTATCAGAGAAGTGATCAATGAATATTTCTTTCATAGCCTCTTAATAAATGTGGATTATGAAACAGTCAACAAGTAACTACCATGCTTTCAAAGGGACAAGTGACAAACCAAGATATCCAAAGCACCCAAAAAAGAATGATAAAATGAATGCAATTTTCCAGTGATATCCCAATAGCTTGAGAGTGGTTAAAATTTTACATGAAAAGCACTCCGGTGAACAAAAATGTTACATAAACAACATGAAAGACTTTGTGTTCATTTGGATGGCAAAATGTTTGGAACAAAACTTCACAGGAAATCAAAACAACAAAGTATGAAACAGAATTTTCACAACTATAAGATATATTTTTCCTTTTTCAACAATCTTGCAAATACATCAAAACAAAAATCTGCAAAAAAAATTTCTTGATCTCTTGCCTTTCCTGATCCGCCAACCAGATCTGAAGAATCCAACTCGAACAAATCTCTTCTGCCGTGGAGCCAAAGGGTGCTCACAATCCTGCAATGATCATAGGAGAAAAAAAAGGAGTCAGACCTGACAAGACACTCATCTAAAAAGGTAATCGATGAAAACAAATATACACGCAGCAAATCAAATTTCTCAATTTCAAGCTTCAAATGCATTATCTAAAGTCTTTGCCAAAAACGATTAAAAACAGTGACCATATATGCATTACACATTTTGCTCAAAATCTTTCTGCCTATTGCATTTTCAGAAAATCTTAGGAATAATTTTGCTGCCTTGCGTTCCAAATTTTGCAGAAGAAAACTATGGTTCATCAATTTATTTTTTTTCCTGATTATAGCTGCATTACAAAAGCAACAAAAAATAAATAAATAAATGCACAGACCAACTAGAAAAATATCAACAAAATACAATCCATAAATTTCTATGAAGCTTAGCACCTCAACTTGGTGGTTCTTAGTGTATTGCCAAAGCAAAGCTAGCATGTGCCGTCCAGAGAAAAAAATTGTAAAACAGAGAGAAATATAAAGTGCTAATAATAACATGTGATGGAGATCAATTAGCAGGGACTAAGTTGCGTCTCATACACCAGCGGCTTTCTATTCACAACATTTTGGAGTAAAGGAGAATGTACCTTAGTAAAGCAATAGAAGGTTTTATCATTTCCTTCCCACACTTTCCACGCCAATACATACTCCCTAGGAGTTAAAAGAATAAACTTTTTGACCATGCGCCCCATTTCTGTTCCGGTGGCTTCATCAGCTTCCAGTTGCTCAAACTCAACCAAAGTCTTATCCCATTTTTTCCGGTACTGGCTATCCATATAAAAGTCTCGTAACAGCTCTGTAGAGCATTCATCAAATATGGTCACACTAAGGTACTTCAAGGGGCCGTCCTGAAAAGATTATTAAAGACGTCAACCCTGGATATAGATTTGAAAACGACAGTTTCAAAGCATGATTGCACTGAGTCTGAAACATAGATAAAATTGCATAGACATGATTTTAAAAAGTAAAATATATGCCCCATCAAAAATCACTTTTATTAATATATAAAATAAAATTCTTATTATCCCTTTTCAAGTCAACAAAGAGAAAGATGCAGAAATAAGCAGGAGGTTAAAAAATTATCATCGCTGGATTAGAAAGATAATAAAAATAGAAGTTGTGAAAAATATTTGTGAACTAAAGTTTAATACCTCATGTAGCATTTAATAGAAACAAATAAAATAAAAGAAGATTCGTAAAGCCAAATAAAAATATTTGGGATAAGACTAATGAAGATGATGATACTTTTAAACGTTAGTTATTATAAGTTTAAAATATTTTGATTCACAAAATTGTAAGAGATGAGAAGGATAAACTAGCATAAATATTCTACTCATCTACTGATATAGATTGACAACATAATAAATCAAATAATTAAAATTTGGCTCTTGCTAACATAATTTGATTCACTTGACAAGTGTTTTCTACAAACATGCATAGCCTAGTATATGCTTCTATAATACAAATATGGCATACCCAATAAGTGATGCTCATCAATGCAAGTTTTGGGAAGTTGATGTATGCAGCCATACCCCTACATCATAGAAAACTTGTATAATGATTCATGGTTTGTTTCTATAATGTTTTTCCTTCTTTTTTTCCTTTAGTTGAGATTAGGAAATTCTAACCAACTACTACGATGTTCTTTGCTTCTATAATGTGCCATTTATTATTGTCTAGATGATGACTAAAGATTGATGCCTGACCATCCATGTTCATGTTAACAGGATTTTGACAAGCAATGGTTGCTTATAGGGATCAGTTCACCATCACTTAGAAGTTGTTAAAGAACTCCAAAGCTCTTATAAACAAGGCAGGAGAGTCATTCCTATATTTTGTCACTCATTTTTAAAGACAGATGTTGGGTGTGCAAGATCTTGATCCCATCAGGCAATAATCATTAGGGGATTTCATGAGAGTCCTTTTCAATTATGCTCTCAACAACTAAAGACATTAATAGAGTTACAGGAGTTGATCAATAGTCGCATTAACATCGAATAGTACAATCATGTGACTTTGATGACTATGCTTTTGCATTTTGAATCCTTAGGGATTCACGACAACACTAGGAAATATCGGAGAAGTCATGCCAAAATTAAGACATGTATGTCAAGAAGCTAGAGGGTATCACTCTAAGAAGCATGTTAGGGGCAACTTATAATCCCTCGAAAAGAGAAAGGTCACCTCAAAGTTACAGATACCTAGCCTACACTCCTCTTTAAATGTTGCTAGCGTAGATAATGTAAGTCAATTATAACAAAAGTATTTTTGTTGTCCACCTCTGATGCAGACTGCATCATCTACTAATAAGTAATCCATATATTGTCTTCATAAAAACAAAAGTCATAATATGGAGGATTTTGGCCCTCTTGACAGCCTAGTTTAAAAGTTGATTTATATCGAGAATCAAAAAATATTCATCATTGCAGACCTAGAGCGATGCCCAAACAAAAGCATCAATGGAAAAGAACAAGAATGAGTCTATCCAACACAAAAAAAATCAAAGAAAGTTAAATATCTTTCCTAATTTCTCATAAATAAAATAAATTCAAAGAAAATTAAATGTTCATGCAGTAAGTAGAAATTTCAATGCAACCAAAAAGTTAATAAAAAAGAAAATGTAAAGAATCTAACATTTAAACTAATTCTTGCCGCACACATAATAAAATTTGAAATAAAGAAAACAAGAATAAGTTCAAGATGCAAGTCCTCGGTTTAAGAGACGAGTGGGACCAACAACAAAACCTTTGAATTGGACATCAAGAGATAAGGAAACTCCTATCATGAGCAATACAAGCACAGCCCTAGGGACAAATTGATTCATCTTTTAAATCTCAAAAGACTTTCTAAGTAGGATAACTTTAGTCCTAAGCTCTCAAATTCCCATCAAATATCTTGAAAATTATTAAAAAAATGAGTAGGGCAAAGTTATGTTTGAATCCACTAAAGACTTAAATCTAGCAACTTCTATTTGATAGTTAACCAAGTCTCAATTTACTCAACCACCTTCATCTTTTTAATATCTATATCAACTTCGAGGCTCATAATTGCCTTCTTCAAGGAGTTGATTTTGAGAAGTGGCTCTTGATACTTGATACTTGATACTTGAACTTGAAAATATCTACTTTAGACTTTATCTCAAACTACTACATTCTTCAAGTATCCACTTCAAAATCACTTGACTTCTTGTTAACAAGAACTTTTTATTCCTCCCTATTAGGGTCTACTTCCTAAGCTTAGCCAAGCTCAATCACTTCTTATACATTTTTCTTGTTTTGAGCCTTAGTCCAATTATTTTCACATCAACAACTTTGTCAAATTCCTGCTCTTCTAAGTCTTCTCTCTAGTAACAACAACTACTATGTAATTCTTTGCAATATCTTGATAGCTGACGACTTTGTCAAGCTCTAACTTTTTTCTATCATCAACAACATCCTTTTATCCTTCGTGATTCATTGGCAATATCAATCTCTATCAAGACTATCTAAAAAGTTGCCTTATCAATACTTGCTTCCCTTGCCACCCCTATTGAGCAACTTTGGGGAATTCCCACTACTTCTTAAAAGTCATCTCAAGAACTCAAGAAGTCAGCCACTAAATTTCATTGACCAAAATTGAAATAAACTATGGATAAAAGCTCAGCCTAGGGACAATGTTCAAGTCTAGGTTTTTGAAGAATCTGTTCACTTGAATTTGTAGAGAAGGCAATTGGGAGTAGCAGCCAGCACCTCCTCTTTTACCAAGGGGGAAGAGATATTGCTCTGCATCATTAGAGCATCTTCCTAAACCTTAACCGACATGCCTATTTTTTCACTAGCAATCTTCTCAGCATCAATCAACTTATTTTGAAGTTGTCATGTCCAATTAAGGATTCGGGTCTTCATGGCTTTCTGCAATCTTTTCATTAATTACTTTATTAAGCATAAGCTTCTCTAGAAATAATTATACTTCAATAGACAGAGAAGACTTTTTTTAATAGCCTCTTTCTTGAACCTAACTCACTATTTATCAAAAATACTTGAGTCAAAGACTCTCATTCTAAATGAGAAAAAAAAACTTTGAGAAAAATTGTAAATTAAAGAGTGCTGCAAAACCTCAAGCAAAAAATTTCAAAAAACATAGTTAAAATGTTGAATTTATATACACGAGTATTGACATATCTTTCGTGTGTTAAAATCCACTTCAGAGATCTAAAAACACTTGAGTAGGATTAGGTTTTCAAAATTTCTTGACTTCTAAGAAAGGATAAGAGAATCAAAGAACTGATGTACACTCATATTTGCTTAAACCAAGTTAATAATTCATGATATGGACATGAATGAAATCAAGGAAATCAATGAATGTTGAACCACTTACAACTTAGAACTTGTTGAATGTTGCTTGAAACTTAGAAATTGATAAGTAGCCCTATTTCTAATAAGTCACATAAGATTATAAGAGAAAGCCTTAACTTGGTTATCAATACTAGTCTACTTAATTCGATCAACTGATGAAGTTGCCCGTTAGCTAAATATACCCATTTAAAGTAATTTGCTCAACATACTCACCAATAGTACCAACCTGGGGAACTCATTAGGGGTACTCACCTTTACTATAAAACCTACTTGCTCAATAGGATTTGTCTTTGATTTACTAACAAAACTCACCTGCAACATGATTAGCTATAGCAGGATCAGCATATCCTTCTCTTATGCAATTATATCTAGTAGCCAATAATACAACATTGACTAGGGTTGTGCATTAGCTGCATTAAACCAAATAGTTCTAGACATATTTGATTGATTTACTTTGGTTCGATTTATTAAATGATAGATCGATTGTTAATTTGGGACTAAGCACTATTTAGATTTTGATTATTGGTTCTGTTTAAAAAAAATCAATTCAACAAAAAACTAATATGATATTTAAAAAATAGTTTCTTGTAATTATCTTTGTTAGCCACATTACTGTCTAATCTAGCTTCTACACTTTGAAAATGTTCTCTAACTAGATAAGATAATAATAATATTATTATAAATTTTACTTCTAAATATAATTTGATTTGATTTAATTAATTTAACAAGTTTGTCAACCAATTCAATTAAACCAATAAAATGCAACCCCTTTATTACAATTTTAAAATTCAATTAAACAAAAATTGAACTGAATTAACCAAATATATTGTAGTTCAATTCTACATATGTTGGCCGAATTCTACTTAAATTTAATTTTGGTTTAATTGATTTAACAAATTCATCAACCAATCTAATTGAACTTGCTAAATGCACGCCCTTAATGTTGACCTAAGTATCTATCTATAAATAGGGGTAAGAAGCTGTACATGAACAAGTGAGATCGCATAAAAAAAACATAGAAGTTCACATTAAATCGCTTTCTCTTTGAACTATATCTCCGTAGATCAATTTTATATGAAATCCCCTAAAAAATAGGTTATTGCTCAATCTTTCTTGTATCTTTGTGTGATTAAATTCTCAAGTAGGGTCTAGATTATTTCTTCAATTAGATGCTATAACATCTTCCTCTTACAACATCCTTTTTCTTTTTAAATTAGCATAATAAGAACCACCATGTGTAGCATATTGGTTGATGATACAAAAGAACATAGTTAAGGCCCAAATTATTCTAAGTCCAACCACTCGTGGAGACAAACACTAGCCCACTCTTGGATGCATTGAATTAAAAGAGAGTCAGAGGAAATTATAAAGAAAGATATTTGTTTCATTTTAGATTGCTTGAGTTTGAAACTTAAGATACATCAATGGAATACAAAATATTTTCATGTGTAGTTGTAGTAGAATCAATATCATATATTAGAAGAAAATTTTGACTATTTATTTAATGTGATGTAACAAGTTAGAAAAATATCCCCTCAATGTTTTTATTTAGCAAAGATGTTCCAAGATACTTTTTGGACCAAAATATTCTCCATGATTGATAACTTCATGTATTTGAGGATTGTTTGTTGAGCTCAATAGTCATTCAAACTAGTGCAAACATGATTTGAACCAAGATTAGAACTTGATTCGAGCCTTGTTTGAACATAGTTTGAACCTAATTCAAATAAAGTTTGAACCAAAAAATGACACTTGCAACTAAAAATTTTGGATAATACATTATCATTTTGGGACAAAAACGTATGAATCTTACCCGCTTTCTTTTGTCTCTGATTGTGATTAATTTGGGATTTAAGCATAAATAGGATATTGCTTTTGCTCTTCAATTTTGTCTACCTCATGGAAAATGATGTTGTGGAACACCAAAATTTGATCGGGAGTCATGTATTGGAACCTAAAATAGTAGTTTGAGTATTCATTCCTTCCAACTTTTTTTGGAGCAAAGGATGTAGAGGAACCTCTAAAAAAGAATAAAAACAAAAAGATGATTCATGAACATGGGCATTTTTACCGGCTAAAGAAGCTCTTGGTTCAGACCAAGTCTTGTGAAGGATCTTACAACAATCTATTATTGTGCAATAAAATATCCACTTCAAAACCTATCTTAGCACATCTAAAAAAAGCAAGGAGGCTTTGTTGTTGTGTTATGCATGTGTCTCACATGAAGCGAGAAGCACCTTAAGACGCATCTCACATTAGTTTTTGTGAGACGTTTACTTTTAGATTTACCTTTAAAAAAATTAAATATGTCCAAATAACACTCACTACTTAACACACAAATAACCAATCTTGAGATAGGCATTAGCCAAGTGTCTCTCCTCTCGTGCTCTCTTTGCTCCTAATACACGACACCAGCTGCAGCCACCTCCTCCTTCGTTACTTGTGATATGCTTACTTTGATGTTGAATAACAAGAGTGAGAATGAGAAACTTTATTGTATTAAACTTATTTTGAATTATTATGCTATTAGTTCTTAAATTGAAATCTTATGTTACTTTGATATTTGTATTGCTCACTTCATGATTTGATGTAAAGATGTTACTATGTTATTTGATATTTTGCACAATTTGTTACTTCCTACTATATTACAATATTAATGTATTACATTTAATATGTCAATATGTTAAAATATTAACATAATACTTTTTCTTTGTGCTTTGATGCATATACAATATTTTTTATTTTAGCAATTTGTTGATTCCAAAGCTTATGCCTCAAAACACTCTAAGGCTTATACCTTATCACATAGATAAAAAATGTCTCAATCTTCAATTGCATAATTTTAAACCTTGCAACAATCAAGTCTTGCACGCTAATAGATCCAAATGGCACAAGTGAGAAGATTCAAACCAAAATTTTCAAGCAGCAAGTACCATTTTCAGTTAAACCTTATTTAATCCTTGGTTCAAATCAAATTCAAATCAGTTCAAATTTGAACTTGTTTGAATTTATATCAAAGGACCTACAAATCCAATGAGCAATCCATGAATGCAATAAATTATCCTTCATTTGGGGGCAAAAAATAAATTGGATTATATTTGCTCAAAAAAAATATAAAGGGGATATTTATCCAAATAGACGCATTATTAAGAAAAAAATATTCAGATTTCCCTGTCAGAAATCATTTATTTTCACCTATTATGACACCACAAGGTAACAAAAGGCACGTTTTAAAAAAATCTCAGAAAAGGTTAAATTCCAAGGCAACCACACTACAGGTAAAAAAACCTGTTAACTTAAAGAATTCAATTTCTCAGTGAATCACTTCATGTCCAAGAACTGACAGAAAGAAAATGCGAGGGATTGAAAGGGAGTCAACCTTGGGTCTACAGCACCTCGCGTGGTAGGAAATACTGCCATTCTTTTTAGCAATAACTTCTTCCCATTTCTCACTTTCATTGCTCTTCCCGTCCAAATTAGTTATCAGGTCCTTCAAATCAGCATCAGATATTATACCGGAAATCCTGCAACATAAGTAAAAAACAGTCTCAAAATTTTCCAAAAAAAAATATAATTGAATGCATCAAAATAATTGGAACAATATCAAATAATGAAATCCAGCCATTTGCTCAGTCAATGTCCAAATGTAAGGTAAAATCAATTGGGTGCAAAATATGCGAGCTAAAATTAACCTATAACCATTTTCAGATCAGAAGCACCTAATAACATACTATTTGTTTTGTTATCATTACTAACAGCAATATAGAATTCTAGTTCAGAAGAAGAAGAAGAAGAAGAAGAAATAAACTAGATATCGCAGTGACTCCAAGTCTCCAAGTAGACGAGACCGAATCCAGCAACCTAAAACAAGGAAGATCGAAGTAAAACAGAACTAAAAACCACGGCACACCTAGTCGAGGTACTTCCAAGCGGCAAGCTCGCCGGAGCAGCACTGGCCACCGAATTCGCCGGATCGGTATTGACGGCTCGGCGCTTCGCAAAAGTCCTCGCAAGCTGCAAGAAGAAGATTAAGAGCAGCACCGCTGCGGTCGCCCATCCTCCTCCGGAGACTTCCCACCAGAACTCGCCTGAATCGAAAGTTATTCCCGCCAAAGTCCATTGGGCGACACTGTGTTCTGCCATCTAAAAGAGGGGAAAGAGGTAAAGACCGAATGGGGGTTGCTCCGCCTGGAGCCGCAACTTTTATTTTGATTGGCTTATTTATTTATTTATTTATTTATTTATTTTAAAGATAACTAATAGCTACCATATAATTTTTATATTTATTAATATAATATTTTCTTTTTTAAATCACTTCAAAACATTATTCGCATTATTTTTTTAAAAATATATATTTAACATATATATATATATATATATATATATATATATATATATAAATTTATGATGTGAAGTCCTATTTTATGTATCATATAATAATTTTAATATTTTAAAAATATTATTATAATTAATATAAAATATATCAAAATATACTTACATTTTGCTTAATTTATTTTGAAACTATTATTCGTTTATATTTAATTTAAAATAAAGTTAATAATTTTCAAGTAAATTTTGATATAATTTATATTAAAATATTCTAATAAAATATTTATACATTATCTTTTTGCCCGCTCCAATAATTCCACCACCGCGAATCCCATGAACGGTGAGGAATGTGTGGAAGGGTTATAAGGTCCAGTGGGCCAGTGGTAGTGCTACGTTCATATATGATTAATAACTATTATTTCGTCTTCTCTACGGCAGAGCATAAAATGAAAGAGACATTTTTTATGTGTTGATGTAATTTAAATATATAATATTAAACTTTAAAAGAGTATAAATTTTTGAATTTTAATCTAACATGTGCACATGGGTCCTTGCACAATCAAAATAGTCAACTATATAATTTGAATTATAAGATTTCACTCATCTCTTTGTGGAGAAAGTGAGATTACAAATTAGATAATTCTAGTAATAACATCCTAAAGAAAATAAGAGATAACAACTATATGGTAGTGATTATTAAAACAATAAATCATTAATAGATGGATAGTTTTAGATAAGGATAGTTATTTTGAATTTAATCTTTTTTAATTTCTTAGCTCTTTTAGCTCTCAAATCTTTTTTTTCTCTTTCTCTTTTTTAGCTCTTCTTTTAGCTCTCTTCTTTTAGTTCTTAGCTCTTCTTTTTAGTTGAATTCTAGAAGTAGAAGAAGAAGAAGAAGAAGAAATAAACTAGATATCAAGGACTCAAGTAGAGAGACCAATCCAACAACCTAAAACAAGGAAGATAAGTAAACAAGAACTAAAACCACAAGACATAATAGGCTTCCAAGAGGCAAGCTTTAAAAGATCGGCCACAATTCCCCAGAGATGGCTTAAAAGTCCTCAAGTCAAGAAGAAGATTATAAAACTGAGGGAATAAAATTTATCACTTTTAGAAAATCAAACATACAATGATAATAAAGAGAAGAAACTTTAGAATTTTACGCAAAACTCGGAAGAGGGTTGATATGACGAAAATTCTAAAAGCAATCTTAAAAGCAAGTTGACCTCGTGAAACTTGATCAAGCATTTAAAATATCATTTGAAACTTTGGGATATCGCTTAAATCCATAAATAGCTCTTAAACATAGTGTTTATAGTCAAATTGAGCGTGATGGCCGATCTAATAAACCCAAGATATCATAATTCGATCATTTGAGCATTCACTTAAAATACATCAAATGATCAAAGGAATCATCATTCGCCGTCGATGAAGTGGAGTGGTTCGGATTTTGCATGTATTTAGAGACACCACTCTAATCTATAAAGCCCTCATTCCTAATATGAGAGCAAGAGAGAGAGAGCTCTAAAGCTTGAAGATTCTCCAAGACAATACCACCACTGACGGCCGCCAACCACATCGCCGCCATCGCCACCGATCCTCGCCATCGTCATCTCGTGATCATCATGACGAATTTCATCGCCGATTCCTCGCCGCTCACCATCATCTCGCTACCACTCAAGAATCGCTACCAGAATGTGACTATCATAGTTGTTGTTCTTCTCATATCCTTGTAATCCCGTTATCGAAGATTTTGTACTCAAACAGAGATACATAGTGAAAGATTTTACTAGCCCCGGATTTTTCCCCTTTCGAGGTTTTCACGTAAAATGAGTTTTCTTGTTTACTCTTTAAATACCTCGTAGCGGATTTCACAACAAAGTGTGTAAACTTTCCTCTAATTGGTTTTCTACGCATAGCTTTGGCGCCATCGGTGAAAAGAACCCTTCAATCATAATTCTTGAACACCCATGGAAATAGCAACACTGAATAACGAGCCTCCGCTCCAACTCCACTCTCAAAACCACCTTGAACCATGACACCAAGCCTATTCTCAATAGGCATGACTCGTTATTGAAGGCGCTGAGAATCTCTTTAAGATCATCTCCCGAATGGAAGAGTCTCAAAATGAGATAATCCGACTCATGAGGAACACAAATTACTACCAAACACATCTCCCCAAGATCGATCGTAGCCGGGAGGTCAAAATGCTAATCTCCTTGACAGTTCCCAGAGACCGGATGTCGATCTCTCGACACGTTCTACTCATCCATCATGCAGCCCAACCTAATCCACCAATTATTGCTTGACACATTCTCGCCCGTTGACTCACCGCCATGTTATAATGTGTATATACGACGCTTAATGCAAGACAAATTTCACCTTCAAGACAAATCATCTTCCCTCACCGCTGGTGAGAATCCTCACCTTTATCTATTTTTCAACATCCTATTCTCAAGCTTCCATATTGATTCTTATGATGGACAATCACATGAACACATCACATTATAGACTATCATGCATCCAACGAGCTCCTCGACACCGCTTTGTCTTCTTTACCCTCAAAGGCAAGCTCGCACTTCTTCTACTCTTCCAAGGGGATCCATCCACCTTTGACGAACTCGCCAAGATTTTGTGGAACAGCTTCATTGCAAATAAGAGGATCATTAAAGATTCCTCCCATCTCCGCATTCGAATGAGGGTGAATCACTTAAGGAATATTTCAGGTTCTCCTTAAAAGCTCGCCAAATACCGAGTAGAATCTCAACTATTAAGAGTTTTCTTGAGGACTCCGTGGCCTTTTACTCACTACGCGAGACACGCCGCTTCATATGCCGACTTAGTTCATTATGTGGAAACACAAATCTCTGCCGATGAGGCCATTAATGCCCATCACAAATAATTTGAACAATCTAAAAACGTAAGAGAGCGCGAATAATCGTCCATCAAAAGAAGTAACAGATCTCCTCCACACCCCATATCAACGGAACCACAACCAAAAGGAATAGACGCACAACACATCTCGTCAACCTCCGATGGCTATTCGAGATGAAGAAAATATCCATCCATCAAACCAAATTCGAAATCGGATCAATATTGTCACTTTCATCGAAGTCGTGGACATATTACCGAGGCATGCAAAAAACTCAAAGAAGAAATCGAGAGGCTCATTCAACAAGGATATCTACGTCAATTTGTGAAGAATCAAGCTAATCAAACAAACATACCTCCAACTGGGGTAAACCAGACAATCATCACGTAAATAATAAAATAATCATCAAACAATTGGAGAAATTAAACAATCGCAAGAGGACCAATACTATCTAATCAAGTTCTCATTACCACCTCTGAAGAGCTAGAGTTAAAGAAGTCTCGTATTGATCATTCCATCACTTTTAATGACTCGTACTTAGAAGGAGTCCATATTCCTCATCAAGATCCACTTGTCATCGCAGGATCGGTGACCCATGCTATAATGTTAAGAGAATTTTGATTGACAATGGAAGTTATGATGTCTTGTTTTACACATTTCTTAGCATGGGCCCGTTGGGAAAGCTCCAACCCGCCGCAGACCATTATACAAGTTTGATAATCGCCTGAGTAGAGGGACAATCACCTTCGTTGTCCTTGGTGAATTTCTCGACAAGTGACTCATCTAATCCAATTCATGGTGGTCAAGTCGATTCAACATATAACGCTATCTTTGGAAGGCCTCCAATCAATTTTGTAAATCAATCATCTCATCTCAAGATGAAATTTCCAACCCTTGTTGTTGGATGGTCTATGAAAATCAATATAGTAATCATGCTACCTCGCATAAGCTCATTTCGTGACCTTCAAGATCAAGATTTTAATTTTCGAGATGAAGGAGTACCCTAAAGCTTCTCCAAAGACTTGCTCATTGCATCGATGACCAACCATTATGACAAGTAAGTTGGATCTGCTCGATGAACAAAGGGAAAAATACATGACTTCTTGCAGAAATCAAGACATCTTCGCTTGGAGTCCGACACATGCCGGGGTCACCCTGTGATCATGCACTCCTCAAGATCGATCCGACATTCAAACCGATCATCCAGAAGAAGCGAAGTTTTGCACCTGATCGCTTCCAAGCTATTGAGCAAGAAGTTAACAAGCTTCTAGAAGCAGGATTCATACGAGGTACATTACCCTACATGGCTAGCAAATGTTATCATGGTTAAGAAAAAATAACATGGAGAATGTGTATTGATTACACGACCTTAACAAAGCTTTCAAAGATAGTTTTTTCTCTTCCTCAATTGATCAATTAGTTGATGCTACATTTGACATCAAATGCTCGCTTTTTTGATGCTTACTCGTTACAACCAAATAAAAATGGACCCAACGGATGAAGAAGCTACATCATTTAAACATATAAAGGTTTATACTATTACCAAGTTATGCCATTTGGGTTAAAAAATACTGGTGCTACTTATCAACGACTTATGAATAGGATTTTTAAAGACATATTAGGCCGCACAATGGAGGTATATGTGGATGACATGTTAGTAAAAAGCTTGGAAGAATTATAACATATTTCTGACTTAGAAATATGCTTTAACCTTCTTCGATGTTATAACATGAAACTCAACCCGACCAAATGTGCTTTTGGGGTTACGGAAAATTTCTGATTTATGGTAACCCACCGGGGATAGAGGCCAACCCCGAGAAAATCAAAGCTCTCAAAGATATGACCTCCAAGAATATTAAGGAAGTTCAACATTTGAATGGACTAATTGCTTATCCCGCTTCCCAGCTGCTCGGGATATACTTGCCATTCTTTAAAATATTAAAGGAGCTAAAAATAATAATTTTCATGGAAATGAATGTCACTGTTGAGCAACTAAAGGAGTATTTAGCATCTCACCCCTACTATCCAAGCCTATTCAAGGAGAGATGTTATACTTATATCTTATAGTCTCTTCCCATGATATAAGCTCAATTTTAGAAGAAAGTGGGATACAACCAATTTACTATGTCAAAAATTCTCTCAATATAGAAAGTCGCATCCACTTTTATATACCATTTTAGTTGCTCAAAACCAAGCATCTGGGAAGTTAATTAAATGGTCTAGAATTGGGAGAATTTGATATAAATTTTCACTCACTCTATAAAGTCTCAAGTACTGCAGACTTTATAGGAATGCACCGCAACTCAGGAGCTATCACATGCCTTTATCTCCTCAATGGACCCTCTATGTTGATGGAGCTGTGAAATACCACGCCGTGGGAATCTTACTTATTTCCCCATAATACCTTAGTATGTACTCGCCTAAAATTTTTGCAAATAATAATATGGTGAATATGAGGCTCATCAGGTTGAGACTCACCATTTATTATGAAGCTCAAGACTTAGTAATCCACACCGACTCCCTTGTCGCCTCCCAAGTTGAGGGAAACTTTAATACTCATAATCCCAACAATACTCCACTTGGTAAAGTCTCTTCTTGCCCATTTCAAGACACATCAAATCATTCACATACCGTGAGAGAAGAATACGCCTCAAGCTTGCTACATCTACTACCGGAGATCTATTTAAGAGAGAAGGCATGTTGAAGAAATATATTCCTAGCATTCCGTGGTCAGGGTAATACAAGCAATTAATGAGATAAAGGAACATTCGTGGATGGACCCCATCCTGCCTTTTCTACAAGAAGGAACCCTTCCTGAAGACCCAACTAACTGCCTCCTCAAGACAAGCTTCAAACTTTACTATTATCTGAGGTGAACTATACAAACGAAGCTTTCTGACCATACCTAAAATGCCTCTCACCTTCAGAGGCCAATTATGCATTAAGAGAGGTTCACTGGATATGTGGAGAACACCTAGAGGAAGGGCTAGCCCTTAAAATTATAAGGCAAGGGTTCTATTGGCCTACGATGAAACAAGACCTTGAGTTCACAAAAAAAATGTGCAAGTTGTCACTGCACTCTAACCTCTCTCACATGTCGATACGAGCTCTCATCCCTTCAAAGCCCGCGGCCTTTTGCTGGGGAATTGATATCATGGGACCTTTTCGATAGCATCGTGGCAACGAAAGTTTATCATTTTATAGACTACTTCACTAAATGGGTGGAAGCCGAACCACTCGCTAAAATCACGAGGCAAATGATAAATAATTTATTTGGAAAATATAGTATGTCGATCTCTTGCAAAGATCATCACCGACAATGGAACCCAATTTACTAGAAAATCTTTACGCCCTTTTGCAAAAGATCTTCACATTCACCCGATACTACAGAAGCATCCTCAAACTAACAGATTGAAGCTACCAACATGACTATACTCAAAGGACTAAAATACATCTCGAGAAGGCAATGGGTTGATGAGCTTTCTAATGTTCTTGGGCTTACGACTACATCGCACGACCGTGAGACACCATATAACTTATGTTTCAAGATAAGCTATTATACTAGTAGATATCGGGTTCCAAGTCCAAGAGTTCAATTATTCGATCATGATGGTAATGAAGAAAACTCGACAAAGACTGGACCTACTCCCCAAACTCGTGACATGGCCCTACTGACCGCTTCCTATCACCAAAGGGTAGCTCACTTCAAATGTAAGAGTAAAACTCCCATATCTGCTTGACTTGTCTCAAGTCTCAAGTGCAAGCAAAGGCCCTCAATGCAATAAACTCTCACCTCTTTGGGATGGCCCATATGTGGTTATAGCTATGGTAAAGCCAGGAACATTCAAGCTCAAGGATCTAGAGGAAAAAACTTTACCTCGAACTTGGAACACTGAGAATCTCCAAAAATATTATCAGTAATTCCTACTACATAATTATTGCTCATTTATCATTTCCTCTTCATGTAGCCGACCCCACTTAGTGGGATAAAGACTTGTGGTCGTTGTTGTCATTTCCTCTTGAAACTCATATTTGTATTAAAATCATCTTAGATTGTATCATCAACTTATCGAGTAATGAATTTATAGCTTTTTCTTACAAGCTTATTTCTTCTTCATTTAATCCTCCCACTTGAGAAATATACAACTCACATTGTATCTCAATCGGGGCATAATCAATCCAAGGGACTTGATCGACCTCTTCCATGTAAAGAAGTCAAGTAACACTTTGGATACCTAGGATAGTCAAAAGTCCATGGTGGACATCCCACCTCTTCCATACAGTTAACATCAAGTAACACTTCGATAGGATAAAAGGTCCTTGGTGGACATCCCACATTCTTCCATACATGTTAACGCCTCAACACTTTGACAAACAACCTGATAGGTCAAATATCCCTGGATTCAATTCAACCTCATCCGACAAAAGTCGTTGAATAATATTCACCAATTATCCGATAGGTAAAAACAAATAAGAGCATATCATCTAAAAAAAATTTCATTGACAACATTAACATGATGATATAAGAAAGAATCAAGATTCGATACATATAACAATACATAGATAAAAAAAAAATGCATCCTCAAGTGATACTACATGATATCAACCTCCCCCTCACTAGGAGATGCTCCTTGACTCACTCAACCTCCTTCATCTCCTAAATCACGAAGAGTCTTCGATACTTGGTCGGGAGAGATCCTCAATACTAGCTCCTCTTGGATGTACCAAGCGGATTCCTTTTAGAACCCTCTGATGAAGCCCTCCTCAAAACATTGGTGCTCCAAGTCCTTCACTTCAACATCAAGAATATGATTATGAGCTTCTGGATATGGTCTTCGAGCACAATGATAAGCTGAGTTCTTAAAGTCTTCCACCGCTTCAAGGAGATTTCATTTGCTTCGCTCGACATTATAAGTTCCTTCTAAAATGATCTTGTAATGCTTCTTCTCCGCTCTTTTCTTCTCCGCCATAAGTGCTTGAGTCTTTTCTCTTTCTCGAAGTCTCCACCTCACCTCAATCACTCATCACGAGTGCTCCACCTCCCTACACCGAGAGAAAGAGAAGTCGACATAATTCTACACTGCTAATCGATCCTCCAAAGTCGCCACTTCTTTGGACTTAACACTCATCTTTCGCTCATACTCACCAGATATTTTACCTTCACAAATTCAAGATATTCCACTCATCTAAAGAGACACCCAAATGAGCCATCAACCATAATGTTTGAGTTACCTATAAATAAAAAAAAAAAACCATCACAAATATTACACAAAGAAGGAGGAAAAGAAGAAAAGGAAGAAAAGACAACGCACTAATTCATCCGCGACGCCCAGCAATGTGATTTTAACACCTCTTCAGAATGTGCGAGAAATGAATTCCCCATCATGAGTTGAAACAACTAAACTCGAGGCCAACTGGGGCAAACATCTTCTTCAAATATTCTCACGAGTCACTTTGGCACATGTCTTTAAAGAAGAAGAAAGATATTTTTATGATTCTGATTAGTGAGAATATCTTTGAGATCATGGATGGAAAGGCCAACCTTGAACATTCTATCTTCAATACATATTTGCTAATAACTCATATGTAAGCTCATTGAATATTAATAGTTGTTAAGATTTCATTCTCTTCATTATTGGATCCGGAAGGTCATTCAATCTTCCCCATCTCAAGGGCCCCACTCATTTTTTACAAAAAAATCCATTAGACCAATCTAGATGGATCCCATGCTGAAAATTCTATCCAATTTTACCGATAAGAAACATCGAGCATCACATGTGAATCACATTCGACACAAATATTTGATGTTCAAAGTAACACCACGCTTCTAAAGAAGACAGTCAAACCAACGATAATCACTAGAGCTAAAATGAAAAGTGACAAAGCTACACCATATATTTTAAAGATCTCAATCAACTCGGAGCCAAAGGGAATCGCCCCACTAAGAATCATCTCGTAAATAAGAAAGTATCTGGCGGAGGTGAACGCTCGACGACTTTTGGAAACAATAGCCACCAACTCATTAGGGAAGTAAAATTTCAAACACCATTAAACTATCCGATGTAATAGTGATAGTATATCGTCAGAATGGTTACGCAGGTTTTCTTCCATCACCCCGTGAAAATACATAATAAATAAAGAGAGAAATGACAAAATCGAGAATTTTGTGAAGCAACTCACTACCCCAATACTTGGCATATCCTTTGACTTCTCGCCATGGATAGCTTAGGGATAAAATTTTTCACCACGATCTAACAAAAAAGAATGCACATTTGGAGATCAAAAAGAGAGAGAGAGAGAGAAGTTATTCCTCTAATGATGCTCAAAATTACCGCCAAACTTTCTAAGTCATTTGAATGATGATTCCTAACTAACGCTTCGCCACCTTGGCTATCAACTATCAAACCATCCAAAGTTGCAAGAAGATCCAATTTCCTACAAGAAAAGTAGAACTACGCCTGATTGCCTCCAAACCCGGGTCCGACGAGGAACGCCTCTTTCAAGGGAAAATCGATGATACCGCTGCCTCCAAACCGGCCGGTCCGACGAGGCTGCTGACACTTTTCGAGGGAAAATCGAACAACGATGTATATCGCGGCCTTGATCGCCTCCAAACCCTCCGATGAGGCCAACTTTCGAGGGAAAGAACAACGATGTATACGAGCTTGATCGCCTAAAACGGTCCCGACGAGGTGACGCCTTCTTCGAGGGAAACTGAACAATGACGATACCATGCCTTGATCCTCCAAACCCGGCCGGTCCGACAGGCGGTTGACTCTCTTTCGAGGAAAATTAAACAACGATGTATACCAGGGCCTTGATCACCTCCAACCGGTGGTCCGACGAGGCGATTGATGCCTCTTTGAAAATCGAACAATGACGATACTGGCCTTGATCGCTCCAAACCACCTTCTCTCGAAGAAGAAAGAAGGTCTTCTCCCTTGGTCCAGAGAGTTTTATAGATCCATATAGGCAAAATGTTAAAGATCAAAAATGGCTTAAAACCTCAAAACTCAAAATCGTGAAAATGGACAAAATGACAAAATTGACGCGATGGTATGCCACCTCTGAAACGACTGACGCTTGTTTATTAGTCGGCTCGCTATTGCCAGGGTTTGGCATGCTATACACCTTGTACCCAGGTGCCCTCATTCGCGTTCTGGCAATCACTGCGCCCGTCCAGCTCACGCAACCACTCGAATACGGCCAGAGTTCGCTCATGCTCCTACGCGACTGCCGCGCGCATGGTTCATTCGCATCGCACGACGCTCTAATCAGGCTGGCTCGGCTCATAAGGCAGCTACTGCCGCTTCATCGCCGCTTCTTCTCATAGCTCCGCTGGTCATCAGGCCGCCAGCTCCTCACATGCCGCTTTCTCATACTGCGCCGCTTCTCATCTCCATACCATGCTGCGCTTCCCGCTGCTCGCAGGCAGACGCTTCTCCTCATGGCGCGATGCTGTCAAGAGCTCATGCCGCCATAGAAAGGCCATGAAGCGCAGTCTGATAGATCATCCTCATGCACTGATACATGGGTCCATAACCCCAAATCTTGCACCTATACATTTATCTCATCCGTGACCCGCTTTTATCATAATCAGCTACGAAAATCTGCTCTCAAAATGAATGGTTAATGGACTCACAAATTTCATTGAAGAATTTGCTATTTTCAAGTATATGATATATATTTTGGATGATTGAGATAATATCATCCAAAAATAATGATATGACACCGAAAATTCTACTTGAAGCACGAATCTTGATGTCAAAAGTAAGTTGACCCTCACTTAAAAAACTGTCGAGATCACTTAAAATATCATTTGAAACTTTGGGATATCGCTTAAATCCATAAATAGCTCTTAAACATGGAGTGTTTATAAAATCGAAGGCCTCTGAAGCCGGATCTAACAAGCCCAAGATCTCATACTCGACTTCATTTGAGCATTCAAATACTTAAAATACATCAAATGATCAAAGGAATGGCATCCATGAAGTGGAGTTTCTGATTTTGCATGTATATTCTGAGAGATGCCACTCTGATCATAAATAACCATCATTCCTCATGAGATGAGAGGAGAGAGCTCTAAAGCGAAGATTCTCCAAGCACAACAAACTTTCGATGGTGCGTCGACCAGCTCGGTAGTGCATGCGTGTCCTGTGATATCAATCTCGTGGTCTCCATCATGACGACCTTCATCGATGTCGATGTCCTCTGCTCATCATTCACTACTAGCGATTGTTACACGAGCATTACTATGGTTGTTGTTCTCGCGATCGATCCGTAATCATTATCGGAAGATTTTGTACGAAATAGATACAGTGGAAGATTTTCTTGGGCTAGGCCGTGGTTTTCCTCTTTTGATTTTTCCGTAAAATTGAGTTTTCTTGTTTACTCTTTACCTCTATGTGGATTTAAGCTAAGTTAAACTTTCCTCTACCACTAGTTTTCATAACATGAAATATTACGGGGCTTCAAGTAAAGATGTTTCATATATATCTTTGGACAAAGTTTGAATCTTCAATAGTAGGATTATAAGGTTGTATGTGAAATTATGATCGAGAATACTAAAATCGATTACAATTGATTATCGATGGTAGTTGGGCAGTTGTTGGTGGTAGTGATGATAATAGCGGGGATCGGTGACAACATGGTAATGAATAATGACTTGAACTTAGCTCTTTCTCTTTCTCACCAGTTTGCTTTAAGTACTTTCCCATGACAAGAATGGGATCCTATTTGATTAAGAAGACATTTTAGTCATTGTAGTCAAAATCCATCAATCAATGGTGTATCATTCATTTGATCATAGATAATTTTTTTAATTTGACAAATTCAAATGATCTTTGATTTGAGTGATCTTGATCTCATTGGATTGCTCGTTGGCCGATTTATATATTTTGAAAGTCGTTTGATCATCCGATTATTATCTCAAATTTTCATATATAACTTGGGCGATTTGTCATTGTTTTAATTTGATTTAGTATTATTGACTTCTCATTGCGTTAAATTTGATTGAATATATGCTTTAATTTTAAATCCATACTTGATTTATAAATTTTAGAGGATTATATCAAAAACTCATTTCATTCAAAAATTTATAAAATCACTTTAAGTAAATAATATTAGGATATATAATATATATGTATTATGTTTATCAAATTTATTTACTAATTATTTATTAATATTTATTTATTTTATTTTATATGTATAAAGTAATAATTTTTATAATTATATAAATTCTATTATTATTTTATATTATTATATATATTTTTTTTGGGTGGCCTGTCTGATTTAAAAGAGAGGGGCTAGGGCCCTCGATATTATTTTTTAGAGAGAGAGAGAGAGATTGAAATATGAGAGATAGTGGACCCAATATTTTTTTGTTCTCATTTTAATGTGTGAGAGTGGAAGAGAGAGTGTGGATGGAAAATATATTTTTTTATTTAATTTATTTTCTAAGAAGACGATAAATTTTTTTAATGAGAAATATAAATAATTCTT
The DNA here is from genome assembly GCA_021442155.1 of Cymbidium sinense. NCBI lineage: Eukaryota > Viridiplantae > Streptophyta > Magnoliopsida > Asparagales > Orchidaceae > Cymbidium > Cymbidium sinense. Next base: position 200,904,672 of record CM038217.1, read on the forward strand.
TTTTAATAAATATGATTAAATTTTTCTTCTCTCTTTTTTTAAGAAGATGAAAAGTTTTTATTTATTATTATTATTATTTCTTTAATGAGGAATGTCAAGAATTTTTTATCTATTTAAAATATGTATAACTTTCTCTTATTTTTTTTTATGAAGATGAAAAGTTTTTTTTAATGAGGTATATGATGAGGTTTTTTTTTAAATTTTTTTTAATGGAGAATATGAAGAGTTTTTTTATTTAAAATATGAATAGCTTTCTATTCTTTTTTTAATGAATATGAAATTTTTAATTTTATTATTTTTTTAAGAGGAATGTCAAGAATTTTTTATTTAAAGTATGAATATCTTTCTCTTCTTTTTTTTATATGAGGATGAAATCTTTTTTTAATGAGGTATATGAAAAGGTTATTATTATTATTTTAATTTTTAAAGGAATTCGAAGAGTCATTTTTTCTAGTATAAATACCTCTTAGGGGATAATGAAAAATTCACACCTAACTTTCTTTACTTCCTCGTGGTAGACTCCATTTCAGATAATAGTCGTGAGAGCTCAGTTCTCCGATCTGGGGTTTCAACTCACAGTTGGTGCATTTTCAAGCTTCAGTGTGCTTCCACCTTCTTCTCTTTGGTAGCCTCCACACATATAAGTCTTATCTTCTCTAAGTCTCCCGATCTTGGGATTTCTAATTGACCTTGTTAGTGCACATCCCGTTAGGCTCAGTACTTGCTCTTCTCTTTGGTATCCACTAACACAGATATATGCCGACCTCTGCTCGGTTCTCCTCGATCTTGGGATTTCCAATTAACTTTGGTTGTGCATCCAATTCAGAGCAGGTGTGCTTATTCTCTTTAGTAGCCTCCACTAACTTATATAGTTATGACCCTCTCGCGAGCTTGTTCTCCTGATCTCAGTTTTTGAGTTAAAGCCATCGTCCAATTGATCCCAGTGTTTCTTCTTGGTAGCCTCCATTAACCTATATAATGGTGCTAACTTCTCTTGCAAGCTCTAGTTCTTCCCATTCTCGGGGTTTCCAACTGAACTGGTTAGGTGGTGCATCAATTGAGCTCAGTGTGCTTCACCTCTTTTTCTTTGGTAGCCTCTCTTAGATAATGGTGCGACCTCTCTCCAGTTCTCCCCGATTTGGGGTTTCCAACTAACTTGGCGGTATCCAATTTAGGCTCCAGGTATCTTCCACTTTCTTCTCTTTAGCCTCCACTAACCCGCGGTGTGACCCCTCTTGCTCCATTCTCCCCGATCTGGGTTTCCATGGTTAGGTAGCAGCATCCGGTCAGCCTTCTTGCCTTCTTCTCTTTAGTAGCCTCCACACGTATAATGGTGTCAACCCCTCTCAGCTCAGGTTCTCCGATCTTTGGCATAGAATTCAAGCTTCAGTGTGCTTTCACTTTCTTCTCTTTGGTAGCCTCCATCTCTGTTGAAGGCATGTAATACTGAGTTCGTGAAGATCAAATAACTCCATGGTAAATATATGCGATGATACGAGTCTAAGGTTAAAGAAGTTATAGCCTTAGAGGATCAGTTGGCCGAGTGTAGAACTGAACTATTGACTATGGCGACTTCCCTTTCATTTAAGCATCAGGAGGTTGATAGGACTCGAGATGAGCTAGTGGATGCTCAAACTAAAATAAATTAGACTACGAAGACCTTAGAAGCCGTCAATACTAAGATACAGATTTAGAGGCAAAGAACAAGGCATTACAAGAACAGATATTGTAGAAAGAGAATATAGAAGTTGACTCCAACTTGAAGATTATAGAGAGCTTTGAAAATTCCATGGCCTTCAAGAGTATAATTCAAGATAAAGTTCAGGAAGCTCGTGATCATATCTACGATATTGAGATGAAGGATCTGGAATGTCAGCTTCTTGAAGAAGTTTTTATTCATGGTTTTCTGAAAGGGACCCATCTAGTTCATCGCAAGACAGATGCATATATTGAAGGCCTTTCACCGAGTCAAGTTTTTAAAGATTCATCTCTAGGGGATGACACAGAGAGCGCTTCTTCCTCTTTTTCTAGTGATAATAGTGAAGATGTCGATGTTGTTTAATTATATTTTATTTCATTTGTATTTCAAATTGAGATCTTCTTAATAGATGACATATGATCACGTTTATGTCTGTGTCATAGTGCTTTGAAATTTTATTTTAGAATAAAGTAGTTGATATTTAAAATGATTTAGGTTGTATATCAGAAAGTTATTTAGTGACATTAGCCTGTATATTTTAAAAGAAAATTTAACAAGGATTTCTAACCCATTCGAGGTTATTTGTCTGAGTTTCGCTTGATGACATTAACCTGTGTGGAGTAGGTGTGAAGTTTTGATCTATCTGAGATTGTTTGTCAGAGTCTTCACTCGATGATGTTAACTATATGGAGTAGGTGCAAAGTTTTGACCTATCCGAGATTGTTTGTCAGAGTCTTCACTCGATGATGTTAACTTGTGTGGAGCAGGAGTGAAGTTTTGACCTATCCGAGGTTATTTGTCAGAGTCTTCACTCGATGACGTTAACCTTTGTGGAGTAGGTGCGAAGTTTTGACCTATCCGAGGTTATTTGTCAGAGTCTTTACTCGATGATGTTAACCTGTGTGGAGTAGGTCTAATCAATCTTAGGATCGATCTTTTTCTTGTTATTCTATTGTTTTGATTTATCATTTTTTTCAAACAAAAATATGAAACATCAAAATATAGAGTTCAATTTGAATGTTACATAGTAAATTCATTGATAATATCTTCATAGGTTATCAACATTCCAAGTGCACAAAAGAGTTTTTTTCTCTAAATCTTTGAGCTTGAAAGTTCCTGGTTTAACCACAGCAACCACCACATAAGGTCCTTCCCTTAGAGGTGAAAGTTTGTTACGTTATGGTTCTTTTCCCGCATATACTAAACTTTGTAGAACTAGATCTCCAACATTGATGGGTGCTTCACTCTCCGATTGAAGTGATGTGCGATCCGTTGATGATAGACATCTTTTGATTGAAGCTACTTCCCTTATTTCAGGTAATAAATTCAAATGATATCGGAGTTTTTCTTCATTCTTTGTTGCATCAAAAAATGGACTTTAGGTGGGATAGATGTCAAGAATAATAAGGTCCATCCCAAAACATAAATTATAAGGTGTCTCACCAGTTGGCATTTTTTAGTTGTTCGGTAAGCCCATAATACATTAGGGAGTTCGTCCACCCATTGCCCCCCCAACTTCATCCAAATGTGTCTTCAAGCCTTTTAGAATTGTTTGATTCATGACCTCAATTTGTCCATTTGTTTAGGGGTGTGCTACAACTGTATGAGCTAATTGAATGAGTAAATCTTTGCAGAAGGATATGAATTATTTTCCCTTGAATTGAGTCCCGCTATCTGTTATAATTTTAACTAAAATTTTAAAATGACAAATAATATTTTTCCAAACAAATTATTTAGCATTGGCTTCTATAATTTTTGCTAATAGTTCTGTCTCAACCCATTTAGTGAAATAATCTATCACCATAATGATGAATTTTCGTTGTCCAGTTGCAATAGGGAGTGGTCCCATAATATGTATTCCCCATTGAGTGAAAGGCCAAGGGCTCTGGAAAGATGAAAGTTCAGTCGGTGGAATGTGGTTGAGATTAGAATGCATCTGACAGTTATTACACTTTTTTACAAAATCTAATGCATCACTTCTTATTGTAGGCCAGTAAAACCCTTGTCTTAGGATTTTGTGGGTGAGTGCTCTGGCCCCCCAAGTGTTCTCTACAAATTCCTGAAAGGACTTCTCGAAGTGCATACTTGATGGTAAAAAAATTGAGATATGGTCCTATGAATGATCTTTTGTATAATTCATCACCTGCTGAAGTTTGCGCTTGTCATCAAATCGGATGGTGACTGGATCTTGGTGAAATCACATAAAAGGCGAATATCGGATCTATCCAATAAACTTACCTTGATTCATTGATGGATTGTATTTCCCAAGGTTTTTGTATGCTGGGAAAATGATTGTCTTCTACATACTTTCTCTTGTAAATATCAGAAGATGTTGAAGTAGCAAGCTTTGAAAGAGCATCAACTCTAGCATTTTGATTTTTCAGAATGTGAATGATTTGATATTTACTTATTCGAGATATAAGAGATTTCACTATATGAAGGTATTGTGTTAATTGATGATTATCCCTTCAGCTTGGGAAATTATAAGTTGTGAATCAGTGTAAATTATAAGATTTTGAACTTCACAACCAATAGCACATTGTTAGTAGCCAATATAAAGTCCATATTCAAGGACATCATGTTGAGGAGAAATGAGTAGAATTCCTGCTCCACCACCAGAGTTTTCAGATGCTCCATTAACAAATAAAGTCCAATGTTGTGATATTGAATGAAAAGAATTTATTTCAATAGAATCTGGGATGGTGCATTCAACAACAAAATTTGCTAACACGAGATTTGATATATGGCCTAGGAAAAAGTGATATCAAATTCTCCCAATTAAATTGACCATTTAACTAATCTGCTAGAAGCTTTTGGTTTTTGGAGGATAGTTGTGAGTGGAAGTTGTGTATAAATGTTGATAGAGTGAGCTTGAAAATATGGGCGTAGCTTTCTTTCCAAGAACACCAATGCTAAAGCAATTTTATCTGCTAAAGGACAACGTCCTTCTACGTTAGATGGAATTTTACTAATGTAATAAATTGGTTGTTGCTCCCCAGCCTCCTCACGGACCAATACTGAGCTTATTGCATGATGTGAGATAGCAAGATATAAATAAAGCATTTCTCCCTGGTTTTGATAACAATGGCGGTGAGGATAAATATTTTTTGAGTTGCTCGAATGCAGTTCGACATTCATCAGTCCATTGAAAACCATTATTTCGAGCACTCTTAATTATTCTAAAGAACGATAAGTATTTATCTCCCATTCGGGCCAGGAATCTTGATAAGGCCACCATCCGCCCGTTCAAGCATTGCACCTCCTTTATGCTCTTTGGGGGCACCATATCTTGTATAGCCTTAATCTTTTTTGGTAAGCCTCGATCCCTCGATGAGTGACCACAAATCCTAACAAATTTCTAGATGTAACTCCGAAAGCATATTTGGAGGGATTTAAACGTATATTATACTGTCAAAGAAGTTTGAAACATTACTCAAGATCATTGAGGTATCTTATCCTTTCAGTACTTTTAACCAACATATCATCCACATACACTTCCATAGTATGACCAATAAGAGTTTTGAATACTTTATTTATTAAGCGTTGATACGTGGCTCCTACAATTTTCAATCCAAATGACATTACTCAATAACAATATAACCTTTTATTAGTAGAAAGCAGTGACCTCTTCATCATCTGGATTCATCTTTATTTGATTATATCCAGAATAAGCATCCATAAAACTAAGTATTTGATGACTTGAACTGGCGTCAACCAATTGGTTTATGCGCATAAGAGGAAAAATGTTCTTTGGGCAAGCTTTATTAAGATCGGTGTAGTTAATGCACTTTCTCCATGCCCCATTAGTCTTTTTCACCAGGACAACATTTGCTAACCAAATAGGATAATGCACTTCGTATGAATCCGCCCAAAAGCTTATCAACTTTATTCAATTGCTTGTAGATAACTGGGTGAAGTTTCTTTTCATCGAATGATGGGCTTGAATGTCGAGTTAATTTTGAGGGAATGAGATATTACCGTGATCAATTCTGCATATCTCTTGGACGTGCAAAATATCCTAGTTTTGGTGCAAAAAAATTAATGTACTCCTTTCTTTCATCCTTAGAGAGCAACAAACCTACTTGCACTATTTTTGAGAGATATTCTTCTGATAAAGGGATGCTGATCAACTCTTTGACTGGTGACGCTCTCTAGAGTGTTTCTTCATCTCTTAAATCAAAATTTTTGATGCTTAATGTTATTGAGGGTCGTGGTCGCCCCTCAAGTAAGTTTATGCTATCTGGTTGCCATGAACCTCTCCTATTCCATTAGATGTTGAAAATTTTATTTTCAGATGTGGTATGGAAGCGACAACGCCAAAAATTGATTGCAAGGGTCTTCCAAAGATAGGATTATAGGTTGATTCTAATTTAACTACCATAAATTGAATCAAATGTGTGGCTTATTTAGGGAATTTCCAAGAGTAATTAGGAGTGTTATTATTCCTTCTACCCTTTTCAGTTGATTGTCAAAGCCATATAATAGCCCAACAGCTGGTTAGAGTTTTTCTTTTACAAGACCCAGTTTTAAGAATGTCAAGTAGAATGATACATCGATAGAGCTACCAATTGTCAACTAAATTCCTCTTAACATTATAGCAAGGATCTCCAATCCTCGCGTTGATAACTAAATGATCTTGATGTGGAGTTTGTATCCTTTCAAAGTCAGAATCATCAAATACGATAGGCTGATCAATTCATGACCTCTTCATTCTAGGCTCTTTCGATGTAGTGAGTAGAACTTGATAAAAAAATTGTAGTCGCCAGCGACAGTTTTGATTTCTCTGACTATTTGTCGATCTTCTTGCGGTTGTCTTGGTTGCTATCTTAGCTGGGGTTGGTTTTGCACTCTCACAGAATTATTATTATTTCTTTGTTGATTCTGAACAATCTATCGAAGGTAGCCTTGCTGTAATAACTTTTCAATTTCTTCCTTTATATGTCTACAGCTCCTGGTATGTCAGTATCATGAAAATAATAATCTCGATCGATTTTTGGTGTCACCTTAGGGGATTAGGCCTTTTGATATTATTTTCATTCTAAATAGCCATTACAATGTTTGTGCAAGAGGCATTTGGTGTATATTCTTTTTGCGGCGAGGCTCATGCGATGATGGCGGGAGGTCTAAACTTCCGACGATCATGCTTTTTTTGTTGAGATGCATGAAGATTATCATTTGCGTCTCCTTTATGCTTCTTAGAAGAATATTCAAATTGCTTCTTATGGGCATTGATGGCCTCATCTACCATGATCTGTGCCTCTACTCTCCGTATGAGGTCTCCATAAGAAGGAACTGTTTCTCTCATCAATGATGAGTAGAAAGGCCAAAAAACACCTCGTAACAATTTAGGGTCTACTCCTGGAATTTGTCGAGCTTCACTCAAGAATCTTGAAAATACTCTTTTAGTGTTTCCGCTTCATTTTGACATATTCAAGAAACATGAGATGGATCTTTAATGGTTCATCGATTTGAAATAAATTATTCGACAAAGAGTTTGGCCAAATGAGAGAAGTTGAGAATGCTCCCCTGAGAGAGGGAATAAAACCACGTACAAGCTTGTCCTTTGAGAGTAACCGAAAAAACTTGATAGAGTAAAGCATTGGAGGCTTTTTGGATGTGCATAATAGTCCTATAATGATCAATGTACTCATAAGGATCAGAAATCCCATTGTAAGACTCCATGTTAGGTAGTTTAAACCCCATCGGGATGGGTTGCTGAAGAACTGGATCATGCAAAGGAGAAGATTCTTGAATGCTCTGACGAGAAATGAATTGCCTATCTATTTGAGGAAATTCTTCTCAAACTAGACACCTCAACTCATTTCTAATGGATTCACAGGATATTCCGATAAAATGGGGCCGATTCAACCCCAGCAAAGAGGCAGGGGGATTGAAGGTTGGTCAGGCAACATAAGAATGATGAGTTGAACTAGTAGTATCATCAATATCCATATTAGAATGATGTTCATAGAGAGTTTTCGCATGATCATGAGGGGGTTCTTCATTAGTTTCTCCAACAAAATCAACTCTATCCTGTTGTCAATATCATTGATTTGCATCAAGTTGTGGTGCCCTTCTCGGTTGTCCAGCTCCTAATAAATGCTGAAGAATTTGAGCCTGTTGTTCCTCCATTCTTCTTATACGCTCCTCAAAGGTACGAAGTGTTTCACCTGGTTGGTGGTTTTGATCTTGTCAAGAAACTTGGTTGTCTGACATGATGAAGTAATGAGAATCAGTTTTCCACACGGCAAAACTCATGTTAAAACTTATATGAAGAATAAAACTTCACGCTTATTTTGTAAAATCCAACACGCAGTGTAGTTGAAAAGAGAATAAGAAACTCTAGAATTTTTACGTGAAAAATCCTAGGAAGAGGGTAAAAAATCACAGGGCCTAGCCCAGTAAAGATGCTTTACTATATATCAACTTTAGAGTACAAAGTTTGGATCTTCCCGATAACAGGATTTTAAGGTTGTATGTGAGAAATCCTGATAATGAAAATTCTAGAATCAGGTTACAACAGCTATACGGTGGTAGTTAGACTGTAATAGTTGTTGGTGGCAGTTGGCAATGATAATAGGCGGTGGGGATCGACGATAATGGTGGTGACGAACTTTGAACTTCTAGCTCTCTCTTAGCTTTCTCCCAAGTTCGCTTCTAGCTCTTTTTTCCCCTTCATGATAAGAATGTGGTCCTATTTATAGATTATGAGAGGGCATTTTGGTCATTGTAGTCAAAATCTCAAAACACTCAATCGGACGGTGTATATCGATTCATTTGATCATAGATAATTTTTTGGTGATTTGACCATTCAAATAATCTTCAATTTGAGTGATCTTAAGCTTGTTTGATTCTTCTCGTTGAGCTGCTCGATTTGACTATAAGCAGGTTAAATTTGGAAGTCATTTGATCATCCAAATAGTGTCTCGAAGTTTTCATATGTAGCTTCCGGGCTTGATTTGAGCTCATTTTGGCTCGATTTGACTCGATTCTAGTATTATTGGACTCATCTCATTGAGTCATTAAATTTGATTGAATATATGTTTAACTTAAAATCCATACTTGATTTATAAATTTTAGAAGGATATATCAATCTCAAACACTTCATTGGACCGTACATATCGATTTTTGATTGTAGATAGTTTCTTGATGATTTGGCGTCTTAATAATCTCTAATTTTAGTGATATTGGACTAGTTGGATTTCTCTCATCGAGTCGCTTGATTTGACAATAAGTGCACTAAATTTAGAGATTGTTTGACCATTTAATTTGTATCTCAAAGTTTTTACACTTCTTAAGTTTGATTTTAGCTCATTTGGACTCGAATCAACCCATTCTTGGTGTTGGTGGACTCTTTTCCCTGAGACGTTCAATTTGAATATAAATTTTTTAAAATTAGAGCTTAGATCATTTTTCATTTAATTTTAGAAAATTTAATATATATCTTATCTCAAAATTGGTGCTTAATTTGATAAATTTTAATGTGATAGATAAGCAAAATATATAAATATGCAAAATTATATGATATGCATAAAAATCTTCTTTTCTTTTAGTCTAATTTAAAGGTCTCACGAAGCATTACATTGAAATTTTTTTTTTTAAAAAAGAAAAGAAATATGGTAGATACATATAATCCTTTTTTAATAATTAAAAAATATTTTAATTATTATTAAATTACTAAATTAGATAGTTTTAATTATAAATTTAAAAATCGAATCAACCAAACTATTTTTAAATGGATTACAATTTTAATTAGATTAGTTTGATTTAATCTTGGATGATGAATTAAAATTAAAATTATATTAATAATAAAGTTAATTATTCTTAATTATAATAACATGTATTAAGTATAATACAAATAATACTTGTTAAAATTTATGATTTCATCGTGTGGAATAAATAATATATAAATCAATCGTTATGTTATTTATTTATTTACAATACATGAATATTATTAATTTAATATTTAAAGGCATTAATATAATTTTGTTTTTAGTTTATTGATTTTATAAAAATAAAAATTTAAAAGAATTAAAACTAAACTAATTTATATTTACATATCTAGCAACTTAATTTTGATATTTATTTATATAATAATTTAATCTTTAGCATTAAATCAAAAACATTACCACAATTAATTTTTTTAAAGTGAAATATTTGGATGTGATTATGATAATAATACATTATTTAAGCAAATACTTCATTTTAAGTATTATATATTCTAATAAAACTTTAAATTATAATCAATAACATAAATGTTATTTTAACATGTACAATAATAATTGGTTGATATGATTATTGATTAGATGTGTGACTTGCACTTATAATTCCAAGAAAACTTACATATAGAAAGAGTGCTATGCTACTTGAGTGTTGAAGAGTTATCAATAGGTTTTCTTAAAATATGATGTGTACATAGAAGTTAATAAAGATAAGTTCTTTCAAAAAACATAGGCTATATTGAACAAATTTGTAAGATCCTTAAAATGAAGCAAGACTTTTTCCCCATCAAATACTTGAGTCTCCTCTTAGTCATTGACTCACTTAAATAAACCCATTTTAATTTACTATATCGATGAGCTTTTTGTATGGTTGGTTGGAAATCTAAGTTTATATCTTTTATGGGTAGATTCCAGTTATTAAGATCTTCTGTGACCTTATTTATTTTTCAAAAAAACATGGGTTGTATTGAACATTTTTGTAGGATCTTAAAGTGAAACAAGACTCTTTTCCCATCAAATACTTGGGTTTCTCCTCATTCGTTGACTCACTTAAATCATCTCATTTTAATCCACTATTTTACAAGCTTTTTTTATGGTTTGCTGGCTCAAAATCTAAGTATTTATTCTTTGGTAAATTCAAATTATTGAGATCTTTTGTGAATAATTATCTTCTTATCGATTTAGGTCAGTAGTTCTCAAATGCATCCTCAAAAAAAATCTCATCTTGCTCTGCTAAATTTTCATAACAAAATTCATCTTATCTTTTCAGCCAAAACTACTCCCCCTCAGTTGAAAATCTAAATTTCTATGCTTTGGGAGTATATTTCAATTATTGAGATCTTCTACAAATAATTATCTCTCTTACTGGTTTAGATAAGTAGCAGTTCCCAAATGAATCCTAAAAAATGTCATCTTTCTTTGCTAAATTTTTCTACCATAATGGGGATCAAATAAAAATCTTGTTGATTGCCTCAAACACACCATATATAAACTAGCCTCTTACATGGGGTTATAAGTTAATAAACATAAGTCCCTTATTTATTTTTCCAAAAATATTAATTGAATTGAACAATTTTGTAGATTCTTAAAGTGAAGCAATGCACTTTTCTCATCAAATACTTAGGTCTCCCATTAGTTGCTAGTTCACTTAAATCAACTCATTTTATTTTATTTTTTTTTGGCAAGCTTTTTGTATGGTTTACCGGTTGGAAATCTAAAATATTATCCTTTGGTAGTAGATTCCAATTTTTGAAATCTTCTTTAAATAATTATGTCTTACTAGTTTAGATCGATAGTGATTCTCAAATGCCTCCTAAAAAAATCTCATCTTTTTTTGATAAATTTTTTACCATAGTAGGGATGCAAACAAAATTATTTTATCTCTTGGGCCAAAATTACTCTTTCTCAGGACAATAGAGAAACTAGTCTTCTATCTGCTTTCTGAACTTCTTTTGCAAGATAAAACACTGGAAATTGCTTAATAGGATCTCCACCCTAGTTGAGTGGTTCACTAACAAGTATGGCTCCTTTAGAATAAACTAATCATTCAGTCACCTTCCCACTAGAAAGAACTCAGACTCTATGTCATTCGATTCAAGAAGATTTTTGGTTTTCACATAAGCAATGGGCCTCATTATCTTTATTTTTTTTATCATTGGTGCTCATGTAGCTCTTTGTATGAAATCCTTACATCGAATTGCTTTGACATATTTGACAAACCTCCACTCACTTCTTTAAGTCTGCCATCTAGAATGGTAGGTGGGTTTTACATGAGAGTCTCAAGTTAAGGCATTCACGATGTTATAATGACATTACTTGTATCTCTCTAAGCATGGATAATGACTTTGTTCTCTGGAATGGAGAAAAAAGTTGTTACTAAAAATCATTAATCAAATCATTTTTTACTCTTACCCAAATTTTGATTGGTTGAAAGAGTTTTGGTTTAAAGTCTTTGCTATAAATCACGATATTTTTCTAGATTGCTTAGGTGGGTGGTATCAAGCTTCAAATATATTTTCTTCCAAAGATTTAGATACTACAATTAGATGTTACCTATGTAACAATTCCCCTGAATCTCACTCCCACCTTTTATTTGAATGCCCTTTCTCCATGTGGCTAATTCAAAGCTTATTGTCTAATAGAAATTTTATCCTTATGTTAATGACTCTACAACAAGTCCTTAACGCTATTATTGGCCTTGAACATAAGGATATCAAGAGGTTATTCTACCTTATTATGTTATCATTGTTTATATAATTTTCCATGAAAGAAATTCAAGATTCATCTTAAAGTGCCTCTACCATACCAGTCTTGACCACATGAATTAAAATGTTGGTTGCCTATAAGCTAAATTGGAAGAACTTCAAAACATTTTGGTCAATTCATATCATATTTATACATTGGATGAATAGAGGAATTGTGGTACATATGGGCTATTTTCTTAATTTGGTTGGTCTATTAATCATTAGTTTTCTTATTTTTATTCTTTAGTCTTTGTTATTTTGAGGTAGTTTTCATTTAATCTCGAGATAGTGATGAGGTTTTTGACATAGTAAGCCCTCCATCCTTTCAGATCTCATAACTGCATAGCTCTAACTTCCATCATGGATGATCACCTCTACAACCATGAAATAATTGATTGTTTTGTTGATCTTGAATTATTTTTTGCTAGTTTGCTACTGATTTCTCTTCTACAATAGTTGTTAGGTTCTCCTAGCTACATAATCTTTTGTTGGTGATTCTAGTTCTCTAGCATCTAATTTGTTTTTCATTTGATTACTTTCTTATCTTATATAAATGATTTTGTCTCTCTAAGTCCTATAGGAGTTGTCTCTCTCCCTATTATTTGCTTTCTCCTTTTGAATTTTCTCTAGGTTCTTGTTATGACATTTGCCTATTTACTTTTGTGTTTTTCAATCCCTATTGGGATTACCTTATGCAACACTTTGTACTTATTTCTTTGGAAATCAATTGGGTCATGCCCTTAATTTTTCCAAAAAAGGTAGTAAACTGAAACAAAACTTATAAATATATCTTTTTCATTAGTTATTAGAAGATAGAAAAGTTAAAATAAATTGAATATAATCCATACACAAAATTCTTAACACTTTCAATCTCTTAATATAATTATGAAGTACAAACTTGGAATTCATAACTCATAGTTATGTTTAAAAGTTTGATAGCCATAGGTCTAATTCTTAGCAAGAAGCATTTCAATGACCTCAAATTTTGCTAACATGTTTTTTTTGTCTTTTGAAAAAATAAAACACTCTTGATTTTTTTTTCTAATTATTATTAATAAGTCTTTTATAGTCTTCCTAATCAATTTTTAAACATTCCAAGCTAGGCAAACAATTCAAATAATAGCTCTTTGTGAAATTCATTACAAAGATATATATATATTTGTATTCATCTTTCTTTGTTCTTTGGTGGTGGTGGTGTGTGTGTTATATATATATAATTCATATTCTTTTTCTTGAAATCCTATAAACTGAACTTGTAAACTTTGGAGTATTTAACAATTAATGAGTTAACTTTCAATATTTAGGAGTTCTCCATGGTGTTCTCATGAATTGATCCTAATCTTTTGAGACTCAATTTATCGATCAATGATTACTATTTTACTTTAACTTTTTGAAGTTTTATTTGACGTTTGAGAGTCATCCTCTTTAGTACCAAAAGTTAGAATTTGACTTCAAAGGGCATCACCATTTAAATTAAGCTTCTTAAATAGAAATTTATCATCTCAAAATTTATTGTCTATATTATGTCAAGGTAAAGTTATTTCTTCCTAGCTAGAAGCTCAATAAATAAGAGAACAACACCTCTTTCTTAAATCCACATAAATGTCCCTCAACCTTACTATTATTTCAAAAAACTAATAGTTAATCTCAAATTATTAATATGGATAACCTATACATAAATTTTCTCATTTATGCTATAAATTGACTTCTTCTTATGGTTATTAACTCGAGCATAAACGATCATCCAGGCCTACTCATATTGACACCAGTCCCTCAAAGAAAGTAGAATGTCAAAAATATAGACAATGCGTATATAGAACAAGGAGATGGTGAGAAGGTAGGGTAAGAAAGACAAGCTTGTTGATCTCTAAATGTTGGTGGGGTTGTGAGTTGAGAGGAAGAGACAGGAGTTCTGGGTTAGAATGTGGAGAAAAGGGAGAATCTTTAGGGTTAGCTTAAGAGAGTTCTAGAGGGAAAAGTTGGCAAGAAAGATGATCATAGGAAAAATAAGTTATCATTTTGAATGATGGCATCATATAAAATGAGGCTATAATTAAAGGTGATTAGTAACTAGAAGGATGGTTAACTGATGGAAAAAATTAACAAGGAGTGGTGTCTAATGGCAATAATTTTTATGCATTTAAAAATTTATGATGATAAACGATTAAATATTAATTTTGAAGCTAAATACATAAAAATAATATTCTAATAATATGTATATTAAATCTCAAAAATGACAAATAACCATAAATAGTAAGGGGCAATTATATAGATAGTGATGCTTTTAAATTTTAACATTTATGTATATAAAATATCAGTGTCATAATTATATTAAAATTTATGCATAGAAAGATGCATTTCATTTTAAAAAATAAATATTAGTGGCATTTTTTGTTGTGGTGTTAAATATTTGAGTGTTATATAAGCAAATATTAAAAATTATGTGTTACATTTATAATTATTATTCATATATATATAAAAGGTTTTTAAATAATTAAATGAAACAAGATTACTTAAATAAAAATATAACCAACATATGATTTTCATGTGTTTATCATTTAAGGGGCAATTACGTTGAACTCGAAATATTACAATTTATAGAATTAAAACCTACATCATTTTTAATTTATTTTTTGAAATTTCACTCAAATATCAAAATTCATAATAAAACTCCAACAACTATTTCATTTTTAACAAATTCCCAATAATTTTACTTGAGTTTTGTAATTTAAAAAAATTAATACATTCGTGCCAAAAAATTCAGTAGCGGTAGAATAAAATTTCACCTTTGTTGAAATCCAAAGACACACACGATATTTGAAAAGAGAACAAAATTCTAGAATTTTACTGAAAAATCTCAAGAAAGGGGAAAAAATCAGGCTAGCCAGTAGAAATATATATATTTACTTTGGAGTACAAAGTTTTAGTTTTCTTGATAACGAGATTATAATATTGTATGTGAGAAATATTGACAATGAGAATTCCAGAATTAAGTTACAACAACTATGCAGCGGTAGTTAGGTAGCGTTATTGGTGGTGTGATATGAGATCGATGACAATAATGGTGATAACAAACTTCAAACTTCGAACTTCTAGCTCTCTTTTAGCTTTCTCACAAGTTTGTTTTAGCTCCTTCCTCCCCTCATGACAAAATGAAGTCATATTTATAGGATTATGAGAGGTATTTTGATCATTGTAGCCAAAATCTCAAAACACTCCATCGGACGGTTCGTATCGATTCATTTGATCATAGATAATTTTTTGATGATTTAACCATTCAAACGATATTTGATTTGAGTGATCTTGGGATCATTGTATTTGTCTCATCGAGCCGCTCAATTCAACTATAAGCACATCAAATTTGATAGTCATTTGACAATCCAATTAGTATTTCAAAGTTATCATATGTAGCTTTTGGGCCTTATTCGAGCTTATTTGAGCTCGATTTGACTTAATTCTAATGTTATTGGACTCATCTCACTAAGTCGTTTAATTTGATTGTATATATAATTTAACTTGATATTTGTGCTTGGTTTATAAATTTTAAAGTGACATATCATTTGTCATCCTATTTTTGGATGATAACTTTAATTTCATCCAAAAATAAATTTAAAATATTTTAAATATTATTAAAAGTATCAATAATGTATACTTTTTTATTATTATATACCTTTTATTAAGTAATTATTTAATTGAATTTTTATTTTATTATAATATTATATATATATAAATTATAATTATTATAACTATTTTATTTTATTTTCTTTCGGGGAGAGAGAGAGAGAGAGAGAGAGAGAGAGAGAGAGATGAAAAGTTTTTTTTTTAAAAGAGGAATGTGAAGAGTTTTTTTTAAATTTAAAATATAATACTTTTTTCTTCTCTTTTTTTAGGAAGATGAAATGTTATATATATATATATATATATATATATATATATATATATATATATATATATATATATATATATATATATATATATATATATATATATATATATATATATATATATATATATATATCATCTTCTTTTTAATTTTAAAAAAAGATAAAGTGTTTTTATTTTATTTTTAAAAAAAATTAAAGAATTTGAAGAGTCAATTTTCAAATATAAATACCCCCTAAAAGGTAAAGGAAAACATTTTACTTTTTGGTAGCCCATGAAAGATAAGACTCTGCAGAGCTTAGTCTCCTGATCAACCAACCTTGTTAAACGGCATCCAATTTAGGCTCCAGTGTGCTTCCAAGTTCTTCTAACTTTTCTAAATCAAATCTCACTGTATGATGGTTGATAGAGCTCTAGTTCTCTGGTGGTAAATTGAACTAGTCACAATACATCCCAAATTGGCCCAATGCTTTGGTTCTTCCAACTTTCTATAACCTGAATCCTCCACAATTGATGATAATGACCCCTCGCACCAGTTCTTAGTCATGTTTGAAACCCATTAAAAGACATATCCTAAATTCACTGATATTACCTATAATTTTTTAGTAAAGTTAAAATTTATGTGTGATAAAACCACTTTCACAAAGCTTTATTTTTTATCTTTTATGCCTATTAAGGCATTGCCCCTAGTATAAAGGTATATATTTTTTCTATAAAATTTTATTAGATGAATAGTAATCATATATCATTTTGAGACTTTGATATTATGATTTATATATATCTGAGATTTTGGTATATTATCTTTTGAGGCTTTGCTTTTTTAAGATTGTCGATAAATTGCATTATGAGGCTTTTTATCTTCCTGAGATTTTAATGTAACTATACATTCTAAGACTTTTACCTTTTGAGATTTTTAATGTATCAGTACCTTATGTGGCTTTTGCCTTATGAGTTTTTTAATGTACATATACCTTAAGCTTTGTTTTCTCAGAGATTTTGATATATATTATATGCCTTTTGAGGTTTTTAATGCACTTGTATCTTATGAGGCTTTTTTCCTTCTGAGACTTTTACCTTCTTAGATTCTTAATGTACTTGTTCCTTCTCAGGCTTTTGCCTTATGAGATTTTTAAGATGCATGTACTCTCTGAGATTTTTTCTTTCTAAAATTTTTGATGTATATGCATCTTTTGAGGCTTTTACCTTATGAGATATTTTAATATACTTATACCTTCTGAGGCTGCCTCTAAGATTTTGATGATTTATACCCTCAGGCTTTGCCTTGAAGTTTTTTTGTAACCTTGTGAGTTTTACCTTGAGATTTTAATGAGTGGAGAGCCTATCAACCACTTGCTCTTTTAGAGTCTTTCTAGTGAGGACTTTATCCACAACTAACTTTCCATCGAAGCTTCCTCAGGGGTGTGCCTTTTAGGGGTGAAATCTATGAAGGATTTTTTGACATATCTGAAGTTGTTTGTTAGAGTGTTATTCGTTTAATCTGTGGAAGAGGTCAGTTTTAACCTCATTCAGGTTATTTTGTCAAAGTGTTACATGACAACATGTGTGAAAGAGGTTAAACATTTTGATTCTTAGATTATTGTCGAGTATTATGATGATGTTAACTGTAAAGGTCAAATCAAAACACCCACTTGAGGTTGTAGCCAAAATTGCTCCTTGACATTTGCCTTATTTTTCTATGAGTATGATTGAAAAATCACAATTTGCAAAGCTATTTTTTTCAATGTTGAAATTACTTACCATCATTGACTTGCTTCTTGAATTGATAATCAATTAGATATCTATAATATTGATTTGAGTGATCTTTTTCAGATTAAAGGTTGTCATCTAGTTCCCAATTAGAGTTAAAGGATCGAAGTTTGATGGATCTTCATTCTTCTTATGTGTTCTAAAGTAGTGTTTCCTTCATCATATAGATGGTGATGCTCTTAACATGAAGTCAGCTGCCAACCATTTTGAAGATGTAATGGGAATGTTTTTCACAGATGGCGTCAAACTGTTACGTGCTAAAAAACCAGTAGCAGTAGAATAAAATTTCACGTCTTAGTTTTGTTGAGAAATCCAGCACACACATAGATATTTAAAAAGAGAACAAGAAGAATTTTATATGGAAAACCAAAAGAAGAAACCCAGCCTAAAATTTCAAGAAAATGCTCTAATATATATCAAATTTTGAGTACAAAGTTTAAGTTTTCTTGATAACAGGATTACAAGATTGTATGTGAGAAATCATTGACAATGAGAATTCCAGAATCAGGTTATAATTGCTATGTAGCGGTAGTTGGACCCATTGTTGTTGATAGATAACGAATTGATCGATGATATGGTGATGATGAACTTTGAACTTAGCTCTCTCAATTTTTACCAAGTTTTAGCTCCTCTTCCTCCCCTCATGACAATAATGAGGTCCTATTTATAGGATTCTAAAAGGGGGTATTTTGGTCATTATGGGCTCCAAAAATTCACCATCGACCTCTCGATGAAGAGAGTATGATTTATGCATCGATGAAATTTTTAGAAAATAGATGAAATAGTAGATAAGACATTACACAGAGATTTCACCCTCATTTTGTGAGGACTTTAGATCTGGTTTCTATAGGTGCAAGAACTATAGTTAATTACCCTTCCCAATGCCGAGAGAACTTTCGATTAAGGCTTGTTGAAATAATGTATATCATATATTAAAAGATGGAGTACAAAACTATAAATTTATGAAATTCATTATTTTAACTTAAAGTATATGGTTGGTGGAATGATGAAGTGCTCGATCTAGATCCCATGGTTCTCAATCCTAGGTGACAGGACAGGTGCTTTTATGATATGTTATTTATTACAGATAATTTTTAAATCCTCACGAAAGAGTAATGATAAATGCACACTACTATTGAGCACCTTCACAATATTATGAATTTAGTGAAGTTGAAAAGATCTTAGTTAAAGTTATGTCAACCACACTAGAGACCTAAATCTTATAAGTGCAAAAAATAACTGAAAAGTTATGAATGATCTAACCTGATTGATTTAAAATAACCGCAGGAAGGATAAGTTGAAGTCGACCTACAAACAATAGTGGAGATCAGCTCCTTCCTTAGAAGTCCTTCTAAGGGTTGTCAACTCACACACTCAAGTAGTCCGTCACTCAAGAGGAAAGTACACAAAAGAATAGTAAAAGAAATTTAAGAAGATAACTTTCATTCCAAATTCAAGTACAAGCATTACAAGAGTCTCCTATTTATAAGATTGAAAGAGAGAGTTAAGAATACTCAAACCTAACTCCAAACTCAAACCTAACACCATCTTAACTACACCTACCACCACCTACTATCAAACCTACCACCATTATCAAACCTATCACTCATTCCATACCTACCCAAATTGTCATACCTACTACAATGACTCATGAACCATGACATAAGAATAGCCAATACATATAAGCTCAAGACATATACAAAATATAAAAGCCCAATAATACATAACTTAAATTATAACAAAGGCCCAATCATGGATTTAAGCTTTATGATGATGACGTCGATGATGGTGACAATGATGCCCTGCATCAGCACTCCCCGGCTTTAAAGGATTCTCCTCTGGAGAATGAAAATCTAGGTACTCTTGTAATAGTTGTAAGTCTAGTTGATGTAACTCATCAAATGTAAACCATGAATCTTCAATTGGAGAAAGACCTTTCCAATGAACGAGAAACCTTGAGTGCCTCCATCGATGATGATAATGGTCTTCTAAAATTTGATGACGATGTGATCTTATCGAGATGGTATAGGAGTGATGAAGTATGAACTGCATGTTAGTACTATTTGCAGAGGGAATAGTGTCATCCATGGCTTGCCCATGGTACAACGTTAAATCTGATACATTAAATATTGGAGAAATTCCAGCATTCATTGGAAGATCTATTTCATAAGCATTATCATTTATCTTCCTTACAACTTTATAAGGACTAGATCTCTTGAGAGTTAATTTCTTAAGAGTTCCAGTTGGAATATCTCTGGTTTAACTTTAACAAGAACCAAATCTCCCTCATTAAATTTTACATATCGTCTATATGCATCAACATTAGCTTTATATTTATCATAACTCAGAGTAAGTTTTTGTTGAATTTCATGATGTAAATCATGCATGCTTTGTGCAAATGAAGATGCAAATGCACTAGACCTATATGTTACAAGTAATTCAACAAGATCAATTGGTTTTCTTGGATCATAACCAGTTACAATATAAAAAGGACTCATACGGGTTGACCTATTAATTGAACTATTATAAGCAAACTCTGTAGTAGGAAGAACTAGGTCCCAACTAGTAGTATGATTGGTCACTAGACACCTAAGTAAATTTTCTAAGCTTCTATTAACAACTTCAGGTTTGTCCATCTGTTTTGAGGGTGGTAAGCTATAGAAAATAAGAGTTTTGTGATTTTTCCATAAAGTTTTCCAAAATAGCTCATAAATCTTACATCACGATCGACACAATTGTCTTAGGTAGTCCATGTAACTATCTCACGAAAGAAAATTGTCGCTATATGTGAGGCATCTGATGTCTTATAACATGGAATGAAGTGTGCCATTTTAGAGAATCGGTCAACAACTACTAGGATAGAGTCAAAACGGCGAGGTAATCCTAAGATGAAGTCCATACTAAGATCTTCCCAAGGTTTGTGGGGATTGGGAGTGGTGTGTATAGACCATAATTTTGTTTTCCACTTTTGCTACTTGGCAAGTGACATTGTAAATGATAAAGCAACATCTTTCTTAAGACTAGGCCAAAAGAACCATCCTCCATCATAGCTATTATCTTATCACGACCAAAATGATGATACACCTCCTAATGAATTTCCTCAAGAAAATTTCAAAGTGATGAATCGGGGATTAGTTGTGTGCCGAAAGAGATAGCCATCTCGATTTTGATAATATGGACTATTAATTGAAACATCAAATTTCAAAGATTCAAAATTTGTTGAAAATCTTTACAATTAGGATAATCATCTTTAACCTTTTGAATCGAACCTTCACACTCATGGTATTTAATAATGTACATATTCTACTTAAGGCATCCGAACTTTGTTCTACAGATTTATGTTTAAGAATAAACATATATTCTTGAAGAAATTGAACCCATTTTGCATGATGAGAACTAAGTTTCTTTTGGGTGTTTAGATATTTAAGCCGTGATCGAATAAAGTATAAATCGTGAAAGAAGATAATGTCGCCAATAACGTAAAGTTTGGATGACAGCATACAGCTCACGGTCATATGTGGAATATCGTTGATGCGCTTCATTTAATTTTTCACTAAAGAAAGTAATAGGATGACCTTCTTGTTTAAGAACACCTCCAATACCAACTCCAGAAGCATCACATGATACCTCAAATACTTTGTCAAAATTTGGCAATTATAATATCGGTGGACTTGTTAAAAGTTCTTTAATTTTAGAGAATGCATCAGCAGCTGCCTTTGTCCAAACAAAGTCTCCTTTTTTTAAGACATTGAGTTATCGGGGCCATAATAGTGCTAAATCCACGAATAAACCTTCGATAAAATGTGTCTAACCCATGAAAACTACGTACATCATGAATTGTGGTTGGGGTAGGCCACTTTGAATAGCCCTAATTTTTTTGGGATCGGTAGAGATGCCATCACAAGAAATAATGAATCCTAAGAAGATTACTGAAGATGTCATAAATGAGCATTTTTTTTAAGTGAACATATAGTCTTTCTTCACGAAGAACTTCAAAGACTTGTCATAAATGTTTCTCATGATCGCTCTTAGTTTGACTAAAAATTAAAATATCATCAAAGTACACAACTAAAAATTTTCCAATGAATGGCCGTAAGATATGAGTCATCACTCGCATAAATGTACTTGGAGCATTAGTCAATCCAAAAGGCATTACTAGCCATTCATACAAACCATCTTTTGTCTTGAATGCGGTTTTCCATTCATCACCTTCTCTCATATGAATTTGATGATATCCACTTCTAAGATCAATTTTAGAGAAAACTATTGATCCAACCATCATATCTAACATGTCATCAAGTCTAGGTATGGGAAACCTATACTTAATAGTGATTTTATTTATAGCACGACTATCTACACACATACGCCAACTACCATCTTTCTTTGGGGTAAGAAGAGCAGGCACTGCGCATGGAGATAAACTTTCCCTGATAAACCCTTTTGATAATAAATCATCAACTTGTTGTTTTAGCTCTGCATGTTCATTTGGGTTCATACGATAATGGCAAATTTGGGAGTGATGATCCAAGAATTAGCTCTATGGCATGTTGGATACTTCTTAATGGGGAAGCTCACTAGGAAGTTCTTGGGACAAATATCTTGATATTCCAACAAAAGTTCACGCATTTCGATGAGAGAATGATTTAACACAAGGTTGATTTTGAGGTTAGGACAACTAATGCAAAAATGATATTCCCATTAATCTCTTGTTGAAATTGTTTATTAATAATATGTAGGGATTTCTTTCTATGGGTGGAGAAGAATTTTGGGGTTGAAGTGGAGTGACCTCTTTAGGCTTAGTTGGGTTTAAGACAATTCTCTTACCTTGAAAATTAAAAGCATATGTATTAGATCGCCCATAATTTGTGACATCCATATCAAAAAGCCAAGGTCTACCTAAAAGTATATGAGCAACATCCATCGGAAGAACATCACACCAAATTTTATCACTATATTCTCCTAATTGAATGGGTACAAGACAACATTGAGATATAGAGATAGAGGTCTTATCTACCCAAGCAACCTTATAAGGCTGTGGGTGGGTCTCTGGGGTGAGCTTCATCCTAGCTAAAGCAGAGGTAGCAATAACATTCATGCAACCACTATCAATGATTAACTTACACATCTTTTCACCACTCTTAAAATAAGTGTGGAAAATTGATGCGCTCCAATCAATATATTAGCTCGTGTTGCTAACACATGCATAACTCTATATGAGACTCATCTAATGCTTCTTCGCATCACTAGCTTCTTCACAAGGGTCAACTGCAATTTGATTATCATTATTGTTGATCCTCATTTTCATAATCTAAGTGTAAGTTTGATGAGGACAAGTACTTGCATAGTGACCAATTTTACCACATGTAAAACAAGTAATGCTAGAAGTCTTAGCTAGATGTTCCCACTAAAGCTTTTCCTTTTGTTTCACTAAGTCCTTTAGGAACTACTAAAGTAGGAGTTAACACGCATTGAGAGTTATTTGTAGATGAAGTTGTGAATCGCTTATAAGGTTGTGATCTAAGATATTGTTCAATTTGAGTCGCCATTGAAATGCATCCTCAAGAGAATAAATTTCTTTATCATTTCATTACAAATATCAGTAACCTGATCTAAATCTAGAGATTGTTGCTGATCCTCTTAACATCACAATGGGTCATCAATTCATCAAACTGTCATATACTCAACAAATGCTTAAAGATCCTTATTTAAGCGTAGTCATTTCATCCATAAGTTGATCATGAAAATTTAATGGTACATATTTTTGCTTTAAAATTTCTTTCATCTCATCCCAAGAAGCAATAGGTGGTTGTCCTAATCGTTGATATTTTATGTGAGATTAACCCAATAAGTCTTAGCATGACTAGTTAGTTTCATGTGCAAAATGAACTTGTCTTTCTTCTGACATGGGCATCCAATCAAAATATTGGTCCATGTCTACTAACCAATCTAAGAAAATTTTAGGATCAAGTCGACCATCAAAAGTAGGTGGATCAATTTTAACCCTACGAATAACATTCATGGTTCTCTAAGTGTATGCGGGGGCAACAAAATTAGATAATGGCTCTTGTAATGTTGAGGATAATGCTCATAAGGATTTTGATGAGCATAACCTTCATCTCATCTTAATTGTCTTCCTATTCAATGAGGTGGGTGAGGAAGTACCGCATCAAACTCAGGATATTCATTAAAGTTGTTCTTGGGGTGATAATAGGGTCTAATAGGAGAATGTGGATGAGGTGGGAGAGGAAGAGGAACAGGATCAACATGATGACCTTCTCTCTCAAGTTGGTGTTCTAGGATTGGGTTAGTTTGAATGTGTTGTAAGCCTACCAACTTTTGTTCTAAGGCTTCAAATCTTTTGGAATTCATTAAAGGTTTGTTGGTGCATAAGGGTAAGCTTTTCTATTTTTCTAGTAAAATTCATAGGAATCATGTTTTTCATCTAAGGATTGATCTTGATATCTAAGACCACTACGAGTTGACATGATGATATTCTTTTAAAAATATTAATATAAGCAAATACTTAATTAATAATTTTTTTTTAAAAAAAATGTAATGTAATGAAATCAAAGACACGATTAAAAGTAAAAATTTTGTATGATTTTTTTTTTAAATGAATTGCAAGTAATGCAAAAATAAAACTCAATACTAAACTAGATGTTCCCAAAGAAACATACTTGCTCTGATACCAAATATGATGTAGGACAGGGTGCTTTTATGATATGTTGTTTATTACAGATAATTCTTAAATCCTCACAAAAGAGTAATGATAAATCACACTACTATTGAGCACATTCACAATATTATGAATTTAGTGAAGTTGAAAAGATCTTAGTTAAAGTTATGTCAACCACTAGAGACCTAAATCTTATAAGTGCAAAGAAATAGCTGAAAAGTTATGAATGATCTAACCTGTAACAGATTTAAAATAACCAGCAGGGAAGCGGGGATAAGTTGAAGTCGACCTCTACAAACAGTCCATCATTGTGGAGATCGCGTTCCTTCCTTAGAAGTCCTTCTCTAAGGGTTGTGAACTCACACTCAAGTAGTCCGTCACTCAAGAGGAAAATACACAGAAGAATAGTAAAAGAAATTTAAGAAGTTAACTTTTATTCCAAATTCAAGTACCAAGCATTACAAGAGTCTCCCTATTTATAGGATTGAAAGAGAGAGAGTTAAGAATACTCAAACTAACTCCAAACTCAAACCTAACACCATCATAACTACACTTACCACCACCTACTACCAAACCTACCACCATTATCAAACCTACCACTCATTCCATACCTATCCAAAGTGTCATACCTACTACAATGACTCATGGGCCATGACATAAGAATAGCCCAATACATATAAGCTCAAGACATACAAAATATAAAAGCCCAATAATACATAACTTAAATTATAATAAAGGCCCAATCATGGATTTAAGCTTTATGATGATGAGCGATGACGGTGACGATGATGCCGATCACTCTATCGTAGTCTTAGTCACTTAGTCGGTGAGGTAGTCAACTTAACTTGATCATCCCTATTAGATGGGTTGCATCGCCCAAGTAATCTTGTAGACTGGGGTAGTGTTTGTCCAAGAAATGATATTAAGTCCACTTAGCTCACGGGCTTATTCTATCAAATATTCTATAATTCATAACTCAAAGGCTCTATTAGAAACATAATGTAAAGTCATGAATTTATATTCATATTACAAACCAATTGGGAGGACTTTACTGATCATATTTTGCCAAATCACATGGACAGAGGATACGGGCCATGTTCTTACTAGCATGAGATTATTTGAGTTTGAATATAGTGATTTATTTGACTTGATATTAGCTCATTTGTGATAGAGTTTTCTTAATCTGTCCTCCCCAATAAATGATGGTGGATGAGTGGATGAATTATTTGCTTTAAGTATTTAAATAATAATTTTCATTTAATAGACACAAGTTGAAATTTAATATTAAGATGAATTAGTTTAGAGCTCAAGTATCTTTGATGATAATATCCTCCATTGAGATTTTCAATCAATTGGTCATCGGGTGCAATCATTTAGTTTATTATTTGATGCGTAAACATTAATTTAATAATAGAGGATCGAACTAAATTTATGTTTCTAGTTTTTAAATTTGAGAGTATTAAATATAATATCATTTTTGATAATAGTTACTCCAATTGATATCTTCAATCAACTCACCATTATGTTTACCTCACCTATTTGCTAGTAGAGGATCGAATCTATGACTTATGTGCAACTTAAATTCTTTAGAAAATTGATATCATAATAGACCTTGTCAACTCCATTATAAATATAGATGATTGGGTCTTATGATCTAATATAATTTAAGTTCATTCAGAAGTTGATCATTTAGTATAAATTGTCAACTCTCTTTCAAGCATAGAGGATTAGGTCTACTATGACCATATTCTATGAAGTTGAATATTTATACCTTTCATTAATTTGAACTAGCATATGGAGACATTCATTAGCTTACATGCATATATTCATGAAGGATTGAATCGATTTCATCATTCTTATCTTTTTCTTAAAACCCACACAACATCCTCAGACACAAAGTTTAGGTGCTTGATATAAGTGTCGGGGACCATGTGTGTATTTAGTAATTTAGGTAATTTTATTTCTAAATCATGAGATTAATTTCATATTTATTTAATCTCAACTTAGCTTATGCCTTTCGCATTAAAATTTACACTTTAAATTCTAATAAAATGTGTATTTACAGACAATTTCATCTAATCAATGAAATCATTGATTTTAAAAATCATAATTAGAATAATTTTTTTAAATTTTTGGATTGAAAGAAGCTCCATAATTAGTGTAGCATTTAATTTAGTTTTGCATTCTGTCTACTTGTACAAAGAATTGAAGATCCGGTGGTATAGAAATCATATTAAATTAGTCTAATAGCCTATTAGATCCCTTGGAATAACATTTAATTGCTTTCTTTTATTCAAAGTTGATTAGTCTTTGATTGTTCAATAGACTCTCATTTATGTCTATTGACAATTCCCAAACTCATCACAAACTATATTCAACTTCTCCTTGATCCAATTCAAGTATTTAATAAGATGAATAATATGCTTCAAATATTTTCCAATAATTCATTGATTATGCTTATTAGCAATTATTCAATCTTTTTAAAAAAATCCCTTATGGATTCTTTGATTTTTCTCCAATTTATTTGGAATGAATTATGATTTGAAAACTATATTCCAATTCCAAGAATATCTTCTGTGCTCTCATTGGATATTCAATCAGATAATCTTCTAGATCAATTAAAATGAGATATTGAAGTGCTAAATTTATAGTTATTGCCAAAATATTCAATTCACTTTAACTTCCTAAAACTTTTTTAAGTTCATTCCATCTTCCTTTATATGAAATAAAATCTTCAAATTCCTTTCAAATTTATTCTAATTTATAATTCAAAATTTAATTCAATATCAATTTATCTTAGAGAGCTTAGGCAGCGCTATTTTTTTAGCTTGAATTTTATTTGTAAGTATGAATTTTAGATAAACTTTCGGCAGCATTTCGACAGTATTCAAACAATATTCTGGCATCATCCGTGCATGTATTGGAACTATTTTGGCTTATCCATCATGCCTTGATGAGCGTGATGGTTGGTGTTAGCCAATTTTAATCTTTGATATAATGGGGCCTTCAATCACCTACATAAAAGCAAATATATATGAAGCTTCTACACATTCAAATTTCATTTTAGATTGTTTATTTTTATGTGCTTAATTTCTTTTTTTTAAATGAATCTTGATTCTTCCCCCATTTTTTAAAGTCCAAAATTTAGTCAAAATTTTGGCAGCATTCTGACAGATACATCATATAGATCAACACGGCTTAATTAGTGCTCTATAGCATAGAATATGTCTTGACACCACACCTGAGTCTTCATTTCCACTAAGCCCTATTGAGCATTAGTGGGGTCTTCGATCACCTGCATGTAGCAAACTTGTATAATTTTTTACATATTTACTTCTCTTTATGTTATGCATTTGCAATGAGCAATGATGATGATTATCATGATAATACACTCATGAGCATTGATTCAAACCTACCGCTCTATTGAGCTTAGTAGGATCTTTGATCACTTTGTAGAACTTAAGTCTCACCTCTGTAAAACTAGAAATGCAATTTTTGTTTGTAAGTGTTGACCTCTTTTTTAGAATGAGCTCTCAACCCCTCCATTTTAGACATAAGAATCCTCTTAAACACTAAGAGTTCCTTAGTCTTAAGAAACTTCTAGTGATTAGGTGAACACTCAACCAAACCCTGGAGACTTAGAAGAGTTAGCCATAGGAATAGGTAATGCCTTAGTGTTAGGAAATTTTACCCTATAGCTTAACCAAATCCTCATTTCCTTCTTTCAAGTCAAACTCCAAATTCAAATCAAACTCAAACTCAAATCAACTTAAACTCAAAAAAAACCTTAAATCAATTCCAATGGATTTTCAAATCATGAATCAATTCCAAATGAGGAACCCATGATTGAATTCCGTTCAAAATCTTTCCTAAGTCACTTTGATTCCATCTTATAGACTTAAATAAAATTAAATCAATCAAATTCAAGAATAACCATTTATATTCTCAATATTCACAAATATAAATGAAATATAAATTCAAATAAATCAAATCAAAACTCAATTCTAAGTTCAATAATCTTTCTTAAGTCACTTTGATTCCATCTTATGGACTTATCCAAATCAAACTCAAATCAAGCCAAACCCTTAATTTTTCTTCATGATTCAATGAATCCTTCAATAATGAAACCAAATATAAACACAAACTTTAATCATCAAATCAAAACCAACTTCAAAATTTAAACCAAATCTAATCAAAATTCAACCATTTTTCAAGTCAAATTCTTGAACTTAAAATCAAATCAAGCCAAACTTGATTTTATTCATGATTCAATCAATCCTTCAATCATGAATAATAAATACAAACTTCAATCATCAAACTAAAGCTAAATTCAAAACTCAAATCAAAATTCAACAACTTATGCTTTAAGTCAAATTCTTGAACTTAGCTAAATCAAACTCAAATCAAGCCAAACTTGATTTTTTTCTTCATGATTCAATCCATACAATTATGAATCCAAATATAAACATAAACTTCAATCATCAAACCAAAACTAAATTCAAAACTCAAACCCAAGTCAAACTCATGTTCACCCTTTGAACTTGAAATTATTAAATGAATTAAAACCCATTTGACTCCAAATCACTTACAAATAAATTTCTATTTCAATCATAATTCCATATGTGAGTTCAACTAAACTTGATTCAAGCCTTGATCAAGTCAATTGACCCACTTAGTTTCACTTGACCCAAACCTAAAGTACCCCTTTTGAGCCAAATTCTAATCCTACCCAAATTGGATTGAACTCCCAAGCTCACATTATGAGCAACATTAGATGATCAATCACTAAAGTTGGGTCAAACTAAGTCAAACCTAAGGGTTGACCAAGTCAACACTTAGCCAAAATGAAACCTAAACTAGCCAAAATCCACCATAGGCTAAATTAATTGAAACCATTAATCAAAACTAATTCATGATCAATGTTCGAACTTGACCAAGTCATCATTGAGCTAACTTAAATTTAATTGACCACTGACCCAACTTGATATAAAAAGTCAAAATATGTCAAATCTTGATCTGAGCCAAATTGATTGAAACCAAAGTTTACAACATATTTGAAATAATCAACAAAACCTAAACCAACCCATGACTTAGCCAATTTGGGTCAAATAGGTCAAATTGGTCAACATGACCCATTTGACCTAAATGAAATCAAATGAACCAAAACCAAATTGAACCAAACCAATGATGCCAACATATTTCAAATAGTCATATGAACTTGACCTAACCCTTGCTTTGACCCAATTTGACCAATTGGTCAACTTGACCCAAGTTGACCTAAATGGGTCAACATGAGCCAAATGACATCAAATCAACTCCAAATTCTTTGAAATTGGGCCCAACCTAATTTCAAATTATTCTAAATCTGCCCAAAGTGAAATCAAAGCCAAATGACCATTTAACCCTTAGGTCAAGGGGTAATCTATGGCCAATTCCACTTGGAATTTGGTCATATCCTTTTCATGGCCACTTGTCACCCTTAGTGGAGTGGACACTAGTGAGGGTGGTGCACATGACCCAATGGGTTTGGGTCAGCCAAACCCAACCCAAGGCCAAAATTGACCACTCCACTCAAAATGAGCACATGGGAATCACCTCCACCTCATTTAGCACATGGGAGCATCACCACTCCACTCCAAACCCAAAACTGAATCACATGCCACTAAAAATGGCCTAACTAACTGACTCCATCGAATCAATTTGATCAAAATGGAAAAGCCATGCTCGGCCATCCGATCCTTCTAGGGGGAGATATACTCCCCCTAATTTCACTTGAATTGCATTGACTCACATTCGATTGAAGCATAGGAACTTAGAGGAAGTAATTCCAAGCTCCCCCAAGGTCTCCTAAGCTACTTTGAATTCTCCATTCTTGGTTCCTTGAAGTCAAAAATAGGGGAGCTCAAGGAAATTTCAAACTCATCCATCACTCAATTTCAATCCAATTCCTCTTGCAAGCACCCTCAGAGGATCCAATCGAGCTCACCCAAGTTTTCTTCCAAGCTTCCAAGCATGGGGAGCTTAAAGCCTAGAAGAAAATTTTTATTGAGCAATCAACTCATCCCAAAGCTTAAAACAACATTTCACTGATCCTACCTCGATGGTGAGTGGTGATAGCCCCGAGGTATGGATCAAAATCGAGCTTAGGTGTAGGATTCCTTGGTCCTTTGTGAAAGAAAGTTTCATCTTATTGCAAATTGGCTATTAGATCTTCTTGTGCTTGTTCTTAGATGGTGATCAATTAATTAATCAGATCAAGCTCGGATCAAGCCTAAGGGATGGTTGCCCTATGCAGTGAGGAGACGAATCATGGACCGTCCATCCCACGTGTTTTGGATGGACGGTCCTAATTAATTCGATTAGATCATGCATTTTAATCCCCTTTGATCAACGGGTTTAATCCGGATCGTCCGATCTTTGATTGGATGGTCCAAAGAGAAACCACATAGCACCGTCGACTGACGTGACACTTGATTTGACTACTTAAATAGCGAATTCCATCATGCCATGTGGAAAGTGCATGCCGCGTCTAGCGGTCCACGTGACACCGATGGGATTAACTATATAATTAGGCTATTTAATTATGTTTTAATCACATAAACTTCTAAAGTACATAATTAAATGTAGAAAAATCAGAAAAATATAAACTCAAATGCATTTTGAAGATATTTCAAAGGGGAATAATATAAAATTAATTTTAATTGATTTTGAATAGTAAATTTTTTTATAATTTGGATTTTATTGGGAATGTAATTATGTTAATTACTTTTAAATTATTTCATTGATTCATTCCAAACTTTCTAGGGTTGTTTAGTGGGATGACTTCTACCTCTCCTAATTTTGTTTGGAATTTATTGATGGTTTAATTAAGGTAATTGCTTGATTTACTCCTAATTACTCTCTTAATTAAGTCAATAAATAATTAACAAATTAAATAGTGATAAATTTATTAATTAAGTTTTCTAATTACCATAGAATAATAAATGGACTTAGGGAATGAGATTAGGAGCCCTCTTGCAAATCTTTTCCTTTAAGTCTATTTCATTTGGATACAAATCTAATTAAGGTGCAAATTAATTAAATAGTTTAATCACTTAATTAAATGGTTTAATTATTCAAAATGTTAAAATCAAATCAATCTGAACTTAATCAATTTATTCTTAGATAGATTGCTTAGGTGTTCAATAACCTAAGTAACTTAAGGAAATCATATCTAACTCATATGTGTGGGAAGGGTTATGAAAGTACTTAAATTAAATCCTTTAACTTAATTAATCATTACTTATGATCCAAATGCATTAGGCCCCTTTCTTTCTTAGGTGCATTGCTGATTTAAATTCCTTGTGATTTTATGCCATACATTGGCTCATAATTATTTAGTTAAATATGTTAAAGTGGGATAAGTAAGGAGTAATTAATGGACTTAATGTACACCTTAACCTAAATAAAAATATAAAATTAATCTAATGATTCTAAAGTTAAACTAAAATAACATACACATGTGGGAGAAGGGTTAGAACCCATAAACTCTTTTCACATTCATTAAATTCAAATCAAACTCAAAACAAAAATTAAAATTTCCTTAAACCAACTCTGATTCACTTTAAATAATTTTATTCCATAAGATTATCTTTAGGAATTAATTAGAGTGAGTGAAGTTACATGCTTACATCACTTTGTTTCTTTCCTAGCATGCTAAATGTGTATGTCATATGAAAATCATGCATTCATATCTTTTGAAAAATAAGTTAAAATGAAATATTTCTTTATATCAAATTGCATGTTTTGGCTAAAGTAAGAATATGAATGGCTATTATCACTACTAAATCCAAAACTATTTTCAAAACATAAAAATCAAATGTTACAAATGAAAAGTATGCTATTTATAAGTACTTATAAACTTGCATGTGAATAACATAAAATGTGTTATGTGATTTTCCTTCTCTTTTCTTAATATAGGTTTGTATAGGATTTGCAAAGTGTATAGTCCATTTAAAAAGAACATAACACTTGCTTAAATCCATTCCTATACACTTCTATGTCATGAATTAAGAAGGAACTCCACATAACACATGTAAACTAAATAATCAAACAAATACAAACTTTTGCATAATTCCTCCTTCCATGTATTTCTTTTTGTGCATGAACATGCATTTAAGAAAAGTGGTATATTAGTCTGGATACTCTAGGGTTGCGAGGCTTTAAGTAGCCCTGAGTAGATCTTGTACCTTACACCCCTGTAGAAAATAATGACACCGTACTCACTTATGTCTTTCATACTAGTAAATATGCATATGAAAATGGATAAGAGAATCTCTTTTTCTACTTATCTAAATCATGCATCATGAAGCATCCAAATTTTCTTAAGTAATATCTCTTAGCATTAATCATGAAGGTGTGCTAAATATTTGCATTTGAATGTATAGATATGCTTAGGATCTATCCATATGCATGTTACATATGTTGGAAAGAAATAAAGTGTAGTGTGTTTTATAATGATAATTCATTTTACTTAATCTTAAAATGCCTTTCTCTTTGAATAGGTTTATTTATAGAAAATCTAAACTTAGGATTAATTAAAACACATAATAAAACATTCACTAAATAAAAGTCATTAATGAATCTACCTTAGAAATTGCTTAAGGTAGGGAGGAAGAAAGTTCTTATCTTTTTCTCTCTTTACAACATAGTGATTAAGTGTAGGTTCATTCAAACCAAATCAAATCATGAAATAAAACTAACCAAATTAACTAAATCACTTAAATGAAACCACTCTCTAAGTTGAACATTTTCATACTTAGAAAATCTAAACCTAAAAGCTAACTAAGCATACCACACAAACCTTATAAGGCACACACATTAGGCTAAGTCACAATTTCTAGTCATATGTTAGGGAGGTGCATGGTTTGATGTTTATTTATTTTGTGTGATGTGAATCTGAATGTTAGGTGTATATGTGATGAATGGTAGGATGATCTTAGTCTAATCATTATCTTTTGTGATTATGCTTAAGAATAAAAAATATAATTTTTTATTGTTGTCTTTAAGCATAATCCAAAATAGGCAGGTGGACTTGGTTATCCATGTGTGGGGTACTAAGTCCAATGTACATGCTTGAAATTGTTTGGTTTTGTTTAGCTAATCTCTATTTTGTAGGTGTTAGTTAGATTTATTTTTTCCCATTTTTATTTAATTTTGTAATTAGAATTTGGAATGATTGTTATGGGGGATAGGATGAACATTGGTTATAAGACTATGTCATATGTACCATGTGAAGCCTTTTGGAGCAACTACATTCCAACCAACCAAAAGAAGAAAGAAGAAAGAAGAAATAAGAAAGAAGAAAGAAGAAATGAAGAATGAAGAATAAAGACTCCCATAACATGAATTACTCCTTGATTATAATTAATTCATTTATAATCCGGGTTATATAAGGGTAGCTTAGCTGATTTATCGGGTTTGTGGTGGAGCTTGACCACAAAAGGCCTCTTATTCTTTTGCTCTAGCTTTATAAATTGATTGGTGTTTATTTAGCTTGTGCATTAAGATGACATGTTTTCCTAATTTTTTTCTTGCTTTGATGTATGGCCTGGATGACAATTAGCCTCTTAGCAGAAAAATAAATTTTCTATCCAATTAATAACTCAAAACTAAAATTAAATAACTCATAACCTCACAAAGCTTAAAATAAGATAAAAGATTTAGCATTGGGATGTTATATTTTCTTTCTCACATCATGCATAAAAAGCATATTGCTTCACTCTTGACTTGGAGGGCTTCCACCTATGAAAAAGAACTTGGCTTGACCTTTAAGAGCCATGGTAGAAACACACCTCCTTTCTTGCTGATTTTGGCCCATAATCCAATTTCTCATGCATTAGGCATATGAATCCTACAAGCCTGTGTGTGGTGTTTATTTTGAGATGTGGGACACCACATGGGGTACTTATTGAAGTGATCAGTATGACATTAAGGAATGATGTCTCTTGAAAGATAAGAAATCACCACCATAATGGACCTAATTACTAAAGGACTCTAAGGCATGATGGGTCTTTGAATGTACTAGAGATCTTTCTCCTACTTTATATGGAAAAGTAAAGTAGGGTTTATTTTAAGCTGAGTTCGTTAAGTTCCCTATGGAGGTAAGCCCTCATAGTTAATTACATCCTAACGAATGAAATCTATTAGGAATACTCTGGATTAAAGTATGAATTAAAGTCTCTAAAGGTTTCAAGGCTAAGACTATCAAAGGATTGGCTAATTTAGAAAATCAAATGGGATAGATCAAAGAGAAGACTTATTTTTGGAATCCAAAGGGAGAAAGTTGGAAATGCTCATGATACTAGAAAGCCTCTTGAGCATTCTAATCTACCATATATTTGGGCTTTTTATATTTAAAATTGTGGATATTTAATTATTTGAGTTGACATTTTATTAGAATGCTAGGACTTATAATCCCATAACATAAGATTGTGAAAATGCATAAGAGGTGAGGATTTATACTTGTAACCTAAAGAAAATAGCTACCTCAGATCTTAAGCTAAGGAGCTTTGGAGAGGGCTGAAGCATGACCTAAATCTAAGGCAAAAATGAGTATATGATTTACCTCCACAAAAGAGAATAAACCACCCGACTACTGGACTTATTATTGCCTAGAGTGGCGGCCAGCTAACTTCTCATACACTTTAAATCCATGTAGGCAAGTCTTATGCTTTGCAAGATAGCTAGACTGTTATTTATTTAGAGAGGAAACTAAGTCCTTAAACTCACTCCTAAGAGACTAGAGCATGAGTGGTATGAATTCATGACTTAATCTAATGCAAAATTTATCAAATTCATTTGATTCTTTTAGACTCTTTATTTTGACACAAGCTATGAGATTTTGTATGCCTAAATGTACAAGAAATTGACTATGAGACAAATCAAGAGAGAAAGGGGTGTTATTCCATCAAAAGCTCTCACAAGATAAGCCTTTATTCTCTGGCACAGATGGAAGCCCCCTTTTAACAAGAGTGGAAGAATATGACATGCATGATGTTATACATACAATCATCCAGCTAAGGGGTTGCTAAATATTTTATTATCTTGATTTAATTCCTAGGCTTTTATGTGAGGTTATGAATTGTTTTAAAAATTTAATTATGAGTTGTATTGGGAAAAAATTCATCCTGAGACTCTAGCATCACCACAAACATCAAACATGAAGAAACTAGAAAAGCATACAATTCTAGCATGATCTAAACACAACATCAAACAATTTATATTATCGTAAAAGAATAGAGGCCGTCAGTTCCACACCCAAAAGAAAAAAAAAAGATGGGTAGCTTTACCCTTATACAACCATTATAAAATAATACATGCTATGGGTCTTCTTTTCATCATTTTTTCATTCTCTTCCTTTTGATTTGATTTGTTCCAAAGGCATCAAAGGGCACCCCAGGGACTAAGCCTTCTAGACATTGCTCATCTTAATCCCCATAACACTAATCCTAATTCCAATAAATTACATTAAAAAATAGGAAAAATAAATCTAGTACACAAATAAATGTTAGCTAAACACATCATACAACCAATTATATGAATAATTTGGACTTAGCACCCACATATGGGTAACCAAAGCCCACTATCTTGATGTGAGTTATGCTTAGGGGCTAAACAGCACAAATACATTTATATTTTATTATATACCCTTGCACAACCTGCAGAAAATATGATTAGGTAATCACCTACCATCATTCTACCAGTATACACCTAACATCCAGGTTAAAATATTACATCACAAAATAAAATACATATCATACATACAACACCTAACTTAGCTAGAAGTGGTGACTTAGTATTCTAATGTGTGTGCGCTTGTGTGTAAAGACTTTACTAGGCTTCTTTAATTTAAGTTTCAATTTGGAATTTGAATTTATTTAACTTGTACCTTTGGGTGATTTCAATTTAAATGATTTAATGATTTATTTTTTCATTTATATTTCACTTTTATTTGGTTAAAATGATGTTTAGGTTTTAAGGAATGAAGAGTAGAATGAATTCCATTTATAGATGGAACTCACCTATTCTACATCCCAACTCTAAAAAAACTAAGGTCAGTATCTTAATTATTGAATTTATGCACTTCATTTGATTTGATTTATTTGATTTGATTTAATTTTGAGTTTGTTTAAGTATTTGATTGATTTTGGATTAGATGCTTTGATTTAATTAAATCTTGATAATTCAATATCCTTAATATTTAATGAAGTTTAAGTTTGTTTAAATTCATGTGTTTTGATTGATTAATTTTAGATTAGATGTTTTGGTTTAATTAAATCTTGATAATTCAATATCCTTAATATCTAAATGAAGTTTAAGTTTGTTTAAATTCATGTTTTTGATTGATTAATTTTAAATTAGATGTTTTGGTTTAATTAAATCTTAATAATTCAATATTCTATGAAGTTAAGCTTGTTTAAATCAATGTGTTTTTGATTGATTAATTTTAGATTAGATGTTTTGGTTTAATTAAATCTTGATAATTCAATATAATTTTAATATCTAATTCTTTTCTTTGATTATGGTTTATTAATTTTATTTATTTGATTTGATGATGGTTTTATTTTATTTGATTGGATTAGATTAATTGAAATTTTATTTTAATTTTAATTATGTTTGACTTTGTAGATTTTATTTTAATCTCATCTATTTGTCATGTTTATCAAAGTTTGGTTTGTATTTTGATTTCATACATTTGATAATTAATTAGTTTATCTTATTTAAGTAGGTTGAATGAGATTTGATTTGATTACATATCTAATTGATGAGAGTCTTTCTTTATTTGATTTAATTTGATTTTATTAGCTTTATTGATCTATGGGTTTGCTTTGGTTCAATGTGATTATTGATTTAATTAAGTGTTTTTAATTATAAAGATTTATTTAATTTTTAATTTGATTTTAGATTAATGATATAATTAATGACTTAAAAATTTAGGTTTTGATTAGTATTTAATTGCATTTTAATTATATTCAAGTTTATGTTTGCTTAAGCTTAAGTTTAATATGATTAATTTGATTAATTAATCTTGTTTAAGAGGTGATCAATTACTAAATTAAATAAAGATTTGTTTAATTTTAATTTGATTTCATTTTATTAATGATGTAATTAATGATTTATTATTTATTTAATTTTAGTATTTAATTGTATTTATGTTTGATTAAGTTTAAGTTTAATATGATTAATTTGATTGACTTAATTAGATTAAGATGTGTGATCAAATTAATTTTAAGTGTTTGATTTGAATTTAAAATGATTTATAAATTTAATTTGGTTCATTAAGATGATGGATTAATTTATTAAGTTTGCATTAATTAGGTGTTTATTCAATTGGATTAGCTTAAGAGTAATTAGTTTAATTAAGAAGTGTGTTTAGTTAATTATTAAATAAAGATTTATTTAATTTTAAATTTAGTTTTATATTTATTTAGATTAATGATGTAATTAATGACTTAATGATTTATATTTAATTTATGATTTGATTGATATTTAATTGCATTTATGTTTAATATGATTAATTTGATTAACTTACTTAGTTTACTTGAGGGGTTTGATTTAAGCTTAATTTAAGAGTTAGCTTTAATGTAATTTATTAAAATTAATTTGATTCATTAAGATGATGGATTAATTCGTTAAGTTTGCATTAATTAGATGTTTAATTAATTAAGTTTAATTAAGGTTAATTATATTTTTTAAATCATTAGATTAATTAAAGGTTTGTTTAATTAATGACTTAATTTCCACATGTGATTTGATTTAGTTAAGTGTTTTTTACTTGTTTGATTAAAGGATTATTGTTATTATTTGTTTTTAAATTGATTTAATTTTTATTTTTATTTCAATTAAACTTGATTATTCATAATCATAGTTAGGTTTGATTTTCTTCATTTATTATGTTCATTAGATTTCATTCATGTTTGATTTAGTTGTTTGGTTTATGTATTAATGGCTAATTAATTATCTTATTCCAAATGGATGTGATTTAATATATGTTAGTTTACTTTAAGTTTATTTGGTTTAATTTGATTAATATCAAATGATTATGTTGAATTGATTTATTAATCAATTTGATTTTTAGTTTATTTAATGATTAATTATATTTAATTTGTTTTAATTTTATTAATTTCATATAATTAAGATTCAATACTTGATGTTAGTTTAAGAATAGTTTGATTTTACATTAAGTTTCATTGATTTATTTAATGTGAGTTTAATTTAAAAATATCTAATCATTTTGAATTTCATTAACTCAATTAGGTTCAATTATGTTTAAATTCAATTTCTTAGGGATACATGATACTTTTTTAGGTTTGATTACCAATCATTTGGGTATTACATCATTTTTTATTTTGGTTTGATATTTAAATTATTTTTAGATTATGTTTTAATTAATTCTTTAATTGATTAAACTTTAATCTTAAGTGTTTGTTTGGGTCATTGGAATTCAAGAAATCACATTATTTTCTTAAGAGTCCTAGATGTCAGCTAAAGTGATTTAAACTATTTTGAAGATTTTTGTAAATTTTTGGATTTTTGTTTGATTTATTTTATTAAAAATGGATAATCTGAACTTCAAAATTTAATTTCTCCTAATACAGAAGCTCTTTTCACTTGAGATTTTTATGGTAGGTGTGTTTTAACTTTAATTTCAATTCCTGAAAAATTTCAACTCAATCCGACTTATATTTTTAGAGTAATTAATGAAACTTTATTTTCACTAAAACTAAATTAAGCTCAAACCATTTAGTAAAATTTGAGGATTTTGGGTTTATTAGATTTCTCTCAAAATGATGAATCCAACGAGTCATTGTTTGCAATTTTTTGGTAAGTATTTTATTTTTTTATGAATTTTTGAAATTTTAGGTGATTTAAATAATTTTAAACTCAGAAAATCTAATTTTTCTATTTATCAATCAAGATGCGGCGACGCGACATTGGTCTTGCATGCCACATGCGCGCACCGCGTCGGATAATGCGGAAAAATGTGTGCACAACGATTAATCGATGAGCGATCGATCACGATGTGTGATTTTAGTTATGAGTCGCATGATCGCGTCGATACATCACAATCAAGGGGGAGGACGATCATCATCCATCAGCATCGATCCCTCAACGTGGGATGGGATAACTCAAATAAAATTAAAATTTTGGAAAAAAATGAGAAATTCTAGATGAAAATTTGTCCAAATGGACTCATTTTCACTTCACAAAAAAAATTCTATTTTCTAATTGGGATGATCTAAAATATAAAATGGAGGATTATCTTGGATAAATTCCTAAAATTGCACAAACAATCATCACAAATGAAGGATCCTAAGGCCAGCTACTTTTTTTGAAATTTACCTCACCGGGGATGATTTTTGATGGCAGTGATGACCCAACCGTTGAGTGGGAGAAGAGGCCTTGGAATGAGCTTGGATCTTAACATCGAATGATGTATTTTTGTGCTTGTCGTTTCCTCTAATCCACCATTTTAATGTTTTTGGCTCAAGAGAGGTGGGAAGTGATGGTTTGGTTGCTTTGGGAGTTTTGGGGCTAAATAGTGGTAGGAGGAAGAGGAATGAAACCTCATTTCCCCTCCTTGTGGCCAAAATCCACCCTTTTTGAATTTTTTGGCTAAAGTGTTGTCATTTTCTTGGGGTGGATGGATGGATGATGGTGATTGAAGACTTTGGATTTTGCTCCAAAGTTCTCTTGCTACCATATGATCCTTTGAATGCAAATATTGGGGAGGAGTTGAATGCATGTGATGGGGAGAATTAAATGAGGTTGGGTGGAATCCATGTGGAGAGGTCCATGAGGGATTTAATTGGGTTGGTTGATTTTGTGATCCCAAATGGGTTTGGGTTGGTTTGATCAGCATGGGCCATGGCTTGACTTCAAGGATTTGGCTCAATTTGGGTCATATATGGGTCATATATCATTGGGTTCTCCAATTGGTCAAATTGGATCAAATCAAGGCTTTGGTTAGGCTCAAATAATAATTTAAAGTATTTTGGTATGATTAATTTGATTTAATTTGGCTTAGAATTTATTTTGGCTCATTTGGGATCAAATGGGTCAAATGAGTCAAGTTAATCAAATTGAGCCAAATTGGCCAAATTAAATTGGCTTGGGTTATGGGTTAATTCATGTTCAATTGGCTAGTTAAGATGAATGTGGTCTTTGGTTTGAATCAATTTAGATTTAATTTAAATTTTGGATAATTTGACCCTTTAGATAAATTTGGGCTAGGTCGGGTCAAGTTTACAAATTGGTCAAATTAGACTTAATTATGGTTTTTGTTAAGTTCAATAATCAAATTGGAATGAACTTGCCATTGGTTGTAATCAATTTTGGTTAAATCATGATTTGACCCAATTTGGTCCTTTAGGCCAATTTGGGTCAACTTAGATCGAATGGCCAATTGGGCTTGGTTTGTCAAGGTGGTCAAGTCATATTTAAATATTGATTTTTGGTTGATTCAAATCATTGGTTTCAATCAATTGATGTAGGATGAGTTTTGGCTAGTTTTGGTTCATTTGGGGTAAGGGTTGACTTGGCCAAATGACTAAGTTGATTAGTTTGACCTAATTGATTACAATTGATTATTCTATGGTGATTAATAATCATGGTGGAAGATTTTGGTGAGCTTGGTTCAATCCAATTTGGGTTAAATTGGAAGTTGGCTCAAATAAGTCCTTTATTGGGTCAAGTGGACCAAAGTGGGTCAATTAGTTTGATTTTTTTGTTTGATTTGAGTTTAGTTGAACTTATATATGAGCCCTGGATTGAAATATAAATTCAACGATAATCAATTTAGAGTCAAGGAATTTTTATTTAATATTTTCAAGTCAAAAGAGCTAGTTGGGTTTGACTTGGGTTTGATTTGATTTGATTGTAGGTTTATTTATATTTGGGTAGATAATTGAATGAATGATTAATTTGAGAAAATCATTAGTTTTGATTTGATATAATTTGGCTAAGTCTAAATAATTGGCTTAAAGGGCTTAGATTGGGTTTGGATTTGATTTGGATATAGTTTTGGTCATTTGAATTTGGATTTCATTTATATTTGTGAATATAAATGAAGGAATAATTGATTTATAAAGAAATCAATTGAGTTTGATTTGATCTAAAGAGTTTTTGGCTAAAATGGTAGTTCATATGGCTTAGGAAGGGTCTAAGGATTTGAATTTGATTTTGGGTTCCATTGATTTGGAGTCAAATTTGGGATATGATTTGAAATTTGGATTGAATTTGAGATTTGGTTTAAGATTTGAATCTGAGTTTGATTTGAGAAAGTGTATCTAGATTGGGTTTAGGCTATAGGTAATTTCCTTAAGCCCTAAGGCATAGCCTAATCTTATGATTAACACTTCTAAGTCTCTAGGCTTAGGTTAAGTGTTCACCAAATCACTAGATGTGTCTTATGACTAAGGAAATCTTAGTGTCTAGAAGATTTCTAAGTCTATGAAGTGAAGATTGAGAGCTCACTCCAATAGTGAGGTCAACAAAAAGACCCCCAATAGGTGTGGTGTAACTGACAAGACACACCACACGTATTAGCATTGACCGAAATGATCAACAACATCAAGAAGATTGTAAACACTAATAGAAATGATCTATACCTATACCCAAGAGGTAGATAGAATCATAAGCTTAGTGCAATGCAGCCCTCTTTATGCCAATGGCATAAGAGAGCAAGAAAGAATCCGTTGGGGATTGAGTACATGAACCTTCCACTAGGGAAGCATGTTCAAGTTATCCATTGAGGGATAAGGATTTGAGATTGATTATGAATATGATTATTTTGGGTGTGTATCCGATGGGGATAAGAATCTATAATCTGATGGGGATCATGATCAAATTGATTTTAATTTATTTCATTTTGATTGATGTGGAGGCATATTCGCTAGGGATATGTGCTCGAATCCACTAGGGATTGAGTATGTGAACCTTCCACTAGAGAAGCAGGCTCGAGCTATCTACTGGGGATAAGAATTTGATTGGATTTCTTTGATCTGTTTGATTAGACTCCACTAGGGAGGTTGGTTTAATTTGTTTTGGCTCTACTGGGGAGAAGGGTTCTAGATTGAGGGCATATCCTGGGATGTACACTCGATTGAATTTATTTGATTTACATATAGGTTCCACTAGGGAGACTAATTTGATTTGCGCCTCACTAGGGAGAAATTTGGTTTATTTTATATGTTTAATTTGACTCCACTGGGGAGGTTGGTTTTGAATTTGTTATTCTTATCGGTGTGATGGACTACACTAAGAAGGAGCCATGGGGGCCTTGGCCTATCTTAGATTTATAAGTTAAAAGGGGTAGTCTACCTGCCATAAGGTAGGACCATCTGACATAAGGGGTTGCCTTTCGGTGTGCAATGACTGTACTAGGAAGAAGACATATCAAACTTATATATTCCAAAGTAGGGATCA
The DNA here is from genome assembly GCA_021442155.1 of Cymbidium sinense. Taxonomy (NCBI): domain Eukaryota; kingdom Viridiplantae; phylum Streptophyta; class Magnoliopsida; order Asparagales; family Orchidaceae; genus Cymbidium; species Cymbidium sinense. The sequence continues at coordinate 200,947,629 of CM038217.1, forward strand.
GCTGTTGGGGTGATCTATCGATGGCGCAACAAATCAAATCCTACCTAAGGCAACTATTGAGTGAGCATCGTCGAGGGTCTTACCTCAACTCAAGAGTAGTCCTGATGATTAATTTGATTTATATTAAATTGATTTGAATTGATTTAATTTAATTTGGTGTGTTATGTTGTGGACCTGTTGGCGCGATGGACCCAGAGAAGGAGCTATGTCGACCTTGACTCTCAATTTACAAGTCCAAAGAGTAGTCTACCATTAATGGGACTATTTGCCTTTCGCAATGATCACTAAAAGAAATTTTACATCTTCCAAAGTATGGATCAACCATTGGGGTGATCTATATGGTTAATAAATCAATCAATTTAGAGACTATTTGAGCCAATACTTTATACTCAATAGAATTATTTAATTTGGATGAAGATGGATCTAATTAAGAAGGAGCTAATATCAGACCTATTTTAGATTTACAAATCTAAAGGGATACTACCTATAACTAACCAACCTAATGGTGCCTTTTTGCAATGGTCAAGTTAGGAAGAAAGCGGAGACTTTATCTTCTAAATAATGAACCATACCATGAAATAAATGACTTAATTAAGTTTATTAAATGTCTGAAAGAATGTATATATTTATATCAATTTTGGTAACCATTGGTGGCACAAGTTGAACTTGACCTAAATTTAAGTGTAAGGATTTATAACTCAAAGTAGCAATTTTATAGAGTTTTAACTCTAAAGATAGATTAAAATTTGAATTCTAATCATGTGAAGATATATTTTATTTATTTTTTGTGTGGACTCTGTTATAATCAAGAAATTTTATTACTTGACCAAGAGAATGTACATCACCAATAAATTCAACCACAGTGGTTAGAAAAGTATCCAATCCAAAATAATTTCTTTTACAGATCCAAAGAGTGATGCTATTAGACCTGTAAAAAAACTAGGTATTCTGGCCACAAGGAGAAAGTGTGGGACTCACATCTGATGTATCCACCGTTCCAGATATGAACATGTCCATCAATTTGGGATAATCAGAAAAGCTAGCATCTCTCTAGTAATTGATGTAGTCTATCTTTTGACAGAATATGACTTTAGGGTCTTAGGGACCAAACCTAAGCTTGAGAAGTAGTTAAGAGGAAAAGGCATTAATTTTATAAGCCTCAAATATACTTTCAGTGCATGATGGCTAGTTCAAGCTACTTACAAAACAAAGTCAACATGAGGTATTTTATGGTGAAGAACTAAACAAAAGCTCATCGATAAATGGTCAAGTTGCTGTGGGGACTCACATCTAGATCAAGTAAGGTGACACATCAAAGTAAAGATCATTAAATGTAAATGAGTGAGGGGCTTTATCAAAATAATAGATGTTTATTTGTGTGTGAAAGAAGAAGATTATTCTCTTACATATCTTAAACATGTAATGTATGAAATGGTGCAAACAATTGTGACTCCACCAAGATGTAATTTTCACATAACTTAGTTGTACTAAAGATATGCTCTGGGTTCTCTTTACACCTATCTAGGATAGATGTCATTGTAAGGAGGGATTTTTTGCTTTATACCTACTAAAATTATATTTGACCATAAGTGAAAGATACTTCTACCACATAAAGATGAAATTTGATGAAAAGAAGTTTTATTAATGGTTATTCAAATAATTTATGGATTGTATTTCATAGAGCTATTGATCATATCTCCCTTACAATGAGTTGATAATCCTCCTGAAGCCTTCTATGGCATAAGTCTGGGATCAAACTTGCCTTTTTAACAGCAACAATTGGTCTCCTGAACTAAAAGCTCATACTTGAAAAGCTCTAGGACTAACTATGAGCTTGAATCATCTTTGGCTTTGTATAACTTGAGGTTTGCATGTAGCATCTCTCCTCCAAATCTTGATTCTTCTAACCATAACTTGATTATGATCATGATTTTATTATCCATGATTATTTAGTGATGGAGAGATAATAATGAATGGCTAGACCATACACTAAAAATGGACTACGTTGGAGTTCTATAGTGGATGATATAGGCTTCAACTAATCATGCCATTGTCTTTATTGTCATCGAGTCTTTAATATTTGAATAAGAATTGTTGAAGGCTTCGCTAACCCATTTGCTGATATAGTGGTGGAATATCTTCAATATGTTTGTCTAAAAGATTTTAGTGCTCTTGAATGCGCATTATGATATAATTCATCAAGGTAAACTATGGTGAAATATTTTACTTATCTATCCTTTGAGGATAAATAAAAATAAAAATATATGCCTTGGGACATCTAGATCATAGATTTTCTATGATCAAACATTGAGGAGAATGTACTATCTCAAAAGATAAAGTCACCACTTCAATAGACCTAATCAAATAAGGACTTTAATGGGCCATGTACCAAAGATTCTTCCCATTAGAAAAAGTAGGATTTATTAAATTGGGCTAGAAGTTCTACAATAATTTCTATATCCTAAGAAAGATTCCTTAGGCACTCTCGAAAAGGTAAATGATCATTAAAAGATATCAATTATATTTTTGACAAATCAAGAGAACGATCAAGAGGAGGAGTTCTAAGCCAAATGGAGAGGGATATACTATGAATCTAGTAAACATCCCAAACTTATGGTTCTTACATTTTGAAGTTGAATTAATTATTTGAGTTGAATTTTTATTTGAAATTTAGCTTATAATTCATACAAGGTTATGAAAATGCTTAAGAGATGAGATTATGCTTATATCTTAGGGAGAATAAATCTTAAACCCAAATCTAGTGATTTTAGCGAGGGCCAAATATATGACCTAAATCTAATAACAATGGGTATTCTGTTTGCCTACAAGAAAGGACAAACCACCAGCTTGGACTTAATTTGGTTAGATAACTCCTCTACGATTTTAAATTCATGTAGGCAAATATGTAAGAGAATTTATTTATTTTAGAGAAAGACTAAGTCCTTAAACTCACTCTTTAAGAGACTAGATAATGTAAGGGCATGAAAAATGACATAGATCTAATGCAAAATATATTACATTTTACTTTCATTTTTGAATAGTCATTTGACTTAGGCTTATAAGATTTTTTTATGCATAATGCATGAGAAATTAGATTATGAGCCAAAATCTAAGAAGGAGTTTTATCCTCTCAAGTCTCTTAAGCGGTGGATGCCCTCCAAATCAAGAGTGAATCAATATTATTTTTATGTGTGATGTGAGAAAGAAAAGGCAACATTCAGCTAAAAGGCTGCTAATTCTTTTATTTTGGTTTATAGTCTAAGCTTGATGTGAGGTTATGAGTTATTTATTTTAAATCTTGAGTTGTTTAATTTGGTAGAGATTTTTTTTTCTAAGAGCCTAATCATCATCTAGGACATACATCAAAGCAAGAAAAAAACTAGGAAAACATGCCATTTCTAATGCACAGGCTAAATAAAACATCTAATGCAAAAGAATAAAAGGCCAAGTGTGGTCATCGCACCAAAACAAATTGGTACCATACAACCTCAAATTACAAATGAATTAATTATAATTAAGTAAGAAATTCATGTTATGAGGTCTATTCTTATTTCTTCATTCTTCTTTTCTTCTTTCTTTTTTGGTTCTTTCTTTTAATGGTTGAATGGATGTTCATTCACATGGTACTAAGATGTGATCTTATAACCAATGCTCTAATGGAGGTGGGTGTTCTTTTGATGAGAGATTGAGCATTGGGAAGGAAGAAGATATATGTTGGATAACTAGCTCCCACCAAGGATTGCCAAGGTTTGGCCACCAAGCTCTCAAACCACAAGAATAACTCAAAAATTTATAATTGCCAAAAGATCTCCTTCATTCTAATAAGAGGGCTATTTATAGCCATTACAAGCATCTTTCAAAAGAAAAGAATTCAAAACATGGAGGGAAAGGTATCACATTAATGTGAAGCATTAAATTGCCTCATTATTTTATGCCATCCACCCATTTCACATGCTATTATTTTATGTGGATTCAACCCTCACATGTCATGCTTTGAATTTTAAATGCAAAATTTCAAACATGGAGTTTCTAGAAGAAAATTAAAAATTACATAAATAAAAAAGATGAAATCATAAAATGGGCCTTAGCAGGCTAATGGGCTACTTCTTTCTTGAATTTTCTTGGGCTTTAGCTTGAGATCTTGTAAATGGGCCTTGAGCTCTAATTTATTTATCCTCATGATGTTCTACATCAACTCCCCAGGCTCAAATGAACTCGCTAGAGTTGAAATCTAAGAAGTCTTCTACTAATTGTGGGGCTAAAGTCTCCAAATCACTACGGGTCAACCATGTGTCTTCAGCTGGTGGCTTATTCTTCCAACGAACTAAAAAATGATGTTCAGAAGCTGGATTAATGGGTGCTTCCTGATATAGTCAACTTCAAAGGAAGAGGGCTTCGCAAGTACGGCTATATCTCGCTAAAGAGTTAGACGAACAAGTGGAGGTTTTCTAATTCCTTCATATGAGAATATCTTCAATATTAATAACTAGATGAATGAACATATCAACAGTTAAATCAAGGTGATAAACATTAGTTCCAATTTTCTTAAGAATTTTAAATGGATCATAAACTCGTGCATGTAATTTCTTATATTTAATGGTTTGATAATGCTTAAATAATCAATACATAATCACCTTCTTTATATTCTTTCATTGAACGATTATGATTTGCCTTAGCATAATAATTATCATTACTTATAGTAATTTGCTTTTATATCTTCATGGAGACTTTGAAAATCTTAGCAAATAAAATGAGAATCGCATCGAAAAATACATGAGATGGTAGGTTTGCTACATCTATTGGTCATCGGGTTTTGACCATGACTATCTCAAATGGTGATTTTTTTGTAGATATAGTACTATTATAGGTAAATTCGAGGTTGGTAAATAAATCCCAATTTCCCAAACTTTTACCTACCAAACATCTAAGCAAATTTTCTAAGGTGCGATTAACTACTTCATTTGTCCATCGTTTGTGGGTGAAAGGAAGAAAATTTTAATTTGAATAATTTCCATATAATATTTTCCAAAAATATGAGACAAACTTAACATCTCTATCAGAAATAATGGTTAAAGGGAGACCATGGAGTCACACTATTTCCTTAAAAAATAATTTGGCTATATAAGAAGCATCATTTATTTTTGAACAAGGTAAGAAATGAGCCATTTTTGAGAACCTATCCACTACAACAAAATACTATCATGTCCTCGAGTCTAGGTAATCCTAGAATAAAATCCATTGATAGGTCTTCCCAAGGCATATAAGAACAGTAAGGCGTATTGTGACCTTTGTTTGATAGTTTTAGCCTATTTATAAATTAAACATGAGCCACTAATTTTTGAACATCTCATTTTAATGAAGGCCAATAAAATCTATTTTCTAATAAACATATGGTCTTATCCTTTCCAAAATGACTACTACACCCTAGCATATAGCTGATAAGGAATTCTCTAAGAGAAGATCGAGGAATGCATAATTATTTTCCTTTATATAAATATCCATTTGTTATCAAGAATGTCCTTGTAAAGTTATTGGTTTATCTAGGTGTTCAAGATAAATTAGGTGAAAGTCATATATAATATAATCATCTTTAATTCTATCAAATCTGGATTCTCAATTCTAAAGAGGAAATCATTAGGTTTACCTAATAAAGCATCAAAGCTTATGCTTTAGAATAAAAGAGTAGTCTTGTAAAAATTCAACCCATTTTGCATGCCTATGACTTAATTTTGTTGAAGTATTAATGAATTTTAAGGCATGGTGAATTAAGTATAAATTCTCTATGTAAGAGATAATGTCACCAATGCCTTAAGGATTGAATTACAGCATAAAACTCTCTATCGTAAGTGGAATATCATTATTTAGCTTCATTTAACTTTTCACTAAAGAATGCTATAGGATGATCTCTTGACTTAAAATTCCACCTATCCCAAGCATCACATGTCACTTCAAAGGCTTTAGAAAAATCGGAAGCCTAAGGATTGGTATAAGTGATAAGAACTTTAATCTAAGGCCCTTTTGTGCATTAAGTCCAACAAAATTTATCTAATTTTAGTATATCAGTTATTGGAGCAATAATGGTGCTAAAATTCTTAATAAATCTTCGATAAAAAGTGGCTAAACCATGGAAACTTCTAACTTAAAACTTTTACAATGGCCAATCTAAGATTGCTTTCACTTTAGAAGGATCAGGTTTAAGCCCAAGAAGTGGATATAATAAAGCCTAAAAAAGATTACCTCGACTTGCAAAAGAAACACTTTTTTAAATTAATGTATAATTTCTCTTGAAGTAGTTCAAAGACTTTTGTAGTGTTGTAGATGTTCATTTTCACTTGGACTAAAATCAATATCATCAAAATACACCACCAAAAATTTACCTATATATGGTTTAAGAATAATATTCATTAATCTCATAAATGTGCTAGGAGCATTTGAAAGTCCAAAGGGCATGACAAGCCATTCATAAAGTCCATCGGGTCTTAAAAGTCATCTTCCACTCATCTCGATCTAATGAATTTGATGATATCCACTTTTTAGATCAATCTTTGAAAAAAAATTTGCTGAGATTAAATCTAACATATCATCTAAGGGAATAGAAACCTATATTTGATAGTAATTTTATTTATTGCTCATTATCAACACACACATTCACCATGTTCCATCTTTCTTTGGAGTTAATAATGGGACCGCACAAGGGCTAAGACTCTCTTGAATAAAACCCTTTCTTAATAATTCCTCAACTTGTCTTTTAATCTCAACATGCTCGGTAGAATAATGTGAAGATTAGGAAGTTGAGAACTGGTAAGAACTCATGTTGAATGTCTCTAGAGGAGGTAGCTCATGAAGCTCATGCAATATCATTAAAATCGAAGAAGAGAAGAGACCACAATGGTATGTGAGTCTCACAGGTATGACTTCTTTTACATGTAATATGTGAAGAAGAAATGGATTAGAAAATTCTTTTCATAAAGCTCCAAAACCTATTATTTCTATCTTTGGGGTCAAAGGAGTAGGTGTTTTTAAAGTAAGGATCGATAAGTGTTAGGCTAGGATTTTATATGATAATTAATTGAAGTTTGGCATTTTTCTTCAATAGAGGCTTAGGTTGCAAGTCAAAAGTTATGTGGTGTTATGGAGGGTGTTTTTCTTTTATTGGTAGGTTTAATAGTCTTATTATTATGTTTAAAAATATAAGTATTTTCCCTACCATAGTGAATAACATTCATATCATATACCTAAAGTTATCCTAAGATAATATGAGTAATGTACATAGGGAGAACATCACACCAAATTTGATCCTCATAGCTTCCCATTTTAGTAGGAACTAAACACCGATTGGTGATGGGAAGAGATGTATGATTTACTAACATGAAATTTCGGTGAGGTTTTAGGTTGGCTCGAGTTAAGGTGTGTGTTGAAATGACATTCATAGCACTCTCCATCTATAACTAACCTACATCTCTTTTCATTGCACAAAACATACACATGCTAAAAATGTTCTTTCTCCTCAAATCTTGCCTCATTTTTATTAGAAGATATCTCTCATCACATTAACATGAGGGTCATCAAAATTCCAATTCTTCATCGATAATGGGGTGTCATCATAAACTTCTTCTAGATTATCATCTATTGGATTTTCAACTTCTTCTAAAAATAAGATTTGAGCTTTACATTGATTTTACATATGACCTTTTTTATGACATTTAAAACATTATTTCTAATGTTCTTAGAGCTCCCTTCAATTGAAGTTTTAGGCAAAGGGATGGGCCATTTGGATGGGTGGTCTAACAAGTAGATGAAATGGAAGGTATTTGACTTTTAATTTTAGAGAGGAGATTTTGTTGTTCAACCAATAATGCATAATGAAATGCTTTCTAAAGATTGTGGGTCAAATAATTCAACTTCATTTCTAATGTCGCCCTAAGTCCAATAACAAATTTATTGGCTAATTTCAATCATTATCAACACAATTTCTAGAAACTAGATCTTCAAAAGTGTTCAAGTTACAAGATAATTACCTTATCTCAAAGTTAATAATTGACTATGTAGCTTCTTATCATGATGCAGACAGTACTTGCTCTTAACATTTCTTTCATTTCTATCCAAGTGAGGTTTTTCCTTCCTAATCTTTGTTCTTTAGCTAAAGTATTTGTCCAATAAATTTTAGCATGCCCTATCAATTTCATTTTAGCAAAAGTAACCCTTTGGTAATCATCCATTTTATACCAATCAAAGAAGTCATCCATTTGAACTAACCAATCGAGAAATTTATTTGGATCATGTATACCATCATAAGTTGGGGCTTCTACTTTAACTCTTTGAGATGGATCATTAGAGTCTTCTATAGTCTTAAAATAATTTTCTCCCTTTCCACCATTTCTAGCAATTGATTGTCTTCTAAGTGGTTGATTTTCTATGGTTTGGATATGAATCTTCTTCATCTATCCCTATTGGCACAAGTAGTATTGGAGGAGGAGTTGGTACTCTATTATTTTGTAGATGCGAAAAGAGTTTGCATTTGTTGTTTAAGTTCTTGCATTTGATTCTTACTTTCTTCTAATATTTGTTGAGTTTTTAATTCATTGTCTTGGATCCTAAGATTTAAGGCATCAACTAATCTAGTCAAATTTTCAACTTGATCTTGAGAGATAGATTTTGGTGCCATGAGATTTTTTTTTAAAGAAAAAAAAAGATATATGAAAAGGGACCAATGAAAAAAAAATAAAAATAAAAATAAGTATAATATAATTGTGCAATCAAAGAAATTTTAAGCTAAGAGTGAGGAGGGGGTACAGTCCACTTAAATCCCAAGCTCTCCTTAGGTCTTTTGATAAAGTTTTATTTAGCTTCCAAAATCACCAAGTTTAACACACTTATATTATTATGCATGCATATATATATATATATATATATATATATATATATATATATAATGCAATGAAATAAAAAATGCTCAATTTATCAACCCTCTTTTTCTTAAGAAAGCAAGTTATCATAAGTTAATCAAAGAAACTTCTAAAATTAACCATAAACAATAACAAAGATAATAAAGCAAGTAATTAGATTTTGATTTGCACTAATGGATAGGTTGTTTAGGTGATGAACTACCTCACTAATTCTCTTAGTTTTTTTTTCTTTTTTTGGAGGGAAGGGGAGTGCTCACACAATTGGAAAATGGCTAAAATATAATGGATTTACTAATGCTATAACCATAAACTTGCAAGCAATATATATCTTTCAAGCTACTAATATGCTTTTAAACTATCACATAAAAAGAAAATTAATTAATCTCACAAGTCCAAGAAAACTCACAAGTTTGAAGACAAGTAACACTTGAGTTGCTCCCTTTGTTGAAGCAAACTTTTGACCAAATTTGCTTCCGGCTTTGCTCGATACCAAATTTGATGGAGGTGGGTGTTCTTTATTTTGATGAGATTGAGAGAACGTGGGTATTGGAGGTGAAGGAAGAAGATATTGGATAACTAGCGCTCCCACCAAGGATTGCCAAGGTTTGGCCACCAAGCTCTCAAACCACAAGAATAACTCAAAAATTTGTAATTGCCAAAAGATCTCCTTCATTCTAATAAGAGAGACTATTTATAGCCATTACAAGCATCTTTCAAAAAAAAGAATTCAAATCATAGAGGGAAAGGTGGGTGGTCACATTAATGTGAAGCATTAAATTGCCTCATTATTTTATGTCATCCACCCATTTTACATGCTATTTTTATGTGGATTCAACCACCTCATGTCATGCTTTGAATTTTAAATGTAAAATTTCAAACATGGAGTTTCTAGAAGAAAATTAAAATTTACAAAATAAAAAAGAAGAAATCATAAAATGGGCCTTAGGCTAATAAAGTCTTCTTCTTGAATTTTCTTGGGATTTTGCTTGAGATCTTGTAAATGGGCCTTGAGCTCTAATTTGTTGATCCTCATGATGTTCTACATCACTCCCTAATCTCCCGTAACAATCATTCCAAAATCTTAATTATAAAAGTACATGAAAAGGGAAAAAGTAAATCTAATTAAAACATGTAAAATAAAGATTAGCTAAACAAACCACACATTCCCAAGAATGTATATAAATTGGACTTAGCACCCCATACATGGGTAACCAAGTCCACTTGGCCTATTTTGGATTATGCTTAAGGGTATAAGTAACCTGCACAGCAAAAGAAATTATATTTTTATTATTGCGTCCCTTAAGCACAACACCCTGTAGAAGATAATGATTAGACTAAATCATCCTACCATTCATTCTATACACATACACCCTAACATCTAGGCTAAGACATCACATCATAAAATAAAAGCAAACATCAAACCATGCACCACCCTAACATAGGACTAGAAGTGGTGACTTAGCCTAATGTGTGTTCCATGTAAGGTTTGTGTGGTATGCTAGGTTTAAGGTTAGATTTTCTAAGTGTGAAAAGGTTCAACTTAAAAGGGTGGTCTCATTTAAGTTGATATGGGTTAATTTTATTTGATGATTTTATTTGGTTTTAATGAACCTACTTAATTACTAAAGGTTGTAAAGAGAGGAAAAGAGAAGAGAACTTCTCTTTCCTCCCTACCTTAAGTGATTTCTAAGGTAGATTCATTAATGATTTTTATTTAGTGAATGTTTTACTATGTATTTTAATTAATCATAACTTTATATTTTCTCTAAACAAACCTATTAAAAAAAGAAAAATATTATAAGATTAAGTAAAGTGAATTACTATCACAAAACAAACAACATTTTATTTCTTTCCCACATGTGTATCATGCACATGAATGAATCTTAAGCATATCTATACATGCAATACAAGTATTTAGAATACCTTAATAATGAATGCTAAGAGAGGTTGCTTAAGGAAATTTAGAATCTTTCATGTATGCATGATTCTGTTAAGTAGAAAAGAGATTTTCTTATCCATTTTTCACATGCACACATGTATGAAAGGCATAAGTGAGTATGACGCCATTGTTAACTGTGGGCAAGACCTACTTAGGGCTACTTAAAGCCTCACAACCTGGGTTGTCCAGACTAATATACCACTTTTCTTAAATACAAGCATATGTACAAAAGAAATGAATGGAAAAAAAGATACAAAAAGTTTGTATTTGTTTGTTTGATTTATTTATGCAATTTATATGTGTGTGGATGTCCTTCTTGATAATAATAGCATAGGAATGAATAGAATGGAGTTAGCAAGTGTTATGTTCTTTTCAAATGAACTATATACTAAATCCTATTCAAAATTATGCTAAAAGAAAGAGAAGGAAAAGCACATACATATTCATATTTATATCCACATGCAAGCTTATAAATAATTATAAGTAGCACACTTTCAATTTTAGGTATTTGATTTATAGATTTTGAAAATAGTTTTGAATTTAATAGTGATAATAGCCATTCATATCTTTACTTTAGCCAAAACATGCAATTTGACATAAAGAAAACTTTTCATTTTAATTTGATTTTAAAAGACATGCATGATTTTCATATGACATACACATTTAGCATGCTAGAAAGAAATAAAGTGATGTAAGCATGTAATTTCATTCAAATTAATTATTAAAGATAATCTTATGAAGTAAGATCATTTAAATATAATCAAAAGTTGTTTAAAGAGACTTTCATTTTATTTTGAGTTTGATTTGAATTAGGAAAGTGCGAGAAGGTTTGCTGGTCCTTACCCATTCCTACATGTGTTTATTATTTTAGTTTAATTTTTAGGTGATTAGATTAATTTTATTTTAGGTTGGGTGTAGATTAAGTTCAATTACCCTTACCTATACCACTTTAACATATTTAATCAAATAATTATGAGCCAATGTATGACATAAAACCACAAGGAATTTAAATCAGCAATGCATCCTAGGAAAGAAAGGTACATAATGCAATTGGCTCATAATTAATGATTAATTAAGCCAAAGGGTTTAATTTAAGTACTTTCATAACTCTTCCCACACATGTGGATTAGGTATGATTTTCTTAAGCTACATAGGTTATTGAATAGCTAAGCATCTACCCAAGAAGGATTGATTAAGTTTCTGGATTAATTTAGTTTTGAGAATTTTATCAAGTTAATTAAGTAAGTCATTAGTGGATTAGCCCTTAATTAAATTTAGATTTAAGGAAGAAAGGGATTTAGGGAATAGCTTAAGAAAAATATACCAAAATCCTTCCATAAATCTCATGATCACTTAAATAATATTTAATTATCTTAATCAATAAATTAAACCACTGTTTGCATGTTTAATTAACCTTAATTATATTAAGAGAGCGATTAGGAGTTCATTAATTAATTTTTCTAATTAACTCATTAATAAATTCCAAGAAAATTAGGAGAGAAGTCATCCACTAAACATGTATGAGAAGTTTGGAATTAATTAATGAAGTCATGGGAGTATTAGGTTATTAAGTTTTCAAATAAACCAATTAAGGAACATCTATTTAAATTTAAAAATAATTTTATTGGATTCTCCTTTGAATTATCTTTAAGATGAACCTGAGTTTGTATTTTTTGGATTTTTCTATAATTAGTTATGAATTTAGGAAGTTTCAGTTGATTTAAGTGATTTTTATGAATTATGTTAATTTATTTTATTAAAATAAATCATTTGACACTCAAAATTTAATATATTTTAATCCAAATGTCATTTTAACTTGAAAGTTTTATGGTAGGTGTATTTTAACATCAATTTTAATCTCAAAAAATTTCAACTTAATCTGATATATATTTTTGATTTAATTAATGAAGTTTAATTTCTCCTAAAACTTAAATTAAACTCAAAATATTTAGTAAAATTTAGGAATTTTTGGTTTGTTGGATTCCTCTCAGAAAGAAAAATCCAACGAACCCTTATTTACAATTTTTAGTTAAGCATTTTATTTACTATAAAATTTTGAAGTTTTAGGTGATTTAAATAATTTTTTTAAATCAAAAATTTTTTCTATATAGCATTGCTGGCGATGTATGCACGCATGTGGAATCACGATTGGGTGCACGGCCTCATGGATGCCACGCGCGCCTCGAGCGCGTGAAAAAGCGGGAAATCCACTACGGAGATGCAACCCGCGGTCCTTCCATCAATCGAGACGACTATTTAGATCAAATCGTGATCTGAGGCCAGATCACACGATTGAGATCGATCATCGGCGCAAATCGATGATCCGATCCGTGATCGCGATCAAAGGGCGCGTGATCCATGCGATCGAGCCATCCGATCCCGCGAACCATCGATCACTAGCTTTGCCACCGAGCGTGAAATGAAATGGGCTTTTTTGTAAAAATGAGAAATTCTAAGTGAAAACTTATCTAAATGGAGTCGTTTTTACATTAGATGATTTAAAGTAAAAATGCAAGATTATCTAGGGCAAATTTTTGAAATTTGTGCAAAAAACCATCACAAATGAAGGATCCTAAGGCCGACTATATTTTTTGATAGTTACCTCACCAAGGATGATCCCTGGTGGCGATGATGACTCGAGCACGCTGTTGAGTGAGGAAGAGGCCTTGGAATAAGCTTGGATATTCTTCTTCATGTCAAAATAAAGTTTCCACCAGTGATCACCATTTCCTCACCGAAATCCACTTTATTTTGAAGTATTTCTCTCCAAAATGAAGTGGGTGTGATTGCAAATGGGTTTGGGAGCTCTAGGAGAATGAGAGGAATGGGTGAATGCTTCAGCCTCTAATGCCTTGGAGTCAAAAAGTGAACAAAAATGAACCTTTTGTTTAAAATTTTGGCTCCAAACTCATATCATTTGGCTTGGGGTGGTTGGGAATGGAAGAGAATCATCCTAGGTGGCTCTCTATGGTTGGCTAAAGCATAAAAAGTAGCTACCATGAAGGACAAATGGGTGTCCTAGCCAAGGGGAGGTGAGAGTCCTTCATGCCAAGTGTTCCAATGGGAGAGGTGAGGTGATTTCACCTCTCCATGAGTCATGGCTACGCCAACCACTCCTTGGGTCAAAAATTAGTGTCCTTGGTGCCTAGCTGGACCAATGGATGAGTGGGAAGTGGCAAAATAAGAGAAATAACCACTTGGGCAAGTGTCTTTTCTCATGGATAACCCAAGGGAAAAGTGGTCATTTGATTGAATTTGATTTGAGATTTGAAATGAGTCAAAGTAAGTTGGACCAAATTTCATGTCATTTGAAGTTCATTTGGTTTAATTTAGGGTCAAATTGGGTTGGGTTGACCAATTAATTGGTCAAACAAGAGGTCAAGTTCAAATGATCATTTTGATTGCATTAGTTCAATTGATTTCAATCAATTTGGTATTTTTAATTTAGATTTTGGCCAATTTGATCCTTTAGTCAATTTGGGCTAAGTTGACCATTTGACCAATTGACCAAATTGGCTTGAATCATTTGGTTTGATTTGATCATTTGGAATATATTATAGGCTTTGGTTTCATCAATTTTGGTTTGATTTAATTGGCTTGATTTGACCTTTTAGGTCAAGTTGTTCATGGTCAATTAGGCTAGTTGGGTCTAGTTGGCCAATTGAGGCTTTAAATAAGTTCAATAATCAATTGAAACTTTACATTGCAATCAATTTTTGTAATTTGGCTAGTTTGGATTCATGTGGGTTAAAGGGTTGACTTGGTCAAAGCTAGGTTGACTTGGTTTGACCTAATTCTGATAATTGATTAACCTATGATGATCAACAAACATGACATGAAGTTTGATTGGCTTAATTCACTTTGATTTGAATTGAATTGAATTTTGGTTCATAGGTCAAATTGGCCACTTTGGGTCAAGTGAGCCAATTTAGTTTTGATCAAGGCTTGATTCAAGTTTGGTTGAACTCACATATGGATTTATGATTGAAATATAAATCCATTTGCAAGAGATTTGAAGTCAAATGGGTTTTGATCATTTGACAATTTCAAGTCAAAAGGGTGAATATTTGACTTAGCTTGATTTTGATTTGATGATTGAAATGTGTTTATATTTGGATTCATGATTGAAGGATTGATTGAATCATGAATAAAATCAAGGGTTTAATTTGATTTGAGTTTGATTTGGCTAAGTTCAAGAATTTGACTTGAAAGGCTTAGGTTGATTTTGGTTGAATTTGAGTTTGAGTTTTGATTTGGTTTTGATATTTGAATTTATATTTAATTTATATTTGTGAATATAAATGAGAATATAAATGGAGAAACTTTCTTTGAATTGATTGATTTGATTTGATTTGCTAAGTCCATAAGATAGAATCAAAGGGCTTAGAAATATTTTTTGGAATTTGAATTTGAGTTTTCAATCATGGGTTTCAATTGTTTGGAATTGATTCAAGATTTAAGAAAATCCATTGAAATTGATTCAAGGTTTGATTCAGAGTTGAATTTGATATGAGTTTGGAGTTTGATTTGGATTTGGAGTTTGACTTGAATGAGGGAAGTGAGGATTTGTTTCAAGCTATGGGGTAGGTAAATTTTCCTAACACCCTCTAAGGCATGACCTATTCCTATGGCTAACTCTTCTAAGTCTCTGGGTTAGCCAAGTGTCCACCTAATCACTAGATGTGCCTTAAAAGAGAACTCTTAAAGTCAAGAGAATTCCTATGTCTAAGGAGGGAGAGATCATTCCAAAAAATGAGGTCAGACACCCCTATATATGATATGGTTCCTAAAAATTGTGCACATGCTGTGACCTCTCTAAGTGAATTGCCTACCCATTTGAAAAAAAATTGGTAGCTAGGATGAATGGTGACCTTGGAAGAAGGAGAATTGAATCGACCCATTATGTCATAAAACTCAAATAGCCATGAGGATGTAGATATAGAATGTTGGGTGATTGATGTAGACCACATCTTGTACGACATTGGTGGAATCTCTAGCTATGTCAATGCGATCTGATCAAGGCGTAGTATCTAGTCTCTTGATCTTGACTTTCATCTTTGGATTGATGTGCATAAACACAGTGTACTTGACGATCCTATGAGCTTTGTGTTTTGAAACACGTAACCATATATATAATTGACTGGTACAAAGTGCCATCTACGAGAGAGTAGGAAAGGGCTCTCTGCTTCACCTGGTGTGCTAGTGATTTCACTTGATGTAATTTTCTAGTATGTAGATAATCCATGAATGGTTGCCTCCAATCTAACTCCCCATCCTTTTTAGTAACGACAACCTCCCCTTCAAGATAGAATCTCCCAATGAGTTCACCATGAATAAGGGATAAGACTTGTCTATTTTGGACCCTTATTGGAATGGACTCATATTCCAAACATGCCAACTCTTTAGTAAGCTTGGCTTAACATTACTACTTCATTCTCTTCTCAGGGAATCTTGTAAATGGTAACCTCTAGAATTTAGGCCAACAACTCTATAGTGTACTTATGGTAATGATGGAGCTTAGGCTTTAGAACTTTGAAGGACCTAGTAATTTGGTTGATGACTAACTGAGAATCCCCAAAAAAATTGATACTCTGGATGCATAGTGTAATGAGTAACTCCAAATAGGAAATCAGAGCCTCATATTCGGCTTCGTTGTGGTGTATAGACTGGACAAATGATATGAGAATCTCATCACATCGTGGTCCGGAGTTAGGAGAACTATTCTTACCCCTGCCTTCTCTGGGGTAGTAAATTATGGTTCTTCTCCTGTTTAAGAGGAAGTCGCACCATCAAAATATATCTCCTAGCAGCAAATGTTAGCCCTAAGTTCATGATTTGTTCATCGGGGAGGTCATCACTAAGTAGAGAATCAGCAGTAAGTGGGTGTGCTGCTAAGAAATCTACTAATGCCTGTCTTTTCACCGCACGGAGGGGTACGAATGAAATATCAAACTACGACAAAATTATGGACCACTGTGCCAATCGTCCAATTATTGTTGGCAGTGTCATGAGATATTGTAGTGGATTGATCCCGAAGATCAGATTCACCTTATGGGAAAGTATGTAGTGATGTAGCTTTTGGGATGCAAAGATTAAAGCTAGGCAATATTTTTCAATAGGTGGGTAGTTTACCTCAGCAGGGATTAGATGATGATGGAGGCAATAAAGAACATTTTCTTTCCATTCATCATTGGTTTGAGCCAACAAAGTCCTAGGGGAGTCATCTAATGCAGCAGTATATAATATGAGCGGCTTGCCTGGGATAGGGGCTGCTAGAACTGGTGGTGTCATTAGATATTGCTTGATGTCTTTGAAGGCATGCTGACACTTATCATCCCACTTAAACTTGGCATCTTTTTTTACAAGTTTTGGGAATGGTTGACATCTTCCTGATATGTTGGATATGAATCATCTTAGATACACCAACCACCCTTGGAATGATCTGAGTTGAGTTAGACTTTTAGGGGGTGGCATTTCTAAGATAGCTGTGGTGAAATTATTTTCACTTTCATCTATCCTTTTGAAGAGGATAAATGAAAATAGAAATATATGCCTTGTTGGGATGCCACATAGATTCATAGATATTCTTATTAGGGTGATTGGGTACGACATTGAGGAGAGATGTACTATCTCAAAAGATAGAAGTCGACACCCTATAATGGACCAAATCACTTGAATAAGGACTCCCCAGGGATGGGTCTTAGTTACGATTCTTCCCTACTTTACATGAAAAAGTAAAGCAGGGTTTATTTTAAACTGGGTTTGTTAAGTTACATACAGGGCAAGCCCCCATAGTTAATTACATCATAAGGAACAGGATTCCTTAAGAATGCTCTCAATTAAGACAAATGATCAATGTCTCTGAAGATTTTGAAAGGTAGGACTATCAATCGATTGATTTATTTTTAAAAAGTCAAGTGGGATTAATCAAGAGGAGGGAGTTCTTGTCGAAGCCAAATGAAAATAAGTAGGAGATGCTTAAGATACTAGGAAGCCTAGTAAGCACCCCAAACTACCATATGGTTAGGCTTTATATTTTTGAAATGGAATTACTATGTTTGAGTTGAATTTTTATTAGAATGCTGAATATGATTCACAAGATCATGGAAATGCCTAAGAGGTGAGGATTTATGCTCATAGCCCACAAAGGGAAGTAGCAACCTTTGAACCTAAATCTAAGGATCTTTGGCGAGGGCCAAAAGCACGACCTAAATCTAAGGCGAAAAATGGGTATTTAGTTTACCTCCACAAGAGAGGATAAACCACTGTTGACCTCATTTTTAGGATGAGCTCTCAACCCCTCAATCTTAGACATAGGACTCCTCTTATACTTTAAGAGTTTTTTAGTCTTAAGACACATCTAGTGATTAGGTAGACACTCAACCTAGACCTAAAGACATAGAAGAGTTAGCCATAGAAATAAGTCATGCCTTAAGGGTGTTAGGAAAATTTGTCTGCCCTATAGTTTGAACCACATTCCTTACTTCCTTCCTTCAAGTCAAACTCCAAATCAAATCAACATCAAACTTAAATCAATTCCAGCTTAATTGATTTTCTCCAAACCCAAATCAATGCCAAATGATTGAAACCCATGATTGAAACTTATGATTGAACCAAGTTCAAAATCATTCCTAAGTCCTTTAATCCCCTCATAAGGACTTAGCCTAAATCAATTCAAATTCATGAAATTTTCTCACTACTCATTTATATTTTCATTTGTATTTACATATATAAATGAAATATAAGTTCAAATCAATCAAACTAAATCCTAAATTCAAATCCAAATCTCAAAAATTTCCTAAGTCATTTTTATTCCCTCTTAAGGACTTAGCCTAAATCAAGTTCAAATCACTTCAAATCCTTGAAATTTTCTCATAACCAATTTATATCACATATATAAATGAAATATAAATTCAAACAACCAAAACCAACTCCAAAAATCAAACTCAAATTCAATCAAAATCAAACCTAAGCCTTTCAAGTCAAACTCTTGATTTTTCTTCATGATTCAATCAATCCTTCAATCATGAATCCAAATATAAACATAAACTTCAATCACCAAATCAAAACTCAATTCAAAAATCAAACTCATTTTCACCCCTTGAATTTGAAATTGTCAAATGAATCAAAACCCATTTGACTTCAAACCACTTGCAAATGGATTTATATTCAATCATAAGTCCAAATGTGAGTTCAATCAAACTCAAATCAAGCTTTGACCAAGCCATTTGACCCGCTTAGGCTCACTTGACCCGGTGACCTAAAGTAGCTATGAGCAAATTCTAATCTAACCAAGTTGGATTGAACTAAGCCCACCTAAGCCGCTCATCATGATCAACAATCATCATGAGATGATCAATCACTCAAATTGGGTCAAACCAAGTCAAACCTAAGGGTTGACCAAGTCAACACTTAGCCAAAATTCACTATAGGCCAAATTGATTGAAACCATTGATCAAAACTCATTTATGATCAATGTTTGAACTTCACCAAGTCAACATTTGAGCCTAACCTAGCCCAATTGACCACTTGACCCAAGTTAACCTAACTTGACCTAAAAAGTCAAAATATGTCAAAACTTGATCTAAACCAAATTGATTGAAACCAATGAGTCAAGTTCATTCCAAAATAATTGTTGAACTTGACCAAAGCCTCAATTGGTCAACTAGACCTAACCTAGCCCAAATTGACCATGAACCCAACTTGACCTAAAAGGTCAAATTGAGCCAAACTCAAATATAAACCAAATTGATTGAAAACAAAGATACAATCCATTTCATATGAAACATGAAAAACCCATAAGCCAAATAGGTCAAATGGGTCAGTCAAGTTGGCCCATTTGACCTAAATGAACTCAATTAGACCAAAATCAAATATAAACCAAATTGAATCAAACCAAAGCCACCAAAGCATTTAAAATGGTCATATGAACTTGACCCAACTCTTGGTTTGATCCAATTTGACTAATTGGTCAACTTGACCCAAGTTGACCCATTTTGACCTAAATGGGTCAATATGAGCCAAATCACATCAAACAAACTCCAAATTTAATGAAACTTGGCCTAACCTATTTTTCAAACATATAAAACATATTCAAATTGAAACCCAAGCTAAATGACCATTTTACCCCTAGGCCATAGGGTAAATTTTGGCCAAATATACTTAGAATTTGGTCAAATCCTCTTCATGACCACTTGACACTCTCTTGGTGAACCAAATGGGCACTAGAGTGTGGTGCACTTAGCCCAATGGGTTTAGGTCAGCCCAACCAAGCCTAAGGTCAAAACTAACCACTTCACTTGAAATTAAGAGCATGGAATCCTCCCTCCACCTTATTTGAGCACATGGCCACCTCACCCACTCCTCCTCTAGCCAAAATTGAATGCCATGCCACTCTAAACAGCTCAAACAAGCCATTGAATATCGCCAATTTGATCAAAATGATAAGCTCCTTCATGGTCGTCTGATCCTTCAAGGGGAAGTTATACTCCCCCTAATTCCATTCAATCTTAATATTATCATACTCGATTGAGCTAAGAGAAGCCGGAGGAGCCATTGCCAAGTGATTCCAAGCTTCTCAGATTATTTTAACTTCTCCATTTTTGGATTTTCTCAAACCAAAAATAGGGGAGCTCCATTGAAATTCAAACCTACTGCACACTCAATACCAAGCCAATTCACTTTACAAGCTTCATTAAGGAGCTCGATCAAACTCACCTAAGCCTTCACACAAGCTCCAAAGGCAAGGGAGGGCTACTATTGATCAAGACCAAGCCTACTTGAAGGGAAGCTTGGCCTATAAAAGGATCCATCCAATCTCAAGATTTCAAACTCTCAACAAAGTTTTATCTCCACTAGACGAAGCATCTCCAAGGAAATCGAGCACCGGTGAGGTATTTCATTAAATTGAGCTTAATCTAAATGTGGTTTGGTCCTTTGTGAAATAAAGTATCACCCTATGAGATTTTAACTGTTAGATGTGATCTCCTTTGCATGCTGATGGTGTGAGTTGAGTTTCAATCCAATCTGAGCTCAATCGAGCTAGGATCATGCCTAGAAGATGGATGGATGTCCTCTCCCGTAGGGAAATATAGAGACAGATCATGGGCTATTCATCCTCGCATTTTGGATGGATGGCCATGATCAAAAAGACTGATCCCATGGATTACCCCTTTAGAACCGCAGATCTAACCTCAACCGTCTGATCCTTGATCAGATGGGTGAGGAGAAAGTGCGTAGCTCCGCCGCTAATGTGGCGCTATGATGTAATAGCTTAAATATCGAATCCCATTATGCCACGTGGAAAGCTCATGCCGCGTCAGCGGTCCACGTGGCGCCGACGGGATTAAACATTTAATTAGGCTATTAAATCACATAATTAATCATGGAAACTTTCTAAATTCATATTTAAGCATAGAAAAATTAGAAAAATATGAAATAAATTGCATGGATAGATAATTGAACATAGAATATTCCAAAAATGATTTCAATGGATTTTAAATAGTGCTTTTCTCTAGATTTGGGTTTTATTGGGAATGTTATTTTGCCAATTACCCTCTAATTACCCCATTGATTAATCCCAAACTTCTTGTGCATAATTAGTGGGATGACTCCTGCCTCCCCTAATTTTCTTGGGATTTATTGGTGGTTTAATTAGAGCAATTGCTAGTTCATTCCTTAATCACTCCCTTAATGTAATTAAGCTTAATTAAGGGTATAATTAGTGGTCTAACCCTATGATTGAATCAATTAAGTTTTTCATAAGTGAATATAAAAGTTTAGGAATAATTTTGTGATGCTTTCCTTAAGATATTCCTTAAATGCCCTTTCTTCTTTAATACAACCTTAATTAAGGGTTAATTCACTAATTATCCCTTAATTAATTTCATAAAATTCTAAAACTTTTTAGAACTCAATTAATCTATCTTGGATAGATGTTTAGGTGTTCAAGAGCTTAAGTGCAATTAAGGAAATCAAAATTCAACTCACATGTGTGAGAGGTGTTATGAAATTACTTAAAATAAATCTCTTGGCTTAATTAGTCCTTAATCATGAGCCAATTGCATTAAGTACCTTTCTTTCCTAAGTGCATTACTGATTTAAATTCCTTGTGCAATTAAAATCAAAATAATTCATTTTATCCAATCAAACTTTAAATAAATAAACCATAATCAAATTAAATGAACTTGAAATAAATCTAAACTCTAAAGTCATCAAACCAACCCAAATTCAAATCAATATCAAAATAAGTTAAACAAAAATAAAATCAAAATAAACAAATCTATTGAACTAAGATAAGAGATTAATCATCAAACTAAAGAGATAATCTATACATAAACTAAATGACTAAATTCAATAAATCAAACCCTTAATTGAAATTCAAATGAAAGAATACATTAGACTTCAAATAAATCATAAGTATATTAAAATATATTCATCAATCTAAATCAAACTTAAATGGAATAATGAAATCAATAAACTTAAATAACATCTAATCATATGAGATTAAGGAATTAAATTAAAATTCAAGGGAAAGAAAAGAGATTGAATTAAAGGATATTGAATTATCAAAATTTAAGTAAATCAACACATTTAATCCAAAATTAATCAATCAAATACATGAAGATTAAATAAACTCAAATTTTAAAATCTAAATCAAATCAAATCAAATGAATTGCACAAATTCAAATGAGCTAATTAAAATACTTAAGGAACTTAGACTTTTTGGGATGAATCTTTATTTTAAGATGAATATTTCATTTTAATAGGAGTTAGGATGTAGAATAGGGTGAGTTCCATATACAAATGGGATTCATTTTACTCTTCATTCTCAAAAATCTAAACATCACTTTAACCAAATCAAAGTGAAATAAAAAATGGAAAATAAATCTTAAATCATTTAAATTGAAATCACCCAAAGGTAAAATTTAAACAAATGCAAACTTCAAATTAAAACTTAAACTAAAGAAGCCTAGTTAAGTCTTGCTACACAAGCCTTCTTTTCACACACTAGAATACTAAGTCACCAACCCAAGAATTAGGCTAGGTCAATGTTTTGATTGTATGTATGGTGTTGTGTTTTATTTTGTGATGTAATATTTTAGACTGGATGTTAGGATGTATGCCTCATAGACTGGATGGTAGGCTGTAATTAGCCTAATCATATTTTCTGCAGGGGGTTATGCTTAAGGGGCACTATAATAAAAATATAAATACATTTGCTATGCAGGTTGCTTAGCCCCTAAGCATAACTCACTTTAGGATAGGTGGGCTTGGTTACCCATGTGTGGGGTGCTAAGTCCAAATTATTCAAATAATTGCTTGGGTTGTATGGTGTGTTTAGCTAACATTTATTTTGCAGGTGTAGTTAGATTTATTTTTCCTATTTTTGATGTAATTTTATAATAGGAATTAGGATTAGTGTTATAGGGGATTAGGATGAGGTAAGGCTTAGTCCACGGGTGCCCTGATTCCTTTGGAGCAAATCAAATCAAAAAGAGAAGGAAGAAATGAAAAGAAGACCCCATAGCATGTATTATTTTTTTTGTCGGGTTGTATAAGGGTTGAGCTTGGCTACCCATCTTTTTTTCTCTTTTGGGGTGTGCGAAACCATCGTCTAGCCTTTTATTTTCTAGTCTATAAAATTATTTGATTTTGTGTTTAGATTGCGCATTAGAACAACATGCTTTTCATAAATTCTTTATGACTGGTGCTTGAATGTGTGGCCTGGATGCGATAGGCTCTTAGGTTGAAATTAATTTTTTTACCATAATTAACAACTCATAACTAAAATTTCAAGACAACTCATAACCTCACATAAAATTCTAGTAATTAAATCAAGATAATTAAATTTTTAGCAACTCTTTAGCTGGATGAATGAATGTATAATATCATGTCATATTCTTCTACTCTTGTTAAGAGGGGGCTTCCATCTGTGTTGGAGAATGAAGGCTTAACTTGTGAGAGCCTTTGATGGAAGAACACCCCTTTCTCTCTTGATTTTCCCCATAATCAAGTTCTCATGCATTTAGGCATACAAAATCACATAGCTTATATAAAAAAAGAGTTCAAAAGAATTAAATAAATTTGATAAAATTTGTATTAGATTAAGTCATGGTTTCATACCACTCATGCTCTAGTCTCTTAGGGAGTGAGTGTAAGGACTTAGTTTTTTCTCTAAATAAATAACAACCTAGCTATCTTGTAAGGCATAAGACTTTCCTACATAGATTTATAGCGTAGGAGGAGTTAGCTGGCTACCATTCTAGGTGGTAATAATTCCAACAGTTGGGTGGTTTATTCTCTCTTGTGGAGGTACACCATATACCTATTTTTTCCTTAGATTTAGGTCATGTTCTAGCCCTCACCAAAGCTCCATAGATTTAGGATCTGAGGTTGATGTTTCCCTTTATAGGATACAAGCATAAATCCTCATCTCTTAGTATTTCCACAATCATATGTTATCGAATTATAAGCCCTAGCAATCTAATAAAATATCAACTCAAATAATTAACTTTCTTCAATTTCAAAAATATAAACCCCAATTATAGGGTAGATTGGAATGCTCACTAGGCTTCCTAGTATCATGAGCATTTCCTACTTTCTCCCTTTGGATTCCAAAAATAAGTATTCTCCTTGATCTATCCCATTTAATTTTCTAAAATAGTCAATCCTTTGATTGTCTTAACTTTGAAATCTTTGGAGACCCTAATTGTCTACTTTAATCGAGAGTATTCTTAAGGAATTCTCATTCCTTAGTATGTCATTAACTATGGGGGCTTTCCTCCATAGGGAACTTAACGAACACAACTTAAAATAAAACCTATTTTACTTTTTCATGTGAAGTAGAGGAAAGATCTCTGGTATATTTGAAGACCCATCATGCCTTAGGAGTCCTTATTAGATGATTAGGTTCATTATAGGGTAGTGATTTCTATCTTTCGAGATAGTACATCATTCCTTAATGTCATACCTGATCACTTCAATAAGTACCCCCTAAGATCTGCTTGATGTCCCACAAACTCATTTATATTCTCATTTATATTCACATATATAAATGAAATATAAGTTCAAATCAATCAAACTAAATCCTAAATTCAAATTCAAATCTCAAATATTTCCTAAGTCATTTTGATTCCCTCTTAAGGACTTAGCTTAAATCAAGTTCAAATCACTTCAAATCCTTGAAATTTTCTCATAACCAATTTATATTTTCATCTATATTCACATATATAAATGAAATATAAATTCAAACAACCAAAACTAACTCCAAAAATTAAACTCAAATTCAATCAAAATCAAACCTAAGCCTTTCAAGTCAAAATCTTGAACTTAAGCCAAATCAATTTCAAATCAAGCCAAACTCTTGATTTTTCTTCATGATTTAATTAATCCTTCAATCATGAATCCAAATATAAACATAAACCTCAATCGCCAAATCAAAACTCAATTCAAAATCAAACCCAAGTCAAACTCATGTTCACCCCTTGAATTTAAAATTGTCAAATAAATCAAAACCCATTTGACTTCAAACCACTTGAAAATGGATATATATTTCATTCATAAGTCTATATGTGAGTTCAATCAAACTCAAATCAAGCTTTGACCAAGCCATTTGATCCACTTAGACTCAATTGACCCAAAGTGACCTAAAGTACCCTTATGAGCCAAATTCTAATCCTAACCAAGTTGGATTGAACTAAGCCCACCTAAGCCTCTCATCATGATCAACAATCATCATGAGATGATCAATCACTCAAATTGGGTCAAACCAAGTCAAACCTAAGGGTTGACCAAGTCAACACTTAGCCAAAATGAAACCTAAACTAGCCAAAATTCACCATAGGTCAAATTGATTAAAACTATTGATCAAAACTCATTCATGATCAATACTTGAACTTGATCAAGTCAACATTTGAGCCTAACTTAGCCCAATTGGCCACTTGACCCAAGTTAAATCAAAATGTGTCAAAACTTGATCTAAGCCAAAATGATTGAAACCAATGGGTCAAGTTCATTCCAAAATAATTTTTGAACTTGACCAAAGCCTCAATTGGCCAACTAGACCTAACCTAGCCAAAATTGACCATGAACCTAACTTGACCTAAAAGTTCATTCCAAAATGATTTTTATTAGGAATTTTATTTTACCAATTACCCTCTACCAGATTAATCCCAAACTTCTTGTGCATAATTAGTGGGATGGCTCTTACCTCCCCTAATTTTTTTGGGATTTATTGGTGGTTTAATTAGAAGAATTGCTAGTTCATTTCCTAATCACTCTCTTAATGTAATTAAGCTTAATTAGGGTATAATTAGTGATATAACCCTCTAATTGAGTCAATTAGGTTTTTCTTAAGTGAATATGAGGTTTAGGGAATAATTTTGGGATACTTTCCTTAAGATATTAGTTAAACCCCCTTTCTTCTTTAATCTAACCTTAATTTAGGGTTAATTCATTAATTACCCCCTTAATTAATTTCATAAAATTCTAAAAATTTTCATAACTCAATTAATCTATCTTGGGTAGATGCTTAGGTGTTCAAGAGCCTAAGTGCAATTAAAAAAAAAATCAAAATTCAACTCACATGTGTGAGAGGTGCTATGAAATTACTT
Source organism: Cymbidium sinense (assembly GCA_021442155.1). NCBI lineage: Eukaryota > Viridiplantae > Streptophyta > Magnoliopsida > Asparagales > Orchidaceae > Cymbidium > Cymbidium sinense. The sequence continues at coordinate 200,974,088 of CM038217.1, forward strand.
AAAATAAACCCTTAACTTAATTAATCCTTAATCATGAGCCAATTGCATTAGGTAACTTTCTTTCCTAGGTGCATTACTGATTTAAATTCCTTGTGTGGTTTTATGTTATATCATTAGATCATAATTATTTGATTAAATATACTAAGGTGGTGTAGGTAAGAGGTAATTAACACACTTAATTCATACTTTAACCTAAGCAACATATAAAAATCATCTAATAATCCTAAGAACAAACCAAATCAACAAACATACATGGGAATGGGTTAGGAGCAGCAAACTCACCACATATTTCTCAAATTAAATCAAACTCAAAACAAAATCAAACTTTCCTTAAAAATAACTTGATTTGCTTTAAGCTTTCTTATTTCATAAGATTATCTTTAGGAATTAATTAGGGTGAATTTTTTTACATGCTTTCATCACTTTAGTTCTTTCCTAACATGCTAAATGTGTATGTCATATGAATTTCATGCGTTCATACTTTTCAAAAATTAAATCAAAATGAAATGTTATCTTTATATCAAATTGCATGTTTTGGCTAAAGTAAAAAATATGAATGGATATTATCACTAATAAATCCAAAACTATTTTCAAAACCTATAAATTAAACACCTAAAATTGAAAGTATACTACTTATAATTATTTATAAGCTTGCATGTGAACATAAATATAAAGGTGCATAGTGTAGCTTTCCTTCTCTTTCTTTTTAGCATAGTTTTGAAAAGGATTTGGCAAAGTGTATAGTTCATTTGAAAAGAACACAATACTTATCTAACCCCATTCCTATTCTATTACCTAAGAAGGACATCCACACTTGTACATATAAATTGCATAAATAAAATAAAAAAACAAATACAAACTTTTTACATCTTTCTTTTCCATTCATTTCTTTTGTACATGTGTTTGTATTAAAGGAAAGTGGTATATTAGTCTGGACAGCCCTGGGGTTGTGAGGCTTTAAGTAGCCCTAAGTAGGTCTTGTACCTTACACCTCTAGTGCTGCCAATGGTGTCGTACTTACTTATGCCTTTTTTACATATGCATATGCATGTGAATAATGGATAAAAGAAATTTCTCTTTTCTACTTAATGAAAACCATGCATCATAAAGCATTCAGATTTTCTTAAGTAATATTTCTTAGCATTCATCATAAAGTGTGCTAAACATCTCCATTTTTATGTATAGATGTGCTAAGGATTCATTCATATGCATGTTGTACATGTTGGGAAAGAAATAAAGTGATGTGTGCTTTATGATATTAATTCACTTTACTTAATCTTAAAATACCTTTATTTTTCAATAGGTTTGTTTAGAAAAAATCTAAACTTAGGATTAATTAAAACACATAATAAAACATTCACTAAATAAAATTAAACATGAATATACTTTAGAAATTACATAGGGCAGGGAAGGAAAGAGAATTTCCCTTCTCTTTTCCCTCTCTTTATAACCTTTAGTAATTGAGTAGGATTCACTTAAACCGAACCAAAATACAAAATAAAATCAATCCAAATGAGCTAAACAACTTAAATGAAATCACCCATCTAAGTTGAACATCTTCACACTTAGAAAATCTAAGCCTTAAAGCCATAGCTAAGCATACCACAAAAACCTTTTAAAGCACACACATTAGGTTAAGTCACCACTTAGCTTTAGGTTAGGGTGGTGTATGACTTGATGTTTATTTTTATTTTGTGATATTTTGTTTAGTGTGGATGTTAGGGTGTATGTGCATAGAATGAATGGTAGGATGACTTAGTCAAATCATTATTTTCTGCAGGGGATTGTGCTTAAGGAGCATTGTATTAAAAATATAAATGCTTTTGCTGTGCAAGTGCTTATACCCCTAAGCATAATCCAATAGGCTAGGTGGACTTAGTTACCCATATTTGGGGTGCTAAGTTCAATATACATGGGATTTGTATAGTGTTTAGCTAATCTCTATTTTGTAGGTGTTAGTTAGATTTACTTTTCCTTTTCATGTAATTTTACAATTAGGGTTTTGGAATGAATGTTATGGGGATTATGATGAGCATTGGTCATAAGATTACATCTTATCCACCATGTGAAGCCTTTGGAGCAACCACCTTCCAACCATCTACAAGAAGGAACCAAAAGAAGAAAGAAGAAAGATGAGAAGAAGAAATGAAGACCCCCATAACATGAATTTCCTTACTTGATTGTAAATTAGTTCATTTGTAATTCAAGTTGTATAAGGGTAGAGCTTGGCTACCCAGTTTGTTTTTGGGTTTGTGCGGTGGTGCCTGACCATAAATGACCTTTTATTCTTTTGTGTTAGCTTTATAAAATGTTTGATATTTTGTTTAGCTTGTGCATTAAGATGTCATGTTTCCTAGTTTCTTTCTTGCTTTGATGTATGGCCTGGATGACGATTAGGATCTTAGAAAAAAATAAATCTTCAACCAAATTAAATAACTCAAAATTAAATATAAACAACTCATAACCTCATTTAAAATTTAAGTTAAAATCAAGATAAAAGAATTAACAATCCCTTAGCTGGATGAGTGTTTCTTTTATAACATCATGCATAAAAGTATATTATTTCACTCTTGATTGGAGGGTTTTCACCATTGCCAAAGAACTTGGCTTGACCTTTAAGAGCCATGGTGGAAACACACCTCCCCTTCTCACTGATTTTGGCCCATAATCTTATTTCTCATGTATTAGGCATATGAATTTTATAAGCCTGAGTCAAATGATTGTCCAAAAATGAAAGTAAAATGTAATATGTTTTATATTAGATCTAGGTCATTTTTCATGCCCTTACATGATCTAGTCTCTTAGAGAGTGAGATTAAAGACTTAGTCTCTTTCTAAAAATAAATAATAGCATAGCTATCTTACATAAAGCATATAACTTGCTTACATGAATTTAAAATCGTAGAAGGAGTTAGGTGGTGGCCACCACCAGGTAGTTGTAAGTCCAAGTAGTCGGGTGGTTTCTCCTCTCTTGTGGAGGCAAACCAAATACCCATTTTTACCTTAGATTTAGGTCATGTTTTGGCCCTCGCCAAAGCTCCCTAGATTTATGTTCTAGGTTACTTCTCCGTTCTATGGGTTATAAGCATAAATCTTCATCTCTTAGGCCTTTCCATAATCTTGTATTGTGGAATTATAAGCCCTAAACTTTTAATCAAAATTCAACTCAAATAAATAATTCAATTTCAAAAACATAAAGCTCAACCATAGGATAGTTTGAGATGTTCGCTAGGTTTCCTAGCATCATGAGCATCTCTTACTTATCTTCCTTTTGCCTCAATAATAACTCTCTATTTGATCAATCTCATTTGATCTTCCAAAATAAACTAATCGATTGATAGTCCTACCTATTAAAATCTTTAGAGATAATGATCATTTACCTTAATTGAGAGTATTTCTAAGGAATTCCCTTTCTTAGCATGCAATTAACTATGGGGGCTTTCCCCTGTAGGAAACTTAATGAAGCTGGTTTAAAATAAACCCTACTTTACTTTTCCATGTAAAGTAGGGGAAGAATCTTTGGTACATATGCAAAACCATTGTCCTTAGGAGTCCTTGTTGAGGTGATTAGGCCCATTATAGTGGTGACTTCTATCTTTGAGATAGTACACATCTCCTCAATGCTTTGATCACCCTCAATAAGAACATCACTATCATTGGTGTCTAGAAATACATAAAAAGAAGTATATTTCTATCTTTATTTTATTTGCATAGAGTGAAGATGAAAGTATACATTCTTTAGAAATATAAAAAATTTCACCACAACCACGACTATTGACACACCTTTGGGTAGCCTAACTCCTCCTATATTTTTAAAATATGTAGGCAAGTCATATGTTTATGCAAGATAATAAGGTTGTTATTTATTTAGAATAAGACAAAGTCCTTAAACACACTCCTTAAAGAGACTAGATCATGTATGGCATGAATTCATGACTTAAATCTAATGCAAAATTTTCATATATTTTATTTTCATTTGAACAATCATTTGACTTAGGCTATAGGATTCTTTATACCTAATGCATGAGAAATTAGATTATGAGCCAAAATCAGTAAGATAAGAAGGTGTGTTTCCACCATGGCTCTCACGGGTCAAGCCAAGTTCTCTGGAAAAGGTGGAAGCTCTCCAATCAAGAGTGAAATAATATACTTTTATACATGATATTAGAAAAGAAAGTACTCATCCAGCTAAGGGGTTACTAGTTCTTTTATCTTGATTTTAACTTAGGCTTTAAATGAGATTATGAGTTGTTTACTTTTAATTTTGAGTTGATTAATTTGGTAGAAGATTTATTTTCTCCTAAGAGCCTAATCATCATCCAGGTCATACATCAAGCAAGGAAGAAACTAGGAAAATATGCATTTTCTAGTGCATAAACTAAACAAAACATCAAACATTTTATAAAGAATTCATCGGTCTTCATTCTTCACTCCTTCTTTCTTCTTTTGGTTCCTTCTTTTGGATGGTTGGAATGTAGTTGCTCCAAAGGATTCACATGGTACATAAGATGAAATTTTATGATCAATGCTCATCCTAATCCCCCATAATAATTATTTCAAAATCATAATTATAAAATTACATGAAAAGAAAAAAGTAAATCTAACTAACACCTGCAAAACAGAGATTAGCTAAACAAATCATACAAATCTCAAGCATGCATGTTGGACTTAGCACCTCACACATGGGCGACCAAGTCCACCTGGCCTATTAGATTATGCTTAAGGGTATAAGCACCTGCACAGCAAAAGTATTTATATTTTTATTATTACAGCATCCCTTAAGCATAATCCCCTGCAAAAATAATGATTAGACTGAATTGTCTTACCATTCATTCTAAGCACATTCACCCTAACATACAGAATAAAACATTACATCATAAAATAAAACTAAAGCATCAAACCATGCACCGCCCTAACCTAAAGTTAGAAATGGTGGCTTAGACTAATGTGTGTGCCATTTAAGGTTTGTGTGGTATGCTTAGCTATGGCTTTAAGATTTAAATTTTTTAAGTATGAAAAATATTCAACTTAGATGGGTGGTTTTAATTTAAGTTGCTTAGTTTTTTTATGTTAATTTTATTTTGTATTTTTTATTTAGTTTAGGTGAATCCTACAATTAATTACTAAGTTGTAGGGAAAGAGAAAGAACTTCTCTTCCTACCCTAAGTAAATTCTAAAGTAGATTCATGTTTGATTTTTTTAGTGAATGTTTTCTTATGTGTTTTATTTAATCTTAAGTTTAGAATAACTCTAAACAAACCTATTCAAAAGGAATGACAATTTAAGATTAAGTAAAGTGAAATAATATCATAAAACACACATCACTTCATTTCTTTCCCCACATATATAACATGCATATGAATGAATCCTAAGCATATTTATACATATAAATAAAATTTTTTAGCACACTTTATGATGAATGCTAAGAAATGTTACTTAAGAAATTTTTGGAAGTTTTATGATACATGATTTTCATTAAGTAGAAAAGGGTTATTCATATGCACATGTGTATTTATGAAAGGCATAAGTGAGTACGACACCATTGTTAGCACCAGGGGTGTAAGATATAAGATCTACTTAGGGCTACTTAAAGCCTCGTAATCCTGGGGTTGTCCAAACTAATATACTACTTTCCTTAAATACATATGCATATACAAAATAGATAAATTAAAAAAAAAAATGCAAAGTTTATGTTTATTTAATTTTTAGTTTGTTTATGCAATTTGTGTGTGTAAATTTAAAGATCCATTTTAAGTTATAACATGGAAGAGGATAAGAGTAGATTTTAAGCAAGTGTTATATTCTTTTAATAGAATTATACACTTTGCAAATCTTATTCAGATCCATGCTAAGAGGAAAGAAAGGAAGGAAACATCAGACACATTTTTATATTCACTTGTAAGCTTATAAATAAAGTATAAGTAGCATACCTTTCAGTTTTGATATTTGATTTATAAGTTTTCAAAATAATTTTGAATTTAATAGTGATAATATCCATTCATATTTTTTACTTTAGCCAAAACATGCAATTTGACATAAAAGAAATATTTCATTTTGATTTTGATTTTTAAAAGGAATGAATGCATGATTTTCATATGACATGCACATTTAGCATGCTAGGAAAGAAATAAAGTGATGAATGCAATGTAAACTCATTCACCCTAATTAATTCCTAAAGATAATCCTATGAAATAAGAAAGTTCAAAGCGAATCAAAGTTTGTTTAATGTATTTTTATTTTGAATTTGCTTTATAATTGATTTAGGAAATATGAGAGAATGTTTGTTGGTCCTAACCTATTTCCCCCATATGTGAGTTAATTTAGTTTATTCTTAGGATCATTAGGTGATTTTATATTTTGTTTAGGTTAAGGTGTGAATTAAGTGTGTTAATTACCCACCTACACCGCATAGCATACCAAATAATTATGAGCCAATGGATGACATAAAACCGCACAAGGAATTTAAATCAGTAATGCACCTAAGAAAGAAAGTGGCATAATACAATTGCCTCATGATTAGTGATTAATTAAGCTAAAGGGTTTGATTTAAGTAATTTCATAACCCTTCCCACACATGTGAGTTGGATTTTGATTTCCTTAATGTACTTAGGTTATTGAACACCTAAGCACCTACCAAGATGAATTAGTTAAGTTCTAGAAGGTTTTAGGATTTTATCAAATTAATTAGGTAGGTAATTAGTGGATTAATCCTTAATTAAGTTTGTATTAAGGAAGAAAGATGGGAGTTTAAGGAATATCTTAAAAAAAGTATCCCAAAATTATTCCCTAGACCTCCTTCACAAACTTAATTAACTTAATCAAGGGATTAAACTACATTACATTTAATTACATTAATTACAGAGAATAATTAGGAATGAATCCAGCAATTACCCTAATTAAACCATTAATAAATCCCAAGAAAATTAGGGGAGGCAGAAGTCATCTCACTAAATACACATAAGAAGTTTGAGATTAATTAATAAAATAATTAGAGAGTAATTAGCTTAATTATATTTCTAATAAAACCCAAATTCAGATAATAACACTATTCAAAATCTATCAACGTCAATTTTATAATATTCTACATTCAATTATCTTTTATATGCAATTTATTTCATATTTTTTGATTTTTCTACACTTAGATATGAATATTTGAAGATTTCATGCTTAATTAGGTAATTAATCCCTTAATTAAATAGCTAATCCTATCGGCGCCACGTGGAGGCTAATGCGATGTTCGCTTTCCATGTGACGTGATGCGAGAGGCTATTAAAGTTATCACATCGTAGCATCATGGCGCTACGTCTTTCTCCGTCATCGATCAAGGATGACGACACGAGATTAAGCGGGATTCTTAAGGGTTAAAATAATGGATCTACGTGTCTTGATCATGGTTGTCCATCTAAAATGCATGGATGGATGACCCATGATCTAGCCCTGATCTTCCCTATAGGAGATTGCCACCGCCCATCATCTAGGGGAAGATCTGAGCTAGATTGAGCTCAAATTGAATCAAAATTCAACCCACACTATCTAAAAGTAAAGGGAAACACATCCAATGGCTAGATTCTCATGGGATGAGACTTTCTTTCACAAAGGACCACACCATGTTTAATTTAAGCTGGGTTTAATGGCATACCTCACCAGAGGCTATCACCAGCGCTCAAATCCCTTGAAGTAGCTTCGTCTAGCAGAGACAAAGCCTTATTAAAGTTTTGAGGTGTTGAAATTGGATGGATCTTCCTATAGACCAAGCTTACCTTGATATGCTCATGGCCTTGGCCTTGATCAAGAACACTCTTCCCTTGCTTAGAGAACTTATGTGAAGGTTGGGTGTGACGATTGAGTTCACGATGAAACTTGCAAATTTGGTTGGTATTGAGTGTGGAGTGAGATTGAATTTGGCTTGAGCTCCCCTATTCTCAGTTTGAGAAAATCCAAAAATGGAGAAGTTGAATTGGCTTGAGAGAGTTTGGGGAGACTTGAAAATGGTTCCTATAAGTTCCTTTAGCTCAATCGAATGGGAGACTTTTGAATTCAAGTGGAATTAGGGGAGATATAGGTGAATCGACGGTCGTGAAGAGCTTTGCCATTTTGATCCAATACACCCTATTCAATGGGTTGGTTAGGCTATTTAGAGGGGCATGGCATTCGGTTTTGGCCAAAGAAGGAGTGAGGAGCTTTCCATGTGCTTAATTCAAGTGGAGGAAGGAATCCCATGTGCTTATGTCCATGGGGGTGGTCAATTTTGACCTTGGGTTGGGTTTGGTTGACCCAAACCCAATGGGTCATGTGCACCATGCCCATTAGTGACCATTTGGTCCATTAAGAGGATGCCAAGTGTCCATGAAAAGGAATTGACCAAATTCTAAGTGATTTTGATTTTAGGTTTCTCTATGGCCTAGGGGTATGGTCATTTGACCATAATTTCAGTTTGAATATGTTTGGTATGATTGAAAATGGGTTAGGCTAAGTTTCAATAGATTGGTATCTTTATTTCCAATCAATTTGATTTATATTTGGGTTTAGCTCAATTTGACCATTTAGGTCAAGCTGGATTCATGGTCAATTGGACTAGGTTAGGTCTAGTTGGCCAATGAGGATTGGCTTTGGTCAATTCAGAATCATCTCTTAGAATGAACTTGACCCATGGTTTCCAATTTGGCTTAGATCAAGTTTTGACATATTTTGACTTTTTAGGACAAGTTGGGTCAACCGGTCAAGTGACAGTCAATTGGGATTAGGCTTCGAAGGATGACTTGGTCGAAGTTCAAACATTTATCATGAATGAGTTTTGATCAAGGTTTAATCAATTTGACCGATAGATTTTGGCTATTCATTTTGGCTAAGTGTTGACTTGGTCAACCCTTAAACTTGATTTGACCTAATTTAAGTGATTGATCATCATGATTCATGTGAGGCTTAGGTGGGCTTAATCCAATCTTAGATTTTGGCTAATTAAAATTTTAATAGGTCAAGAGCCTAAGTGGGTCAAAAAAGCTTGATTTGAGTTTGATTGAACTCACACATGGAGTTATGATTGAAATATAAATCTATTTGCAAGTGATTTGAAGTCAAATGAGTTTTGATCTTCTTGACAATTTCAAGTTCAAAGGGTGAATATGAGTTTGACTTGGGCTTGATTTTTGAATTGATTTTTTTTATTTGATGGTTGAAGTTTATGTTTATATTTAGATTCATGATTATAGATTGAATGAAGAAAAATCAAGAGTTTGGCTGATTTGAGTTTGATTTAGCCCAAGAAAATTCAAAGACTTAGGTTGAATTTTGATTGAATTTGGATTTAATTTTTGGGTATGGTTTGATATTTGAATTTATATTCCATTTATATATGAATATAAATGAGAATAAAAGAGAAAATTTCATGAATTTGAAGTGATTTGAACTTGATTTAAGCTAAGTCCATAAGAGAGAATCAAAGGACTTAGGAAAAATTTTTTGGAATTTGGATTTGATTTTGGGTTTAGTTTTGATTGATTTGAATTTATATTTCATTTATATATGTGAATATAAATGAGGATATAAATGGGTTATAAGAAAATTTCATTAATTTGAATTGATTTGGATTTGATTTGAGCTAAGTCCATGAGAGGGAATAAAAGGACTTAGGAAATAATTTGGATTTGAATTTTGGATTTGGTTTGATTGATTTGAATTTATATTTCATTTATATATGTGAATATAAATGAGAATGGTTTGAGGAAATTTCTTGAATTTGAATTGATTTAGATTTTATTTAGGCTATAAAAGGGAATCAAATGCCTTGGAAAATATTTTGGAATGGAATCCAATCATGGGCTTCAATCATGGTTTCAATTATTTTGAATTGATTCATGATTTGAAAATCCAAATTGATTCAGTTAGAGTTGTTGATATGAATTTGGAGTTTTGACTTAAGAAGGAAGTGAGGATTCAAAGTATGGGGTAAAATTTTCTTAACACCCATAAGGCATATTCCTCTAACTCTTCTAAATCTCTGTTAGGTTGAGTTTCCTAATCACTAGACATGTCTTAAGACTAAGAAACTCTTAAAGTCTAAGAGTCCATGTCTAGGTTGAGAGCTCATCCCAAAAAATGAGGTCAACAATAGCTTCTCCGTCGATTTCTCCCATGAACAACAAACCCAAGAAATTTTTCTATAGCTACTCCAAATACATACTTGATTGAGGTTGTATTGTCTTAACCGTCAAAACTACTCGCATGTCAAATAGACACTTCTTTACTTTTTTGACAATGAGATCATCGATGTAGCATTCAACTTGATGATGAATGAGTTCATCAAAGATTTGAGTCATGACCCGTTGGTATGTGGCACCAGCATTTTTAAGACCGAAAGGCATGACCTTATAACAATAAATTCTGATTAGGGTTTAAAAAAGCAATGTTTATTTCATTCTTAGGGTCCATCTTGATTTGTTGGAGATGAATTCCATGAGAGGGAATGTCCACCATTCGGTATAGGAAGTGAAAATTCATCCTTAGGATAAGCCTTATTTAGATCCCTAAAATTGATGCATATGCGAATTTGGCCATTCTTTTTCTTAACTGGGATGACACTTGCTAACCACCTAGGATATTTTTCTTCTTTGATAAAGCCAACATCGATCAATTTCTTAATTTCAGAAGTGACATGTTGTTCAATGTCTAATCGTATACATATAAGAGCTTACTTGATAGGGTTAGCATTAGATTTTAATGCTAGTTTGTGGACTACTACATCAAGAGATAAACCTAGCATTTCTTCACAACTCCATGCAAAAAAGTCCTTAAACTTAGCTAATAGCCTAACTAAGTCATTGGTTTCTTCTTTATTTAATAATGAACAGATGTATATCGGACATGGATTGTCTTCGGTTCCCAAGTTGATTTCTTTAAGCTCATTGATGGTTGATCTGATATCTTCTTTGATCTTTAGTGCATCTCTAACTTCAGCACATTTGGGTCATCTAAAGTTTCTAAACATACCCCCTCATAAGATTTAGTATGATTTGAGAAGAACCTACCAGACTCCAATGATTTATGATGCCTAGGAAATGATTATCATCGTCAACTGGACCCACTATACCAATCCTAGTCATGGTCTTGATTGAGGATGTCTTCTTTGGCTACCCCATAGCCTTTCAAAGTAGTCTGACTTGTGTTTAGACCAAGTATATGGGATTAATCCCTTCTTTGCTAAATTAAGAACACAAGGCAACTACCAATCAAAAGGGAATTATATTAAATTTTTATATGATTCATCCTCAAGTTCTACATCGGCTTCCTGACTTGAGAATGATACTCCCAACAAAAATCTCTTTGGCTTGACATCTGTGGATGACTTAGGGGCCTCTTTAACTACTAAACCTTCAACTTTCTATGAAGAAAGTGAGGTTAGAGATAAAGTTCCCAACTATTGCCTAACTATTCTACATAATAGTGATTTAGATACATTCATACTTTGCTTGGAGGCCTGGTCTTCATCACTATATAGTTCGAATGTCACCTTCAAAGGGACCCGTTGAGAGGGGTTGATTGACGTGCTAACCACGTGAGACTCATCCTCTGAACTAGACTCTAAGTCAATGTGGATAGGGTACTCTGAGTCGGAACATAGCTCCTACTCATTACGCAAGGAGGTTTTCCACTGACCACCTACCTCTTCCTCTGGTTGTCATCACCCATTGTTGACCTCATTTTAGGATAAGCTCTCAACCCCTCCATCTGTATGGGGCTTCTCTTAGACTTTAAGAGTTTCTTAGTCTTAAGATACATCTAGTGATTAGGTGGACACTCAAGCCCCAGAGACTTAGAAGAGTTAACCATAGAAATAGGTCATGCCTGGGTGTTAGAAAATTTGCCACCAAACCATTCACCTTCCTTCTCTTCCAATTCATCTTATTTGATTTTCTCCAAACTTAAATCAACTCCATGTGATTGAGATCCATGAATGAAATTCATGATTGAAATCTATGATTGAAACCTATGAATAAAATTCATAAAGTCCAAATCCTTCTTAAATCCTGAACCTCTTCTTAAGAACTTAACCAAAATCATGATCTAAACCAATTCAAATCTTTGAGATTTTCTCATAATTCATTTATATTCTCATTTATATTCACATATATAAATGAAATATAAATTTAAATCAATCAAACTAAACTCAAAATTCAAAATCAATTCAAGAAATTTCTAAGTCCCTTAATCTTCTTGGACCCAAATCAAATCAATTCAAACTCATGGGATTTTCTCAAAACTCATTTATATTCTCATTTATATTCACATATATAAAAGAAATATAAATTTAAATAAATCAAACCAAATTAAAAAAATTAAATTCCAAATTTCAAATCCTCCTTATGTCCTTAATATTTTTTTTAATGGGCTTAGCTTAAATCAAATCAAACCAATTCAAATTCATGGGATTTTCTCATAACTCATTTATATTCTCATTTATATTCATATATAAATGAAATATAAATATAAATCAATCAAACCAAATTCAAAAATTCAAATCCCTACTCCAAAATTTCCTAAGTCCTTTAAAATTCCCTTTTAATGGACTTAGCCTAAATCATGAACAAATCACTTCAAACCCTTGAAATTTAAATAAAACTCAAGTCCACTCAAAACCCAACCTATGCCTTTCAAGTCAAAATCTTGAACTTAGCCAAATCAACTTCAAATCAAGCCAAACTATTGATTTTCTTTCATGATTCAATCAACCCTACAATCATGAATTCAAATATAAATACAAACTTCAGTTACTAAATCAAAATTCCATTCAAAAATCAAACCCCAAATCCTTTCATGTTCTTCCTTTGAATATGAAATTGTCAAATGAATCAAAACCCATTTGACTTTAAATCACTTGTAAATGGATTTATATTTCAATCATAAGTCCATATACAAGTTCAATCAAACTCAAATCAAGCTTTGACTAAGTCATTTGACCCACTTAGGCTCACTTGACCCAAAGTGACCTAAAGTACCCTTATGAGCCAAATTCTAATCCTAACCAAATTGGATTGAACCAAACTCACATATGCCTCTCATCATGATCAACAATCATCATGGGATGATCAATCAATCAAATTGGGTCAAATAAAGTCAAACCTAAGAGTTGACCAAGTCAACACTTAGCCAAAATGAAACCTAACTTAGCTAAAATCCAACATAGACCAAATTGACTGAAACCATTGATCAAAGTTCATTCATGACCTATGTTTGAACTTGACCAAGTCAACATTTGAGCCTAACCTAACCCATTTGGCCACTTGAACCAAGTTGACCTTAAAATTCAAAATGTGTCAAAATTTGATCTAAGCTAAATTGATTGAAACCAATGGGTCAAGTTCATTCCAAATCACTTGTTGAACTTGACCAAAGCCTCAATTGGCCAATAAGACCTAACCTAGCCCAATTGACCTTAGACCCAACTTGACTTAAAGGGGTCAAGTTGAGCCAAATTTAAACATAACCAAAATTGATTGGAAAAAAAGATACCAATCCACTCCATATGACTAACCTACCCTTGACCTAGCTCAAATAGGTCAAATGGGTCAAATAGGTCAACTTGACCCATTTGACCTGAATGAAGTCATATGAGCCAAATTCAAAATTAATCCAAATTGAATCAAACAAAAGCCACCAAAATATTTCAAATGATCATATGAACTTGATCCAATCCTTGGTTTGATCCAATTTGACCAATTGGTTAACTTGACCCACGTTGACCCATTTTGACCTAAATGGGTCAACATGAGCCAAACCATATCAAATGAATTTAAAATCTCATGAAACTTGGCCAAACCTATTTTCTCCATATACTCAACATATCCAAATTGAAAAATTAGCCAAATGACCATTCTACCCCTAAGCCATAGAATAAATTATGGACTAATCCATGGGTAATTTGGTCAAGCCCTCTTCATATCAACTTGATACCTTCCTAATAGCTCAAGTGGACCCAATGAAGAGTGGTGCACCCAACCCAATGGGTTTGGGTCAGCCCAAATGGACCCAAGGCCAAATAGGGTCCCCCTAGCTCAAATTGGCTCATTCAAAATCCTCCTTCTGCTCAATTTGAAGCACATGGGAGGTTACCAATCCACTCAAGACCTCAAACTGACCATGTGCAAAGATCTAACAGCCTAAACAACCCATCCCATATGATCAATTGGATCTGGCAAGCTATGCCCCGTCTGATTGTCATAGGGGGAGGTATACTCCCCCTAATTCAATTTGAATTCATTATCCTCACATTCGATTGATCTCTAGTGAGTATTAGGAAAAATAAGAGAGCAATCCTAAGCTTTCTAAGAAGGATTTGAGATTTCCATTTCTCAATTTTCTTCTTTAGAAAATAAGGGAGCTCACCTCAATCCTCAATTTTCTCTTCACTCAAATTCACCCCAATTCCTCTTGCACACTCCCTCAGGGGATCAAGTCGAGTGCACCTAAGCATTCTCTTAAGTTCCCAAAGCAAGGAGGAAGTGAATTGGATCAAAGTCGCAAAGGGGAGAAAGTGGTGTTGGTCTATAGGGAGATCTACTCAACCCCAAGGCTTGAAACTTTCAACAGGGCTTTGTCTCCACTAAACAAAGCTACCTCATTGAGCTTGAGTGCCGGTGATCACCTCTGATGAGGTTTGGAATTTTTTGACCACTTAGCTTAGGAGGTGTTGGTCCTTGTGAAAGAAATGTTCATGTAAAAATCCATGTTTGTCATTAAATTAGATGGGTAAAACCTCATTCCAATCGAGCTCAATGAATCGGATCTTCCTTAGATCATGGACGGTCATTGATCGAAGAACTGAGTGATCTTGGTCATCCATCCGCACATTTTGGATGGACGGTAGAGATTAATCTCATGTTTTAGAAATCCTTTATCCCTTTTAAAACTATGATGATCTCGGTCATTGATCCTTGATCAACGACGTGGGATCAAACCACATCCACGCCGCCACTCTGATGTCATGTTTAAGTAATCCCCTCACCACGCAACACATGTAAAGCAAGATGACTGCCACCGCTGCATGTCGTGCTATGAGCTGAGGGAATTAGTTAGGATTTAATTAATTTTAACTAATCTCCTAACCTTCAAAAAATAATACCTCCCTCAATAAAACTTAGAAAAATAAGAGGTAAATTTCTATGGAAAGATAATTCAACCTAGAATATTTTAAAATGATTTCAATGGATTTTGAGCTATACTTTTCTCTAATTTTGGGTTTTAATAGAAATATTATTTTGCTAATTACTCTTTAATTAATCCTCTGATTAATCCCAAACTTCTTGAGTTTGTTTTAGGAGATGACCTCTGCCTCCCCTAATTTTCTTGGGATTTATTTAAGGCTAAATTGGGGTAATTACAAAGGTGTTTTGTAATTGCTCACTTAATATAATTAAGGATAATTAAGATTTGTATTAGTATTTTAATCCCCATTAGGGTTGATTAAGGTTAGATTCAATGAATAGGAGGCTTAATAATTGGGGTATTTCTAAGCTATTCTAAATCCTTTTTTCTTTCCTTAATCCTCTAATTAAGGGTTAATTCATTAATTACTCTTAATTAATTTCTAAAAATTCTAAAAAACTTCTAGAACTTAATTAATCTACTTTATGTAGATGCTTAGGTGTTCAAGTGCCTAAGTTCAATTAAAGAAATCAAAACCCAATTCATATGTGTGAAGGGGTGTTTTGAAATTACTTAAGTTAAACCCCTTAGCTTAATTAATCATTAATCATGAGCCAAATTGCATTAGGCCCTTTTCTTCCTAGGTGCATTACAAGTTTAAATTCCTTGTGAGTTTTTATGTCATCTCATTGGCTCCTAATTACTTGGTTAACTATGCTAAGGTGGTATATATAAGGGTTAATTAACTTGATTAATTCATACATTAACATAATTAATTTATAAAAACGAATCTAATCATCTAAAAATTAAACAAAAATATCAAACACATGTGGGAATAGGTTAGGAACAACAAACTCAACTCACATTTTCAAAATTAAATCAAACTTAAAACCAAACAAAAATCACATTGAATAAACTTTGATTTATTTTAAGCTTTCTTATTTCATAAGATTGCCTTTAGGATTTAATTGAAGTGAATGTGTTTACATACTTTCATTGCTTTGATTTTTCCCCAACATGTTAAATTTATATGTCATATGGTTTCATGCATCCATATTTTTCAAAATCAAATTCAAAATGAAATTGTTTACTTTATGTCAAAATTGCATGTGTTGGCTAAAGTCATAATATGAGTGGCTATTATCACTATTAAATTCAAATTTATTTTCAAAATATATGAATAAAATGCCCAAAATTGAAATTTTGATACTTATATTTTAATTATAAGCTTGCATGTGAAAGAATATAAGGATGTGCTTAGTATAGGTTTTCCTTCTCTTTTCTTTTAGTATAGTTTTGAATAGGATTTGGTAAGATGTATGGTTCATTTGAAAAGAACCTTAACACCTTCCTAATTCCATATCATATTCATTACTATGCTATCACTTAAGAAGGTTACCTATGTTTGAACATATAAATTACATAAACAAAACAAATCAACTAATACAAGTTTTGCATTTCATCTTTTCCATTTCATTTCTTTTGTACACATGTTTGTATTTAAGGAAAGTGGTATATTAGTCTGGACAACCCCAAGATTACGAGGCTTTAAGTAGCCCTAAGTAGATTTTGTACCTTACACCTCTGGTTAACAATGGCATTGTACTCACTTATGTCTTTCTTACTTTCAAGTGTGCATGTGAAAATTGGATAAGAAATCCTTTTTCTACTTAATGAAATTCATGCATAGTAAACTTCCAAATTTACTTAAGTGAATTACTTAAAATGCATCATAAAGTGTGTTAAATATTCTCATTTGTGTGTATAGATATGCTTAAGATTCATTCATATGCATGTTATACATGTTGGGAGAGAAATGAAGTGATGTATGTTTTGTGAATTTGGTTCATTTTATTTAATCTTAAAATACATTTATTTTTGAATAGGTTTGTTTAGAGTTCATCTAAACTTAGGATTAATTAAAACACTTAATCAAAATATTCACTAAACAAAATTAAAATGTGAACCTACTTTAGAAAATACTTAGGTTAGGGAAGGAAAGAGAAGTTCTCTTCTCTCTCCCTCTCTTTATAACTTAGTAATTAATTATAGGATTCACTTGAACCTAATAAAAATATGAAATAAAATCAACCCAAATCAACTAAACCACTTAAATAAAACCCTCCTCTAAGTTGAACATGCTTCACACTTAGAAAATTATAACTTAAATCCATAGCTAAGCATACCACACTTCCAAAGCACATACAAGTCACCACTTCTAGCTTTAGGGTGCATGGTTTGATGTTTGTTTTGTTTTATGATATATATTTTTTAGTTAGGGTGTATGCTCATAGAATAAGAATGGTAGGGGATCTTAGTCAAACCATTATTTTCTAGGGATTGTGCTTAAGGGGCATAATAAATAAAAATATAAGTGCTTTTTCTTGTGCATATACCTAAGCATAATCCAATAGTGTGGACTTAGTCACCCATGTGTAGTGATAAGTCCAATATACATGCTTGGGATTTATGTGGTTTGTTTAGCTAATTTATATTTTATATGTGGTTAGATTTCCATTCTTTCCATTCATGTAAATTTATGCAATTAGATTTTGGAATGATTGTTATGGGATTAGATGAGCATTTGTCATAAGATCCTATCTTATGCAACATGTGAAGCCTTGGAGCATCCACCTTCCAACTATCCAAAAGAAGGAACCACAAAAAAAAGAAGAAGGAAGAAGAAAGAAGAAAAGAAGAAAGAAGAAATGAAGTTTGAAGACCCCCATAATAATGAATCTCTTGCTTAATTGTAATTTAATTCATTTATAATTCGAGTTATATGAGGTGTAGCTCTACAAGTTATTTTGTTTTGTCGTGGTACATGACCACAACGGCCTTTTATTCTTTTTGCGATTTGCTTTATAAATTGGTTGATGATTTGTTTACCTTTTGCATTAAGTGGCATCATTTTTCTAGTTTCTTCCTTGCTTTATGTATGACCTGGATGTGGATTAGGCTCTTAAGAAAAAATAAATCTTTTATAAAACTTAATGACTCAAAATTAAAAATAAATAACTCATAACCTTACCTAAAGCTTAGGTTTAAAATCAAGATAAAAGAATTAGCAACCCTTTAGCTCGATGAGTATTTCTTTTACAATATCATGCACAAATGCATCTTATTTCACTCTTGATTAGAGGATTCCACCTTCACTAGAGAAACTTGGCTTGACCTTTGAGAGCCATGGTGGAAACACACCTCCTCCCTTCTCGATTTTGGCCAATAACTTTATTTATCATTAGCATATGAATCTAGCTGAGTCAAAATAATTGTCCAAAATGAAAATAAAATGAAATTTAAATTACATTAGATTTAGGTCATTTAAAGCATGTCCTTACATGATCTAGTCTCTTTAGAGAGTGAGTTTAAGGACTTAGTCTCTTTCTAAATAAATAACAGCCTAGTTATCTTGCATAACCATAAGACTTGCCTACATGTGTTTAAAATCGTATAAAGAGTTAGTTGGCGGCCACCCCGAGGCGGTTGTAAGTCTAAGTAGTCGGGTGGTTTGTCCTCTCTTATGGAGGTAAACAAAATACCCATTTTTGCCTGAGATTTAGGTTGTGCTTTCGGCCCTCACCAAAGCTCCATAGATTTAGGTTCTGAGATTGTTTCTCCCCTTTGTGGGTCATAAGCATAATTCTTCACCTCTTAGGCATTTTCATAATCTTGTGTTATAGAATCAAAAGCCCTAAATTTCTAATAAAAAATATAACTCAAACAAACTAAATCAATTTCAAAAAAATGTAGAGCCCAACTATAAGATAGTTGAGATGCTCACTAGATTTCCTAGCATCGTGGTCATCTCCTAGTTATCTTCCTTTTGGCTTCGATAATAACTCCCTCTCTTTAATCAATCCCATTTGATCTTTTAAAAATGAATCAATTGATTGATAGTCCTTTCCTATTGAAATCTTTGAAGATAACGATCATTTATCTTAATTGAGAATTTTTCTAAGGAAGCCCCATTCTTTAGGATCTAATTAACTATGGAGGCTTACCCCTGTAGGAAACTTAACAAACCCAATTTAAATAAACTCTATTTACTTTTCCATGTAAAGTAGAGGAAGAATCTCTGGTACATACGTAGACCCATCGCCTTTAGGAGTCCTTATTGAGGTGATTAGGTCCATTAAAGGGTAGTGACTTCTGTCTTTCGAGATAGTACACTATTCTTTGATGATGTGTCTGATCACCTGAATAAGCACATCTGCAGATCTACATGGTGTCCTAACCAACAAGGCATAATATTTCTATTTTTATTTTTCCTCTTCGAAAAGAATAGATGAAGGCGGGAATATTTTCACCATACCCATGTGTTCATATGGAGGAACAAACTGTGGGCGGAATATAACATCTGACTCTACCTCTTCCTCGTGTTTGATTCTCACTCACTTGTAGTTTCATTTTCTCTTCCTTTTTTTCTTTTCT
This sequence comes from Cymbidium sinense, assembly GCA_021442155.1. Classification (NCBI taxonomy): domain Eukaryota; kingdom Viridiplantae; phylum Streptophyta; class Magnoliopsida; order Asparagales; family Orchidaceae; genus Cymbidium; species Cymbidium sinense. Next base: position 200,993,659 of record CM038217.1, read on the forward strand.
TTTTCTTTTTCTTTTTCTTTTTTTCTTTTTCTTAGTTTTTGAACATTCATCAAGCTCACGATAATAGACTTTTTGATTTGGAGGAAGATAGTAGGTTGCATCTTCATAATCTCGATCTCTCTAACTGAAAATAGCTTCAAGTCTTCTTTGACACAATACTTGATTCCACCTCTTCTGAATTTAATGCACTGGTGTAAACAAGATGGAACTGTGTTGTTTGCATGTATCCAAGTCCTACCGAGAAAGCAATGAAAGATGTATAATCTATATTGTAGAACTGTCTTCTAATCATCTATCTCTGGTAGTACACTATGGAGCTTAAAACCTCTCTTTATTTGAGTCTTATCAACATCATCCCATCTCCTTGAGTTTAGAGATATCGATCCTCAGTAGGCAGAATTCATAATGTTCCATGCACCTCAATATCCACAAGAGCCTAAATCTTCCCATATCCACTATGATGTTGAGGGGATGATTGTGCTCTATTGTCCCTAAAAGAAGGTCTTCATCTGTGAATGTAACTCCACAGGCTTCTCTTGAATAACATGCCTCCTCTCTAATAGCAGTCAGCTGACCTAAGCATATTTCTAGATCAAGAAGAGCTTTGATCAATGACTCCCTCATCTCTTTGGATAAGACAAGGGCATCATATGTGCTTAGTTTAGTTAGTAACTTTCTTAAGTGTGTGAGGGCATTGTAGTCAACTCTGGTCTGATCCTTCACAAGCATATCCATGGGTGGAGCATCTTATGGAGGGGTTTCTTGATCTCTAGAACCAATTACTTGTTTACCCTTATCCTGAGGTACTACCCTAGGAGGTAGAACTTTGCTACTACAGAGGTTGACTTCAATGACTTCGTGAGATGATTTTATGGAAAGTCCTACATGTTCATCAGGTTCACCTACAGCTTCTCCTATGGGATCATCGGAGTCTGATGGCTCCAAATAAATCTCAATGGGTGAACCTGAATGATTTATAAATGGAAAATCTATTTTTAAATCAAAAAAGGAATGATCGGAACTAAAGTTATCATTAATATTTTGTAGACTTGGAGAGTTTTCGAGAGGAATAAAATCTAAAGCATTAGAAGTGGACAAGATGTAAGTGAAAGCTTTCTACATTGATTTCTTCTTAGGTGGGGGTACATGATAGAAATCTAATAAAGTAAGCCAGGTAAGGGGTTTAGTGTCCTTGTCTATTGATACAATGCTCCTGCTGACAGAAGAGGAGCTAGTGGAGGAAGAAGTAGTAGCTACAATGGTGGATGGAGTGCTAGACTTGGATGGTGGTTAGCTTACTATCTGGGTAAATAAGGTGGGCATTCGATTTCATGCAGCATCTACCACCTTCAAGTTATCCTTAGCAACTTACAAACATTCTTTAGAGTTGGAGGTTTGAGCTGCTTTAGACACCTGCAAGGATAACTTTCTGATCTTATAGATGATTTTCTTGGAGGTTTGGTATAGGGAGATATCCCAACCTTCCTATGTCTTGAGAAGATCACTTGTATCCCCAAATTACCAACAACTAGAGGGTTGTTCTAATAGATATTCCTTAGGGATGATAATCGACTTGTAGCTTTCAAGCCGGTCCAAAGGTAAAGCAATCTTTTAAGACATGACTGCATACTGATAGGCAAAGTTTAGATTATGACTCTTGCCCATATCCTCCGCCTTCTAAATTAACTAAAATCGATTCTTTAAGAGGTTCTTGATCTTTCACTACCACCCTCTTGAATGAATAAACCTTATCAATTTATCGGTAAGAGTAGGTAAATGGTAGGTGGTGGATAGAATCCCTAATCTATGGGTGGGGATATTGTTGATCTTTGTGGATGGGAATACTTCTGGTGGTGGAGGTCATTATGGAAATTAAGGTGGCTGATATGATGGCTGAGGTGGTGGAAAAGGAGGTGGTAGAGGAGGTTGATGTGCTCTCTATCTGGCTGAACCCTGGCTAGCTGCTTCCCCTTGTCAACTACTATGACTACCCCAGACTTTTTCTTAAATGCCTTCTACAGTTTGGGCTTGGCTGACTGTTCTTGGAAAGGTAACCGTTTGACCTCTCCTTATAAACTAGTCACCTTGTTGATTAATTTCTCAAATGTCTTAATGGTAAACCCTTTAAGCATGAAAGCGACCAGGCCATGAATATTCTTGAGTAGAATTTCAATGGCATGTTTTTTAGACAGCTGTGGTTCACATTTCATACTTGAATTGCACCATCTAAGAATGTAATCAATTTGGGACTCACTAAGGTGTTGTTGAGCTACAATGAGATCGCCCACAGTTATCATTTGCTGAGCTCCAGTAAATCTCTTAATAAAGAGCTGCTCTAACTCAACAAATGTCTTCACTAAACCATTAGGTAGTTCAACGTACCAATCAAATATGATGCCTATCAAACTACTGATGAAGAGATGGAATAAGAGTGCATCACTACCACCGGCATTGCAATATCCAGCCTTGAAGTGTGCTATGTGCTAAGAGGGTTCCCCGATCAAAATTTTGAAGGAAGGAGGCACAAAACCCTTAGAATATTGGACACCATCAAATTCCTCTAGGTAGGGTCTACCCTCTGGAACCGATGAGCCACCTCAGGCTTGCGCCAATGCATCCTTCAATTATTGCTCCACCAACTCCTTGATATCTTTCTCTTGCATGGAGGTGATGTCCACCACCTTCCTATGCAAGCTATCACTATCCTGATCTACTGGAGAAGTGCTTTTGGACTGATCTAAGACATGTGCTAACTCAGGATAATTTATCTCTATCGATATATGTTATGGTATTGAGGCCTGGTTTTGAAGTGCATGGAGCGCTACTAACAAGTCTTCCATCCTCTTCTCCATCTGGTTGATCTGATCATTCTTCTGTTTAAGTTGTTAATGGAGGTGTTGAATTGAATGGATGGCATTGTCTTCCTCAACTACAATACCTTCCTGCCTATGTTGATCTCTATGAAGGGAGCTCTTAGTATCAACTATATGGACCTCGATTGAATCCTTAAGTAGATCATCCTCATATGGATCAAAGCTGACCATTCCCTCCTCACAATCTAAATGGTCACTCCCTAGAAGTTCTCTCTTCTCTATAAAGTACTGTTCTAGAATCTTCTATAGGGAACAATCTAATCGTGCTGGTATAAATACATTATTGACTAGTGTAGAGCTATGACAAGATGCACCTATCACTAGAGTCTTTAGGAGGGTCATGACTGTTGGAAGAGACATGCTCGTGGCTGTTCATGGGTGGAGTAGTGTCTCTAGGGAGATCCACTTCCATGGGGGCTACAGAACTGTCCCCTTCCCCTTACATCTGGCACACGCCTCGATGGTGGTGGTTTGTGGTGTGACTAAGATGTTGGGGTCCTTTCTTCAAGGCAAGTAGGAGGAGGTGGGAGACTCACCCTCACCTTGGTAGTAGATGAAGTGAGATCCTTTGGCGTGGTGGATCACTAATGGAATATAGCAATAGCGACATGTGTCACCGGATATCTGGCTGCAACCATCGATCAAGTCCAGCCTCCATCCTACAGTTGCAACTTCCATACTAGCGACTTCTTCCACTTCAACTAGCTCTACTTCTTCAACTAATAGAACTCTTGTATTGATGGATAAGGGCATCAAATCCATTACCCCACTCACTTTACCTGATTTCTACTTTGTACCTCCAAAAAATTCCAAGAAATTAAAGAATAAAGCTAGTTTGAATTACATCTGTGTCACTTCTGATGGGTTGTCTGAATCTATTCTAAATAACTCTTCAAGTATAAATAACAACTATAATAATTCTAATCTTCCTATTTCTAATTTAGAGTTAGATTTTCCTACTCTGAATACTTTGGGTTTGCCTCCTGAGATAGACTTGGAATCATCTGATTCTTAGGATCCCATAGGAGAAGCTGTATGTGAGCCTTACATGCGGGTGAACCTCCATTACCATAAGAGACATCTCAGTAGCAGGTTTTACCTCAAAACCTCAAAATAGTTTCATAGATTTGAGAAGCCCCTCCATAAGATGCTTCACCTTATATGCTTGTGGAGGATCAAAAAGATCAAACCTTCTCTGGTATCTTGAGAATAAAAGTTGATCAATTGAATATTTCATGAAAACATAGAAATTGGCTTCATTCTTCTAGGAACAACCGTCCTTCTACATTTCTTAATGATACATTAATGTCTATACCCTTTCATGAAATCAAATCTCCACATGATGGATGATGTTGAAGAAAAACAAAAGAAGAAAATTTCAATAGTGTTAGAGATAGGTGATTGGAAAGCAGCCAAGTTTTCATAATTGATTTGAATACTTCAGCACCTTACCTGCCTTGGATACATCATAACAAGATAATTTCATCCTCCTCCATGGGTGCATGAAGTTAAGGATGGATTGAGTGTGTCAAAGGAGATGAAAAGTCATTTTCAATTAGCGAGGTTGAGATATCTAAGATGGACCTACTATCTTCCTCAAAACACCATTTCTCATGAACTTCAACAAAATTCAAACTCAAATTCAAAAGCAAAAGAAAATGAAGAAAAAGAAAAAGAAAAGGCAAAAGAAAAAGAAAAGAAAAATGAAAATATAATTGATGATCTAGTAGTTGAGAGCAAAGAAAAGGAAGACCATCTCTTTGACTTGAGAGTAATTTTTGAATAGTTAAGATAATATAACCTCAAAATAAATCCCCTAAAGTGTGCATTCAGAGTAGCTTCGGGGAAATTCCTTGGGTTTGTTGTCTGACATAGGGGAATAGAAATAGATCTAGAAAAGATTAAAGCTATCTTAGAAATATCACCTCCTAAGAGTTTAACTCAACTCAGATCTTTCCAAGGATGACTAGCGTATCTAAGACATTTTATTTTCAACCTATCAGGGAGATGCAAGCCATTTTCAGCACTTGCCAAAAAGGATGCCAAGTTCAAGTGGATGATAAGGGCCAGCATGCTTTCAAAGACATCAAAGAGTACTTGGTGAAGCTACTAGTTCTAGCAGCCCCTATTATGGACAGTCCACTCATCCTCTACACTATTGTATTGGATGAATCTCTCGGCACTCTGTTGGCCCAAGCCAACGATGAAGGAAAGGAGAACGCTCTCTACTACCTCATCCATCGTCTGATTTCTATTGAAGTGAACTATCCACCTATTGAGAAACATTGCCTAACTTTAATCTTTGCCTCCCAAAAGCTATGGCATTATATGCTTTCTCATAAGGTGAACTTGATTTCCAGAACCAATCCACTGCAGTATCTCATAACATGACCAATGCTATTCAGAAGTTTGGCATGATTGTCCATGATTCTCTCACAGTTTGATATCACATTCGTACCTCTCCGTGCAGGAAAAGGGTAGGCACTAGCAGATTTCTTAATAGCACTCCCACTTCATGTTCATTCTCGCTTAGTGATGATCTCCCTAATGAATAAATCATGAACTTAGGGGAGGCCAGCAACCGCCGATGGGAGATATATTTTGATGGTACAGCTTCTTTTCATAAAGGGGAAGCACCACGATATACTCTCCCAGGAAAGGCAAGGGTAGGAATAATTCACCTAACTCCAGACCGCAAGGTGATGAGATTCTCATACTATCTTTCCAACCCCTGCACTAATAATGAAGCCAAGTATGAGGCTTTGATTGTTGGTATGGAGTTAGCCATCACTATCAATTTCAAGAGCATTAACATCTTTGGGGATTCTCAATTGGTCATTAATTAGATTGTTGGGTCCTACAAAGTTCTTAAACCCAAGCTTCATCACTATCACGAGTATACCATGAAGCTTTTGGCCCAAATCCATGAATTCACCATCTACAAGGTTCCCTGAGTAGAGAACGCAATAGCAGATACAAGGTTCCCTGAGTAGATAACGCATTAACATCTACAAGGTTCCCTGAGTTCATCCCAATAAGGGTCCAAAATAGACAAGTCCTATCCCTTATTGATATTGAACTCATCAAGAGACTTTCCCTTGAAGGGGACATTGATGTTGCTAAAATGGACAAGGACCTAGATTGGAGGCAACCATTCATAGATTACTTGAGCACCGGCAAACTACCTCAATAAAGGTCACAAGCTCATCAGGTGAAACAGAGAGCTCTCTCCTATGCTCTCATTGATGGCACCTTGTACCATCAGTCCTTTGACCAAATGTGGTTACGCTATTTAGACAAACATGAAGCTCATGGCATTGTAACTGAGGTACACTCAGTCTATGTGGAGCACATCAATCTGGTCCAAAGATGAAGATGAAGATCAAGAGACTAGGATACTACTAGCCTTCGATGATTACAGACTGCATAGATGTAGCTAGGAGATGTCATCAGTGTCAGGTACATGGTGTAGTTCTCCATCAACCACCCAACATTCTACACCCTACACTGGCCTCATGGCCATTCGAGTATTGGGGTATCGACATTGTGGGTCTTATTGATCCTCCTTCTTCCAAGGGTCATCGGTTCATCTTAGCGCCACTACTTTTGAAGTGGGCAATCCCTCGAGAGGTCATAGCTTCAACATGTGCTTTTTAGAACCATATCATATATAGGTTCAGGTTGCCTCGACGAATTATATCTGATAATGGTAATGTGTTCAAAAATACTAAAATCAACAACTTCGCTAGAAGACACAGTATAGATTGGCGATACTCCACCATTTACTACCCTAGAGAAAATGGTTTAACAAAAGCATTCAATAAAACTCTCATCCAAATACTAAAGAAGATACAAGCAAAAGTGGAATGAGCAGTTGGTTGAAGCCTTGTGGGCCTACCGCACCACATATCGAACTCCAACTCAATCTACCCTTTTTTCCTTAATGTATAGGTCCGAAGTCATTCTACCTTTAAAAGTTCAACTCCTATCACTAAGGATAGTATTGGGAAGCAAGATCATTGTACTGTAGAATGCAGAGTTGCAGTTAGAAGACCTTGAAGGTTTGGAGGGAAGTCACCTACGGGCATGCCAGAACCTTAAGTTGTACAAGGCCAAAATGATTCAAGCTCACAACAAGCTGGTCCGCCCTAGGTCTTTTCGAGTAGGAGAACTTATGTTAGTCCGAAGGAGACCAATTGTTGCTCATCAAAAGATGGGAGGCAAGTTTGAACTCACTTGGGAAGGCCCCTATGTCATAGAGAAAGCCTACCAAGGAGAATATTATCAGCTTATTGATTGTAAAGGGGAACACCTTATGCTTCCAATTAATGGGCTCTATTTGAAGAAATATTACCCATAAAAATTATATTTGAAAATAATTCTATCAATCAACAAAAAAAATTTGATTCCATGTCATCAAAATCTTCTCTTCTTTCGAAGCGTTGTTTGCTTATCTTGCGAATCCGCCATGACGTATTCAGGGTAGGTGCAACAGTCCCCCAATGGCATCCTATCCCTCTTTCACAACACAAACATAATTTCTTGGTGTTATTAGAATAGGTGTAAGATAACCCAAGAGGCATCCTATTTCAATTAGCACAACTAAGTTTAGTGTGAGAGAATCTAAGCGGCATCCTTTCTTAGTGGGAATCCATTTTTTCGATCTACGGCACCATTTCATCAAATTCCCCAGCGTGTTTAAGGTAGGTGTAAGAGAACCTAAGAGGCATCATATTCCCTTTAACACAAACACAAAAATAAACACATATCTTTTATCTCAGACTACTTTGATGTGAGATCAAGCCTCTCGTGGCACTCACTCATTAGTTGCTCTAGGTCGGGTTTACATGCTACATCGCTAGTATGTCACCCCAGTGGTCACTTATTATAGGATGTGAGTCCCCATGCTTTCTTCCTAACTTGACCATTGTAAACCAATGAGCGTCTTGTTAGTATGATAGTTTTCATTGCCCAACCAGTAAGCTACCTCATGTTGACTTTGCTTAAGAAGATGTGAGTCATTGTGCTTTCTTCTTGAACTAGCCATCATGCTCTAACTAGGTCGAGTATATTTGAGGTCTAGGATAAGTCCCCTAGAGGGTCCTTTCCTCTTGACTAATTTGAGTTGATATAAGTCCTCCAATGACATTCACTCAGTAGTCACCCTAGGTCGGATAGCATCTGCCGAGCTGAAGACGGACTACCCCAGCAATTAGTTTCACTATAAGAGGATGTGAGTCCCTGAGCTTTCTTCCTAGGCTAATTATTGCAAATCGATGGGCACCTTAGGTTGCTTGATGTTTGCTATGCTGACAGCTACTCACCCGATGGATACACCACTCTTGGCAGATGTGAGTCCCCATTCTTTCTCCTTGAGTTGGCCACTGAATACCTATTTGATATATTACTAGCCATGTCATCTTCTCCAGGATTTTGGATTAAGCCTTTATTGGCCCCATCCCTTGTGGGCACTCTATTTGGATCAAGTCCTTTATAACCCCATTTGGACACTACCCAAGTTACCCTTAGATTAGACAGTCCCCCTTTCCTAGTAGCCACCCCTATGGTTGGAGAATTTCTTCAACGGATGCATAGATTCTCTCATGGTTCAGTAAATCTGATATAGGTCTAGGCTGATATAAGCTCCCTCTCAGTTTTATCCCTTGCAAACTAATAGGGTCCACGATCAAACAAATGAACAAAATAAACAAATTAATTTGCTTATGGATTATGAATTCAGGCCCCAAAGGGCCCCTTTTCCCAAGCAGGCATCTTATCTCTAGGACAGTGTCAACAGAACTCCTATAGGAATTTCCTGCCTATCTGAATTAAGATAAATCCTTGGGTTGATACTCACTCCATAGTCGCCTTTAGGTCAGGTTCAATCTATTTTTCCACAAGTAGATTACCCCAGCAGTCATTCTATTTTGAAAGATATAAGACTATGACACATTCTTTCTAATATGACTATTGCAAATCAATGGGCAGCCCTAGGTCGGGTTCAATTTGTTGCCCAAAAAAACCAATCACCCCAGTGGTCTTTTGTAATGGAAGATGTGAGTCCCTGAGCTTTCTTCCCTCAATTGATCATTACAAGCGAAAGGCACTCCTTGGTGGATAGTTCTCCCATTGTGAAGCTACTCTTTTTGGTTCGATATATATATGTCTAGGCTGATATAAGCTCCTTCTCAATGTGATCCATCGTAAACCAACAGAATCCATCAAAATAAAAAAAATTTAAAATGAAATTAATCTTGCCTATCCTTGAGCTGATCTAATTCCCTCTGCGACATTTACTCAATAGTCAGCCCTAGGTCAGGTTCGATTTATTGCCCAAAGCAACCGATCACCCCAGTGGTTTCTTATTTTGGAAGATATGAGTCCCTTTTCTTTCTTCCAAACTTGAATATTGCACATCGAAAGGCATCCCTTTGGTTGGTTAGTCCTACCTTATGGTTGGTAAACTACACCCTTTGGATTGGTTAGTCTGAGTTAGGTCTAGGCCTTTATGGCCCCTACTCAGTGCAGTCCATCGTAAATTGATAGGACCCATCAAAATAACTAAAAAATAAAATTACTTTTGACTATCTTAGACTTTAAGAATTTCTTAGTATTAAGACACATCTAGTGAATAGATGGACACTTAACCTAGCTCTAGAGACTTAGAAGAGTTAGCCATATGAATAAGTCATGCCTTAGGGGTGTTAGGAAAATTTGTCTATCCTATAGCTTGAACCACATTCCTCACTTCCTTCCTTCAAGTCAAACTCCAAATCAAATCAGCAATCAATTCTAGCCTAATTGATTTTCTATAAACTCAAATCAATTCCAAATGATTGAAGCTCATGATTGAAATTCCAAATTCAAAATCTTTCCTAATCCCTTTGATTATATCTTATGGACTTACCACAAACCAAATCCAAATCAATTCAAATTCAAGAAATTTTTTCACAACCCATTTATATTCTCATTTATATGTACATATATAAATGAAATATAAATTCAAATCAATCAAACCAAATTCAAAATTCAAATCCAAATCAAAAATCTTTCCTGAGTTACTTTGATTCTACCTTATGGACTTAGCCTAAATCAAATCTAATTCACTTCAAATTCAAGAAATTTTCTCATAACCCATTAATATTCTCATTTATATTCACAAATATAAATGAATTATAAATTCAAATATCCAAGAATCAATTCAAAAATCAAATCCAAATTCAATCAAAAATCCAACCTAAGCCTTAAAGATAAAATCTTGAACTTAGCCAAATCAAACTCAAATCAAGCCAAACCCTTGATTTTTCTTCATTATTCAATCAATCCTACAATCATGAATCTAAATATAAACATAAACTTCAATCACCAAACCAAATCTAAATTCAAAAAATCAAACCCAATTCAAACTCATGTTCACCCTTTGACTTGAAATTATCAAATGAATCAAAATCCATTTGACTTCAAATCTCTTGCAAAAGGATATATATTTCAATCATAAATCCATATTTCAGTTCAACCAAACTTGAATCAAGCCTTGATCTAGCCAACTAAACTCAATCGGCTCACTTAACCCAAAGTGGCCAATTTGACCTACATGAATCAAAATCCAATTTAAACCAAATCAAAGTGAATTAAGCCAATCCAAGGTTCATGTCATGTTTGTTGATCATCATAGGTTAATCAATTATCATGAAAACAAGTCAACCGCTGACCTCAACTCTTAACCCATATGAACTCAAACTAGCCAAATTGCAACCAAAACCAAATTGATTGCAACCAATGGCTCAAGTTCACTCCAAACTGATTATTAAACTTGACCACAGCTTCAATTAAATTCAATTTGACCAATTGACCAACTAGACCCAACCTAGTCGAATTGACCATGAACCCGACTTAACCTAAAAGGTCAAATCAAGCCAAAATAAAATATAAACAATAATTGATTGGAAAAAAATACACAATCCATTTCAAATGATCAACCAAACCCAAACAAAGCCATAATTCAAGCCAATTTGGTCAATTTGGTCAAATTGGTCAACTTAGCCCAAATTGACCTAAAAGATCAATTGGCCAAAATATAAATTAAATCCAAATTAAAATAAATTAATTAAAACCAATTGAACCAATATGCTCTAAATAGTTATTTGAACTTGATCCAAGTCTTGGTTTGACCCAATTTGACCAATTGGTCAACTTAACCCATTTTGACCCGATTTGACCCAAATGAGTCAAATTAACCCAAATTAAACCAAATGAACTTCAAATGACATGAAATTTGGTCCAACTTACTTTTGACTCATTTCAAATCTGCCCAAATCAAATTCAATATCAAATGACCACTTTGCCCTTGGGTCAGGCATATGAGAAAAGGCACTTTCCCAAGTGGTCATTTATCTTCCTGACCACTTGGCACTCATCCATTGGTCCACATAGGCACCAAGGACACTAATTTTGACCCAAGGAGTGGTTAAAGCCATGACTCATGGGAGGTGAAATCATCTCACCTATCCCATTGGAACACTTGGCATGAAGGACACTCACCTCCCCTTGGCTAGGGCACCCACTTGTCCTTCATGGCACCCACTTTCCATGCTTTAGCCAACCATAGGGAGCCACCTAGGATGATTCTCTTCTATTCCCAAACACCCAAGCCAAGTGACATGAATTTTAAGCCAAAATTTTAAACAAAAAGTGGGAAAAGGCTCATTTCACTTCACTTTTGATTCTAAGGCTTTAATGGTTAAAAAACCCTCATTCCTCTCATTCTCCTCCTCCTAGAGCTCCCAAAAGCCATTAGAAAAAAATCCACTTCATTTTGGAGAGAAATACTCCAAAATCAAGGGGATTTCAGTGAGAAAATGATGATCACCAGAGGAAACTTCATTTCGACATGAAGGCGAAGATCTAACCTCAGTCTCTTGACAACACGCTCGAGTCACCACCGCAAATCATCGATGAGGTAACCTTCAAAAATCATAGCCTTAGATCATTTTATGATGGATTTTCATGATTTTAAGGAATCTACCTTAGATAATCCTACATTTTTACTTTAAATCATCCCAACTAAAAAATAAAATTTTTTGGTGTGAATCGGTGCGAAAATGAGTCCATTTAGAAAAGTTTTCACTCAGAAAACCCCATTTTTCCAAAAAAAAAATACCTTGAAATCATTGTTCACCGCTAAGGGTGCCGTCCGATCCATCGATCACTTATGATACATCCAATTGCATGCTCGTGATAGGATCATGCATCATCACACACCCCTCGCCTGGATTGCATGATGATATGTCAATGGCGACGGATGGTCCAAAGTAACTGGTCACGTGGTTTGACCAAGTCTTCGCCATTCCACACGCACCGCGCGAATCGCAAATGCAGATGGGCGAGCATGCACGTGGCACGCGATCAATCACGTGGCACCATGTGGTGTCGCATGGCCACATCAACGCCGTGCAGTTTTTACAATTTAAAAAATTAATTAAAATATCTAAAAAATCCAAAATTCATAAAATAAAATAAAATACTTTACCAAAAATTGTAAATAAGGCCTCGTTGGATTCATCTTTCCGAGAGGAATCCAACAAACCATGAATCCCCAAGTTTCACCGAATATTTTGGGCTTAATTGGAATTTTAGTGAAAAATTAAATTTCTTTAATTAAATCAAAAATACATGTCAGATTAAGTTAAAATTTTTAGATATTGAAATTGATGTTAAAATATACCTACCATAAAAATTTCAAGTCAAAATGACCTTTGGATTAAAGATATTAAATTTTGAGTGTCAAATTTATTTTAATGAAAATAAATTACCAGAATTCTTAAAATCACTTACATCAAGTGAAACTTCCTAAATTCATAACTAATTGTACAAAAATCTAAAAAATACAAACTTAGGTTCATTTTAAAGATATGTCAGAGAAAATGTAATAAAATTATGTCTAATTGAATTTGAATAGTAAATTTTTCTTAATTATGGTTTATTTAAAAACTTAATAACCTTAATTACTCCCTAATGACTTCATTAATTAATTCCAAACTTCTCAAATATGTTTAATAGAATGACTTCTACCTCCCCTAATTTTCTTGGAATTTATTAATGAGTTAATCAAAAAAATTAATTAATGAACTCTTAATCACTCTCTTAATATAATTAAGATTAATTAAGCATGTGAATAGTGGTTTAACTCCTTGATTAAGTTAATTAACTTTGTTTAGGTGATTAGGAGGTTTATAGAATGATTTTGGGATATTTTTCTTAAGTTATTCCCCCAAACCCCCTTCCTTCCTTAATCTAAATTTAACTAAGGGTTATTCCACTAATGATCTACTTAATTAACTTGATAAAATTTTCAAAACTTTCCAGAACTTAATTAATCCTTCTTGGGTATATTCTTAGGTGTTTAATAACCTAAGCAACTTAAGGAAATCATACCTAACCCACATGTGTGGGAAAGGTTATGAAAATACTTAAATTAAACCCTTTAGCTTAATTAATCATTAATTATGAGCCAAGTACCTTTCTTTCCTAGGATGCATTGCTGATTTAAATTTCTTGTGCTTTTATGTCATACATTGGCTCATAATTATTTGATTAAATATGTTAAAGTGGTATAGGTAAGGGGTAATTAATGAACTTAATATACACCTTAACCTAACCAAAGCATAAAATTAATCTAATCACCTAAAAATTAAAATAAAATAATACACACATATGGTAATGGGTAAGGACCAGAAAAGCTTCTCACACTTTCCTAATTCAAATGAAACTCAAAATAAAATGAAAGTCTCTTTCAACAACTTTTAATTCTCTTTAAATAATCTTACTACATAAGATTATCTTTAGGAATTAATTAGAGTGAATGAAATTACATGCTTATATCATTTTTTTTTTCTTTCCTAGCATGTTAAATGTGTATGTCATATTAAAATCATGCATTCATTCTTTTCTAAAATCAAATTCAAAATGAAATATTTTCTTTATGTCAAATTGCATATTTTGGCTAAAATAAAAATATGAGTGGCTATTATCACTATTAAATTCAAAATTATTTTCAAAATCTATAAATAAAATGCTAAAACTGAAAGTGTGCTACTTATAGATTATTTATAAGCTTGCATGTGAATATAAAAATGTGTCTTATGTTTGCTTCCTTTCTTTCCTCTTAATATGTATTTGAATAAGATTTGCAAAGTGTATAGTTCTTTTAAAAGAACATAACACTTGCTTTAAATCTATTCTTATCTTCCATATTATGACTTAAGAAAGATCCTTACACTTACACATATAAATTGCATAACCAAGTTCAAACATAAATACATACTTTTGCATCTTTCTTTTCCATTCATTTCTTTTGTATATATGCTTGTATTTAAGGAAAGTGGTATATTAGTCTAAACAACACTGGCGAGGCTTTAAGTAGCCCTAAGTAGGTCTTATACCTTACACCCATGGTTAACAATGGCACCATACTCACTTATGTCTTTCATACATACATGTGTGCATGTGAAAAATGGATAAGAAAATCTCTTATGAAAATCATGCATCATAAAGCATTCAAATTTTCTTAAGTAGCTCACTTAGCATTCTCTTTCCATGTATTTCTTTTTATAACATGTGCATGTATTTAAGAAAAGTGGTATATTAGTCTAGACAACCCCTGGGTTGCGAGGCTTTAAGTAGCCCTAAGTAGGTCTTATGCCTTACACCTTTGGTTAACAATGGCGTCGTACTCAGTTATGTCTTTTATACTTTTAAATGTGCATAGAAAAGATGGATAAAATAATCACTCTTTCCTGCTTAACAAAATCATGCATACATGAAACATTCTAAGTTTCTTTAAGCAACCTCTCTTAGCATTCATCATTAAGGTGTGCTAAATATTTGCATCGTATGTATAGATATGCTTAGGATTCATTCATGTGCATGATACACATGTGGGAAAGAAATAAAATGTTGTGTGTTTGTGATAGTAATTCACTTAATCTTAAAATGTCTTTCTTTTGAATAGGTTTGTTTAGAGAAAATCTAAACTTAGGATTAATTAAAACACATATAAAACAATTCACTAAACAAAACTAAATATGAATCTACTTTAGAAATTACTTAAGATAGGAAGGAAAGAGAAGTTCTCTTCTCTTTCCTCTCTTTATAACCTTAGTAATTAATAGGTTCATTCAAACCAAATCAAATCATCAAATAAAATCAACCCAAATCAACTAAACAACTCAAATGAGATCACCCTTCTAAGTTGAACCTTTTCATACTTATAAAATTCTAACTTTAAAGCCTAGCTAAGCATACCACATAAACCTTACATGGCACACACATTAGGCTAAGTCACTACTTCTAGTCCTATGTCAGGGCGGTGCATGATTTGATGTTTATTTTGTTTTGTGATGTGATGTTTTAGTCTAGATGTTAGAGTGTATGTGCTTAGAATGAATGGTAGGACGATTTAGTCTAATCATTATCTTATGTAGGGGAATATGCTTAAGGGGCGCTATAATAACAATATAACTGCTTTTGCTGTGGAGGTTGCTTATACCCCTAAGCATAATCCAAAATAGGCCAAGTGGACTTGGTTACCCATGTGTGGGGTGCTAAGTCCAATTTATTTATATACATGCATGGGAATGCGTGGTTTATTTAGCTAATCTATATTTTGTGGGTTTTAGTTAGATTTACTTTTTCCTTTTCATGTAATTTTGCAATTAGGATTTTGGAATGATTGTTATGGGGATTAGGATGAGCATTGGTTATAAGGTCATGCCTTATGTATCATGTGAAGCCTTTGGAGCATCCACCTTCCAACCATTTAAAAGAAGGAACCAAAGAAGAAAGAAAAAAAGAAGAAAGAAAGAAGAAAAGAATAATGAAGAAATGAAGCTTGAAGACCCCCATAACATGAATTCCTTGCTTAATTATAATTAATCCATTTGTAATCCTGGTTGTATAAGGGTAGAGCTCGGCTACCCAATTTATTTTTTGGGTTTAGGCGGTGGTGCCTGACCACACTTGGCCTTTTATTCTTTTACATTAGCTTTATAAAATATTTGACATTTTGTTTAGCTTATGCATTAGAAATGGCATGTTTTCCTAGTTTCTTCCTTACTTTGATGTATGCCTGGATGACGATTAGGCTCTTAGAGAAAAATAAATCTTCTACTAAATTAATCAACTCATAATCTCATTTAATGCCTAAGTTAAAATTAAGATAAAATAATTAGCAACCCCTTAGCTAGATGAGTATTTCTTTTACAACATTATGCATAATAGCATATTGATTCCCTCTTGATTTGGAGGGCTTCCACCTGTGCCAGAGAATTTGGCTTGACCTTTGAGAGCCATGGTGGAAATACACCGCTCCCTTTCTTGCTGATTTTGATCCACAATCTTATTTCTCATGCATTAGGCATATGAATACTATAAGCCTGAGTCAAATAATTATCCAAAAATGAAAGTAAAAAATGTAATATGATTTGCATTAGATTTAGATCATTTGAAGCATGCCCTTATATGATCTAGTCTCTTTAGGGAGTGAGTTTAAGGACTTAGACTCTTTCCAAATAAATAATAACCCAACTATCTTGTATAAAGCATAAGACTTGCCTACATGTATTTAAAATTGTAAGAGGAGTTAGTTGCGCCACCCCGTGGTTAAGTCCAACGGGGTTTATCCTCTCTTGTGGAGGTAAACCTTATGCCCATTTTTGCCTTAGATTTAGGTCTTGCTTTTGGCCCTCACCAAAGCTCCCTAAATTTAGGTTCTGAGGTTACTTCTCCCTTCTATGGGCCATAAGCATAAATCCTCACCTCTTAGGCATTTTCATAACCTTATATTATGGAATTATAAGCCCTAAACTTCTAATAAAAATTCAACTCAAATAAATAATTCAATTTCAAAATGTAAAGCCCAACCATAGGATAATTTGGGATGTTTACTAGGCTTCCTAGTATCCTAAACATCCCCTACTCATCTCCATTTGGCTTCGATAAGAACTCCCTCCTCTTGATCGATCCCACTTGATTTTCCAAAAATAAACTAATAAGTTGATAGTCCTACCTATTAAAATCTTTGGAGACAACGATCATTTACCTTAATCGGGAGTATTCTCAAGGAATCTCATTCCTTAAGATGTAATTAACTATGGGGGCTTGCCCCTGTAGAGAATTTAACAAAATCGATTTAAATAAACCCTACTTTACTTTTTCATATAAAGTAGGGGCAGAATCTCTAGTGCATATGCAGGCTCATAGTCCTTATGAGTCTTTATTGAAGTGATTAGGTCCATTATAGGGTGGTGACTTCTATCTTTTGAGATAGTACACCTCTCCTCAATGTCATACCCGATCACCCTAATAAGAACATCTGTGGATCTACATGGTGTCCAACTAAAAGGCGTATATTTCTATTTTTATTTATCCTCTTCAAAAGGATAGATGAAGGCGGGAATATTTTCACCACAGCCATTTTTAGTTAGAGAGGTTAAGATTTATGAGGATGCAACCTACTATCTTTCTCAAAACACCCTTTCTCATGAACTTCAAATTAAAATGCAAACACAAAGAAAAGAAAATGAAGAAAATGAAAAGATAAAAGAAAATGAAAAGAAAAATAAATGTCCAAGTGAACAAAAAAGGGGAATTGAAGAAGAAATAGATCTACATGTCACATTCCACCCATAGTTCATTCCATCATATGCACATGTGTACTTAACCTCCATTTAGGAGTAATAGGCGTTCTAGAGGTGGAGACTGTTGGCCATTAGAAGAGAGGTCATGTTTCATTCATAGAGTATTACTATTCACATAAACTTAGAATCCTTGGAGGATGAGTCCAATATGATTAGTATAAACCTCTCTTTCCATTGGAGGTGACTTTGATCATAGATGAAGATGTGCTTCCAAGCAAAGTAAAGTGTTTGAATGGTTTATGTGAAACTATTAAGTTGGGAACCTGCTCTTACCTCACTTACATCTCATAAAGTTGAAGGTTTGATAGTTAAGGAAGTCCCTAAGTTCCAATGAAAAAAGAGGTTCTTTTGGATCATCATCCTCAAGTCTTTGATGTAGAACTTGAGAAGGATTCATTTAAAGAATTAATGGAATTACCATTTGACTTTTACTCACCTTGTGTTCATAATCTTATTAAAGGTTTAGTTCCTCATACATGGTCCAAGAGTGTCAAAGTACTTGAGAAGCTATGGAACAATAAAATGAAGCACAATCAAGAGTAACTAGATTGATAAGTGGGTCCAAAATGATGACACATGCTAATTGTTACTAATCATTTGGAGTCTGATAGTTTCTTCTCACACAACCATAACTCTTATGAGAATGTATGTTTAGAAATCTTAGATGATCCAGATTATCTCCAAGTCAAAGAGGCATCGCCAGAATTTGAAGAGGAGATTCATTTAATAATATACAAGATTAAAAAAATCAACCTCGAGACAAAAGAAAATCCACTGACATACTCATTCCAATGAAGAAGAAATTAATGACTTAGTATTATTTTGAAGTTTAAAGACGCTTCATGGAGTTATGAAGAGATTCATGATGTCTTCCATAAACTAGCAATAGATCCTAATGCCACCTCTACAAGCTCATATGCATGCATTAGAAATTAAATAATAGTCATTTTGAAGTCAAGAAATTGATCGATGTTGGTTTCATCGGAAAGAAAAATCCTACCTTGAAGTGTCGTAGTAAGAAGAAGAATGGCCAAATTCACATTTCAAAGGACTTAAGCAAACCATGTCCTAAGGATGAGTTTTCTCTTCCTATACTAGAATTAATGGTGGACATCGCTCATCACATGCAATCTTCTCTTTCATGGATGGGTCATTTGGCTATAACCAAATCAAGATGTCTCCTGAAGATGAAAGAAACACCGCTCAACCCTAATCAAAATCTTATGTTATAAGGTCATGCCTTTCCTTAAAATGTCTTTACATACCAATAAGTCATGACTCGATCTTCAATGAACTCATCCATCATCGTTGATTGCTATGTTGATGATCTAGTAAGAAGAAAAGAAAGACCATCTCCATGACTTGAGAGTAGTTTTCGAACATTTAAGATAATATAACCTGTAAATGAATCCTCATGTGGCAACTTAAAATTCTTTTTTTGTTAACACAAATAGAAATAGACCTTGAAAAGATTAAAGCTACCTTAGAATTGCCAAGAGTTTAACTCAACTGATCCTTGAGGATGGTCATGTATCAAGACACTTTATCTCCAACCTATCAGAGAGATGTAAGCCATCTCAGCACTTGTCAAAAAGGATGTTAAGTTCAAGAAAGATGATAAGTGTCAGCATGCTTTCAAAGACATCAAGCAGTATTTGGTGAAGCCGCCTCTAGCCTATCTCTGGGTATTACTCATCCTCTACACTCATTGAATGACTCTCAACACTCTTGGCCCAATCCAATGACTAAGAGAAAGAGAGCTCTACTACTTGCCCATCATCGACAACTAAGTAAACTATCTACCTATTGAGAAATACTGCTTATCTTTAATCTTTGCTTCCCAAAATCTACGACATTACTTACTTTCTCACAAGGTGAACTTGATCTCTAGAATAAATCCACTGTAGTATCTCATGACACGGCCAATGCTATCTAAATGTTTGGCACGTTGGTCTATGATTTTCTCATAGTTTGATATCATATTTGTACCCCTCTATTTAGTAAAAGGATAGGCAAGAAATTTCTTAGAAACTCCTCCTATGATTCTCGAGTGATGATCTCTAATGAATAAATCATGAACTTAGGGGAGACCGACAACCACTAATGGGAGATGTATTATGATGGTGCAGCTTCTTTTCTCAAATGGGAAGCACCACGATTTATTCTCCCAGGAAAGGCAGGGGTAAGAATAGTTCTTCTAACTCCAAACTGTGATGTGATGAGATTCTAATACTGCACCAACAACGAAGTAGAGTATGAGGCTTTCATTGCCAGTTTGGAGTTAGCCATCACTATCGCTCAAGAGCAACAATATCTTTGGAGATTCTCGGGTCATCAAGATTGTCGTCCTACCGTGTTCTCAAACCTAAGCTCTATCATTACTATGAGTATACCATGAAGTTGTTGGCCCAAATTCTCGAAGTCACCATCTATAAGGTTCCCCGAGCTGTGAATGTAGTAGTAGATGCTTTGGCCAAACATGCCAAAGAATTGACATATCCGAAAGATGAATACATTTCAATAAGGGTCCAAAATAGATAAGTCTTATCCCTTATTGATGTTGAACTCATCAAGAGACTTTTTCTTGAAGGGGAGGTTGTCGTTGCCAAAATGGACAAGGAGCTAGATTGGAGAAAACCGTTCATAGATTACTTGAACATCGACAAACTACCTCAAGAAAAATCATAAGCCCATCAGGTGAAATAGGAAACCAATTGTTGCCCGTCGAAATATGGGAGGCAAGTTTGAACCCACTTGGGAAGGCCCCTATGTCATAGAGAAGGCCTACCAAGGAGGATCTTATTAGCTTATTGATTGTAAATGGGAACACCCGATGCTTCAAATTAATGGGCTCTATCTAAAGAAATATTATCCATGAAATAACTCATGTTTGAAAATAATCACTAATAAAAAGAACAAAAATATGATTCCATTTATCAAATCTTCTCTTCTTTCAAAGCGTTGTTTGCTTGTCTTGCAAATCCATCGTGACATATTTAGGATAGGTGTAAGACTCTCCTAGTGGCATCATATCCCTCTTTCACAACACAAACATAATTTTCTGATGCTATTAGAATAGGTGTAAGAAAACCTAAGAGGCATCCTATTTTGATTAGCATAACTAAGTTAGGTGTGAGAGAACCCAAGCGGCATCCTTTCTTGGTAGGAATCCCGACTGTCATCTATGGCATCATTTCATCAAACCCCTAGTGTATTTTTAGTAGTACCCCCAGAGGCATCATATTCTTTTTAACACATGCATAACAACAAACACAAATCTTTTATCTCAAGCTACCTTGATGTGGGAGCAAGCCCCTAGTGGCACTTACTCATTAGCTTAGTGGACATGCTACCTCGCTAGTATGTCACAAAGGGTCATTTGTTAGAGGATGTGAGTCTCAGCTTTCTTCTTGACCATTACAAACCAACAAGCTTTTGTTAATATGGTAGTCTTTGTTGCCCAAACTCATACCATGTTGACTTTAAGGAGATGTGAGTCCCCATGCTTTCTTCTTGAACTATCCATCATGCTCTAACTAGGTCAAGTATATTCAATATTTAGGATAAGTCCCCCAAAGGCTTCTTTCCTCTTGACTACATTTGAGTTGATGTAAGTAAATTCAAATCATTAAATCAATCTAAGATCATCCCAAATTCTACCATAAGGATGAGTCCCAGCTTTCTTCCTTACTAATTATTACAAATGAGCAATGTTAGTTGATATAATTAAATCACCATCAAAACACCACTCTTGAAAGTCTCTAGCTTTCTTTTAAGTTGACCATACCTATGTATATAATTAGCCATGTCATTTTCTTCTCTTTTTATTAAGTCACCCCATCCCTTGTGGGCACTCTAATTGGATCAAGTCCTCAAAACCCCATTTCATTATCTCAATTACTTTTGGATCAACAATTTCAAAATCATGGTTAAAATTTGTTCAATGATGTAGTTTTCCCTCGTTCAAAATCTCAGATAGATCTCGATATAAGCTCCTTCTCATCTCAAAATTAATAGGGTCCATGATAAAACAAACTAAACAAAATAAATTAAAATTAATTTGTTTGTGGATTAGAAATTCAAGCCCCTAAAGGAACCCTTTTCCCAAGCAGGCATCCTATCTTTAGGGTAGTGTCAGAACTCATAAGAATCATAATCAAACAGATAATCATCGATACTCACCCATAGTCACCCATTGGTTGATATTTTTCTATGATGTGTTACCCCACCCATTTGCATTGAAAGATGTAAGACATAACCATTCTTTCTAGCATGGTCAAAACCAACATCTTAGTCGGTTTAATTTATTACCCAAAGCAACTGATCACCCCAATAATCTTTTCTAGTGAAAGATATGACTCCCCACACTTTCTTCCCTTCAATTGATCATTGCAAACTGAAAAGCACTCCTTTGGTTGGATAGTTCTCCCATCAAAAGCTACTTTGGTTTCATAAATCAGATAGTCTATCGATATGAGCTCCTTCTCAGTTTGATCCATCGCAAACCAACAGAATCCATTAAAATAAATAAATTTAAAAGTTAAAAACCAATCTTTGACTATCCTTGAGTTGATTTAAGTCCCCTAGTGACATTCACTCAATAGTCAGCCTTAGGTCGAGTTTGATTCATTGCCCAAAGCAACCAATCACCCGAGTGGTTCCTTGTTTCTAAAAGATGTGAGTCCCTGCGCTTTCTTCTTAAGATTTGGCCATTGCAAACCAAAAGGCACCCCTTTAGTTGGATCGTCCTACCATGTGGTTGATACTGCTCCCTTTGAATTGCAAATCCAGTTAGGTCAAGCCTCCATCTACCCAGATAGTTCATCACAAACCTTGGATCCATCATGATCAAAATAAACCAATCTAAAAATAAAATTAATCTTGACTATCTTTGAGCTAATCTAAGTCCCCCAACTGTATTCACTCAATAGTCAGCCCTAGGTTGGGTTCAATCTATTGTCTTGCTAATAGATTACCCCAAATGCCTTTAGTTTAGAGGATGTAAGTTTACCACGCTTTCTTCCCAAACACATATCAAAGGCATTCCTTTGGCTACCCTACTATGTGTTTAGTAGACTACTCCCTTTGGATTGATAAATCTGAGTTAGGCCTTGGCCTCCATGGCTCCTACTTAGTGCAGTCCATCGTAAACCAATAGGGTTCATCTAAAAAATTCAAACCTAACAAAATTAAAACAAATTCAACTCTCTTCCCCAGTGGAACTTAAACAAAATAATTTCTCATCAGTGAGACTCGAATCAAATCAAACCTCTCATCCCCTTGTGGATGACTTGAACTTGCTTCCCTGGAAGGTTCACACTCTATCCCTTAGTGGATTATTCTCTTATGTCGGACATAAGTAGCCACAATTAAGCTCTGGATGCTTTCTACACCATGTTGGGGTAGATTTTTTTTGTTAGTGCTTGTGATCTTATGTTGTTGATCATTTCAACACATATGTGTGTGGTGTTCGGCCGCCACACCACACTATTAGCCTTGTTGACCTCATTTTTAATGAGCTCAACCCCTCCATCTTAGGCATGGACTTCTTGACTTTAAGAGTTCCAGTCATAAGACACATCTAGTGATTAGGTGGACACTCAACCTAGCCCTAGAGACTTAGAAGAGTTAGCCATATAAATAGGTCATGCCTTAGGGGTGTTAGGAAAAATTTTCTACTCTCAGCTTGAACTATTCGTCACCTTCCTTTCTTCAAGTCAAACTCAAAATCAATCTTATTTGATTTTCTCCAAACTCAAATCAACTCCATGTGATTGAGATCCATGATTGAAATCCATGATTGAAATCTATGATTGAAACCTATGAATGAAATTCTTAAGTCCAAATCCTTCTTAAATCCTTAAACTCTTCCTAAGTACTTAACCAAAATCATGATCTAAACCAATTAAAATCTTTAAGATTTTCTCATAATTCATTTATATTCTCATTTATATTCACATATATAAATGAAATATAAATTCAAACTAATCAAACTAAACTCAAAATTCAAAATCAATTCATGAAATTTCCTAAGTTCCTTAAATGGTGTGGGTAAAATCTCATTCCAACCCAAGCTCAATCGAGCTTAGATCTTCCCTTAGATCATGGACGATCTCTATTGATTCTCAAAGAAGAACTGGGGTGATCTTGGTCATCCATCCGCGCATTTTGGATGGATAGCCGAGATTAATCCCACATTTTAGAAATCCTTTATCTCTTTTAAAATCATGGGATGATCTCTGGTCATTCGATCCTTGATCGAAAGGTAAGGATAAAACCATGTCCCGCTGTCGCGCCGCCACCCTGATGTTATGTTTAAGTAATCCCCTCACCACATGATGCGTGTAAAGCACGCTGACTGCCATCGCCGTGTGTTGCGCTATGAGCTGAGGGGATTAGTTAGGGATTTAATTAATTTTAATTAATCACCAAACCTTCAAAAATTCATATCTCTCTCAATAAAATTTAAAATAACATGAGGTAAATTTCAATGGAAAGATAATTCAACCTAGAATATTTTAAAAATAATTTCAATAGATTTTGAATTATACTTTTCTCTAATTTTAGGTTTTAATGGAAATTATTTTGTTAATTACTTCTTAATTAATCCTCGATTAATCCCAAACTTCTTGGGTATGTTTTAGGAGATGACCTCTGCCTCCCCTAATTTTCTTGGGATTGATTTAAGGCTTAATTGGGGGAATTACAAATGTGTTTTCTAATGACTCCCTTAATGTAATTAAGGATAATTTAGGTTTGGATTAGTGTTTTAATCCCTCATTAGGGTTGATTAAATTTAGATCTAGTGAATAGGAGGCTTAGGGAATAATTTTGGGGTATTTTCCCTAAGCTATTCCCTAAATCCCCTTTTCTTTCCTTAATCCTCTCTTAATTAAGGGTTAATTCATTAACTACTCTCTTAATTAATTTCTAAAAATTTTAAAAAACTTCCAGAATTTAATTAATCTACTTTAGGTAGATGCTTAAGTGTTTAAGATCCTAAGTTCAATTAAGAAAATCAAAACCCAATTCATATGTGTGAAGGGATGTTTTGAAATTACTTAAGTTAAACTCCTTAGCTTAATTAACCATTAATTATGAGCCAAATTGCATTATGCCCTTTTCTTCCTAGGTGAATTGCAAGTTTAAATTTCTTATGAGTTTTTATGTCATCTCATTTGCTCATAATTACTTGGTTAACTATGCTAAGGTGGTGTAGGTAAGGGTTAATTAACTTAATTAATTCATACTTTAACCTAATTAATATATAAAAATGAATCTAATCATCTAAAAATTAAACAAAAATATCAAACACATGTGGGAATAGGTTAGGAACAGCAAACTCAACTCACATTTTTAAAATTAAATCAAACTTAAAACCAAAAAAATCACATTGAATACACTTTGATTTATTTTAAGCTTTCTTATTTCATTAGATTGTCTTTAGGATTTAATTGAAGTGAATGTGTTTACATGCTTTGATTGCTTTGATTCTTTTTCCAACATGTTCTAGAATTAAAACATGTGCTAGAATCAAACTTAAAACCAAATTATTTTTCAAAATACATAAATCAAATATCAAATCTGAAAGTGTGCTACTTATACTTTAATTATGAGTTTGCATGTGATAGAATATAAAGGTATGCTTAATATAGGTTTCCTTTCTTTCTCATGTTGGTATAGTTTTGAATAGGAGTTAGTAAGATGTAAGGTTCATTTGAAAAGAACCCAACACTAACTTAATTTCATACCCTATTCATTCTTATGCTATCACCTAAGAAGGGTTACTTATACTTGCATACATAAATTGCACAAAATAAAAATGAATCCATTAAACAACTTTTGTATTGTCCTTTTCTATTTCATTTCTTTTATACACATGTTTATATTTAAGAAAAGTGGTATATTAGTCTATAAAACCCTGATATTGTGAGGCTTTAAGTAGCCCTAAGTTGGTCTTGTACCTTACACCTCTGGTTAACAATGGTGTTGTACTCACTTATGCCTTTCTTACTTTAATGTGTGCATGTGAAAATTGGATAAGAAATCCTTTTTCTACTTAATGAAAATCATGCATAGTAAACTTCCAAATTTTCTTAAGTGAATTACTTAACATGCATCATAAAGTGTGTTAAATATTCTCATTTTTGTGTATAGATATGCTTAGGATTCATTCATATGCATGTTATAAGTGTTGGGAGAGAAATGAAGTGATGTATATTTTGTGAATTTGGTTCATTTTATTTAATCTTAAAATATCTTTCTTTTTAAATAGATTTATTTAGAGTTCATCTAAACTTAGGATTAATTAAAACACTTAATCAAAACATTCGCTAAACAAAACTAAAATATGAACCTACTTTAGAAATTACTTAGGTTAGGGAAGGAAAGAGAAGTTATCTTCTCTTTCTCTTTCTTTATAACTTAGTAATTAATTGTAGGATCCACTTGAATATGATCAAAACATGAAATAAAATTAACCCAAATCAACTAAATCACTTAAATGAAACCCTCCTCTAAGTTGAACATGCTTCACACTTAGAAAATTCTAACTTAAAGCCATAGTTAAGCATATCACAAACCTCCAAAGCACATACTAGCCTAAGTCACCACTTCTATTTTAGGGTAGGTTGGTTTGATGTTTGTTTTCTTTTGATATATATTTTAAACTAGATATTAAGGTGTATGCTCGTAGAATGAACAGTAGGGAGATCTTAGTCTAACCATTATTTTATGCAGGGTATTGTGCTTAAGGGGCACTGTAATAAAAAATATATAAGTGCTTTTGCTTGTAGGTGCTTATACCCCTAAGCATAATCCAATAAGCCAGGTGGACTTAATCACTCATGTGTGGTGTGATAAGTCTAATATACATGCTTGGGATTTATGTGGTTTGTTTTAGTTAATCTCTATTTTGTGTGTGTTAGATTTTCATTCTTTCCTTTTCATGTAAGCAATTAGGATTTTGGAATGATTGTTATGGGGATTAGGATGAGCATTGGTCATAAGATCCTATCTTATGCACCATGTGAAGACTTGGACCGTCCACCTTCCAACCTTCCAAAACAAGGAACCAAAGAAGAAAGAAGAAAAGAAGAAGAAAGAAGAAATGAAGCTTGAAGAATCCCATAATAATGAATTCCTTGCTTAATTGTAATTTAATTCATTTATAATCCGGGTTGTATAAGGGTAGAGCTCGGCTACCCAAGTTATTTTTGGGTTTGTGCAGTAGTACCCGACCACAATGACTTTTTATTTTTTTATGATTTTCTTTATAAATTGATTGATGACTTGTTTAGCTTTTGCATTAAGTGGCATCATTTTTTTTAGTTTCTTTCTTGCTTTATTTATGGCCTGGACGTGAATTAGGCTCTTAGGGAAAAATAAATCTTTTGCCAAACTTAACAACTCAAAATTAAAAATAAAGAATTCATAATCTCGCCTAAAGCTTAGGTTTAAAATCAAGATAAAAGAATTAGTAACCCCTTAATTAGATGAGTATTTCTATTACAATATCATGCACAAATGCATCTTATTTCACTCTTGATTGGAGGGCTTCCACCTTTGCTAGAGAAACTTGGCTTGACCTTTGAGAGCCATGGTGGAAACACACATCCTCCCTTCTCACTAATTTTGGCCAATAACTTTATTTCTTATGCATTAATCATGAGAATCCTATTAGCGTGAGTCAAAATAATTATCCAAAAATTAAAATAAAATAAAATTTGAATTGCATTAGATTTAGGTCATTTGAAGCATGTCCTTACATGATCTAGTCTCTTTAGGGAGTGAGTTTAAGGACTTAGTCTCTTTCAAAATAAATAATAGCCTTTATCTTGCATAAGCATAAGACTTTCCCTATATGTGTTTAAAATCATAGAGGAGTTAGGACCACCCCAGCGTTGTAAGTCCAAGTAGTGGGTGGTTTGTCCTCTGGAGGCAAACCAAATACCCATTTTCCTTAGATTTAGGTTGTGCTTTGCCCTCACCAAATCTCCCTAGATTTAGGTTCCAGGTTGCTTCTCCTCAGGGCCATAAGCATAATTCCTCACCTCTTAGGCATTTCCATAATCTTGTGTTATGGAATCATAAGCCCTAAATTTATAATTAAAAATATAACTCAAACAAACTAAATCAATTTCAAAAAAAGTAAAGCCCAACTATAGGATAGTTTGAGATCCTCGCTAGGTTTCCTAGCATCATGGGCATCTTCTACTTATCTTTCTTTTGGCTTCGATAATAACTCCCTCACTTTGATCAATCCCATTTGATCTTTCAAAAATAAACCATTCGATTGATAGTCCTTTTCTATTGAAATATTTGAAGACAATGATCATTTACCTTAATCAAGAGTTTTCCTAAAGAATCCCCATTCCTTAGGATGTAATTAACTATGAGGGCTTGCCCCTGTAGGGAACTAACGAACCCAGTTTAAAATAAATCCTGCTTTACTTTTCCAAATAAAGTAAGAGAAGAATCTCTGGTACATACGCAGACCCATCATCCTTAGGAGTCCTTATTGAGGTGATTAGGTTCATTAAAGGGTAGTGACTTCTGTCTTTCCAGATAGTACACTATTCCTTGATGACGTACCCGATCACCTGAATGAGCACATCTGTGGATCTACGTGGTGTCCTAACCAACAAGGCATAATATTTATATTTTTCATTTATCCTCTTCAAAAAGGATAGATGAAGGCAAGAATATTTTCACCACACTCATGTGTTCATATGGAGGAATAAACTGACGTGGAATGTAACATTTGGCTCTACCTCTTCCTCAATGTTTGATTATCGGTCACTTGTAGTTTCATTTTCTCTTCTTTTTTTCTTTTCTTTTTCTTTTTCTTTTTCTTTTTCTTTTTTTTCTTTTATTTTTGAACATTCACCAAGCTCACGAGAATAGACTTTTTGATTTGGAGGAATATAGTAGGCTGCATCTTTATAAATCTCGACCTCTCTAATTGATAATGGCTTCAAGTCTTCTTTGACACAATACTTGATTCCACCTCTTCTGAATTTGATGCACTGGTACAAATAAGATGGAAGTGTGTTGTTTGCATATATCCAAGGCTTACCGATCAAAGCAGTGAAAGATGTATCTGAATCTATTTTGTAGAACTTGGCTTCTGTCTGTCAATCATCTATCTCTAATGGTAACACTATGGAGCCTAAAATCCTCTCGCCATGTTCTTTGAATCCTCTCAACATCATCTGATCTCCTCGGAGTTCAGAGATATTGATCCTCAAGTAGGCAAAGATTTTTAGACTCATAATTTTCACTAATGCACCTTGATCAACTAATACTTTGGAGAGCCTTAATCTTCTCATATCCACTATAATGTAAAGGGGACGGTTGTGCTCTGTTGTCCCCAAAAGAAGGTCTTCATTTCTGAATGTAACTCCATGAGCTTCTCTTGAATAACATGCCTCCTCTCCAATAGCGGTCAGCTAAGCTAAGCATATTTTTGGATCAAGAAGAGATTTGAATAATGACTCCCTCATCTCTTTGGATAAGACAAGGGCATCATATATGCTTAGTTTAGCTAGCAACTTTCTTAGGTGAGGGAGGACATTGTAGTCAACTCTTGGATGATCCTCCATAAGCATATTCATGAGTGGAGCATCTTGTGGAGGGGTTTCTTGATCACTAGAACTAATGACTTGTTTACCCTTATCCTGAGTGCTACCCTATGAGGTAGAACTTTGCCACTGTGGAGATTAACTTCAATGACTTCGTAAGATGATTTAGTAGAAAGTTCTACCTGCTCATCAGGTTCACCTACAGCTTCTCCTATGGGATCATCAGAGTCTGATGACTCCAAATTAATCTCAATGGGTGAACCTAAATGATTTAGGAATAGAAAATCTATTTCTAAATCAGAAAAGGAATGATCAGAACTAGATTCATCATTATTATTTTATAGACTTGGAGAGTTTTTGAGAAGAATAAAATCTAGAGTATCAGAAGTGGACAAGATGTAAGTGAAAGCTTTCTTCATTGATTTCTTCTTAGATTAGGGTACATGATAGAAATCTAATAAAGTAAGTGGGGTAAGGGGTTTAGTGCCCTTGTTCATTGATATAATGCTCCTGTTGGTAGAAGAGGAGCTAGTAGAGGAAGAAGTAGTAGCAATCATGGATGGAGTGACTCTGACATGTTATGCTACTATGCTATCTTGGGCAAGGCTTGTTATTATCCCGGGCATCTACCTTCTTCAAGTTATCCTTAGCAACTTGCAAACCTTCTTTAGAGTTGGAGGTTTGAGCTGCTTTAGGCACCTACAAAACTTTCTGATCTTAGAGATGATTTTCTAAGAGCTTTGGGATAGGGAGATATCCCAACCTTCCTCTGTCTTGAGAAGATCACTTGTATCCCCAAATATTACCCTAATAGAACTGGAGGGTAGTTCTAGAAGATAATCCTTAAGGATGATAATGGCACCCGACTTGCAGCTATGCTCAAGCTAGTCCTTAAAGGTAAAGCAATCTTTTAAGACATGACCTAACATACGATGATAGGGGCAAAAGTTTGGATCATGACTCTTGCACACATCCTCCAGCCTCCTAGGCTCTAGTAATTAAAAATCATACTTCTTTAAGATGTTTTTAAAGATCTTCCTAACTACCTCCCTCTTGAATGAATAAGGCTTATTTAATTTGTCGATAAGAGTAGGTAAATGATAGCTACCTAGTGATGGATAGGAGTACTGCTGCTGATGTTGTGGGTGGGGATACTATTGATGATGCTGTGGATGGGGATACTATTGAGCAAGTGGTGGTGGAGGTCGCTGAGGTAACTGAGGTGGCTGATATGATGGTCGAGGTGGTGGCAAAGGAGGTGGTAGATGAGGTCTTTGTGTCTGAACCTTGTCGCTTCCCTTATCAACCGTGACTACCCCTTTTTTTTTCTCAAATGCCTTCTGTGGTTTGGGCTTGGTTGATTGATCTTGGAAAGGTAACTGTTTGACATCTCTGTATAGACTAGTCACCTTGTTGATTAATTTCTCTAATGTCTTAATGATAAACCCTTTAAACATGAAGGCGACCAGGCCATGAATATTCTTGAGTAGAATTTTAATGGCATGTTGTTCAGACAGCTATGATTCACATTTCATACTTAAATTGTGCCATCTAAGAATGTAATCAATAAGGGACTCACCAAGGTGTTGTTGAGCTACAATGAGATAGCCCACAATTACCATTTTGCTGAGCTCCAATAAATCTCTTAATAAAGAGCTGCTCCAACTCAGCAAATATCTTCACTGAACCATTGGGTAGTTCAACGTACCAATCAAATGTGATGCATGTCAAACTACTGATGAAGAGATAGAATAAGAATGCATCGCCATGATTATAACATTTGGCCTGTGTGTATGAGGGTTCCCATTCACCATTTGAAAGGAATGAGTCACAAAACCCTTAGGATATTGGACACCATCAAATTTCTCTAAGTAGGGTCTACCCTTTGGAATATATTAGCCACCTCAGGCTTGCACCAATGCATCCTTCACTTGTTGCTCCACCAACTACTTGATATATTTCTCTTGCATGGAAGTGATGTCTACTACCTTCCTATGCAAGCTACCACTGTCTTGATCTACTGAAGAAGTGTTTTTGGACTGATCTAAGACATGTGCTAACTTGGGATGATCTATCTCTATCGATATGTCAGGGTACGAGGCGGTTTTGAAGTGCATGGAGGGCTGCTAATAAGTCTTCCATCCTCTTCTCTACCGGTTGATCTGATCATCCTTCTATTTAAACTGTTGATGGAGGTATTGGATTGAATGGATGGCATCATCTTCCTCGACCATAATACCTTCCTAACTATGTTCATCTCTATAAAGGGAGCTCCTAATATCGATTATATGGACCTCGATCGAATCCTCAAGTAGATCATCCTCATATGAATCAAAGCTGACAATTCCCTCCTCACAATATGATCAATCCCTCCCTAGAAGCTCTCTCTTCTTTGTAAAGTACTATTTTAAAATCTCCTCTAAGGAACAATCTAATCATGCCAGTAAAAATATGTTGTTGACCGGTGGAGGGGATGTGCTCACTAATGGAGATGCACCTAACATTGCTTATCACTGGAGTGCTGGCCCTACGAGGGTCATGATTGTTGGAAGCGTGGCTGCTCATGGGTGGAGTAGTGTCCCTAGAGAGATCCACTACCATGGGGACTAAAAAATTATTCCCTTCTGCTTCTACAGCTGCTGTTATTGCTGCCTCTGATGGTGGTGGTTATGGTGGTGCGACTATGATGTTGCAGGGTCTCCACTCCTTCTTCACCAAGACTGAGGTAGGAGGTCAAGTAGAAAAACTCGCCCTCACCTCAATCAATGGAGTAGATGAAGTGGGATCCTTTGGCTGTAGTCGGATCACCAATGGAGATTTCTTCTCTCTGGATGTTATCTTTTGTTTCTTTGTAGGCATGGTGGATGGCGTGACCTGAATAGGTTATGGTGGGCGCGAAGTGAATTGGTGTGGTTGAGACAACACTGGCTCCACCCTCGCCGACATTTTTCCCTTATGACTAGTGGTACCTGTCAGCACTATACTATCGGTCATGTCGATCTTGGTGGACCGATGACTAGGAAAATCAACTAAAGCGAAGGTCGTCGACTGTCTGGAAAACCTTTGTCGCTCCCTACTCCCTGACTAAACTATTATTTGTGCCTCTGATGCTCTATCACTACGAATGCGCCTGTAACGGGATGATAGACCTTGGAATAATATACACTCAACGTCACGTGTACGCCACCATAATATCGTGTAGACCGGCATAGGACTTCTCCTTCCTTAATGGCCTCGTATGTAGGAGGTGGAGGTAATGCTATCCTTGATAGTCCTCCTCCCATCGATGCTAAGAGGGAGTGAACGGTTGCTAGTCAAAGAAAATCTCAGGGAACCTTCCTCAGAATGTGGGATGCAACATCCATCTCAGACACGCTGTCGCTATTCTTGCAACTCTAATTATGTCAGGTGTAATCGTAGCAAGAGAGTTAAATCCTACCTCGAAGCTGGGGAGGCTATCTCTGCCGTGATAGCCTTCCTTGAGGGGACCATCGGAGTGCTAGCACACACCTCGGTGGGAACAACTAACTAGGAACGATTGGAGAAACCTCAACCGCCTTCCTCAAGGATACGGTCGGCAGGTTAATCCTAATGATGGCTACCCACCTCATCCGAAGAAGTGAGGGGCCCAGTGATGCGAGCTCCCTTAAATCCTAGGCCAAAGTACACTAGATTAGTGGAGTCACCAGGAGGCGGCATCGGGCCAAATCCATCCTGAAGGGAAATGTGAAAACAAAATTCTAAGAGGCCCTGTTTGCTGATTGCAAAAGACTGCACTGTCTAGTATGAGCTATATGTATGAATTTGTTGAAATATAACTTGTATCAGATTTTTGCCTTAATATTTGTTCTATGCAAGTAACAGAAGTTTGGAGTTTTGAACCCACACTCAATAATTCAAATATGTTAAGTGGATATTGAGGAGAGTCTTTGCCATTTGATTTTGATTTAGAACCCATACTCAACTGATTTAGGTAGGTTGGGTGGGGTTCTAAATTTTGAGGTGAGATTTTCTTGGAGATATTTGTATTTTGTGCATCTTATTTGAAAATATTGATAGTTTGAAAGACCTCTACTTAGCAAATTTGGGTATGCTAAGAAGAGGTTGTGATTGTGTATTTGAAATATTTTTACTTGTGAAGATTTGATTATGTGATATTTTGATTTGAAAATGGGGCTTCTTACTTAACAAATTTAGTATGTTAAGTAAAGGCCACATGTGTTTAATTTGTGCTTGATGATGAGACTTTCACTTAACAAATTTGGTATGTTAAGTGAAAGTCAAATGTGATTGTGAGATAGATTTACTTTTCCTTGAAGATGAGCGTCTCACTTAATAAATTTGATATGTTAAGTGAAAGCCCCAAATGTGTTTGAGATATGTTTATTTTTCTTTGAGAATGAGATTCTCACTTAATAAATTTGGTATGTTAAGTGAAAGTTCAAGTGTGGTTTGACATGAAAAATTTGGATCCTTGTTTAACAAATTTGGTATGTTAAAATAGGGATCAAATGTGTGTTGAAAAGAGACCCTCACTTAACAAATTTGGTATGTTAAGTGAAAGTCAAATGTGTTTATGATTTTGAAAATAAAACTCTCACTTAACAAATTTGATATGTTAAGTGAAAGTCAAATGTGTTTATGATTTTGAAAATGAAACCCTCACTTAACAAATTTGGTATATTAAGTGAAAGTCAAATGTATTTATGATTTTTGAAAATGAAACTCCCACTTAACAAATTTGGTATGTTAAGTGAAAGTCAAATGTGTTTATGATTTTTAAAAATGAAACTCTCACTTAACAAATTTGGTATGTTAAGTGAATGTCAAATGTGTTTATGATTTTAAAAATGAAACTCTTACTTAACAAATTTGGTATGTTAAGTGAAAGTTAAATGTGTTTATGATTTTGAAAATAAAACTCTCACTTAATAAATTTGGTATGTTACGTGAAAGTCAAATGTGTTTATGATTTTGAAAATGAAACTCTCACTTAACAAATTTGGTATGTTAAGTGAAAGTCAAATATATTTATGATTTTTGAAAATGAAACTCCCACTTAACAAATTTGGTATGTTAAGTGAAAGTCAAATGTGTTTATGATTTTGAAATGAAACTCACTTAATAAATTTGGTATATGAAAGTCAAATGTGTTTATGATTTTAAAATGAAACTCTCACTTAATAAATTTGGTATGTTAAGTGAAAGTCAAATACAATAACAACAATAACAACAAGCTTTTATCCCACTAAGTGGGGTCGGCTACATGAATCCTTTGTCTCCATTGTGTCCTATTATGTGGCAAATTATCATTTAATTTAAGTATACTAAGGTCATTTTTTATACATCATACCCAAGTCTTTTTAGGTCTACCTCTACCTTTCTTAACATAAAGCAAATCTAATGCATCTGCTCTCCTAATCAGGTCATCAGATAGTCGATGCTTTATATGGCCAAACCATCTAAGGCAACTCTCTTTAATCTTATCTCCATAGGAGCTACTCCAACTTTTTCCCGAACATACTCATTTTGCATTTTATCTCTAAGAGTAAAGCCACTCATCCAAAGCATCCTCATCTCTGTAACAATTAACTTAGTCTTAAGCTTCTCTTTATTGGCTAATATTCTGCATGCTGTCTTACCACCATCTTATAAAATTTTCCTTAAGTTTAAGTGGAACTTTTCTATCACACAAGGCCGATGCATTCCTCCACTTCAACCATCCAACTTGAATTCTATTAATAACATCTCCATCTATTTCACCATCATTTAGAATAATAGAGCCTAAATATCTAAATCGCTCACTCTTATTAATGACTCGTTCACCTAATGTCACAACACTACCACTAAAACTTCTACAACTAAAATTACACTCCATATATTCTTAGATCTACTTAAACGAAAACCTTTAGACTCTAATGTTCTCCATAATTCAAGTTTCTCTTGGACTCCCTCTCTAGTCTTATCAATAAGAAGAATGCCATCAGCAAAAAGCATACACCAAGGTACATATTCCTATAAATGCCAAGTAAGAACATCCTTAACTAAAGCAAAAAAAAGATAAGGGCTTAAAGTTGATCCTTAATGTAATCCAACTGAAATAGGAAAATATTTTATCAACCCTCCTTATGTTTGGACACAAGTACTCTAGTATACATATCCTTAATTACTTGAATATAACCAATATTAACTCCTCTAGAACTCTCTAAAGAACATCTCTTGAAACTTTATATAAGCTTTCTCTAAATATCATATGTAGATCCTCATTACTTTCTCTATACTTCTCCATCAAACCTCTTAACAAATGTATAGCATCCATAGTAGATCTACCTAGCATGAAACCAAACTCATGGAGAAACTTTTGTATCACATCACATGCTCATTACTCCATAATTTTAATGTATGACACATTAACTTAATTCCTCTATAATTTGCACACTCTTGTGCATCACCTTTATTCTTAAATATAGGAACCAATAGACTCTTTCTCCACTCATCTGGCATCTTGTTAGTCATTAAAATAACAATAAAAAGATTTGTAAGCCAAGAAATTCCTTGATCTCCTAAACATTTCCACACTTCTATGGGAATGTCATCAGGTCCTACTGTTTTCCCACATTTCATTTTCTTTAAAACTTCTCTAACTTCAAATTTACTAATACCATGATAAAAATAAAATTCTTTATTTATGTTTAAGGTATTAAGGTTGCTAAAATTAGTTGTACTTTCAAATCCCTCATTGAAAGTTTATCAAAATACCTCATCCACCTATTTTCAATATCCTTTTCTAGAAAAAGTACTTTATTATTTTCATCCTTAATACACCACACTTGAACTAAGTCTTTACTTCTCTTATCTCTTTGGTTGGCTAACTTATACATACATCTTTCACCTTATTTGGTATATAATCTATTGTATAAATCACTAAAAGCTAAATTTTTTGCATTATATATTGATTTCTTAGAATCTCTACAGGCCATTTTATATCTTTCTCAATTCTTTGAGTTTTTACATCTAAACCAAGTTTTATAATAATGCTTCTTATTTATTATCTTTTCTTGCACACTCTGACTCCACCACCAACTATTTTTATTAAAAGAAGTTTTTTTCCTTTTGATTCTCCAAGCACATTTTTAACAACTTGCTTAATTCAACTTGCTACTTTTTTCCACATAACATTAGCTTTCTTATGAACATCCCAAATTCTAAGCTCTTGTAGGTTGCTCTTAAAAATATTTTTATTTGTATTTGTTAAGTATCCCCATCTAATCCTAGGATAAAATTTTGATTTATTTTTTCTCTTATAATCTTTTATCTTAAAATCTAAAACTTACAACCGATGTTGGATACTTAAACTTTCACTTGGAATGACCTTACAATCTTTACAATCTAAACGATCTATTTTTCTTATCAGAAAATAATCAATTTGTGTTTTACTAGATCCATTTTTATAAGTAATAATATGTTTATCTCTAATCTTAAATAAAGTATTAACAACAACAAAATCATAAGCTAAGAAAAAATCTAATATAGTCTTACCTTCTTCATTAGTCACTCCAAATCCATAACCACTATGAATACTTTTAAAATCTTCTACCACTCTACCAACATATCCATTTAAATCTCCTCCAATAAATACATTTTCTTCAAGAGGTATCTTTTGTATTAATCCCTCTAATTTATTCCAAAAACTTTCCTTTGAGCTTACATCCAAACCTACTTGAGGAGCATAAACACTTATAACATTGATAATCTTAGTATCAATAATAATATTTAAAGATATAATTCTATCTCCACATCTATTAATATTTATAACATTATCCTTCAAACTTTTATCTATAATCACACCTACACAATTTCTAGTTCGACTTCTACCTGAAAACCAAAGTTTAAAACCTAAACTATCAATCTCCTTGGCCTTCTCCCCAACCCATTTAGTTTCTTGAACACAT
This sequence comes from Cymbidium sinense, assembly GCA_021442155.1. NCBI lineage: Eukaryota > Viridiplantae > Streptophyta > Magnoliopsida > Asparagales > Orchidaceae > Cymbidium > Cymbidium sinense. The sequence continues at coordinate 201,030,762 of CM038217.1, forward strand.
AAAATATTTATCTTTCTATGAACACATAAAATAATTAAGTGATAGTCAAATGTATTTATGATTTTTGAAAATGAAATTCTCACTTAATAAATTTGGTATGTTAAGTGAAAGTCAAATGTGTTTATGATTTTTAAAAATGAAACTCTCACTTAACAAAATTGGTATGTTAAGTAAAAGTCAAATGTGTTTATGATTTTTGAAAGAAAAAAACTTATTTAAGAAATTTTGGTATGTTAAATGGAGTTCAATTTGTTCTTATGATTTTCAAAAAGGGGGTTCTCATTTGACGTACTTGGACATGTCAAATGAAATCCAAATGTGTCTTAAAGTTCAATACTTTGGCAAGAAGGAGTTCTATCAGACAAATGCAAATGGTGTCAAATAGAATTCAATTTGTTTTACCTTCTCCAAGGGAAGGGGAACTCCCATTTGACAAATTTAGGTATGTCAAGTGGGAGGTTCAAATATGTCTTGACTTCTCTTTTGTGTGTGTATGATTTATTACTTTTTGAAAAGGAAAAAAACTTCAACTCTAACACATGTGAAGTATGAGTTTCAATTTTATATTATAATTTAATTCATAAATAGAATCTCCATTCAACAAATTTGAGTTTGTGGGATGGGGATAGCTATTTCCAAAGAAAATGTGCTTTTGAAAAGACATTAAAATGGTTGATTTTGATTTAAAAGAACCTCCATGTAGCAATCATAGGATTTGTTAAGGTTTGTTTGATTATATATTTTTATATGTTTTGTGCCTTTAAAATTTCTGCAAATTTTGTGTAAAGATATCTTATTATGTGGATTTTGAAAAGTGCTTTGAAAGACATGTTATTTTGTAGAAGGGTTTTATTTTCTCATTGTTCATGGGATGAACCTTGCCTCACCATGAGGATGGTGAAGAGGTTCTTAATTTTGGTCATCTCCTTTGTTTGATTAATTTTAATTTTCACCTATTGAGGAAACCCAATAGGAATTTTAAGACCTATACGGAGTGAGGTCCTAAAACCTAAAGCATGTTGGCAAGATTTACTTAAGGATGAAATAAGTTAAATGCCAATAGGAAGAATGATAATCCTAGGCCTATATAAAATATAAGTCCATAATCGATGCTTGGTGACAATAATTGTCTACTAAAGATGGAGAGAGGAACCATCCTCAGTGGACTCGCCAGAAAAATTTATGGTGTTTATTTTTGAGATGTGGGACACTATGCAGATCTTAGGGGGTACTTATTGAAGTGATCGGGTACAACATTAAGGAATGATATACTCTCTCTAAGGATTGAAATCACCACCCCATAATAGACCTAATCACCTAATGAGGACTCCTAAGGCATGATGGGTCTTGAATGTATTTTCCCTACTTTACATGGAAAAGTAAAGTAGGGTTTATTTTAAGTCGGGTTCATTAAGTTCCCTATAAAGGCAAGCCCCCATAGTTAATTACATCCTAAGAAATGAAATCCCTTATGAATACTCTCAATTAAAGTAGGAATTAAAGTCTCAAATGATTTCAAGGCTAAGACTATCAAAGGATTGGCTATTTTAGAAAATCAAATGGGATAGATCAAGCAGAAGACTTATTTTTGGAATCCAAAGAGAGAAAGTAAGAAATGCTTATGATACTAAGAAGCCTAGTAAGCATTCCAATATATCCTATAATTGGGCTTTTTATATTTGAAAGTAAGAAGATTTAATTATTTGAGTTGACATTTTATTAGAATGCTAGGACTTATAATCCCACAACATAAGATTTTGAAAATGCCTAAGATGTGAGGATTTATGCTTGTAGCCCAAAGAAAATAACTACCTTAGATCCTAAGCTATCGAGCTTTGGCGAGGGCTGAAGCTCGACCTAAATCTAAGAAAAAAAATGGGTATGTGGTTTACCTCCACAAGAGAGAATAAACCACCCGACTATTGGACTTATTATTTCTTAGAGTAGCAGCCAGCTAACTCCTCCTATGCTTTAAATCCATGTAAGCAAGTCTTATGCTTTGCAAGATAGCTAGGTTATTGTTTATTAAAGAGGGAACTAAGTCCTTAAACTCACTCCTTAAAAAACTAAAGCATGAGTGGTATGAATTCATGACTTAATCTACTATAAATTTTATCAAATTCATTTGATTCTTTTAGACTCTTTATTTTGACACAGGCTATAGGATTTTGTATGCCTAAATTCATGAGAACTTGATTATGGGTCAAATCAAGAGAGAAAGAGGTGTTCTTCCATCAAAGGCTCTCACAGATTAAGCCTTTATTCTCTGGCACAGATGGAAGCCCCCTCTTAACAAGAGTGGAAGAATATGATAAGCATGATATTTTACACACAATCATCCAGCTAAGGGGTTACTAAATATTTTATTATCTTGATTTAATTCCTAGGCTTTTATGTGTGGTTATGAATTGTTTTAAAATTTTAATTATGAGTTATTAATTGGGGTAAAAAAATTAATTCGACCCTAAGAGCCTACCGCATCCAGGCCACACATTCAAACATCAAACATAAAGAAATTAGGAAAAGCATGCAATTCTAATGTGCAATCTAAACACAACATCAAATAATTTAATAGACTATCATAAAAGAATAAGAGGCCGATGCGGTCGAAGTTAGTACACCCCAAAAAAAAAGATGGGTAGAGCTCTATCCTTATACAACCGGATTACAAAAAATAATTCATGTTGCTTCTTTTCTTCATTTCTTCCTTCTCTTCCTTTTGATTTGATTTGCTCCAAAGGCATCACGTGGAACCCCAGGGACTAAGCCTTCTAGCCACTGCTCATCATAATCCCCCATAACACTAATCCTAATTTCTAATATAAAATTATATTAAAAATAGAAAAAGTAAATCTAGTTACACCTACAAAATAAATATTAGCTAAACACACCATACAACCCAAGTATTTATATGAATAATTTGAACTTAGCACCCCACATATGGGTAACCAAGCCCACCTGTCCTAACATGAGTTATGCTTAGGGGCTAAGCAACCTGCATAGCAAACATATTTATATTTTTACTATAGCAACCCCTTAAGCACAACCCCCTGCAAAAAGTATGATTAGGCTAATCAGGCCTACCATCCAGTCTATGAGGCATACACCCTAACATCTTGTCTAAAATATTACATCATAAAATAAAACACAACATTATACATACAACGCCCTAACTTAGCACTATAAGCAGTGACTTTCTAATGTGTGTGCTTAAGGCTTGTGTGACAAAACTTTACTAGACTTCTTTAGTTTAAGTTTCAATTTAGAATTTGAATTTATTTAACTTTTACCTTTGGGTCATTTTAATTTAAATGATTTAATGATAAATTTTTTATTTTTATTTCACTTTTATTTGGTTAAAATAATTTTTAAGTTTTTAAGAATGAAGAGTAGAATGAATTCCATTTGTAGATGGAACTCACCCTATTCAACATCCTAACTCCTAAAGAGTGTAACTAAGGTCCATAAGTATCTTAATTAGCCCATTTGAATTTGTGCACTTCATTTGATTTGATTTATTTGATTTTATTTAGCATTTAGAATTTGAGTTTGTTTAAGTATTTAATTGATTTGGATTAGATGTTTTGGTTTAAATCTTGATAATTTAATATCCTTAATATCTAATGAAGTTTAAGTTTGTTTAAATTCATGTGTTTTTGATTGATGAATTTTAGATTAGATGTTTTGGTTTAATTAAATCTTGATAATTCAATATCTTTAATTTCAAATGAAGTTTAAGTTTGTTTAAATTCATGTGTTTTTTGATTGATTAATTTTAGAATAGATGTTTTGGTTTAATTAAATCTTGATAATTCAATATCCTTAATCTAATGAATTCAAGTTTGTTTAAATGTGTTTTTATTGATTTATTTTAGATTATATGTTTTAGTTTAATTAAATCTTGATAATTCAATATCCTTTAAATTAATATCTAGTTCTTTTCTTTGATTATATGTGACTTAATTTTATGATTTGATTTGATTATGGCTCATTTATTTGTAGTGATTGATTAGATTAATTGATTTTATTTTGATTTTAATTGAGTTTGATTCTTGTAATTAGATTTTATTTTTAATCTCATCCATTTATTATGTTTATCAAAGTTTGGTTTGTATTTTGATTTCATACATTGGATAGTTAATTTATCTTATTTAAGTAAGTAGAATGAGAATTGATTTGATTACATATTAAATTGATGAGAGTCTTTCTTTATTTGATTTAATTTGATTTGATTATCTTTATGGATCTATGGGTTTTCTTAGGTTCAACGTGATTATTAATTTAATTAAGAAGTGTGTTTATGTTAATTATAAAGATTTATTTAATTTATAATTGATTTTAAATTAATGATGTAATTAATGACTTAAAAATTTAGGTTTAATTTAGGTTTTGATTAGTATTTAATTACATTTTAATTATATTCAAGTTTATGTTTGCTTAAGTTAAAGTTTAATATGATTAATTTGATTAGCTTAATTAGCTTATTTAAGAGGAGCGATCAATTACTAACTTAAATAAAGATTTGTTTAATTTTTAATTTGATTTCATATTTATTTGTTAATGATGTAATTAATGATTTAAAGATTTATGTTTAATTTAGATTTGATTGGTATTTAATTGCATTTATGTTTGATTAAGTTAAGTTTAATATGATTAATTTGATTGACTTAATTAGCTTATTAAGATGTGATCAAATTAATTAGTAGATTAATCAAGTGTTTGAAATTTTTTAATATAATTTATAAAGTTAATTTGGTTCATTAAGATGATGGATTAATTCATTAAGTTTGCATTAATTAGGTGTTTATTCAATTGGATTAGTATAAGAGTAATTAGTTTAGTTAAGAAGTGTGTTTAGGTTAATTATTAAATAAAGATTTATTTAATTTTTAATTTGGTTTTACATTTATTTAGATTAATGATGTAATTAATGACTTAATGTTTTATCTTTAATTTTTGATTTGATTGATATTTAATTGCATTTATGTTTAATTAAGCTTAGGTTTATATGATTAATTTGATTAACTTAATTAGTTTACTTGAGGGATGTGATTAATTACTAAATTTAATTAGGGGTTTGATTTAAGCTTAATTTAAGAATGAATTTTAATGTAATATATTTAAATTAATTTAATTCATTAAGATGATGGATTAATTCATTAAGTTTGCATTAATTAGATGTTTGATTAATTAAGTTTGATTATGGGTAATTAATTTTTTTAAATCATTAGATTAATTAAAAGTTTGTTTAATAAATGACTTAATTTTCCGCATGCGAGTGATTTGATCTAGTTAAGTGTTTTACTTTAAGTTTGATTTGATTAAAGGGTTATTATTATTATCATTTGATTAGATTAAGTGATTTAATTATTTATTTTATTTCAATTAAACTTGATTATTCATAATCAAGAGTTTTTATTTTCTTTCTTTACTATGTTCATTAGATTTTATTCATGTTTGATTTAGTTTTTAGGTTTATGTATTAATATTAATGGCTAATTAATTATCTTTTTTCCAAATGGAAGTGATTTAATCATATGTTAATTAAGTTTTTTTAACTTTATTTGGTTTAATTTGATTAATATTAAATGATTATGTTTAATTGGTTTATTAATCAATTTGATTTTTTTATTTATTTAATGATTAATTAATATTTGATTTGTTTTAATTTGTTAAGTAGTTTCATAAAATTAAGATTCAATACTTGATGTTGGTTTAACAAGATTAGTTTGATTTTATATTAAAGTTTCATTGATTTATTTAATTATGAGTTTAATTTAAAAAAATTTAATCATTTAATTGAATTTCATTAACTCAATTAGGTTCAATTATGTTTAAGTTCAAATTCATTTAGGGATACATGATACTTTTCAATTTTAAGGTTTGATTACCAATCGTTTATTACATCATTGATTTTGATTTGGTATTTAAATTATTTTTTAGATTATGTTTTAATAATTCTTTAATTGATTAAACTTTAATCTTAATTGTTTTCATTAGAATTAAAATCACATTATTTTCTTAAGAGTCCTAGATGTCAACTGAAGTGATTTAAATCATTTTGAAGATTTTTATAAATTTATGAATTTTTATTTGATTTATTTTATTTAAAATGGATAATATAAACTTCAAAATTTAATTTCTCTCAATCTAGAATTTCTTTTCACTTGATATTTTTATGGTAGGTGTGTTTTAAATTTAATTTCAATCCCTGAAAATTTCAACTCAATCCGATTTATATTTTTAAAGTACTTAATAAAACTTTATTTTTACTAAAACTTAAATTAAACTCAAACCATTCAGTAAAATTTGAGAATTTTGGGTTTATTGGATTCCTCTTTAGAAGATAAATCCAACGAGCCCTTGTTTGCAATTTTTTGCTAAGTATTTTTTTCTTATGAATTTTTGAAGTTTATGGTGATTTAAATAATTTTTAGACTCAGAAAATCCAATTTTTCTATTTAGCACAGTCAACACCACACGCAGCACTGACGTGGCAACGCGGTGCCATGTGGCACCACGCAATTGGATGGGTCATGTATGGACCATGCGCGCACGATGGTGGTGGTGCCGATCGATGGCGGAAAACCGTGCACATAATCACGATGCGTTGATCGAATCCAATCACAAATCAGATGGTCGAGATCATATCGTGCGATCCAGATGATAGGATCGCACAATCGGCGCGCGATCTGAGCCGTCCAATCATGCAACCGATCGATGGAAATAGGATCAAAGACGGATCGTAATCAATGTGTGATCCGAAATATCCGCTAGTCAAGTGGTATCGACCGGTGTTGTTTGGCCAGCATAAATAGTAAAAACTGAGGGTATTTTGAGAAAAATGAGAAATTCTAGATGAAAACTTATCCAAATGGACTCATTTTCGTATCAATTCACATCAAAAAAATTCTATTTTTTAATTGGAATGATAAAAATATAAAATGCAGGATTATCTAGGATAAATTTCTAAAATTGCGCAAACAATCATCACAAATGAAGGATCCTAAGGTAGGCTACAATTTTTGAAATTTACCTCACCGAGGATGATTTCCAATGGCGGTAATGACCAGAGCACGCTGTTGAGTGGGGGAAGAGGCCTTGGAATGAGCTTGGATCTTCGCCTTCATATCGAAATCATGTATTTTTCGGTGCTTGCCATTTCCTCGCTAGAATCCACCTAGTTTTGATATTTTTGGCTCAATAGAGGTGGGGAAGTGATGGTTGGTTGCTTTGGAGAGTTCTTGAGGGCTGAATAGTAGTAGGATGAAGAGGAATGAAGCTTTATTTCTCCATCCTTTAATAGTGGCCAAAAATCCACCTTTTTTGAATTTTTTGGCTCCAAAGTGTTGTCATTTTGCTTGGGGTGGTTGGAATGGATGATGGATTAATTTGGATTTTTTTGCTCAAAGTTTTCTCACGCCATATGATCATCCATTGAATGCAAATGTTGGGAGGAGTTGAATGCATGTGGGGGAGAATTAAATGAGGTTGGGTGGAATCCAGGGGGGGATCCATAAGGGATTTAATTGGATTAATTTTGGGTTGATCCCAAAGGGGTTTAAGTTTGATCAGCCCCAATGGGTCATGGCTTGGTTTTTAAAGATTTGCTCAATTTGGGTCATTGGGTCATCTTAATTGATTAAGGATCAATTTGCCTATTTGAATCAAATTGGTGTGGTAAACCAAAAATTTGCCAAATTAGCTTTGGATGGTTGATCATTTCAAGATAAAGATTTAATGATTTTGGTTTAATCAATTTGGATAAATTTTGACTAATTTGACCACTTAGGTCAATTTGACTATGTTGGGTCAAGTTGACCAATTGGTCAAATTGGACTCAATTATGCTTTGGTCAAGTTCAATTCAAATAATTTGAACTTAAACCATTGGTTGCAATCAATTTAGTTAGATCAGATGATTTTAATTTGGTCCTTTAGGCCAATTTGGGTCAACTTGATCAATAGCCAATTGGGCTTTTTCAAGATCAAGTCATATTTAAATATTATTTTGGGTTGATTCAAACCAAGGTTTCAATCAATTTGATGTGATGAGTTTTTTTTTGGTTCATTTGAGGTTGACTTGGTCAAATGACTAAGTTGACTTGGTTTGACCAAATTGATTGTAATTGATCATTCTATGGCGATTAATAATCATGGTGGAAGGTTTTGGTGAGCTTGGTTCAATCCAATTTTGGTTAGATTGGAAGTTGGCTCAAATGGGTCCTTTAGATCACTTTGGGTCAAGTGGACCTAAGTGGGTTAATTGGTTTGGTTTTAGTTCGATTTGAGTTTAGTTGAACTTATATATAAGCCCTGGATTAAAATAAATTCAATGGCAATCAATTTGGAGTCTAAGGGATTTTTTGGCTCATTTGAAATTTTCAAGTCAAAAAAGTTATGTTGGGTTTGACTTGGGTTAGCTTTGATTTGATTCAATGATTGTAGGTTTCATTTATATTTGGGTAGATAATTGAATGAATGATTAATTCAAGAGAAAATTCATTGGTTTTGACTTGATTTGGATAGAATTTGGCTAAGTCCAAAGAATTGGCTTCAAGGCTGATAGAGTTTGATTTGATTTATATAATTTTGGTCATTTAGTTTCATTTATATTTATGAATATAAATGAAGGAATAATTGATTTATAAAGAAATCAATTGATTTTGAATTGATCTAAAGGGAGTTTTGGCTAAACTTATGAATGTGATTCATATGGCTTAGGAAGGGTTTTAGGATTTGTATTTGATTTTGGGTTCCAATCATTTAGAGTCAAATTTGGGATATAGATTTGAAATTTGGATTTGAATTTGACATTTAGTTTGAGATTTGAATCTGGGTTTGATTTGATGTATCAGATTTGGTTTAGCTATATGATTTGAGCTAAAAATACCTAATCTTATGATTAATACTTCTAAGTCTCTAGACTTAGGTTAAGTGTTCACCTAATCACTAGATGTGTCTTATGACTAAGAAAATCTTAGTGTCTAAAAGATTTCTAAGTCTAAGAAGAGAAGATTGAGAGCCCACTCCAAAAGTAAGGTCAACACTGTGTCAAATCAATAGTCCAAAAATAAAAATAAAATGTAACAAAATTTGCATTAGATTTAAGTCATTAAGTCATGGCCTACATGATCTAGAATCTTAGAGAGTGTGTTTAAGGACTTAGTCTCTTTCTAAATAAAAACAGCTGAGCTATCTTGCAAAAGCATATGATTTTCTACATGTATTTAAAATCATGAGAGTTAGTGACATCTGAAGTCCAAATAGTAGGGTGGTCTATCCTCTCTTGTAGAGGTAAATCAAATACTCATTTTTGCCTTAGATTTAGGTCATGCTTTGGCCTTCACCAAAGTTCCCTAAATTTAGGTTCAGAGGTTGCTACTTACCTTTGTGAGCTACAAGCATAAATCCTCACCTATTAGGTATTTTCATGATCTAGTGTTGTGGAATCATAAGTCTTAGATTTCTAACAAAAATTCAACTTAAACAACTAATTTCTCTCAACTTCAAAAATATAAAGCCCAACCGTAAGATAGTTTGGGATGCTTACTAGGCTTCCTAATATCATAAACATCCTCTACTTATCTTCCTTTGGCTTCGATAATAACTCCCTCCTCTTGATCAATCTAACTTGATCTTCTAAAAATAAATCAATTTATTGATAGTACTATCTTTGAACTCTTTGAAGATAATGATCATTTATTTTAATCGAAAGTATTCATAAGGAATCATGTTCTTTAGAATGTAATTAACTATGGAGGGCTTGCCATAACAACTAACCCATTTAAAATAAACTCTATTTTCATGTAAAGTAAGAGAAGAATCTAAGTACATTTAAGACCCATAGTCCTGGGAGTCATTGTGTGATCGTCCATCTAGGGTGGTGACTTCTATCTTTCAAGATAGTACACCTTTCCTCAATATTGTACCCGATCACCCTAATAAGAATATATGTGGATCTATGTGGTGTCCCACACAAAAGTGTATATCTCTATTTTCATATATCCTCTCTTTTTTCCAAAGGGGGTAGAGATATAAAATTTCACCACAATAAGTGTCAATCTTTTCTAGGCTAGGCTGCCCAGTTAGATCTTCATACTTATCTTCTAAAGCCTTTAGTTCTGATCAAATACTATAAAGCACATATTCAGTTATCCGATCAAAATAGAGTAATCCCTACAAATGATCAAATTCATGTTGGAAAATCCGAGCGGGAAGACCAGAAAGATTAACCCAAAACCTTGCACCAGTTATATCCCTAGCATCAATCTTGATAGATGTAGGTCTCACTAAATCCGCATAGATTCCAGGAAAAGATAAACAACCTTCATTATATGAAAGAGTTTTTTTGAGAAGCCTTGTGCACTACAAGTTTACAAGGACAATTTCTTCACCTTCACCACATTCACCAGCATGATTAAAAAAACCATAAGATAAATGTTCATTCTAACTTGTGGTGCTGACACTGATTCACTTTTTTGTCAGTTCTCCGTTTCCCATGTCACTCTTTTTCTTGGCTTATTCATTTTTTTTCCTTTTAGGCTGACGTCCTCTAGGCTTTGAGATAGGAGCAATTTCTTCCAAAGAGACAAAGCCATTCTGCTTCATCGCATTCCATCTTCTCATTGATTCATTATTTTTTATTGGACTAGTGATGCTACCACATTCTAAAGCATCTAGCTCTGACACTTATATGAGTGGGATTGTTAAGATCCACAGCCATATAAACCATTTATTTTACCTTTTGTTGCCAAGAAGCTCTAAGATCTCTTGCATCTTTTATTCTTAAACCATCGATGACCAAAACTAATGGCATGACCCAAATCAAAGCTACATCGCCCAGAACTATTGTTCATTGGTATGTCTACTAGATTAAAGTCGCCTTTCAAATCTATTGGTGAGAAATAAAAGAGGACAAGACCCTTATAGAAATTCATCTTTCTAGGATGTCACGCAGATATACTTATTCAGGTGATCGAATACATTATCAAAGAATAATGTGCTATCCCGAAAGACAGAAGTCACTACCCTTTGATGGACCTAATCACCTCAATAATGACGAGGACAATGCATATACTTATTATTCCCGATTTATATGAAAAGTAAAGGTGGTTTATTTTAAACCAAGTTCGTTAAGTTCCCTACAGGGGCAAGTCCCTATAGTTAATTACATCCTAAAGGATGGGATCCCTTTGAAAAACTCTCAATTAAGATAAATGATCGTCGTCTTTGAAGATTTCTATAGGAAAGGATTATCAATCGATTGATTTATATTTTTGAAGATCAAATGGGATTGATCAAAAGAGGGAGTTATTATCAAAGCCAAAATGGGAGATAAGTAAGAAATGCCCATGATGCTAGGAAACCTAACAAGTATCTCAAAATATCCTATAGTTGGGCTTTACTTTTTAGAAATTGATTTAGTTTATTTGAGTTACATTTTCCATTAGAATTTTATGACATAAGATTCCTTAACACAAGATTAAGGAAATGCCTAAGAGGTGGGGAATTAAGCTTATGGCCCACAAAGGAAAAATGCAACCTCATAACCTAAATCTAAGGAGCTTCGGCGAGGACCAAAAGCACAACATAAATCTAAGGTGAAAATGAGTAATTGATTTGCCTCACAGAGAGGACAAACCACACTTGGACTTACAACTGTGTGCCAACTAACTTCTCCTATGATTTTAAATACATATACGCAAGTCTTTATGCTCATGCAAGATAGCTATGTTGTTATTTATTTAAAAAGATACTAAGTCCTTAAACTCACTCCTTAAAAAGACTAGATCATGTAAAGGGACATGCTTCAAATGACCTAAATCTAATGCAATTCAAATTTCATTTTATTTTTATTTTGGACAATTATTTTGACTTGGGTTATTAGGATTCATATGACTAATGCATGAGAAATGATTATTGGCCAAAATCAAAGGAGAGGGAGGGTGAGTTTCCACCATGGCTCAAAGGTCAAGCCAAGTTTCTCGGCAAAGGTGGAAGCCTCCAATCAAGAGTGAAATAAGATGCATTTGTGCATGATATTACAAAGAAATGCTCATCCAAAGGGTTGCTAAATCTTTTATCTTGGTTTTAAACCTAAGCTTAGGTAAGATTATGAGTTGTTTAATTTTCATTTGAGTTGTTTGGTTGGGTAAAAGATTTATTTTTCTCTAATGAGCCTAATACACATCCAGGTCATACATAAAGAAAGAAAAAATTAGGAAAGTCATGCCACTTAATGCAAAATCTAAACAAATCATCAACCAATTTATAAAGCTAATGCAAAAAGAATAAAAGCCATGGTGGGCACCACCGACAAACCCAAAAATATCAAATACAGAGTAGAGCTCACCCTTATACAACTAGGATTAAATGAATTAAATTACAATTAAGAATGGAATTCATTATTATGGGGTCTTCTCTTTTGCCTTCTTTTCAATCCCATAACATCATTCCAAAATCTTAATTATACAAACTTTACATGAAAAGAAAAGTGGAAATCTACACCAAAATAAAGGTTAGCTAAAACAAATCACACAAATCCAAGCATGTATATTGGACTTATCACCCACACATGGGTGAAGTCCACCATGGATTATGCTTAGGGTATAAAGCACCAAAGCAATTTATATTTTTATTTATGATTGTGCCCTTAAGCACAATCCACTACAGAAAAGAATAGTTAGACTAAGAACATCATACCACTCACTCTACTACCATACACCCTAACATCCAGTCTAAAATATATATCACAAAACAAAACAAACATCAAACCATGCACTGACCTAACCTATGGCTAGAAGTGGTGACTTAGGCTAATGTGTATGCTTTGAAGGCTTGTGTGATATGTTTAGCTATGGCTTTAGGTTCAAATTTTTAAATGTGAAGAACATGTTCAACTTAGAGGAGGGTTTCACTTAAGTTTTTTAAGTATTTCGGGTTGATTTTATTTCATGTTTTGATTTGGTTTAAGTGGATCCTATAATTAATTACTAAGTTATGAAGAGAGGGAAAGAGAAGAGAAATTTCCTATCCTTCCCTAACCTAAGTAATTTTTAAAGTAGATTCACATTTTAGTTTCATTTAAGTGAATGTTTTAATTATATCTTTTGATTAATCCTAAGTTTAGATAAACTCTAAACAAACCTATTCAAAAATAAAGGTATTTTAATATTAAATAAAATGAATTAAAATTCATATAACACACATTACTTCATTTCTTTCATATGGATGGACCCTAAGCATATCTATATATACAAATGAGAGTATTTAACACACTTTATGATGCATGTTAAGTAATCCATTTAAAAAATTTTAGAAGTTGAATATGCATGATTTTTCTTAAGTAGAAAGGATTTTCCTTATCTAAATTTTCACATGCACACATGAAAGTGTGAAAGGAATTAGTGAATATAGCGACATCGTTAACTAGAGGTGTAAGGTACAAGATCTACTTAGGGCTACTTAAAGCCTCGCAATCTCGGGATTGTCCAGACTAATATACCACTTTTTTTAAATATAAACATGTGTATAAAAGAAATGAAATATAAACGGAAAATGCAAAAGTTGTTTAATGGATTCATTTTTATTTTGTGCAACTTATGTATGCAAGTATAGGTAACCCTTCTTAGGTGATAGCATAAGAATGAATAAGATATGGAATTAAGTAAGTGTTGGGTTCTTTTCAAATGAACCTTACATCTTACAAACTCCTATTCAAAACTATACCAACATAAGAAAGAAAGAAAATGTATGCTATGTATACCTTTATATTCTATCACATGCAAACTCATAATTAAAGTATAAGTAGCACACTTTCAGATTTGGTATTTGATTTATGTATTTTGAAAAGTAATTTAAATTTAGTAGTGATAATAGTCACTCATATTTCTACATTAGCCAACACATATAAATTTGACATAAAGTAAATAATTTCATTTTAAAATTTAAATTTCAAAATTATGAATGCATGACATCACATGACATGCAACTTAACATGTTGGGAAAAGTTTCAAAGTAATGAAATCATGTAAACAAACTCACTTCACTTAAATCCTAAAGACATTCTTATGGAATAAGAAAGTTTAAAATAAATCAAAGTATTCAAAGTGATTTTGTTTAGTTTGAAGTTTGATTTAATTTTAAAAAGGTGAGAAGAGTATTTCTAACCCATTCCCACATGTGTTTGATATTTTGTTTAATTTTTAGATAATTAGAATCATTTTTATGCATTGATTAGGTTAAGGTATGAATTAAGTAACTTAATTAACGCTTACCTACACCACCTTAGAAGAATTAATTAAATAATTATGAGCCAATGAGATGACATAAAACCCACAAAATTTAAATGTAATGCAATATAATAATAAAAAAAGGCCTAATGCAATTTGGCTCATTAAAAGTTAATTAAGCTAAGGGTTTAGCTTAATTTCAAAACACCCTTTCATACTTATGAATTGGGTTTTAATTACTTAATTGAACTTAGGCTATTAAACACCCAAACATCTACCCAAAGTAGATTAAAATTCTAAAACTTTTAGAATTTTAAAATTGATTAAGGGATAATTAATGAATTAACCCTTAATTAAGAGGAGATTAAGGAGAAGAGGGGGTTTAGGGAATAACTTAGAGGAAATGTCTCAAAAATATTCCATAAACCTCCTACTTACTGGATCTAACCTTAATCAATCTTAATCATAGGTTAAAATCACTAATCATATCCTAATTATGCTTAATTATATAAGAAGGGTAATTAAGAAAATCATATGCAATTATTCTAATCAAGTCTTCAATAAATCCCAAGAAAATTAGATGAGGCAAAATTCATCCCCTAAAACATACCCAAGAAATTTGGGATTAATCAAAGGTTTAATTAAAAAGTAATTAGCAAAATAAATTTTCTAATAAAACCCAAATTCAGGGAAAAGCATAATTCAAAACTCATTAAAATTAATTTTAAAATATTCTAGGTTTAATTACCTACCCATTAGATTTTATTTCAAATTTTCCTAAATTTTCTAGAAGGAGTTATGAATTTTAGAAGATTTTTAGATTAATTAAAAATTAATTAAGTATTTTTAACTAATCCTAATCCCTATTGTGCGCGCATGTGGCACATCACGCTTTATGTGTCGCCATGAGATTACTTAAATGTCACTTAAATGGCGGTTCATGGCACGCTGATTTTTCTACCGTCCGATCAAAGATCGACGCGATCTCCCGCATTTTAAAATGAGATAAGGAATTTAATGTGCGAATTATCTCAGCCATCTAAAATGGGATGGACGACTGAGATTTCCCAAGTTCTTCCCCTCAATTAATAGAGATCATCCATGATCAAGGGGAAGATCCAAGCTTGATCTAGCATGGATTCCAATCAAACTCAACCCACACCATCTAAAGACATAGAGCAGCAAATCCAACGGTCAAAAATTGATGGAGTGAAAATTTCTTTCACAAAACTCAACACCACATTGAGTTTAATGGTCAAAAAATCACATACCTCACCGGAGGTGATCACCGGTACTCGATTCCCTTAGAGAAGCTTCGTCTAGTTGAGACGAAGCTGTGTTGAAAGAATGAGCACTTGAGGTTGAGTGGATTGATGCATGGATCAACTCCTTCTTAAGTAGCTTGCAGCTTTGGTCGAATTGGATCCTTCCTTGCTGTGGGAACTCCAATAGAAGATTAGGTGCACTCGACTTAGCTCCTTGATGAAGTGTGCAAGAGCATTTGGAAGGAAATTGAGAGGAAGAAATTGGAGAATGGATTGAGCTCCCCTATTTACACTATGCAAAACTAAGAAAAGTTTGATTTCTGTGAGAACTTGAGCTCGAGGATCGCTTCGGCTTTCATCAATCAATGGTAAGTCATGATTTTTTATTTGATTATGGGGAGTATATCTCCCCCTTGAAGGATCGGACGACTAATCTTGTGTGCCATTTTGATCCAATTGATCATAGGGAAGATTGTTTGATGTTAAGAGTGTGCACATGGTCGATTTGAGCCAAGTGAGTGCGCCAACTCCCATGTGCTTGAATTTGAGTTGAGAGGAGTTTGAATTTTCAATTTTGACCATGGTCGGTTTAGACCAAATGGGTCTGACCCAAACCCATTGGGTTGGGTGCACCACTCTCCCTTAGGTCCCTTGAGCTTTTAGGAAAGCCTCAAGTGAATGAGGGTATGACCAAATTACCCATGGATTAAGCCAAAATTTGTTCTACGGCCTAGGAGTAGGGTGGTCATTTTGCTATTTTTCTTATTTGGACATGTTGGGTATGTGGAGAAACTAAGTTTGGCCAAGTTTCATGAGATTTGGAATTCATTTGATAGGGTTTGGCTCATGTTGACCCTTTAGGTCAAAATGGGTCAACTCAAGTTGACCAATTGGTCAAATTGGTCAAACCAAGGGTTCAAGTTCATATGACCATTTGAAATATTTTGGTGGCTTTGGTTTGATTCAATTTGGTATATATTTGGTTTTGGCTCATATTCATTTAGGTCAAATGGGTCAAGTTGACCTATTTGACCCATTTGACCTATTTGAGATAGGTCAAGGGTAGGTTTGTTTAGTCATATGGAGTGGATTGGTATCTTTGTTTCCAATATATTTTGGTTAAGTTCAATTTGGCTCAACATGACCCCCAGTCATGTTGGGTCTAAGGTCAATTGGCTAGGTTAGGTCTAGTTGGCCAATTGGCTTTGGTCAAGTTCCACAAGTGATTTGGAATGACTTGACCCATTGGTTTCAAATTTGGCTTTTTTGATATATTTTGACCCTTTAGGTCAAAATGGGTCAACTTGGGTCAAGTGGCCAATTGGGCTAGGTTAGGCTCAAATGTTGGCTTGGTCAAGTTCAAACATAGGTCATGAGTGAACTTAGATCAATGGTTTCAATCAATTTGGCCTATGGTGGAATTTGGCTATGTTAGGTTTCATTTTAAGTTAAGTGTTGACTTGGTCAACCCTTAGTTTGACTTGGTTTGACCAATTTGATTGATTGATCATCCCATGATGATTGTTGATCATGATGAGAGGGATATATGAGTTTGGTTCAATCCAATTTGGTTAGGATCAAAATTTGGCTCATAAGGGTACTTTAGGTCACTTGGGTCAAGTGAGCCTAAGTGGGTCAAATGGCTTGGTCAAAGCTTGATTTGAAGTTGATCTTGTATATGGACTCATGATTGAAATATAAATCCATTTACAAGTGGTTTGAAGTCAAATGGTTTTGATCCATTTGACAATTTCATATTCAAAGGAAGAATATGAAAGGGTTTTGGGTTTGATTTTGACTTGGGTTTTGATTGATTGAAGTTTGGATTTATATATGAGCTCATGATTGTAGGTTGATTGAATCATGAGAGAAAATCAAGGTTTGGCTTGATTTGAAATTGATTTGCTAAGTTCAAGATTTTGACTTGAAAGGCTTAGATTGATTTTGAGTGATTTGAATTTGATTTTTGGAATAGGTTTTGATTGTTTGAATTTATATTTCATTTATATGTGAATATGAATGAGAATATAAATGGATTATGAGAAAATTTCAAGGATTTGAAATAGTTTAATCATGATTTGGGCTAAGTCCATTAAGAAGGATTTAAGGGACTTAAGAAAGTTTTGGAATTTAGAGTTTGCATTTTTTAATTTGATTTGATTAATTTATATTTATATTTAATTTATATGTGTGAATATAAATGAGAATATAAATGAGTTATGAGAAAATCCCATGAATTTGAATTGATTTGATGATGATTTAGCCTAAGTCCAATAATGAAAAATTAAGGACTTATGAAAATTTTAAATTGGGAATTTAATTTTTGCCTTTGATTTGATTGATTTATATTTATATTTCATTTATATATGTGAATATAAAAGAGAATATAAATGAGTTTTGAGAAAATCTCATGACTTTGAAATGGTTTGATTAAGATTTTGGCAAGTCCATTAATGGAAAATTAAGGACTTAAGGAAATTTCAAGGATTTTAAATTTGGAATTTAATTTGATTGATTTGATTGATTTATTTATATTTCATTTATATATGTGAATATAAATGAGAATATAAATGAGTTTTGAGAAAATCCCAAGGATTTGAATTGGTTTGATCAAGTTTAAAGCTAAGTCCATTAATGGAAAATTAAGGGACTGGGAAAATTTCATGAATTGATTTGGAATTTTGAGTTTAGTTTGATTGATTTGAATTATATTTCATTTATATATGTTTAGCAATACGTAACCGGAACGAAGTTATGGGAAGATTTCAAAGATTTGAATAGCTTTGAGTCATAATTTTGGTTAAGTCCTTAAGGAAAGGTTAAGGACTTAGGCAAAATTTGGACTTAGGAATTTTTTGATGGATTTTGGTCATGGGCTTCAATCATATATTTCAATCATGGAGTTGAATCATAGAATTGATTCATGCAGAAAATCAAATAGAATTTATTTGGAGATTGACTTGAAGGAGGGAAAGTAAGGAATGGTTTAAACTAAGGGCAGAAAGTTTTCCTAACACCCCTAAAGCATAACCTATTTCTATGGCTAACTCTTCTAAGCCTTCTAGGGCTAGGTTAAGTGTCCACCTAATCACTAGATGTGTCTTAAGACTAAGGAACTCTTAAAATCTAAGAAGTCCTAGCTAAGATGGAGGGTTGAGCTCATAAAATGAAACAATGTCTAATTTTTAAAAATCTCAAAATTCTTGTGAATCTTATCAAATCAAATACATATAATATGTGTATCATTTTAGTAAATTTGATGTTCAATTCGGAATCGTTTAGATGGTCGTTTGGTCAAGTTAATCAATGGATCAATTAGTTCAAAATGCTAAATTTCAATAACATCGACGTTAAGACTCGTTAATTGGTGAGATCATTTGATAGGTTTCAACATTTTGACGCTAACGGATCGATCAATTTTACGAATGGAGGTTGTTTGGGCATCATTCAAATTCCCATATGGTATCGTGAAGCCGAATTCTTCATCGATGTCAATGCGATATATATTCGATCAATTTCGGCGTTACGAGATTTAGAAATTTGTTTGTTGATCAGATCATTTTGATTTTGATTGATAAGATTATTTTATTTCGATTTTCATTTATTAAATTCAGTCGTCGAATTTATTTTGTAAATTTCGACTTTTTATGTGGCATATTTCCTCATTTGTAATCTCAAAATCTTCATCGAATGATTTGAATCAATTCATTTGATCATAGAAATTAAAATTTAAATAATATATATATATATATATATATATATATATATATATATATATATATATATATATATATATATATATATATATATATCTTTCATAAATAAGGTTTGATAATCAAGAACAAGATTTAGATGTTAGATAAATCGTTTTTTTTTTTTTGGAAAATAAATAGCTCAAATTGTAATAAAAAAAAGATAGCGGACAGGTGTCATTTTTTAATTGTTTGCCTTGCCAATTATTTGGAAAAGATGTTTCCTCTGCTCTAATCACAACCGTCAAAACGAATCCGTACATACACTGATCAAGCGATCGAGGCCAGTGGATGGCTATAAAGGTGAGAATATCCGAGAATATTACTGCCTTTGTTTCATCCAATGACTCGCGGTCATCTAGAAAAAGGACGACTTTGCTTCCTATCGAGCTCGCTCTGGTCGTCTCTATCCTTCGCCGCACGCAGAGAGGGAAAGAGAAGCCGAGAAACTGAAAAAGCTCTCCGAACACTCATTTTCTTCTGATCTTCGAGCTCTGTTTCTACCGATCTTGTTGTTCTATTTGGAGTCGCCGAACGAAGGGCTCCAGGTCGAGGCCCGAACTGCGGAGATTTTCCACTTCTTCTCGCAGATCAAGCTGCTCTCTGCTTCTTTGGTTGAACCAGAGATCGTTCTATGCTACGTTCAGCTTCCGTTGGGGATGCTGCCGAGGCTTTTGATTACAAAGTAGGAAGCTCTGTTTCCGAGGATTGTGCTGTGCGCTAAGTAGATTGGTCGGGAAATTAGGGTTTCGTGCCGAGCTGCTGGGTTGCAGTATGATGGACACCACTAAATTCGCTGGAATTATTACCGGAGGAGGCGGCGGGGGAAACTTTTACGATATGGGGTTCTACCGGAAGCTTGGCGAGGGATCGAACATGTCAGTCGACAGTATTCAGACAAGCGTTGGTGGCGGGTCGGTGGCCATGTCGGTGGACAGCAGTGTTGGTTCGAGCGACTCTCAGATTGGAATCCTCCACCGTAGCGGTCTTCGGCAGATCACCACTGCAGGAAGCTCTATTGGCCATAGCATATTCCGTCCTGGCCGAATCACCCATCCCCTCAACCATGATGCCCTCGCCCAGGCTCTGATGGACCCAGGCTTCCCCACCCAAGGCCTAGACAACTACGACGAGTGGACTCTTGATCTCAGGCAGCTTAGCATGGGAGAACCCTTTGCTCAAGGGGCTTTTGGGAAGCTTTACAGGGGGACCTACAATGGTGAAGATGTAGCAATTAAGCTATTGGAGAGGCCAGAGAATGATCCTGAAAGAGGGCAACTAATGGAGCAGCAATTTGCTCAGGAGGTTATGATGCTTGCTAACCTGAAGCACCCCAATATCGTTAGATTCATAGGGGCCTGCCGAAAGCAGATGGTTTGGTGCATTGTCACTGAGTATGCAAAGGGTGGATCGGTTCGGCAGTTTCTGATGAAGAGGCAGAACCGATCTGTGCCATTGAAGATTGCCGTGCGGCAGGCACTGGATGTTGCCAGGGGAATGGCATATGTTCATGGTTTGGGTTTCATCCATAGGGACTTGAAATCGGACAATCTTCTCATCTGTGGGGATAAGTCTATCAAAATTGCAGACTTTGGAGTGGCACGGATTGAAGTGCAAACAGAAGGGATGACACCAGAGACTGGGACCTACCGGTGGATGGCTCCGTAAGTAGGCCATGTTTTACTTTCAAATTTTATGAAGATTGCTTATTTTCTGTGGATATGCATGGCTTTCGATGGAGAAAATTTTGATCAGGATATCCTGATCAAGATAAGGTATGGATAGATTTTCATACCCATTAAATTCTCTTTCAGATTAATGCAATATATGACTAATCAATTAAAATTTATATTGCACTAATCTCAAAAATAAATCCAATGGATATAAAATTTATGTTAGTTACATTCTTCTGATTTCTTCTGATGGACGTTAAATCTACCATCTTGATTATTATTATTAAGTATTCAACGTTTATTTCATGTTATTTGCACGAGCTTTATATTGCAACATGCTCCATATGGGAGCTGCAGAAAACTATCTATTTAACAAGCTCTATTACTGTTCTGGTGTAATTTGTAATAGTTATGCAGTATTTATGTTTTCCATGTAGTCATCGAGTATAATACTGACTACTGAGTGAGGTAAGGACGAATCTTGAGTTTCTTTTCAATTTGGTTTATGGTGTTTCAGACGGCTTCTGCATTTTTAGCTGATTAGCTTCTTGTAAATTGTTAAGTTATGCTGTGATACACAGTTTTTTACTTCCTTAGTTTGAATGACATTTTTGACAATGGTTTGCTGCAGTTGATGCCTATACTCTGCTCTCCGCCTTTTTGAAAGGGTTATAAATTTTCGATCACAATTAAAGAATGTTTTCTATCATTTTTTCTATTTTTATATGTCAAGGAAATGAATGATTTACATACACACTTTCCCCGATAAAGCAAGTTTGACTAACTTTGTATCCGAATGACTTCCATTATTGATGTGAGTATGATTGACTTCGTTATTGATGAGAGTGTGATTGACTTGCGTTATTGATGAGAGCATACATGGCCTTTTGCCTTCTCATTTTCTCATGAATGCTTGTCATTTTATTCTATTCTTTTCCTCAAGGGAGGGTGTCAGAGTTGTCTAACCTATTAGGTGCTTACTTCTGCTTATTTGCTACCTAAATGAATGGGCTTCTTTTGTTTCATTTTTTTGCTATTATGATCATCACTGATACTATGAGTTTTGTACCATACATTTTGTGGAAATTCAGATTTCGAAAATTACCTGCCTTAATTAATTTGTTTATTTTGTTTCCTGAAATAAAGGGATATTGGTATCATTATACCGATTTCC
Source organism: Cymbidium sinense (assembly GCA_021442155.1). Taxonomy (NCBI): domain Eukaryota; kingdom Viridiplantae; phylum Streptophyta; class Magnoliopsida; order Asparagales; family Orchidaceae; genus Cymbidium; species Cymbidium sinense. The sequence goes on from CM038217.1 coordinate 201,052,859, forward strand.
TAATTTACTATCTTTCTTTTTTAGTTTCTTGTCTACAGGGAACGTTTGTTATTTAAATCCTGTAGCCTCTCATTGAGAGTAGATGTATTGATTAATTTCTTATATTCCTTCATTTTATCAAAGCCACATATTTCTAGCTCTTATTCTCATCCCAACATCGGGGCTTCTTGCATCGTTGATTTTTCTCTCCACCCTCATGGCGCCTTGCTACTTTTGTGAGGCATTAATAACATAATCTCCTCTGATGACCAAGTATGGGATGGCCATAGAAAAGCAAGAAGATAATTCAAGTATTAAAACCCTCATCACCAATAATCATGTTTGTACAAAAGGTGTTCTCATTCAAATCACAAGACACAAGTTGAATGAAAATAATTATCTTCAATGGTCACAATCAATCTTAATGTCTTTCCAGCCCTTATTCTCGTTCCAACGTCAGAGCTTCCTGTTGGCTCAATTTTTTACTAGCAAAGTCATTTCTCCAAAGGCTGGGGATCTGAGGTTTAAAACCTGAAAGATCAAGAACAATATGGTTATGTCTTGGTTGGTTAATTCAATGACGAACAAAATCGGTGAAAATTTCTTATTCTATAATACTACTTACGGAATATGGGATGCAACGAAGGGATTTTACTCTAGGAAAACACCTCAGAAATCTTTGAGATCGAAACCAATTTTAATGACATTCGATAAGGTGAGTATTACATTACCCAATATCACAACCTTCTTTCACATCAATGGTAGCAACTGGATAGGTTTGAAGAGTATCAATGGAGCTGTGCGGGAGATGAAAAGATATTAAAGGAGATTGTCGAGAAGAAAATAATTTTTAAATTCTTGATGGGACAACAAAAACCTCGATAAAGTTTGAGGACACATATTAGTTATGAAGCCATTACTCAATATCTGAGAAGTCTTCTCTGAGATTCATCGAGAAGGAAATAGAAAGAATGTGATACTTGGAGAATCTCCTACCACTTATGATCAACTCTGCCCTAATTGTGCGAGGAACCCAATACAAATTGTGACAATCGCCAGAAGAAAGAGAGACCATGATGTGACTACTATCAAAAGTTTGGCCATACATGAGATAAGTGTTGTGAATCTATTGTGAACCTACTGATTGGAAGGCTTCAAAATCAGCACATGACAAGGACCGTAGAAATCATGCTTCGGTTAATGAAGTGCCTCCCACCTATGAGTCCATTCCATTTAAAAAGGAGCAACTACAAGCTCTTAAAAAATTATTGTCTTAGTAAAGTTAGGCCTACAACTCAATTGGAACATGATGTTAGCACAAAAAGGTAATTATTTAAGTGCTCTTAATATTAAAACAAGGAGAACAAATCCATGGATTGTAGATTTAGGGGAATCCGGTCATATGACAGGTGACATTATGTTCTTCCATCATATAATCTATGTTATGAAAATATTATAGTAAAAATTATCGATGGATCTCTTTCTAAGGTGGTTGGAATAGGTTCTATTGTTATTTCAAATGACCTAATCATTACATGCATACTTCACCTCCCTAATTTATATTGCAATTTTTTGTATGTCGATAAACTTACCCAGAACATATTGTGTTGCTAAATTTTTCTCAAATTTGTGTGAATTTTCTTATTTAGATTTAGGAAGGACATTGGCAATGCTAGGATGTGCTTGAGACTCTTTCTTCTGAATGTTAATGAATCTCCTCAAAGACAAGCTCATAATGTAGTATGTGTTGAGTCTCAAAATAGTTTTGTGGTTCTTGAAAATTTCAATAAAGATAGTGAAATTATGTTATGCCACTATCGTCTTGGTCATCCCAACTTTGGGTATTTTCAAAAATTATTTTCATCATTATTCACTAGTAAAAATATAAAAAAATTAATGTTAAGTGTGTCAATTTTCAAAATATACCCATAATTCTAATCACAATTTGCCAAATAAAGCATCTTATCCTTTTCATTGATTCATTGTAATGTGTGGGGCCATTGAGAGTTAAAATTGTTGCGGGAACCAGGTGATTTGTTTCTTTTGTAGATGATTATACTAGGATCACATGATTGTTTCTCATGAAAGAAGTAGAAGTCGGGCAAATTTTCAGAAATTTTAACACTCAATTCCAAACAAAAATACTAGTGTTAATCGACAATGCAAGTTCTTTGAAACAAACTTAGGGGAATATCTTAAAGGTTAAGGAATTTCACATCAAAGTTCTTGTGTGAATACTCCTCAACAAATGAGATTGCTGAAAGGAAAAATAATCACCTTTTAGAAGTTGCACGATCACTCATGTTCACAATTCATGTTCTAAAATCTTTTAAGGAGAAGTTTTAATGGCAACCTATTGAATAAATAGGATGCCTTTTCATGTCTGAACTTCAAAACTCTATGTAAATTCTTCTCACTTATTTCCCAACAACCATGTTCTTTCTATTCTACTCATGAAAGTTTTGGTTGCATTGTAATTGTTCTCATTCATGTCCAACATAGAAGTAATTTGATCCTATGGCACTCAAATGCATATTTGTTTGCTACTCTTCAAATCAAAAGGGATATAAATGCTACACTTCTATCACAAAAAATTTATAATGCCATGGATGTTTTATCTTTGAGCAACAACCTTACTACAAATTTGAGATTCAGTGGGAGGACTTTTCATAGGAGTATCAACTTTGGGGCATCAAAAGCCTAAATACTTCTTTCCTTACATCACCAAAAATGTCTAAATCAATTCAAAACTCAAGGCTTGTTATCTCACCTAAGTCACATCAACAATAATCCAACTCGATCATAATTTCAACATAATCTAAACTGAACTCCAAACTCAAACAATTCAACTCTCTAGTCAAACATAACTTGCTATGTTTAGGGAATTGCATATTTATACTCGAAGAATTAAAACTCAAGAAGGAAAAGAAACTCAGCCATCGGAGCATAGCCATGAATCTGATCTCTAGAACTCCAGAATTCACTAGGCAACATTATTTCCAATTCTGACACTGATCCTACTACTATCAATACATCCATTGATGATATACTTATTGTTGTAAGGAAAGATATAAGATCATACTCAAATTATCCTATCTTAAATTTTGTTTCCTATAAGGGACTATCTCTCGGTCATTATACTTTTATTAGTAATCTAAACAAAGTACATGTTCCAAGTTCCATTTATGTAGCACTTAGTATACCAAAGTAGAGGGCTACGGTCTTAAAAGAAATAAGTTCCCTCAAGAAGAATGGAACTTGGGTGATGTCTAAGATACCTTCTAGAAAACACCTTCATGGATGTAAATAGATCTTCATATTCAAGCATAATTTAGATGGTAGTATTAATGGGTGTAAGGCAAGACTTGTTGCTAAGGGGTTTATATAGTTTTACAAGATGGATTACCATAGACATTTGCCCCCGTAGCAAAATTTAACATTGTTCGATATTACTTTCACTTGCTTCCAACTTAAATTGGCCTCTACATCAACTAGATGTGAAAAATGTCTTTCTCAATGGAGATCTGGAAGAAGAAGACTATATGGAGACACCTCCTAGCTTTTGGATACTCCATCCTCCAACAAGGTTTGCAAATTTAATAAATCATTATATGGGCTCAAGCAATCGTCAAGAGCGTGGTTTGACAGATTGACTAAAACAATCAAACAGGTCATACAATGTTTGTCAAGCATTCTTTCTCAAGAGAGAAGACAATTTTCATTGTGTACGTTGATGTTATTATTCTAATAGGAGACAATATTTATGAAACTCAACATCTCAAGATTTTTCTGGCCAAAGATTTGGAGATCAAAGATTGAGAAGATAACACGGTCAAAAAGGGGATTTCATTTTCTTAGCGAAAGTATGTGTTTGATCTCTTATAGGAGACAAGAATGCTAGGATGCAAACCAATCAACACTCTAATGGATTATAGCTTAAAACTTGGAGATAACAACAATGAAACTCCTGTTGACAAAGGGAGGTATCAAAGATAAGTCGGGAAACTTATCTACTTATCCCACACTAGATTTGACATCAGCTTTATTGTTAGTGTGGTGAGTCAATTCATGAATAAATCTTCAGAGGACCACATAGAGGCAGTTTATAGGATTCTAATATACTAATGATGACTCTAGGTCAAGGATCATTTTTTACGAAGATAGAGAGCAAGGAGATTTAGATTCTTATTGATACAGATTTGGCTAGGTTTGTAACAAATAGATGATCTACTTTAGGATATTGCATATATGTTTGGGGAAATTTGATCACATGGAGAAGCAAGAAGCAATTAGTTGTGTCACTAAGCAGTGCAGAAGCAGAATTCAGAGTTCTTGCACTTAGCATCTATGAATGAATAAGGCTGAAACAAGTATTTTTTGAGCTATAGATCCTAGCCTTAGATTATATAAGAATGTTTTGTGATAATCAATCTGCTATAAGCATAGCAAAGAATCCAGTGCATCATGACAGATAAAAGCACGTCGATATTGATAGATATTTTGCCAAAGAAAAGATATAAGTTGGTGTGATTTTTCTTTAGTACATTCCAACAAACTAACATATTACAGACATCTTAACTAAGGTGATGCCTAATAAGACATTTGAAACACTTAATTTCAAGTTAGGTTTACTCAATATATACAACTTAGCTTGAGGGGAGTGTGAAAATTCAATTCTAAAGAATACTTGTGTTAATTAATTTGCTTGTTTTGTTTCCTAAAATAAAGGATATTGGTATTATTAACCAATTTCCTAAGTTATTATCTTTTTTTGGTATTCTTGTCTACAGGGAATGTTTTCTATTTAAAATATGTACCCTCTCATAGAAAGGCAGATGTATCGATTAATTTCTCATAATCCTTCACATTTTGGATGTAAATTTAGCAAATTTCAAACCAGACAAGTTTTTTAATCCACTCAAACATTGATGGTTGATTTTCTGTTAATGTATTATTTTTCATAATACCTTTAAGCTCAATTTAATTAATAAAGAGATAGAACCATATCGACGGAGCTATCAGAGTAATTACTTTCTCGCTAATGTGTAACCCAATCCAAAAACTATAATGCAAAAGAACCAAAACAAACAAACACACACCAAAAATAAGCCTTTTATGCTAAGCATGAAGGAGCTGAATTAACCCGAGGACTTGGAAAAAAAATCAAGTATAAGAAAGATTGCATCAAAAGCAATCCGTGATGGGCAGAAAAAGAAATAACAAGGAGGCTTTCTCATCTTTGTTCCTTAGCCTAGCATTAAGCATCACGCTTGAATAAGAGGCATTAAGAAAGTAGCCTGGAGGCAAACAAAAAGATTTGTCAAATATTATCAAATCTTAGCAAAGATAATAGTATGGTCTTCTGAAATATTCATTGACACTTTGAATCATATTATAGAGTTACAGATGTCAAAACTAAAAAAAAATGTAAAATTCACATTTACTTAATCAATTTGGAGAAGAGCGTTAACCATTATAGGCACATTCCTATATATATATATATATATATAATTTTTTGACTAAAATGAAATTTAGCCTTTTTCAGCTGAAGGGTAGAAGAGGAAGGATTAGAGCCATAAATTATTGGAATTACCATCAAGCAAACAAATTTTCATCTGCCAAAATGTGTAGGGACAATCGAAAATTGAGTGAATTGGATTCATTTGTCGTATTGGATATAACACAAACTATTATTTTGGATAGTTGTAGCGGCCATAATAGCTTTATTTTTTAAACTATTATTGCAAGATGTCCATGCTAAATAAAATATTTTATAGACATAGCTTTATGCTAGACAAGCTTAACCCAATGTTTATGTAGGCCAATGAGAACAAAACTTATACCAGCAACAATAATACTAAATAAATTCTTCCCATTCCACAAGAGCTTATCCTCATTAAAAGAAATAGCAATAGCTTTAATTAAATTGAAGCAAAAAAAAAAATTTATTATGATAGTTTGATGCCAACCATCATTATGCATATTGTCACTTTATCAAAATAAGAGAGTTAAAAATTGAGTAAATCTGATTTCACAAACATTTTTAGCATGGAGTAACCATTAATCCATGGTTCATGAAATAGAGAATAAGAGACTATCATAAATGGAATAGGATAATTACCTGCACATTTTCACTACAATCAATTGCAAAACTCTGCAAATTTAGCAGATTTTTGCTAGTAGAGTTGTAACAGCCAGCCAAACAACTAGTAAGAGGAGAAGGCATTGAAGCAAATTTCCAAATAACTTTCATTTTGCTAGTAGAGTTGAAAGCATTTTAAGGGGATTTTTGCCACTCTTAAATCTAGGAAGAGCGGTTTGTTGCTGGAGATGACAAAATTCTATTTGGAGCACCACAATCAAGAATTCAAAATGATGCTATTTTCTTAAGAATGCATTTAGGGACATAGATATATCTATCAATAGGATATCTAATCCCAAATAGAAGTCCTAATTATTTGGAGCCTCCCCACAAAAGAAAGGAATGTTTCTAAGCAGCAATCGAAAAATCCAATTTGTTAAACATAGGTTGACAATCATTAATCAGAAGCTACAAGGGGTAATGGAAGGCCAAAGTATTTCCAAGGAAAAGGCTTAATATTAATGCCAAGTATCTAGCTAATAAGTTCAGCATTTATAACTGACTTCATAAAACAAATCTTTTATTTTTGAAGAATAGCCAACAACCACACGCTATGCTTAATTATCAAAAGAATGTCTTTAAGAGCTTTGCTTGTAATAAAATCAGCAAAGCTAAAAACCATTGGATCATCAACAATGATCAAATGACTAATAGAGGACAAAAGGCAACCTTGTCTTAGTTCTTTCTTAATTTTGAGCTAACATGTTTTGTCCTTGCCGATGTTAAAGAGATCATTTTTTAAACTTATTGATGATTCAAAGACATTTGTTTTTGAGCCAAGATATGTCCTATAGGTAGAAGGGGTTCTCAATGATATGAGAAGAATTCTTATTCAAAAGCATTGAAAAGTGCTTAATGGCAGCAATAATTATTTTCTTATAAGAAGGTGTAGATATGTTGCTGATGAAGTTATTGTTACGTATACTTTTAATCTTCTAATAAAAGAAGGAAACATCATCTTCTCTTTTGAACTAATTACAATTAATACTTTATTGAACGTGATTGGCTTTTAGAAGGAAAGATGGATTCGACTGGTTGTCCTTAAGTAAACAAAAAAAAATATTACTTTCTAAGTGAGTAAGAAATCTCAATTAAGTCGAAGAATTATATTATTCAAGGGAGAAATTTTTAGAGTTTTTTTGGACACCCTTAAATTTCTTTATGCAATACAAAAATAAGATATCTATAAAATAATCCAACCAGTTGAGGTAATATTTATATTATTATTACATATGTTCTTGAAAAATAAATCTGTACTTGAGCAAATTGGGATAGATACAATAGGATAATGATCATAAAATAGAGGCGCCATAATCTTTTAATAAGAATCAAGAAAATTAGACAACCACATATTATTTTAAATGGCTTTGTTAATTATATACTTGATGGGATTATCCACTTGATTGTTAAACCAAAAGAAGAAAAAACTAACACTTAAAAGCTCCAGTAGCCCAACTTTAAAAAAATTTAATATCAACTATTTTGTTGAAAATGAGAAAATTTTCATTTCTTTTTCAACAAAAGTTTTGATATATTTGAAATTCTCAATAATAGTTGATGGCAAATCAACAAATTTGACGAATGAGTTATATTTTGTTAAAAGAATATTTTTGTCAAAAACAACATTAAAACTATAAACAATAGTAAAATAACATTTCACAAGGTTGGAATACTCAATCAATCCATAAGAAAAATAACATCAATTTGATTATGCCAAACTAATTTTCTATACTCAAAGATTCACTTATCCCCTTGAAGCCTCTTCATACCCTAGGTTGCAAAGATTCAAATAAACTTAATCAAGAAGTGTGATGGATGAGGAGGTTTATAAGCTCAATAAGAGGAAGTTTGTTGATAGAGGCAATTATATTTTTAGAGATATTGATATGAAGTTTATTAGAGATGATGAAACACTATGAGTGTTCTGAGAAGGATCTCATGAGAGTGTGACGAAGAAAATAATGGTATGTAAAAAGATCTAGTAGAGTTGTTTATGAAAGAAGATAAAATAGGACTTGGAATGATTGAATCTAGTTATGTGGTTATTTTAGTTTGATCTCTTTTGGTACCATCCTTGGTCCTCCTATGAGAATCATTATGACTCTGATTCATTCCTATAGGTAGGGAAAAGAGTAAAAAGGGGGACGAAGAGGACTAAGTGCTATCATCATGGGCAAAAGCTTGCATAACTTGCGTATGGTGCATTTCTAGTCTTACAAGATTTATTGCTCTAGTGTGGTTCTATTTTGATTCATGATAATACAATAAAGAGGAAAGAAACCTAAACATACACTTTGGAAAGGTTCAACTTGAATTTAGTGCCAGTTAAAGCATCATAACTTGGGAGAACTTTATTTTGCTCACAACCTTAGATAAGCCTTTCACATTAGGTTAACACAAAGAGAAGCTAAACAACATAATCCAAATAAGAATCTCAAAAAAAATAAATCTAGGCTTAAAATGCCTTTGTCACTTTCAGAAAACGTAGGGTTTCTCATTAATATATAAGGGGTCGCCATTTCAAGAGAAGTCGTAGTCCTCTACACGTAAAACTTAAAGAAAAAGAAGCCTTGAGCTAAAACAAGAAGATCAATGTTATCTTAAGGTTCTAGAAAAAAAGTTATATAATTTTTAGTAAAAGATATGAGTTTCATAAAATGATCTTTTTTATGGGGTATCCTACCAAAGTAAACTCTCATGCATTAACTCTAGATGTGAGTTCTCTTCGGAGAAACAAACATCCTTATCAGGTTCACATTGTAGAGAGAATATCTCGTTGATCTAGCCATCTGTATATTCAACAAGCTTAATTGAGAGGTCTTACATGCAAGTAGAAGGGGAAGAGCTTTACTTGGAATTGTTGATCTAGGTTGGAGGGCTTGTTCCCCAAAATAAAAGGAGCATAGGAAGAAGAAGAGTTAGAGGCAAGGATACAGGAGGAAGTTTGGTTTGAGTAAGTAATAAGTCATTAGAGTAGGAAAAGATCTAGCATATGAATTGTTCTAGAGTGAAGATCTTTGTGGATATTAAAGGGGAAAGCTCAACAAAAGGCATAAAGCTTTTTGGTTAATTCGAGACACATTAAGGACCCTAGACATTGGCAATAGAGACAAAAGAAAAATCAAAGCAAGAGGATGAAAAATGTCAACAATGGGAGGAGATGCGCACATGAAACTCTAGGAGTGAGGTCTCCAAGGAGCAAGACTATGTACTCCTATTTCTCTAAGGAGCAAACCTTCAAAATGAGTGTCTATGGCTTCATGTATTTTAATTTCTACTAGATTTTTATACTTCATATGAATTCATAGTTGTCTTGTTATGTTCACTTGTAATCTGGGCATAATCTGTTTGAGAAACATGTGTGGTTTCTTAACTTCATTATTGTGATTTCGAATGCATGATAATAATCAGCATAATCACTAATTGTAATTTGGGATGGAAACATGAGATTGATGTTAGCTTAAGTGTAGTTTGGATTGTTGTTTTTTTTTTTTTTTTTTTTGGTTATATTTTAACATGAAATCAAAGCTTGTTTGACATGTTTATGCATTTATTTTTTCCAAAAGTAAAAATAAAAAATTATATTTCTTTCACCAAAATGTCGGTCAATTGACAACTATTACTCATCGACGACCATTGAAAAGAAAAGGGTGGAGCTCGTCATGGTACCATCTCATGAATGATGCGTTTATTTATGATTGCTTACAAAAGCAAAGTCGTCGAAAGCTAAAAATATTGATGCCACAACCGCATCATCTACTTGTAACGGTGCCTCTCTAAGGGTCTCTATTGTTCATCATATCTCATCCAACTCTTTCCTACCCAACTTTGTTGTTTCCATATTTACAAGCCCCAATACGGCATCCTTCACCATCACATTAGATGCCAGCATTGTTGAACATGATGTAGATTTTGTCGTGGATGGTGACAAAGTTGTAAATGGCAATGGCAAGGTGGAGTTTGTTGCAAATGGCAGGGTGAGCAAGGCACAATGATCGAGTGGTGAAATGGAGGCCGCTTTGAGGGAACAAAAAGTCAAACAAATTAGTTTTTGAATTAAAAAAAAACACAATTTATTATTTTTTAAAACAAATTCATTTGTTTGGAAATGAACATATTTTATCCTGCTTACTGTTTAAAAAATAATAATAATAATAATAACCCTAAACAGTTCCTTACTGCCTGTTTTCAACATTTAATCTTGGATGTATCCAGAGGCTACAGTTATTACTGTTTGGTTGAACCCAGGAAAGTTGAGAAATTTCTGTATCGTGTAGCCAGGTTGTGGTAAGGGCAAAACTTTATTCAATAGGAAGATTCTTGCAGAGCTTACATGAAAAGCGTTCAAGTTAGAACGTTCTAGCTCTGGTGACGCCAGAATTGTGAAAGTTAGAGATCAAGTAGATTTAATGCTGATAAAAAAAATTAATGCCAATGTATTAATTAAAGTAGCTTAACAGAGGAGAGAAAAAGAAGCAGAGAAGTAGAAATTGAGAATAGCTGTAGGGTTACTATTGGTGGCTTCATTAGAAAGTAGCGTTATAGAAGAGAACCACATCATTATGGGAGAAGTGAGAGACACCTATGGCCTGATAGTGTGAAAGGAACCTTATACTAATGCATAAACCTCTGCCAATTTTAATGTCATGCATTAGCAGAAGCTATGAAAGTACATCCTCCAGACCATCCCAACACGGTAAAACTGTGCTTCTTCTCACTTTGTATATTAGAGGTTAGTTGTACAGTAGTTCTATCAAAATATTAATCCTTTATGGGCTATTGGAACCCATGTGTTCACTTATAGTCCATGTTAAACATGTTTGATATTACTCATTTTTTGAACACTGGAATATGGTTGTGATCCACTTTAGAGAACTAGCTTCCAAAAAAGCATTTATGGCATAGTAAGTCAAAGTTTGCATTGATGATCTTTGAATTAATGTGGTCTTTTTTCAGATGCCCAACCATAATAGTGACGACAAACTTAAAAAAAAAAAGGCTTGTATGCTCATCTTGAAATTGTATACAATATGTCGCTAAGAATCTTATAGTTACTAAAATTAACCTTTTGAGATAAATTTCTTAAAGGATACTGGATATTGATGATGATTTTATTTGTCCCTTACAGAATTAACCATGACAGACCTAAGATGAAGGTTGATGTAGAATGCTTGAATCATTTTACCAGTATTTGTTGCCAACCGTCCAGTCACATTGAAGATCTTAACCATGCAAATAAGTTAAATAAAAGTAATTATGATGCACGTAATGCAACTTGCAACAGAACTATAATATTAAAAGAGAATCTCTCCCTTCGGTTTGCATGTGTTAAAATGAAGTCAGCATCTACTGAAAAATAGTTCTTTAAATTTTTTTTTTTTTTGTTTTGTTTTTGTATGATTATGTATTTATTTACCATTATTCTAGCTCCTTTTTTTTTGTTTAAACCGTAGGCTTTTATTGGCCATCAGTTACTCAGTTTGGTATCTATGCCTAACTAATTACTCGAGCTCTTCTGCAAGTGTTTTGTTACCCTGATGAGGAACAACATATTTTGGGTTATCAATCTGCCCCTTCGACTTAAACTATAAGACCGTCATAGATATAACATGCGGCAAAGGCCCTAAACCTTAATTCAAACGATTGGAGATCTGGATGGTGTGGAGCTACTAAAGTACACAACACCTTAATGATCTTCTTCTTTATTTGTTGGAACTAGTGACTGTCTTATTAAACAGAGTGCCGACCTTACAGTTAGTGAAAAATACGTTATTTGAATATGTATGTTGTCTCACAATTTGATAGTTAGTTTTAAATTTAATATGGTATAATATGATAGATATGTCATAATCCGTTCCTGCTTGGAAAAAGACTTTTACATAAGAGGGGTTCACTCATCTGCAACGGTCATGTGGAATGAATAAAAAAGATTGGATTATTCATTTAGTCTGTCCCAAATGGCTGCGTTAAATCTCACAATAACGATGCTGAATATAGTTCTTACTTCAAACCCTCCACGAACAAATCTTAATTCAAATTTTGGCCAAAATGTTATAATTTGAAAACTATCTTCATATCAGTATCCTGCATTCTATACTTTCTGAATTGGAAACTATTTTCTAGACCTGATTAAGTCCATAATTGATACTATGGCTAACAACTTCAATTACTGTTTTGTGTTTTTTTTTTTTTTTTCCTTCCGCTAAACTACACACTCACTGCTTGATGAGATCAATATGAATTCTTTGCTCTAAACATGCAGAGAGATGATCCAACACAGGCCATACACTCAGAAGGTTGATGTCTACAGCTTTGGCATTGTGCTGTGGGAGCTCATAACAGGAATGCTCCCGTTTCAAAACATGACAGCTGTGCAGGCGGCTTTCGCCGTGGTGAACAAGGGTGTTCGGCCGATCATACCAAGCGAGTGCCCTCCCGCACTCGGAGAGATCATGACTCGCTGCTGGGACGCAAACCCTGATGTCCGCCCTCCGTTTAGCGAAATCGTCAAAATGTTAGAGAATGTGCAGGACGAGTTAGCCACCTCCGTTCGTCGGGCACGATTTAGATGCTGCATGTCCCAGCCCATGACCATAGACTGAACTGAGGATATATGGCTCACGCGCTGGTCCTTCAGAAGAAGGCAGAAAAATATCACAAAATGGAAACATGCTAATGAAGTAAGCAATGATTGTTCAAATTTTGTGCATTTATATGAGTTATGTATGCTGTATGTGTTTTGCAGTAGGAAAAAAAATGGTTGCTAATAGTTAGGTTCCTTCAGTTCTCTTGTTTCATGCTTTCACTGTATCAAATCTCATTGTTTTTCTTTTTTCTTTTTAGTGAAACATGCCACTTTTTTTTTTCAATTTTAGTTTGCCTCTCACTGAAACTTTTATTTACTGGCATTGATTGGTTCTCAAAGATAATTTTGCTAGCTCAACATGAAAGTGAAAGGGTGTGCAGGTTAGGGTGGACTGAGCTACCATGTCCCTCCTAAGATGGCTAGTGATCTATCATCTTCTTGGATTTGGAAGATTTGGGAAGATGATCATATGTTTCCTAAATTGAGGGAGAGATTTGATTCTCAATTCCCCTTTTTTCCCTACTAAAGTCTGTAAAGTAGGATTTTATTATGGTATAAATAGGATTCAAGTCCAAGATTTTGATAATAATTTTTAAGGCCTTTCTTATCAATCGGACTAATTAACATCCATTAATTCTCAATTCCCCTTATTAGAAGGAAGGAATGTATATGATGATCACTATGCATCGCGGGTGAATTGGTCCAAGTCAAAGTAACCTCAATCATCTAATCAATCTTTTCGTATTTTGCGAACTTCTAGGTTGGTATAGGGCAAAGTTTAGTGATGGTACGATAGTCATGAGTGTCGTACACAAACACCTCTAAGACGACTTCGGCATCGCACTTCTTGTGGGTCTTGTTTTGTGGTCTATTGGGATTTTGGGTGATCCCAAAATGATCGAAGCCTAGCTTCACTCGAATGCATTCTTTCATGGCTTTATTAAAATTGATGTTCCATGATTTATGATTAGGGTTGTTAAAGAACTTTTGATCATGTTTTACTATGTTGGATTGGATAATTAGTTTAAGGTTTAACTTTTATCACAAGTACATATTATTTATGAGCTGAATATGAACCTAACCTAATTTGATATTCAGCTCTTTAAGTATAATATATATATATATATAATGAGTAGATTTTGTATTTTGTTTGTTAATATACAAATAAAATTATATGAATTTGTTTGTTTAATGAACTAGATCAAATAAGTTTGCTTAAGATTAGTTTATTTACACCTAAATTGCTCATAATTGCGCCATCCGGTCAACAATCTCTTATAAATTTCTTCCATTGTTGTCATGCTATAAATAGAACCTAAGATAGTTTTTCTTTGAGAGAGAGAGAGAGAGAGAGAGAGAGAGAATGTTTTGTATTTGTATGTTGTAACCTAAAAACAACAAATATATTAACATATTTGATAATTTCTCCAAAAAAATTTCTTAACATAAGAAAAAGATTTTGAGATTCTTGTAAATCATCTACACTGTTAAAGAGTTATCAGATGCTTGTCTGTGTAAATGTGCTTCATTACAGTTCTAATTTTTTCTCATTTAATTTTACTATTAATATTTTTTATTTTTTAATTATATTTAGTTCTGCTCAGGCCAACTTCTTGATCAAAGAGAAAAAAATGTTGTATTTTTTTATGAATTTTCCTATTATTGTGGTGGCCTGTTTATAATTCTATGGATTAGCAGGGTGTCATTTGTTAAGCTGATTCTGGGGGACTTGGGAGCTGCTTGGTTGTAATAATTTTGATTTCATGAATTCTTAATATTCTGAATAAAATAAATAATGCATTCTCGATGCGCAGAATTATTTTTTGCTTGGTTTTTTTTTTTTTTTTTTTTGAGTGAACTTAATCAAGTAGAGTGTTATATTGATGATTTTATCATTAAAAAATATATATATATATATATACTGAAATTGAATAAATTCATTAGGAAACACTTTAAAAGCTTCATAAATAAATAATAAATATGGAAAATTAAAGAAAGTTTTGTACAATATGATAAAAGGAATTTCAAGAGAGATCAAATGTCCAAATTCAATTGAACAATTAGTGCTTTTATGACTTGGAAAATGCTATGTTATCGAAGTCATAGCTTTAATTATTTTTATTTTTTATATAAACATTTATTAATATATTTATATATTTAAGAAAAATTATTATGTACAGATTCAGATGTTCTACATTCGAATTTTAATAACTAATAATTAAATTACTAAATTAATAATTAATAATTAATAAACTAATAAAAGAACAAAATTAATAATAATATATCCCATTGTGTGACATAAATCACTTAATCTTAAAAAAAAATTATAAGATAATGATAAAACCTGCAATGATTTATAACATAAAATATTGACCAATAAAAGAGAATCATATAATTCAATTGTGTTGCGAAGATGAGAATATTTAAGCAAATGAGTGCATTTACTCTTAAAGATAAAATACGAAATTATTATATACTCAATGAGATTGGAATAACTCGAGTGATTGATAAGATTAAAGAGTTACATTTTAATCATATCATCCATATGATGACTCAATTAAAAGAATATATATATTAAATAACTTATGTTAATAAAACAGAATTAGTCTTGAAAAAAGACTTGATTAATATGTATAAAAAAATTATCTTAATTTATTAAAATAAAATGAAATTTTAATACTTTAAAGAAAAAAAAATCATATAACCAACCCACGTAATAGGCTAATAATTTATTCTTGGAGAACCTTACAAAAAAGTTATAATATTGAAAATTATATATTCTATTTATCTTTGTGGAACTAAAAAAAAATTTCTTTTTTTTTTTAAAACACCGGCGTGTGGCAAATAAAATTAATAAAATTATTGAAAATTTATTAAAACACGTGCTTCAATTATTGCCTGATGGAAGATGACCTGTTCCTGTCCTGAATGCATCGCCTGCCAAAACTATTGGCTGACATATTTGACTTTTATAAATGCCAACAAATTGTTTCAAGAGAGAAAGCCTACCTAAATAATTGCACTAATAAAAAAAATAATTTAAAATATAAAATAGAAGCAGTAGAAAATTAGGTTATAAACAAAGAAAATTAAAATTTTAACTTCTGTAATAATTTATACTAAACACTTTAAAATTCTACTATTTTTAACATATTTAATATCCAACTTTGTTAACAAGTTAGAGCAAACTCTAATTTAAATTTGTAGTTACAACTCTGCACCCTTAACTGCCTAAAATAGACTATATTTCAATTAAAAGTAAACAAATGAAGCAACATAAATTCTTTTTTAAAGTGATATTGAGGGTAGAAGTATATTTTAAACCATTATCACTTAATAAAATTCATCTGATATCATTTATTAAAGAATCGTGTTTATCATTTTGAAATGAATATCCTTTGACATTCGTTTTAGGCATTTTTTCTTATATATATATATATATATATATATATATATATATATATATATATATATATATATATATATATATATATAAAAAAAGAGAGAGAGAGAGAGAGAGAGAGAGAGAGAGAGAGATTGAAATAAATATATTTTTTTTTTTTTTTTTTGAAAGATTTGAGTCATTTATTTAAGGCAAACTCAAGCACATAATATGCTTCGAACGCCGGACATGATGATGAGAGAGAACCCCCGATCACTATGCCAAGCAATTCGGCACGATAAATATTCAATTTTAATCACGTAAAGCTTCAACCAGAAGGTTAAAATAAAAAAACAATCATTATAGTTATACATTCATGTTAAATTTCACATAATGTGGGCATGGAATCATGTTGCCCTTGACATCAAATAATCAACTTGCAGCAGGTTTCATTTTATATGAGCAACGAAAGAACTAAATTACAGAGGATAGATTATATACTCCAGACTTGATCACTTAAGCAGATAGCAAAGGCAAGCTGCAGAATAATAAGCATATATCTGCTACTACTAATCTGATCTTAATCTCAAAATGATAAAAGATATCTCGGCAAAAAAGAAAAAAGAAAATCGAAGAACCATGGAATTTACAAACCTTCTCAAGTCTTGAACTCCAGAAAATGGCCCTCTGACTTAGAGAACACCTGATTGGTTTCAAAAAAGGAGCTTTCAAATGGAGCTTTGGTGAGTTGCAGGTTCTGAATGTGAGTTCCATTGCTATGTGAGTTGAATGGCAGTGCTTGTTCAGCCAGAGAATTATCATCCTGCCAGAAATCGGGTGCTGAATTTGCTGCCTGAACTCGAAGATGAGAAGCGGTGATCAGATCGGGGCTCGCTAATTGGATCATATCACTTTGCGTTGAGCTGGACGGACACCAGGCATCACTTGACAGAAGAGAGAGAGCACGCCGAAGGTCCGGTGCTCCATTCAAGTTGGAAGTAGGCACATAAGCTTCCTGACCTGAAACAAAAACAGGATTTAGCAGAACCTTAATCTCCATTACAATGTCTATGCAAGCTAACAGAAATTTTCTTTGATGAAGTTGGTTTGTTGAATCCCCTCCGTTGTTTCCAAAACTTATTATGTTGAAACACTGTTGAATATGATGTTTATTCTGTACTAAGTCTCTATCGTTGAGCCAAAACATTAAAATCTTACAGGTACACTGAAAATGGCGCATAGTTTGACAGTGAAGACGAAGTTTATCATTATAATTTACTTGCAGAAGATGTGTAGGAGAAAATGTGTAAGTACAGCGCTGTTTAAGTGCCTGTAAAGAACCTGACTTGTATAGACCTACCAAAGAAGGTTGTCGTAATCAAACAAGTTAATAAACAAAATGATACACTATAATTAACTCATTTCTTTTTGAATTATACACTTAAAAGAAAATATTTATGCACCGATAGAAAAGAAGTGGCATTTGACTGCTAAAATTTCTAAAAAAAAGAAATTAGAAAAACAGGTGGATTATAAGGTTGTGGCTACACATGTGGGAGTTACTAGTTAATTATGGTTTCATGTCAGAGAATTATGAAAAGAGAGTGAACCTATGATTATAATGATAGTTAAAGTTCGAAATAAATTTTAAAGAATACATTTAACATCCAAGACAACACTTAATAAGAACAAATGAAAAAGGAGGATTCATTGTACCAACCCAAACAGCAGGGATAAAGCTTATGAATATGATGATTTGTTCATCTCATTCTTCAGTGAATCGTATCATTTGAAAGCAAAAGACATTAAACATCCAGATATAGCTCTATAAATCACATTTTACATCAAATAAAAAAGGCTTTGATATGAATAACTCACACAATTATGCATTCCTGACGACATGTGCGTGCACACACACATGTATATATATATATATAAAGTTCATATATGATCATCATCATCATCATCATCATTGTATGCCCAAGTTAACTTTTTGGGTAAAATAAAATTGAGATGAAAATTCTAAAGCATCTAACGAGCACAAAATTTGATAAGCACATCATTAAATAAGAAAAAGCATCCAAAACATGCAATAAAGGGAAACAAGTTGTTTGCGTTTCAAAAGATTACAAATACCTCCTTGCATGAGAGATTCAGAAGATTACCTGATTAAGGACCTCAGTCATGTTACACTTAAATGGCATAAGCCTGTTATAGTCATCCCGAGAAGCTGTATTTGTACTAGAGAAATCCATCATAGGCAAATGCAACTGTCCATCAAAACCTGCTTTTGTTGTCTTAAGCCAAGATCCTTTTGTCATTGAAAGACTGAACCCATTCGATTGATCGAACAAAGAGCTTGTTGAAGGTCTTACATGACTAAATGGAGCTAAATTCAGAAAAAAGTTCATCTGCTGTCTTTCATCTGCAGAACCATAAAAGGTTCAATATTAAGTGAACAATTTGATCAGCCATCTTCACTTATACTTCGGTCTTTGGAGAAATGTAAAATTTTAAAAGTTATTATGCTACATAAAAGAAGATACCAATGCTTTTAATCCTTTCAGAAGACAAATACAATCAACAAATAGCAAGATGCTTGATAACATGCTATAACTAAGAATAGTTTCGAACTTCTGCCACAAATTGGAAGCCTGAATAATTCTTTTTTAGCATGCAGACGATCAGTCATCAATGCATGAATCTGTTAACTGAAACTTCAAACTTCTAATTTAGACGATGAACAATGCAAAGATGCACTTTTTAAGATAGTCTAGTAAGACAGCACCAAGCTTAATCCTTTTTGACATCAGAAAGGTTTATAACAGCAAAACAAAAGTGATTTATAATATCAAGTAAGCAGAGTTGTATTGGTGTTGCTTCACTCAAGTATCAAATAAGTAGCAAGAATGATATAAATCACCGGGGTAGTAGCTAATATATTTCTTTGAAAATAACTATGAAGAAGGATGCATATAGCATGGAAGCATACTACCCAAACGATCACAACCGTGGAAACCATCATACTGTTAATGGTTGAATGAAGAATGACAAGGATGGTTTGTTTAATCATCTGTAATGGAGGATAAAGTGCTTGAATTTATGTTGCAAGAGTAAAAGGTACGTGTTTATGAAACTGCAATTCACATCTATTTGCATTTATTCCATTGACAAGAACTAATAGCATCATCAAATCATGTTGGATGACCAACATTTAAAAGATTAAGAATTGAAACTACTCTTACACACACTTGATACTCATTTCTATAAAAAAAGCCTCCAAGTCATAAAATAATAATAATAAAAGACTATCATTACTAGTGCGTTGAGCAATTTGGACAAGGTATTTAAACTTTTTGCAAAGCATAATGACATCAAATATTAAATAAAGAGCAATTTACAATTGATTTACGCAAATGAATAGCGGCGAGATGGAGGACTATGCCATTACCAGGTGCTGTAGAGGCTAAATGTTTTGAGAGATGCGCTTGAATGTAACAATCCCCAAGGATGATTGAATGGAAGTTGCGTGGTGAATGCCACGCAAGTAGTATAGTTTGAATTTGCTTCTTCTAATGACCACAAATTGATGCATGAAACACTTGTTTGGCTTATCATATATATATATCATGATGCTTATGAGAGTTGATACTATATTTTTGATCATGACTGATTTCATGTTTTAAATATTGTGCTTGAGTTTGGATCCTTAGAAACATCATAATAATGCATACAAAACTACAATTTTTGGGGTATTTTTTCCAGCATCATATCACAATTTTAACCTCAATCAGTTTTAAATAGATGCAGGTAAACATTATAAAGCCATAGAAAGAGTTTCAATCACTATTTGATTGCATCCAAGTTCTATTACGTCTATTATTGCACATTTGGCTTCTTAAAGTCTTTTGAGGCAACTGCAGCTTTTCTAAAAATAGTTGTAAAGCTGCTATGGAGAAAATAATTTTGAATCATTGTGGATGTTACAAATATTTTCTTTTACAAAGAATTGAAATATAGCTTTCTTAGAGTCATTCCACTTTAATATCTCTAGTTCTCAAAAGTAACTTTTTATCATAAAATTTTAAAAAAATAATTAAAAGGTAAATAGCCAAATGTAGCAGTGGTTGCTTTTTGAAAAATAAAACAATCA
Source organism: Cymbidium sinense (assembly GCA_021442155.1). Classification (NCBI taxonomy): domain Eukaryota; kingdom Viridiplantae; phylum Streptophyta; class Magnoliopsida; order Asparagales; family Orchidaceae; genus Cymbidium; species Cymbidium sinense. The sequence continues at coordinate 201,073,101 of CM038217.1, forward strand.
AAAAACTGCCCCAAATATGCCCTTAGGCTCCAACAACTACACTATTATCTGACGCTGTTGAAACCTAGCTTTATCTTTTGTTCGTAGCTTAAAATATCCTTTCGAAGTTTCAAAAAAAATAAAATAAAATAAAATAAACGTAATCTTCCAATAAGTTTGCTAAGCTCTAGCAATAACATTGAACTAAACAATAATAATTTAAATTACACCGACATCTTTTGTAACTCGGATGCAAATGGAAAATGGTGATTCCACTTGTCTTGAATCTTGTAATGTAATTCTCGACAGCCAAAGGCAAGAGTACGAAAACAAAAAACAACAAAGTATGCCACCCAAAAGAATGCATACTTAAAATAATATAGTGACACAACATGCGCTAGAAATAACATTTTTCCAAAGTTATATAAAAACATAAATGTGCAGCTTGACTGACGAGGAGTATCATTTTTTATAAAAAACAATAGAACAGATCATGAAGATGATAAAAAGAAAATTTTGATACCATAAAAGACTGAAGGAAGCCTTGAGGGGTTGAAGGAGATTGTTTCGGGCTGTGCTTTACGTCGACGTGCATTATGGTCAGATAAGCGCCTACGACAGCTCCGTTTCCTCTGATCAAACTCGGACAAATCGTGAAACCTTAAACATAAAATTACTCAGTTTGAATTTTGGATTAAAATAAAATTTAAGAATGAACTAGACCAAAGATCGACTCAAATCCTAACGAGCAAGCATATATTGCCAAGGAATCTTCATGAGTTCACAAACAATTACAGCTTTTTTAACAGATATTTAATTTAATTTCAATGGCTACCTCATAACATTGTCTGATTTGGTAACAGACCATTATTAAATTAAAAGAAACTGCAAAAGAGATGTGCAAGGAAATTCAGTCAAATAACAAACAATGTTTCCTGGTTCCATGATAGATTACATCCACTTATCAACCAAGAAACTCAATAGAAAATTCACCTGCTGCATTGCTGACAAAAACGCCGTTCTTGACCGGTAATAATTACCCTAGGACTTTTAGAATGTCTTTCACATACTCTGTGCTTGCGGTGGTAATCTTTTGCATCTGTTAGATCAATATTGCAGCCTTCAACCTGGCAGTAAGTATGCTGATTGGCCTGATGACATGCCCTAGATCTCTTCATTGAAGCAGCTGGTGGCGTCAAAGAAACTGACGAGGTCTTCGTGCTACCTAAATTTTCAAAATAAGTTCTCTTGCCAAGTTTCAGACCTATGGGCGGCTCGCCAGTTCCAACACATCCAACTATGACAGGGGAAGTTCTGTGGTCTTCTCCATGGGCTATTTCATGATTCTTGATTTGGTTCTCAAAAATACCTTCGCCTGCCTCTAAATTAACATCTGATGTCTTATTGTCTGTCTTCGATAAAAAACCAAGTGAAGCTGTGACTGATTTCTTTGACGAGCCATCACCCAGTTCTGAACCAGAGCAAGTGCCACTGCCGGATGAATACATAGAGCCATTACTAACTGTTCCACCTTCAACCTTCCACTCAGATTGCTCTGTAGACCTGGAATTTCCAGTTTCTTTTCCATTAAACAAACCAAAGGCCTCCCAATCCCACTGTAAGGAATTCTTAAAGTTCCACTCCATTCGGCAACAGAAACCCAGCAAGGAATAACTTAGGGTACCACTGTCCTTGCCTGTCCAATGCACAAACATCAGAATTTACTCGGCATAAACATGTGTGAACAACTTAATGTAAAAAAAAAGAACAAAATCTTACAAAACGACAAAGAAAAACTTCAGACCCAAAAACACATGTATAAAATCTTGCCCACTAATCAAAGAGTCAGCGTAGTAAAAAAAACAAAAGGAGCCAGTGGAACTCATTTATCAACATAAGTAAAGAATGCATCTTTTACTTGAAAATCATGTCACCGAAAGCATAATCAAAAATTCAGTTGGAACTGGCCCCAGTAGTTGCATCTAGGGCCACCCGCAGAAAGGAAGACATATATATCCCAGTTTCTCTTATATCTATCTATAACCAGTTAGGTCTGAGTACCCAACAACCAAACAGAAAGGTTGGAAGAAAGGTAAAATGATAAGAATCAAAAGAACAGGCCCCCTTCAATTCATACACTCCATTCCTCAATACCTAAACCATCCAAGTACCATTTTTTTTTTTCCTTTCCATTTTAGATGAAGCAACAAGGCTATCCCCACAACCCCAGTACTGATTAATTCCACATATGAATCTTGCAATACTAAAGCAACAGGTCACGAGTCAGTAGCCTAATGCTTTAAGCCTCTTAACAACTAAACTAACCAATACCTTTCTATAAAAAGACTTCCCTCTCTGTCCTGTAGTCTTCTCCTCAGTGTCTTTCTCATCACCCCAGCTGCTTGACCTACCACCATCTAACAAGAAGCCTAGAACTCCATATTTCACACTAAGACCTAACAACTACAATCGCCGTTCACTGTTTCACCACATGACATCAACCATCCCGGTGGGACAGGAAAAAGAAACGAGCGACTTAGTACCTTGTGTCGAGATCACGACAGCGAAAGGAGGAAATCTACCACAGAGTCGTCGTTCCAAATGAATCGGTGTTTACAGGGATGATACAAGAAGATGAAACCCGGGAAATGGATACGCATAAGTTGATGCGATACTGTAATCTGTATCCCTTTCACCCATACTGTGGATTTACGTTCTAATCAACTGAAGAGAAATCGACCCTCGTCTCTACTCCTCCAGCAACCGAACACATGGATTTCTGATACAAAAAAGTCCCCAGAGACGGGCCATAAAAACCTTCCAATCAAAAAAAAAAACGTCAAATCACTCTAACTATAGCCCACGCATAATTCGTGCTTTGGATTGAACAGATAAAGACGACAAAAAAGAAAAAAAATGTAAAAGCCGAGAAAGGCGGAGAATTTGACCTAAAGAACCTACTTTTGCGCTTTTTCGCAGCTGGACTCTGTCCCCAACCAAATCGGGGCAAAGCAAGTAAAACCCTAGTTCTCACTTTACCTAATTCCGCGGAAAGGAAGCACATTAACGCCACCTGCCTCATCACAGTAAAAAAAAATCAAATTAAATAAAGAGAAAAATCTTAACTAAATCCAGCATAAAGTTAGTCATATCATAAAAAAAGATACCGATACTGTGATTACTTAAAACTTTTACAGTTTTACCTGTATATTTAAGTTCAATTAAACAAAAAATGAAGGCAGAAAAAGATCGGTCGCTTTATCTCAGCTCCAATTATTGAACGCTCCAAACATTTCTCTTTCTAGGGTTTTAACTTTTGAAATGGGTAACCAAATCCGAAACTTACCACTGGTAGCAATCATGCGCGGAGATTGCCGACCAAATCCCCGCCGCCCTCTCTCTCTCTCTCTCTCTCTCTCTCTCTCTATCTATCTCAGCAGTTCATCCGATCGTTAGGAGCACATGCATGGCTTCGATCGAAGCCATTTGGCGCCTTGCTGACCAAGGAATGGATCCACAACGAGACACAGGAGTGAGAGAAAGAGAGACAGAGTGAACTGCCAGAGCGGCCAAACAGAGGAGCACAGTATCAGCTGAAATTCCCCATATTTTAAATGAACTCCAAGTTGTTCTTTTTTTAATAAAAAAACGGTTATAAGCATTAAAAAATGGGATTTTTACAGATCAACTATCTAATAATATATATTTACAACTTAATCTTTTTAATCAATTCATATATTTGTGTCGCCATCAAATTATTAAAAACTTTATAAAAAAAATGAATTAAATTTCTGTTATGAATTTTAATATTTGAACATCAATTCAAAAAATTAAGATTGAAAACTGTTGATTTGTAAATATAGGATAATAATGTGAGTGTGAACTTAAAAATCATATAAAAATTATGACCATATATCACCATACAAATTATATTAAAATTAGCTTAAAAAGTAATATATTTAATTAATATTAATTTAATATAAAATATATATATATATATAATTGTGTGCTAGAAAATCAGTTGTGGTAGAGTGAAAGTTTTACTTTTTGTTATGAAATCGCACAATGAGTATTTAAAGAGTGAAACAAAACTCAGAAATTTTAGATGGAAAACTCAAAAGAGGAAAAACTATGGTGCAGTAAGAATCTTCCACTATGTATTTATTTAGAAAAATTTCAATAACGGATTACAAAATTGCATGAGAAGAGGCGATAATGAGAATCGAATCGATATACTAAAAATCGCGTTCAGTTGTAGATTCTTTAGTGATGATGAAACGGAGGATCGAGTGAGTGGCGATGAAAGTCGATGATGTGACCACGAGATTACCCAATGATCGGCGGTAGTGAGTGGTTGACAAGCAGTGGTGGTACGATTGTGCTTGGAGGATTTCTAGCTTTAGAGCTCTCTCATCTCTCTTGCTTGGGCCCCCTTCATATGAGGAATGAGAGGCTATATATAGATTGGAGGAGTAGCGTCTCTCTAAATACATGCAAAATCCGAACCACTCCACTTCATCGGACGGCTTAGAATGATTCCTTTGATCATTTGTTATATTTTAAGTATATGAATGCTCAAACGAAGTCGGAATTATGAGATCTTGGGCTTGTTCGATTCATCATCAAGCCTCGATTTATATAAACACTCCATGCTTAAGAGCTATTTATGGATTTAAGCGATATCTCAAAGTTTCAAATGATATTTTAAGTACTTGATCTCAGTAGTTTATTCAGATCTTTGACATCATCAAGATTCGTGCCAGGCGAGTCGGTACGCCGCCAATGGCCGGCCTGAAACGGCGGCGTCTTGATCAGCGGGCTATGGAGCAAGCGGCATGAGCAGCGAGAGCGGCTGGCAGCGACGAACACCGGGAGAGCGGCCTCGCGATCCATGGGGCTACGGCCAGGCATCTGGTAGCGCCGCTGTAGTCTTCGCGGGTGAGATGGTCCGTATGGCGATGAACCAGCGCCGTGGCAACCATGCCGATGAGGGTATTTTCATCCGTTTTTGTCCGTTTTCCACGATTTTGAGCGGTTTAAGCTTTTTTTTTTTTTTTGCCCTTTAGGTCTATAAAACTCTTCTGAACAGGAAGGCACACTTTTCATGTGCTCTGCTTCTCTTTTTTTGAGTGAAGGTCGTTGGGATCAAGACCCGTAGTTCACTGCAAGAGCTCAGTTTTCCTCGAAGATGTCTGAACTCGTCGACCGACAGAGTTGAGGCGATCAAGACCGTAGTTCATACAGCGGCTCCGTTTTCTCGAAGAGGTGTCCGACCTCGTCGAACCGACCGGTTGGAGGCGATCAAGACTTCGTTCATGCTCTAGTTTTCCTCAAAAGAGGTGTCGACTGACCTCGTCGGACCGACCGGGTTTGGAGGCGATCAAGACTCGTAGTTTATACAACAAGACTCCAGTTTTTTCTCGAAAGAGGTGTCAACTGACTCGTAGGACTAACCGGGTTTGGAGACGATCAAGTCTCATAGTTCATACGGTAAGGCTCTAGTTTTCCCTCGAAAGAGGTGTCAACTGACCTCGTCGGACCGACCGGGTTCGGAGGCGATCAAGACCCGTAGTGAGAAATTAGATTTCTTGAAACTTCAATGGATGGTTCAATGGCTGATAATTACCAAGATGGCAGGGAAGCGATAATTAGGAGCCATCATTTGAACGACTCAGAAAGTTTGACAGGTAATTTTAGAGCATCATTGGGGAGGAATAGTTTCTCTTTCTTTCTTCTTTTTTTTTTTGATCTCACATGTATGCATATCCTTTTCATCAGATCGTAGGCAAAAAATTCTAGCCTAAGCTGTCCGTGAGCAACAGAGTCAGAAAAGGGTATGCTCAAGTATTGGGGTGAGTGAGTAGCTTCATAAAATTCTCAGATATTTGTCATTTATCCCCCTCGTTACTTATTCATTATGTATTTTCACAGGATGATGGCCGTAAGAAAACCCATAGCATGACAGCTACAGACGATATACCATCCCTTGTCACAGCAGATAGTTTAATGGTGTTCCGTAGGAAATTTTATTTTCTTAATGAGTTGGTGGCTATTGTTGCCAAAAGGTCTGATCGAGCTCGTTCACCTCCGTTGGGATATTTCACTATTTTTGAGATGATTCTTTGTACTGGACTATGATTCCCTTTGGCTCCCGAGCTGACTGAGATCTTTAAAACATGTGGTATAGCTTTGTCACAATTTTTATTTCGGGCTTTAGTGGTCATCGTCGGTTTAGGCTTCTTCTTGAGCGTGGTGTTACTTTGAATCTAATACTTGTGTCGAATGTATGATTCACATGTGATGCTCGAGGGGACGTGTTTCTTATCGCTATAAAGAATTGGATAGAATTTTTAACGGATCCGTCTAAAAACTGGTCTAATGGATTCTTTTTTGTGAAAAATGAGTGGGGCCTCCCTGAGAGATGGGGAAGATTGAATGACCTTCCAGACCATTGCTGATGGCGGAGAATGAGATCCTGTCAACTCTTAATATTCCTGATGTATGATGCTTGCAACATAAGTTACGTCACATTGACAAATATATAGTTGAAGATAGGATGTTCAAGATTGGCTTTTCCATCCAGGCAGGAAGATCTCATGCTCTTCCACTGAAGAGGTCAAGTAAAGGTGATGAAAGGTCTCCTCATACTCATAGGGTTCTCTCAATAAGCCCGTTACGAAATCACGGTGATAGCAATGTTTCATCTTTACAGAAAAAGAAGACACGTATTGAAGTGACTACATCAGATATCTACGAAGAAGATGTTCGCCCCCAGTTGGCCTCTGAAAATTTAGCTATTTCAACTCATGATGGGAGAGTTCGTTTATCGAAGCCACACATTCCTGAAGAGGTGTTAAATCACATATGCACTGGACGTTAACGAGCAGATGAATTGGTACGTTATCTTCTCCTCCTTCTTCTTTTCTTTTTTTTTCTTTGTGTAATATTTATGATGATTTTTTTATAAGTAACTCAAATATTAGGGCAGATGGCTCATTTGGGTGTCACTTTAGATGAGTGGAATACTGAATTTGTGAAGATAAAATATCTGTAAGGCGAGTATGAGCGAAAGATGAGTGTTAAAGCCAAAGAAGTGGCGATTTTGGAGGATCAGTGCGGCGAGCTAATGAACATGTCGACTTCTCTTTCTCTCTAATGTTAAGAGATGGAGCGCACTCGTGATGAGCTGATTGAGGTGAGGACAGAGACTCACCAGAAAAAGAAAAGACTCAAGGCATTTGCAGCGGAGAAGAGAGCTCTCGAACTGGAGAAGAAAATATAACAAGATCATCTTTCTGAGAATGAGCATATAATGTCAGAAGCGGAAGCAAATGAAATCTTCTTGAAGGCAGTGGAAGACTTTAAGAGCTCCCTGACTTATCACGGTACAATCGAAGACCATGTTTAGGAAGCTCGTAATCATATTCTTGATGTTGAAGTGAAGGACTTGGAGCATCAATGTTTAGAGGAGGGCTTCATCTGAGGGTTCTAAAGGAATCCTCGAATCGCAAGATCGAATTGAGGATCTATCTCTCAGTATCGAGACTCTTGTCATATTCAGGAGATGAAGTAGTTGAGAGTGAGTCCAAAGGAGCATCTCCTAGTGGTGAGGAGGATATTGATATCACCAATTGATATGATGTAGCGTCACTTGAGGATGCCCTTTTTTATCTATGTATTGTTATTATTATGTATCAGAATTTTGATTCTCTCTTATATCATCAGGTTAATGTTGTCAACTCTTTTTTAGGTGATATACTCTTGTTTTATTTTTACCCATCCGGGGTGATTGGTCAGAATATTATTCAACGACGTTAACCTACACGGATGAGGTCATGGGAAGTCCACCAACGATCTTTTGGCCTATCCTAAGTATTAGTCAAAACATTATTTGACATCTTACCTGTATGGAAGAGGCTGTGGGATGTCCACCAAGGACCTTTTGACCTATCCTAGGTATTAGCCAAAGCATTATTTGACTTTTTACCTATATGGAAGAGGTCATGGGATGTCCACCAATGACCCTTTGACCTATCCTAGGTATTAGTCAAAGTGTTACTTGACTTCTTACTTGTATGGAAGAGGCCGTGGGATGTCCACTAAAGACCTTTTGACATATCCTAGGTATTAGCCAAAGCGTTACTTGACTTCATACCTGTATGGAAGAGGTCCGATCAAGTCCCCGTGGGATTGATCATGCCCCAACTGAGATACAATGTGAGTTACGCATTTTCTCAAGTGGGAGGATTAAATGAAGGAGATTGTTCGTATGCAACAAGCTTGAAAGAAAAAGCTATAAATTCATTACTTTGATAAGTTCGATGATACAATCATAAGACGATTTTAACACGAATATGAGTTTCAAGAGGAAATGACAACAACAATAACAAGTCTTTATCCCACTAAGTGGGGTCGACTACATGAAGAGGAAATAATAAATCGAGATAAAATAAAAGTTACAATAATTATGCAGTAGGAATTACTGATAATATTTTTGGAGATTCTCAGTGTTCCAAGTTCAAGGTAAAGTTTTTTCCCTCTAGATCTTTGAGCTTGAATGTTCCTAGCTTTACCATAGCTATAACCGCATACTATATTTTTCCAAACAAATTGTTTAGCATTTGTCTCCGTGATTTTAGCGAGTGGTTCGGCTTCCACCCATTTAGTGAAGTAGTTGACGGCTAAAATGATGAACTTTCGTTGTCCTGTTGCTATCGAAAAAGGTCCCATGATATCGATTCCCCACTGAGCAAAGGGCCACGGGCTTTAAATAGATGAGAGCTCGGTATGCGACATGTGAGGGAGGTTAGAGTGCAACTGATAACTTGCATATTTTTTTGTGAATTCCAAGGCATCTTATTTCATCGTAGGCTAATAGAACTCTTATCTTATAATTTTAAGGGCTAATGTCCTTCCTCCTAGGTGTTCTCCGCATATCCCCGAGTGAACCTCTCTTAATGCGTAATCGGCCTCTGATGGTAAGAGACATTTGAGGTATGACCTAAAAAAAGCTCGTTTGTATAGTTCACCTCTGATGATAATAAAGTTTGAAGCTTGTCTTCGGAGACGAGTTGCAATAATTGGTTCTTTAGGAAGGGTCCCTTCTTGTAGAAAAGACAGGATGGAGTCCATCCACAAAGGTTCATTTATCTCATTAATTGTTTGGATTACCCACAACCATTGGATACTAGGAAAATATATTTCTTCAACATGTCTTCTCTTAAATCGATCTCCAATAGCAGATGTAGCAAGCTTAGTGATAGCATTAGCTAGAGTATTCTTCTCTCACAGTATGTGAATGATTTGATGTGTCCTGAAATGGGCAAGAAGGGACTTTACCAAGTGGAGGTATTGTGCAGCTGAGGATTATGAGTATTAAAGTTTCCCTCAACTTGGAAGGTGACAAGCTGAGAGTCAGTGTGGATCACTAAGTCTTGAGCTTCACAATCAATAGTGAGTCTCAACCCTGCGATGAGAGCCTCATATTCAGCCATATTATTAGTTACAGGAAATTTTAGGCGAAGTCCATACTTTAAGGTATTCTGCTGGGGGGGAATAAGTAAGATTCCCGCACCAGCACTGGTATTTCCTGAATCTTCATCAACATAGAGGGTCCATTGAGGAGATGAAAGGTGTGTAGCAGATAGCTTTTCTAGAGTTAGGGCAGTGCATTCCACTATAAAGTCTGCAAGTATTTGAGACTTTATAGCAAGCCGAGGTAAAAAATTTATATCAAACTCTCTCAATTCTACAGACCATTAAATTAACCTCTCAAATGCTTCTGATTTTTATAGGATGACCCTTAATGGTAAATGAGTGTAAATGCCGATAGTATGAGCTTGGAAGTATGGACGCAATTTTTGCGCTGAGAAAACTAAAGCCAGAGCCACCTTATCTGCAAGTGGATAACGACTTTCTATATTAGATAGAATTTTGCTGACGTAGTAAATTGGTTATTGTATTTCATTTTCTTCTCGCACTAAAACTGAGCTTATCACATGGGAAGAGACTGCGAGATATAAATATAACATCTCTCCTTGAATAGACTTGGATAATAGGGGTGGATATGCTAAATACTCCCTAGTTGCTCAAAGCGGTGACATTCATCGGTCCAGAAATTATTATTTTTTTATTATTTTGGTTCCCTTTAATATTTTTTAAGAAGTATTTATCCCAGGCTGGAAGCGGGATAGCAATTTATCCATTCAAACGTTGAACTTCCTTGATATTCTTCGGAGGAATCATATCTTTGAGAACTTTGATTTTCTCAGGGTTGGCCTCTATCCCACGGTGGGTTACCATAAATCCAAAAAATTTTCTCAACGTAACCCCAAAAGCACATTTGGTCGAGTTAAGTCGCATGTTATAATGTCAAAGAAGGTTAAAGCGATGTGATTCTTCCAAGCTTTTACTAATATGTCATCCACATATACCTCCATTGTGCGACCTAATAGGTCTTTAAAAATCTTATTCATAAGGCGTTGATAAGTAGCACCAGAGTTTTTTAACCCAAATGGTATAACTTGGTAACAGTATAAACCTGTATATGTTTGAAATGTTGTAGCTTCTTCATCTGTTGGGTCCATTTTTATTTGGTTGTAACTAGAGTAAGCATCCAAAAAATTGAGCATTTGATGTCGGGCATCAACCAATTGATCAATTCGAGAAAGTGAAAACTATCTTTCGGGCAAGCCTTGTTAAAATTAGTGTAATCAATACACATTCTTCAGGTTTCATTTATTTTCTTAACCATGACAACATTTGCTAGCCATGTAGGGTAATGTACCTCTCGTATGAATCCCGCTTCTATGAGCTTGTTAACTTCTTGCTCAATAGCTTGGAGGCGGTCAGGTGCAAAACTTCGCTTCTTTTGGATGATCGGTTTGAATATTGGATCAATCTTGAGGGAGTGCATGATCACATTGGGGTCGACCCCCGGCATATCCGTCAGACTCCAAATGAAGATGTCTTGGTTTTTTGCGCAAGAAGTCTATGTATTTTTTTCATTTGTTCTTGAGGATCCCACTTACCGCTTGTTGTAGTGGTTGGTCATCGATAATACAAGAGCAAGTCTTCTCGAAGCTTTCGGGGTACTTCTTCATCTCGTAAAATCTTCAATCTTTGAAGGTCACGAAGGCGTGGATTGAGCTTGTCTGAGGCAATATGATTGCGCTATATGTTAATTTTCACATACCACCCCAACTCCACCGGGGTTGGAAATTTCATCTTAAGATGAGATCTTGAGTATCATCGAAAATTGATTGGAGAGGCCTTCCGAAGATAGCGTTATATGTTGAATCTGACTTGACCACCATGAATTGGATTAAATGAGTCACTTGTCGAGAAAATTCACCAAGGACAACAAGAAGGGTGATTGTGCCCTCGACTCGCACAGGGCGATTATCAAACCTGTACAGTGGTCCTGCAGCGGGTTGGAGCTTTTCCCTAACTAGGCCTATGCTAAGAAATGTGGAGTAAAATAAGACATCAACAGAACTCCCATTGTCAATCAAAATTCTCTTAACATTATAACATGGGTCACCGATCCCAGCGCTGATGATAAGTGGATCTTGATGAGGAACATTGACTCCTTCTAAGTCCGAATCATTAAAAGTGATGGAATGATCAATACAAGACTTATTTAACTCTGGCTCTTCAGAGGTAGTAATGAGAACTTGATTAGATAGTATTGGTCCTCCTGCGATTGTTTCAATTTCTCTAAATATTTGATGATTATTTTGTTGTTTCTGTGATGATTGTCCTGGTTGCCTCCCAGTTGGAGGTATGTTTGTTTGAGTCAATTGATTCTTCACAAATCGACGTAGATATACTTATTGAATGAGCCTCTCAATTTTTTCTTTGAGTTATTTGCATGCCTCAGTAGTATGTCCACGACTTCGATGGAAGTGATAATATTGCTCATGATTTCCTGAATTTGGTTTCAGTGGATGTGGCCACTTGATATTTTCTTCATCTCGAATAACCATCAGGAGGCTAACACGAGATGTGTTCAGCAGCGTATATTCTTTTTCTGGTCGTGATTCACGTCATTGATATGGGGGTCATGGGAGGAGATCATGACTATCATGTTGCTTCTTTCGATGGGACCGTTGGTCCGCATTCCCTGGGGTGCTCTTACGTTTTCATGTAGATTGTTCAAATTATTTGCGATGGGCATTAATAGCTTCATTGGCACAGATTTGTGCTTCCACACGATGAAATAAGTTGGCATATATGGACCGTGTCTCGCGTTAGTGCAGTAAAAGGACGGGCGAGCCCTCGGAAAACTCCTCTTAAGTTGTCTACACTCAGTATTTGGCGAGCTTCTAAGGAGAACCTCTGGAAGTATTCCTTAAGTGATTCACCCTCATTTTGACGAATGTTGGAGAATGAGAGGAATCTTTAATGATCCTTCGATTTGCAATGAACTATTCCAAAAAAATTTTGGCAAGTTCATCAAAGGTACAGATGGATCCCCTTGGAAGGGAGTAGAACTAGTGCGGTTTGCCCGAGGGTAAAGAAAGACGACAAAGCGGTGTCGAGCTCGTTGGATATACATGATGGTCCATAATAGTCGATGTGTTCATGGTGTCGCATCATAGAATCAATGCTTAAGCTTGAAACCCGATAATAGAATGTTGAGTAGCTTCGGTAAAGGTGAGGATTCCTCATAGCCGTGGTGAGAGGAAAGATAATTTCTGTCTTGAAGATGAAATTTGTCTTGCATTAAGCATCTTAATTCTACACATATAACATAACGAGTGGGGTCAACAGGACGAGAATGTGTCAAGCTACCAGCAACAAATGGTGGATTAGCGGTTGAGCGTGATGGATGAGTAGAAAGCGTGTCGAGGAGATCAACATCACGATCTCTAGAGAAACTTATGTCAAGGAGATTAGCATTTTGACCTCCCACGGCCCGATCGATCTTGGGGAGATGTGTTTTTGTGGTAGTGGTATTTGTGTTCCTCGCAAAAGTCGGATCATCTCATTTTGAGACTCTTCCATTCGACGGACATGATCTTCTAAAGAGTTTCTTGTCACGCCTTCACCAACAGGGGGGAGTGAGGCAGAAGCTTGGCGTCCTTGGTTCAAGGATTGGTTTCGAGAATGACGGGAGTTGGAGTGGGAGGCTCCGTTGTTACGAGTATTACGTCTATTGGTCATAACGAGGGTGTTCACATAAATTGTGATTGAAGGGTTCGATTCTCATAGATGGCGTCAAACTGTTGTGCTAGAAAACCAGTTGTGGTAGAGTAAAAGTTTACGCTTTAGCCTTGTTATGAAATCAATACACACACAAATATTTAAAGAGTGAACAAGTAAACTCCAGAAATTTTTACGTGGAAAAATCTCGAAAAGAGGGGAAAACCACGAGGCCTAGCCCAGTAAGAATCTTCCACTATGTATTTGTTTCAGAGTACAAAATTTTTCAATAACGAGATTATAAAATTGTACATGAAAAGGGCTGATAATGAGAATCGAATAATCATATAGTCACGTTTAGTTATCTGAGCTAATAGCGAGATGATGGCGAGGATCAATGACAATGAAGGCCATCATGATGGTGACCGATGGAGATTGATGGCTTGGCGAGATCGGCGGCGGTGGCAGTGGCGGTGGTTGATACCGTCAGTGGTGTGCGATTGTCTTGGAGGATTTTCTTTAGAGCTCTCTCCTCTCTTGTTTGGCCCCTTATGAGGAATGAGGATATTTATAGATTGGAGGAGTGGCGTCTCTGTAAATACATGCAAAATCTGAACCACTCCACTTCATCGAACGGCTTAGAATGATTCATTTGATCATTTGATATACTTTAAGTATTTGAATGCTCAAACGAAGTCAGAATTATGAGATCTTGGGCTTGTTAGATTCTGTCAGAGGATTTCGATTTGTATAAACACTTCATGCTTAGAGCTATTTATGGATTAACGATATCCCAAAGTTTCAAATGATATTTTAAGTCTTGATCTCATTGGTTTATTTGAGAATCAACTTATTTTTGACATCAAGATTTGTGCTTCGACTAGTAGAATTTTCACCGTCATATCATATATATTATTAATCTCAAAATAAAATATATAATGCCTAAATTTTCATATTAACTTATATAAAATTTTAGTGTCTGAATCACATTAAAATATGCTCATTAGAAAGTATATTTTATTTTAGAAAAATTAATATTAATGATATTCTTGATGTGATTTAAAAATTTAAATGTTATATAAATAAATATTAAAATCTAAGAATAATATATATATTTTTTTGTATATATCTATAGATTTGTAACCTATTGGTTCAAATAAATAATTATATTTTTATAACTAAAATAATAATAATAATAATAATAATAATAATAATGAGGGAACATTGGACCGCTTGAGAAAAGTCAGCTTTGAATATATGTGCATAAAACAGTTTGTCTATTACTTTAATTTGGTTTTCTGTCTATTTCTCTATTTATTTTAAATTTTTTATATGAAATATTAATTCACATATGTAAAAAAAAACATAAGGACCATATTTTATTTGTCCCTACACTTGTTTTTTAAAAATATATTTTATAAATTATATGATAATCGTATAACTTTGCAAGAGCTACATTGTATTGAATGATAAAACCTATTTTTAATATATTTTAAAAAAATAATGACACAACTTATTAAAAGAATAGATTGAAGATGCATGTTAATGATGATGAGAATTATCAAATATTTAGAAGATTTATATCTTTCGATCGATTTTTGTTGTTCGAAGAGAATAGTACAACAACAACAACAACAACAAGCCTTCATCCCACTAAGTGGTTACATCATGAATCCCGTCTTTGTGTCCGTTATTTGACAAATTCTCATTTAATTCGAGTATCTTAAGGTCATTTTTTATACATCTTAACCAAGTCTTTTAGGTCTACCTTTCTTAACATAAAGCAAATCCGCTAATCTCTAAGATTGGTCGACGACATTTTATATGGCCAAACCATCTAAGTCGACTCTCTCTAATCATATCTGCCACTGGAGCTACTCCAACTTTTTCCCGAACATACTCATTTTGCATTTTATCTCTAAGAGTAAAGCCACTCATCCACCTAAGCATACTCGTTTCGAAGAGAATAGTGAAAGCAGAAAATGATAGAACACATATTTGAACAATCCCACGATTTTATCATCATTTCTTCTATCGTTCATATCATAATCACTCTTTGTATCATCCATATTATCAGGGGTGGACCCAAGCACAATTGAGGCGGGGGACAATTGGCCCCCCTAAACTTAATAATTTCTCTTATATAAGATAGCAAATTAGTCATTTCCTCCCCATCAAAATTTTCTTTGCATTTTATTTTTATTCTAATATATAAATTTATTCATCCTAAAAATTGATGATGATTTCACTCCTTTATATTATAATCACTAAGTAAATAGATCATCTGTCTTCTTCTCTATACTTCTCACACATTTGCTAAGACTTCGGAGCAACAATATTCACTTTCATAGAATCACTATACTTCTTTATGCACGAACACTAACGTACCAAGATTTTAATCATTTAATACTCTTTTGATAGTAAGAATAAATTTAATGGTTTGATTATTTAATAAATTATTTAATCATGAGTGATATTGAGCCAAAATTTATATATATATATCATCTTAGAATTGGTTTGCATCAAAGCTCATTTTATAAAGTACTTTGAAAATATTTATAAGATATATGGGTGAAATGATCTCTTCATATTTGAAAAGTAAACTTATTAGGCGAGTTAATATAGCCTCCATAGAAAAGGCACTCATTCAATTATGAGATCACTCAATTGATATTTGGTATTAAAGCATGAAACTCAAAATTTTCATTGAGAAGCATGCAACAATAATATGAATACTAAATCCCATGAACTTAAAAACAAAAGAAGAAGAAGAAGAAGAAACAATCACTCTAGCCCCCTCTAATACACTATAAATTGCCCGTGTGAAGGTTAATTTAAGATTAAATTTTATTGCACATTTTATTCAGAAAGTAAAATAACATCTGCTCCTTAACAAATCAAGCTCTATAACAACAATAACAACAACAAGCCTTTATCCCACTAAGTGGGGTCAGCTATATGAATCATTTGCCTCCATTGTGTTCTATTATGTGTCAAATTCTTATTTAATTCAAGTATACTAAGGTCATTTTTTATATATCTTAACCAAGTTTTTTTAGGTCTATCTCTACCTTTCTTAATATAAGACAAATCTAATGCATCTACTCTCCTAACTGAGTCATCGAACGGCCGATGCTTTATGTGGCCAAACCATCTAAGTCAACTCTCTCCAATCTTATATGTCACTGAAGCTACTCCAACTTTTTCTCAAACATACTCATTTTGCATTCTATCTCTAAGAGTAAAGCCACTCATCCACATGAACATCCTCATCTCTGTAACACTTAATTTAGTTTTATGCTTCTCTTTTATTGACTAACATTCTGCACCATAAGTCATTGCAAGTCTTACCACCATCTTATAAAATTTTCCCTTAAGTTTCAGTGGAACTTTTTTATCACACAACAGGCCAGATGCATTCCTCCACTTCGACCATCCAACTTGAATTTTACTAATAACATCTTCATTTATTTCACTATCATTTGAACAATAGAGCCTAAATATTTGAATCGCTCACACTTATTAATGACTTGTTCACCTAATGTGACAACACTACGAGTATAACTTCTACAACTAAAATTACACTACATATATTTAGTTTTAGATCTACTTAAACTAAAACTTTTAGGCTCTAATGTTGACCTCCATAATTCAAATTTCTATTAGACTCTCTCTCTCTACCAGAAGAAACAATCACTCTAGCCCCTTCTATCAACAACAAGAATGTCATCAGCAAAAAGCATACACCAAGGTATATCTTCCTGTAAATGCTTAGTAAGAACATCCATAACTAAAGTAAAAAAGATAAGGGCTTAAAACTGATCCTTGATGTAATCCAATTGAAATAGGAAATCAAGCTCTAATTATACATAAATAAATAATGCTAAGTATAACTTAAGTCTTCAAGATTAATATGTCTCTGAAAATTTTACTAGTTAAAGTACGAATTTTGATGTCGAAAGCAATCTGATTCTGAGTCTAGACCAACCCAGATCAAGTGCTTAAAATATAATTGAAAACTTTGGAATACCAGTCAGCTTCTAAATATGGAGTGTTTATAATCAAATCGAGCATCTTGATGAGTCGGATCTAACAAGCCTAAGATCTTTTAATTCTGACTTCATTTGAGCATTCAAATACTTAAAATACATAAGATGATCAAGGGTATCATTTTGAGCTGTCCGTTAAAGTGGTTTGGATTTTACATATATTTACAGAAGTGCCACTTCTCTAATCTATAAATAGCTCATCATTCTTCATATGAGAGGGCTCGGAAGCAAAGGAGAGGAGAGAGCTCTGAATATCGAAGAACCTCAAACCATAATCGTGCCACCGGTACAATTGCCCATTCTCACGGTCACCACCGCCGATTGCGGTCCCGTCGGCCTCCACCACGGTTCGCCATGCGCGCCGCCATATTACCCGCCTGCCATCATCACCATCGGTCCTCGCATCGTTGGTCCGCGGACCACTCCGTCGGTCCTCGTGGTCATACCATCACCAATTCGGGTTCACCATGGCCAGGTTATCGGCATCGACCACCATCGGATTTCTGGTGACCACTATACCGTCATGCCACCCATGACGTCTATGATATTGGTCGCCGCATCAGGTCACCGGCGGTTCACTTCGTCTTACTCACCGTTCAACTATCACGTAAAAACATTTGAATTATCATTCATTTGTGTTATTTTCTTGGATTTTCGTTTAGCTTTTCGACATAATCTGTTATTAGAAAAACTTAAATTTTGTACTTCAAAAGAGATATATAGTTAAACATTTATCTTTTCCTGGGTTTTTTCTCTTGAATTCTCTCTTAGCGAATTTCTCAATAGATATTACTGATTTTCTAGTCTGATCAAATATTAGACTTTAGCAATCTAAATCTACATTTTACATCTTATTTTTTGAAAAAAAAATTAAGAAAATCATGAGAAAAATAAATAAAATTAATATAATTTTTTTATTAAAGTAACATTGGCATTTTATTGATTATCTTTTTCCATCAAAAAAAAAAAAACCTTATATCAAATGAAGCTCTAAAGCTCCCATGGCTATAATGCTATCAAGAATATGCTATAAGTTGATCCCAACTATATGGAGAAAAAGAAAGCTACTGTTTTTGCATGAAAGTGGTCAAGATAGAAATGAAGAAATTGATCATTGATTCCCACATGAATGCCCCAAAGTATAGGCTTGTGCTTGAAATGATTACATCAAGCCTTTACATCGAGCTTATCACCACTCCATATTAGAAGATTACTATTATATATATATATATATAAACACATGACTAATTATATTTAAAAATAAAAAAAATGAAATTTAAATTTGCCTTAAGTTGAAATTAAAAGTTTTGATATGAGAGTAAGTCATTTGAATTAAACTTGAGACCATCTCAACAAATTAAAAAAATAAAATAAAACAGAATAGAAGGAAATGACTTAATTGAAAATGTCAATAATTTTAACAATAATTAATTAATTAATTTTCTTACTAATTACAAATTTTAGAAGGGACTTCCATAGTTGAAAATGGTGATTATTGACTTTTCACAGCCTTTAATTTGAATAGTTCAATAGCTCTTCCCTGCAATTATTGCTTGGTCTCAATGCTTGCTGTTGAGTATATTTGATCAATTTAAATAAATTGATTTATAGATTAATTAAATTAATTGCTTTTTTAAATATAAAAATTTAAAAATTAAATCAATCATTTTTATAAAATTAATTATTTTAAAATAAATATATATTTATTACATAAGTAAATATAAAAACTTAAATATTATATACATAAATACATAAAAATTCAATAAAATGTATACAAATCCCACCATGTCTATTGCAGAAAAAAAATTAACGTTACAATATTTTGATTAAAATTTTGTTTTAACTTTTTTTATAATTATTGAATTTATTTTGAGATAAATATAATATAAAATTTTATTATTTTTCATATATTATACTAAATTTAAATTACAAATTATAATTTTATTCTATTATTTAATCACACATCTTTATTGAAGAACTTCTCACTCAATTGTGAGATTCTTATTCATTGGTGAGCTATGGTGCACAGACAAAGTATGGATACCAGGTATTTCTATTTTTAATCAAAATATTGATTATTTAGGATATCAGTGTCTCCTTAATATTTTTAATTTTATTTTAATCTGAATTCTCCTCTGACGGTATTTGGCTGTTGTTGGTCTCATTAACTGCCGACATCTCACATCTAATTTTTTGGTGTATCGGTGTATTATAGTTAGTGAGTAAAAAAAAATTCAATTTTAATTAATTTTATTAAAATTCTAATTTAACATTTTTACTCCTCCATCTATTGCTCCTATCTAAAATATTAAAATATTAAAAGATTATGGAATAATTATATGCAAGTAGTTATTTTAAATGTTTGAATTTTCAACTGAAATGCGATCATCCACTAAATTATTATTTATTTAAATGAAAACTTATATTAAAATAATCAATAAAACACATCATTATTAAGCTTATTCTAATTATTATTTTATTTATTTATTAATACTTTTGGTTAGATTTTTTTTGGACTTTTATAAGAAACAATAGGGTTTATAAAATGAATAAAAGACTTTTCAAGAAATTATAATTAAAATAGGATTAGACGGCTGATTTGAAATAAATAAATTTAAATGTGTGGCGTGCGGGCAATTAATGTATGTTATCTAGCAATCATTTTTCTAAGTGGAAATTAAACTATAAACTAGACAAATAACTTGTGGATAAACGTGATTAATGGACTTTAAAAAATAATTAAAAAATGTTCACTTATGATAAGACATTTGCCACTTGAAGCCAATTTTTTGAAAAAAAAGTTAAAATATTGTGATAAATTTATATTTTATGAAAAATATTATTAAATGTTGATATGACTCTCAAAATACCACCACCAAAGACAAATCTGATGTTGAAAGCGATATGATTGAATTAAACAAATCAGATCAAGACTTAAAATATCATTAAATCTTCTTTAGATGACATCAATTAAATCCCAAAAAAAGCTCTCAAATGTGGAGTGTTTATAGTCAAATGCCTCGACGAGCTCGATCTAAGGAGCCTAAGATCCTAAGATCTCACTTCATTTGGGCATCCAAATGCTCAAAATACATCAAATGATCAAGGAGTCATTCGTCCGTCCATCGAACTGGTTACATGAAGTTTACTAATAATTCCTCCTCCCATCTATAACAGCCTCACTCCTCATGGGGCCTGTAAGCTAAGTGAAAAGCAAGTGAAGAAGTGGAAGGAAGAAGCAAGGAAGAAGCCACAAGAAGTGAAGAAGAACAAGAAGAAGAAGAAGAAGTCCAAGCAAGTGAAGAAGAAGGAAGGCGCAAGGAAGAAGGCAAAGAAGAGGGGCTGGGCTGAAGAAGAAAGAGAAGAAGAGTCCTGAAGGGGAAGAAGTGAGCTGAAGTGAGAGGAAGAGAAAGCTCTAAAGGAAGATCCTCGAAGACCAAAAAGATCTCCAACATCAAGAACTATTATAAACCGACGTTGTTAATACCGTTGTCCCTTTCTCAAATAGAATTAGAATCCCATTATCTGGAAGATTTCTTCAAAAGGATACATAAGGAATCTTTATCAGTTTGTGGTTTTTCCCTCTTTTCGAGGTTTTCCACGCTAAAAAATTTTGAGTGTCTCATGTTCGTTTTTAATTACCTGTAGGCTTTGACTAATCAACAAGGCTAAACCATAAATTTTACTTCCACTGAACTTGGTTTTCCAAAGACGCAACACCTCTGCCTCAGAAGTAAAACCCTTCAACCTCACTGAACATCCACGCGTTATGGCAATAATGGCACAACACTCACTATAATGGAACCTCCCGCCCAACTCCCTGGCATATTCTCAAAACCCATCCCTAAAACCGACGCCATGTTGAGAACGGAATCTTTGGAAGATCGCTTGAATGAGTGAGTCTCACGATGAGGAGTCCAAAATTTTGTATGCAAGGACTACAAATGACTACTACACATATATCTCCCCTATTATTGCCCTCTGAGGAGGTCAAAACGCTTAATCCTCCCGACATCGAGTTCCCTCCGATGGAGACTGATCTCTCTCCGACACTGCTAGTTCCATCCATCCATCAAAGCGGTCCTAAATCCACTCGTTGACAAGATTGATAAATTTCACACATGCTCATCTCATTAATCCCATCATCATGACATTCGCGTGGCACGCGCTCGAATAATGAATTTCACCTTCAAGATAAATCATCTTCACCCACACCAGAGAGTCCTCACCTTTACCAGCATTCTTCGACATCCAATTCCCCGTAGTTTCAAGCTTCCAGCATTGATTCCTATGATGGGGCAAATCACACGAACACATCACCCATTACGTGATCTATCATGCATATCCAACGCATACACACCGCTTGTCGCTTTTTCCGTTACCCTCAAAGTGGCAAAGCTCGGTTCTATTCTTCTGTGGGATCCATTCATACCTTTAACGTAACTCGCCAGTGTTCTTTCAGTGGAATGCTTCATGTAAACGGAGAATCATTAAAGATTCCTCCCATCTTCCCAGATTCACGTAACGAGGGTGAATCACTCAAAGAATACTTCCGTGAGGTTCTCTTAAGCTCGCCAAATACCCGAAGGCACTTTAACCAACTAGAGGAGTTTTCTTGAGGACTCCGTCAGGTTTTCTATTCGCCATTAATGAGGACACCCGCCATATGCTCGTATTTTTAGTTCATCAGAAGTTAATGAAATCTCCGCCGATGAAGCTATTAATGCTCATCGCAAACAATTTACGCTGGGAAACGCAAAACACCCTGTGAAATGGACCGGTTGTGCCCGCAAAAAGCGACAAGGGCAGTCATGATCTCCTCCACGCACCCATATATCAACAACGCGGAACCTCGACGGAAAAGACATACACCGCCAAAACACATCTCGTTAACCTCCGATGGCTATTCGCAATGAAGAACATATCAAGTGGCCGCATCCATTGAAAACCGAATTCGTGAAACCAGCAATATTGTCATTTTCATCAAGCGCGGACATACATCAAGCATGTATACAACTCAAGGAAGAAATCGAGACTCATTCAACAAGGATACCTACTGCCGCTTTGTGAAGAATCAACCACCTCAAACAAACACACCTCCGCTTGGGGCAACCAGTGACAATCATCACAAAAACAACCAAATAATCATCAAATAATTGGAGAAATCAAAACAATCGCAGAGGATCGATACTACATAATCAAGTTCTCATCGCTTCCAAAGAACCGAGTTGAAGAAGTCTGATTGATCATTCCATCACTTTCACTTTCAATGAAGGAGTCCATATCCATCATCAAGATCCACTTTGTCATCGGATCGGTGATCCTGTTATAACGCTAAAAGAATTTTGATCGAGCACCGGGAGTCTTATTCTTATTTTACTCAACTTTTCAACATGGGCCTAAAGCAAAAGCTCCAACCACCGACCACTAATATATGGGTTTGATAATCACCCAAGACGCGGTAGTACAATCACTCTTCACATCTTCTGAGAATTCGACAAGTGACTCATTTAATACAATTCATGGTGGTGAAGTCGACTCGTGATATAACGCATTCTGAGGCCCCTCCAATCAATTTTCTGCTATCACTTCCTCATCTCAAGATAAAATTTCCTACCCCATGGAGTTGGGGTGGTTTGTGGAAATCAACAGTCAATCATGTTATCTCGACAAGCTCAACTGCGTTCTTCCATCACCTTCAAGATCAAGATCTTAACTTTCGAGATGAAAGAGTACCTCAAAAAGCTTCTCAGAAGATTTACTCTCAATAGTATTATCGATGACCAACCATTACTTAAAGGGAAGCAAGTGGGATCTATAAGAACAAAGGGAAAAGTATTCTTAATGCAGAATCAAGACATATTTGCTTGAGTCCGCAGATATGCCGGGTCAATCAATGTAATCACGACTCCTCAAAATTAATCCAACGCTCAAACCAATCATCCAAAAGAAGCGGAGTTTTGCACCCATCGTTTCGTGCTATTCAACAAGAAGTTAACAAGCTCATGCTGATTCATATGAGAAGTGCATTACCCTTGGCCATGGCAAAATGTTGTCATGGTTAAAAAACAAATGGAACATGGAGGATGTGTTGATTATAATCGATCTTAATAAGGCTGCCTAAAGGATAGTTTTCCTTTCCTCGCGATCAATTGCGGACGCTTACATCCCGACATCAAATGCTCGCTTTTGATGCTTATTCTTTACAATCAAATAAAGATGAACCCAATAGATGAAGAGGTTGTCGCTTCAAACATATAAAGGTTTATACTATAAATACGCCATTCGATTTGATTAAAAAATGCTCCCTATCAACGCCTCATGAATAGCAGCCAAAGCCACAGCAATGGAGGTGTATGGGATGAGCTAGCTGAAAAGCTTAGAAAAGTCACAACATATTTCGCACTTAAGTACGTTGAATCTCCTTCGACGCTATAATATACTCGACTAACCCAACCAAGTGTGCTTAAGTTACCGCCCGAAAATTTTGGATTTATGGTAACTCACCGCGATAGAGGCTAACCCTCGAAAAAAATCAAAGCTCTCAAGATATGATTCCTCCTAAGAATATCAAAGACGCTCAACGCTTCAATGGTCGAATTGTCGATTATCCCGCTTCCTAGCCTGCTCTGGGGACAAATACTTGCCATTCTTAAAATATTGAAGGAGCTAAAAAATAATAATTTTCAATGGACCGATGAATGTCCAAGATGCTTTGAGCAACTAAAAAAATATCAAGATCTCCTCCTACCGCTATCCAAACCTATTCAAGAGAAACGCTATACCTGGCGGCTTTCTTCCCACGCAATAAGCTTAGTTAAGAAGAGAAGAAGACGGGCACAACAACCAATTTATTACGCCGCAAGAAAATTCTCTCTCGACATAAAGTCAAGTATCCATTCTAGGATAAAGTGGCGGCACTCAAATTTCAAAATTGGCCCATACTTTTCTCAAGCTCACACCATCTATCGGCATGACTGATTTATATTAAGAGCCACATCTTACGTAAAACCGTAAGCATCCGGAAGATTGATCAAATGGTCAGAGAACTGAGAATTTGATATAAATTTTCTACCCTGCTATATAAAGTCTCAAATACTTGCGCAGATTATATGGAATGCACCAACCCAACTCTAAGAGTTATCTCACGGTTCTTTCATCTCCTCGATGGATCTCTCCTTCGATGGATGGAGCCAGAGTATCAGCCGGTGCGGAATCCACTTGTTTCCCCAAAGAAAATACCCGAGTACTTCACCGCAGAACTAAAATTTAACCAGGTCAATGGTACACCGCAGGGTCATCGAGACTCGCCATCGACCGCTAAGCTCCAAAACTTAGTAATTCACACCCCACTCCTGCCTTGTCAGCCTCAAGTTGGAGGAGATTTTAATACTCATAATCCTCAACCGGTGCAATATCTCCACTTGGTAAAATCTCTCTTACTCATTTCAAGACACATCAAATCATCCACATACTAATGAGAGAATACTTCTCGACGCTTCGCTGCTTGCTACCTACCATCCATCTATTTAAGAGAAAGCATGTCAAGAAATACATTTTTTCCTAGTATCCAAGGGCCATGGATAATTCAAACTATCGGATGAGGAAAAGGAACGCTCGGATAAAACCCATCCTATCTTTTCTACAAGAAGGGACCCTTCCGAAGATCCAACTTCCTCGCGAACTCGCCTCCCAAAGACAAGCTTCAAACTTTGCTATTATTGAGGTGAACTATACGAAGCTTTCCTCGTCCCATATCTCAAATGCCTTCCACCTTGAAGCGATTAGCGTTAAAGAGGTTCACTCAGAATATGTGGGAACACCTTGGAGGAAGAGCATTGGCCCTTAAAATCATGAGGCAAGGGTTTTATTGGCCTACAATGAAACAAGGCCTTGGAATTCACAAAGAAATGCATGAGTTGTCAATTGCATTCTAACCTCCCTCGCATCGAACTCTCATCCATTCAAAGCCCATGGCCTTTGCTCGATGGGGATTGATATCATGGGACCTTTTCCAATAGCATCGGCAGCGAAAATTTATCATTCTAGCCGTCGACTACTTCACAAAATGGGTAGAGGCGAACCACTCGCTAAAATCACAGAGGAAAATACCAAACAATTTGTGGAAAAATATAATATGTCGATTCGGTCTTCTGCAAAGATCATCACGACAATGGAACTCAATTCTTGGAAAAGTCTTTTCGTCCTTTTGCAAAGATCTTCACATTCACATACGGTACAGCACATCCTCAAACTAATGGGCAAGCAAGTTATAGGACCATACTCAAAGGACTAAAAACACGTCTTGAGAAGGGGGGGCAATGGGTTGATGAGCTCCCAATGTTCTTTATACCGCACCCGTCACAAGGTGAGACATTATAACTTGTGTTTTGGTACGAAGCTATCATACCGGTGGATATCGGGTTCCAAGTCCAAGAGTCCAGTTTTTGATCATGGAAGTAATGAAGAAAAACTCCGGCTAGACTACTCCCAAACTTCGGGATATGGCACTGCCGGTGCTTATCACCAGCGGGTAGCCACTTCAGCGAAGAGTGAAACCTCATCCCATATCTGTGGTGACTTGGTCTGAAGTCGAAAGCTGAGCAAAAGGCCGATAAACTCACCTCTCAGGATGGTCCATTATGTGGTCATAGCTATGGTCAGCAGAAGCGTTCAAGCTCAGGACCCGAAGGAAAAACTCTACCTCGAACTTGGAATACTAAGAATCTTGAAAATATTATGTCGGTAACTCTTCATAATTATTATGACTTTATCTCGTCGTCATTTCATCCTTGTATAAGACCCCACCTACTAGGATTAAAGCTTGTTGTTGCGTTGTTGTTGTCATTTCTCTTAAAGCGCACAGTGTCTTATGATTATATCATTGAACTAGTGAATTCACTGACTTTGTTCTAACAAGATTTGCTTTTTTCTTTACTTTTCCTCCCTTGAGAAATATACAACTCATGTTACATCTCAATTGGGACATGATCAATCCAGGGGACTTGATCGGACCTCTTCCGAGTTAACGTCATCGAGTCACACTCGGCAAACAACCTTGGATAGGTCAAAGATCTCTCGCCGTCGACTACTCGCCACCACCCGCTTGCCGCCAATGGTCACGCCGCCTATCGTGCCGCCGACCGCCGCCGCCGGCAATCTCCGCGGTCACCACCATCATCGTGGTCATCCCTGCTCTTGCGCCGTCAGCGTCCTTGGTGGACTTCTGCGATCTCTTCCATACGGGTTAATATCGAGCAAAGCTCGACAAACAACCAAAAACGTCCTTAGTGGACTTCTGCGATCTCTTCCATACGGGTTAATGTCATCGAGCAAAAGCTCGACCAAGAAAGGTCAAACTTTGTACCTCGCGTTAATGTCATAACACAACAACCGATGGGTCAAAATCCTCATGTCTGGTCACCACGTCGACTACCATCGTCGGTCCTCGCCGACCATGCAATCTGCCGGTCATCACCTTATGTCGGTCATCGCCCGATTATCGGCGGCGTCGGTCACGTCGACAACCATTACGGTTCTTGACCACCCTGCGGTAATATATAGCTCGCCACCTACTATGGCCGTCATTCAATCGCGGTCATCTTATTGTAGTCATCACATTGTTGCCGGTCAGCCGCCGACCATCGCCGTCATCGGTCGCCGCCATTGTCGGTCGCGCGACATCGGCGCCGATTGCCACCGTCGACTACCTCGGCGATTCAATTCGCCTCTTCCATGCGGGTTAACGTCCTTCATGGCTTCGGAACAGGAAAGGTCAACGTCCTTGGTGGACTTCGCGATCTCTTCCATACGGGTTAATGTCAAAAAGCTCGACAAACAACCCGGAAAAAGGTCCGGGTGGACTTCGATCTCTTCTGGTTAATGTCATCGAGCAAAGCTCGACAACGGAGAAAGGTCAAAACGTCCTTGCGGACTTCTGCGATCTCTTCCATGCAGTTAATGTCATCGAGCAAAAGCTCGACAACAACCCGGAAAGGTCAAAAGGTCCTGGACTTCCCACGGCCTCTTCCATCTGGTTAGCGTCGGCGAAATATTCACCAACAACCGAAAGGTCAAAAGGTCCGTGGACTTCCCGCGGCCTCTTCCATACAGTTAGCGTCGACGAATAATATTCCAATAACTGAAAGGTCAAAACTTTGCCACCTCAGCAGTTAATGTCGCCGGATAACACTCGACAAATAACCGGATGGGTCAAAATCCTCGGATTCAATTATATCTCTAACGTGCAAAGGGCCATTCCACCGTCGGCCACCACTACCCGCCTCGCACTGTCGCCGGTCGCCTCCGACCATTGTGGTCGCCTCGACCATCGCCGAATCCCGCGTCACCACCATCGTCGGCGGTTATCTCGTCGACTATCATCGAGCATCTTATTCGGCCATCTCCGGTGATCGCCTCCCCCGGACGGTCAGGCGTGGCCGATCGGAACCGGCGTATCCATGGGCGATCGCCTCAACGGGATCGGCGTGGTGAAGCCCGCGGCGTATACCGTGAGCCCCTCCCAACGGACGATGCGGCGTGGCGATAACGGGCCACGGCGTATCTGCGTGGCGCCATCGCCTCTAACCGACGATGGCGTGGCCGGTAAACGAATCACGATGGCCTTGATCGCCTAACGGACGGTCACGGCGTGGCGTAACCCGGCGTATCGGGCGCGATCGCCTCCCGGACGATGCACGTGGCGGTAACCGGCGTATCGTGGGCGCCGTCGCCTCTAACCGGTCGGCGGTGGCGACGCCAGCGTGAAACGGCGCTGATCGCCTCTAACGGCGGTCAGACATGGCCGACGCCGGAACCCACGTATCTGAGTGGCCTTGATCGCCTCTAACGACGGATCGGCGGCGTCGCCGGAACCGGCGTATACCGTGGGCGCGGCGCTTCTAACCCGGGCGATGACGTGGCGGTCCGGAACCACGGCGGTATGACCCTCTAACGGACGATGCGGCGTGGCCGTGCGGTTCCCGGAATCACGTGGAGCCCCTCGCCTCTAACCGGACGCGGACGGTGGCGGTAACCGGAACCACGGCGTATGCCGTGGCGCATCGCCTCACGGGGCCGACGGCGTGGCCAGGAACCCGCGCGTATCGCCTTGATCCTAACGGACGGTCGGCGGCGGCCGTAGCGGAACCACGGCATATCCGTGGGCCATCTACGGACGGTCGGCGTGGCGGTAAACCGCGAACGGGCATGATCGCCTCAACTTGCGGTCCACGAGGCGGCGGAACCCGGTATCACAGGGGCCTTGATCGCCTCTAAATCGCCTCGCCTCTTGATCGCTTCTTGATTGCCTCAAGGACCCTCACTCAAGAAAGGGGAGGGAAAGGTGTGCCTCCCTCTTACCTGGGGGTATTTATAGCCTGAGCAAAGGGTAAAACCCTCAAAAATGGTTCAAAAGCGGCTCAAAACCATTTTCTCGGCCCAGCGTGGGCCGCATGACTGTAGCCAGCATACGCGGCGATTAACATGACAGCTGAGTATATGAGCAACCAGACTATGTATGAAGCCAGCGTTAGACCAACTTCGTCGAGCCCCGGTGCACAGATGGCCGCGATCCGACGAACGCGGAGCCGCGACCAGCGCGGAATGCCGTTCTGGAATGGCGGCGACGAATCCGCGGAATGGCCCTTGGCCAGCGCCGCGGCGTAACCAGCTCGCCAGCGCTGACCGCCATGACCCCCGGTCCGCTAATCGCCATCTCGGCCGACGGGCATACCGTCAGCGCCAGCGCCAAGCCCGCATCTAGCGCCGTGACGTACAGCGCCCGCAGTCCCCGGAAAAAAACTTCCAATTCGTTATTTTTGAACATTTGACACATATATTTTTGGATGATTAAGCTAATGTCATCCAAAAATAGGGGGGCAACTGATATGGCTCTCAAAATACCACCAGTCAAAGCACAAATCTTGATGTTGAAAGTGATATGATTTTGAGTCGAAACAAATCGAGATCAAGCACTTAAAATATCATTAGAATCTTCGGGACATCAATTAAATCCCAAAAAAGCTCTCAAATGTGGAGTGTTTATAGTCAAATCGCGTCTCGACGAGCGGATCTAATGAGTCTAAGATCTCATAATTGACTTCATTTGGGCATCCAAATGCTCAAAATACATCAAATGATCGAAGGAGTCATTCGCCGTCGATCGAGGTGGCCTTACATGAGTTTACTAGAATACCCCTCCTCCCATCTATAAATAGGCCTCACTCCTCACATGGGGGGCCTAAGCTAAGCTAAGTGAAGGGAAGCAAGTGAAGAAGAAGGAAGCTGAAGCAAGTGAAGAAGAAGGAAGCTGAAGCAAGTGAAGAAGAACAAGAACAAGCAAGGAAGAAGAAGAAGAGTCCAAGCAAGTGAAGAAGAAGGAAGGCAAGCAAGAAGGCAAGGAAGAAGAGGAAGGCGGAAGGAAGAAGGCTAGGAAGAAGAGGAAGAGTCCGATCGAGGAAGAAGAGGAAAAGTGAAGTGAGGAGGAAGAAAGCTCTAAAGCTTGAAGATCCCCAGCTACCAGATCTCAACATCGGAACTATTATAAAGCGATCGTTGTTACAGTGTTGTCCCTTTCTCAAATAGAATTCAGAATCCCATTATCGGAAGATTTTGTACTCTGAAAAGGATACATAGTGGAATCTTTTGGGCTGGGCAGGTGGTTTTCCCCTCTTTTGAGGTTTTCCGTTAAAATTTTGGAGTGTCTCATGTTGGTTCTTTAATTACGTGTGTCTTTGGACTAATCAACAAGGCTAAAACCATAAATTTTTACTCTATGGTGGTTTTCCAAAGACGCAACAAATGTTAAAGTAATTATTTTTTTATATTTTATTTGTTTTAAAATAAATATGATTAATGGTGTAAACTAGAGTCGAGTTTTGACTCAATCGAGCTAAGTTTGTTTGGTGTTAAGCTCGAGCTCAATTACCACGCTCAAGCTTGACTCGATTTAAAGAAAGTCAAACTTGAGTTTGACTTGAATGCGAGAGCTCGATTAAAATCTAGAAAAATCAATGAATCGATAATGTGAAATATGATAATTGCAGTTTGTCATTTTGTAAAAGAGCCGGCTTGATAAGTTATCGAGCCGAGTTAAACTAGGCTCAAACTCTAGTTCTAAAATTTTTCAAACTTGTTTATGAGCTCGAGCTCGAGCTCGTGACTCGATAAGCTTGGCTCATGAGCTTTAACGAGCCGAGCTCTAGTCGGCTCGCGAACTTAGCTTGGCTCACTTATAGTCATAAATATGATAATTTTGAGATTTATCATTGTTGCGTGCTAGAAAACCAGTTGCGGTAGAGTAAAAGTTACTTAGCTTCTTTGAGTCCACACACCCGGTATTTAAAAGCGAACAATAAAACTCTAGAATTTTACGTAAACTTCAAAAGAGTGAAAAGCTTCCACTATGTATTTGTTTCAAAGATCTTCCGACAGATTACAAGAGGGAAAATATAACAATGTTGACGATGTTGGCGATAGTGATGATGATTGGCCGAACAATGAATGGCGAGAGATGGTGGCGATGGACTTCTGGTGGTTGACGATCAGTTCGTGCTTGGAGGATCTTTAGAGCTCTCTCCTCTCTCTTGATTGCCTCCCTTCTCCTTCACTTGGCCTCCCCTCATATGAAATGAGGGCTATTTATAGATTGGAGAGTGGCGTCTCAGAAATACATGCAAAACCCGTACCACTCCACTTCATGGGCTCAAAATAATCCCTTGATCATATGATGTATTTTGTGCATTTGAATGCTCAAATGAAGTCGAATTGTAAGAACTTTGGCTTGTTGGAACCGTTCGTCGAGGCCTCGATTTATAAACACTTCATATTTGAGAGCTATTTAGGATTTAAGCGATATCCCAAAGTTTCCAAGATATTTTAAGAGCTTGATCTCGACCGGTTTCTTGGTTGCTTACTTTTAACACCAAGATTAGTGCTTATTAATAGTATTTTAAGTGTCATATCGGTTGTTTATTTTTGGATGACATTATCTCAATCATCCAAAAATATATGTCAAATACTTGAAAATAGTAAATTCTTCAATGAAATTTAAGGGTCCATTAACTGCACATTTTGAGAGAATAGATCTTCATAAAAGCACAATATTATAACTATGGAAGCTTATGCGGGGTATGAATCGCGTGTAGGTATCGCGGGTGTGAATTTGAGTTCTGGACCCATCAGTCTTGACGAGCTTCGAGGCGATGAAGCATATGAGCCATGGCCTTCCTTCAGCAATGGCCTTCCGCCGTCTGGCGAGGCGGGACGGCCAGATTCCAAACGGACCTTGGTATCAGCGAAGCGAACGGATCTGCCGGGTATGAGCAGCGGATCGGTCAGTCAGACTCAGTGTGTGACAGTGAAACGAAATTTGGCAGTCCAAGCGAATGCATGGCAGCGATTAAGCGCCCAGACAGTTGAGTTCGCCATGGCGGCGTTCTGACCCGAACCATCTTGAAGCGGCGTAAGCCGGGCGGTTCTGACCAATGGATCAGTGATTCGCGGCCGTGGCCGGTTGGGCATGGACCAGTGATTTACAACAGATGGGCCGGTTCGCGACCTTGCTTATGAGCAGGAAGCGTCAACCAGATATGGTTTGAGACGGTTTCAGCGATTTTGGCGATTTTACCCTTTTGCCTATAAAGGGTCTAAAACCCAAGGCCAAGGGAGAAGGCACCTTCTTGTGCTTCTTCTTCTTGAGTAAGGTTAGTTTGGAAGCGATCAAGGACGTAGTTCATCAGCGAGAGCTCGATTTTCCCTCGAAAGAGGTGTCAGCCCGACCGTCGGGGCCGGGTTTGGAAGCGATCAAGACCCGTAGTTCATCACGGATGCTCAGTTTTCTTGAAAGAGGTGTCAGTGACCTCGTCGGACCGGCCAGGTTTGGAAGCGATCAAGACCGTAGTTGTTACATCTGGCACTCGATTTTCCCTCTAAAGGTGTCAGCCCGGCTTAGATGGAGGGTTTGGAAGGCGATCAAGACCCCGTAGTTCATACGTGAGCTCGATTTTCCCTTAAAGAGGTGTTAGCGACCTCGTCGGGACCGTCGGTTTAGGAGGCAATCACTTTGGAGGCGATGATTGGCCAATGACATTGGTCTGATGGTGACCGAGGTGGTGAGGATAACTACGATGATGGTGACCCAGAGTTGTCAGCGGTTATGGCGCGATACGTCGGACCTGGCCAGGACTCGAAGAGTTACGCCAATGGGGTGGTCGGCAAATGCAAGAGACGTTGTCGACGATGGCGACCGCATCGTAGTGGGATGACCGACGACGACGGGTGAGACCGCAAATGCCGGAGATGATCGACGGAGATCATGTCGCGACGCTGCGACCTAAAAATTGCCGATGGTCGGCGGTAGTGACCGCAGAATGGCTGCCGGTGACCGGCGACGGTTGGCGGCCGACGAGGTGGTCGGGCAATGGCCGACTGTACGGCAGCGCCGGTGAGATTGGAGATGAATGAAACCGCGGGTTCAAACGACAGATCACGATGGCGCGGTTATGCGACCGAAAATGCGGTCGCAGCGACCGCTGGCGGGTGGGTAAAGTCCAGCGATGAATTGCCGACGATGGCTATGGGTGGATATAATGCCCGCGGCACGGTGCGTGAGTGGTGAATACCAGCGATGCGATTTTGACCTCCGAGGTTGTTTGTCGAGTGTGACTCGGCGACGTTAACGTATGGAAGAGGTTGAATTGAATCCGCCGAGATTTTGACCTATCCGAGGTTTGTCGAGTGTGACTCTGACGCAACCTGCATGAAAGAGGTCAATTGAATCCGCTGCGATTTTGACCTATCCGGTTGTTTGTCGAGTGTTACCCGGCGACGCAACTGTATGGAAGAGGTCGAAGTCCACCAAGGACCTTTTGACCTATCCCAGGTTGTTTGTCGCTTGCTCGATGACGCAACTGTATGGAAGAGGTAATTGAATCCGCGATTTTGACCTATCCGGTTGTTTGTCGAGTGTTACCCGATGACGTTAACTGGAGGTCCATCAAGTCCCCATGGGATTGATCATGCCCGAGATACAACGAGTTGTATATTTTCTCAAGTGGGAGGATTAAATGAAGAAGAAACAAGCTTGTGAGAAAAAAAACCATAAACTCATTACTTTAATAATGTTGGTGATACAATATTGTCACAAGATAACTTAACAAAAGGGACGATATACATTTTAGAGAGAGTTAACAAAGGACGAGAGGTGGAGTGAAAAGGACAAACGGGATAAATTAAAGATTACAATATTTATACACCAATGATTACATATAACACTTTAGAGACCCTCCATGTTTCCAAGTTTTAAGGAATATTTTTTCCTCTCGGATCGCTCATCATGACGGTTGGTCATCCGATAACAAGTGGGGAGTAGGTCTTTACGTGCAAAACCCTCGAGGTACTTCTTTATCTTGAAGATTAAAATTCTCGATGTTGAAGGTCACCAAGGGTGGTTGAGCTTATTGAGGTAACATGATTGTGCTATTTGTTGACTGCACCACTCCAACCCCAATGGGAGTTTGAAATTTTATCTTAAGATGAGGTAAGTGACAAAGATCAAGATTGATTGAGGGGTCTTCCAAATATAGTATGTTGAATTTGACTTGACCACTATGAATTGAACTGAGGAGTGACTTGTTGAGAAATTCTTCGAGAACAACGAAGGGTGATTGTCCCTCCACTGCATGCATTATCAAACCCATATAACGGTCCTACAACGGGTTGAAGTTTTTCCTTAACACACCCATGCTAAGAAAGGTGGAGTAAAATAAAACATCAACTAACTCCCATTATCAATCAAAATTCTTCTTAACAATATAACAATCACCACCCACCGATGATAAGAGGATCTTGATGTGGAACTTGACTCCTTCCAAGTCCGTTATTAAAAATGAATGATTAATACTAGATTTTTTAACTCTGGCTCTTCAAAGGTGATGAAGATTTGATTAGATAGTAGTGGCCCACTTGCAATTGTTTCAATTTCTCCAACTATTTGGCGACTATTATGTTGTTTCTGTGATGATTGTCCCGGTTGCCCCCCAGTTGGAGCTATATTTGTTTGAGTTGGTTGGTTTTGCACAAATTGAGTATCCTGAATGAGCCTCTCAATTTCTCTTGAGTTGTTTGCATGCCTCAAGAGTATGTCCAACTGATGGAAGTGACAATATTGCTGATTTCTGAATTTGGTTTCAGGATGCCACTTGATATTTTCTTCATCTCGAATATTAGAGGTTAACACGAGATGTGTTCAGTGGTATTCCAAAGGTTCGTTGATGCGGGGCCGTGGAGGGAAATCATGACTTGTTGCTTCGATGGGATTGTTGATCTATATTTCCTAGAGCACTCTTACGCTTTTCCGGATTGTTCAAATTATTTTCGAGCAAAATTAAAAATCGCTTTCCACACGGTGAACTAAGTCAAGATATGAACCGATCTCGTGATGAGTAGAAAGGGACGAGCCCCCAAGGAAAACTCCTCTTAGTAATTCGTGGTTTACCCTGTGTATGAAGCCAGGAGAATCTCTGGAAGTATTCTTTAAGTGATTCACCCTCATTTTGATGAATGTCAGAGAGATGGGAGGAATCTTTAATGATCCTTTGCAATGAACTGTTTCTACAAAAATCTTGGCGAAGTTGTCAAAGGTATGGATGGATTCCCTTGGAAGGGAGAAAACCAAGTGAGCTTGTCCCTTGAGGGTAATCGGAAAGACCGACAAAGCAAAGGTGTTGAGCTCTGGATATGCATGATAGTCTGTAATGGTCGATGTGTTCATGTGGGTCACGCCTTCATAGGAATCAATATTCTAAGCTTGAAACCCATGGGAATGGGATGTTGAAGAATAGCTCGCCTAAAGGTGAGGATTCCTCATGGTCGCCATGAGGGGAAGATAATTTCATCATGAAGGTGAAATTGGTCTGTAAACATCATAATTCCCGCATTATAACATAATGAGTGGGACCACTACAATAATTGGTGGATTAGCGGTGATTTGAGGCGTGATGGATGAGTAGGCGGATGTCGATGAATCATCGGTGCGCGAAGCGGAGAACTTCATCATCAGGAGATTAGCATTTTGACCTCCCATATGGCGATCGATCTTGGGAGAGATGTGTTTGTCGGTAGTAGTATTTGTGTTCCTAAAAGTCGGATCATCTCATTATGAGACTCTTCCATTCGGCGCACGATCTTCTAAAGAGATTCTGCGCCATGATCACACCTATCGGGGAAGTGAGGCGAAGGTTGGCGTCCTTGGAGGATTGGTTTAGTGGCCGGGAGTTGGAGGGGAGGCTCAGTTATTACGTGCTATTGTGATCGAGTTTTCACAAGAATTATGATTGAGGTTCTTATTCCCAGCGTCAAACTGCGTCTTGAGAAGAGGTTGTGGTAGAGTAAAAGTTTTTGCTTTAACCGTTGTGAAATCCGGCCACAGGTATTTAAAAGTGAACAATAAAACTCAGGAATTTTTTGCATTGGAAAACCTCCAAAGAGGAAAAAATCACTGCTTGGATAAAAACTATGTATCTTTGAGTGAGATCTTCCGTAGGGATTCTGAATATATATGAAAGGGACAACATGTAATAATATTAATATGTTGGCGATGATGGCGAATGAGTGGGGTGATGGATGACAACAATGGTTGACGTGGATGGTGATGGCGGCCGGTGGTTGACAGTCGTCAGGCCTTGTGCCGGTTGTCTTTAGAGCTCTCTCATCTCTCCTTCTCCTTCACTTGGCCTCCCCTCATATGAGGAATGAGAGGCTATTTATAGATGGAGGAGTGGCGTCTCTGTAAATACATGCAAAACTGTACCACTCCACTTCATCGGACGGCTCAAAATGATCCCCTTGATCATATGATGTATTTTGTGCATTTGAATCTTTCAAATGAAATCGAATAAGATCTTTGGCTTGTTGGGCGGCTCGTCAGGTTTCGATTTGATTATAAACACTTCATATTTGAGAGCTATTTAGAGAATCTAAGTTTCCAAGGATATTTTAAGAGCTTGATCTCGACCAGTTTCAACTTCGGATCAGCTTGCTTTTAACATCAAGACTCGTGCTTCGACCAATAGTATTTTAAGTGTCATATCAATCATAATTAAAATTTATCGATTATCTAATTTGTTTTTCTCTTTTCTGAATATTAGCTTAAAATTTCATAAGAAAATGTTGTGAAAAATGATAACATTTGTTAGATGTATCCATCATTAAGTAGTGTTGTGAGAAATTAATTAATATTAGTTTTAAACATCATAATTCTTTTAAAACTATATATTTTCATATGTAAAATAGTGAAAATAAAGAAATAGTATTTCATTAAAAATTACATATATATTTTTTAATTATAAGTTATAAAATGAGCCAAAGCTTAGAATAATGAGAAAACTAAAATATGATATTATTGATAATCTAAAAATAAAACATTTGAAACAAAGAAGATTAGGTTTAATTAGACCTAAAAATTTAAATATTTGTGATTATTTCATTAAAATGTTTTGAGAATCTTATTATATTATTGTTGCTATCCTAATTTTTCTATTTAGAGAGGAGGGGAGTGCCATTTTATCTAATATAAGAGAAATTAATATTGTATTCTCCTCACAATAAAATTATAAATAAATAAAAATTAGCATGAAGCCGCCACAATTTTGATAAATTTATATAAAATTCTTGTGCTTTATTTATATTTTTTTTTTTCTGCATATTCGAATATTAGGGTCTGTTAGCTTTTTTTTTTTAATTAGTCGTAAAACTGCTTCCAAGAAAGTAATTTTTTTAAAAAACTAATATATGTGTTATAAATATTTATTTATTTAAAAATTCAAAAAAGTAGCTTTCTGACACCCACAACACTCTAAGAGCTTTCGCTCTCAAAATATCTTTTCATTGTAAAATTTTCTAAAAAATAGCCAAAAAGCTGATAGTCAAACGAAATTGATTTACTTTTTTTTGTTGATTTTTAAAAAAAATAAAACAACCAAAAAGTTATCTCAAACGCACCCTTAAATTTCATATATTTCTCAACAAATGTTCATATTTGATTTATCTTTAAGAAAATAATGCTAATATTATAAAAAAATTATTAAATTTTGATAATTCATTTACATCAATAACATAATAATTCAAACTTAATTAAACAAAATTATTATCCATTATATAATTGCCAATATCTATACTTTAAATAATTTGCTTACAAACATATAAGATTATTGCGTGCTAGAAAACCAGTTGTCGTATAGTGAAAATTTATGTCTTAGCTTTGTTGTGAAATTCAGCGCACACAAAGACTAAAGAGTGAAGCAAACTCAGAACTTTTACAAAAAATCTCGAAAAGAGGGGGCTTAGCGAGAAATTTTCCACTATGTATTTATTTTGGCAAGTTTTCGAGATTACAAAATTGTATATGAGAAGGGTTGAATGAAAATCCTAAATCAGAACACCATATAGTAATGGTGACAGTGAATCGGGAATGATGAAGTCGTCGGGATGGTGATCGGTGAAGATGGTCGTCGAGGATCGGCGGCGGTGACCGGCGTCGGTGGTCGACGATGATGACCGACGATGGTTGACGACGATGACCGGCGGCGAGCCCGTGGTAAGACCGGCGAGATTAGCAACGGCGAGGATCGGGCGGTGGCGGCAGTGGTCGGTGGTCTCGTCAGTGGTGGCGATTATGCGCGAGGATTTTCAAGCTTCTCTCTCTCTCTCTTGCTTGCCCTCCTCTCATATGAATAATGAGAGACTATTTATAGATTGTAGGAGTGACGCCTCTGTAAATACATGCAAAATCTGAATCACTCTCTCCATCGAACGGCTCAAAATGATTCCTTTGATCATATGATGTATTTTGTGTATTTGAATGCTTAAATGAAGTCGGAATTATGAGATCTTGGGCTTGTTAAATCCGGCTTATCAAGACGCTCAATTTGACTATAAGCACTCCATGTTTAAGAGTCGATTGATAATAAGCGTTTGATCTCGGTTAGTCTTGATTCAGAATCAGATTACTTTCGACATCAATATTCGTCTTGTAGAATTTTCGATCATATCGGTTTTCTATTTTTGGATGATATTATCTCAATCATCCAAAAATATATATACTGAATACTTGAAAATAGCAGATTCTTCAATGAAATTTGCGGGTCCATTAACCATACATTTTGAGAGAACATATCTTCATAGAGCACAAGGATGATCACGCGGAATCGAGGCGGATGTATGCATACGTGGCAAGGTTGGTTATGGACTCATCCGAACATTTAGTGCTGCCGTGATTTGGTCGGTTTGAAGGCTGACGGACCAAGAAGGAGGTCGTGAAGCGTGAGCGGCGAAATCCTGGGGCGGTTTAGTGACTCGGAATGCAGTCGAGCGGGTCACACGGCAGCCTGACGGATCGAGTGGGTCGCTGAGTTGTGGGAGTGTGAGCTCTGTCAGCCGTTAAACGAGGAGCGGGAAGCGGAGAGTAGCGATAAACCTGGCGTCCACATTTTTGGTCCGTTTCCGCCCGTTTTGAGTAGTTTTGAACGATTTTGTGCGGTTTTTAATGATTTCTGACCTTTTTGTCTCTATAGGGGGTCTATAAAACCTCCTAGGGTCAAGGGAGAAGGCACACTCCTTATATGCTGGAGTGTCCCTCTTCTTCTTAAGAGGAGGTCGGAGGTGGTCAAGAGCCCGCAGTACATAAGTCGTGGTTCCGGTTTTCCCTCGAAAGAGGCGTCAACTGGTCTCGTCGGGCCGACCGGGTTTGGAGCCGATCAAGGCCCGCGGTACATATGTGTCGGTTTCTCTCAAAAAAGTATCAATTTACGTCGGACCGACCGGTTGGAGCATCAAGGCGCGGTACATACATGTCTATTTTCCCTCGAAAGAGTCAACTATACTCGTCGGACCGGCCGGGTTGAGCGCAAGCGCGTACATATGTCATATGCTTTCCCGAAAGAGGCATCAACTATACTGTCGTCGGACCACTGGTTGAAGGCAATCAAGACGCGATACATATGGCGTGTCCACAATTTTTTTTTCAAAAGCGTCATACCCGTCGGATCGGCCGTGTTAAAGCAATCATCGGCAGCGGTGCCGGAGGCGGGGTTTGGCGATACGGCGATATTGGCCGGTGTGTCGAGAACCAGCGTGCAACCGCGGATATGGCCGATGGTTGCAACAATGACCATGATGTAGTCCAGCGGTGACCAGCAATTGGTGTAGTGACCGGCGATAGTGGTTGGCTCGAGGTGGTGGTCGCAACGCGATAGTGCTGCAGCGGTCAGTAATCAGCGAGATAACCGGCGGATAGTGATAACCAGATTACAGTGATGGTCAGCGGCAGTGGTTAGCGCACAGTGGTAATCAGCGCAACAATTAGTAAGCAATGTCAGCAGCAGCAGCCAACATCAGTAATCGGGAGATAGCCAGCGGCAACGCGGTAACCGGCGAGAGATGGCCCGGCGATGGTCAGCAGCGGATCGGTAACCGATCAGCGGCGGTAGCCGGTGACGAGTTTGACGATAAAGAATTTTTAGTAGTGGCGGCAACGGCAGTTAGCGATGGTCAGCGGCAACAGCGGCTATTCAACGATGCGATGCGTCGATAGTCAGCGAGATGCCGGCGAAGCGATGGTGACCAGCGAAAGATTATGCGATGGTCGCGGCAGTGGACGACGGTGGTCTGGCGGTAGCCGGTAGCAGTGGTGTGAGAGGCAGCACGGTGGTGCGTCCACGAGAACTTTGACTATCGGATTGTTTGTTAGAGTGTTAGCGATGCTGTATGGAAGATGTTGAATTGAAGGATTTTGACCTATCCGAGGTTGTTTATTAGAGTGTGACTCGATGGCGTTAATCTGTATGGAAGAGGTTGAATTGAATCCGCTGAAGATTTTTGACCTATCCGAGGTTGTTTGTCAGAGTGTTACTCGATGACGTTAACCTGTATGGATGAGATTGAATGGAATCCGCTAAGGATTTTTGACCTATCTAAGGTTGTTTGTCAGAGTGTGACTCGATGACGTTAACCTATATGGAAGAGGTTGAATTGAATTCATTGAGGATTTTCGACATATCCGAGGTTGTTTGTCAGAGTGTGATTCGATGACATTAACCTGTATGGAAGAGATCGAATTAAATCCGCTCAGGATTTTTGACCTATCCGAGGTTGTTTGTCAAAGTATTCGCTCGATGACATTAACCTGTGTGGAATGGGTCAAATCAAAATATTTGTTTGAGCTTGTAGCCAAAGTTGCTCCTTGACTTTTGTCTTTCTCATTGGTATTACTAAGTTCTTCTCGATTAGATATCTAGAATATCGATTTGAATAATCTTTTGAGATTAAATTAAGTTCGATAAAATCGAAGGAATGAAGTTTGATGATTCTTCATTCTTCGCTTGTGCTCCTTAAAAGCTTGAAATGCTCCACCTGGATGGTAGTTTTGATCTTGTTGGGAAACTTGGTCGTCATACAAGATGAAATAATGGGAATCAACTTCCACGACGCCAAATTGTTGCGTCTAGAAAAACGGTTAGAGTGAAAGTTACGCTTAGCCTTTTTTGTGAAATCCAACACACACACAAGTATTTAAAGAGTGAACAAGAAAACTCCAGAATTTTTACGTGAAAAATCTCGAAAAGAGGGAAAAACCACGTGGCATAGCCTAGTAGAAATCTTCTACTATGTATTTGTTTTGTAGTACAAGTTTTTTCGATACGGGATTACAAAATTATATATGAGAAAGATCGACAATAGGAATCTTAAAATCAGGCAACAACAACCATATAGTAATGGTGAACAGCGGATGTCAGTGATTGACGATGAAGGTCGTCAAGATGGTGACCGGCGAAGATGGCCGTCGAGGATTGCGGTGGCAAACGATAGTAGTGGCGGCGGTGATGATGATGGCCGGCGGCGATGGTTACGATGACCGGCGACGAGGCAGTAGTTGGCGGTGGCGACCAACGGCGGAGATTAACGACAGCAAGAATCGATGGCGGTGATGGCCGGCGATGGTAACCGGAGGAGGTGATCAGTGGCTCGATTATGCGAAGATTTTCGCTTTAGAGCTCTCCTCTCTTCTTGGCCTCTCTCATATGAAGAATGAGAACTATAGATTGGAGGGACGTCTCAGAAATACATGCAAAATCGAACCACTCCTCTCCCGGATGAAAATGATTCATTTGATCATATAATGTATTTTATGTATTTGAATGCTCAAATGAAGTTGAAATTATGAGATCTTGGGCTTGTTAGATCTGACTCGTCAAGACGCTCGATTTGATTATAAACACTCTATGTTTAAGAGTCGATTGATAATAAGCGCTTGATCTTGATTAATCTTGATTCAGAATTAAATTATTTTCGACATCAATATTCATGCTTCGACTAGTAGAAATTTTAGGTTCATATCAAAGATATTACAACTGTAGGAATCAAAATCTGTCATGTGCATGGATTAATACAAATTATTATATAAGTGATTAATCACGCTTACTTATATTAAAACACGCACGTACATATAATCTTATGCTTATATAAGCACGCACATGTTTCTTTATATCATGGTAATCACTGGTACTGAATCTGGAAGATCAGCATCCCACAGTTTGCTTTACAGTATTTGTTTCTCCTTCTGAACCTGAAACAAAGAACTGTCATTTAAAGTGTAATATACTATCTTTTTGAAGTCTTGCTTTAAGTAATAGGTAGGCTTATTTATTACATATTTATAACACGCACAAAATAGTTTCTCTACTGATCTCACTTTATAAATAAAGTGGGCTAAATTTTTAAAATAAATTTAATTAAAACTTTAATTAAGTAATCAGGCATGAAAAAAAAAAAAAATAATCTAGTCGTCCGTTGAATAGATTAGACTTATTTTTAAATTTTTTTCTTACCTAATTATCTAATTAAAATTTTAAATAAGTTTATTTTAAAAAATTTTGTCAATTAAGTGTCTTAAAACTCTACATCTGCACAGTAGTGATGGAACTGAAGAAAGCATGTTAAAGTAATCATATAGACTTAAAAATGATAAATAAATATTAATTTTAGATATTAGATATATAAATAAGTGATCTTTTATATATTAGATATATAAATAAATATTAAAATTTTATATATATATATATATATTAAAATTGTGTATTTAGCATGTGTAAATAAAGAAGTAAATTTTACGTTGACCTTCATTTATAACTATTTTCAGTCTATTACGATAAAAAAACACATTTCTGCTAAAGTGCTGAAACTCCATTATTTTGTCTGAATGATACAGATCTTGGATTAACCAAAATGAATAATGTTTTTAAGTTATTTATATCTGTTTTACACCTACTCGAAGAAAACTAAGAAACGGGTAGCCATTGCTATTTGCACGTGGTGATGACGCTAAGTTAGAGAAATGAAATTATCATTGTTACCTGTCCTTCCGGCATTAAAGAATGCTTGAAGTTGAAATGATTAGACATGATGAAGAAGAATGCAGCAATTAATTATGTACCATACTGATTGCAATGGCCGTCTGAATGGCATATTGTATGTCTAAAATATATAGATAAATTTATATTTTAGCTTAGTTGGTGAATAAATATGGCTGAAATTTTTTTAGATTGAATTCGAATTTTCTCTAAGACGAAAATATTTATACCTAAGATAAGAAAAGTAAGTAAGGATCTAATATATATAAGTGATAAATATATCTTGACTTACATGAGATTAATTAATCATCCATTCAAAATAGTAAATTATTGAATGAATAATCATTACAATATATATATATACAAGTCATAATAATCTTCTCAGTGACTCATCACTAAAACAAGATTGTGGGGCGGTGCATAAACTATTGCATAAATTGAGATAATTGATGAACCATGCATGAAGGTTATGTCTAAGCGCATAAAAGCTAAGTAAACTATGCACAATATGTTTACTAATAGT
This sequence comes from Cymbidium sinense, assembly GCA_021442155.1. Classification (NCBI taxonomy): domain Eukaryota; kingdom Viridiplantae; phylum Streptophyta; class Magnoliopsida; order Asparagales; family Orchidaceae; genus Cymbidium; species Cymbidium sinense. The sequence goes on from CM038217.1 coordinate 201,116,204, forward strand.
TGGATTAATTATCAGAGATACAAAGTGAATGATTACTGTTGAAGAGACCGCAAGTACTGTATAATCTAATCTATTGCATAAACTTTTTTTATAATATAATCTGTATATTATATACTTTTCTTATTATTATATTCTCTTTTTCATTAATATAAATATTAATTCAATTTTTTTATTTCCCATTATTGACCTACAACTATGTGTCATTTAAACTTAAATAAATGACATAGAGTTTAACACTCCCTAATCGCGATCGAGATCGATTTAATTCGCTTCGACTTGAAAATTAGACTTCGTAATGCATCAAAAATATTAAAATTAATTAAATGGGAAAGTATCAAATTAATTAATGATCAATCAAATAATTAAAATCAAATTTTTAATGAAATTACGCGTATATCAAAGTCGGGAAGCCCTGACAACATCCGAACGACCTCCGTTCGCAAAATTGATCGTGTCATGTGCCGAAGCTGAAACCTATCAAGCGGCGTCTTAGCGATTGATTACAAAGTGTCGCGTCGATCAATTTGAGCGGCGTCGCAATTTAAGCCTAATTTCACTCGGCCGTTGCCAGCGTTGCTTAAATGACCTCGATTGTAAATCGATCCGTAGCGTTACAAACATCTACGATTGATACCCATATTGCTAGGGTTTATGGCATAAATTAATATCACATAAATAATATTAAATTATAATTAAAGGGATTAATAGTTGCTTAATCCCTTAAACCTCTGTAATCCCTATTCTAAATCAGACGCCCAAGCCACCAATTAGAGCGACCAATCATTCTATTGGTGCGTTTGTGCAACCAATCGAGAAGGAAAGGAACGCGCAGATTCTCCCTCCGCTCTCCCGTTGACTGATTCACATTCGGGCATTCGACTCTCTCTCTCATGATCTCTCGGGTTTTCGCTCTCGGCCAGGCTTTCCTCCCTCGACTCTCCTCTCGCGGTTCGTTCTGTTGCTCTCGGCATTCTCTCGAGCAGGAAATCGAGCTCGATCAAGCGACGCTCCTTGTGCGGTTTTGTTCTTCCTTTCTCCTTCGGTCCTTGAGCCGGAACCCCTATCCTTCTTCCTTCTTTGCGACCGGAAACTTCAGGTTATGTCGTTTCAATCCTAAGTTATATTTTATTATTTTGGTTTGCCTTGGAGGAGATAATTGTTGTTTATCCTCATATGTTCTATGCTGAGCCGAGGAGCTCATTCTCTCGATTCTTCCTCCTTCCACCCATGTGAGCCGAGCAAAACGAAGGAATCTCCTCTTCCCTTCTTCCTCCTCCTTGGCCAAGCAGACTAAGCACACACTCTTGTCTCTCTGAGTAGCCTCCAATCCGGGTGAAGGGCCAATGAAACTCCTTCCTTGGCCGGCTTTTGCTATTTGACGACTTCATTTTCATACCATTTCAATCCGCTAGTTGAAATCCTGGTATTTAGTTCCAATTTCTGGGTTTAATTTCTCTCTAAGATTTAACATTTAAGCAAGCATCTACATAAGAGAAGAATAATTTGCAAAATGGAAGCACTTATGATTGTCTTTTGCAGCTGCTCTCTTTTCTAATTCTGTGGAGTTTTATGCGTTTTGTTTCTTGTTTGGTAAAATGCACCAATAAAAAAGAAAATGGAGCAGTGTGATCTTAGATTTCATAAGGCTCGAAGCTTGGATTTTAGTGATGGAAATCTTGCTCACGTCATTATGTTAAACTACCATTCTTGTTGTTTGCTTGATCTATGTTATACTTTGACATGGAATAGTTACTCTATCACTAAATTGAGTTGAAATGGGCAAATAATCATATTTCAGGATTCTGTAGAATTCATGTTGTGGATTATGTCATTGAGCATGGATTAGATTGAGCCAAATCTAAATTCTCTTACCAAAGCAATACCCTTCATCATAAAAAAAAAAGAAAAAAAAGAAAATGTGACTTCATATGTATGGGATCTAATCTTGCTCTTAAAAGCTGAAACTTCCATATTGTCTCAATCTCTTTCAGATTTGAGGTTGTCATGTTGTTGTTTAAAATTGTTAAATATTGCAAGCTTTAGGGTTACCTTGCTTCAATTGATTTCTTATGAAGGGAATTATATATATATCATGCCTCTTTCATATGCAAGTTGAAATATGAAATTGAAAGGAAGGTTTCCAAGTATTGTATGGTTACATACATCATGCTTCTTTCATTTCATGCTAAAATCTGAAAGTAAGGGAGGATTTGAAGTGTTATGTGACATAGATCCTAGACCACTTGGAAGATTCTATATTTCTTTCACCTATTTCTTTGAAATCTAAAATTGAAAGGAAGGTTACCTTACTTCATTGCATGACTAGTTCTATTATGAAAGTCAAAATATGAAAGGAGATTCATTTTTAAGATTAATTACAAATTTTTATATATTTTCAACAAATATTCAATACACATATTGCTTTCATGAACTTACTTGGGTTCCAATGCAATGCTCAGCAAATGCTGTCTTGTTTAAGTATATATGCAAACATGTTCACATGCAAATACAAGCTTGAAATTTGTGATATAAGTACTAATATTCTAACATGGTAGGAAAATCTTTATCAAAATTTGAGTGGTGTCTCACATACATACATACATCTTGGCATGGTTTGATCTCATGGCAACCCCATGAGGAGAATTGTAAATTTTGATTATTATGCTCCTAATCAAATATACATGTAAGCAGCTTTCTTTTTGTTTATATGCAAAAAAAAGCTTTAAATTTATTATTATAAGTACCTACTAATGTTCTCCAACATGGTAGGGAAATGCTATGTTATCAAAATTTGATTGGTGTCTCACACACCATACATGCTTTTCTTGACATGGTGGGGCAATCTCTCATGGCATGTGGGGGAGCCGGAGGCTATTATAAATTTTGATTATTTTGCTCTTAATTAAATATATGCAATCAACTTTTATATATACAAATGCAAGCTTTTAAATTTATTACTATAAGTACTACTCATGTTTCTCAATGGTAGGAAAACTTGTTCTATGATGTCTATACACACGCCTTTCTTGGCATGGTGGGCAAATAAATTTTGGTCGCGTGTCACGACACCCATACATGCCTTTTTTGGCATGGTGAGAAGACCTCCTCCCAGTAGCCCCTATCTTGGGGATGATCTTAGGTACCAAATTTTCTTTTAAAAAAAGGAGAGAAAAGCGATGAAATGCTTAGGTTAACATGTTGGCAAATGCTTCTTTAGGTCATATATGAATATTTATGCTTCAATCTCTATATAATGAAAGCTATCCATTTTGTGTAAATATGACATAAAGTGGTTAATATAAATGCTTATGTGTTGAATTTCTATATCATGCAACTATTTTCTTATTTGACTATTATGACATGCATTGTGTAATGCTCATCTTGACTCTATTTAGCTTGACATGTTATGAAATACACATTAGATATGTTCAAACATAGTTGCCTCCCCTACTTTACTTGTCATTCCCACCATGATTTACATACATCCATGAGACATAGTGAAAACATGAAGCAAACACATATGGAATAAATTAAATCTACCATATGATATGACACCTATCATGAAGATATCAAAATAGAAAATTGTCAAGTTAGAAAGATAACTTATAAGTCTATATGGCACAACTTAACCTTTTTTGCAAAATTGAAAGAACTTGGACTAGTAGTGCTAAAGAGAAAAGGAAGATTGGAAGTAAGTTTTATGAGAGGTGAATCCTCTCTTATTTATAAGTTCCTCCTTCTTTCTCATCTATCTTATGGCATCGACACATATGGTGCCTTGTCATAAGTTGCATGCAAGAAATCATCTAGATTCATTATTTGTCATATCATATGCACATGCATGGACATGTGGCATGCCCTTGTGCATCATTATCACTTCCCTTAATGCCATAAAAAAAAGGATGGATTTAAAGGGGAATAAACTCTCTCTTGCCTTATCTTCTTAATAAAATTTAATGGGTACTTGTGCCCCATTTGTCATGAGTTTGCATGTGAAGGAGGTGAATTTTAATTAACCCACTTGTTTCTTTTAAATGACATATGACATCTACTCATATCTTTATCTTCTCCTCCCCCTTATCAAGAAAAATGGGCTATGGGTGATTGATCATATGAGCTTCAAAATGATTTATTTAAGCCCTTTATGTTTTCTTGATTTGCCACATAGAAAGCATTCTTAGCCAAATAAGTTCTAATTCTATCATTACTTTATATTTGACATATGAGCTTCAAAATGATTTATTTGCCTTTATGTTTCTTGATTTGCCATAGAAAGGGTTCTTAGTAAATCAAATTACTAAATTCATCTAGGCTCATTACTTTATATTTGATCATATGAGCTTCAAAATGATTTATTTTCTTTATGTTTCTGATTTACATAGAAAATGTTCTTAGATCAGTGCTTAAATTCATTCTATTCTTTATATTTGATCATATGAATGATAATTTATTTAATCTTTGTGACATAAACTTTTGGCCAAAATAATAAATCATATTTCCAATGAAAAGGCTTAAGTCTATGTTTGGTCTATTACCACATTTGATCAAATAGGCTTCCAACATAATTTATTTACTCATATCCCTTGTGATTTGTTGCAAAAGGTATTTGTCCTATAGATTCATAACATACTTCAAGTAAATGATAACTTTATCTTATGTCAACAACATTTTATTTGATCAAAAGGGCTCAAAGTATTCAATTTCAAACCCATTACTTGATTTTCTCATGTAAGTATGGGTGTTCAAACTAAATAATGTTCATGTTATACTAGATGAATATCAATCTATCTTATATATACCGGTTTGGTCTTGGGGTCAGTTAACAAAACTCAAAATTAAAATTTGACATATAAACTCCAACTTAGACATTTAATGTCCATACAATTCTAAAGAACAAATGTCAGTATGCATGTTGGAGTAATTACTAAGTCAAATATAAAGAAAGATGTTATACTTCCGGTTTGGTCTTGTAAATTAAGTTAACAAAACTCAAAATTTGACATAAACTTCAACATTGACATCTTAATGTTCATGCAATTTTCAAAAGGATATATATTCATATGCATGTTGAAGTAAGTATTAAGTAAATACAAAAGAACAGATCTACATAATCCGGTTTGGTCTTGGATAGTCCAGTTAACAAAACCTAAAAATTTGATATTATAAGAATTTCAAATGAATAATATCCGAAGCTAATTACTGTATAATACAAGATATGAATCAATAGCTTAAAATTCAAACCCTCAAGAAGAAAAGTCTCCGATCCTCTATGTTCATAGAGTGGACAAGGTTTTGAAGGATTATACTTCTTGAGACAATGAATTAAACCGATCCTCTAGACGAGAGAAAGAGGTCTATTGATATTAGCCTATAATCGAGAAGGGTAATTATAATTAACATTTCAATGATAAAGGATCATATATTCAAATCTAAAATCATTCATAAAATGATCAAAATTTAAATAAAATAATAAAATATAAATAAAAAAATGAAATTAATTATTTAAATTAAAACTAAAATAATAAATAAAATAAATCCACCCTCCATGTTTTATCTTCGGGTGACAAATTAAGAAAACTTTGCTCACAAAGAGCCAATGTCAAATTAAATATATAACTATCATCACACTCAAATATTCCCAAAGCGTGGGGCGTGGCTCCTCCGTCCGCGTGATTTTTTGCGATATGACACCATATAAATGGTGATTCGACACGAGCCCTCGGGTGGTTTGTGATATGACTAAATTACGATCACGGTGCGGCCGTATGTTCCCCCCGGCTTTGCTCTTTGAGTTATGAAATGTAAAATGTATTTGGTTGGCAAAAACTATATGTTAGCTAAGGTTGACTTATATTTGTCCCTTAGACAAACTCACAAAGACACCTGGCGTCGTAATGTCCAAGGATCCGGTCGGGTTGACCTTCACCTCCTCCTAGACCGGGGACGCATGACCGGATATGAACCATGGGATCTAGATCGGGCGTCATCGTTCCCCACAAAAGTTTTAAATTAAAATAATAAATTTCATAAGTTTTAAACTCCACTCACTGCAATTATATACTCGTTATTTAACGATTCATTGACTAGCCTTAATCGAAAGTGCTCTCTCAGTATTGAGAGGGGTAATTAACTATAGGGGCTTGCGCCTATAGGAAACCTGAAACTAGATATAAAAAGTTCTCACCAAATGAGAACGAAATCTCTAGGTAGTGTCTTATCTACTATTCATTATTTAAATTATCACCAAGAACTCTTTCTTTCCTTTTGTTTTCCGAAAGAGGTCGGCGGTGAATTTTTGGATGCCACAGATTTCTGGCGACTCCGCTGGGGATAGGTTTCTCTTTCCATCTTTGGCTAGTCAAATCTAAGTTATAATTGCAGTGGAGTATATATAAAAAAAGAATCAAATAAGAAACAAAAATGAAATGGGAAGTGATAAGTTAAAAGCAAAAACTTAGAGCTTTTTAAATTAAAGTCTTAAATCATTTGAGATTTTATTTAGTGCATTTGTAGTATGTTTTGTCTTATCATTTATATTTTTGGAAGTAAGGTGATAGTCGTTATTTTAATTGTTAATTTTTTACCTTACACCTCAGAATGGCACTCCGAATATAAATATCACATTACTCGGCGGTCCAACATCCGTTGTGACACGTCATCAATCTTTGGAACGGAGCTACCATCCAGTTTGGTAGTGTGGATTTCCCAGCTATTTTGAATGAGCAAGTTGCTAGGCCTCAACTTGTTGAAGTACAAACTCATCCTGCACGCCATGTGCAGCAATCACTCAAAGGCTGCTGAAGTTGTGGCCCCTATTGCTGCTAGGGCACTTCGAAAGAAGCCTTTTGAGAGGCTCGACCTGAGACCAATCTTAAAGAGGGTTGTCGCGGTTGTCTCGGTCCCTCGAATACAATCCTACCTGAACCCCCGCCCGGGAGACACGATCTTGAAGCTTCTTCGTCTGGAAGCAAGCTTAGCCGGAGGCAACGACGAAAGAGAAACCTTGAGCTACGTGCTCAACACTATTTCGACGGTACAATCAATATGGAACCGGCGGTGAGTGTTCCAACCCTCGGTTTGACAACCTTAAGTGGGTAAAATGGAACGACTCTTGTCGATTAGCGTCTTCCGGAACGTCGGTTCCCAACTCCTCTGCGAGGAAGACCAAAATTATATGCGAGTGCATCAGTTCTCAAGTTGCCAGAGAGGGCGATGAAAAGAAAATACCAAGGTCACATTATGATGGCTCCTCCAAGGATACCTCATCAACTCAAATGGCGGGGGCCAATAGATCCATGTCACAGTGAGCATCGAGGTGTGACACTTGGACCAGCGTGTCATCCGTGAAGGTCGTGGAAAGGTAAGCGGATATGCGAGCTAGCCTCAAAAAAAAATTGCTTTAGAGCAGACATTGTGACATCCGTGTAAATTCTGAGATCCACCCCAACTCAAATCTATCATCGATGGGAGCTAAAAGAGGGCCCCAATGATAAAGAATCGGTGACACGCGGAGAATCTCTGGGATCCGTCATCAATCAACTCTATCCCATCAAGAGGAGGTTAACTTCGATCGAAGCCCTCTAACTGAAGAAATTTTGATTCCACACTTGGAATCAGAAGTCCATTGGAGATGCCGATCTAAAATTCATGTCCAAGAGAACGAAGAAGAAGAGGAGGATACAATGACTGTTGAAGTGGTGTATATGGTACAATAAGTCGGTGAGCCATCTGGTTTACACCAATATCAACATAGGCATCGTACGACAGTACCTCCCCCTCAACCTGAAGAACAACAAAATGTTCAAATAGAGGAAGCATCATCTGAGTCTTCAGGAGAGGAACAAGAAGAAGAAGAAAGGGAAGAAAATCCCACCTTCGTCGATACTACCACTTTGCGAAGCGCAAAGACAAATTCGCCAAAGCCAAGATAAAAAAATCATTGAATGAAATGATGAAATGATGATGCAGATGATGGCTGATGATGCGATTAATGGAGAAATCGCAGTCCAACACTGTCCCCAAATAATCATCAAGCCTCTAGCAATGCCAAATCCTCCAATAAATTTGATCTCACATGCTTCAAGGGTCCAAATTGAGCACGGCGAGATTAAAATAAATGAGTCATTTCGACAACGCTTCTCGAATATACAAACTATATCTAAAGCTGTGACAGCCTCTCAACTTGTTATTATCTTGAATGAGAAGATCAAAGATAAATGCAGGCGGCGAGAAAAATTGGTGAGCAAAGGTCATATCAGAGTATGATCAAATTCCATAAAGGATATTCAATGCCAGAGTTTAATCTATTTGACGGAAATGGTAATCCTAAATAACATCTAGCCCAGTTCAAAGCATCTTGTGGTAACACAGGGAGCAATGATACATTATTATTCCATCAATTCGTTAGTAGTCTAACTTCGCTGAATGGTATCTTTGAGTTGTCAAATGACTCAGTTAAGACTTTTCGAACTTGAAAATATGTTAGTTAAAAGGTTCAAGCGTCAAAAGATAACAATTGCTGATCTCGCTCTTGAGAAGAGGAAGAAAGACGAATCAGTGACCCGATATATCACACGTTGGCGAAATATGAGTATGAAATGTGAGCAACAGTTAGAAGAAGAGCATGCAATTCAATTACTGATGGGCAACATCGATGATAAGATGGCGCCTTATCTTTGCATGGCTTCAATTACCACATTTCAAGAGCTACTTGATAGGGTGGCTAAATTTGAAATTAAATTTGTCATTTGATAGACAAGATAAATTTAAAGAGCAAAGCTCCATCAAAGAAGGTGAAACACATTTCATCTCATTAGAAGGATAGAGCGGTTAGTTTATAACATAGACAAAAACTACCTTATCAAGAAAAACAAGGCGGTCGTTCAATCCGCTCCACAAGCTCATACTTGGAGGTAATGATGTGCCTCAGGTGTGAAGGCGGCGACCAAGATAAACAAAGGGAGCAAATGACACGATGACTCAGACCTAAAAGAAAAGGCTGAACAAAGAGTATTCTTTTAAAAGGAAAGTGTGTAAATTATTTAAGCATGCACTCAAAGTAGGTCTCCTACCAGTGTAAAGACTGAGCGGACAAGCGAGATAATCCTATTGTCCATACCATCAGTGCTCGTCATCTATTGAATATTGCTACATATTCAAAGATTGGCTAGAACAAAAATATAGAAATGGAGAATTCACATTATCGGATATTGTATTGGTCAGAAGAAAGAATCTACAAAAGTAATCACCTCATCATCTCATTATATCAAACAGCGATAAAGGCAAAGAGAAACTAGTTGATGATGAAAGATGGCAAGTCACAGTCTTTAAAAAGATTGTAAAAATGTTGAAGCAATTGGAAGGTATTCCAGGTATTCAGTGGAAATCACCACTTGAGCCCGTACTTGAGTTGAGACAAAACCTAAGTTATGGGAATGTTAGTTCATCTCATGAAAGACAACCTAGCCAAATGCCGCAAGGGGAGGCTAAGAAACCTGCCAAACGAAAAAATAAATTAATAAAAGAAGAAGCGTAGCACAATATTACTACTACTATTGATGGTCGCGTAACACAAGGATCATCAATAATATGGAAGATTATACAATCAGCAAGGCGAATCACGCTTGCGAATTCATTACAAATCTTGGATCAACGAAAGGAAGAAGGCAAGAACTTTCTTGAATCTTGCTTGATGATGCATGAAGTTGATAACAGCTTAGAAAAACTCTGTTTTCCAAATGAAGATGAATCAGCTCACCATATCAAACATAAAAATGTAAAGTTGCGGTAATTCAATCTTCATCATTAGGCGAGGCAGAATCTTTGAATGGCAGTCATCGAAGATTCAAATGCAAATGAAGTAGATCAAGTTGATTAAGAAGTGGTCTTACCATCCCAAAGAGGAAAGAGCCAATGAATGGGGATAAAGGAAAAGAAATTGAAATCAATGAAAAAATTATCCCTAAGGATTCAAATAAGAAGCCTTCATCAAAAGGGATCAACTACAATATTCTATCCCATCTAAGGAAAATTTTGGTGCAACTTAGTGTATACGAAGCACTTCTAATGTCGGAAGATCTCCATAACACCTTAATTGAAGCTCTCAAAGAGTCGGGAAAGTTCAAAGCATATTTTGTTGAACGCTCGACCTGCATGTTCAAGAGCCTCCAATCACATTTTCGTAAGATGATCTAATGCTGGGATGCACAATCACCCTCAGTATGTTACAGTTGAAAGTGATGAAATTATAATACCGCGGATCTTAATTGATCCCGGTTCCTCATGAATCTTATGAACTTGAGAACTCTTAGATGGCTATCTCTAGATGTACAACATCGGGTGAGATAAAGTCATGGTTCAAGGTTTCAATGAGAGAAGGGAAAACTATCGGGTCATTCGTCCTTCTCTTAAATTTGGAGACCTCTACAATAAGCCAAATTTCATGTGATCGAGATACTTCATTCAGAGCTCTTAGGTCGACCATGACTTCATAAGTATGGCATTGTTCCATCTACATTGCATCAATGTATGAAATATACAAAGGATGGAGAATAATGCCAAATTATGGGTGACATACAACCTTTTACGGTGCACGAAATGAAGATTTATCAAGATGTCAATTACTTCCTTCCGAAGGAATCAAAGCTAATTAAACAACTATCAAATACTGCATCTACTTCAAAACCCATAAAAGAACAAGTTAAGAAGAAAGTAGAAGTTAAAAAGAATAAGGGAAAAGTGGTTGTTCTAAATATTCCTAGGGATATAAAAGAGTCCAAAATCAATAACGTCCTCATCTGGCGGTGATATTGAAGAAGAAGATGAATGTGTTCCTTCTAAATCCAAAGGTCCGCATGACTCTTCAAGTAAAACTTTGACTGAAGAAGAACATTTTGACTCTGACTATGAGTTTGAATCTACTTTTGAAGGTAAGGTGCATTGCACCTACTTTAAAATCAATCATCCATCGGGAGAGTACACTTGTAGTCACTCGTTCCTCCCCAATATTTTAAAGAAATCACCCTCGAGAAACTCACAAAGTCGAGGCGGTGACCTTCTATGTACCTCCTCTCCAGAAAAATGGCCAGCCTTTTATAAATCCTAGGGGTGTCAAGAAGAGGATCCTGATTGGGTAATGCATTTATCTGAAGAAGAAGAAGCTATGCCCACAAGAATATCAAAATATTACTCTCAAAGATGCAAAATATGATCGTGCATGGGTCCGGAGCAAGTAAGTAAAGGACTAAGCTCTTTGAAATGATGTGGTACTCAAAAGGTTCTCAAACCATTGGTAAGAGAAATAAACACACCAAAGGCCTTGGTTTTGTCCAAGACAACATTGGATATACCATTACGCTATAATAGGAATAGAAGTGAGAGTGATGAAGATGAATATCATTCTTAATGTTAGTCTCACAAATAATAAAAAAGTAGAAGCCAGACCGGCACCTGAAGAGCTTGAAGATGGTGGGGAGGCACCTACTATAGATGAACTTAAAGAAATTAATTTGGGAACCGAGGAGGATCCTCGCTCACGTTCATACTTCAAGATAAAGTGGAAGAATTAAAAACTTTGCTCGTGAATTCGTTACTTTGCTTGGACATATGTGAAATGCCGCTTATCCCGATATAGCGGTTCAGCAATTAAGCGGATCGTAGCAAGCCTCTGGCGAATGAGATTGGAGGTTGAAGAACATGTAATTGCAGAAACCAAGAAGCTCGTTGAAGCTGGTTTTATTTGAGAAGAAAAATATGATTTGGATAGCTAATATTGTCTCGTGAAAAGAAGAATGGTCGATTAGATGTATCGACTTGATTTAAACAAAGCATGTCCAAAGGATGACTTTTCGCTTCACATGTGAAGCGTTAGTGGATAACACTTCAAACCACGACATGTTCTCATTTATGGATGATCGTCGTTACAATCAAATCAAGATGGCTCGAAGATGAGAAGCATACCTCATTCAGATGCTTGGTATATATTTATCTGATGCCCTTGACTTGAAGAATCTAGCATACCAAAGGGCTATGACACGAATCTTTGATGAGTTGATTCATCAAAAAGTAGAGTGCTATGTTGATGACCTCATCATCAAGAGTATAGATATCAAAGATCATCTCGATGATTTAAGTACCGTCTTTGAAAGAATCAAGAAATATGACCTCAAGATGAATCCTCTTAAGTGCGCATTTGGAGTTTCTTTAGGAAAGTTCTTGATGTATGTCATGGAGGGATTGAAATCGATCCCAACAAAATCAAAGCGATTGTGAAATGCCTCCTCGAGTCATCGTCAACTTCCATACAGGACATCTCGCATTCATTAGAAGATTTATATCAAATCGTGAGGATGTCGACCACTTTGCAAAATTAATGAAGAAAGATACTCTTTCAAGTGGATGAAGAATGTCAAGAGGCCTTGATGCTCAAGAAATATCTATTGAACCCACCCATTCTTGCGACTCCAATCCCAAGAAAGCCTCTCTTGTACCAAGACTGGAGGAATCTCGGTGCTTTGTTGCATAATGAGGAAGGAAAGGAAAAGCTCATATTATATTAGTCGAACTAATAGGAGCGGAAGCATTATTCTCAATTGAGAAGCATTGTTTGGCATTAATTTTCTTTGCCCAAAAGCTACGTCATCATATCTTATCTCATAAAATTACCCTTATCTCAAGATCGATCCGTTGAAGTTCTTGATGACAAGACAAGCGTTATTGGTGTGCACGATGGGTTTATCCTTCACTATAATTTGATATTACATATATTCCAGAAAGCGGTGAAGGGGCAAATTCTAGCAGATTTTCTTCGCTCATCCCATTACTCATTCATTTAACGATGATCTTCCCGATGAGCAAATCATGCACATATATGAAAAAGAAAAGTAGCAAATGTGAGAATTGTATTTTGATGGAGCTTCGTCCATCAAATACACTCAACCCTCAAATCTCCCAATGGCTCGAGCTGGTATCGGTCTCATCTTGATCACACCTGAAGGTGGCATAATGAGACATTCTTATAGATTAAACCAACAACGAAGCAGAATATGAAGCGTTGGTGGCAGGTTTAGAGGAAGCCATTTCCATGGGAGTCCAGAATTTGTAAATTTATGGAGATTCTCAACTTATCATCAATCAAGTGTTGGCCTTTACAAAATCAACAAGCTTGAATCTACTATCACATGAGTTCTCGAGCTTATGAAGCAAATTCAAATGTCATTATGACTCGAGTCTCGAGCTAGGAATAGCAAAGCATTTAGCTAGCTAAGTTAAAAGAAATGGCAGTATGGATGACGATTACATACTAATTAGTGTTTGCACTCGTCGAGTCCTAGAGCTGATAAATTTAAAATCTCCGCTGGAAGAGGGGTCATCAAATACAAATCAACAGAATGTAGCTCATGTTGCTCCTTACACTCCCTTACAAACTACATTTCAAAGTCAACAAGACAAGCTTCAAACCATTCGAGCCTCCAACTGAGGGCACACAATGAAATTCTTATAGTAGAAGAGAGAAGAGGAGACACCCTTCATTACTTCAAGGAAGGCAAATTGCCAAGTAATAAGTCGATAGTACTTGAGAAAAGGCTTCAACTATATGCTTATGTTGGCAATACTACTCATCGTAGATCCTTGAGCAGATATGGTTGCGATGTTTGGGAATAGAAGAAGCCAATAAAGTAATTGTTGAAATCCATCAAGGACTTTATGGTACACACCAATCAGGTCCTAAAATGGCTTTTAAAATTAAAAGAATTGGATACTATTTGGTATGGTAAAAGATTGTATCATCCAAGAGATGCCATGAATGGTCCACGGTAATATAATTCATCAACCTCCTCTGCAGCGATAGCATCTTGGTCGTTTGAGTCTGGGGCAGATGTATTGGACCAATTGATCCACCATCATCGGTATCACCGCTTCATCTTAGCGTAGATTATTTCTCCAAGTGGTTTGCACCATTTAAAGAAGTTACAACTGAACAAGTGACCAACTTCTTTACCCATAATATTGTCTATAGATTTGGTGTACCAGCGAATCATTTTCGGATAACATCAACCTTCAAAAGCACTAAAGTTTTTTTAAGTTTTTTGGCATAAGATTGATTGGCGATATTCATCAATTTATAATCGAGAGTAATGGCTTGGCAGGCATTTAATAAAATACTAGTCAAATTACTTGAAAAATTCTCACAAGAAATAAAAGGGAGTGCATACCAAACTTGTGGAAGTGTTATGGGCTTATCGCTTACAAGACTCCTACAAAGTCTACCCCTATGCACTAGTGTTTGGGGTAGCGTTACCACTCGGTTGAACTACCTTCGCTCCAAGTAGCCATTCAATAAAATCTTACCCAAGATGAGAATGCTCATCTAGATGGAAGAGCTTGATGCACTTGAGGTTAGGCTCCAAGCTCAAAAATCTAGAAGTCTATCGGCGAGGATGTCCAGCATTGATCATACATCTCGAGCTTTTCGGAAGGAGAATTGGTCACAGTGGAAGACCAATCATCCCTCATCGTAATTGATAAATTTGAACTAATTGGGAAGGACCTTTTATTATTGAAAAGGTATATCAAGGGAGCCTATCATCGTTGACTTCAAAGGTGAAAGACCAATGCCGCCAATCAGTGGTATTTAAAGAAATATTACACATGAAAGTGTGATTGGACAAATCCTGCATTTGAAAATCTTTATTGTCAAATACTTATGAAAATTTTCATTGGAAATTCTCTTGTAACACAAGAATGCATTTCCAAAATAAAATAAAAATCCCCCTGTTAGACAGGCATTTTTTATGTTTTATGGTAAAGTATTGCATTCGTTAGACAAGGCATCTTTCTCTTTGGGATTGACATGCGTCTAGTCGAGATCCCATGCATACTCAAAATTATATATTCAAATGCTCAAATTTAAAAGCCTTACTGACCAAAGAAGAAAACTTTCAAGTCTGCAAACTTAAACAAACCAAGTTGGATATACATTTATCATCCCACTTCAAATCTAAAGGCTCGAGTTGGTGTATAAGGTCGGACTCAACATGAATATGGTAGTTCGGCTTACTCAACATACAAAGGCCAAATCCCCATCTCGTTAGCTTCGAGGATAAAATCCTTCATCAATTGCTCAAGTCCGCACTCAAGTGGGTGTATAAGGTCTCAACAAGCCAAAATACGAGAGTCACAGACTGCTTACTCAACACGCCACAAAGTAGGGATCCTCCTACTTGTTAGTTCAAAGACAAGAGCATCCAAATCCCAAATCTCTCCAACTTGGTGAGTTCAAGTGACTGAGGAGATTATCCCTATTGGTCATAAGGTCATTTCTCAAAATTCTACAACAACAAAGATATCCTTACTCGAGAAGGCACTAAGCCAGTTGGAATCAAATACAAATGTGAAATCTCAACTCCTTGATAAATCTATCAAAGATCGAGAGGAAATTCTTCTTGTAAGTCCAATCAAGCAAAAGCAAAGGACCAAGAAGCTATCCCAATGTTCGTATAAAGCTAAATGCTAAACTAAGGGAGTTTTTGTCATCAAGATGTCCATTACATGTGCAAAGCACAGGACTGATGACTCTTTGCCATTGATCCAACACAAGCTCTGAGAGCTAGGTCATCGGCATGTATCCTTCCACAAGCCCACAAAAGCAGAAAGCTAGGGCAGAAGGTAATTTCATATCGCCTGACAAAGCTCTAAGATAATTCAGGACTTTCCTCCATCAAATCCGTCAAGGCATGAAGCCAGGATAAAAGGAGGCACAAGATACGAATCCTCGAGTTGAAGTCTTCAACAAGTCCATCAAAGCACAAAGCACATGATCGAAGATGTTCTCATCTCAGCAACAAACCATCAACTTCATCAAGTCTGCTAAGGCACAAAGCCAGGATAGGAGGAAAATACAAATTTTCAAATCTCAGGAGTAAGTCTTCAACAAGTCCGCCAAAGCACAAAACCAAGGACCAAAGACATTCCAAATCTCTGGACAAGTCGATGATGACAAGTCAAATCATCTCCTTCATCTCCATCAAGCACAAAGCATTGAATGATAACAACAAATGTTCAATAAGCTATTGCGGTCGGCGATGAAATTCAAATGCTTGCTCAACGAGTTATACTCACTATCAAAGGGCGATCAGTATTATCAAGAGTTGTAAATTACACTTGACATCCAAAATCTCTTGGAGATCCAGTAGGTCAACTTATCAACAAACACGGTCCATGCATACCATGTTTATTGGAGGACATTTGTTGACCTATAACTATGCGTCATTTAAACTTAAATAAATGACATAGAGTTTAACACCCCCCTAATCGCGATCGAGATCGATTAAATTCGCTTCGACTTGAAAATTTGACTTCGTAATTCGTAAAAAATATTAAAATTAATTAAATGGGAAAGTATCAAATCAATTAATGATCAATCAAATAATTAAAATTAAATTTTTAATGAAATTACATGCATATTGTCGGAAGTCTAACGAATAACCTCCGTTCAAAATTGATCAGTCGTCAAAACATCGAAACCTATCAAACGACGTCTTCTGTGATCGATTCAACAAAGTGTGCATGAACGTCGATCAATTTGAGCGCGACATCGCACAATTTAAGCCTAATTTCACTCCGACTATCGTCGACGTTGCTTAAATGACCTCGATTGTTCGATGCCGTTCGTTCGATGAAATATCTAAGATTGATACCCATATTGCTGGGTTTATGACATAAATTAATATCACATAAAATATTAAATTATAATTAAAGGGATTAATAGTGCTTAATCCTTAAACCCTCTAATCCATTCTCGCCCAAGCCACCAATTAGGCGACCCATCATTCTATTGGTGCTTTGTACCAATCAAAGGCGGAAACACACACGATTCTCCTCACGCTATCTCTCTTCTTTGACTGATTCCCTTCGCATTCGACTCTCTCCTCTCTGATCTCTCTCGGGTTTTCGCTCGGCAGGCTTTCCCTCGACTCTCCTCTCTCACTTCCTCGTTCTCTGTTGCTCTCGGCATTCTACTCTCGTGAAATCGAGGCTCGATCAAAGCCGGAGCCCTCTCTGCTTTTGTTCTTCCTTTCCCTGTCATTCTTTGTGAGCCTACTGGAACCCCTTTTCCTTCTTCCTCTTCGAAACTTGGGTTGTGTCCTTTAAATCCTAAGTTATATTTTGTTATTTGGTTTGCCTTGAGATGATTTCGTTTATCACATATGTTCTATCTTTAGAGCTCATTCTCGATTCTTCCTCCTTCCAGGTGGTAGAGCAAATGAAGGAATCTCCTCTTCCCTCTTCCTCCTTCTTGGCCAAGAGACTCACTCTTCCATCTCTCTGGGTAGCCTCCAATCCGGGTGAAGGGCCTCCTCCTTACTTTGTTTGACGACTCATGCTCTCTCTTTTCCCTTTCAATCCAGCTGAAATCCTGATATTTAGTTCCAATTCCTGGGTTTAATTTCTCTCTAAGATTTAACATTTAAGCAAGCATCTAGCATAAGAGAAGAATAATTTGCAAAATGGAAGCACTTATGATTATCTTTTCTTTGCTCTCTTTCTAATTACGTGGAGTTTTATCTGTAGTTTTGTTTCTTTGTTTGGTAAAATCAACTAGCAACCAATAAAAAGAAAATGGAGCAGTGTGATCTTAGATTTCATAAGGCTCGAAGCTTAGATTTTAGTGATGGAAATCTTGCTCACGTCATTATGTTAAACTACCATTCTTATTGTTTGCTTGATCTATGTTGTACTTTGACATGGAATAGTTACTCTATCACTAAATTTAGCTCAAATGGGCAAATAATCATATTTTATGATTCTGGAGAATTCATGTTGTGGATTATGTCATTGAGCATGGATTGGATTGAGCCAAATCTAAATTCTCTTACCAAAGCAATACCCTTCATCATAAAAAAAAAAGAAAAAAAAAAATGTGACTTCCTTATGTAGTAATCTTGCTCTTAAAATCAAATACTATATTGCCTCAATCTCTTGATTGAGGTTGTCATGTTGTTGTTAAAAAAATTAAATATTGCAAGCTTTAGTTTCTTGTTCAATTGTTTCCTAAAGGGAATTATATATTATCATGCCTCTTTCATATGCAAGTTGAAATCTAAAATTGAAAGGAAGGTTTCCAAGTATTGTATGGTTACATACATCATGCTTCTTTCATTTCATGCTAAAATGAAAGTAAGGGAGGATTTGAAGTGTTATAGATCCTGACATGGAAGATTCTATATTTCTTTACCTATATGAAATCTAAAATTGAAAGAAGGGTTAATTTTACTTCATTGTTGCTATATTATGAAAGTCAAAATGTGAAAGGAGATTCATTTTAAGATCAATTTTGATTTTTATATATTTTTAGCAAATGTTCAATACATATTTTTCATGAATTACTTTCCAATGCAATGCTCAAGAATGTCGTCTTGTTTAAGTATATATGCATATGTTCACATAAATGCAAGCTTTAAATTTATTATATAAGTATTTTACTACATGTTCTCTATGGTAGGAAATGCTATGCTATCAAAATTTCAACTGTCTCATTAACCCATACATGCCTTTCTTGGCATGAGGGCGAAGCCTCATGGCAACCCCACATGTGGGGAGAGCTGAGGTCGTTGATTATTATGTAATCAAATATGCATTTTCTTTATATGCAAATGCAAGCTTTAAATTTATTATTATAAGTACCTACTAATGTTCTCCAATATGGTAGGGAAATGTTATGCTATCAAAATTTCGTCTCACATTTCACCATACATGTTTTGGCATGATGGTAATCGCTTCATGGCAACCCACATGTGGGGGAGAGTGGGAGAGTTGTAAATTTTGATTATTTTGCTCTTAATTAAATATGTAATCAACTTTTATATATACAAATGCAAGCTTTAAATTTATTACTATAAGTACCTACTCATGTTTCTCCAATATGGTAGGAAAACTTGTTGCTATGATGTGCTAACCCATACACGCCTTTCTTGGTGGTGGGTAAATAAATTTCGGTCATGTCTCACGACACCTACCATACACTTTCGGCGTGGGAACTAGTCCCCCAACTATGGGGATGACGGAGGTCAAAATTTTCTTAAAAAAAGAGAAAAGAAAGATGAAATGTTAACATGTTGGCTTAAAATGCTTTATCATATAATACTTATGCTTCAATCTCTATATAATGAAAGCTATCCTATTTAGGCAAGTATGACATAAAGTGGTTAATATAAATGCTTATGTGTTGAATTTCTATATCATGCAAGCTATTTTCTATTTGACCATTATGACATTATGTAATGCTCACCTTAGATCATTTAATGTTATGAAATACACATTAGACATGTGTTCAAACATTCTCCCTACTTTACTTGTCATTCCCACCATGATTTACATACATCCATGAGACATAGTGAAAACATGAAGCAAACACATATGGAATAAATTAAATCTACCATATGACATGATATCATGAAGATATCAAAATAGAAAATTATCAAGTTAGAGAGAACTTACAAGTCTATATGGCACAACTTAACCCTTTGCAAGATTGAAAGAACTTAAAGTAGGTAAAGAGAAAAGGAAGAGTAGGAAGTAAGTTTCATGAGAGGTGAAATCCTCTCTTATTTATAGGCTTCTCCTTTTCATCTATCTTATGGCATCGACAATATGGTCTTGTCATAAGTTGCATGCAAGAAAATTATCTAGATTCATGTCAATTGTCATATCACATGCACATGCATGGACATGTGACATGCCCTTGTGCATCATCATCACTTCCCTTAATGTCATAAAAAAGGAGAAATGGATTTAAAGGAGAATAAACTCTTTCTTGTCATATCTTCTTAATAAAATTTAATGGGTATTGTGCCCCATCCATGAGCTGTGAAGGAGGATTTTAATTAACCCACTTTCTTTAAATGACATATGACATCTACCATATCTTTCCTCCTTATCAAGAGAAAATGGGCTATGGTGATTGATCATAGGGCTTCAAAATGATTTATTTCACTTTATGTTTGCTAATTTGCCACATAGAAAAGGGTTCTTAGCAATCAAGTGCCTAAATTCTCTCTAGCTCATTACTTTATATTGATCATAGGCTTCAAAATGATTTATTTCAGCCTTTATGTTTGTTGATTTGCACATGAGAAAGGGTTCTTAGCTCAAATCTGCAAATTCTTTCTAGGCTCATTACATATTGATCATAGAGCTCAAACATTTTATTTCTGCCCCTATGTTTGATACATAAAGAAAGGGTTCTAGCCAAATGCAAATTCATTCTAGGTATTACTTTATATTTGATCAAATAGGCTTCCAACATAATTTATTTCAGCCTCTACCCTTGCGATTTGACATAAAAGGGGGTTTTGGCCAAAATAATATGCATATCATATTTCCAATGAAAAGTTTAAGTCTATGTTTGGTCTATTACCTTACATTTGATCAAATGCTTCCAACATAATTTATTTCAGCTCATATCCTTGCGATTTGTTGCATAAAAAGGGTATTTGGCCTATAATGATTCATAACATACTCAAGTAAATGACCTTTATCTTATGTCAACAATATTTTATTTGATCAAAAGTGGCTCAAAGTATTCAGTTTCAATCCCTATTACTTGATTTCTCATGGTAAATTGAGTCAAATAATGTTCATTATACCCCTAGATGAATATCAATAGTACATGTAACTGAACGTTCCTTTGGTCTTCCGGGTTTAACAAAACTCAAAAATTAAAATTTGACATATAAACTCCAACTTAGACATTCTAATGTCCATACAATTCCCAAAGAACAGATATTCATATGCATTTTTGAGTAATTACTAAGTCAAATATAAAGAACATATGCTATACTTCCCGGTTTGGTCTTCTGAGGTTAACAAAACCCAAAGTCAAATTTGACATAAAACTTCAACATTATCTTAATGCAATTTTCAAAAGAATATTCATTCATGTCAAGCAATTATTCAAAATACAAAGAACAGATGCATAATCCCAGTCTTCTTGAAAGTTAACAAAACCTAAAAATTTGATATTATAAGAATTTCAAATGAATAATATCAAAAACTAATTACATATACAGATATGAATACATAGTTTCTAAAATTCAAACCCTAAGAAGAAAAGTCCCAAACCCAATCCTCTATGTTCAAGCTAGAGTGGACAAGATTTTGGATTATACTTTTGAGACAATGAATTAAGAGCATCCTCCTGTAGAAAGAGAGAAGACAAGGTCTATCAATTGATATTAGCCCTATAATCGAGAAGGGTAATTATGATAAATGATCATATATTCAAATCTAAAATCAATCATAAAATGATCAAAATTCAAATAAAATAACAAAATATAAATAAAAAATGAAATTAATTATTTAAATTAAAACTAAAATAATAAATAAAAATAAATCCAATAAATCGCTTTTCTCTTGACAAATTAAGAAAACTTTGCTCACAAAGAACCAATGTCAAATTAAATATATAACTATACTCACACTCAAATATTCTTAAAGCGGACGTGTCCTCTGTCTCGTGATTTTGTCTGATAGACCACATAAATGAGGCTACGACTTGACATGGTTCACGGAGCATGACACCACTAATTTCTATGTGTCTACTTTGAGCTATAAATGTATAATGTATTTGGTTGGCACCAATGTAAGATTGACTTATATTTGTCTTAGAAACTCCACCCTAGTCAGCACACGACGGAATGTATGTTGATGACAGGATCCTTCATGTGTCGAACCTCCTCATGGCACTGAGACCACGGAGGACAAACCATGGGATCTAGATCAAGCGCCATCGTTTAAATTAAAATAATAAATTCATAAATTTTAAACTCCACTCATTATATACTCGTTATTTTAACGATTCATTAGCCTTAATCTTCTCTCAATTGAGGGTAATTATAAGGGCTTGCTATAAGAAACCTAACCAGGATAAAAGTTCACCAAATGAGAACGAAATCCTAGTGTCTTATCTACTATTCATCCTTCAAATTATCGCTAAACAACTCTTTCTTTCCTTTTGTTTCCGAAAGAGGTCGGCGGCGAATATTCGGATCCCACACCCATCTTTAAATTTCCAAGGAATTTATTAATTTAAATTAATTTTGATAATTTTATGCATGTAGAAGGTTACCATAACTAATATGGTTAGGAAAATGATGCTTTTTTATCAAATTTTAATTACTTTATTTTAATTTAAAAAATTAAAGTATTTATCATTTCTTTTATTCTAAAATTAAATAGCTCATAGTATAATACATAGTGGAGCCAATTTTTTTGAAAGCTTTTTTAGTTTCTTTTAAATCAAATATAAATATAATGGACATTGATTATTTTATCATGTATGTATATATAAGAATTAACATATATATCATATAATTCTTATATCTAATATCTAACATTTAAAATTTAATATTTATAAATATAACAATTTTCTACATATGAAAGTGCAAAATTTAATTTAAAAAAATTAAAAATTATATTATTTTTTGATGTAATATTGAAGATTTAAGTTTTATTTATATAAATATAAAAATTAAATATTAGATATATAATTATATAAAAATTATATAATAGATATGTAAACATCTCATATGTAAAAAATTTATCTAAATATCACATAATACTAAGTATGTATATATATATAGAGAGAGAGAGAGTATTCGTATGTCTATCCAACGCAACGAGTCACCCTAACCATTTTGCGCCGCAAAACCCTACCAAAGCCCTTCGCGCTCTCTCTCTCAATTCTTGAATTTTGCCTCAATTTCAAGCTCATGACAAGCTCAGGGAGCTTGGGCTTCTAACTCTTAGCCCTGCTTTTCGAGGATTAAAGGTTGCAGGCTCGTTCTCCCCTCCTCCTGCCCAACCAGAACCTTTTAAAGCTTGGGGTTATCCATAAAAATACTTCTTCTTTCTTTCACTTTGTCATCGAAGCCCTAGCAGTGATCTTCTGTCTTCGGTAGCTTGTTGAAATGCCGCTTGGACAGAGAGCTGGGGACAAGAGCGACTCGCGCTACTGCGGCGTTGAGACAGACTTCATCGATGACATGCCCCATGTCCTCACTCATAATCTCTCCGGTGGATTCGACTTTGTTGTGGCTCCATTGGTTAGTACAAATTGTTCTCCTCACGAGAGTGGCATTGAATTGGAAATTGCAAGCTGCTATTGTTATATATTTGAAGGGACAAATTTATTTTATCATGCGTGTTTTGCTTAAAAAATATTTGTTTTCGGATCAATTGGATTGTAAAGTAATGAATTTCGTAGCTGTTTATGCTTTCTGTAACGTTGTAACTGCTCGACTATCCTATTGCGAAGAGAGTGAATGTGTGTCAAGTTTCATTATAATTCTTCAAATTATGAAGTGTATAAATGCTGCAGGATATGGCTTAATCTGTTTGAATTTTTAGTTTTTTCCCAGTCCAAACTAGTAGGAGCTGTTAACATCATCTGAACTCCTGTTGTTCAAATTGGTAGTTGTTTTGATATTTTTTTTTAAACTTAAAACTAACGCTAGAAGGGCCTGAATTTTACTTTTCTGTTCCTGAAATTGCTTCAGTTTTTTGATAAGATTAATAGACGCAAGTGCATTGAAACTAACTAATATTTTTGTCATGCCACTGTTGGCATGCATGATATTCAAACTTGTACAGGTTGATCCAAATTATAGACCCAGCTTGTCAACTAATGATGCCAGCGAAGGCTTTGTTCTTCCTGTTGCAGCTTCAGACTTGATTGTGAGCCCTGCACAATGGAGTAGTCATGTTGTTGGTGAGTTTGGATACAAATATTTGATTTCATTTTAATCAGTCAGGTGATCTAATGTTCTAGTGGTGAATGCAATGTACATTCAGTATCTCTTAGAATGGAACACTCAGTTATTGTCTAAATACAATTTGAGGTATATCTATTTATTTTCACATATTTCTGAACATTTTAAACTGTTTGCTAATCCCTTTGCATAGCATGGTATTCTGAAATGAAGTTGATTTTGTTTTGAGTCCCTAAATGACTCAGTTTATCAACAAACTTGTTCTTATTTAAGCATGTTTTATATATTGATGTCTTCGGAAATATGCCTATTGACGGGTAAAGCTTTTTCTACGAGTACTGGACTGAGCTTTTTGGGCTTACATCATAGAAATCATAGAATTGATATGATTCTGTTTTTATAATGGATGCTTCATTATTCGATCCTATTTCTTTTGCGCTTTTAGATCAAAGTTTTCCATTGGCTGTAACTGTTATTTGAGGGTCTTGTTTTTGACCTTTAGATCAAAGATTTTGGTTGATGTTACATGTTGTATGAACTTGCTAATTATCAAGCCTTGTTTCTATTATTATTATTTTGTTAAAAAATACAAGCTATTGACTCTCCAAATATGTTTTGGAAAAGCAGGAAATACTTAGTAGAAATGATTTCATTCCTCAATTCAGCCGAATTATATATGTGGTATTATTCTAGGTGTAGCACAAAAATAGCATATGGAATTGTCTTATATAGTGCTCTGCGTTTCCCAAGCATTTGATTAATCCTTGTTTGTGTAACATGTTGCTTTTATTTGCATCAGGAAAAATTAGCTCATGGATTGACCTGGATTGAGGATGAAAAACTTCGGATGGATTCTGAAACAACTCTAAAGCAAGAGATTTCATGGGCTTCTCATCTCTCTGTGCAGGTGCATAGTTGACTCTTTTTTACAAGATTTGTCACCACACTCAATCTTCTAACTCCAAAGGTTAACTAGATGAGAAATACTTAACCCATTTGTATAAATTTATTTGTTCATATTAAATAGCTAAAAAATTTAATTGGCCTCTTGAATGTATTTAGTTCATGTCTTATTTAGATTGTGGTGTTGACCTATAAGTAATTTCTACATGCTTAATTAAGCAAATATGTTGAAATCAGCAAGAATTAGATTTCCATCGTCATGAAAATGAGAGCCGCAAGCATACGGATCGTGACCGAAATTGATTGAGATGTCCTCCGATCGTGAAATCAACTGCACCAATGCGCTCAGAATATCAAAATCAGTTAAATTTGATATTTTACATCGATCAAGTACCATCTAATGAAGGAAAAATAAATAGAACAGACGATTTCATGCATATTAAAGTTGAGAGATCTCAACGCTATCCGGATGAGCTCCTTTCGCGAAACGGACTGCGCCGTTGTCGCCGAAACACCGAAAACTATTGAACAAGACCTTTTGCGATCGATTCAATCAAGTGTGGAGCAAATAGGAAACCTCAGAGTGCGACGATGCCTAAGTTAACCTCGATCGACCTCGAAACTGCCCAAATGATCTCCGTTTGTAAAACGGATTACGTCGTTGAATTCGGAACGCCAAATTTACCTAAAAATGATACTCATATTATGCGGGTTTAATATTGGAAAAATTTTGCACAAATTTCAATGCGATCGGTTCATATGAAGATAAGGAAACTTATGATATTCATTTTTAATATGATAAATATAATATTTATAACAAATTTTATTTTAGAATTAATTCGAAATTGAACTGAGCCCTAAACAGCCTTAATTTTGCCCAAAATTTTGAAAATCCCGCCTAAACTCTTAAGGAAATAAACTAATTAGGCAATTAGGGCGTCTTAATCCCTGCTCATAATGAAATTTCTCGTTTTTAATCCGGATTATTCTCTTAACCGAAAGAAAAGGAAGGAAAAGGAGCGCTCGTTGCCCTCTCTTGGCCTCCCCCTTCAAGCTTCAAACTGCAAATCGTAAGCCTCCCTCACGTGCTCTCTCGTTCGCTATTTCTCCTTCTCGACGTCTCTTTCTCTCCCGCTCCCTCCTGATCGAAGGTTAGTCGTGAGTCTTCTTAATCTCGACCTCACTCCTCTCCGTTCGGCTCCCTCCCCCTCTTCTCCCATCCGTCTCTTCTTCCAAGCTTGACGAGCCACACAAGATCCCTCCCAATCCCATCTTTTCGTTCGTGCAAGCTGAACGAGCAAATCTCTTGGTTTCTCCTCTCGTTGTCCCAAGTAGTGCACGAGAGCTCAATTTCCTCTCGGTTCATCCATCTCAGACGAGAGTTTCTTCTTCCATCCAGTGCATCGAGACGGTTCGATCTCTCCTCTCTTGCCTGTCTCCTCTTCGCGGTTCGATCCCTCTTTCTTGGTAGTTCCAAGGAGCCGAGTGCACGACATCTCCCGTCTTCTTCCATTCTCGTCCATTTGGAGCAGCCAACCGAGTCCCTCTCTCTCATTTTCCATCCGTCTCTTTCCTGTGGCAATCGAGCTGCTCGAATCGGGAGCCCCTCTCTTCTTCCCCTCCTATTTCCTCACTTAGATTTCTTGTTTCGCCCAGCAAACCTGCAAGCCCAAACAGATTTTGCTCTAGTTTTCCAAGCTTCTCAATCTCAATCTCCTCTGCCGAACACATCAAGCAGCAGTCGATCTTCCATATTCTCTTTTAACTCGCACCCTCACCCTCACTCCCGTATTTTTATTTTATAGTTAAAATCTAAATTCTAGCCACTCATTATATCTTTCTTATTCTTCAGGAAAACAAAAACATCATTTAGAATTATTACTGTTTGAAGTTATGTATATTAATGAATGTGCAACAAAATTAGTTTGAATGTGTATATGGAGTTTGTGCCTGTGCTTCTTTATGCAGGTTTCAAGACTAATAATAGATGAAAAGAAAAGACACGGTGGCAAAGACACTGGTGTCAAGATAATCGTCAAGCACATAATATAAGCCAAAACTATTAGACAGATTTTATTATGTTGAAATATTGTTGAAATTTTGACTAAATTTTAGACTTAGAAAAAAAAGAGAATAATCAAGATTTATTTAAAAAGAAACCAAGCACATAAAAAATAAACAATCTAAAATAAAATTTGAATGTGTTAAATTATAAAATTTCATAAAATAAACATAAATGTGAATTTAAAAAAAAATTGAAATAAAAAAAGAGGGAAAAGAGCTTACAATGAATTTGAAATGATTCAAAGATTATATTTCAAGTAAAAAAAAGGATCGAACTCAAACAGATTTATGAACTTGAAGTGAACTGAATATTTTGGCAATAAATATAAATTTAGCACTTCAATATCTCATTTCGATCGATTTGGAAGATAATCTGATTGAATATCCAATGAGAGCACGAAAGATCTTCTTGGAATTAGAATGTAGTTTTCAAATCATAATTCACTCCAAATGAATTGAAAAAAATCAAAGAATTCATAAAAGATTTTCAATGAGATCGAATGATTGCTTATAAGCATAATCAATGAATACTTGAAAAATATTTGAAGCATATTATTCATTTTATTAAATCTCGAATTGGATCGAAAAAATAATTTGTGATAATAAGTTTGTGAATCACAATAGATATAAATGAGAGTCTATTGAACATTCAAAGGCTAATCAACTTTGAATAAAAGAAAGTAATTAAATATTATTCGAAGGATCTAATAGGCTATTAGAATAATTTAAAACGTATTCCACACCACCAAATCTGTAATTCTTCGTACAAGCAGACATAAGGCGATATTAAATTAAATTTTACACGAATTATGAAGCTCCATTCAATCCAAAAATTTAAATAATTTTCAATGACTACATTCCACAATAGAGAAGAAAAAGAAAAAAATCATGTACATTGTTTAGAAAAGCAAAAATTTGTGATGACTAACTTTGTTCTCTTTCCTTGATGATTATTGATGAAAACCATCAGCTGAATATTTTCTTAAGGCAAGCTAACTTTTTTCTCTTTCTGCTTACCTAAGTAGTGAATGAATACCATTGAGCATCATCTGAATTATTGGCGATTAGCCCCACAAAATTTTCAATCTTTCATTATTAAGGATTGATAAACAGATAAACTTTGATCTAGTATCTTCCAAGATTCCATCTTATACTTCATTCTAATTATTCACACAAATTATGGTTTCTCTCTTTGCCTGTCTTTTAAATTATTTGTACTAATGAATACTTTTCTATCAACTAATCACTATTATTTCATTCATCGGCTCTACTTTTTGAATACATGTATTGTAGTCAATTCCTGTCATTTTTTTCAATATTATAAATGATATTATCTATATTCTTGACACTATTTATGAACTTCCCTCATACAATGGGTTTCCAAGGCATGGATTGAGCACATTGTATCCCTGATGTAGGCGGTTCATTTCATTTCACTTGTACATGTCATGCACTTCTTTGATCAGTTATGCCAGCACTTTGATAGGTGGAATACTTCACCTTTCCAATAGATACCAGTATTTTGTGCCCCATTTAATGCAGAACTTTTATTTATAATAAATTGATTCTCCTAATCTAATCCTAAATTTCAGGCGTGTCTTCTGCCACCTCCTAAGAAAGGGTGCTGTAGTAATTATGCACGATCTGTGAACCAGATCTTGCAAGGTATGACCAATATGCAGGTAATCCCTGCATCTTAAATCTCATGATGTTTACATGTTTATTGCTTTTATTGAAAAATTTGATTGTCTCTCTCTTTTTGTGTCTCTTTCCCACAAAGCTGTGGCTTAGGCTGCCACTGGTGAAGTCTGACACTATAGAGAACGAATCTGTTTATGCAAGTTATGATTCATTGGTGAGTGATGTACCATGATAGTTTCTTTATTATATGCAACTGTTATTTATTTGGCTGCTAATTCATAGATCACAATTTCTTTTCCAATAAGTTGTGAAGTCCCACAGACAAGTTTTCTTTTGCCTTTATGCTAAAAGTGAAGTAATTAGATACAAGTATTACTCTTTTATGCATTTAACTTATTTTTGTACTGTCATGCCGTCAACTCTATGTGTGCGTGTATGCTTGTGAGGACAATCACATTATTGTATTGAATGCCATCTACTTTCTTTTCCTGCAGGGTGGAATAGTGAATGATTCATGGGAAATATGGAACTCATTTAGATTGCTATGCGAACATCACATTCAGTTGTGTGTAGCTCTTGATATTCAGTAAGTGAAAATGTCATAAGGATGCCCTCATTTGTTTACAAATTATCCATGCGAAATGGAAAAAATGCATTCTATAGTGATTTTACGTGTGGTCTGGGGTTTACTGCAATAAGGTGCTACTGGGTTCTGCAATTCAGCTTTTGCGCATATTATTGCAGGAGTTCATTACCATCAATCAACTCTCTGCTTCGCTGGTTTGGTGAGCCAGTTAGAGCTGCAATCATCCATACAGATGTAAATGATTTTGCGATGTCAGAAGCTTGCAAACTTTTCCCTGTCAGTTTATTATTTTCATGGCTCTAACAGATTGGTTTTTTTGGTAGGCATTTCTAACTAATGCAAGGGGGTACCCTTGCTTATCTAAGCGACATCAAAAGCTACTCATAGCATTCTTTGACCTTGGTTTTCAGGTACTTATATTTTCTTGTTTTTCTTTATCAAAGAGCACCTCACTGTGCCTTTTATGGATGGATGCATGGTTGAATTATGTTTTTTTCTTAAGTTAAGTATCATCTTATGTTTTCATTGGCCTTTTTTTTATCGTGGTTCTTCAATTATGTTGTTTCATGGAAATTTTCAGATTGTAATCTCTGGTAGTTTGGTGCATAATATTCCACAAGAAAGGTTGGATGTTTTTCCTGCCATTGATAATGACAACCTTGGCGAAGGTATGCCTTTGGATTTTTGTGAATGATTACCCGTTCTGGTTTAAGAAATGATTTGAGCTGAATCTATGTATCTGGGTGTCTAATGATGATAATGGTATGAGAATAGTTCTCACCTTCTTGAGTAGAACTGAGGTTTCGGTTTGAATGCATTATAGTTTTGACTGTGTTATTGTTCTTGCATATGTAGGTGCACCTGCTAGACATGAGCTGAAGCCTTACCTGGAGTATATTGCTTTTCTATTCCAAAGATTGGAACCTTTTTCTGAGCAAGAGCGTTTTGAGGTTGCTTATAATTCTGATTTGATTATTTGATTTTCATCATTTATACGCAAATTCTTATGCCATCTAAAATCCATCCTTTTTCAGCTCAATTACAGAGATTTCCTACAGTCCCCGTTACAGGTATTTTTTTTTCTTTCTGGGCATCCTTCTAAAATTTAAAATAGATGTTTATTATCCATAGCTACACTTTGAGGACACTTATTCTTTAGCAAAGGTTAAAATTTATTACTTTTATCTACTCTTTGTAGCCTCTCATGGATAATCTCGAGGCTCAAACCTATGAAACATTTGAGAAAGACACTGTGAAATACAGCCAGGTTTGTGCCAACTTCTACTCTAAAATGAGAAAATGCTTTACCTTTTTCCATATCTTAGTTTCAAATAATGGGCTGCCAATCAATTAAGTTTGATGAAGTTCATAGATATTGGTTTCAGGGTCTATAAATGCCATTCCCCTTGTAATTGGATTAGTTTGCCTATTACGACTTGACAATAGGCATTCGAAGTCATATTCCATAACAACTGTTTTGCACATTTGGAATCATCGATGTTATCTTAAAACTTGATTTCTCTTTAATCTTCAACTCTGTTATTCATGAATATATGGCATATGCTAACATTATAATGCACCATTTTGTTGTTCGTGAACATAGATCAGTTATAATAGATGACTATATCTATTTAGCAGTTTTTGATTACACCATAGTTTGAGTCGTATTATGTTCATTTGGGCAGTACCAACGTGCAGTTTGTCAAGCTTTACTGGATCGAGTCTCTGATGAGCATGCTTTAACATCAAATTTGGTGAGAAGATTTCAATTGTCATTTTTTTTTTT
The DNA here is from genome assembly GCA_021442155.1 of Cymbidium sinense. Lineage (NCBI taxonomy): Eukaryota > Viridiplantae > Streptophyta > Magnoliopsida > Asparagales > Orchidaceae > Cymbidium > Cymbidium sinense. The sequence goes on from CM038217.1 coordinate 201,146,952, forward strand.
AATTAATTACAGTTGCAAACCTATTTGTTTGAACAATAATCTTATATAGGCTCCAGTGTTCTCTTTCGTTAGAATTGTTTTACAAAAATTTGCTTACTTCAATCCCTTTGTCTGACGCTTTTTGGTAATTTTATCCCTTCAGGTTCTAATGGTTGTAGGAGCAGGACGAGGGCCTTTAGTGCGTGCTTCTTTGCAGGTTGGTTCCTCATCCGGATGACTACTTCAAAACTGTGGCAATTACTGCCTTTAAGTTTTTAGCTTTACCAACAAATCATTGCAATGGTTTCTCAATGCATGAAGCTATGTGATTCATCTTTGAAAGCTTGATATCAGACAATTGTTTATTGACCTATGACCTTTTTTTTGGCTTATTTTACTTCTGTGTTTGCACATGAAATTAAATTATTTTACTGTCACATAGATGGAAGGGTGCTTCCCTAATTTTTTTCTCGTGCTCATAAAGTAGCTGAGAGGGTAAGCATGTGAGGTTGGTTTTTTCATAGTATATTTTCACACAAAACAAAACTACTTTTTGCTCCTTTGTGGTTTTGTCACATTTTGAGCTCAATATTTTCTAATTGATGGAATTTTAAAAATAGAAATTATTTGCTTTGATCCTACTGTTTTAGATCATGTCGTTGAAGATGTCTTTTAGGTCAGAATGATGCATTTAACTCGAGTTAATATTTGCTCACCCCGACTTTAAACAGTAGGTTGACCATGGCCCATTCTATCCTTCACAGATTCTTGTGATTAGATATATAACTATTTAAGGTACATGGTATGACATTGTCATATATAATTGAAGTGTGAATTAATTGAAACTTAACTTTTTTGGATAGTTATTGATGTTATGTCTTCTAAATGCCTGACATGATAATGCATAGATATATATCCAGGAAGGCAGTTGTGATACTGATGTTTATGATGATCATTTCTTTCCGTTGGTCTGGTTGATAATGCAGGCCGCCGAAGAAGTTGGCCGAAAAATAAAGGTTTATGCTGTGGAAAAGAATCCAAATGCTGTGGTGACACTTCATGTGAGTGAGCTGTAACTTGTGATTTAAAGTGAATTAAAGAAATATTATTATTTGCAATGAACTATACTGAACAAATCCTCTTTTAGAATGTTCCGCTGATTGAATTTTTGCATTCAACTATATTGTAATACTTTGATTGGTGCTGACTGTAACAGTTGACTCTTCAATTCTAATTCAATGGCTTGTTATTAGTGAATTATTTCTGCTATGGCATGTGTTGGGTGGAAGTTATCATATAGCTTGCTCAAACTGTCAGGAGCTTTGGCTTTCAAAGTCAAAGGTTATGTAGAATTAATCTTAAGGAACATGAGTGTCAGTGATTAGTAAGAGTAGTCCTTCATTTTCCATTAAGGAAAGGCTTATGTCACGTTGGGAAATAACATTAAACGTGTTTGTATGTGGATGGCAGAGCCTAATCAAACTAGAGGGTTGGGAGAGCATGGTCACTGTAATTTCTTGTGATATGCGCTGCTGGGATGCCCCTGAGAAGGCTGATATATTGGTAAATGATTTCCTGACTATGGTGATATTTAGACATGATTTATTAAGGCAGGAATACTATTTACTCTCAAGGTTGTTGTTGGTATACTATGTTAAGGTGAGTGAGTTGCTGGGCTCCTTTGGCGATAATGAACTTTCTCCTGAGTGTTTAGATGGCGCGCAAAGATTTTTGAAACCCGACGGCATTTCGATTCCTTCGTTGTATGTATCACAGATACCTTCATTCATTTTATTTTTTCATTATACTATTAGATGATTTGGTGAGTGCCATTTATTTCACTCTTTGGGATGTGTTACTCAGGTATACAAGTTACCTCCAACCCATAACCACCACAAAGTTGTACAATGATGTAAGCCTCCTATGAAACTCTTGTTCTTGTTGAATTTGTTATACATAGATGTTATGATACACTACTGTCTTTGTAGGTGAAGTCAAATAAGGATCTAGCGCACATGGAAACACCCTATGTTGTGAAATTGCATAAAGTAGCTAGGCTTGCTCCGGCACAACCTGTAAGTCCACCTCATTTATGTTAATTACATTTTAAATTTTTAATGACGCGGTTTCTTTATTTTTGTGTTCAAATGAGGAACCTTTTCAATCAGTTTCCTTTTATGTTGCTCACATTTCTTGCACTTATTGCATCTAATTTTCCTTTGTCATGCATATGTAGAAGTTTCCAGATAATAGTATTTTTTTGCTTAATCTTGATCAGGTGTTCACATTTCTTCACCCGGAATTCTCCCCCATCAGAAACAACCAAAGATACGCTAAGCTGAGATTTGAGATACCTCCTGATACAGGGTCTACTTTGGTGCATGGTGTGATTTAAAATTTTATTTATTCATCTGTTTATTGATTATACAGTTTTATATTTTACTTTACTAACACAACCCTAAATCGCCACCCCTTCTCCACCCAACCAATCTACTCTTTTCCATTAAAAGCACATTTGTAAGTTTAATTGAGGGCTTAGCCTCACCCTCTCACCTGAAACAATGTCAAAGTTACAGATTGTTTGATTGTGATTTGCATTATATGGTTCATAAAGCTATACTACTCACCACTTGTACTTGGTGCAAAAACAATGACTATGGCTTCATCTCAGAAACAAAGCTACACCCTTACTACTGAACTTTGAAGTGATGAATAAAAAAGGTTCTATGCTTGTTTGTCTTGTAGGATTTGCTGGTTACTTCGATGCTGTTTTATATGGAGATATTCATCTTAGCATAGAACCATCAAAACCAACACCTACTATGTTCAGCTGGTACTGTTCTCATCTCTATTTGTCCTTTGCTCCCCATTTTCTGCTACTCTTAACTCTATTTCTCTCCTCCATTGCTGAACAAGGTTTCCCATTTTCTTTCCATTGCGGACACCAGTTTATGTACCTTCTGGCTCTCATCTTGATCTCCATTTCTGGCGCTGCTGTGCTCCTTCTAAGGTTCTACTCTTCATTTTCTCCATTTTTCTTTGACATTTGATCTCCTCTTTGTATTATTTTTTGATCACTGGTTAAGTGTTAGATTTTTAATCTTCTTGCAGGTCTGGTATGAGTGGTGTGTGACTTCACCAACTACTTCACCAATTCACAATGTTAATGGCCGTTCCTATTGGGTAGGTCTGTGATTCTTACATCAAAAACCTAAATTAAGAACCAGATTTTCTATATTTCAGCCACAGCTTTGAAGAGATCTCAACTTTTGCTCAGTTTTGCTGTCAGTTTACCACAAAGATGTTCAGTTAAAATGAGATGATAGATAAGTAAACTGGCTCAATTCTTTACAAGTTTTTAAGCTTGTTAAGCTGTGTTTCTGGTCATTAATGTCTGTTTTATTGTACTATATTACATTATGTGATCATGTAATTTATTGTTTCAGCTTCTTTTGTGGCTTTTTTTTTTTGTATATCATTGTGAAGTGTTTAATTGAACTTTTAATGTTGGATAACAATTTGATTTAGGGCTAATCTGGGCTCAAGATTTGCTTGAAAGATATTTGATTTGATCTCGGGTTAGCTCGAATTTGATTTGATTGTAGGTTGGCTTGATTCAATCCAAGTTTGAGCCAATCATGCCTTGATAATTGTGATCTGAGCTTGATTTAAATAGAAAAATTGATTTGACCTCAATTAGTATCAAATATGACTATATATAATTTAGTGTTTTTTTAAAAAATAAAAATTAAATTCTAAATCAAATATTAAAATTCACTCATTTTTATTTTATTTCTATCACTAGTTTGGTCATAGCATGCATAAATATAGGTTAGTTCAAAAGGGACATTTACATATGTATTTATCATATAAACTTAATTTGAATAAATAGTGTCTAAATTTTTAATATTATAAAAAATAATAATATTATTATTAATTTTTAAATGTGAAATATATTTTTTTATACATAAAAAATATTATATTTGTGAATAGTAAATTTTACATGTTAGATATCTAAATGCATAAAAGTTGTTTGATATATATATAATTTTTTTAAAAAAAACGATGTTAAATCTCTAAATATGAATATTGTGGGTGCTACATATATAACTATCCATAGTTAAATTACTAATTAGAGATAAAGTCTCAACTTTGCAAAGTGCACATCTTTACTTGCGAAAATATGTAATAGGCCATCAATTTTCTCTATATTTTCATACATAAATACATTGTTCTCAAGTTTAGGCCGTAATGCAATATTTCATTAGTAGGATATTATTATTTACAAATAATTATCATAAAAATGTCTAAACCACCTTAGTGTAATTAAAATAATAATATGCATTATTTCATAATTTCACCATCCTTATGCACAAGAAAATTTGCCATAAGCAATGAATCGTAATATCACTCTTTTTAGTTATCAATAAATATAAATTAATAATAAATATCTTATAAATTGAAATTAAAAAATAAAATAAATTGATTTTATTATAACATGCCTATATATAAAATTATTTATTTCTCTGTATATAAAAATTGAGTGGTATTTATATAAATCATCGAAACTTTTTACATTTTAATCCTTTCAAATCTCAATATTTACTGAACTTTAATTTGTAGGATTGAAAACATATTTGAGAAATCTATCCAAACAGTCACGAACCCTTTCCACTTCCTCAAAGAATGCCGCGAAACCCAAAAACACGGAGATCGCCTGGTACGTCAATGGAGCCGCCGGAGCCATACCCAGACCTTGCCTTTCCCACTGCGGAACAATGCCGGTCCGTGCGCGACGATCTTCTTGCTTTCCACGGCTTTCCGAAAGAATTCGAACGCTACCGCCGACCGGGGACAACCGCCGCCAAAACCCTGCTCTCATCGGAGGAGAGCGTTCTTGACGGTCTTGTGAGCATTCTTCTCTCGCAGAACACCACAGACGCCAACTCCTGGCGGGCATTCTCTTCGCTCAAGTCTGCTTTCCCCACTTGGGAAGAGGCATGGCGACTCTCCGTCCCAAACCCTAATAAAAATTTCACCTTTTTGTTCTTTTTTAGGTTAAAGTATGATCTTTTTAATCCCATGAAGGTTCTTAACGCGGAGACAAGCAGCGTGGAGAACGCGATTAGGTGTGGAGGCTTGGCAGCAACTAAAGCAGTTCGAATTAAGAACATTTTGAGGTGTGTGATGGAGAGGAGGGGGAAGATTTGTCTGGAGTATTTGAGGGGATTGTCGGTTACAGAGGTGAAGGCTGAGCTTTCAAAGTTCAAGGGATTGGCCCAAAGACGGTAGCGTTTCCCTCTTCTTTAATGTAAATTCTAGCTCTTAGGAGCTCTTTGGCCGCCATTAGAATTTAACTTTAGGATTTGAACATTATATAAATCCAAATTTAGTAAAACTTGAGAGGATATAAGATTTATGAAAGGGTGAAATTCCTGAATCATATGAAAGGTGGGATTTAATAAATCCTAAACTAGCAACAGGGGTTGAAATGACATTTATCAACATAATAGGATTCAAAGTTCCTATGATTTTGTTTGGTGAGATTTAAGATAAATCTTTCTTAAATCCTGCCTACATAGGATACCAAATAACCTCTTATGGTTTCTATTTAATGAGTAAACTTAAATTATAGAAATTTCATGAAATGGAAGAACAATAAAATGATTTGAGTGATCGTTGATGTACTTGGATCTATTAGGTAAAGCTCAAGCATAAATGTGGCACAAAAAGAAGACCATCCGAAGGCATTAATCTATAAAAGGTAGCATGGTGAGCAAAATTTTGATGGTATATAGCTAGATGATTGACCTTTTATCTCTGACAAGGGTATAAGACATCATAGGAAGTTAAGTAACAAGTATTATTCTCATTTGTAGGGCCAATTTGCCAGGATCTTGTTAAAGACTAAGAACTAATTTGATAATATTATAAATTGATTGGCTGATGCTTTTAGATTTTGCCTGCTCTAGAGACTGATAATTCAACAAATTGAAGGTATTCATCCTAACAATGAACACCAATGTTACTCTGTCAAATCACCAGATTGTGCACAAGGATAATTGCCGATCAACATTCTTTTTTTTTTATAATTAGTTCCATTGTTTGAAAATATTGATAAGATAACTCATCAAACTCTTATTATTCCAATTAATTAGTTTTTTAAAGAAAAAATGACAACCTTTAATCTTGCATAATCATTTAAACACATCATCATCATTTCAATATTACAATAACCATAATAGTCTTTCAATGAGGTCAACCATTATACTCTTGGTTAAAATCTCCATTGCAACTATTATATTGTTGACTTGAATAGTAGGGGAACATCCTTGAGATCTCCAATAATTGTTTTGTAGGAAAAGTATTCGACATTGATCCTAACAATTTCATTGTCAACCTCTCATAGAGATAGTTCTAGCTCCTTAATTGACTAAAAAAAAGTTGTATTTGTGTTAGTAAATGTCTACATATCAATTACGAGGACAAAGTTGTTCCTTCAACCTTACATTGTCTTGAAAATCCTATTGTGGATTCATTTGCTATTTATAGCTATTCAACAACCTAGTATTATTTAGGCGCTCTAGTTACTTTGCTCCTACATACCTAAGTTCTTATCTACATCGCATAATCATAAATTTAATATTAAGGGTTTATTTGGTGTGGCACTAGCAGTTGGAAGGATGACAACAATCTTGATAGTCTTTTGCAACTTGCTATTGAGTTATGTCTATCATTTTAACCATATGATTGACTGTTGCTACAATGAATTATTTGGTTGTGCTACATCTCCTTGGTTTAGGTCACGATGTCTAAAATTTTGAATTAGGTAACATTGGGTAAAAAATTGTGTTTGTCAAAGGCTAAGGTGATGTTGCCCTAGTAGCATCCATCACCAATTTTCCTACTCTTGTTGTCCTTGAATTAGATTAAGGAGGGTTAAGAATAATCTTTTTTCAAATAGATGGATTAACTAGAGGCCCCTTTAAAAATGAACAAAATTGCATTGCCCAAAATCATATTTCTTGCTTTTTCATTGACTTTCTTTTGCTATTTTAGAGTTATATAGAATAACATGGGTTGACATAAAGTTTCATAGGCAAGCCTTATTAGCACATAGAAATTAAGAGGTTGTTTGGGATTAATTTTATATTTTATATTTATATTTTGTTTTGTTTATGTTTTGTTTCAAAATAAAATACATTTTATGGATATCTTAAAGTTATTTTGGGTGTTTTTAAAAATAATATTATTTGTTTTAAATATCAAAAAAACAAAAAAAACTTAAAAAATAATTAAACAAACATGTTTTTAAAACCAACATAAAAATAAAAATAGAAAAAACACAACAAAATTGATCCAAACAAACTCTAAGATATTAGATGCAATAACTTATCTTTTGAACCGGCTGTTAATGTCAAACTTCGTTGCTCCCATGCATTCTCAAGTCTCGATAATGAGGTCTTCTTTCATTACGTCTTGAATGGTCATTGGAAACAAATAATCCACATATGTAGTTCTAGAGAAGGCACCATATTTTGTCACAATTAATATCATGGAATGAGGCAAACAATACCTTGCAAGGAGTTGAAATAAGAAGGTAAGACAACCAACTTCTAGGGTTTGGCTTAGAAGTTTTTTTTTCTTCTTTTAATAATTTTTTTTTATATGCAAGAGCTGCAAATCATGCCACCAATTAACGTTTAAATTCAGAAAATATATAATTTTTTTTGGGCTTCTTCAACTTTGAGAAACAAGTGATTATTATTTGATTGCCAGTAGGAAGAAGAGACCAAAGAGTTGAGAATGCCATAGAGAAGAAAGTGGCTAAAATAACATAGGAATAGGGGTATTAGACATGAATTGGGCAATTTATCTTTGAAGGCTTGTAGCATTGAACTAATTGGAAGAGTAAGGAACCAATTTACAATGTTTTGATGGGAAAAAGGCCACACATTGTCATTGATGTGCCTACACATGCTCGCTCCGCTGCATCGAGGATGTATCATAGGTATTTGAGCTTTATTCGGAATCCTTTTAATATGGCGTGCGCTATTTTGCAACTTAGCTTTTCAAATTTTCATATCCCACTCATCCAAAGTTTTAATCATAGTGATACCTCATTAAAACCAATCAATTCTCATTATTATGATGATAAATTGACAATGTGAAGTAGCTTTATCACTGTATTATTACTAGCATTGCTTTGCTTAAACTTTATAGTTGGACACAATGGAGACGAAGGATTCTTGTAGCCGATCCCACCTAGTGGGATTAAGGGTGGTTGTTGTTGTTGTTGTTGTTGTTGTAATTCTAATCAAAATCTACCAATCTAACGATATTTAATAATAATGGTATATATTCCAATTCTTGGTATATCAAACATATACTTAGTTAAACTCCATTAAAGCTTGATTCTGACTCGAACTATGCTTAGTTAAACTCGATTAAAGCTTGATTCTGACTCGAACTACGCTCGAAAAATGCATAAAAACTAAGTCATGCTCAAAACCCGATAAGAAAATAACCGAACGAGCTTGAACAAGAGCACCATACAGTCTGCTGTCTTATTTATCCGCCATGGGAGATAAATTTTCACCACATGGATTAGACAAAACTGTGACATTTATACTAACTGAACATCTTTAATAGCATTATGGCGTATACTAAAGACATCTTTTTAGACCAACCAGACTATGATTCATCAATATCTGATCAAATATAAAGCAGGTGGCATGCGTTCTGATGTTCCATCTTCAGCAGGAAGACTTCCCTGTGGACACTCACGTGAGTGGATGGATCATTGCCATAGTTTTATTATTACTATATTTTGATACTGTTCAGATGTGTTTATGGAATTGATTGCAGGTTATTCGTATTACAAAATCGATTGGTTGGGTTCCCGTGAAGGCAGACAGGGAGAAGGCATATCTTCATCTTAATGGGAGGATCCCCAATGAGTTGAAGTTTGATTTGAATTGTCTGCTCGTAAGCCATGGAAAGATTTGTCACAGATGCGCCAGTAAAGGAGGTGACCGCTGCTCGAGTAGAGGTTCTAATGCTTCCTGTCCTCTGAAAAACATGTTATCTACTAAGCTTTGTTCTAATGCTTTTGGAGGATATCGAACTGCTACGCGAATGATAATGACGTCAGAAGTTCGCTGACAATACAGATATTCCACTCATGAATATGGGTGATAACTTTAAAAAAAAAAAGAAGTTTTTTTTTTTTGTTTAGGGTTTAGGACCAGGATTTGAATTCAAGATATTTTGATTAAAAATCAAAGCTCTCAATAAATAAGATTTTGTTAATTTTAATTTTTGATTCAAAAAAAAAAAAAAAAAAGGAGATCAAGAACTCTATTTTCTTTTTTAGTCTCACATCAAAAGTAAAGATTCAATCTTTATTCTCATCCATTAAATATCTTGATTGTCTTAAAAAAATAATATAAAAGAAATATATTATAATATAAATATGATGTATTTATATTATTTTATAATTATTTGATTGAAAATTATACAGGGTTTTTTTTCTTGTAACTTTTAAGTAAATCATTCTAATTATGATGGTGATCGATTGGTTGTAGTAGTGATTTTTATTTTATATTAAATAATGTATTTAAAAATCATTTAATTTGAATAAATTTTAAATAAATTAATTTTGAATTAAAATAAAATTTAATATAGTATTTCAAATTCTTCTAACTTTATATTTTGAATTGAATAAATTCTGTTTTCAGATAATTAAGTATACAAATAAATTTTTGACAATAATTATTCAATTATGAAAAGAAATTATAATATTCATAATAATTTAAAAATACATATATTTGTTCAATAATAATTTTATAATAAATTTTACAAGTAACTGCAACTGCCCCAATTTGGCCTTAGGACATTCAACTTTCATATAACAAGGTGCTGTTTGAGCCTTTTGTGATTAGAACAATAAAAAATGTTTTTTATTTTAGCCTTCTAAATTTTACTAATTATGAATTTAAATAATTTCTATGAACTGAAATCTCATAATGCTTTTATAAATTAGCACATTTCATAATGATGGCACAATTGCTATCATGCAACTCATGCATCTCTCCTTTTGATAGCAAAGTGATCTTTTGAGGCCTCAATGATTAGAAAGACTAATGCTTAAAAGAAACCTTACAGGAGAAGAATCTCAAAACAACAAAGTAAAAAATATAAAAAATAAAAAATTGTTAGCATCTGCCCTTAAAACAAAGGCATACAGTACAAATAAAAATAGGAGGATTTACATTCATATCACAAAAATTTTTATGTATTTATATATCTAACACTTAAACTTTAATTTTTATAGATATAACATCCAAATCTTTAATATTACATTAAAAATACCATCATTACTCATTTTTTAAGAGTGAAATGCACTTTTTTAAGCATAGGAAAGTATGAGATAAGTAAATATCTAACTTTGTATGTTAGATATGTAAATACATAAGAATTGTGTGGTATGTATGTACATCTCCCATATAGCAAATTTCTCTCTCTCTCTCTCTCTCTCTCTCTCTCTCTCTATATATATATATATATATATATATATATATATATATATATATATATATATTGCCCATCCAAATTTGTAAGTGAAACATTATTATGATGCAGGTGAAATTTAAACTCAAGATCTTTATCAATCGGACTAATTGACATCTATAACTAAGAAAAAACTTGAATAGAAAGAACAAATTGAAACCAAAGGCTATGTAATATATATTTGATTTATTCAAGGCTATAATGATGTGGCTCTTAGGTTTCGAAGGACTTTTAGTCGTTTGATTAAAACGCTGAATTGATTTTGATACTCGTTTGAATATTTTTGAACCGCGCTTTATTCTCACTAAAAGTTCGTTTAGCTTTTCAAAAAAGCAAAAGACAAATACCTTTTCAGGAAATACTTTTAAACCAGCTTTTCAGGAATCTGAAAAGCTTAGCCAAACGAAGTCTTAAGCAATTAATCAACTATCTACAGTCCTCTATTTAATTTTATAACATTTTGTTATGTGCCCATTGCTGACCAACTTTTCTGTCAACAGGAAACTTGTTTTGGTGGTGGAAACTGCACATGAAAGCAGGTATTAATTAAAACAATTTATAGGTTAAGGAGTTGTAGACCTCAAGAGACCTTTGATGACTGATTCCTACCATGTTCCCAAAGTTTATGATTATAATGAAGATTTTCTGTAAATGTGGCAATATAATATAATTCATCAACATTTAAACAAAATAATAATAATAATAATATAATAATAATAAACAACTCTTGGTTGCTTTATGAAGTGGGTCCCAACTAAACAACTGTCTCCTTGGCTTGTTTGTCTAAAATGATTGAAGCTGATGACTTGTTTCACCTGTGAGGCTGTGACCTGATGCCCTTCATTTTAAAACAAGATATGTTCTGATATGATCATTATTGTGTTTCTGCTTAGCTCATCTCCCACTTCTGATATTCTACTATTTCCATAACTAGTTTTGTTCCTATGTAAACTCAGCTTCCATTGTACTGTTATCCAATTGGCATACCTTTTTTTTTTTTTTGTGAGGAAGATAAAGATACCTGGCAGGAATCCTTCATGGGGAAGCACAGTTCCATCAGTACTCTGTAGCTTTCTCAGAAGTTAATGTGTGACTAACGTGTCAGCTTCCTGCACAATGCTTCAGAAAACAGGTGTTTTATGGTTCAGTGAAGCTCAATTCTTAAAAGGTTTTGGTAAGAGAAAAAAAAAACTAATATATGTCATATCAATTGCTTTTTTTTCTTTAGTGAGGAGATGCTTTCCTAACTTTTTGACATTCAAAGATTGCATAGATCTTCTATGATGCCACCTTCTATGTAGTAAATATACTAAACATTAAATGGTATTAATCACTGTAAAGTTATAATATCTTATAGATGAGTATCATTTCATGTAGCCTTTGGTGGTTTTTCTTTTGTGTATGATATGTGAAAGTGTGCTGCATGAGGAGTACAGTTTGCTGACCTGATAGGTATGATTATCTTTTCTCTTTTTTGAAACTGAATGTTTTTTTTTTTAATAATGCCTTTCCCTGCCAGATGTGAATGCAGTATAAGTAGTGGTTACATGAACCCAAAATTTTGTTCACTAATCACATGAGAGATATCATTCTCCCAAGCTCTTAGATATGGAGAAGGATCCTAGCTCTACTTCTGCAGTAGATGAACACAACAAAGATAAAGGGGAAGAGAAGCGCTTCAAGCTGTTTGGATTTGAATTGGAACCAGACAAGCAAGATTTGGCTAATGACAACCATGGAAAGACATGTGAGAGCAGGATCGAGATCAAGATCAGGAATCTGGTGAGGAAAAGAAGTTTGGGTGCCAGTTCTGCCTCAAGGAATTCCCAAACTCACAGGCATTAGGAGGTCATCAGAATGCTCATAAGAAGGAGAGGATGAAGAAGAGACTAGAGTTAGAGGCAAGGAAGGCTAGTATCAACTGCTACCTTCAGCCTCTAGTTAAGACACATGGCTCAGAATACAATGGTGTTGTACCATGGTTCTATGAACCATCCTTATCTGAGTCAAAGCTCTTTGCATCAGAAGGAAATTTTAAAACAGGGATGTTTACACCTTCGAAGGCAATGATGATGATGACAACATCTCAAGCACAGCAGAGTTCATGCCAATTTGGCATGGTGCAGCCAAATAGCTACAAGATCAGTTGGCCTGTGATTATGAAGCCAGAAGCAGGTACTAGAACCAGTTCTAAGGGATTGGATCTTCAGCTGGGACTTAACCTGCAGTCAAATCCCTCCAGTTCTTCCACAGGGAGTAGAGTGTGAGATAGTTTTTTTATGGTAAATATAGGTGTTATTAGCCATGCTACTCAGTTCTATGTACAGGTAAGATTGTTGGTCTGTGTGTGATTATCTAGATATTCCTTGTAAGTGTTTCAGAATGATTGGCTAGTAAATCTTAATTAAGTTTTCAACCATTGCATGTCCACATAGCCTTAAAACATAATGTTTAGCTGTGAATTCAGTGTAAATTTTCAGGTAAAACTGAGTATCACTAATAGGGTGAGTATTCGATCGGTTCAGTTGAATTTTTTATTAAAATCAGACTAATCAAATCAAATTATAATTCAATTTATTCAGTTTGATTTTCGGTTAAACTGATAATATATAAAAATAAAAATAACTTATTATTTTAATAAACTAATTAATTAAAATAATTTAATAAATTTTATATATTAAAAATTTTTTGGTCAATTAGAAATCAATAAATTTATACAAATAATTAAGTATTATAATCAGAATTACATATTTATATTTAACTTTGTAACTAATTTTGGTTTATTCGGTTTATTCATTTTAAGACATCTTTTTTTTAAAAAAATCAAATCAAAAATTGAAAACCGAATAACTAGGTATTTACAACAAAAAATTCGAACTGTGAGGTTTAAAACTGAACAAAACCGACCAAATAACATTGGTTCGGTTCTATTTTTTGGTTTGAACCAACTAGTGCACACCTCTAATCACTAGGGCATAATTCCTGCAACAATTGTTGGGTTTTAATTGGATCCATCAAAATAGCTTATTGTTCATGCTAGATTGTGTTCAGCTTTTGGTAATTTTAGCTGAAGATATAGCTTATTTTTACATGTATTATGCTTTACAAAACTAAACACAAACAAAACTTTGTTTGATGATATTCAACTTGATAATAGATTATATATATTTACATATATATCACATGTACATTCCACAATATATATATATATATATATATATATATGACTTTCAAGTAGATTTTATATTTATATTTAGCTGGATAAATTAATGAGCCAAATACAAATATAATATGTTGGCATTTTCACACGCTTAGTTCTGACCATCGTGTACTGCACCTTTGCTATGGCAGATTTTGATAATCTAAACAAAATGATCAGCTATGGCCCAATTGGTCGGACTTCCTTTTACAAAGGTAGTTTAAAAGCAAATCATAGAAATAATGTTTAGACATCCAGTTTTTTTCAAAGCAATCTTTTGAAATAGTAACTCCACTTCTCTTTTATTAACGCAAAGGCAGCGAATGGTTTTCCGACAGCTTCAAGTACTAAATAATGTTGATAATTCAAGGAATAGAAGGAATTGACGGGTGAAAGAACAAGTAGTATTTGGAATCAAGTGGGGAGCTTCATGCATCAGAACAACGCATGAATGGCGTATTCAAGGACAATTTTCATTGCAGAATGACTATAATTACATTCCATGAGGTTAAACTGTTTTTTTTTTTTTTTGGGGACATTTGAGCGAATTTAAGCGCAAACTCACACACACAACGAGCGGCACTAATGGTTGATAAATTTTGACTTTCAACTATTCAGGTTAGTTAAAGATGCATTTTAACAAATATATCAGGATTTACTAATTTAAATATATAGATGAATCGAAGAAAAGAATTTGATAATAGTTTTGACGTCTTATTGGTGTATGAATTACAATTTATATAATATACACGTGAATATATGATAGACAATCTATTATAATAATTATAAATTAAAAAAAAGTCAATTAAAAATCACAAAAATCAGGAATTAAATAAGAAAATCTGTTACTGATAAATGATAATTATAGTAATTTACAAAATTGGTGTGCCACTGGTATCACTAATAACCCCTATGCTGGAGTCGCCTCATCAACCTGTCTAAGCATGCATAGTTCTAAGCATAACAAGCTCAAAGCATCACCTCAAATCCATGTAATACTTCTAAATTAACTGGTTTCTATTTGATTAAACAAGAGAATAAGTTAACTTGCAAATGAATGGATAAAGCAGACCAAGTACACCGCCAGCTAAAGATTTGAAGTTGATTCCTAGAAAAAATCATGGATTAGTTCAAATATTGACCCAAATGATGCAAGAAAGTTCCTATGAGCACACGATGAAAGGGTTGTAAATATCCTTGACTAAAGAGAGACTTATATGCACAATCAATTTCAACATGTCTGATTTCTGCTGATCTTTGAGATCGACAAAAAATGCTTACATAACAAGAAATGACAATGGAACGTAGTTTCCAAATTGGCAGATGATAACAAGCTAAGGCACAGTGAATGCAATGCAAAAGCGAAAATAAAGACTCGAAAAGAAATTTCTTTGCTCTTAACTAACCAATGCTTCGAAAAAGTTGAAGCATCATCACCTATTATGAACAGCTTGAGATCTCCACTGCCATCCCTACTGAATAAAGACAAAATATGGAAGAATGACTGAATCGGCTGCACGCACGCACGCACTCTTCAAAAGAATAATCTCTAATTTCATCAGCAAAATTAGCAACCATTATATCAACAAGAGAATGCTGCAAACAATCATTCCATCACCAACATACCAACATAGCTGTATATACACACACGCACATGCATACATGCCACATACATGCCTATAATAAGTTGTAAGAAGCTAATTATGCAATCATCGCATCATCACCATTATTTGGGGTCTACTTATTAAGAGGATTGAATTTAAGTAACAACCATCATAACATAATGTAGAAAATAAATGATTGGTGAAAACTCACGAGAATTTTTATTGCTTTCACTTTATACGAGTGGAGAGGTATATATACATATCTACAATAGGCATTACAAAATAAGAATAAAATAAAAAATGAGGGGGAAAAATTAAAAGGGTCAGCAGCCCTATAGAGAGAGGCACATAGATTGTAATCAAAAGACTATAGAGTAATTGATCCAATGATACAAAAACTTTGATCTATGTGCCTTAAGCTCAACTATGATTGAAGAGTGAGTGAGCCCCACTTTCATAGAGAAAGAGGGTGGTATTGTAGCACGATGTTGTAGTAAAAAACTCAACACAAAATTAATTACACATCAAATGTCATTTTAATATAAACAAAGAGAATAATAATGAACAAATAAAACATGATTGACATTTTATTATTATGAAGTGACACCTAAAATAATGTAAAGAAAAAATACTCCTACTAAGAAAAAGTATGTTTTTTCCCGTAACAAATAAAAATCACCTATCTCTAGATTTATTACTTGAATCCAACACTCCTTAAGCCTCCAATGAAATAATGCCAAATGAAGTGCTAACTTGAAATCCCTAAGAAAACTTACATATACACAGACAAATATTAATCTACAATAATTAGTTATTTTGAGCAAAAATTAGTACGAACAACAACAACAACAGCAAGCCTTTATCCCACTAAGTGAGGTCGGCTGCATGAATCCTTTGTTTCCATTGTGTCCTATTATGTGTCAAATTCTCATTCAAGTATACTAAGGTCATTTTTTATACATCTTAACCATGTCTTGTTAGGTCTATCTCTAACTTTCTTAACATATAAAAATCTAATCTACTCTCCTAACTGTCATTAGACAAACCACGATGTGGCCAAACCATCTAAGGTGACTCTCTCTAATCTTATCTGCCACTAGAGCTACTCCAACTTTTTCCCGAACATATTCATTTCGTATTTTATCTCTAAAAGAGTAAAGCCACTCATCCACCTGAGCATCCTCATCTTTGCAACACTTAACTCAGTCTCATGCTTCTTTTTTATTGGCCAACATTCTGCAGCATAAATCATTGCAAGTCTTACCGCCATCTTATAAAATTTTTCCTTAAGTTTAAGCGGTACTTTTCTATCACACAATAGGCCAGATGCATTCCTCCACTTCAACCATCCAACTTGAATTCTACTAATAGCATCTCCATCTATTTCACAATCATTTTGAACAATAGAGCCTAGATATCTGAATCGATCACTCTTTTTAATGGCTTGTTCACCCAATGCCATAACACTACCACTAGAACATCTACAACTAAAATTACACTCTATATATTCAGTTTTAGATCTACTTAAACGAAAATCTTTAGACTCTAAGGTTGACCTCCATAATTCAAGTTTCTCTTGGACTCCCTCTCTAGTCTTATCAACAAGAAGAATGTCATCAACAAAAAGCATACACCAAGGTACATCTTCCTGTAAATGCCTAGTAAGAACATCAATAACTAAAGCAAAAAGATAAGGGTTTAAAGCTGATCGTGATGTAATCCAACTAAAATAGGAAAATATTTTGTCAATCCTCTTATGTTTGGACACAAGTAACAACTCTAGTATACATATCCTTAATGACTTGAATATAACCAATATTAACTCCTTTCTTTTCTAGAACTCTCCAAAGAACATCTCTTGAAACTTTATCATAAGCTTTCTCTAAATCAATAAATATCATATGTAGATCCTCCTTGCTTTCTCTATACTTCTCCATCAAACCTCTTAACAAATGTATAGCATCCACAGTAGATCTACCTGGCATGAAACCAAATTGATTTCTATCATTAGTAAATTAGTAGAAAAAAATAATTTCTATCATCAATAAATTCAATATTTTACCATTAATATTATAGATCAATTCATTTTAAATAGAAAACACATTAATCTAATTTTTAGGTGATGACTTACTTAATCTACCTTAATTATCATATTAACACGTAATCAAAATATCAAAATATCGAAAGTTATAAAATCAAAATCTTAATAATAATATCATTTGTGGTGGTGGTGAGCAAAGCTAATGGAGATAAGTAGGGACCTACATGGAGTATCCTTATGTTGTAGGCGTACAAATTTGGCATGACAACATTTATAGAAAGGGTTGATACAACAATCACAACTTTTAGCTCCCTCAATTGATTGGATGCAGTTGTGTGCGATCTAACTGCTCAAGATTAAAGCGATGTCTAGCCTCCCCCAATCAAAGAGGAATAAAACTCACCACAACCATCATTGGTGAGATCGAGAAGTGATAGTAGGCTACTTTATCATCAAGTGAGAACAATCCATGTAGCAGGTCTCTTAGTGCTTTAGTTAAGGGGTAAGAATACAATTAAGCTAAAAAAAGTGATTGTGACAACATTAAGCAACCGTGGCTATCTTTTATCCATTAAAGAGTTGGAAGGAAGAGTGATGTTGGAAGTCAACTTCTCCTAATTATTACATAGCCCTTAAATGACTATTACATTTTGGAAAGGAGATCATAGGTTGTGGGGATCCAAACAACTATCATGGTCAATGGGCTACTAGCTAATAAGACAAAACTATGATCATTCAACACATTATTGTTAAAAGCAAGCCACAAAAATAACTTTGGGTAAGGAGAGATGAAACAGTATCCCCACACACCTCCCAAGTGAGGAAAGCATCCTACCTTAAGGTGGTAAATAGTAAGGCATGTGTGTTGTCTTCATTATTTGGTTGGGTGCTAATACTTACAAACTAAGAGATAAATTGACTTTTTATGATGATAACATTACGTGATTTGAAAAGAGATTTAGAAGTTAGAAAAAAAAAGAATGATGCTCACTAGAAAACAAGTTAAATCAAACATAAGTGCAAGATTATAGCACAGTAACTCTTCAAGATGAATCTAAGGAGTTAAAGGAAATGACAGGATATAAATCTAGTTATGAAGATAGCATGGATGATGATTAAAAAAATTAGATAGTAGTGAAAATCATATTATCCATAAACTTTTAAAGATTACAAACTTATATAGATTAATTATTTTTAGTTTTAAAAATTGTCGATTAGGTACTTTATTTAAGATAATTTATTTAGCAAGATTTAAAACTTGAAATGCCCTACAAATTAAAAATAATAATTATATGACCTAAAACTATTTAATGTGATGATTATTGTTTTATATTATTCGAAAGTATTCCTCATAAGTGAAAAAGACTTATTAAATGAAAGGTCAATGTTCACTTGAGTACCTAGCATCTTGAAGGGTGCTTAGCAACTTGGGTATTGGGTATTGGGCATTCATATCTCCTTAACATTGTCTAAAAACTTTGATAACACTGGTCGAATGTCCTCCTACAATCAAAAATATCATGGTCTTGCTCTAGAGACTATTAGCCCAAATTGGAAGGCGATCCCAATGGAATGACTCAGGTTAAGCTGGCTAGACCAAACATGTCCAACCTCATCCTGATCCATGATGGCACTGACCTAAAGCTGAGTTGGTGTTCTAGTACATTTTTTTCTTGGCTTAATTGCTATGCTATTTTATGAATATATCATATGTTTCAACTCATAAATTTAATTTTCACAAGAAACGAATCAATTTCAGTCCCGTGACTGTATTTCTTCATAGTTTCTTCATAGGAAATACAATTTCAGTAAAAATTATTCAGCTCAGCAACCCAACACAGTTGTAATCTGAACAGAGAACGCTCAAAGAATGCTTGAAACGGATACAACACATCAGCTAAAACAACCAGAATGACTTTTGTTTTGTCAAAATGGGTTATAACCTAAATATTTCGGTATGTCTGTATACAGTCAAACAT
Source organism: Cymbidium sinense (assembly GCA_021442155.1). Taxonomy (NCBI): domain Eukaryota; kingdom Viridiplantae; phylum Streptophyta; class Magnoliopsida; order Asparagales; family Orchidaceae; genus Cymbidium; species Cymbidium sinense. Next base: position 201,166,326 of record CM038217.1, read on the forward strand.
CATTTGACATTTATACAACAGATATCCATGCTATCCACAAAACAAGAATCAAATCAGGATAAAAAACAACAGAATTATCAAACCTGAAATCAATCAGCAAACATGTACAGATGCTCATTGTGTTTCAGCAGATGGTAACCCACATTCCCGTTTGATGGCTTCGATTAGCTGATGGGAAACTAGCCCATTGTTGATTTCCATGGGCGCCTTGCTCAAATCATTTTTCTTTTTGCCTCCAGGTACTTCTCCTTCACCCCAGCCTCTGTATAAGATTACTTTGTTGGGCTCTCTAGAGACCAAAACAGATCCTGTTGCTTGCTGTCAATTGAAAACAAACAAAAAGAAAGGGGCGAGGGGGAATCAGGCAAAAGAAATTGGATTTATTACTAGATACTTAATCCAGAATGCATTGCCTTTACCTCTAACTTAAATACTAGCTCTTGGACTGAAGTTCCCTTGGCTCTCCCCTTAATGTTCACAATGGCAAGTGGATGCTTCCTAAAGTGCGTCTTAATTGTTTTGGCCACACCAGTCAGAACATTGTTCCTTCCTGATGACAGACCAAGGTAGATTTTAATATTTTAATAAATAATGAAGCCCAGTGAACTAGATTCAGCACCCTGGATCTTAGTGAGCTGTTAGAGTACTCTTAGTCCCAGGAAAACTATAAATACATAGTTATGGTGCTTTGATTTCAAAACTATGATCACATAGCCAAAATAAATAAATAAAAACTGAGCATACAGTGCATGATTCTCCAAATACAGTACAAGATCGGGAGGGAGTGATGAATGAAGTCTAGTCCCAGCGCAATGGAGAGAGGGACTGTTTTCAATTATATTATGTGAACAAGCCTCAAAATGGTAATCCTAACCGTTGCTCCAGGCCAAATAAGCAAAATTCAGCCTAAAGCTTAATTTACATGCTTTGTTCTCATCTTGATCTTTCAGACAAATATATAATTCATAAAGCTCAAGTAGAAGAAAACACGTTGATAAACTGACTTGTGGAGAATATCAATGTGTTTATACTACATGGATCTAGTCTAAGTATAACAATTTCATTTATTTTAATTTCATTTTGTAGTCTTATTTTAGTTTAAGTGTTAAGCATGCATGTAATAATGAAACCTATGAGAACTGAATGTTTTCTCTAATGAGATGACTTCCACTATATGGATCGGATTATGTGATTTGGTTCAATTTTTGCATGTTCACCATTTTGATAACTCATTGTTTTGATGATTCAATGCTTGATAATCCACTGTTGCTAATTTTCCGGTTATTTAATCATGTTTGACATCGAGAAGGAAGTCTTGCAAAGAAATCCTTATTGGTCTTGAAATTATAGATGGTTGCTTCCCAGTTTCAATCTAATGTTGTTTCATAGATGAACAACACAACCACTATCTTAATTTTTTTAGCCCTTCTAGTTTCCCCATGTTTGAGATTCGAGTACAATCAGCAATATATTCAAAGATTTATCTGATGCTGGCGAACCTGCAGCTAAACATTTATGCACAATTCTGAAAAGACAATATTTTGTTTTCTTGTTCAGTGTTTGAGAATCAAGGACATTCACCTGTTATATTAAACAATATCTTAAACAACCACTCTAATGTTTAAACTATCAATGACTCTTCCACGTGTTGGCGAGTTCATTTTGGTAACTCAACCAGCTAAAGTGCTGCTGGAGTTTTCTCTTGTCAAATAGTATAACTGCAGGTTAGGTGATTGTTAACGAGTTATGGAATTGCTATTTCATGCCAAAATAATGGGCACAGGCTATTGTGTATATTTGGAAAATCTCATTACTTATGCTATTATACTTATGCTTATTCATGATGAAGAGAATTGTTGAAGGATAGCGCAATTTGAATTTGACCGGCACCTGAACCATACATAACATACCAACTTAAGAGAAACGATGGATTAGATGTTTATAAATAGATGCGTGTATACCATTCAACTTTTATCCAACAAAATTTCATATTTCTTTCAACCTTGTGTGCTTAATAGATGTGGGATTCCTTCAAATATGATAAGCAACATCTCAAAGAGAAATTATCTCTTCGTACCAGAAAGACATATGGATTTTCATCAATTTAGTGATCTCTTTAGTTTATTTATTTTATACTTAAATATTTAATTATTGGTGTTGTAAGAATCTTGATTTTAATCAAATTTGTATTAATTCGGATTTGAATTGTAAAAATCGATTGTATTGATTGTTCTCCAAATCTTCATAATTTGAATTTCTCATTGATTTCATCAAATTAAATCAATATTGCATCATCATGTTGGTCAAAGTTCTCCTATTTTCTGGTTTACAACCTAACAAAAGAAAAACCAATATTTAGTGACTATTACTTGATGAACTCATATTTTCTTTGTGTGATATACATTCTAGTTGCATTGAAACCACTAGAACATTAAGCTCCAACATGAACTTGGTATTAGAGTTTAGATTGCTTCAAAATGTCACTCGAAAGCAGGGCTCATTATCAAAAGAATTTAGCATATCATCGAATGGATAGAATTATAACTACTTAGCAAAATCAAATTGCTGGACTATTAAATATAACAAAATCAAATGTGTGATGTTAATCTTGTTAAAGTACTAATAAAAAAATTGGAAACTAATCAAGTTGCATTTGAATTTAAAGTGATTCCAATAATAATAATGAACCAATTAAACTGAAATTCAATAATCAAAAAATAGGAAAAATCAAGATAGATACACTAGGGTGTTTGATAATAAGATTTATGAAAATCATATACATCAAAATATTGATGCAAATGATTACATAATAAATACATAATTTAAATTGAAGTATCAATTTTTGATGATAAGATTAATCAACATTCTATCATTGGACAATGGATTTAGATAATTTATGTGAATGACATATTATATCAAAAATTAAATTATTTGAGCAAACTAAAATGTATTGGATGAGTTAAAAAAAAAAAATATTAGGAAAGGAACTTACAACCATGCGAGTTGAAATGAAATAGCTTTTACTAGCCAAAAAAAAATTATCTGTCGTATCATGATCGTTTATTTAATAAGAACAAGGGACTAACATGATTACCAATATATAAATAAATTTTAATTGCTAGTGTTCTAAGATTATTGAAGAGTCTAAGATCACTTTTTTTTTAAGTTTAAGCCAAGATTTGAAATATGATATTAAGAGAGAATATCATATTAAATGAGATAACAATAAACCACATTACATCACTTGAGCATGATTATTAACTTGTATTGAATTTTGAATAAATGTTAAAAGAATTTTGTGACTACAAAGTTACAACATATTTTGGAATTGCACATTTCATCAAAGTAATCAAATTCAATTAATTGCACCTACTAAATCTAAAGTAGTAACACCATTGTTAATAAAGATACAGAAAAATATTTGCATCTATTTTGTGCTGAAAATTTTTATTAAAAAATATTTTTGGTGTCATTAATTGGTCGTAATCCTAACGAGTTTTCTATTAGAAACTTGCATATTAATGTGGAGTACGAAAATGAAATTAATGAGCCTAATGATATTTATGAGCTTCATGAGAAGATTAATGACTCTAAAGATGACTTGTTGATTCATAGTTGCACACCCAAGGTTGACTATTTGAAAAATAAATATGGATTTTTAAATTTATCTTAAACGAGGAAAAAATTTATAAGCTTACCATTAATTATGGGAGTTGCATGAATAGTGTGTCTAGATCAACTATAGATTCTATGGGTTTAAAACCCAAACCACCATCCACAATAATACAAGATAACATAGGTAGAACCAATTATTATTTTTGAGTTATAAAAGGGTTTGATTTATATTCAATTAGTTACATATATTGATAGAATTTGGTGTGATGAATTGCCCATCGATGTTGCTCATGTTACCCAAGTAGACCTTAGATATACTGATAGAAATATTATATTTTGAGAGGTATAATACTCACGCATTCAAGATAAGGGTAGAATGTTAGGTCTACAAACTATGAGCCTGTCTAAGTTTCCAAGAATCTAGTGTTTCTAATTAAGTGAAAAGTTTTTACATATTATGAACTAACAAATTTTTTAAAAAAAAAGTAGAGCAGCTATTAAAATGAATGATGCTATTCCAAAGACTATTTTAACTGATGATGTTAGACAAGTGTTATTTGACTTTCAAGATATTTATCTTAACAAGTTTCCTAATAAATTACCACCACTTATAAATAGAAAACATACCATTGACTTAATTTATGAATCATTTTGTCCAATTTAACTCATTATAGAATGAATGCTACTAAATATATTGAGCTTAAAAGGAAAGTGAATGAATTGACAAAATTTATAAGAGAATGAATGACTCCTTGGGTTTTTCAATTACTGATACCTAAGAAAGATGAGTTAGTTTATGATGGAAATAACAAATCAATTTATAAAATTACCAACAAAAAAAGTTACCTTTGTCTCATTTGTAATATTTTCTAAAAGTGACTCAAGATGTTGCCATCATTAAGTCAGAATGAGAAACGACGATGAATGAAAAACTCCTTTTAAGATAAAGGATGGATAACATGAACAGTTACTGATGCCTTTTAGGTTAATTAATGCATTTGACATATTTTAATGAATAATGAATCATGTTTTATAATGTTTTATTGAAAAATTCCATATTGTTTGTTTTGATGATATTATAATCGATAGCATGATATGAGATGATTATTTTGTATCCTAAATTTTTTAAAAAAATTGTACATGATAAGAGATTATATTTGAATATGAATAAATATCATTTTATAATGTAATTTATGATTTTTTTTTTTAATTTGTTGTGTCTAATAATGAATTATATGTTGATTGAGATAAGCTAAAAGAAATTAATGATTGAGTAACATCTAATAATATTTATGATAATTGAAGTTATTATGGTATAGTTACTTCTGATAGGCGACTTATTAAATGATTTAATACAATCATAGCTCCAATTATCATTTGTCTCAAGAAAAGAGTTTAAAAAATATAAATAAAATACACCTATGAATTGTGATTTTAATAAGATCAAAGAGAGACAAACAAACACAACTATGATTAAATTGCTTGATTTTGAGCAATTCTTCAAGAGTTTTTAAGACGCATCTAGCATACATATTAAAGCAATGCCAATCCATAAAGGAAGCCAGAGTACTTTCATCAAGCTAAATAAGAATATTCAAATTATGATAAAAAAAATTTCATGGCCTTAAAATTTATATGGTCTTTAAGAACTTCTACAAAGAAATTCACATAAAGATGAAAACTCCTAGCATTGTTACATTCATAAAGCACAATAATATCTTCAACCAATGGACTTGATGCTTTATGCATAAAGATAGAATCAACAAGGTCTGCAATGCGATAAACGTTTAAATAAATTCAAAAGATATTCAAATAGATCTTCATGAACCTTTAACCAAATGGCTAGTCGCGATGATGAGATACATGTCATCTAACTATATGATTTTACTGTCAAATTGTACCATAAAAAATTATTATGATAGGAGCCTCTTTGATCAAGTGATTTGCTGCAAAATGACATCTCATTATATTGGCCAGCCCAAATAGTCACTAAAGACTTAATTATTTTGATTTGGGAATCAAAGGTTGCACTTGATAGGCATAAAACCCTCTATTAACTAAGGTCAACTTAGAGTTGCCCCTTAAATAAATATTTATCCCAAGTCTATAAGAAATCTTTTGACGATGAAACTCATTACTCCTGACAAAGATCTGTCAATTAGGTTAGATTAATAACTCCTTCTAACTACATGGACTAAAATCCATGACAACCCGAGATAATAGAACCATATGAGTTTGATCGAGCTTTTCATTATTCCACTCACCATTCACTCTAAAGCTAAAAGTGTTAAATTTTCTTTAAATTTTTTATGTTATTATACACTAAACATTTAGCGTCTGCCAACTAACATTAATCCAAAGTGCTCTCTATTACCTGAAGGGGTAATTAGTAATAGGTGCTTGTATTTATAAGAAACTAAGAACCAAATCATAAAATCTTCGCAAAATAAAGGTAACATATAGAGAGAGTATCTTGTCTTAAAAAAATCTAATCAGACTTCTAAAAATTTGACCCAAAAGAGTAAGGAGACCCTCTTAGGATAACCTCAAATAATATTTATAAAATCCATAAAGAGACTTCAAGAAATTAAATGTAAGAAAGCAAGGTCATGAAATAACACAACAACAACAATAAGCCTTAATCCCATTAGGTGGGGTCGGCTACATGAATCATTCGTCTCCACTGTGTCCTATTATTTGTCAAATTCTCATTTAATTCAAGTATACTAAGATCATTTTTTATACATCTTAACCAAGTCTTTTTAGGTCTACCACTACCTTTCTTAACATAAGACAAATCTAATGCATCTAGTCTCCTAATCGTCATCTGGACGCGACGCTTTATGTGGCCAAACCATCTAAGGCAATTCTCCCTAATCTTATCTATCACCTGAGCTACTCCAACTTTTTCCCGAACATACTCATTTTATGCTTCTATCTCTAAGAGTAAAGCCACTCATCCACCGAGTATCCTCATCTCAGAACACTTAACTTAGTCTTATGCTTCTTTTATTGGCCAACATTTTGCACCATAAGTCATCAGTCTTACCACCATCTTATAAAATTTTTCCTTAAGTTTAAATGGAACTTTTCTATCACATAATAGTCGATGCATTCCTCCACTTCAACCATCCAACTTGAATTCTACTAATAACAACTCCATCTATTTCACTATCATTTTGAACAATAGAGCCTAAATATATGAATCGCTCACTCTTATTAATGACTTGATCACCTAAAGTCACAACACTACCACTAAAACTTCTATAACTAAAATTACACTCCATATATTCAGTTTTAGATCTACTTAAACAAAAACCTTTAGACTCTAAAGTTGACCTCCATAATTCAAGTTTTGTTAGGCTCCCTCTCTAATCTTATCAACAAGAAGAATGTCATCAGCAAAAAGCATACACCAAGGTACATCTTCTTGTAAATGCCTCGTAAGAACATCCATAACTAAAGTAAAAAATAAGGGCTTAATGTTGATCCTTGATGTAATCCAACTGAAATAGGAAAATATTTTGTCAATCCTCCTTGTGTTTGGGCACAAGTGCCTAGTATACATATCCTTAATGACTTGAATATAACCAATATTAACTCCTTTCGCTCTAGAACTCTCCAAAGAACATCTCTTGAGACTTTATCATAAGCTTTCTAAATCAATAAATATCATATGTAGATCCTTCTTACTTTCTATGCTTCTCCATCAAATCTCTTAACAAATGTATAGCATCCATAGTAGATCTACATGAAACCAAACTGACAGAAACTCAGATCACATCATAACCTATGCTCAATTACTCTCTCATAATTTTAATGTATGGCACATTAACTTACCTCTATAATTTGCACACTCTTGTGCATCACCTTTATTCTTAAATATAGGAACCAACAAACTCTTTCTACACTCATCGGCATCTTTTAGTCTTTAAAATAACATTAAAAGATTTATAAGCCAAGAAATTCCTTGATCTCCTAAACATTTCCACACTTCTATTGGAATATTATCCGGCCCCATCGCTTTTCCACATTTCATTTTCTTTAAAGCTTCACTAACTTCGATTTACTAATAATGATAAAATGAAATTCTCTATTTTTGTTTAGTGGTATTATAAAATCAATCGTATTTTCGTGATCCTTCATCAAAGTTTATCAAAATATCTTATCCACCTATTTTCAATATCTTTTTCTAAGAAAAGTACTTTATTATTTTCATCATTAATACCCCTCACTTGAACTGTCTTTACTTCTCCTATCTCTTTGATTGGCTAACTTATACATATATTAAAAATTCCATTAAGTTATGATATTAACTAAACAGTCAACATGTCTAATTTAACTATATTTTATGAATCTACTGCCATTTTTTTAGATTTTTCATGAACCTGCTTATTACGTGAACTTGTTTATAAGTTATTTATGAAGCTTATATGACACACAAGTCAACTTTTGTTTAATAGAATTCCATTTTTTTTCTTTTAATCTTGTGTATTTGTTAGATGTGGGATTCCTTGAATACGGTGTAAGTGCCATAAGCAATATCATGAGAAAGTTTATCTACTTACATTGACATGAGACTTAAATTATCTCACTCTAGTGATATATTTTCTTTTTAAATATTTAATTATTACTATTACAAGATATTTTATTTTAATCAAATTTTATATATGTGAGATTTCAATTACAATGAAAAAACATTGATTGCATGCTAGTTTTTTGTGATTCAAATTTCCTGTTGATTTTTTATTTAAAATTCAATCAATAGTTGAATTACCTATTTGGCTCAACTTTACATACTATTATGTTTATCCTTAAAGAAAGTTAAAAATTAATCTATTTAGTGGGCTTTTATTTGCAAATTTTTATTTCTGTTATGTGACGTACATTCCTTGTATCATTCGACAAAAAGAGTGAAGTATGATGAAGTTGTTCGCAGCTAAATTTATGGTGTTTCTTACCAACTAACAGCAAGATAATGACTATTTTACCCTGAAAACTGATAAAAATGACATTAAGAAACTTAAAATTGCAAACTAAATATGACCATACTTAACTGGAAATAGGTGTCTTGTACTGCATCACTCCACAGATGCATCATCAAACAAAATAACCTACTATGCCTCTGACATTATAAACTCAAAAGAATACAAAGAAGCAAAATGATTAACTCATCTCACAAGCATCGGAAATTTTATACGGACATGCACAAATGTTGCTCATGTTTCAGAAAATCAATCTTTAAGCAGAAAAAAGCCATGAACATTCATAAAAATAGAAGTTCTAATCATGTAAAAAGATAATGAGAAAAATCTATTACCAACAGCTAGAACAGGATGCTTCCTCATCTTGAGGGCTTGCTTGCGCAAAACAAGTCTTTCTTGATTTGAAAGAGGAGCCGGTTTGAAGATAGATTCAACATCAGATTCTCGTTCCCAACTACTTTCCAAAGAGGACAAGCCTGAAAAGTTTTGTTCTCCACGTGAAAAATTGATAGATAGTTCCTCTGAAGCACCAGAATCACCACAAATTGTAGGCCTTGAAGCTTGATCTAGCTGCTTCACTTCAAGCAGAAGAAACAGAACCCACAAGTACCCAAGAGAAGGAAGGAAAAAAAAAACGCTAAGGTCTGCATACTAGAAACAGTAAAAGTAGAAAATAGAACACATAACAAGTCGGGATCATTAGCACCAAAACCTCAGGATCTAAAGATTTTCCTTCGCTTCCAAACATAGAAATGTTCCTTATGGGTGCCAAACAATGTTCAGTTATCTCATTTTGATGTTCCAAAAATATCACGTTCTGCAACAAAAGTGGAAGTTGAGATACATGAAAATTTCAAGAAATGAACTTTTGAAGTAGTGAGAACAGGTAAAATCTTAAAGATTTACAAATGAGAGATGATATAGACTTGATTACCTGATTTGGAACGGTGAAAGCTTCCATTTTATCGCTTGGAATCTTACCATAATCTTTAGGGTGGAAGGATACTGTATTGATGTCATTTACTTCCTGAACAAGCATGATCATTGAGAAGGAAAATCAGTGAAAAATAAAAGCAAACAAAATCTATATTAAGACTTCACAAAACAGACTAATTCAAGAACTTCAAAATGACTTCTTTTTTTTTGTGAAAGCAGTAAAACAAGTTCAATAAGCTTTCAATAACTTCAAGATGTATGTTGCGAGGGGTCGTTAAAATGGGCGTCATTGTAGAATGTAGACTTCAAGCACATCAATAATAAAAACTACTTTTGGATGACTTCAGTGCAGACATGTTTCATGTGACCACAATCTTCCGAAAACATGATTAGGTCTTGTTCATGTCAAGTATGTCACTACAAAATAATCATTCAATGGACTAACGGATATACAAAAATTACAGAAAATGTTCAACATCCATTCACATCTGTGAACTTATCGAGTAAAAATAGATGGTAAAACTGAAGCATGACACACCTATAAGCTATATATAAATGACAACTTAAATTTTGTGAAATAATTCATACAATAAATCAAGGATCTACCACAAAATACCAAAATCACAATTGCCATTTAAACAGTATCGTGTATTAAAGATTTCACAAAAACATGATAGTCACTCATATATACATGAAAAACAAAAATTGTCAAAAAAAAAGGTGACAATCACTCCATGTTTCCCTAAGATCTGAAAGTAAAACAAATTACAAAAAAATGCCTCCTTGCAGCTTGTTCAACTTATGATCATATGATGCTCAAAGTAACACTAAGAAACTCTGATTCATATAAACTTGATTTAACTTGGACAAAAGAAGAATAAAAGATGAATAGCAACAATTTCATGCAAGCTGGCACTACAAGGCAATGTTGGAGATAAAAGGGAAGAAACTACAAAAAAGACAATAATTTAACTAATCAGAGTTAAAAGAAAGTAACAAATAGTGCAAGAAGGTGAAGTTTCAGAGACATAGATCATCAAGAATTGTCTGACTACATGGTCTCAGCATTCTATTATAACAACATAGATTCATCATCATCATCATCATCATTAGCCTTATCTCAACCATAATAACCAAGAGTAATTGCATCAAGAATTGTGATATCAATCATAATGTTCTTCCTTTTTGAATTGTTTGGCGATAAAGATGGAAAACAGTACTCAGTCATATAGTATAATTACGCCAAGGTTTGGTATGATTGCTTACTTCAACATTTTCTTGATTGAAGTCCGATTGAAAAGATATATTGGACTCTATTTTTTTGTCCTTCCCTATTTTTGAAAGTCCAATCTTGTCACTAATTTCGTTGGAGGATTTTGGTCCCCCAAACTCGGATGAGAGATGCATGTTCATCTTCAAATCATTGTTGACCTGGGAAACTGGATGCAGTCAGCTTACAACGATTTCAAAACTAGAAGAAAGATTATAGCTAAAGATCACTCACAATCTGATGATCTAACTGGTCTATAGTCTTTGAAAGGCGCAAAGCATGAAGTTTCAGAGACTGTAACAAAGAAACAAGAGAAAAATAAAATGTTAGGTATGACCCTAAGCACAAAACTGTAGCTCATAAAACAAGACAAAAAATATGCACCTCATAGCGTTGAGCTTTGAGATAACGTTTTAGTGCTTCCTTTTTGTTTAGGAGTGTCTCAGGCCTCAGGTCTGCAGGCCTCCGGTAGTTCTTCCCTCGATAAATAACAACTGCATAACCTTTACTCACTCTCTCGATCGCAACAAGTATGCCACCACTTTCAGCCTCTAAAGTTCGAGCAGTACTTTCAACATTTTCAAAGTGCCGTTCATTAAAGAATATCTTTACAAGTTCCCGATATTTCCAATGAAGGTGCATATTTTCAATTGTTCCATCAAAAACACCTCTTCTACCTAAGCAAAGGAGAGAAATTGGATAACTTTCAAGATTACAAATGTTCCTTGCAAAGAATTATTCCACCAACACATTAGAGAAAATATATCATAACTCAAAAAAAAAAGAAAAAAAAAACCTATAGCATGCAAAAAGAGGCAAGTACCACCTGATGGGTGCTTCCTAAATCCTAAACCGCCAATGAATGATCCTTAAGGTACCTTTTGGCAGGATTCTAGCCTACAATTTTACATGAAGTAAAATTGATACTATATGGGCCAAAATAACGTTATTTCCTTCAACTCTCACCTATCGATGCAGGATGTTTTCTGATATATGGAGAATGATGCAATAAATATACAACATCAAAAAATTCTTAGATCAAGGACTACTATTCCAACAGATTCACTTTCTTTAGTTGTAAACTTGAAAATAAGTTAAACAGAAACAAAAAAAAAAACAAAAAAACAAAAAAAGCAACAATCAATAACTTCAAAGAAATCAACGAGAAAAAACCACAAAAATTCAGTGAGCAAATGAATTTTAATATTGCAATTGAAATCCAAGTTCTAACAAATTTAATCAGTGCCAGAACTCTTGCAATATCAATAACTAAATATTTAAGAAGAAAATAGATTAAAAAATGGAGATCAAAGTGGAGAAGATTTGCGCCTTGCTTTGCTACTAAAAAAAAGTATCACAATATCCTTAATTGAGACTTCCCTATTATGATCCAAATGAGCGATTAACCATGAAGGCTTACACTTTTTGAAAGTCTCAAGAAAAGAAAATAAAGTTGTCAACGAGAGTGAAATTTCTAGAAAGCGATTCTCCATTTCCAGATTTAGCCCACCAACAAAGTCATTTCATTTTTCTAACTAGAAGCTTCTGCATGAGCTTTTCAGGAGAAAAAAATGCACAGAACCAAATATGATATGTTGCAGTTAACTTCACATGCAAACTCATAAAATAAAATTAAAAAAAAAATGTTCTACACACACATCAATTAAACATAAAAATGAAATAAGATACAAAATACTTCATTTCTGTAGATTTCCTCCACCCAATCCTCTTTGAAATGAAAAGAGTTATTTTATGTCGTTAAAATTTCGTATAGATGGTAAATAATACACTACCCGTAGATTTCGGCCCTCATTTCATGGTAATTTTCAGTTCCGGGTTTCCTATAAGCACAAGCTCCTTAATTACCTCACGAGAAGCCTTTCGATTAAAATTTATGATGAGTCGTTATATAGTATAATAATAGTGAGGGAAGTTTAAGATTTATAAAATTTATCATTTTAATTTAAAACTTTTGATGAGGGAACGATGGCTCGATCTCGATCTCATTAGTTCCATATCGGTCATTGTCCGCAGTCGAAGAAGGTAGTTGACTCGAGAAGATCCTTGTCGGCCAAATATGGTTCGTCGTCCAATGTCCTTATAGGCGCAGGGTGGAGTTTGTCAACAAATATAAATCGCCTTATAACAAGGGTTTTTTTGTCCCAAATACATTCTATATTTCACATTCAAGAAAGCCGTTGAACATATCCGGCCATGATAATAATTTAGTGGTGTCATATCGCAAAACCCGGTGAGGCTCGGTCGTAATCGCCATTTATGTGGTGTCATTTTGCGAAAATCACAGCGGACAGAGGACACGAGCGTCGTTCTAGAAAGATTATTTGAGTGTGAAAATAGTTATGCATTTGATTTGACATTGGTTCTTTGTGAGTAAAAAATTTCTTAATTTGTCACCCCCAAACAAACAGTTCCGGAGGGATGGATTGATTTTCTAAATTTTAATTTAAATAATTAATTTCATTTCATTTATATTTTAATTTTTTATTTGAATTTTGATCATTTTATGATTGATTTAGATTTAAATATATGATCATTTATCATTAGAATTTTAATAATAATTGTCTTTCTCGATCAAAAACTAATATCGATTAATAAACTTTTGTCTGCTTCATTTTTTTATAGATCGGCCTAAATTCGTTATCTTAAAGTATAATTCTTCAAATCTTGTCACACTTTCACGAGGATCGGTTTGAGGCTTTTCTTCGGGTTTGAGCTTGAAGATGTCGATTGATTTATATCTTTGTAATTATATGAATTAACTACCGAATATTACTTAAATTAATATAATATCATAATTGGATTTTTTAGGTTTTGTTAACTTCTCTAAGGCCGCAGAGCATGCGTCATTCTTTTTATTTTATATCTAACTTATATCGTTCTAAATGAACATTTACACACATCTAATATCTTATTTTTTTTATTGTATATGACATATAAATGTCAAATGAAATATGTATCAATTTGAAGTTTGATTTTTTTTTGATATGACATTTTAGGTTTTGTTAACGGGGCCTCCTAGCCAACCAAAGCGTAAGCGTTGTTATTTATATTTGACTTAGTGACACTCTGTAATATCATTCTTTGAAAATTACGTGGGCATTAAGATGTAAGTTGAAGTTTAGATGTCAAATTGTAGGTTTTGATTTTGAGTATTGTTAACTGATCCAAGACCAAACCAGGATGTGGCATCTATTCTCTTTTATTTTATTTTGGAAGCGTATTTTCCTAAATGTTTGATCTAATACATTTCAACATACATAGATTGTCTGATTCTTCTAAAATATTGTTTGGACATGTGAATGTCTAAGTTGAAATAACTATGTTTAATATGACATGTCACCTTTAATATATATTATAAAGCAAGTAGTAATCTATTTCTGATCAAACATGTATCTGCGCTTTTTGGTATTTAACATTCCCAAATGCAGACCGAACAAACGTCTGTTCTAGATGGTTAAGCCTACATCTACTCAAAAGAGATAGAAAAATTTTAACCTTTTAAAGCATTCACTAAGCATCGAGTGCAATATCTGTTTTAAGAGATATTGGAGGATTAAGGATGCCGTATAAATTTGCGCATCACGATTAAATCCCATTATGTGTACTAGGATTTAGATGATCGAAGGTTAATTCAAATATAAGCATGTATATAGATTTCTATTCGATTGCATTTTCGAATTTGAAAGAGAGTTTTATATTTAATAACACCTTTCGTATACTCATAAAAAAGAAAGAGCGATACTTAAAAAGAGTGATACTTATGTTAATAAAGCTACCCAATTACTTCACATTTTTATCCTCTCATTCTTTTACATGAAAATCGACTAGGACTTAAGCTTCATGTACGACAAGTAATTTTAGAAGATCATGTCCTACTTTCATATTAATACAAGCTGTAAACTTAACACTTGCTTAAGAATGTAATATGAATGTTTATGAGGAAAGAATGCAATTTGAATGTTACGAATCAACCAACTAAAAAGGATTTAAAATTGCATTCAAGGTGACATTTTAGAATCTCATTTGTGTAAGCATAAAGTCATGATCCGAAAATTGCCACCACATCTTTCTAAAGCGAAAGAATTGTTTGTGATAATTCGTGGCGAATGAATAAGTAGAGATAAAGACACTACTCAGAGATTTCGCTCTCATTGATGGTAACTTTTATAATCCTGGGTTTGTGTTTTATAAAGAAGCTCTATAGATACCCTTAACTCACCGGTAAGAAACTTTCGATACGCTACCATGAATCGTTAAAGAAAGTATATAATCAGGAGTGGAGTGTAACTCATTTACGCTTATCGCCAAGAAACCACGCCAGGGACACGCCACGCCCTAGCGTTTTAGGAATATTTGAGTGTGAAGGTAGTTATATATTTAATTTGACATCGGCTTTCATGCGAAAAGTTTTATTAATTTGTCACGACAAACAATCATGGATCTATTTTATTTATTTTTTAGTTTTAATTTAAATAATTCATTTCATTATTTTTTTATATATTTTTGTATTTTTCTTTGAATTTTGATCATTTTATGATTGATTTATATTCAATATATCATTATCATTGAAATTTTAATTATAATTACCCTTCATCATGCGTAATATCAATCGATGACTCGTCACTCTATCCCAAGAGACGGGTCAATTCATCATCTCAAGAAATATAATCCTTCAAAACTCATTTGGGCCAACATGTATGACGGGTGACTTTTCTTCTAAGAATTTGAATTTAATTAAGTGTTATGTTCATTGTATTATATGTTGTAATTATTCTCGATATTATTAATTAAATTTTATAATTATCACATTTTTGTTAACTTGACGGTCAAGACCAAACCGATTATGTAAGATTCGTTTTTGTATTTGACTTAGTAATTACTCCAACATATATGACACCGTTTCTTTGAAAATTATGGACATAAGATGCCTAAAGCGCCTCACAAATTTTTTTTGAGTTTTGTTAACTGACCTCCCAAGACCAAACCGAAGATGTAAGATTCGTTCTTTTCAGATTTGTCCTAACTCAGACGTGTCCCTATTGTTTTGAACACTTCAACATACACTGAAGATTCGTTTTAAAATGTTGTATGGACATTGAATGTAGTAAATGTATGCTCGATTTGCAAGTTTAAGTTTCAAATACGACATTTTGGTTTTAACGGGCCAAGACCAAACCAAGATATAGATTCGTTTTCAGATTTTGATTGTAATGCAATCATGCGTTTGATATGAGATTTTAGTTTAACTGTCCAAGACCAAACCGGAATGAAGACATGTTTTTTGATTCTTACTTACTACTTCAATGTTTAACATTTCAAATACATACAGAGTTTCTTTTAAAATGATATTAAATGTCAAGTCAGTTGAAATATGTTCAATTTTGAGTTTTGTTAACTTGACCTACCCCAAGACCAAAACCGATTAGATCTGCTCTCATGAATTCAGCATTTTGTTTATTCAGCAAGTGATCAAAGATAGAGATATAAGATTTGATTTACTAAATATCATTTAAACAAACACCTCTTTAAATCAAAAACGAAAGAAAGGATATATCAAATATCATTCTATAATCATATGTATAGAAGCTTAAAGTGATTTAGATTTGTTTTGAAGATCACCTCCTGTAACAAAATCAAAGATGATAAGTCAAAATAATTGATTTGCTCATATATATGTAGGCAATAGCTTAAAGTGGACAAAGATTTGTTTTGTTAATAAATTCTCCTGCAAAATCAGCCAAAGATAAAGGTCGAAAACAATTGATTTGTATGCCCATATGACCATATCGAGGGTGCCTAAAGTGAATAGATTGATTTGCTCAAGATCACCTCCTGTAACAAAATCAACAGATAATGAAAATAATGATTTAGAGCCTATACGATCATGTGAGGGATGGGCCTAAAGTGAATTTAAGATTGTTTTGCTAATAAATCTCTCTCACATGTATAAAATCAAAGAGCATAAAAGAAAATAATCGATTTGAAGCTTACATGACCATCACCCATACCCATTTATTTCTCGATAAGGAGAGAATAATAAAAATATGAGTATTCATTTCATTTAAATAAACCACCTCCTTCACATGCTCATGGCAAGTGGAATAAAACATTAAATTTATTAAGAAGAAGAAAACTTTATTTTCCTCTTTCAAGAAAAAAAATTATGACGACATGCACGTCCAATGCATGTGCATTTAATGACAAGTGATTAACATAGATGACCTCCTGACGATTTTATTTACAAGACATGTGCCACAAGATAATATGAGAAAAAAGAGGAGCTATGAAATCTATAAATAAGAGGAATTCCTTCTCATAAATCCTCACTTCTCTACTCTCATTTCTTCCCTTCTCTCCCTTGATTTCACAAGTTTGAGTTCTCTCTCAGAAGAGAGTTGTCTATATAAAGATTTGTTTTTACCCTTCTCCTTCCTTAATTTTCCATTTTTTTTTTTTGATATTTTATACGGTCATATGATGATTTGATTCATTCATATGTATTTCAAGTCTTCCCACGTCTATATGATGTATATAAATCAAATGACAAGAAAGAGTGAGAAACCATGTTTGAGCATATATATATCAGTATTTCACATGTCAAAATGTTTCATTTCATTCCCCTCGATATACTTTTTTTTGCCAGTTTCTATAATCATGTAGATCAATGTAAAATGGACATATGAAAGAAAAGATAACACGCAAAAACAAGCGTTGTCGAGCACACCTGATATCGCTAAGAGTGTATAACCAAAGATCAACAAATACATCCAAAGATAAAGATCCATTCAGATTCTATCGCACACTTCATAATGTAACAAATGCTAGAAAAGATTCAACATTCATCAAACAAGGTTTAATATTGTTATAAAGCGCCATAGACATGAAAAGTGAGTTAAAACACATAAAGATACGCATAAAAATACTAAGCATTTCCTTTTTTTTTAAATTTTACATTTCCTCTGGCCATCCCCACTTAAGGGTCGCCGGGGACAGTCTTCCCACCACGCCAAGAGCGTATGGTAGTGTCGTGAGACACGCACTATATTACCCACGCCGAGCGCGTGTATGGTTAAGACATTTCTCGCCACGCCGAACAACGCGAAATAAAGACTTATAATACAGATTTCCCGCGCAGGAACAACGAATAGGTGACTTATCATTTTACAACGGAACAACGTGAGCATTATAAAGATAAAGAATAAATGATAGTGTAAACAAAATAATCAAAATTTACAATTCTCCCGGCCTCCCCACAAGTGTTACGAGAGACTCACCACCACGCGCAAGAGGTGTGCGTATGTCGAGAGACATACCAAATTTTGATAAGATAAGATTTCCTACCATTGGAGAACATAGTACTTATATCATAAATTTAAAGCTCTCATTTACATATAAATAAAAAAGAAAGTGTAATACATTTGATTAGAGCATCAAAATTTACAACATGTCCTCCCCACAAGGGGGTTAATGAGAGACTCCACCATGCCAAGAAAGACATAGACAAGGAGACACCGAAATTTTGATAAGATAAGATTTCCTACCATGTGGAGAGAAAATTTTATATCACAAATTTAAAGCCTCATTTATTCACATGTTTCATATATATACTTAAACAAGATAAGATTTTATGAGCATTGCTTTTCATCACTATTTCACTCTCATAATTCAAGAGCAAGAAAAGGCATAACATGTATCTTATATGATTCCAACCTCCAAACACTCATGGACTAACATATAATTGTTTTAATGCAAGATAGACAAGAATTGCTTTGAGTAAAGTATGAACAAAGACTAGAAAGATGTAACTTTAATGAAACTAAGCACCAAAATGAAAGTTTTAAACTTGCACAAAGCCACATTTCAAATTGCACTTCAAAGTGACTTAGTGATCACAAAAGAGAGGAAAACAAGCATTGCTAACAAAGTCAATCGACCTTCTTCCTTTCAATTTCATTTCAACTTGCATATGAAAGAGGCATGATGCATATAATTCCCTTCATATGAAATAAATTGAAGCAAGGAAGGAATTCATGGAGAACAAAGATTATATCTCATCAAACAACAAGCTAATTGATTTCTCCTTAGATAAGAAAGTTTAGAAGCCTTATACTCATCAAATAACAAATGATCGATTCCCCTTAAAATATTTTCAGCAAGCACCTTGGCCATTAAATAACAAAATGATTGATTCCAGAGAAAAGAAATTTTTCAAGCATGGCCTTTAACAACAACAAATCTAATAATTTTCCCTTAGATAAATATTTTCAAGAAGCACTCCATTAAATAACAAATGATTGATTCCCTTAGAAAAGAAATTTTTCAGCAAACATCTTGGCCATTAAATAACAAATGATTGATTCCAGAGAAAGAAATTTTCAGAAGCATTGACAACAAGCAATTTTCCCTAGATAAATATTTTCAGCATGCCCATTAAACAAGAATCGATTTAGTTTCCTTAGGTAAAAAAAAACAATTTCAGCATGCACATCCTCTCAACTGAAGGAGAAAAAGCAAAGCTTAAACCCAACATATCATATAAATAGAGGAGGAGAAAGCCAGCCGCTTTCAAGGCCCAAAGTGGAAAAGAACACATAAAGGAAAGGAAACAACAAACTGAAAGCTTGTAGCATAAATCCAATCACCTTAATTTCATGCTATTGCAAACCCAGGAAACAAATCCAACCATAAAACACAAATGGAAGAGGGAAACAGAAATCTACATTTCCTTCAAGAGAAACCCACATAACAAAATATAACTTAAGATTGAAACAAACAACCTGGGGGTTTTGGTTGGAAGAGGAGTGAAGGATCGAGTCCTCGCTTGCTCTAGTTCGGTGCTTCAACCGAGAGAGGAGCAGGAACCGCGCAGGGGAGCTCGCCGAGAGGGAGGATCGTCGAGGCGAACGAGAGAGGAGTGTCAGGCCAGAGCCTCGACCGAGAGCAAAGAAGAGAAATCTCGAGAGGAGAGAGCAGAAACGAGAGCTTTACCGAGAGAATGGTCGAATGAGAGGAGTGATCGTGAAATGAGGTCAACGCCTCCTTTCGTTTTGAGCCGACAGCTGATTGTTGAAACGGACCAATAGGAATTGGCCTAATTCCATGGATTGGGAGTAGAGTTGGGATTAGGATTAAGGGATTTAAGAGGGATTAAGAGATTAAACATCCATTAGTCCCTTTAATTATAATTTAATATTATTTTATATGATATTAATTTATGACAAACCCCAAATAATGGTGTCAATTTTATGTTTGCCGAACGCAACGCCGATCAATTTCGGATCTGAGGTCGTCGACAACGCCGACGGAGGAAATTAGTTTAAATTATGCGACGTCGCGATGAATCGACACCGCGACGCTTTGCCGGTCTCGGCGCGCTTGATGGTCTCGACGCTTCGCGACGATGCCGCGATCATCGCAAACGGTCGCGCGTCGCCGCTTCAATTTCGATGCGATAATTTCATTAAAAATTAATTTTAATTTTTTTTGATCGATTAATTGATCGATATTTTCTATTTAATTAATTTTAATATTTTCGACGACATGAAGTAATTTTCAAATCGAATCAATTTAATTAATTTCGACGATTATGATTTAACCTCTATGTCATTTAATTTTAAATGACACATACAGTAACAATTTCAACAAACATGCGCATGGAGCGGACCGTGTTTGTTGACGGATCTTTTCTTCTTTTCATGGATTTATTTGTCATCATATGCCGATGGGAACATTCTTGTCTCATTTTCATTTTCTCCTTTTTCTCCTTTTCTTTTTATTTCACGTAGTCATCTATATATTTATATGTTTGATGATTTTGACTTCTTACAATGTTCAACCTGAGGAGATCACCCTTTGATGAGCCCACCGAGGACATATATGGTCATGATTGATCGACCGCGATAACGCATTTTTGGACAGTGGAGCAACACAATGATATGCTGAGTGATATATTTCGTAACTTCTTCACCCGCTTCTCCCGCTCTTCCAGATTGTTCAAGAACCCGTCAATTCGAGAATCCCCTAATGGTGACTACCGTCAAATAAATGCGGAGAGTATAATCCTTTCGAGATTGATCGTGAGTCATGGTTTATGTGAAATTCTTCAACCAACCGACATCGAGCAAACAGGCAATCATCACCGAAATATCGACAACTACCCACCTCATTAGAGTGTTCTGACCGCCTAAAGCCAAATTCATGGTCCCAGGGGTAGCTTGGGCTGCATTCTTCGAGCTCACAAGGACTACTGGTGTTTATAACGCAGTTTATGCCTCCATGCTTGATTTCAGTAATATTCCTTCTTCTTGGGTAAGAGGCTTTATTGAGTTCTGGGATACTGGGAATAACACATGTTGGGTCGGACCCGAAGAACTGACCATTACATTGAACGACTTGCAGACGATATCGGGTCTTCCTATTTATGGAAGTCGCATGAAGAATATATTCCTTCCGATAATGAGCTTTTTCAGTAGCCCGTAGATGGGAATAAAGGGAGGGATGATTCTACCTTATTTTACGAAGTTGCTCAATCATTATCGCGAACTTACGAAGTACCTGCTATCCATGCTCAAAGCGATCATGCCTATGGAGATCCTGATCTGAGCTTTCTAAGAGAGGATAGCTTATCACCTCTTCGCCTATTATATGACCCTTTCAAATGCTGCCATGTCATTTATCCGAGGATATTGAGCCTTTCTTCTTACCTGGACATTTTTCTCCATCGCATCCGTGTATGGATAAGACTTGTTTTAGCCGCGCTTTTTGGTTGTGTTCTTTCGCCTTGCCCATCAAGGAGGGATCTATCCGCTCCAAAGACATTATTGGCAAGGTGATCTCCCGAGGTGCCTTTCCTTGGCTCCTCCCCGCTAGGATGTATGGTTTTAAAAATTATTTCGAGGCCAAGACACTTGAGTTTCATGATTTGTCTACCTGGCAATACATTCATGCTTGATTCACATTCATGTCGGCGCCTTCGCTTGCCTTGAATGCCCTTCATACTTCTGAAAGGAACTATCCAAGAGTCATGCAATTGTCACAAGCCTCCTCTACCTTGAGCTGAAAGTACTATTTTTCTTTCTCACCACCATTATTGATAGTTGCCTCGCCCATCAATTCAAAATTAAATTTACCTCCAAGCTAATGAGGTAGATCGTGGATGGAAATTGACAGAGGATGCACTTTAATTCATACCTACCAATTCTTGCCAATCATAATACTTAAGATGCCCGGCCGCTATATCGATTTGGTCGCCAATTATTTTAAAAGGATATCGCCTAACCGCAAATGACAGCTTGATTTTCGCAGCGATCGCATGGGCGACCCTTCATTCCGTGTTACCGACGCCGCCAAATGGATGCCGCTCGCCGAGACTAGATTATTTTCGCTCCGATATATGGCTTCACTTACTGCTTTGGCACAAACTCAAAGTTCACGCTTCCTCTTACCACGAGTTAATCGCTTAACTCACGCTTTATCCCCAGACCTTGGAGCTGGAGCTCGTGAATATGAACGACAAGTGAGACTTAGCCCCTCGAGGCAACAAGCTCACGAATTCTAGCAGAGATGATTTTCTATGTCTCTTTATTTAACCCTTTATTTAATTCCTTTAAGCCCCTTTTATTCCTAACATAATATGTTTATATTTTCTCAGGTGATAGTGAGAGAGGGTCAATCAACAATGGAATAGTTCACTTCCTCGAAAAGGACTCGAGAACCTTCGCTATGGAGGTACCATCTTCATCTCATCGACAAAGACGCCCTCGCTATGAAGATCCCCAAGAGCTTCAACCGACGGTCACTACCCATTCCACTCTTAACTCCCAAGAAGCAAATCTAGGCCAAGAATGCCCACAAGATGGAGCCGCTTCCTTTGGGATTTTGAGTTGATCTTCCAAACACGGGCAGTAACCTCTCTCCAACCACTAATGCTCCTTTTGTGATCTAGCCTTATATGGGTTTCTTTCCTAGCTATTCCGAAACATCGGATGAGAGAGAGATCAAGATTAGAGAGGCGCCATACCTACTCAGATGAAATAAGAGGGCCATAACGCCAACCGCCACCATCGCTTGAAGAGTATACCCCAAGTTGCTTTAATTCTGCACGAACTTCCCTCTTTTTTTTTTTTTTTTAACATACCTTTTTTCCTCATCTTCCTCTCTGAGTCAAGGCCGACATTCTCTTCTGAAATCCATCGGAGGCACGCATCATGCGACCACGCAAATGAGATTTATGAAGAGAATGTGACTTTTCTTACGCTGATCTCTACCCCGCTCACCAGATCATTCGACCGCTTTCAAGAGACGCAACATTCTGGCTCACTTTGGGTGAAGAGAATTGCGGAGGAGACTTTTATGTCTGGGAGGTCAACTACAAATGAAAACCTCGCATAGCCAAAAGAGTTTCATGAAATGAGAGCCGCTGCTATTTCGGCGAGAAGCCGCGACTTTGCTCATGATGAATTTGAAAAGAGCTCAAGGGCTTTAAGGGTCGGTGAGTCTACACCGACATCGCCCAAATTGAAAGCACCGCCAAAATTCAAGCCTCCTGAGGGAGCTTGGCAGGTCATGCAAGACAATGCAAGAAAGCATGAAAACTAACTCGACGAACACGAGGGAGCAAAGCATTCCGCACGACATCGCATGGTCGATGCGCCGGCTTTGAACCGAAATAGAGGATTTACAAACCGAGACGAGAGGCTTTTGTTATTATCAGATCTCGCCTAGAGACCTACAGCCTGCCTACCTTGATGTATTTTCTCTTTACTTTACTCATCTCATATGTAAATTTTCAATTTTAATAAAATCTAGACCAACAATCATGTTGTCCATGATTTCTCTTAAAAGGTTTAATGGCCCATTGAAAAGATGAAAATCCCATCGGTTTTACCCAGGCTTCGGTGGACTTGATGGAGATGAGATGAGAATGTCTTCGATCCCCTGCTTTTGTGCTTTGACGAATTTGTTGAAGATTTCATCTGATTTGATTTGCATTTCCTCCCGCCTGCCAGGCTGATGGACTGATGGAGTTGATGAGATAAATGTCTTCGGCCCCTGGTTTTTTAATTTGTTGAAGATTTCATCTCGAGGTTTCAGATCTTGTGCCTCCTTTATCCCGCCTCGCTGACGGATTGATGAAAATCAATTATCTGAGATTTGTCGCATTACCTATACCTTCGCCTAGCTTCGCTTGTAGAAGGAAACACCGACAAGCCTCGAGCTTGTGTTGGATCAATGGCAAAAGAGTCATCGTGCATGCATGTAATGAATGATGACAAAACTCCCTTAGTTCAGATTTAAATTTTATACCTAACATTGGGATAGCTTCTTCTTCCCGCTTTTGCTTTATCTGACAAGAAGAATTTCCTCTCGCCGCTTTGATGAGACTTAAGGA
Organism: Cymbidium sinense; assembly: GCA_021442155.1. Classification (NCBI taxonomy): domain Eukaryota; kingdom Viridiplantae; phylum Streptophyta; class Magnoliopsida; order Asparagales; family Orchidaceae; genus Cymbidium; species Cymbidium sinense. The sequence continues at coordinate 201,190,543 of CM038217.1, forward strand.
GTTGAGATTTTTTTTTGTATTTGATTCCAAACTCGCTGCCTTCTCGTAAGGATATCTTTGTTTGTTGTAGAATTTTGAGATGACCTACCACCAATGTGGGATAATTTCTCACCCTGGGTCACTTGAACTCACCAAGTTGGAGAGATTTGGGGATTTGGATGCTCTCTTTGAACTAACAAGTAGAGGATCCCTTACTACACTTTCAGCAGTTGACTCCACTCCATATTTGGCGTGTTGAATCCGACCTTATACACCCACTGAGTGGACTTGAGCAATTGATGAAGGATTTTATCCTGCTAACGAGATGGGGATCTCTTACTATGGCCTTTGTTGAGTAAGCAGACTGCCGACTTGACCGATTTTGGCGTTGAGTCCGACCTTATACACCAACTCGAGCCTTTAGATTTGAAGTGGGATGATAAATGTATATCCAACTTGGTTTGTTGAAGTTTGACTTGAAGTTTTCTTCTTTGGTCAAGAAGACTTTTAAATTTGAATTTGAACACATAATTTTGAGTAGATGATCTCGCACTAGCATGTCAACCCAAAGAGAAAGAAAGCCCTGCCTTACCGTGAACGCCCGATACTTTACTATAAAATTTAAAATGCCCCTGCCTGTGGGGATTTTATTTTATTTTGAAATGCATTCTTACAAGAGAATTTCCAATGAAAATTTTCATAAGTGACAATAAAGATTTTCAAATGCAGGATTTGTCCAATCACACTTTCATGTAATATTTCTTTAAATACCACCGAATCGATGCAGACGGTCTTCACCTTTTCAAGTCCACGATAGCTCTCGATATACCTTTTCAATAACAAAGGTCCTTCCCAATTAGTTCAAATTTACACCTCAAGGATGAGGATGATTGGTCTTCTCAAAGACTGTGACCAATTCTCCTTCCCCGAAAAGCTCGAGGATGCATCAGATGATCAATGCTCGACATTCGCCCGAGATAGACTTCTAGATTTTGAGCTTGAGCCGACTCGCTGCGCATCAAGCTCTTCCATCCGTAGACGAGCATTCTCATCTTGGTGAGATTTTGTTGAATGGCTACCGGAGCGGGTAGTTCAACCGAGCAAACTGCCCCCAAACACTGCATAGGGAGTAGACTTTGTAGAGTTTTGTAAAGACGGTAAGCCCATAACGCTTCCACAAGTTTGGTATGCCACTCCTTTTATTTCTTGTGAGAATTTTTCTAAGCAATTTGACTAGTGTTTTATTAAATGCCTCAAAGCCATTTGTTTCTGGATTATAAATTGACGAATATCGCCAATCAATCTTATGCCGACGCAAATTTATAAACTTTAGACTTTGAAGGTCGATCCATTCGAAATGATTCGGCGTACAAATCTATAGACATATGGGTAAAGAAGTTACCACTTGTTCACAGAACTTCTTTAAATGGCCTTCACTGGAGAAGTAATCGCCGCTAAGATGAAGCTGACCGATGATGGATCAATTACAATCCGTCCCCCAAAGACTCAAACGGCCAAGATGCTATCGCCGGATGCAACGGATTTGAGGTCGATGAATTATGTTACCATGGACCGCATTCATGGCATCTCTGGCATGATTGATACAATCTTTTACCATGTATAATAGATCCAATTCTTTTAATTTTGAAAGCCATTTTAGACTGATTGGCACCACAAAGTCCTTGATGGATTTCAACAATTACTTTGTTGGCTTCTTCTATTCCCAAACATCGCACACATGCTCAAGGATCTACGATACGTAGTATTGCCAACATAAGCATATATAAGCCTTTTCAAGTCAGCCTATCGACTTATTACTTGGCAATTTGCCTTCCTTGAAGTAATGACGAATGCTCCGCCTTCCTTCTTCTACTATAAGATTTCATCGTGGTTTTAGACTTCCTCGAGTCTTCATCTGAATGTTTGTTTGTTGACTTTGAGAAGTAATTTGAAAGGAGTGTAAGGAGCAACATGAGTCGCACTCCGATGATGTTGATGACCCCTCTTCCAAAGGGGATCTTAAACTTATCTCTAGACTCTGAGCACACACACTAGTATGTAATCGTCATCCATACTGCCATTTCTTTAGCTAATTTAGCTAAACAACTGCTATTCCTAGACTCGAAAGTCATAATGACATTTGAATTTGCTTCATAAGCTCGAGAACTCGCTTTGTGATAAGAGGCCAATTCAAGCTTGTTGATTTTGTAAAGGCCCAACACTTGATTAATGACGAGTTGAGAATCGCCATAAATTTGCAAATTCGACTCCCATGGAAATGGCTTCCTAAACCTCGCCACCAACGCTTCATATTCGCCATTGTTGGTTTGAGTTAATTTATAAGAATGTCTCAAGATGCCACCTCGTGTGAGATCAGACCGCTGAGCCTTTGGGAGATTTGAGGGTTGAGTGTATCTAATGGACTAAGCTCCATCAAAATACAATTCCACATTTGCTTTTCTTTTCATATATGTGCATGATTTGCTCATCGGAAGATCATCGTTAAGCAATGAATCACGGATGGGATGAAGAAGAAAATCGCTAGAATTTGCCCTTCACCGCTCGGGAACATATGTAATATCAAATCAATCGAGCACGCGTGCTCACGCCAACGCTGGTCTTCATATCAAGAACTTCAACGGATCGATCGAGATAAGGGTAATTTTATGAGATAGATGTAATGACGTAACTTTGGGCAAAGAAAATTAACGCCAAACAATGCTTCTCAATTGAGAATAACGCGCCCGCCCTATTAACCTTCAATAAGATGTAGCATTCTCCTTTCCTTCCTCATTATGTCAGCCAACAGCACCAGAGATTCTTCCGTACATATGAGAGGCTTTCGGATTGAGTCGCAAGAATGGGTGGGTTCAACAAATATTCTCGATACCGTCGCCTCGACATTCTTCGCCCCACTTGAAAGGAGTATCTTTCTTCATTAATTTTGCAAAGGGTCGACCGCCTCAGATTTGATATAAATCTTCTAATGAATGAGATGTCCTCGTATGGAGTTGGCGACTCCTTGGAGGAGGCATTTCGACAATCGCTTTGATTTTGTCGATTTCAATCCCTCCACTACGACAACATATCCAAGGAACTTTCCAAGAAACTCCAAAGGCACTTGAGGATTCATCTTGAGATCATATTTTCGATTCTTTCAAAGACGATCCTTAAATCATCGAGATGATCTTTGCGATCTATACTCGACAACGATCATCAACATAAGACTCTACTTTTGATGAATCAACTCGCCAAAAGATTCGCTCATACTCTTTGGTATGTAGCTCCAAAGATTCTTCGCCGGCACGAAGTGCAGAAGCAATATATGCCAATTGCCCCGAATGAGGTATGCTTTCATCTTCGTGAGCCATCTTGATTTGATTGTAATGACGATCCATCCATAAATGAGAACATGTCGGTTTGAAGTGTTATCCACTAACAGCTTCGATACAGAAGCAAAGTCATCCTTGGACATGCTTTGAAATTCATACGATACTAATCAATTCATTCTTCTTTTCACTGGACAATATTAGCTATCCAAGATTTTTTTTTCTTCTAATAAAACCAGCTTCAATGAGCTTCTTGGTTTCTCGCAATTACCGTTCTTCAACCTCCAATCTCATTCGCCAGAGGCTTGCTTGATGGTGATACTCGCTTAATTGCTAGAACCGCTATATCAGGATAAGCTGCATTTCAAAGATATGTCCGAATCAATTCACGAGATTTTTAATTCTTCCACTTTATCTTCGAAAGTAGAGCCGATGAACGCAAGGATCTCCTCGCCCCAAATTAACTTCTTTGTTCATCCATAAGAGTGCCTCCCCACCATCTTCAAGCTCTTCGTGTCCGGGCTTCTACTTCTTCATTATTGTGAGACTAACATTAAGAATGACATTCTCATCTTCATCACTCTCACTCTATTCGCATATGCAATGTATATCCTGTGACCGTCTTGATAAAACCAAGGCCTTTGGTAGTGTGTTTATTTCTCTTACCAATGGTTTGAGAACCTTGGGTACCACATCATTTCAAAGAGCTTACCTTTGCTTACTTGCTCCACTGACCCCATGACGATCGATTTTGCATCTGAGAGTAATATTTTGGTATTCTTGTGGCATAGCTTCTTCTTCTTCGATAGATTACCCAATCAGATCTTCTTCGACACCCCTGATTTATAAAATAAAGCTTCCCGTTTTCCGTGGAGAGGAGGTACATAGAAGGTCACCGCCTCGACTTTGTGAGTTTCGAGGGTGATTTCTTTAAAATGTTGGGAGGAAGGAGTGACTACGAGTGTATTCTCGATGGATCTATGATTGAAAGTAGTGCATTGCACCTTACCTTCAAAAGCATTCAAACTCATAATCGAGTCAAACCGATTTTCCTCAATCGGTTTTACCAAGATTCGTCATGGACCTTTGGATTTAAGGAACACATTCATCTTCTTCTTCAAGATCACGCTTTAGGGGACAATGTTATTGAGACTGTTTTTATATTCCTAGGATATTTGGAACAATCTCCTTTTTTTATTCATTTTATCTTCTCCTTCTTCTTAACTTGTTCTTTTATGGGTTTTGAAGTATGATTGCTTGTTTTGTTAGCTTTGATTCCTAAGAAATAAGCATCTTGATAAATCTTCATTTCATCACCGCAAAGGTTGCATGTCACCCACAATTTGGCATTCTTCTCCATCCTTTGTATATTTCATACATCGATGCAATGTAGATGGGACAATGCCATACTTATGAAGCCAAAGTAAGCTCTAATGAAGTATCCAGATCGATCACATGAAATTTAGCTTCTGTGTAAAGGTCTCCAAATTTAAGAGGAAGGACGAATGACCCGATAGTTTTCTGTCCCTTCTCATTGAATTGAACCATGACTTTATCTCCCGATGTTGTACATCTAGAGATACCATCTAAGAGTTCTCAAGTTCATAAGATTCACGAGGAACCGGATCAATTAAGATCCAGATATTATAATTTCATCACTTTCACCGTAATATAGAGGGCGATTGTCTCATTCCAGCATTGGGATCATCTTCAAAATGTGACGATTGGAGGCTCTCAACATGCAAGGTCTCCGTTAGACAGCTCAAAGAAAATATGCTTCGAATTTTTTCCCTTGAGAGCTTCAATTAAGGTATTACGAGATCTTCATTAGAAGTCAGATATACACTAACTACTGAATTTTTCCTTAGATGGGATAGAATATCAGTGATCCCTTTGATGAAGGCTTCTTATTTGAATCCTGGGATAACTCTTCATTGACTTCAATTTTTTTCCTTTATCTTTATTCATCGCTCTTTCCTCGTTGATGGTAAGACACCACTTCTCAATCAGCATTACTTCATTTGCATCAATCTTCGATGACTGCGCTTCAAAGATCCGCCCGCCATCTAATGATAGACAAGATTCGTAATCACCGCCGCCATATTTTTATGTGTTGATATGGTGAGCTCGATTCATCTTCATCTGGGAAACAGAGTTCCTCTAAGTAATATCAACTTCGCATGCATCATCAAGAAGTTCTTCAAGATCTTCCCCGCTTCTTCTTGATTCAAGATTTGTAATGAATGCAAGGGTGATAGTCGCTTGCCGATTGTACATAATCTTCCATATTATGATTTTTGTTACATTACACCATCAATAGTAGTAGTAACATTTTGTGCTACTTCTTCTTCTTTTATTTAATTTATATTTTTGTTTGTGTTTCTAGCCTTCCATCAGATTTTTGTTTCGTGAGATGAACTAGCCTTCCCATAACTTAGTTTTGTCTCAACTCAAGTACGGCTCAAGTGGTGATTTAATCAATACTGAACGCCTTCCAATTGCTTTCAACATTTTACGCCTTTTAGAGATCTGCCATCCTTCATCATCGAGCCTTCTTTTTATCATCGCTTGATAAGATCGGAGATGAGGTGATTACTTTGTGGATTCTTTCTTCTGACGCACAATACACGTCCGAGCATGTGAATTCACCGCTTTATATTTTCGCTCTAGCCAATCTTTGAATATGTAGCAATCTTCAACAGATGGCCGAATGATATGGACAAATTTGGATTATCTCTTGTCTCTTCGGTCTTTTACACTCTAGTTGGAGACCTACTTTGAGCATGTTTAAACAATTTGGCCACACTTTCCCTTTAAAAGAATACTCTTTGTCGCCTTTTCTTTTTGGGGCCATCGAGTCATTCGCCTTTGTTTGCTTTTGGTCGCATTCATCTACCTCGAGGTACATCATTACCTCCAAGTATGAGCTTGGTGGAGCGGATTGAATGACCGCCTTGGTTTTCGATGACAGAAATTTTCTTTCTTTGTCACGTTATAGACTAACCGCCACCAGATCCTTCTAGATGAAAATGGCACCTTTCTTTGGTCCAGAGCTTTTGCTCTTTTGAATTTATCTTGTCACCATCTAACTGGATAAATTTAATTTCTCAAATTTAGCCACCCTATCAAGTAGCTCTTGAAATGTGGTAATTGAAGCCATGCAAAGATAAGCCATCTTATCATCGATGTTGCCCATCAAGTTGAATTGCATGCTCTTCTCTAATTGTTGTTCACATTTCATACTCATATTTCGCCAACGTATATATATAGTCACCGATCTTTTCTTCCTCTTCTCAAGAGCAGATCGAATTGTCTTTGATCGGCATAACCTTTTAACAAACATATTTTCAAGTTCGAAAAAGTCTGATTGAGTCATTGATAACTCAAAGATACCATTCAAAGTTAAAAAGTTAAACAACTAACGAATCGGAATAATAATGCATCATTACCTCGTATCGCGCAGATGCTTTGAATTGGGCATGCCGCTTGGGATTACCATTCGTCAATAGATTGAACTTTGGCATTGAATATCCCTTTGATATGGAACGATCATACTCATGGGATACGCTTAATTTTGCTCACCAATTTTTCGCCGCCGCATTTATAACAGCCTGATCTTCTCATTCAATATAATATCAAGTTGAGAGCCACGCTGTAGTTTGTATATTCAGAAGCGTCGAGCCGACTCATTTATTTCAATCCTCGCTTGCTCAATTTGGACCCAAGCATGTGAGATCAAATTTATCGGGAGGATTATTCGTATGGAGGCTTTGATTATTTGGGGACAGTGTTGACTGCCGCAATATTCCGCTACATTAACGCATCATCATCTCGTCATCATCATTTCGCCATTTTCATATTCAACGGATTTCTTTATCTTTGGCTTTCATCTGACGCCAATTTGTCTTCAGCTCGCCAAAGTAGTAGTATCGTGAAGGTGGGATTTTCTTCCCTTTCTTCTTTCTTCTTGTTCTCTCCTCAAGACTCGAGGATGCTTCTATTTGAACATTTTGTTGTTCTTCGTGGGAGAGTTGTATGACGCCAGTTGAGATATTGACACCAGATGGCTCACCGACTTGTTGCACCATATACACTACTTCAAATGTTGCCTCCTCCTCTTCTTCTTCGCCTTGGACACGAATTTCGTGACGGCGTCCAATGAACTTCCGATTCCAAGTGTGGAATCGAAATTTCTTCGCCAGAGCTTCGATCGGGTTAACCTCCTCTTGATGGGATGGAGTTAATTGATGACGATCCTGAGGATTCTCCGTGTTCTACCGTCATATCCTTTATCATTGGGGCCCTCTTTTGGCTCCCATCACGATAGATTTGAGTTTCGATCTCCGGAATTCACACCGATGTCACGCCATGCTTTTCTGAGCATTTCTTTTGAGGCCTAGCCTCCATATCTGCTACCTTTCCACCGACCTTCGCATGGATTCTGACGCCAAGTGTCACACCCCGATGTTCACCGTGGGGACATGGATTGGTCGCCCCTGCATTGAGTCATGGATGAGGTCTCGAGGAGCAGCCCCAGATCCTTAATAACAGAGGTATTTTCTTTCATCACCCTCTCGCTACTGAGAACCCGATGCACTCGCGCAGATAGCCGCTTCTCGAGGAGCAAACTGATGTCAGGGGTCCGTAAGACTGTTTGAGTGACCAAGAGCCGCTCGCTTAACCCATTTAAGGTCAAAACCGATTGGGGAACACTCACCGGTTCCAATCGGACACCCGCGCGATAAGTGTTGGCACGCAGCTCGCTTTTTCGCCTCCATTTCCTGATGAAGAAGCTTCAAAGATCGCTCCCCGGCGAATGGTTTGGATTGCATTACTCGAGGGACAAAAGACCCACCCAAGAACAACCCTCTTCATGATTGGTGTCTCCGCGAAACCCCTCAAAGATCGATTTTTGAAGTGACCTACAGTAGGGTCATGACTTCCTTTTCAGAGATTGTTGCACATGGCGTGACGAAGTCAGACTTCAAAGAAGTCGAGGCTCAAGAACTGCTGCTCAAGATGGTTTGGAAATCCATACCAAACCTGGATGGTATCCTGCCCAAAGACACGACAAATACCAAACGGATGTACCCAGCGAGAGTAATGTGACATGTTTCAGAATGCTATTCGAGATTTAAAGGTAAAAATTAGCAATTAAAATAATCAGACTATCACCTTACTTCCAAAAATATGTGATAGAAAACACACCAAGATATGCACTAAATAAAATCTCAAATGACTTAAGACTGAAAGAAAGTTTTTTTAAGTGCTTAACTTATCATTTCATTTCATCATCATCATTTTTATTTTATACCCAATCGCAATTATAACTTAGATTCGACCAAATAAAGCAAAAGAGAAACCCCCCAACTGAGTCGCCAGAATTTGGATCCAAAATTCACCACATCTTTCAAAGGAAAGAATTGTGGTTGCCGATAATTTCTGGGCGATGAATAAGTAGATAAAGACACTACCTGAGATTGCTCATTTGGTGAGAACTTTTATATCCTGGTTTCCTATAAAGCAGTTCTATAACACACCTCCCAATACCGAGAGAGCACTTTCGAGCTACCAATGAATCGTGTTAACGAAGATATAATCAGTAGTGAGCGTAGAACCATTTATGCCATATCAAGAAAACCACGCGACAGAGACACGCCACGCCCCTCGTGCTTTAGAATATTTGTGAAGAGATATTTAATTGACACGGGCTTTTGAAGAAAAGTTTTATTAATTTGTCACCAAGACAAACAATGCGGGTGGATCTATTTTATTTATTTTTTTAGTTTTAATTTAAATAATTCATTTCATTATTTTTTTTATATATTTGTTTTTTCAATTTGATCATTTTAGATTGATTTATATTTGAATATGATCATTTATCATTGAAATTTTAATTATAATTACCCTTCTCGATCATAGTAATATCAATCGATGAATTCCTACCGATCCTGCTTTCTGAGGACGAAATTCATCATCTCAAGAAGTATAATCCTTCAAAACTCGTCCACTCTGGGAACATGTATGATCGGACTTTTCTTCCTAAGATTTGAATTTTGTGTTTATGTTAATTTCATCTGTATTATATTAATTACCGATATTATTAATTAAATTTTATAATATCACATTTTAAATTTTATTAACAAGACCAAACCTTATGTATATCTGTTTTTTGTATTTTAAGTAATTACCCAACATGCATATATATCTGTTTTGAAAATGCATCATTATTAAGATGTAATCAGTTTTATCGATTTTGATTTGTTATTAATTTACGATCAAACCCAAACAAGAAGATCTTTCTTTTGATTTGTATAACTTACGTGTCTATTGTTTGAACACTTCAACATACATACGATTCTGTTTTAAAATGTGTATTAGAATGTCAAAATGTATTCGATTGAAGTTTAAGTTTCAATGACATTTTTGTAATTGACCCGGTCAAGACCAAACCTAAGATATAAAGATCTGTTCTTTGATTTGACATTGTAATGCATCATTGACATTTATTTTGTTTAATCCTGACACCAAGACCAAACCGATAGTAGCATTTCTTTTGATTTATCTTACTTACAGTCTAATGCAACATTTCAACATACATACGAAGATTCTGTTTTTAAAATGTTGTATGACATTAAATGTCAAGTTGAAATATGTTCAATTTTGAGTTTTGTATCAGGCCCAAGACAAACCGACATAAAGATTCTTTCATTCGAATTTTGACATTTTTTTTATTCAAGCAAGATCAAGTAAGATAGATATAAAGATTGATAATGCTAAATAGTCATTTAACAATGACCTCTTTTAAATCACAAGAAAGTGATATAGAAATAAATTATCATTTCATATAATCATATGAAGGCTTAAAGGATTTTATTTGTTACTAGATCACCTCCTTATGTAACAAAATCGCACATAGTTGAAAATAATGATTTTTACGATATATGTAACAGTTTGATTATTGTTTTGCTAATACTCTCCCTATGCATAAAATCAAAGATAAAGGTGAAAACACCGATTTTATGACCATATAAATTGGGCCTAAATGAATTTAGATTGATTGCCCAAGATCACCTCTTATGTAACAAAATCATCATGAAAATAATGATTTGGCCCATATGATATAAAGGATGGGCCTAAAGTGAATTTAGCATTTGTTTTCTAATATTTCTCCTATGTATAAAATCAAAGATAAATAAAATAATTAATTGAAGCCCATAAATTCCATTTATTTCTTGATAAAGGAATATAAAAAATACGAGTATTATATTTCATTTAAAAGAGGCAGTGATTCATTAAAATTCACCTCCTTCACATGCTTCATCAAGTGGGGACAAATACCCATTAAATTTATTAAGAAGATGTGACAAAAACTTTATTTTCCTCTTCAAAAAAAAAAAAGATAAGGATGACGCATGCAATGCATATGCAATATGACAATGGCATTAACATAGATGACCTCCTCAGCATTTTACGACAAGACCATAGTCAAGATGATAAATTAGATGAGAAAAGAGGAGGAAAATCTATAAATAAGAATTCCTTCATAAAATCCTCACACATTCTACTCTCATTTCTTCCTTCTCTCCCTGATTTCACAAGTTTGAGTTCTCTGCTCAGAAGAGAGCTGTTGGCCATAAAGATTTGTAAGTTTTACCCTTCTCCCTTCCTTTAGAATTTTCCATTTTTTTTTTTGATTTTTATGACATGTCATATGATAGATTTGATTCACATATTGTTGCTTAAGTCTATGTCGTATGTATATAAATCATATTAAATGACAAAGAAAAGAGGGAGAAACCTATGTTTGAGCATATATCTGTTGTATTTATGTCAAAATGTTTCATTACATGTCTCCCCTGATATACCCCTTTTTTTTTGCCATGTTTATAATCATGTGTAGATCAATGTGAAATGGACATATAAAGATAACATGTTAAACATGTATTTAAAGATGTTGGCACGCCTATAAAGATATCGCTTAGAGATTAACCAAGATCAACAAATACATGTCACAAGATAAGATCCATTTGATTCTATTCATTACACTTCATACACAGTTAATGTGGACTAAAGATTCAACATTCATCAAACTAAAGATGAAAGAATGTCATATATTACAAAAGTGAGTTAAACACATAAAGATACGCATATAAAAATACTTAAGCATTTCCCTTTTTTTTTTAAATTTTCTACTTCTCCCTTTATCCCCACTTAGCCGTGACTGTGTTTTCCCACCACGCCAAGAAAGGGTGGAGAGTGACCGAATTTATTCCACCACGCCAAGAAAAGGCGGGTATGGACAAAGACAAGATTTCGCTTAGCCGGAACAACGCAGCGATTATAAGATGATTTCCCTCACGCCGGAACAACGAAGTATATCATTTAGATAACAAAATTTATAAAGATGTGAATAAATTTGTATAGAGAACAAAATAATCAAAATTTACAATCGCTCTCCCCACAAGTGGGTCACGAAGATCAGCCCCACCACGCCAAGAAAGATGTAGGCGTGTGAGACAGCTAAAATTTTGATAAAGATAGATTTCCTACCATGTGGAGAACACAGAGACTTATATCATAAATTCTCATTTATATAAATAAAAAGAAAGGCATATACATTTGATAGAGCATCAGAATTTACAACACCTCGCCATGGGTTGCATGAGAGATCCGCCCCACCACGCCAAGATAAGTGTATGAATGTGAGACAAGCGCCAAAATTTTGATAAGATACATTTCCCTACCACGTTGGAGAACATGGTGAGACTTATATCACAAATTTAAAGCTCATTTCAGATTTGAACAGTTGCATATATACTTAAACAAGATAAGATTTTAACATGCTTTCATCACTATTTCACTCTCATAATTCAAGAGGCATAACATCAGATCTTATATGATTCCAACCTCAAACACTCACGGACTAGAACATATAATTGTTTTAATGCATGAGACATCCCGCTTTCAGTAAAGTATGAACAAAGACTAGCAAGATGTAACTTTAATGAAACTAAGCACCAAAATGAAAGCTTTAAACTTGCAGACATTTCAAATCAGACTTCAGGCTTACACTTAGTGATCACAAGAGAGGAAAACAAGCATTATCATAACAAAGTCAATCCCTTCTTCCTTTCAATTTCGTGATTTCAACATATAAAAGAGGCATGCATATAATTCCCTTCATATGAAATAACAAATATAAGCATAATTCATGAGAACAGATTATATCTCATCAAACAACAAAGTTTAATTGATTTCTCCCTAGATAAGAAAGTTTAGCAAGCCTTATACTCATCAAATAACAAATGATCGATTCCCTTGGGGAAAATATTTTCAGCAAGACCTGGCCATTAAATAACAAATGATTGATTCCCTAGAGAAAAGAAATTTTTCAGCAAGCATGGCCTTTAGACAACAAGCTAATAATTTTCCCTTAGATAGAAATATTTTCAGAAACTGGCCATTAAATAACAAATGATTGATTCCCTAGAAAAGAAATTTTTCAGCAAACATCTTGCCATTAAATAACAAAATGATTGATTCCTTAGAGAAAAGAAATTTTTCAAGCATACTTTAGACAACAAGCTAACAATTTTCCCCTTAGATAAAATATTTTCGCTTATGCCATTAAACAAAGAATCGATTTAGTTTCCCAGAAAAAAAACAATTTCAGCATGCACATCCTCGGCTCAACTTTAGAAGGAGAAAACAGCAAAGCGAAACCCAACATATCACACAGCAGGAGGAGGAGAAAGCCGTGAGCCGTATGCTTTCGTAGGCCCAAGAAAAGAAGAGAAAGGAAAGGAAACAACAAAGCTGAAGCATAACCAATCACCTTAATTTCATGCTATAAACCCAGAAACAACCAACCATAAAACACAAATGAGGGAAACAAATCTACATTTCCTTCAAGAGAAACCCACATAACAAAATATAACTTAAGATTAAAACAACCCGGGGTTTTGCTTGGAAGAGGAGTGAAGGATCGAGTCCTCGCTTGTTCGGCCAGGGTTCGAACGAGAGGAAAGCGAACCTGCAGGGAGCTCTAAGAGGAGGATCGTGGCCCAGAGTGTGAACGAGAGAGGAGTATGTCAGGCCCTGAGCCTCGACGGAACCAGAGCAAAGAAGAGAAATCGCCGAGAGGGAGAGACCGAGAGCAGAAACGAAAAAGAGAGGAATGGTCGAATGAGAGGAGGATCGTGAAATGAGGTCAACGCCTCCTTTCGTTTTCTTAGAGCTGACTTGAACTAAGAAATGTGAAATAATGGCCTAATTCCACGGATGCTGCAGGTTGGTAGGGATTGAGCGGGATTTAAGAGGGATTAAGAGATTAAACAGCCATTAGTCCCTTTAATTATAATTTAATATTATTTTATATGATATTAATTTATGCGCCAAACCCCAAGAATATAATTTTATTGTGTTTGTGCCGAACGAACCGCGATCAATTGATCGGAGGTCGCCGGACAACGTCGTACGAGAGAAATTAGGTTTAAATTATGCGACGCCGTGATTCGACCGATCGACACTCGCGCACGCTTTCCGAATGGGTCTCAAGGCGCCGTTTGATGTCTCGACGCCGCTGACGACACGCGCGATCAATTTCGCAAACAGGTCGAGCATCACGGCTTCGACTTTGATATGCGATAATTTCATTAAAATTAATTTTAATTTTTTTTGATCGATCATTAATTGATTCGATATTTCTATTTAATTAATTTTAATATTTTCGACGACATGAAGTCAGAATTTTCAAATCAATCAATTTAATTAATTTCGACGCGATTATAAGATTTAACCTCTATGTCATTTATTTAATTTTAAATGACACATAGTTATAGGTCAACAAAAGCCACTCATGCGAGATATAAGTTTGGCATTTATCTATGGGTGTGGCATGAACATTTTTTAGATAAAATGTCATTTTTATGTGATCAATCAGCAAACAAAAGACGGCTGAAATTTATTTAGAGTGACAATTTAAAAGCCCATTTGTGTAATTATAAAGCTCAATGGGTCTTTCATATAAAGAGGAAGTTCACCAATTCTAGATGAGCCATTTTTTGTAAAGACCCAAGTGAGAAAAATAAAGTAACACATGGTATTATAATTCATAACTCATGTTTCTCTTTTCACATAATATGTACTCATTAATGAGGGAAGAGGAAATGACAAACCAAGTTAAAGATCTTCTTGTGATGCATACACGTGTATGACATTTGAGAAAATGACAAAGAGAGTTAATCTTTCCTTAAACTTATGTTCTTATCATTGTGATCCAACATTAAAGATAAATGATAAAGAGGGGTTAAAAATTTTCTCACATGCATGCGCATATAGTATGACATGTGGTATGACATTGAGAGAAAATGACAAGAAAGAAATTAATCTTCCCTTAAATTCATGTTCTTGTCATTCAACATTAAAGATAGATGACAAACCAAGTTAAAAACCCCCTTACATGCATGTGCATGTGGTGCGATATTGAAAGGCAATGACAAAAAGGAAGTTAATCTTCCCTTAAACTCATATTTTTGTCATATAACATTAAAGAAAATGATAAAGATGTACGCCATATACCATTAGGAGACAAGTGGCAAACTGAGTTAATCTCCTTACATGCAAACCTATGACAAAACACAAGTGTGTGTCAAATGTCATTAAAAATAAATAAATAATAAAAAAAAAAGTTAAAGGGGTTTATAAATAAGAGAGGATTCCTCTCTCATGAGGCTTTACTCTTCTCTTTCTCACAAGATATATTGCAAGCTTAAGTCCTTTAAAGGAGTTTACCCAACTTAAAAAAGGAAGAGGTCTAATTAATCATATCTTTCAAGTTATGCCTAACTTATTTAGATTATACATCATTATCTCATGTAAAAGATTTGATAAGAAAAGCAAGATTTAGATCATGCAATAATAAGAACATTTCTTTCCTTTCTATTTTCAACTATTCATAAGCATATAAAGATTATCATTAAATGAACAAATCATTTCACGACTTAAACAAAGGGAGATAATTATCATAAATATACGCTACTAATAAGACTCATAAACATAAGCATGAAGTATTTTATTTTCAAATGACTCAAGATAATCACCATTTTAAATAAAGTAGATTTGAATCTTAAACAAGATTTCCTCATAATAATGACAATTCAAATAGATAGCTAAGATTAATAAACACATCATAATTGTCACATGGTGGATAGTAGATTTATACTAAGTTAAGCATAAATACACATATGTATGGTATGAAAATTCAAATAATAACTTAAGCATTTCATATTCCTCTTTTTTTTAATAAAAATTTTCGACAACCTCCGGCCATCCATATGGCCGCCGTGAGCCTTCCCACCATGCCAAGGCGCAGGTGGATACCGCTGACCAAAATTTATTTCTACCACGCCAAGAAAGCGCGTTAAACACAAGATAAAGATTTTCTGGAAACAACGCGAAAGTACTTATCATAAAATTTTTCTCCACATCAAAGAACAACGCACTTATAAAGAATTCTCATCGCGTTGAACAACGAACAAGTACTTATCACAAGTTTCCTCCGCGGGAGAATGTGAATTACTTATGAATAGATTTCGCTTCAGATTGCACATAAACATGCATGTATATGAATTTAAACAAGACATGTCATTTGCAAGTTTAACTAAACATTGTATTGAAACGTCATTAATAAGAAATCATCATGAGTTTTCAATGGCATATATAATTTCTCCTCTTTTCTTTTATTTTTTAGCATAAGGGATGAAATATTTATTTTTTTTTAAATTTGATAAGTAGATAATATTCATATGTCAAATCATAGGCACATGTTTCATTTGTCATTACCAAGTGAGTAAAAAAAATATTGCACTTCATGCTTACTTTCCCCATTCCATGAACAATTGCATTTAAACATAATTTGATTGGATAGGATGTGTGGGTAGCATGTAACAATCTTTCTTTAAAAATCAGTACACATGTAACAATATGTCCAAAAGATTTCAATTCTCTTTGCAATACTACACAACACTTTAACCTTTACTTGCTTGGACTTTTTAATATCAAAATAGGAATAAGCTCTCTTAAATGTATACATGCTGGTCCATTCATAAGCACAATAAGGAATATGAGATTTCTTTGTAAAGAGTAAAAATAGAAATCAATTCCACTATTTTGATTTAAGCCACATGAACTTAAAAAAAAAAATCTGATTAGAAGGAGATAAGATTAGGAAGTAGGGGATTTTGTATGATGGGTGAAATGGAAACCAACCCAATCAACACAATCTCATCAACATAAATCTAAAAATCTGAAATGTTAAACCTTTCCAACACTACTCTAAACACAAAGAGGACCTTTCCAATTAGCATTCCAAGCACAAATGAAGCCTCACGGTTGAACCATAATCACCCAAAAATCAAATAACGGCCATTGCATATAACAACTCTCACAAAGCTTTTTTTTTTTCAACTTCATTTTAAGCACATAAAAAAAAAAACTTAGCAAGAATCATCCCCTTTAAACAGAAAATCTGGAGCATGAAAGAGAGTGAAAACTTGCATAAACCTAGGGTTTGAGCCATTCATCATTTCAAAACCCTATTTCCACACTTATACCTTTATTTTAAACATGTAGAAAAGGCTTAGCAAATATCATTCTATCCAAACAGCAAAACTAAAGCATAAAAGAGAATGAAATTTGCATGTAACTTAGGGTTTAAGCTACATATTATCTCAAATCATATTTCCACACTTTTGATTGTCAAGCATCAACCTTTCCAAACAGCAAAGTGGTGCATAAAAGAGAAGGAAACTTGCATATAATTTAGGATTTAATCTACATATTATCTCAAATCATATTTTCACACTTTTGATTGCATTTTAAACATATAGGAAAATTGCACAAATATTTACTCCTCCAAAGCAAGGTGAAACATCAAAAGAAAAAGAAGTTTTGCACATAATTTAGGGTTTAAGCCACACAATACTTCTAATCCTCATTTCAAATTTCAGATTTCAACCTTGCATATGAAAGAGACTTAAAACTTAGCACATAATCTAGGATTTAAGCCATGCAACACTTCAAACATTTTTTTTTTTTAATTTCAGATTTCAACCTAGCATGTGAAAAAGACTTAAAACTTTACACATAATCTAGGATTTAAGCCATGCAAGACTCCAAACCCCTTTTTTCAATTTCAGATTTCAACCTTACATATGAAAAAGACTTAAAACTTTGTACATACTCTAGGATTTAAGCCATGCAAGACTCCAAACCCTTTTTTTTTTAATTTCATATTTCAAACTAACATATGAAAGAGGCTTAAAAAATATAATTTCTTCTATGGAAAATCACTTCAAGAAAAATAGAAGCATAAAAATCCATAGGTAATAAGAAATAACATGAGATTTGGGTCATACATCATCCCAAATCTCAAGATCAAAACCCTAGCATCATCTCCAGCATAAAATAAAGTAGATTTACCAAAACCCTAATTTCCAAAAGAACCCAATGCGTGAAAATAAGCTTAGGGTTAGAGAGAGACGACCG
Organism: Cymbidium sinense; assembly: GCA_021442155.1. NCBI lineage: Eukaryota > Viridiplantae > Streptophyta > Magnoliopsida > Asparagales > Orchidaceae > Cymbidium > Cymbidium sinense. The sequence goes on from CM038217.1 coordinate 201,208,401, forward strand.
GAGGTTTCGATTGCAAGGAAGAAAGAAGGAAAGGGGTTTCAGTTTGCTTGGGAAGAGTAGTCGGGTTCAACTAGGGCTCACGAGAAGGACGGACGGCTTGATGAGGAGCAAGAGAGGGACGGATGGCATGGAGACGAGGCTCAGAATCGCCGATCGGAATAGATGGGAGAGGAAAAACGAGAGAGAGGAGGAACCGAAGGAAGGGAGCCGCACGAGAGAGAGAAGACCGAGAGAGGAAGGAGAGATCAGGTGTGAATAGCGTCAAAATTGGGATAGCCTCGTTCGGTGCAGGATTTAGGTTAAATCGCACGATTCGATTGGTTGCCTAAACGGTATCCAATAAGAATTATTAGGCGACTGTTTTAATTGGACGAGTGGGCGGCTGATTAAAATAAAGGTTAATCAGGTTAATTGATCATTAGCTTAATAATTAATATAATTAGTCCTAATCACGTAAATTTTGAAATCATCCCAATAAACTTTATGATATGGGTGTCAATTTTAGATATTTTTTGTTGTCGGATCTGACAGATCGATTTCACGACTTAGCGATCGATTTCACAATCGGAAGTCGTTGAGGCTTCCCGACTTCGATATGTGCATAATTTCATTAAAAATTGATTTTAATTATTTGATCGATTATTAATTGATTTGATATTTTTTTCATTTAATTAATTTTAATATTTTTGACGCATTACGAAGTCGAATTTTCAAATCGAAGTGAGTTTGATCGAATCCGATCGAGATTAGGGGACTTTAATCTCAATTTATATGATAGTTTATCTCATTAATCATTTATTTTAACCTCCATGGCTGAACCATATGTGGAGGTCAACAATTTCATGGCTTTTCTCTCAGGTTGTCATGATCTAAGGATATTTCATAATGATTCAAGATTCAAACTCTTGGCATTATAACATAACTCCAATCAAACTATGTGGGATTTTATATTTAAAACTATGCGATGGATAAAATTCTCCAAATATTGCAGGGTTTTTCTTTTATTTTTCACTAAATCACAAACCTTACCAAGCAGCAGAAATGGTTTCATCCTAAGGCCTACCCGTCGTAGCATGTATCTCTCCTCTTCAGAGATTCCTTCCTTATCAGATTCAACAATTGTAGGCTCAATCAATCTCTCGAGTTCTGCAAGATGCTTTTCTGTCTTCTGTATGTTTTGATTGGCCTGCCATAAAATGATATTATATCAAAATTATGAACTTCCAAATCTGGCTTACAGATAAAAACAAAAGTCATTACAAAAAATACCTGGGTTAACTTAGCCTCCACCTTTCTCATAGATGAGCGTGTGGATTTGAGATTTCTTATAGTCATTAGGGATTTCTTCCCTTCAGCTTTTTCTTTCACTTCAATTTCTGAAGAGGAGTTGGCGAACTTGACACAAGGAGAGAGATTCACCACAAAGGGTGATATTTCATCATTGTTTGGCTTCCCATCACGAGAATTCCAAGTTCTCCTTTCTTCTATCGCAATGGATATAACAGGTGGTAAAAAATCCTTTCCCCTGTATAAGACAATGAAATCTTTATCCCTTGAAAGAACTGTTCCACCTGTTAATTTCTGCAAAAAAATAATAATAATAATAATTTGTGAATGTCATTCATTTTTGGGATATAGTTTCTCCAACAATATCATAAACAAGATTTATTAAGCCGTACAAATTAAGTGCCCGATCTTGATACTGCCTATCATTATTTCATGTAGTTTGAGAACTCATTCAAAATAGATTTATGTGAAAAACTCTACTAGCATCGTAAATGAACATAAGTCTACTAACAGATCTAAAGAATATTTTACTTTGAAGCACTTAAAAATATTGGATATCATTGGCTCCTAAAACCTCAATGCTCCTATGATTAAATATTCTTCCTAATTGCAAGAGAGATATCTATAGTAAAGATGTCATGAGGCTCTCTTAATTTAGCTTTGCAAATGGCTTACTGTATCTTGTGTAACAAACACAATCACACAATTTTATCATTCAAGGCAGTGTTTTCAGAGCATAAAGCACAATATGATGCACAAAAGTTTATTTTTGTTTCAAAGAGCAAAGCGAAACGGTGCTTTTATTAATGAAGCGGTCATAGCATATATAAGACAATAATTATATTAAATCTTTTATTAATAATTATAAAACATGATACAAAATAAAAAAGGATGCGATGAAGTGATCAATAATGAACATACCTAACTAAAGACGAACTTTCATAAAAAATTTTAACCTACAAATTAAGATGATATAGTACCTAAAAAAAATTGATTGATGACTGATAAATACACCTGAATAAAATTTGTATTGATAATTTGATATTCTAAACCAAAAAAGTTAGAATGTATATAAATTGATTCAGTAAATAGTAAGTACTATGAATTACTAACCTGCAAGAATGTAGCTGGAGTGGTTATCTGTAATAACTTGAACCACTTATCATTCCAATCTTCTTTATTTGTGCATTTAACAGTTCAAAGAACTTTAATGTAGTTTTTGCACATTCAAAAGCATCTAATGACTCTAAAAATACAATGCATGATGATGAATTAACCAAAAAATTAATATGACTCTAAAAATCTATGATCAATCCACCCATCAGACATAACATTGTGCCCTTCTCTTGCAAAATTATTTTATGATCTTCCACATCCTTCATAATTGCTTCCAAATCTTTTTCAAGTAGTGAAACTTTCAATTCATGATATAGCAGTAGTCAAAGACCTGGTCCATATTATACAATTGCTCCACAATACGATCAAAACTCTTCAACTTCACTGCATTGAAGGGATTTCTACTTGATAGAACAATCTTGCTATATATTTTACAATTCTATCTTCTATTTCTTTATCCACATCTTCTTTGATTTCCATTTATCTCATTTCTTTTCTCCTTGCAACTTCTTTTTATAGTTCTTTAAATAAGAAATGATCCATTGACCATTTCATTTTAAATAGATTAGTATTGCTTGATCTAAAACTTGATTCAAATGCTTTCTTACCAAAATGTACTTGTGATTGAATTTCAAATTCTTTAGTAATATCAACGACTCTCTCATTTTTCATTCATAAATTTTGTTTAAATTTTATAACTCTTCGATAAGCAAATAACTCATCTCTTACATCTATGACACCTTCTTACATTTGGTAAGATTACTTTTTTTTACACATTAAAAGACCCAATAAGATGCTCCTTCAATCGAGATATATTTCCGTTTATCTCTTTACCATAATAAATACACATATGCACACTCAAAGTGTGCTTGACTTTGATTTCAACTTTATATGCTTCCAAATTGGATCTTTCCTCATGTTTGAAACGGTCAAATCAAAGTAATCAATTAACTGTAAGTATGAGTCATGCTTATATGAATTTGGTAAATACCGTGAATTAAAAACTCATTATTACAGCATATTGTTCAAAGTAATAACTGGAATATTCTTATTTATGAAAATCAAGATTAAATCTAATAATATTATATTTTCAAAAATATTCAATAGAATATTCATATTATTCATTTAAAATGCATTAAAATATTTTAATATAAATTACATTATAATGAACTTGAAAATCAATAAATTAACCTTAAGCTTAATCCAATTCAAACTCTTTACATGTAATACTAATTCCAAAATTGTAAGAATTTATAATTGGATTATAAGCAAAAGAGAAGACATACAAGTCTCAAAATTTTCTTATTTATAGTCACAAAAATCCCCCATAATTGCTAGTAATCTATTTTTTTGTCTCAAAGATGAACTTGCAAACATTAGCCACCACATCAATAAATAAAAAATTGTCTCGTTAAACCTACATTTTTTTTGTCAACAAGGTAATCTATTTTTTTTAATGGAAATTTAAATGGCATATACTAAGATTAAATTTTCTTAATAAATATTCACAAGTGAAAATATATATTTACATGTGTTAATAATCAAATATATCCATAGTAATATGTAAATAAAAAATAACAAATAATTAGCAAATATCATATAAGAAATAGGTTTTTTTTATTTGGGATAATTGATTTATAGCTATTAATATCAAGGTTGTGGCAGGATGGGATATAGAGCAGGAAAATAGAGGTTCGAGGTTTAAAGGTCGAGCAGGAATTGAGCCGGAGTTGACGAATAATATAATAAATATTAAAATTATCTAAATGAAATTTAAATGTTCAAATAATCACAATATGTATTTAGAAATAAATTATAAAATACAAATAATGTGCAAAAAATCTTCTCTAATTTTAAAGTTAAATGAATTAATATATATAAATAGTACTTTTTTATAGTGTGATAATTCTTTGAAATAACCCATAGAACTTCAAGAAATTTCTTATCTAAAAAAAGAATTTTAAAATAAATATTAAAATTAGTAATTTGGCATCAATTATATAAAATATACAAAAAATATAAACTAAATTAACTACAAAAAGATATTGTAAATTATGATGTAGAACACTTAATAATTAAAACTAATAAATAATAAATCACAACAAAATTAAGACATTCATAATTCAATAAAAATGATATATGACGTATCAATAATTTTTGTGATCTTTAATCAAAAACATACTCTAAAAATTAAAATATCAAATACATATTAAACTTTATCACAAAAAAAATCAAAAGAAATAGATTATAATAAAAATAAAAAAATAAAAAAATTTATTATTATCTGATATTTTCTCTTTAATGGTTGTCGGACAAAAAAAATTAAAAAGACAACGGAAAAAAAAATTAAATTAAAAAAATTGCTGCCTCTATGGACGAAAATAAAAATAAAAATATAAATTAAAAAAGCGATATCGAAAATTGACGGAAAAGCTTGTAGGGCAAAAACAGATTAATAATCAAAATTCAAAATAACAATTTCTCAAAACTGGCTAAATATTCGCCATTACAAAATCTTTCCGTGGCCGTGGGACCGGGTTGGCGTCCTGATTCCATGGTTGATGGCGATGCGTCTGTCGCAGGTGTCTCGGTGCAATACGAGCGATTTTTTTGAGTTCTCCGGGATCATGGCCGGTTTGGCGAGATTGAGCCGGCGGTCGGTCCGGTTATCAAAACGTTGATTAATATTGTATTTTTAAATTAATAATGCACTACAATTCTACCATAGTAATAGTTTAAAAAAAATGAAGACAACAGGCATTTTTATCCAAGTCCAAAACTAAAATTATAAAATCCATGCAACTTTCATTAGCAATCATAGAGCATTTTATTGAATCACAAATTGATATTGATGTCATACAACCAGCAATGCAATTAATAAAATTTAAAAAATTATGTTAATTTATTAATTTAACAAGAATCACTTATGTTGCTTCATTGCTTCCACGGGATGAGCTGTAACTTACCTTGATGGTTTGGACTAGAGAATGGAGAAGAGTTGATGCATCAATAGGTTGGGGTCGAATGAAATTGATGTGTCGATGGTAACAAGGTTGAGCCGAGCTACTACCTCGAAGGGGTAGGAGTTGAGTCGAGCTGCTGCGGCTTGTGAGGTCTAGCTGAGTTGTTGTGTTGATAGTTCTCTTCGCTTCACTAGCTTCTCAGCTAAAAGGGAGATGTACCCTAAATCTTAATCATTATTATGAACTACGCCTGATCTGCCTTGCACTTGACCCAACTTGCTACACCACGCTTAGCGCACAATTGCCACGCGTGACTATGGCGCGAAGCGATCTGTTCCCACTTTGCATTGTGTTGGTGTTTCAAAATACGCTTTTGATTTCACTGATTCAAGGTCTTATGGATCTAGAATTAAATATTCAAAAGAACTAAGGTTGATCTTTGCTTTGGCTTTAAGGCCTTATTAAGATACTTCCCATAGGTGGAAAACAATCTAAAGAGTCTAATCATGTGTTAGTGCTTGAAAAAATATAGAGCTTTCCACCTTATCAAATAAACTAAATGGTTTAGAGGCTTAAGACATGGTCATCAAGGAGCCTGTTGCCTTTAGAATATGTCTTGCATTTGGTTCAAGCATACATACTAAGAATGGCAAGTTGACAACTTAATTCAAACACATATTCCTAGTCCATAATGGCTTAAGTGCTAAGAGCATGGCCAACTTGATTGCATTAATATGGCATGGGGTTCATTTGTGAACCATCACATGTTCATAACTTTGGTGATCTTCCATGTATTTAGGCAGAGGGAGATAACTTGAACATGGAACAATTATAGAGGTAAAATTAAGTCAAGTTCGATTACATTTGACTTAACATGAAAAAAATAAAAAAATTCTGATTCTAGCTTATATCTCAAACTCAATTTGAAATGATTCGATTCCAAGTCAACTAAAAATTTAACTAAGCTAAATCAAAATTGAATTTCAAAATTAAATTTTACCTTAAAAGTTATTATATATATATATATATATATATTATAAATTACATATTATGCTATACATATTATATTCTACATAAATATTTATTTCAAGTTATATTTCAACTAGATTTAATATGCAATCAAATGAGCCAACCCAAAATTTGAGATGGACTCAAATCAATTTCAAGTTTAGAATGAAGCTTGAAATCAAGTTGAGTAACATCCCTAGGTTGTCATCATTTTTTGTAAGTTTTATATTTTCTTCTAATACATTTTTCTCAAATGATGAATGACTTTTTTGTCAACGTAAAAGGGATCCATACTATTTATTTTTAGAAGCTAGGTATTAAGAGTTGACATTTTGTTCATCACTAGCCATTTTATGTTGTTAATGCCATTGTATGCACTGATGAAATCATGAAGAAGTTGGTTTCTTTTACAAGCATTTGAATATAAATCAGGCCACAATAGTTTAATACTTTATCTCAAACATTTTGGAGAGCATGGTTACCTCAGCATGCATCTAAAGCAAATGATGAACAACTACCATCTTGGTGAGCTCAGTGTTGCAATTAGATGATGGCCCAACAATTGTTGTTGGTTCTAATTAGAACTAGCTCCAATGGAACTTGGCTGAATTGGAGAAAAATCTCAATTCTTTTGAAAATTTCTTCATTCGAGCTTTGGATTAAATTTCAATAAATATGATTTGTTTAAGTATAAACACACACACACAAAAAAAAAGATCTAATTCATGTTTTTTTTTTAAATCGAATCAAGTAATAGCCCTAGGTTGTCATCAATTTTCGTGGGTTTTATAATTTCTTCTATCGGGAATTACAACTCATAGTTGGATGGCTTCTACATTTTTTCCTCTTATGATGAAATTCTTATGTTGCCAAAAAAGGGAACCGTACCTTTTTTTTAGAAGCAAAGTATTAAGTGCTAACATTATGTTCTTCACTAGACATTTTAAGCAAATGCCATTGTATGCATTGATGAAATCATTAAGAAGTTGATTTCTTTGCAAGCATTTGAATATAAATCGGGCCACAATAGTCTAATTCTTTATCTCAAACATTTTGGGGAGCACGGCAGCCTTGGCATGCTTCCAAAGCAACCATCTTGGTGAGCTCAATGTTGCAATTTAGATGAGGGCCCAACAATTGTTGTTGGTTCTAATTAGAACTAGCTCCAGTAGAATTTGGTTGCGATGGAAACAAATCTTGATCTTTGGAACATTCATGCCTTGGATTAAACTTCAATAAATATGATTTGTTTGTATATAGATGCATGCACAAAAGATGAAATTCATGTTTTTTTTTTTGTAGGCATACACCAGGCATCAATGCTAACCACTCTCCAGAATGATACTAGGTCAACCCATGTGAACCACATCTCGATCTAAAGTAACTTGTGTACTTTTATGGATATCAAAAATCACAAAAAAAGGATTTTATTTTTATTTTTATTTTTTTTGTAGACGTACACAAGGCATCAATGCTAACCACTCTCTAAAATGCAGACTAGATCAAGTAATGTGAAGTCACTTCTCGATCTGAAGTGAATTGTGTACTTTTATGGATGTCAAAAAACACAAAATAAGTGGAAAGATAGATTTTTCGTTTTCCATTTGAAGGGAGGTGGCATACAAAAGAAAGAGAAGAACCGAATGGAACACAATACATAACGGTAATAATATATATGAGATATAAAGAAAGCAGATTAAATTTTGAGCTAGGCCGATGATGATTAAATGAGATTATTTTCTCCTTAGTGGTAGCTACCTAAATTGCATCAGTTCTTCAAGAGCTTATGACTGCAAAAATTAATTTTAAAATCCTTGATAAAATATATCTCAAAGGTATGAGTTAGAAAATACAAATATAAAAAATAATTAACTATGATATTTAAGCTCTCAAATTAACCAAAGCGTCTGCCTAAATTGCCAGATGACTGAACAAAAAGATAATGCTCATATGCTGGAGTAAGTCTTTCAGAAAAAGTTGATGGACAATTAATTTGTTCACCTTATTTGCCAGACATTTGTTAAGAGGTTTGATGGAAAAGTATAGAGAAAGTAAGGAGGATCTACATATGATATTTGTTGATTTAGAGAAAGCTAAAGATAAAGTTTCAAGAGATATTCTTTGGAGAGTTCTAGAAAAGAAAGGAGTTAATATTGATTATATTCAAATCATTAAGGATATGTATACTAGAATTGTTATTTGTGTCCAAACACAAGGAGGATTGACAAAAAAATTTCCTATTTTAGTTGGATTACATCAAGGATCAGCTTTAAGCCCTTATCTTTTTGCTTTAGTTTTTATGTTTTACATTTACAAGAAGATGTACCTTGGTGTATATGAAATTCTTCTTGTTGATAAGACTAAAGAGGGAGTCCAAAAGAAACTTGAATTAATCAATCTAAGTCTAAAATTCAATATCGATCTAATATATAGTCTAATTTTAAAATAAACATTGTAAAAAGAGTGAATGATTCAAATATCTCTGAATGATGAAATAGATGAAGATGTTATCTATGCAAGTTGGATGGTTGAAGTGGAGGAATGCATTTGGCCCATCAAAAGATTATAAGATTTAAGAAAACAAATAGGTGTTAAGTGTTGCGAGATGAGAATGCTCAAGGATTAGTGGCTTTACTCTTAGAGATAAAATAATAAGTATGTTTGGAAAGAGTTGGAGTAGTTCTAGTGGTAGATAAGATTAGAGTCACCGGTTTTAGACATAAAAGCGTAAAGATGGCGTTAGGAGAGTAGATCATTAGATTTCTTGTGTAAGAAAGGTAGAGATAGACCTAAAAAGACTTGGTTAAGATGTATAAAAAATGACCTTAGTATACTTGAATTAAATGAGAATTTGACACATAATATGACACAATGGAGAAGAACGATTCATGTAGCCGACCCCACATAGTGGGATAAAGGCTTGTTATTGTTGTTGTTGTTGTTGTATTTGCCAGACATTAAGAATAACAGTTTTAGCTTTAATTATCAAGTACAAGAAAGAATAAGCATAAAGGGCCTAAAAATACATAGGCAATGACAAGATAGCAAGATAGTTATATTCTTATAAAATCTGCCAACATACCTTCAACTCTTCTGCCATAATCCCGCTATCAGTATTCTGTGCACCCCGTTTTATAGCAATTTTTGCAACCTCACATTTTTCCCACAGCTTGATAATGGAAATTGCCAAACCTTGATGATTTCTATTTCTCCCTGAAACAAAAGTGTGGTGCAGAAGAGCTTTTTAGGATGGGCAAATAACGAGAAGGTAAAAAATGATCATCACAAGACAAGGCGTTGTCACCTAGTGCGAAGTGACACGGTATGTGCCGACTAAGTCTCCTTAGAATTGTTAATTCCCGATCTTTCAGCTGGGGCTTTAACCCAAAAGGAAGAAGACGAAATGGCTTACGGAATCCAGGAACAATAGCGGGTAACAAATCACCATCAACTGGCAGAGGATCATGGCCCCACCAATCAGTAAATCTTGGACCCAAGCCATCTAATAACCTGTCAGCTTCATCTTCAAGCAGAGTTTCGCCAGGCAATTGCAAGCGCAACTTATCAGGAGAACCAACCCCAGAAATAAATGGAGAGCGGACTCTGTTTGATTCAATAGAAGTATTTGCTGCAATTGTGGATGATGAGCTTGAACCATGTTCTTTATCAGCTTCACCATTCACAGTAGGTTTGGAACAATCTTCATCAAGTTTTTCACTCTTGTCTTCAGTAGAATAGAAGTAAGGATACTTATAGTTTGTCCCTCTATACAAGATTATGATATTTCCAGACCTCCAAACAACTAGACCACCAGTTTTTCTCTGCAAGGATAGCATAAACAACAGCTTAAAAGGAATTTCAATTAATGTCAATAATATCAACAAAATTCATAATTCAAGATACAGCGAGAACAGAGGCAAGCAATAATCACCTAACTTGAAGGACCACAGCTAAAACATTTGTAAATGCAATGTTATGCTCTAAGCCAATAAAAGCAAATAGAAAAGCCCAGTTTGAAGAACTTATATGAAGAGAACCATCTCTAAGTGTGGAATAGTTACAACTTTCCATCACTGAAAACCGCTACATTGCATTAAAAAAAGGAATCATAAACCTACTTATTGGAATATACAAAAACTAATTTCACGATTTTGCAAACCAGTATCAAATTTAAAAATTCAATTAAAACAGCAAAAGAGCATCTTACAAATAAGCAACCAACGATTTAGAATACCTCTAAAATCTCATGTGTTCTCTTCATATTCATCCGACAAAGATCCTCGCACCTAATCTTGACAACCTCTGATCGCCGCCACCTCTCGTGAATTCCATTCACAATTCCCTCAGTTATCCCTGCCTTCCCCACCTTGAGCCGTTTTGTCAACGCGATCCCCAAAGTTCTCAGTCTCTTGAGTTCATTTCGAGGGAGCGTTAGCTCTGCCACAGTTGGCACCTTCAGTTCCTTACCAGCCCGGGACAAGCTCTCCTGCTCCCTCTTCCAGAGCTCGCGAAACCTGGTGATGGTGTCGCTGGAGCCAGGCTCCGGCACGGGATGTTCCGGCGTGCTCCAGCTAGGATCAATGGTGTGCCCGACACGGTGCTTGGGAATTTCGTAAGGGGTGGGGATGAAGATTTCACCGGCGGATCCAGGACCTGTCAGTGGAGGGCCGCCGGCGTCAAACATTGGATCGTCGGGGAGGTAGCCGAGGCTGCGGAGCTTCTCGGAAATGCGTTCAATAGCAGATTTTCCAGCAGCTTCTTGGTAAGAAGAACGGCAATGTGGAGTGGAGGGTTTAGGGTTTTTGAGGCGGAGACATGAGGATGGGAGAAAGAATGGCAAAGGCGACAGGGCGGGGGCAGTTTTGGAGCGGAAGCTATGAGGAGTGTGAGAAACGGAGAGAAGCATTCGAGAAGGAAGAATCATACGCCTCTTCAGTAGCGTTGGAGTGAATGACGAAGAAGGTGTGGGATTTTGTGAAGGAGCAATTTTTGGTGAGCAGAGAATAAAATAAAATAAAATTTACATACACACCACACAATTTTTATTCAATTAAAATTGATTTATGAAAAAGATTAAAAAAAAGGGGGATTTACATACATACCAAGTTAAACATTAATATTTACAAATTTAACACCTAAACTTATCAATTTACAATTTTAACACCTAAAACTTTCTAACACAACAAAATTACCACTTTCCGTTCTCCCCCGTAACTATTTGTTTCTCTCAAAGACGAGAGTCTTGCCTCGATCTCAGTAGTGGCTTCGTCTTATTCCCGACTTGGTAGCGGTGGGGATTGAGAAGGCTGATTGACCATCGTGCCTCTCTGCTCCCGTACGCCTCAGTGAGTCTTCTTCGCGTTCTTATAGGAGTGGTGTGTTGGAGGCGTTTCTCGATTCGGTGATGGCTAAGGGATTGAAGGCATTCGCTGCTCTGCCTCTCCGTAGAACGCCTCGGTGAGTCTTCTTCTCTTGTGCCCCTTCGGTTGGGTTTGATTGAAGTTTCCGCTTTTGGGTGATTATTTGGTTTAGATTTTGGGGGATTTTCTCTGCCAACGACATTTTTATTGTCAACATGAGAGTGTGTTGGATTTTCTCTGTGGTACTACGTTGAGTTCGAATTTGAACCTCTGGATTTTGTTTGCTTTTATTGCATAAACAGAAATGAATGTCTTTTGAAAGTGGTAATTGTGAATGTGTTGTATTTTTCATGAATTGGAAACTCTTTTAACTTTCATGTATTTGCTAAGAATGTTATTGATTGGTTGATTTATTAGCCTCTTTTGTTAAAAATTAGTGATACTTGTGTGTCAACTATAGCCTCAAAACTTACCACCAGTTCTATACATGATAAGATGATCTTTATTTTATAAATATTACTCATAACTAAAATGTGCAGGAACTATGATTGCTCCTGGTATTGTCATATTAAGAAGTGGAAGCACTTGTTCATAGTTCCAGGAACAGAAAATTAATTATACTTTATTTGATGCTATACTTTAACATATGAATTGACTAAAATTTTTTTTCAATAATATCAGGAATGAGCTCGAGTCAATCGTCAATAGAATGTGCTCCAAAATAATCAAGTGAGATGCGTGTAACTCACCATGTATTATATATACACTACTCATAAAAGACCGAATCTTGGAAAAAAATTTTATCGATGCCCTTAGACACAAGATGATTCGGTTTTTCAATTGGGTAGATGAAGTTGAACCTTCAATACATGATGTGTTTAGATCTAAGAGCCCATGATGAGATGGTTGAATGAAGTTCGAGCTCATATTAACTCTTATGAAATTTTTTGTTGGAGTTGTTGTTCTACTGTACTTTTTGGTTGTTTATCGTAATATGTGTGGGTGAAGTGCGTGGTACTAAGAAGTGTCAATTTGTATGAGCGATGTGTGATTTAGATCGATTGTCGTGGCGTCGTAGTCGTCAATGTACCTCTAAATTTATGTTAATAGTGCATTTGCTTTATTATTTTTGCAAGGTCTGAACTTAGGTGTGACCTTATGTAAGAATTTGGTAATGTCTTTAGCTTCCTTGATTATCATTATTTATATATGAAAGTCGCTTGAGATTCGTTATGGAAATTAGAATTATGATATGTCTTTGATGTATGGGCTTTATCACTTTTATTTAATCTTTGAGAACAAGTTAAGGATTTTCTTCTTTTGTCATAGCATTCATGATTGTAAAGTGATAATTTTACATCTTAACTTTATATCTGATTCAACATGTATATACATAGAGAAAGAGTTGCTTGAAAGATACAAAAATTTTTATATGGAAATTTTAAAATAGAAAAATTCATGAGTTATATCCTAATTAAAATGATTCGCTATATAAATAAGATTATAAAGTCGACCTTTTCTTTTAATGAGAATTTGACTACACAAAATTGGAAAATAATCAAGTTTTATAAGAAGGATTATTAGAGAAATAATGAAAGATTATGACAGTGGTCAGGAGATTAAGGTCAAGCAATGAAAGCTAGAAGTCATTTCAAATAGATTACAATTTCACTTTGCTTTTATTTAACTTCCAATCAAACAATAGAAGAGATTAGATACAAGAAAAAATAAATACTTTATGAATAGTTTACATGCAACCAAAATGCACCTCTAGACAAATAATAAGTGTGTAACATACATACAAGGATGTGTAATTCATCAGACAAACATAAAGCAACAGATGCCCAAGGGGTAAGATGAAGATTATATTCTTTGGCAGCCATGGTGACAAATGCTCCAAGTCTGCTTGATGTCGATGCCATGCCCTGAACTACGAAAAAAGTTGGATTAATTTTTAAACTAGGCCAGTTTAAAATGTTAATTATGTGATTAGGCACGAAAAAAAAAATTTTAAAATAGGTCTAGTCCGATCACAGGGTGGCCTGGCACGGCAACCCGGTCGGTATGATCTGACCACTTAAAAGGGCCAACCGAGCTGTGAGCATCAGCTCTCGGTTTCTCCGTTTTACTTCTCCCACTGCGATCCGTCGCGTTCGTTCGCGTGACGCCGTGAAGGAGCTTCAGCCGACAGGAAGGTCGCCGTAGGCCGTCGTTTCCACCGGTTAACTTGTGGCTTTGAGAGATCTTTCACCGATTTAGGTATTTTTTAGCCGAAATGCAAAATAAATTTCAGATCTAGTTTGGATTTGTTGTTTTGATAGGAAATATTTGTTAGATGTTATTTAGTGAGATTTTTTGAAGGAAATTTGTTAGATTTGAGGTGGATGGTTATGTTTATGCTTATTTGAGATAAATTTTTGCATATGATTGAATAAAGTATATGGAAAAAAAGTAAGATGGCTTGTTTTGTGTTTCTTATGTACTCTCAAGAATTCGACAAGCTATTTCATCTTCAAAATGCAAGTTTTTTTCATGGTCTAGTTGTTTTGAAGGAAAATCCATAATAGCGACATTGTTTGTTTTTTACAATTAATGAGAAAGTATATGAGCAAAGAAATGATCTTTATTGATTTTGAGAAATCATATAGTTAAGTATTATGAAAATTGATTTGGTGAGTATTAAGAAAAATATGTGTTAATGATTATTAAAATTATTAAAGATGTGTATGATGGGTCATTAACTAGCTTTGAAAAGATCTATGAAGGTGATGCTTTTGGTTCAAATGAGAGATATGTGATTTGAAATGTTATGAGGGAAATTATAGTTGGTTTGGTTATGCTTATGCTTATTTGAGCATAATGTGTAAATTATTTAGTGAGATGAAGGAAATGAGGTCAATTTGGTTTGTGAAGCGTTGGTTTTGTACATTTTTTACAAAGTTATTGTTTTATAAACATGAATTTATGATTGTGTAATTTGCAAGTTTGTGTCACTGTTCTTGAATGTGATATTTGTAGAATTTGTAAGATTATCATGTAGAACATGTAGTGCAAGTTTATGGTGTAGATGAGTGTGGACTTTACTGATACATTGTGGACTTTACTGATTTGAACTTATTTGCCAAATTCATCAGGTTAGTTGGGAAGGCAGTGTTGTTTTGTTACTAATAGTTGAGAATGAATTCAGAGCCTGTATTCATAGTTCTTTACTACGGTGGTGAACTTAGAGTTAGCGGCACTTCATTCCAACATATATTGGTGGGGTCGTTGACGCTGGATCCAATATATTAATCTTGTAGTCGCCCAGTACCGGATTTATTGCAACACATTTTCGATTTTTGTCAAGTTGTGCTTAATGCAATGCGCAACCTATTGTCATTTATGTAGAAGTTAACGAACATCCGGTGTGGTGATAGGGAGATAAGCAGGGAATGCCAATTAGGTCGAGAACATTACACTATCTTCTCGTGGAGTAGTCGGAGCAAGAGAACATGAATATTTGGTGGGACAAGTTCTACCGCTATGGGTGACGCAGAGATGATATTAATCTACCATCTCACGACCATATGAAACTATGCCTAGTGGAGGTAGTAGTGATGATGAAGAAGAGGATGATAGCGACCCAGACAGAACAGATTTGAGGGAGACAGAACCATCCGTCAGGGTTAGAGATTTGATTGCCGCTATCAAGAACAAGCCACACCAACAACACTTGATACGTATGACTATTTTCGTAGTGCCCAAACAAGTAGAGAGGGACGCCACATTTGATGGCCCACTTGACAATTCAATCTTTGAGGGAGAACGCATTCCAAATGAACCGGTAGAAGGTATCTGCGTGACAACAACTACAATTTCTTTGTTCAAGGTGGTATCACAAACAATGTTGATTATGTCATATATGCTTCTAACAAATCTAAATTTATGTTTGCACTCATCACTGCACGACCGTGTTAGGCGTACATGCATGTTCATTTAAGAGGTTAGGGGTGCATGGAAGATTGGTTCGATTGGTCACTCATACTTGTGCTCATTCGCCCTGAATCTTTGGTCATGACAATGTATATCGAATTCATCGTTATTTCATAAAACCGCAGAATCAAATCTAGATATAAAACCACGAAATGGAAAAGGTATTGGCAAAGTTCAATATTAGAGTGTCTTACATGAAGGCTTGGGATGGGGAAAGCAAGAAGGCAATCTTTGGTAGTTGGGAAGAATCTTATAGAACTTCGTGACATGGTCGCGATGCTCATCAATGCACAGGGATGTGTATATACACATGATCAAATAAATTCTACGTTTGTTCGGTCCTTGAACCTTCAATCACAGGTTAGCAACATCGCCCAAGACTTTGTCTAGATGGCACCTTTCTTTTGGGTAAATATTTACTAAGTGCGGAATCGATGCAAATAATGGCTTATTCCCATTGGCCTTCGCATTGTGGAATCGAGTGCATCGAGTCAGGTTTGGTTTACATTACAAGATTTGATCCCACGGTGTCTACAAGAGGAGATCTCTTATCTCGATAGACATGTATAGTTCGACATTTCTAAAGTTCACAAATTTATGCAGAAAGCTGCCACAACAGTCAACTTCTAATAGAGGCGAATGTAATTTCTTTATGTTATCTGCTCGATGTTACTTATGTTTGGTACTTGTTATAGTTTTGTGTTGGTAGTGACGTGTTGGATAACTTGATGTAACTTTCGATTCACTTAATGCCTCTTGATAAAAAAAAGACATTTTATAAATTTATGCTCGTTGAAAGATAAACAATGAATGTTATAACTATAATTTTTTTCAATATTGAACTTTGTAAGATAACATGTCTGGATGAAGCTCGACTCACGTGGAGGAGCGACCAGAGGTTAGATTGAGGATTACGACGCCGAGCATAGCACTGGGAGAGCCGCATCCAGTTGGTAGTGGGTTTTCTTTTATCATTATTTCTTGGTTTTGATTCATTTCTACTTAAACATGATTCATTTGATTGCGTTTATTCTAACTGATACGATATTAATGCGCATGCAATCATGAGTTCGGTTAGATTGTGTATCTCGCAGATATAAAGCTTGATCATCATTTGTCGACAAGATTGTTGGCGAACGTGTGCCCCTGCAATTCATTTCACTTGGCCAGAGATGACGGTTACTCTGGATGTGGCGATGATTTTAGCGTCGATAGATGGCCCAAAGAAATGATTGGCGACAGTTGTTGTTAGAGAGAGAAGGTGGGCTTCATGGCATTATTGTGATGATGGAGCACATCCGCCGATATATCATTTACCATGATCATCCATCCGTGAGATCACATCCGGATGGGACGCGTAGCACTTGTACTTGCGGTGGGCGTCATCGTGACTCTTATTTAGATCTACCAGCTCGAGTTCACCATGCATGTCGAGCTTACATTTTATTTGCCATTGGATCATTTCTACCGATCCGTCCGAGGTTCACTTGCGATCTACCGCTACGAGGATATTGATACATTGGAGTTGTCTCTGGTCGCTATACCGCTCATTTACAGAGAATTACATGAAGCCAAACCAAAGCGCAACATGGCCGATGCGCATTTACCGCGGTATGGGCACTGGGAGCACATTCAAGACCCACGTTATGTGTGTATCCCGACATTGATGGCTTAGTGTTGGCTTTCGGTGGAACGAAGGGTATGTTCGGGAAATGTCATTAGGCAATCTCGTGTACAGGGATGAGCTTGACGGACTTCTTCAGAGTCAGGTGAGCTGAATTGATGTAATCTTATTTCGAAATTCTTTACTATGGTGAAAGAATAATTTATGTCAGATGCGGTCATAAGCCATATGGACATCGCATGCGCGCGGATATATGTTCTGGGAGAGATATGGCTAGAGTACCACGATATGTTGGAAGAGGGTGGAGTGGTACTTACCGATCGCGTGGACAGTTTGACATTCCTCCTTCCACCGATGACCGATAGATCCATCATTCGCGTCGATGGACGGAAAAGGCTAATGTTGATTGGGTACAATTCCACCACTCCTTCATTGCACGAGAGCATTGACTTATTATCGCTTGATTCATCTGATGATCAATCAATCGCTATATGAGATGGTATCGTTCATGGGCATCACTTTACATGCTCAACCCTCGACACATATTACCCCGCACCGGGAGAACGCGTTTGATGGTTAAAAAAGTATTTTAATTTGTTTTTCCTATTTACAACGAAATCGATCTAAATCTTCTATATGCGGCGAGCACATCTTGAAGACGGAGGGAATATTCCAAAGACTATTTGCAGATGAAGATAAGTTCGAGATCTTTCAGCGAATATGAAGAGCTGCGGTGGACTTGAGGAAATATGCATATATCGACACCGGATGCGGATACTGACACACCGTGCACTCATCATCACATACATGTTCGTCGATGGATGTGGGGCCATCCTCGACACAGGTGGCGTCACGACACATTCTCTCAGCCACCCCAGTATTCATATCAACAGGCAATGTGGTCTCAGATGCACCCATGGCACGCAGCAGTCCAGCCGACATATGGACCACCACCATTCCATATGACACCACCATACGGAGTGTCTACGCAGTGGCCACCGATATACCTCATGTTGCATTTAGAGAACAACCGGCGGTGGAAGAAGAGGAGGACCATCGAACATCATCTCGCGACGGCCACACGGCACCACGACATTACACTTACGATTCCACCACCACGCAGCCAAAGATAGTGTGGAGGGGTTGTACTGTTATTTTATATTTCGATCTCTTAGTCATTCATGTACCTTTTATTGTATTATTCCACTGTATTATATTATTTGAATATTTTGATTAAATCAAATGCGAAGAGTTGAGATTCAACTGAGAATTGCATAAAGATTCAAACTCAATATCTTAGTTTTTTGTAACTTCTGAATTCACATTTGTAAACACTGCATCTCACCGGACGAGATTCGTCAAAAGTGGTGAACATAAAAGTTGTAGGATTTTTTATTATCTTTCCAACGATACCAAGCACTCCCAAATCCGACATTTGCTGAGCAAATTACCATAAATGTATACCCCTTAATTTTTTTTTTTTAAATTATTAATGGGCCGTCGCTGGGGCTAAGGCCTATTTTTAAATTTTTTTTTATCGTGCCTAATCACATAATTAAGATTTTAAACTGGCCTAGTTTAAAAATTAACCCAAAAAAGTTTCCATTCTTCTTTCTGAATTACCTCCAGTGATGGCCTGACAAAGAAAATTCACCAAAAATGAGTCCACTTGCCAATCTGATACTTCCATTGAACTATGCGATCTCAGAAGTTCCCTGCGATTATGTGCAACTTTTTCTTTCGATTCTCTTACAGAACAAGAATAAACTTTATGTGGCTCAATCTGTCAACAAAGAAAAAAAGGGAGTAAATGAAGATCAGAATGAAATATATCTTTATTACTAGTTCTGACGATAAAAATGAAATGAAAACTTTTATATAACTCTATATGGTTTATCCTTTGTGAAAAAAAAATATAATAACTTCAGAATTCTTCAGACAAAGGCAATAATTTACTTTATTTTGTAAGGATGACTATTTCAAAGAAAAGCCAAACTATAAGGAGTGTTATGGTTAATCATAGTTGATTCCTAGCTTGACTTCTAACAAAGAATTTACTCATTTCATGACACCAAGCAGTATAAAGAATGGTGCAGAAAATGAAGCAGAGTCCATGTTAAAAGTAAATGCTACTCACCAGGAGTTGCTCTAATGCCTGAGGGCCTTGAGTGAGGAAATAAACAGCAAACAACATTGTCTTAGTTGTAGTTTCATTTCCGGCAAAGTGCAGGTTTATGATGAAATCAGCTATTTGATTATCATTCAAGTTCTCTTCTTCCACCAACCTACCAAGAACTCCATTTCTTTCTGCAGATCCACCCTGCTGCATCCCAGCTACTATTGTGTTCTTGATCTTCGTAATGATGCCTTCCCTCGCCTGCTAATTCAACAGAGTAATCGGATTGGGAGAGACAAGCAACCATCTACAAATTCTAAAAAAAGAAACGCCATCTCATTGATTTCAGACTCAGAAGATACCCCCATCAGTTGATTAGCCATCAAATTAATTGCCACCTTAAGACAAAAATTATAATTTAAAACATTCAGATTACTAATTAATCTTGATCTATTAAAGAAAATGCAAATATATATTCTCTGAAGTACCTTCCTGCAAACATCCTGAAGCACAACCACCTCATTCTCCATAATAGAAGATAGGTTCCTTCCATTTAGCGAGTAAATCCTACATGAAACATTGACAACAATCAAACCTCAAAACTGTTATAATATAAAACTACAACCAAATGTGAAATTTGAAACAGCATAATCACGTAACATCACTTGCAAAACCTTGAAATGATACTGCAAATCTTCAAAAGAAGACAGCTTAATGTTTTGAAGCATGTTGAAGCATGTTGCCTTCATTGCAGAGATATGAAGAGCTAAAAACAAATAGATAATTTAATCGCTCAATTGACTTGAGACAAGAGGATTGCAGAGCTTGGGAAAGAGATAACAGTTAGAAGAAAAGAAAGAAAAATAAATTGATCAGAAACTGAAATGCCAGTCTTCGTGAAGAAATACTACTACGATGGTTTCTGTCCATGTTTAAATGAAATATAACATTCACTAGAAGATTGTAAGAGTTCAAATCACTCAGAAAATTCAACTGAAATCAATGTTACATCTGAACCAGGATAAGAGGCTCCACCTTTTCTACTCCTTACAGGGAAGAATAGCACCCATGACACTTAGAACCAAAAAAGAGCATTAAAATAACCTGGTATCATCCATATCAACATCACGTTTAAATTAAAATAAATATCATTCCTCTGCTACTGAAGAAAAAGCATTCAGCATAAGACAAAGACTTAAATGTCCAAAGAAATATTTTAGTACCTGGTTTGTGTTAATATACAGTGTAGCACTCAATATTCAAAGGTGTATCCTGCGTATTGTTCATAAAGTGGGTTAAAATTTGATAGACTTAAAAAAGAGGACAGATACCAGTTTAAACAAAAATAAGATGCTCATGCCTTGCTTCCAACTTGTTGAAGGTTTATAATTACTGTCTTCCACGTGGGGTTCAGATCATTCTTTATAACTTCAATGTTTGATCATTAAGAAAAGTTGAGCTTTTTCTCACCATCCAGAAACTGGAGCTGCATATTCAAACAAATTTGATCATCAAGACCATTTCAAGTTGATATACATGTACCTTGCTTTTCTGAAGTTCATCAATGCAACTTTCCAATTTTGATCCTGTTCAAACAATAGAGTTCCTTTCATATACGAAGTATATGCCTGCACTCCAATAAACCTATGTCATGGACAAGGATTAGCTAGCATAAATGAAAATAGTCAAACTGTCTCCAATGTTCCACAAGTTAAAACAAACTGTTGTAGAGAAAAACTGTCAACAAACGGTAAAGTAATAATCATGGATAATATAAAAGTTTAAATAAAATGGAAATGCTAGGAACAAAGCTATGTGACTTCGCCCAAAAGTTGATGATCACAAACTAAAGATAGTCACATCAGAAATAGTTCCAAAAAATCTGTCAATCTAAGTTGTTGTTTTTCAAATTTCTTCCCTTCTAATTGGTAACTTGGCACGAGTTCTACTATCAACAATGGCGCTTACGGAGGTATGCGTACTTGCATCTTCTTCTACTTGATTTAACGGATTTTTGCATGTAGTTCTGTGGTGTCCCCATAGGCCACACCTGCTACATTTATGAACATTTTGTGCTTTTTGGCTATTTTTTTCTAAAAAGTTCTTGAATCTACTCTTTTTTGGTCTCCCGCGTGGCCTTAATGTTTTGGGAGTCGAATATAATATTCATCCACAGCCTTCCATTGATCTTTCCCTAAAAGAGTTGATATTGCCTTCAGATGTCATTCGGTACATACAATTAGTTAATTTTGTTTAACACACTAGAAACAAATATGTACAAAAGAAGGATATTAAAATCATACCTATGAACATGGTAAATGTCATCAACATATGTATGCCACAGAGGGTGCTCCTTACTCCCTACAACGGCAACTGCATGAATGCACGGTAAACCAATCATCGCCATCATTCTGTGTACAACATTTATTTTCAAGGTCTACTTCATGTCTATCATAACGCCTCTACCTCAACCCTCTGTGATGTTGATTGCCTGATGATAAAGTATTCCTTTCGAGTTGTAATTTCTCTGATGTACTCCTCAATATGGGGAACTAACTCAATGTGCCATCTTGTAGCGTCGATTTTTCTCTGAGCTCTTTGTTCCATGATCATTCCTCTAATCATGTCAACAAGATCTACAACCGGTTTATCTCTCACAGTGTCCAATCCAAGAATTGAAGGATTCGCCATGTTGTTTGTATTATAACAATTCTTTATTTCAAATGAAAATGTACTTTTAGACCACTTATAAGGCAATGAATGTAAGTACGAATAAATTTGTAATATTATATATTTCAGCAACTTTGAATTGAACTCATGCTCGCGGTATGCATTCAGTGGACCACACAAGGCTACGCAATTTATGACTATCCGACAAGGAAAATATTTTTTAAGGTTCTTCCACAAATGACGGATACAAACTCTATCTGCAAGAAACACGAAGTTTGATTGCTTCACCTAGTCCTTTCTCCATATCGATATGAATGCTAGTGCATATAAGTCGTAACCAAGACTTTCAAATAAGTTTTCCGAAAACCATTGCCACGATGTCTTAGACTCACTTTCTACCATCAGAAATGCCGTGGTAAACAACCCATTGTTGCCATCAAGGGAGTTTGCGATAGAACACCCCTAAGTACTTTGATTTCAAGTGACAAGCATCAAGCCCTATTAGATGTCTCATCCCGCCGTAAAACCATTATGCAAACCTTGAAGCTCACATACGCTGAATGACCATCACTATAGTATAAATGATGAGAACCGGAGTTTCTATCAATAAGCTCTGACAAGTGAAGGCACTAATCTATATCATCGATTGACCCAAATGCAATGCTTGAGCTACTTCTCTAGATCTCATAACTTCATGTATGGTAGTGATAACCCAAAAGTCGACTCAGAAATTTTTGATATGTTTTAGAGGAATATTTGGTTGCTTCTTCACAATATCTTGTATCTCTTGGGCAACCCAAGGAAGTTGCCAATTCCCGCTCTATTAATACCGGACATGTAATATGTAGTATATTTCTTAACCTCAAATGTTTGGCCATCAACGATGCTCTAATTCTCCATGGACAATCTTTGTATGAGCAAGTAGCAATAACACGGGTTTTATCACTAGCTTTGATCTTAATCCCAAAATTATTTTTTAATTGCGATTGGTTCGTAGGCTTGTTTGAAAGTTGTTGAATCTTGAAAATATGCACCGATTGTTCTGACCGCATCGTTAACTTCATCAAGTAAAGAGTTAGAAACATCAATATTGTTGGGATAGGAATGATTGCACTCAAGCATGTCACTATGAAAAGAAACATCTCTATCACGTGACAATGTGTTATTTGCATTATCTTGATCATTGCAACCACCACCTCAAACTTGATACTTGCAAAATACTCCTCAATCATTTGCAAAACTTCAACATCACTTTCAATAAGTCTATATTTCTTTGGAGATGTCTCAAAAATATGATAATATAACTTAAATCCATATCCTTGTAGCCATGGGCAAATTCCTTCCACATTTTCTTTAAGCACAATAAAATTGATTAGGTCTTTCTCAAGCTTAACTGTTCTTTGTTTTCCGCCTTCATATTTACTTCTATTTGTTCTCTTGACTTCAACCCAATGTCCACCAAATTTGAAGATTACATATAGCCACTGACTCGTATCTGCTTTTAAATTAAAATCTAGTCAACTTCACCGATAGGGTAAGTATAAAATAATTTCTCAGCATTCCATATAAATGAAAATCCAATATAATTAACAAAAGAAGCATTATTTATTTTCAAATACTAAGAGAATAGTATTGAACCATGATTCAAATAGTATTCAAATTATTTAATCTTTTATAATTTAATCAGTATTCAAATTCTTAATAAGTAAATTGAAATCTAATAACGAGAGTTTAAAATTTATAGCATATTTACAATCCTAAATGTCAAAGATAAAAACTAAACTATTCTTTAAAAATGAACAGAGAAACACTATCGTGTATACAACTACTGCAAGAAGTAATAATGGATGAATCAACAGCATGTTGGAGATATCTAGTTTTCTAAAACAACAAATGAAATCTGAGAACACAACAAAAAATTACAAAGAAAAAGCGATTCACAAAACAATAGCATATTTTATATGAATTATTCAAAAGCGCATACCGTCGGTGGTTTAGCTAGAGGAGATATTTGGATAGTTGAGAACAAATGTAGGTTGCAAAAGTTTTGGCTGAACAATGATCTCAAAAACTTGAGTGAATCACTTCGAAACTATTATATGAAGCAAAATTATAATGAAACTTTTAATAATAATATTATCCTTTTCACAAGTCCTATACCAAACGTATTACCTTGCAATCCCCCGTTTTCCTTTGCGCGCTGTGTCGGACAGGACGAGCTTCGCTTGAAGAAGATAGCTGATGGCTACGGGGAAAATGCGGGCAGAGCCGAAGACGTTAATCTTCAATCAAACCCCGTTTTCCTGTGGACGGGGACGACAGAAGAAGATCGTGATACGGGAAAATGCGGAAGAGCAAGGCGTTAATCTTCAATCAAACCCAACACTGTCGAAGAAAACTTCTCAATCCTTAGCCTCACTACCGAAGAAACATCTCCAACACCATTGCGGAGCTCGAGGAAGACGACTTCTCAATCCCTTAGCCTCGCTATCGAAGCGTCTCCAACACCTAAAGCGTTGAAGAACAACTTGCTACGGGCAGTGTTCGGGAGAAACGAATAGTTACGGGGGAGAACGAAAAGTGGTAATTTTGTTGTGTTAGAAAATTTTAGGTGTTAAAATTGAAAATTGATAAGTTTAGGTGTTAAATTTGTAAATATTAATGTTTAACGTGGTATGTATGTAAATCCCCCAAAAAATTATCTATCCTAGTTTTTGTAAGGGCATTATATTTTATTTTTAACTTGGTGAAGTAATAAAATGATTGGAAATTATAAGATAAAAATAAGAAATATCAATCATAATTGTATTTAAAAGTAAAAAAAAAGGGGATTTACATACATACCACGCAATTCTTATGCATTTATATATTTCACATCTAAATTTTAATTTTTACTTAAATAGCACTTAAATCTTTATTATTACATCAAAAATACTTACTTTTTCCGAGTGAAATGCACATTTTTATATATAGGAAAAGTGTTATTTTTGTAAATATTAAAGTTTGGGGGTGAAATATGTAAATGCATAAGAATTGTGTGGTATGTATGTAAATTTTCCTAAAAAAATAATAATATAATTAATATATATGCCTAAAGATATGAAGAAAATTCTAACATGGTCCTATAATAGCAAAAATTTTGAAAAATATATTCAATGTTTATTTTCTTAAGAAAATATGTCTATAAGCTTAACGTAAGCCAAAATGCTTTCGCTTTCAATCAAGGAGTACTTATTTCAAGTTCATCATAATTGATGTGGTGTGTATAAGATTCAAATTCAAAATATTTTTAAAATAGCTTCATAGATGATTTGAATAAAAACTAAAATAAGTTTATATATGGCTTGAACACAATTTGAAGGGGTTAAGACCTTTTCGGACAAGGTTCGAGAAGGCTCAAATATGGTTCAAGCATAAACTAAAAAGATTCAAATATGATTCCAACATAGGTTAATCATGATAAATGATTACAATTTAAGTGATATAAATAATGTCATGATGTAATATAGTGCAATTATAGATATATAATAAGCTTTCATAATTAGGGCTACAAATGAGCCAAGCCGAGCCGAGCCCAAGCTTGTTCGAGTTCAAGCTCGTTTATCATTTTTGAGCTCGAGCTCGATTTGAGCTTTTAGGATGGTGTTCAAGCTCGAGATCATTTAAAAAAAATTTGTTCGAACTTGTTCGCCACCTTGGTTCAAATTGGGCGTATCGAGCCTATTAACAAGCAGCTTGTTTAAAGAAATAAATGAGCCTTAATCGCTTGTTGTGGCAATGTTGAGAAATATAAATGATCGTTTATAACATATTTTAATCGGAGTCGAGCTTTAACAAACTTATTCGAGCTTTATCGTTCATGAGCATAAATGAATTGAACAACAACTTGTTCAAGTTTGTTCATTTAGCAATCGAGTTTTTACAAAAGTGTTCAAGCTCGTTCGATTAATTAAATGAACGAACATAAACGAGCTCTAATCGAGCCGAGTCATGAGTAGCTTGTTGAACGCTCAGTTCATTTGAAGCCCTATTCATAATACAATAAAGTGCAATTCTAGAGATATAGCAAATAATAATAATGCAACTTAATGCAATTCAAAAGATAGCACAATATCCATAACAAAAGAGTGCAATTAAAAGATATAGCACAAAATTCATGAAAATAGATGTAAATTGAGAACTTGATAAAAATAACTTTCAAAAAATTAGTCTAGTTATTGTTGGTTATAGATTACCACTACTAAAAATATTCTTTCCCTAAACTATAATAAATAACATGCTTGAAAGACATTAGCATATTTATAATACAAAAAATTTAAAGAAGATCAATTATTATAGGAGCATTAAAATAGCCCATGCACTAAATAATATGTTGATGTAACAATTCAAAATAATGGCTAAACATGAATGCAAAGCTTTATAGGGCTAATCTAACTATGATTAAAATGTATTATTGAAGGTGAAATTCAAATTTTATGAATGGACTCTTTGAAATTAATTTTATTTTTTATTTTTTATTTAATATATTTTATCCATTTTATTTTTATTTTTGAAAATGGTTATTTTGAAAAAAAAATATTCAAAATAGGTTGTTGATATTTTAATTATATTTAAAAAATGACTTGATTATCAGCATCAACAAGCAATGACCTGATCTGGCTAGCTACGATGATGATAGGAATGCTACTATTTGACTTTTGTAAAATAAAAAAAATTATATGCCCACCTACAATTATTTCTATAGCAACTCCACCATTGATTTTTCATATAATTGTAACTTTTTCAATAAATCCTAAATAATATATATATATACATATATATATATTAACACTTTCTCTCCAATCAAACAAATAAATGATAACCATTTAAATATAATTATTTAACAATTCAAATTTCAACTCTTGTTTTCCTCTCTATAGATTCCTTCAAACCAAGTACAACATTGCTTACATTCTCCTCCTTCGTTCTTCTTCTCTTAATCCTCCATTTGGCTTCTTAATTACTTCTCCTCTTTCAAGTCTCAAATTTTTTTTTTAAATAAATAAATCAAATTCATTGTTTATAATTTATATAGTTCCCAACGAACACTTCCATCCCCAGCCATTAGATGGAAGCAAGAGCTATGAAGAAATTTTCTTCCCCTTCGTTCGTCCAAGCCGGCTTCCTCTTCGTTTTTCTCTTTCTCTACCGATCTCCGGCCACCGCTGGAGCTCAGCTGCTCATCGGCCAGCCGGCCGGGCCGCCCCAGCCGGAACCAACGGACGTCTCCGGGAGTGCCCGTTGGCTTGTGGCGAAGAACACATGGGGAGTTCTTAGGTGATATTTTATTTATCTTTTCTCATCATCATTCTCTTTTTATTCTGTCTAATTGAACTTTTCAAGACTATAAATTTCATTTTTATTTTTAATATTAGCTGCTCAATTTTATAGTTTATGTTTTTTTTTTTTTCTCCTTACTGCAGCACGATCTCAGTTGATTTGGGAGGAGCTCCTTACGGGTAGTCTCTTGACAATATTTTTCTTCTAACATTCATTATATATATATAACCAAATATAACTGCTGCGATAATTTTCCGAAAACAAAACTTAAAACAACAGCTCCATATAAACTGTTTATGAAAATATTACATAGAAGAATGCTTGGATTAATTTCATATTGCTTTTACTGTGAAGCAATGTGGTTTCCTTCAGTGATGGAGATCCTGGGCATGGCTTCAGGTCCCCTACTTCTATTTAGAAAAGCTGGAACCTGAAGGAGCTGCTTCGATAAATGGCGCTGTGGCTGCATTTACTGTGAGTGAGGATCCACTTGGAACCTGTAGAGAAGATCCCCAAAACCCTAAATGCATGAGAACTACTCTTACTGGAAGGGTATGTTTTATTAATCAGACAATTTAATTACCACTTTATAATATTCAAGCATTCTGATGAATAATTTTTCAGCTTTCCTCTTCTTAAGTTTTTTATAATTTGGTTTATATTAACAGCTAAAATGGATTAGTATA
The DNA here is from genome assembly GCA_021442155.1 of Cymbidium sinense. Classification (NCBI taxonomy): domain Eukaryota; kingdom Viridiplantae; phylum Streptophyta; class Magnoliopsida; order Asparagales; family Orchidaceae; genus Cymbidium; species Cymbidium sinense. The sequence goes on from CM038217.1 coordinate 201,236,522, forward strand.
GAAGATCCAGAAGTCAAATTTGCTGAGGTTGCTCTCTTCACAAAACACCCAGTTACAAGGTGATCATTTAATTAACGAGAATTAAATAATTCCAATACTCCACTAAATAATTTTAAATTTTTTTTAAATTGCTAATATTTATGGGTGCAGGATTTCCTAGAAGTGAGATCTTTCAGATATACAAATTAGTTCTTGAAAATATATTTCTGGTCAATGAGTTTGGTCGACCCAAGCATATCACTCCAGAAGAGTATCTCAAGGGCCCTCCGATGTGAAGCTCTCTCTTTCTATCTCTATCTCTCTCTCTCTCTCTCTCTCTCGCTTACTCTCTCTCTCTCTCTTTCTCTCTCGTTCTCTCTCACTTTCTCTCTCTCTCTCTCTCTCACACACACACACACAGAGCACACATGGGTAGCATGAGTTGATCACAATGTGATTTGTGGAATAAATAATGAAGCCTGGAATCAATATATACTTTTCTTCGTGTTTTACGTAAGGAGTCCATATTACTGGGATAGAAAATAACAGATAATTCTAGTGCATGATTGTAAGATACACTGTACTCAGAGCATTAATATTTATAAGTAGGGATGCAAATAGATGAAGAAGAGTAGGTGCTTGGTAAAGCTTGAGCTTATTTATAAACATCTTATTTGAGTTCAGCTCAAGCTCCATTTAATCTTTCAAATTTGTGTTCGAGTTTGAGCTCATTTATAAAAATATTTTTCAAGATTAGTTCGAGCTTAGTTTTTATTGGAATTATCAATCTTTTAATGTGCAACCTGTTTAAGAAAATAAACAAGTCCTAACCAAACTTGTTCAAAAAATAAATGAGCTATATCATAATCTTGTTGAGTCTAGAAAAATAAACTTTTAAATGATACTGTTCACGAACGAGCACTGATCAAGCCTTAATCAAGATTCTTAACGAGCTTTAAATGACACTACTATTCATGAACATAAATAAACCACACGATAAGAAGTTCGAACTTGTTCATTTTGTCTAAACTCACTTGATTAGTTAATCTAATGAACATGAATAAGCTTAAATTAAGCCGAGTTACAAACAATTTATCGAATACTCATTTCATTTACAACCCTATATACAAGATCAATTACATACTAATGAGGTGTATGTGATGGCTTACATTGCATTATTCTACCCTCACTCAAATGAAGTTCATTCCTAAAAATAAAATCTTATCTAAATCGATGCATCATGTAGACTTTGTCAATTTTGAATGAAAAGACTACAAACATTTTAAGACGACTCTTCATAAATGATTATATAAAATTTGACCATTGTCGCCAATGATGCGGTATGCTTAGATAGTTGATCTAAGATGGAGACAATCATATCTTCTATTAATAACTCCAATTAGATCTAAGATAGAGACAATTACAAAATCATTTGAGCAAAATCTACATAGCCTTAGATCTAATATGTACTTGCTCATTATTAACATCTTGAGGTACTGCCAATAATGGCATGTGACCTATAATTATTATTGATGATGTACTGATTCTTATAATGATATATCGCTTGAAGATTTTGCCCTTATATCGGCACTGGCTTGGAAATTTTATCGAGTGAATCGCGACCAACCATCATCATATATGTAGCCATCATAATTTGTTTTTCGAACTTCATTGCCATCATACTAATTATCTTGCTGATAACATTATGTACATGTCCTTATGGGCTCTCTTTATTTATTAGAACCTATATTGCAGGCAAAAACAATGCTTTAAAGTTGGGCGAGGAATAATAGAGCTCAATATATGATGAGGTTGTTAGGAGGATTGCCTCGAAAGTGCTTAAAAAGTGCATGCCAATTGCATAAGATAATTGTAATATGTTTGATTTTTTATTTAAGCTAATTTTAGTTTCTTAAAAAAATCAATTATTTCTAAAATATTTAAAATAATTTTTGATATTTTTATCTAAGAAAAGAATGAATTCTAAAGTAGTTCAATATAAGATGAAGATATTATATTCAAAATAATTTGAAGTTATTTAGACAAATGTAAATCAAATTTAATAATTTATTTTTTGATGATTGATTTGAATAAAAATAAAATTAATGTAACTCTAAAAAAAATGATCAATAACGGTGGTGGCAGAAGGACAAACAACATATGATAGTCAAGTAGCCAGGACAATAGTGACTAATGTTGTGGTGGCATCACACTTTACGTCCATTGATGTTAATAGAAATCACTCAAATTAAAGAATTTTTTTTCATTGAATTTGAATTTAAATTTAAAAATACATTAAAATTTTAGGGGATTTACATACATATCACACAATTCTTATGTATTTACATATCTAACACCTAAAATTAGATATTTACTTATCTAATATTTTTCTATACTTAAAAAGGTGCATTTCAGTTTTTAAAAGTGAATAAAGTGATATTTTTGATGTGATATTGAAGATTAAGGTGTTATATATGTAAAAATTGAAATTTATGTTTTAGATATATAAATATTTACATTAGTTTTAAGGAGATTTACATACATAACACACAATTCTTATCTATTTACATATCTAACACCTAAACTTCAATATATATATATATATATATATATATATATATATATCAAAAATTTACTTGACAAAGCAGTGTGTCAGGAGCTCGTTGGATATGCATGATGATCTGTAATAATTGATGTGTTCATATGGGTCTTGCCCCATCATATGAATCAATGCTGGAAGCTTGAAACCTCTGAGAATATGATGTTGAAGAATAGCTTCTGCTAAAGGTGAGGATTCCTCATAGCCGCAGTGAGGGAGAAAATAATTTCTGTCTTGAAAGTGTAATTCGTCTTGCATTAAGCGTCATAATTTTGCACGTATAACATGATGAGTGGGATCAACAGGACGAGAATGTGTCAAGCTACCAGCAATAATTGGTGGATTAGCAGTCGGTTGAGCAGCATGTGATGGATGAGTAGAACTAGCGTGTCGAAGTTGACATCACGGTCTCTCAGCGGAGGAACTTCGTCAAGGAGATTAGCATTTTGACCTCCCATTGCTGTCGATCTTGGGGAGATGTGTTTTCAGCGGTAGTATTGTGTTCCTCGCAAAAGTCGAGATCATCTCATTTTGAGATTCTTCCATTCGGCCTCTGATCTTCTAAAGAGATTTGTCACGCCTTCACCGATAAGTCACGTCGGGAAGTGAGGGAAGGTTGGCATCCTTGGTTCAAGGATTGGTTTGAGAGTGGCAGGAGTTAGAGGAGAGGCTCATGTTACAGTGTTGCTATTGGCCATAACGAGGGTGTTCAAAGGAATTGTGATTGAAGGGTTCTCGAAATCTCACAGACGGCGTCAAACTGTTGCGTGCTAGAAAATCAGTTGCGGTAGAGTAAAAGTTTACGTCTTAGCTTCTTTGGGGAGTCCAACACACACATATTTATTTAAAGACAATAAAACTCCATAATTTTACGTGAAAAATCTCAAAAGAGGGAAAAATCAGGGCTTTGCCAAAATGTCCCATTTGAATACAAGATCTTCCGATCGAATTACATAATTGTATATGAGAAATGGACAACGATTCTAGTAATAGACATGTGAAGTTAACGACGATGTTGTGATGGCCGACGATAGTGGTGGTGATGATGACCGGCATAGTGACGACGGTATCGGTGATGGGCCGGCGTGGTTGACGACCGTCAGTGGCGATTATGCTTGGAGGATCTTTAGAGCTCTCTCCTCTCTCTTGCCCTCCTTCTCCTTCACTTGGCCTCCCTCATATGAGGAATGAGGTATTTATAGATTGGAGGAGTGATGTCTCTGTAAATACATGCAAAACCGTACCAATCCACTTCATTTGGCTCAAAATGATCCCCTTGATCATATGATGTATTTTGTACATTTGAATGCTCAAATGAAGTTGTAAGATCTTTACCTTGTTGGGCTTCGAGACGCCTCGATTTACTATAAACACTTTGAGAGCTATTTAGGGATTTAACTGATATCCCAAAGTTTCCAAGGATATTTTAAGAGCTTGATCTCGACCAGTTTCAACTTCGGATCAGCTTGCTTTTAACATCAAGATTCGTGCTTCGACTAATAGTACTTTAAGTGTCATATCATTTATAATACAAAAAATTTAAAGAAGATCAATTATTATAAATTAAACTCTAAATTTTGATCATAATTATCAATTAATCATTCAAGTGTGGCTATATAAATGGGATTATAAGCATTAAAATAGCTCATGCACTAAATAATATGTTGATGTAACAATTCAAAATAATGGCTAAACATGAATGCAAAGCTTTATATGGATAATCTAACTATGATTAAAATGTATTATTGAAGGTGAAATTCAAATTTTATGAATGGACTCTTTGAAATCAATTTTATTTTTTATTTTTTATTTAATATATTTTATCCATTTTATTTTTATTTTTGAAAATGGTTATTTTGAAAAAAAAAATTCAAAATAGGTTGTTGATATTTTAATTATATTTAAAAAATGACTTGATTGTTAGCATCAACAAGCAATGACTTAATCTAGCTAGCTACGATGACGATAGGAATGCTAAGATTTGACTTTTGTAAAATAAAAAAATTATATACCCACCAACAACTATTTCTATAGCAACTGCGCCATTGATTTTTCATATAATTGTAACTTTTTCAATAAATCCTAAATAAAAAAAATATATATATTAATACTTTCTCTCTAATCAAACAAATAAATGATAACCATTTAAATTCAATTATTTAACAATTCAATTTTCAACTCTTGTTTTCCTCTCTATAGATTCCTTCAAACCAAATACAACATTGCTTACATTCTCCTCCTTCGTTCTTCTTCTCTTAATCCTCCATTTGGCTTCTTAATTACTTCTCCTCTTTCAAGTCTCAAAAATTTTTTTTTTAATAAATAAATCAAATTCATTGTTTATAATTTATATAGTTCCCAACGAACACTTCCATCCCCAGTCATTAGATGGAAGCAAGAGCTATGAAGAAATTTTCTTCCCCTTCGTTCGTCCAAGCCGGCTTCCTCTTCTTCGTTTTCTCTTTCTCTACCGATCTCCGGCCACCGCTGAGCTCAGCTGCTCATCGCCAGCGGCGGGCTAGCGGAACCAACGGACGTCTCCGGGAGTGCCCGTTGGCTTGTGGCGAAGAACACATGGGGAGTTCTTAGGTGATATTTTATTTTATCTTTTCTCATCATCATTCTCTTTTTTATTTCGTCTAACTGAACTTTTTCAAGACTAGAAATTTCATTTTTATTTTTAATATTAGCTGCTCAATTTTATAATTTATGTATTTTTTTTCTCCTTACTGCAGCACGTTCTCAGTTGATTTGGGAGGAGCTCCTTACGGGTAGTCTCTTGACAATATTTTTCTTCTAACATTCATTATATATATATAACCAAATATAACTGCTGCGATAATTTTCCGAAAACAAAACTTAAAACAACAGCTCCATATAAACTGTTTATGAAAATATTACATAGAAGAATGCTTGGATTAATTTCATATTGCTTTTACTGTGAAGCAATGTGGTTTCCTTCAGTGATGGAGATCCTGGGCATGGCTGGAGTCCCCTACTTCTATTTAGAAAAGCTGGAACCTGAAGGAGCTGCTTCGATAAATGGCGCTGTGGCTGCATTTACTGTGAGTGAGGATCCACTTGGAACCTGTAGAGAAGATCCCCAAAACCCTAAATGCATGAGAACTACTCTTACTGGAAGGGTATGTTTTATTAATCAGACAATTTAATTACCACTTTATAATATTCAAGCATTCTGATGAATAATTTTTCAGCTTTCCTCTTCTTAAGTTTTTATAATTTGGTTTATATTAACAGCTAAAATGGATTAGTATAGAAGATCCAGAAGTCAAATTTGCTGAGGTTGCTCTCTTCACAAAACACCCGGAGTTACAAGGTGATCATTTAATTAACGAGAATTAAATAATTCCAATACTCCACTAAATAATTTTAAATTTTTTTAAATTGCTAATATTTATGGGTGCAGGATTTCCTAGAAGTGAGATCTTTCAGATATACAAATTAGTTCTTGAAAATATATTTCTGGTCAATGAGTTTGGTCGACCCAAGCATATCACTCCAGAAGAGTATCTCAAGGGCCCTCCGATGTGAAGCTCTCTCTCTCTCTCTCTCTCTCTCTCTCTCTCTCTCTCTCTCTCTCTCTCTCTCTCTACTCTCTCTCTCTCTCTCTCTCTTTCTCTCTCTCTCTCTCTCTCACACACACACACACAGCACACATGGGTAGCATGAGTTGATCACAATGTGATTTGTGGAATAAATAATGAAGCCTGGAATCAATATATACTTTCTTCGTGTTTTACGTAAGGAGTCCATATTACTGGGATGAAAATAACAGATAAATTCTAGTGCATGATTGTAAGATACACTGTACTCAGAGCATTAATATTTATAAGTAGGGATGCAAATAGATGAAGAAGAGTAGGTGCTTGGTAAAGCTTGAGCTTATTTATAAACATCTTATTTGAGTTCAGCTCAAGCTCCATTTAATCTTTCAAATTTGTGTTCGAGTTTGAGCTCATTTATAAAATATTTTTCAAGATTAGTTCGAGCTTAGTTTTATTGGAATTATCAATCTTTTAATGTGCAACTTGTTTAAGAAAATAAATAAGTCCTAACCAAACTTGTTCAAAAAATAAATGAGCTATATCATAATCTTGTTGAGTCTAGAAAAATAAACTTTAAATGATATTTCACCCTAACGAGCGATCAAGCCTTAATCAAGATTCTTAACGAGCTTTAAATGATACTACTATTCATGAACATAAATAAACCACAGATAAGAAGTTGAACTTGTTCATTTAGTCTAAACTCACTTGATTAGTTAATCTAATGAACATGAATAAGCTTAAATTAAGCCGAGTTACAAACAATTTATCGAATACTCGGTTCATTTACAACCCTATATACAAGATCAATTACATACTAATGAGGTGTCTGTGATGGCTTACATTGCATTATTCTACCCTCACTCAAATGAAGTTCATTCCTAAAAATAAAATCTTATCTAAATCGGCGCATCATGTAGACTTTGTCAGTTTTGAATGAAAAGACTACAAACATTTTAAGATGACTCTTCATAAATTATTATATAAAAATGTGATCATTGTCGCCAATGATGTGGTATGCTTAGATTGTTGATCTAACATGGAGACAATCATATCTTCTATTAATAACTCCAATTAGATCTAAGATAGAGACAATTACAAAATCATTTGAGCAAAATCTACATAGCCTTAGATCTAATATGTACTTGCTCATTATTAACATCTTGAGGTACTGCCAATAATGACATGTTATCTATAATTATTATTGATGATGTACTTATTCTTATAATGATATCGCTTAAAGATTTTTCCCTTATGTCGGCACTCACTGGCCTAGAGTTTTTATCGAGTGAATTGCGACCAACCATCATCATATATGTAGCCATCATAATTTGTTTTTGGAACTTCATTGCCATCATACTAATTATCTTGTTGATATCCTTATGTCTATTCAATTATGGGCTCTCTTTATTTATTAGAACCTATATTGCAGGCGAAAACAATGCTTTAAAGTCGGCGAGGAATAATAGAGCTCAATGTATGATGAGGTTGTTAGGAGGATTGCCTCGAAAGTGCTTAAAAAAGTGCATGAATTGCATAAGATAATGTAATGAGTGGAAATGAAATATGAAATTTAAGTATAATTCTATCAAAAGTGAAGAAAAAGGACATGATAATAATATTACTAAATAAAAATCAATAAATATATTGAAGCTAAAAGTGATAAAATATAGTGATATCGGCGATGAAGAGTGTAGCATCATAAATAAAATTTATAGCCAAAATAAAAATTGATGCGTACTGTGAAACTAGTTTATAATCAAAGTCTCAAAAGACATAAATAGGGTAAATTTAAAGATAGGATTATTGGTGTGAACCTTATCTTTAATCCTAGATGTTGGTGAGGATGTAGTTTTATTTTATATGATTTTGATAATATGTGAAATAATATATAGGTATAAAGACTATGAATGGATAAACCTTACAAGCTTCAACTAAGAATAAAGTGTTATAGAATGCTTCATAATAATAGGGAGTTAGCATAGATAGGTGAGGGATTAGGTGAAAGCCTAAAACAAAGTAACAAAAATAAAGAAAATAATTGTAATATGTTTGATTTTTTATTTAAGCTAATTTTAGTTTCTTAAAAAAATCAATTATTTCTAAAATATTTAAAATAATTTTTTGATATTTTTTATCTAAGAAAAGAATGAATTCTAAAAGTAGTTTGATATAAGATGAAGATATTATATTCAAAATAATTTGAGGTTGTTTAGACAAATGTAAATCAAATTTAATAATTTATTTTTTGATGATTGATTTGAATAAAAATAAAATTAATGTAACTCTAAAAAAATGATCGTCAATAACGGTGGTGATAGCAAGGCCAGTCATCAACAGTGGACAGCATATGAAAGTCAAGTAGCGGTAGAGGACAATAGTGACTGATGTTGTGGTGGCATCACACTTTACTTCCATTGATGTTAATAGAAATCACTCAAATTAAAGAATATTTTTTCATTGAATTTGAATTTAAATTTAAAAATACATTAATATTTTGGAGGATTTATATACATACCACACAATTCTTATGTATTTATATATCTAACACTTAAAGTTAGATATTTACTTATCTAACACTTTTCTATGCTTAAAAAGGTGCATTTCACTTTTAAAAAGTGAATAAAGTGATATTTTTTATGTGATATTGAAGATTAAGGTGTTATATATGTAAAAATTGAAGTTTAGATGTTAGATATATAAATACATAAGAATTGTGTGATATGTATGTAAATCTCCCTAAAATTTTATATTACATTACATAAATACCACACAATTCTTATCATACAATTCTTATGTATTTACATATCTAACACCTAAACTTCAATATATATATATAACACCTGATATGACCCTGAAAACTCTACTAGTCGACACACGAATCTTGATGCTAAAAGTAAGCCGATCCGAAGTTGAAACTGGTCGAGATCAATCACTTAAAATATTCTTGGAAACTTTGAGATATCAGTTAAATCTCTAAATAGCTTTCAAACATGGAGTGTTTATAGTCAAATTGAGCGTCTTGACGAGCTAAATCAAACAAGCCCAAGATCTCATAATTCCAACATCATTTGAGCATTCAAATACACAAAATACATCATATGATCAAGGGATTCATCATGAGCCGTCCGATGGAGAGGAGTGGTTTTTGCATGTATTTACAGATATACCACTCCTCCAATCTATAAATAGTCCCTCGTTCCTCATATGAGAGAGGCCAAGGGAAGGAGAAGGGAGGCCAAGGAAGAGAGAGGAGAGAGCTCTAAAGATCCTCCAAGCACAATCGTGCCACCACTCGACGGTTGTCAACCACCGCCATCAGCCGCCACCGCTGATCCTCCCTGTCGTCGACCACTGTTTCCGGTCATCATCACCGACCACTATCGTTCCATCGGTCGATCGGCCAACTTTGTAGTCAACGCCGTCAAACTTTGTCCAACATCATCGCCCATTTCATATATACACTCGTAATCCCGACGGAAGATCTTGTACTCAAATGTATACATAGTGAAAGCATCAAGAAGCCCATTTTTTTTTCCTTTTTGAGGTTTTCAACGTAAAATTGGAGTTTTATTGTTCGCTTTTAAATACCTGTGTGTGACTCAAAGAAGCTAAGGCGTAAACTTTTACTCTACCGCAATTGGTTTTCTAGCACGCAACAGTTTGGCGCCGTCTATGGGATGCTGATTCCCATTATTTCATCTTGTATGACGACCAAGTTTCCCAACAAGATCAAAACCACCATCGAAGTGTATCATTTCAAGCTTTTGAAGAGCGCAAGCGAAGAATGAAGATTCATCAAACTTTGTTCCTTCGTGACTGTCGAACCTGGGGCAACTCTCAATCTCAGAAGATCACCCATGTTAAGCATCTAATTGATTACCATCCCAAAAAACAAGTCAAAGTTAGAGGATATTTCAACATTGAGAAGAGATATAGCTTTGCAAATTATGATTTTCCAATCATACTCATGGAAAAACAAGGCCAAGGTTAAGGAGAAACTTTGGCTACAACCACAAATGGATGTTTTAATCTTCCATAGTTAACGCCATCGAGCAAACACTCTGACAAACAACCTAGGATAGGTCAAAAGGTCCTTAGTGGACTTCCCACGACCTCTTCCATACAGGTTAACGTCATTGGGTAACACTCTGACAAATAACCTCGGATGGGTCAAAATCCTCAGCGGATTTAATTCAACATCTTCCATACAGGTTAACGTCATCGAGCAAAGACTCTGACAAACAACCTAGAATGGGTCAAAAGGTCCTTGGTGGACTTCCTACGACCTCTTCCACACAGGTTAACGTCATCGAGCAAAGACTTTGACAAACAACCTAGGATAGGTCAAAAGGTCCTTGGTGGACTTCCCACCTCTTTCATGCGAGTTAACGCCATTGGATAACACTCTAACAAACAACCGGATGGGTCAAAATCCTCGGATTCAATTCAACCTCTTCCATAAAGTTAACGCCATCTGCAACACAAAACAACCTAGGATAGGTCAAAAGGTCAGGTGGACTTCCTGCGACCTCATCCATACAAGTTAACGCCATCGAGCAAAGACTTCGACAAACAACCTAGATAGGTCAAAAGGTCCTTGGTGGACTTCCTACCACCCCTTCCAAAGTGTTAACGCCATCGGTAACACTCGCCAAACAACCCTGGATGGGTCAAAATGTTCAGCGGATTCAATTTAACCCATTCATATAGGTTAACGTCATCAGGTAACACCCTGACAAACAACCTAGGATAGGTCGAAAGGTCCTTGCGGACTTCCATGACCCTTCGCAGTTAACGCCATCGTAACACTCTGACAAACAACCTCGGATGGGTCAAAATCCTCAGCGGATCCAATTCAACCTCTTCCACATAGATTAACGTCAATGGGTAACACTCTGATAAACAACCTCGGATGGGTCAAAGATCCTCAGCGGATTCAATTCAACCTCTTCCATACAGGTTCATGTCATCGAGCAAAGATTTTGATAAACAACCTAGGATAGGTCAAAAGGTCCTTGGTGGACTTCCAACGACCTCTTCCATACAGGTTAACGTCATCGAGCAAAGATTCTGACAAATAACCTAGGATAGGTCAAAAGGTCCTTGGTGGGCTTCCAACGACCTCTTCCATACAGGTTAACGTCATCGAGCAAAGACTCTGACAAACAACCTAGGATGGGTCAAAAGGTCCTTGGTGGACTTCCTACGACCTCTTCCATATAGGTTAACGTCATCGAGCAAAGACTCTGACAAACAACCTAGGATGGGTCAAAAGGTCCTTCCTGGACTTCCTACGACCTCTTCCACACAAGTTAACGTCATCGGGTAACACTCTGACAAACAACCTCGGATAGGTCAAAATCCTTAGCAGATTCAATTCAACCTCTTCCATACAGGTTAACGTCATCGAGCAAAGATAAACAACCTCGGATGAGTCAAAAATCCTCAGTGGATTCAATTCAACCTCTTCCACACAAGTTAACATCATCGAGCTAAGACTTTGACAAACAACCTCGGATGGGTCAAAATCTCGCGATTCAATTCAACCTCTTACATAGGTTAACGCCATCGTTAACGCTATCAAGCAAACACTCGACAAACAACCTCGATAGTCAAAATCCTCGGCCGGATTCTACCCCTTCCATACAGGTTAACGTCATCGAGTCACACTCTGACAAACAACCTCGGATAGGTCAAAGATCCCCGTCGGCCGCCAACTACCGACGCCAGTCGCCACCGTCGACTACCGTCGCCAGTGGTCACTACCGATCACCCCCGTCGGTCGCCAACTACCGTCGCCGGTCACCGCCGAATTATCGCCGGCATCGGCCGAACGCGCCGATCGCCGACTACTGCCGCTGCGTTACGCTGACAACCCCGTCGGCCGCTAACCTCGACGCTTGCCACCATCGACTACTATCGCCGGTCACCATCGGCATCTTCGCTGATCACCACCATCGTCGCTCATCTCGCTGACATCGACGTTGCTGCTAATTGCTGACTACCGTTGTTGCGACCACCTGCTGGCCAACTATCGTGGTTTGCCACCGCCAGCCATTATCATCATCGCTGGTCTTAGAATCGCTGCCGGTCATCCCACTGATTACGACGTTCGCAATTGCTGACCATTGCTGCTGCTGCCGCTGTTGACCACCTCTGCCGCCGCTAACAACCATCGCCATCGCTGCTGACTACTTATCGTCGGCCAGCTGACTATCGCCGGCCATCTCCGCCGGTCACCACTATCGTTGCCGTTATCCTCGTGACTACCGACGCGGCGCTGTTACAACCACTTATCGGCCGCAACCACCGCGACATCGACCATCACGCATTTCGCTGACACCGAACGTTGCCGGTTATCCCGTCTGACTACCGACGTATTGCCACTGGTTACCGCTGTTGCCATGAAAACTTCGTTTGGCCAACCACTATGGCGGTTACTGCATGACTACTGCCGCGGCTACTACCATTGACCATCGCCGGCAATCTACTTATCGATGCTTGCCGCATCGACCGTTTTAGTTGCTTGCCGACCACACCCCCGTCGGCCGCCAACCACCGTCACCAACTACCGCCGTCGATCACTGCCACCGTCCATGATCGGCAATCTCCGCCGGTCACCACCATCGTCGCTGGTTATCCTCGCCGGCCGCCATTGTCGAGCATTGCCGTCAACCCCAGTCTCCGGTTATCGAGCTTTAAATGATACTGTTCATGAACATAAATGAACTGAACAACAACTTGTTCAAGTTTGTTCATTTAGCAATCGAGTTTTTACAAAAGTGTTCAAACTTATTCGATTAGTTAAATGAACGAACATAAACGAGCTCTAATCGAGCCGAGTCACAAGCAGCTTGTTGAACACTTAGTTCATTTGCAACCTTATTCATAATACAATAAAGTGCAATTCTAGAGATATAGCAAAAAAAAAAAAATTAAATAAAAAATAAAAAAAATTCTAGAGATATAGCAGATAATAATAATGCAAGCACAATTCCATAACAAAAAGAGTGCAATTAAAAGATAGATGTAAATTGAGAACTTGATAAAAAATAACTTTCGAAAAATTAGTCTAGTTATTGTTGGTTATAGATTACCACTATTAAAAATATTTTTTCCCTTAACTATAATAAATAACATGCTTGAAAGATATTAGCATATTTATTGTTGTGTGCTAGAAAACCAATTGCGGTAGAGTAAAAGTTTACGCCTTAGCTTCTTTGGGGAGTCCAGCACACACACACGTATTTAAAGAAATAACAATAAAACTAATTTTACATGGAAAACCTCAAAAGAGGGAAAACCCGGGCGGGTTGCGGTCGCTGGCTCGGGTCGCGAACCGACGCGAACCGTCGATGTTGGTCGCTGTTCATGATCGCAGCCTAAGATCGGGTAGTGAATACGGGAGCGCCTGAGGGTCGGGCCAGAGCCATGCAACGCTGCATGGCACGGACGGGCCAAGCTGAGTCGGCATGCGCGAGCCACGCTCGGAGCGATGTCACCGGTACCACCGCCACGGGCGAAGGCAGTTGAGCATGACCGTGGACCGCATTCGCCACACGTGGCGGAAGGCCATGCTGCTACGGCGTTGCGTGGGAGTTGCCGGATGGACCGGCGGCGACGGCTACTGGGTGAGCGGCGGGCGCTACCACCCGAAGACGATTTCGGGCTTTAGTTTGACGGTTTCTTACCCATTTGCCCCTAGAATGGGTCTATAAAAACCCCCCTAGGGGCAAAGGAGAAGGCACATTCTCTTCTTCTTGAGAGAAGGTCGTTTGGAGGCGATCAAGGCCCACGATACTTACATCGTTGTTCCGATTTTCCCTCAAAAGAGGTGTCAACCGGCCTCGTTGGACCGTCCGGGTTTAGAAGCGATCAAGGCCCGCAGTACTTACGACGTTGTTCCGATTTTCCCTTGAAAGAGGCATCAACCGGCCTCGTCGGACCGTCCAGGTTTAGAGGCGATCAAGGCCCGCGGTACATACATCATTGTTCCGATTTTCCCTTGAAAGAGGCGTCAACAGGCCTTGTCGGACCGTCCGGGTTTGGAGGCTATCAAGGCCCGCGGTACATACGTCATTGTTCCAGTTTTCCCTCGAAAGAGGCATCAACCGGCCTCGTCGGACCATCCGGATTTGGAGGCGATCAAGGCCTGCGGTACTTACATCGTTGTTTTGGTTTTGCCTCGAAAGAGGTGTCAACCGGCCTCGTCGGACCGTTCGGGTTTGGAGGCGATCAAGGAGACGATAACCGGAGACAGGGGTTGATGACGATGCACGACAATGGTGGCCGGCCATAGTGGTCGGCGGCGGTGACCTGCGACGGAGGTTGGCGAGGATAACCAACGACAATGGTGGTGACTGGCAGAGATTGCTGGCGATGGTCGGTGGTGGTGACTGGCGAAAGTAGTCGACGATGGTGACCTACGACAGTAGTCGGTAGCGGTGACTGGCTACGGTGGTTAGGATGGGATAACCAGTGACGATGGTGGTGACCGGCGGAGATTGCCGACGATGGTCGGCCGCGGTGACCAGCGACGGTGGTGATTTTTGACCTATCCGAGGTTGTTTGTCAGAGTGTGACTCGATGACGTTAACCTGTATGGAAGAGGTTGAATTGAATCCAGGATTTTGACCTATCAGGTTGTTTGTCGAGTGTGACTCGACGCTAACTGTATGGAAGAGGTTGAATTGAATCCGAGGATTTTGACCTATCCAAGGTTGTTTGTCGAATGTGACTTCGATGGACGCTCACTGGAAGAGGTCGAATTAAATCCGCTGAGAATTTTTGACCTATCCGAGGTTGTTTGTCAGAGTGTGACTCGATGACGTTAACATGTATGGAAGGGGTCGTAGGAAGTCTACCAAGGACCTTTCGACCTATCCTAGGTTGTTTGTCAGAGTCTTTGCTCGATGACTTTAACCTGTATGAAAGAGGTCGTAGGAAGTCCACCAAGGACTTTTTGACCTATCCTAGGTTGTTTGTCAGAGTCTTTGCTCGATGACGTTAACCTGTATGGAAGAGGTCTTAGGAAGTCCACCAAGGACCTTTTGACCTATCCTAGGTTGTTTGTCAGAGTCTTTGCTCGATGACTTTAACTTGTATGGAAGAGGTCGGATCAAGTCCCCTTGGGATTGATCATGCCCGATTGAGATACAACATGAGTTGTATATTTCTCAAGTGGGAGGATTAAATAAAGAAGAAACAAGCTTGTAAGGAAAAACCATAAACTCATTACTTTGATAATGTTGGTGATACAATATTGTCACAAGATAACTTAACAAAAGGGACGAGATATATTTTTAGAGAAAGTTAACAAAAGACAAGAGGTGGAGAGGAAAAGATAAACGGGATAAATTAAGGACTATAATATTTATACACTAAGGATTACATATAACACTTTTAGAGACCCTCCATGCTCTAAGTTCTATGGATGACTTTTCCTCGGATCTTTAGTTATAGCTTGACGGTTGGTCATCGATAGCAAAGTGGGGAGCGCCTTTACTGGAAAAACCCTCGAGGTACTTCTTTATCTTGTAGATTAAAATTCTCGATGTTAAAGGTCACCGAAGGGCGTGGTTGAGCTTGTTTGAGGTAACATGATTGTGCTATTTGTTGATTTCCACAGACCACTCCAACCCCAATGTGAGTTTGAAATTTTATCTTAAGATGAGGTATCGAAGTGACAGCACCGAAGATTGATTGGAGGGGTCTTCCAAATATAGTATTGTATGCTGAATTTGACTTGATCACTATGAATTGAATGAGTGAGTGACTTGAGAAAATTCTCAGAACAACGGAAGGGTGATTGTCCCCTCCACTCGTAGGCATTATCAAACCCATATAATGGTCCGCAGGGTTAAAGTTTTTCCTTAACTGCACCCATGCTAAGAAAGGTGGAGTAAAATAAAACATCAAGAACTCCCATTATCAATCAAAATTCTCTTAACAACATAACAGGGTCACCAATCCTGACCGATGACAAGAGGATCTTGATGTGGAATTTGGACTTCTTCCAAGTCCGAGTTATTGAAAGTGATGGGATGATTAATACAAGCTTTTTTAACTCGGCTCTTCAAAGTGATGAAGACTTGATTAGATAGTAATGGCCCACTTGCAATTGTTTCAATTTTTCCAACTATTTGGTGATTATTATGTTATTTACGTGATGATTGTCTGGTTTCCCACGTTAGAGCTATGTTTGCTTGAGTTGGTTGGTTTTCCATAAATTGATGCGATATCCATTTTGAATAAGCCTCTCAATCTCTTCTTTAAGTTGTTTACACGTAGTATGTCCAGACTGCATGAAAATGACAATATTGCTCCTGATTTCCTGAAGTTGATTTGAGTGGATGTGGCCACTTAATGGTCTCTTCATCTCGAATGGTCATCAAGACGTTAACACGAGATGTATTGGCATGTATTCCAATCGTTGATGTGAGGGTGGGGAAAAATCACGCGCCTTGTTGCTTCTTCGATGAGATTATTGACCGTGTTCCTAGAGCACTCTTACGTTTTCCGTGGATTGCTCAAATTATTTGCGATGGCGATTAGCCTCATCGCCAGAGATTTGTGCTTCCACACGATGAACCAAGTCGGCATCTGAAGACCGGTCTCGTGATTAAGTGACGTAAAAGGCCTGACCTGAGTCCTCCAAGGAAAATTTCTCTTAATAGCGGTCTACCTGGGTATTTGGCGAAGCTTCTAAGGAGAACCTCGGAAAGTATTCCTTAAGTGATTCACCCTCACGAATGCCTGAGAGATGGGAGGAATCTTTAATGATCCTCTGTTGCAATGAACTGCTCCACAAAATCTTGAAGTTCGGAAAATGGATGGATCCCCGAATGGAGTAGAACCAAGCGCGAGCTTTTCCCTTGAGGGTAACGGGAAGACTTGACAAAGCAAGCGTGAGCTCGTTGGATATGCATGATGGTCCCTGTAATGGTCGATGTGTTCATATGCTTGCCCCATCATATGAATCAATGCTCGAGCTTTGAAACCTACATGAATATGATGTTGAAGAATAGCTAAAGGTGAGGATTCCTCATAGCACAGGGAGAAAATGATTGCCTTGAAAGTGTAATTGCCTTGCATTAAGCCATCATATTCGCACGATAACATGATGAGTGGGGTCAACAGACGAGAATGTGTCAAGCTACCGAATAATTGGTGAATTAGCTTTGGCGACGCGTGATGGATGAGTAACTAGAGCGTCAAGAAGTTGATCACGGTCTCTACGCGGAGGAACTTCAGTGTCAAGGAGATTAGCATTTTGACCTCCCCCGGCTAACGATCGATCTTGGGGAGATGTATTTTCCGGTAGTGGTCGTTGTGTTCCTCGCAAAGTCGATCATCTCATTTTGAGATTCTTCCATTCGATACTGATCTTCTAAAGAGATTGTCAGCCTTCACCGACAGGTCACGCTATCGTGTGAGGCGGTGAAGGTTGGCATCCTGGTTCAAGGATTGGTTTGAGAGTGGCGGAGTTAGGCGGAGGCTCATTGTTACGAGTGTTGCATTGGCCATAACGAGGGTGTTCACAGGAATTGTGATTGAAGGGTTCTCTTCTACAGACGGCCAAAGCTGCTTAGAAAATCGCCATGGTAAAATAAAAGTTTACTTAGCTTCTTTGGGGAGTCCACACACACATATATTTAAAGAACAATAAAACTCCATAATTTTACGAAAAATCTCAAAAGAGGGAAAAATCACCTAGCCCAAGAAAAGCTTCCACTATGTATCTGTTTGAATACAAGATCTTCCGACACCGAATTACATAATTGTATGAGAAATGGACAATCTAGTAATAGACAATGTTGACACGAAGTTGACGACGATATGACGCCGACCGACGATAGTGGTCGATGATGACGACAACAATGGTCGACGACGGCGAGTATCGGGCGGCGATGGCGGCGGCTGGTGGTTGACGACCGCCGAGTGGCGACGATTATGCTTGGAGGATCTTTAGAGCTCTCCTCTCTTGCTTGCCCTCCTTCTCCTTCACTTGGCCTCCCCTCATATTGAGGCTATTTATAGATTGGGAGTGATGTCTGTAAATACATGCAAAACCCGTACCAATCCACTTCATTTGACGGCTCAAAATGATCCCCTTGATCATATGATGTATTTTGTGCATTTGAATGCTCAAATAAAGTTGGAATTGTAAGATCTTTACCTTGTTCCAAACCGCCCGACGCCGATTTGACTATAAACACTTCATATTTGAGAGCTATTTAGGGATTTAACCGATATCCCAAAGTTTCCAAGGATATTTTAAGAGCTTGATCTCGACCGTTTCGGATTTGCTTTTAACATCAAGATTCGTGCTTAATTAATAGTACTTTAAGTGTCATATCATTTATAATACAAAAAAATTTAAAGAAGATCAATTATTATAAATTAAATTCTAAATTTTGATCATAATTATCAATTAATCATTCAAGTGTGGCTATATAAATGGGATTATAAAATAAATAATATGGTATAAAACTAGTCATGTAGGAGCATTAAAATAGCTCATGCACTAAATAATATGTTGATGTAACAATTCAAAATAATGGCTAAACATGAATGCAAAGCTTTATAGGGCTAATCTAACTATGATTAAAATGTATTATTGAAGGTGAAATTCAAATTTTATGAATGGACTCTTTGAAATCAATTTTATTTTTTTTTTTTATTTAATATATTTTATCCATTTTATTTTTTTATTTTTGAAAATGGTTATTTTGAAAAAAAAATTCAAAATAGGTTGTTGATATTTTAATTATATTTAAAAATGACTTGATTGTTAGCATCAACAAGCAATGACTTAATCGGCTAGCTACGACGATAGGAATGCTAAGATTTGACTTTTGTAAAATAAAAAAAATTATATACCCACCAACAACTATTTCTATAGCAACGGCCATTGATTTTTCATATAATTGTAACTTTTTCAATAAATCCTAAATAAAAAAAATATATATATTAATACTTGGCAAAATTTTTAAACTAAACCTGATTAGTGATTTAATTAGCTAATTAGGCAGGATAAAAAAAAATTAACAAATAGTGCTAGCGGTCGGCGCCGATCGGATGCTCAGTTACGCCACGTCACCGACCGGCATCACTTAATTTTTTTTAAAAAAAAATTGACGGATGCTTTTTTGAACATATCGGTTCGAGTAGTTTTCACTGTAGTTGGTGGAAAGATAATGAAAAATTCTACAACTTTCAGCCGAATAATGTAGTTGAGCCGCAGCTTTTGAAAATGTGTGAGATGTGAAGTTGAAAAAATAATAATATTGATGCATTCGCTTTTTTGGTCATGTCAGGCTTATCAGTTGTCGAATTTTGGCGTGTTTAGCATCGTTGGAAAGATAATAACAAATTTTACAACTTTTATGTTGATAACTTTTGACGGATCACGCCCGATTTTTTCAAATGTATTTTTTTTGTTTAAAATCTTTGGAGATGTAAAAAATTTGACGTTGCAATAAATTAAAAATATTACGGATCTCGTTTGTGTAATCTTAACACAATGCTTGTTGAATACATCTGATTTTTTGATAATATTAAACATTATAAGTGTGTTAATTTTTTCGGTATGAGTCTAAATAGTTGTGAGTTAACCAAATAAAACTAAATTGATAACAAACAAAAATGTAATTGTACAATCAGCTGAATCTGAATAAGTGGACATAAAAAAAAAACAGATACGACTACATGACATAAAGTGATAAAAAAAATACAACTATCGTCGATGCGGTGGAATCGTGATCGCTACCGAGTGTAATGAGATGGTGGTCGACGCGTCGATCACGCAAATGATGTGCCGACGATCCTCCTCCTCGCCCACTGCCACCGGGTTGTTGCGAACATCCCAAGTCCAGAACATGTGGTATCTCCGGAAGCTCGAGATGGCAACCAGTACGTGGTGATATGGCGGTGTCATGTGGAATGACGGAGCATATGTGGGGGGATCGGTGCATGCCATGGGTTCATCGAGACCACATAGCATCGATATGAATAGTGGGTGGCGTGGAATGGATGAGTGCCACCACGGCGATATGATGGACCCACATCCATCGACGATGCATCACAGGCGTGCGTGCGCCTCGGAATGTCTATATCCTCAGACCGCCCGATATATGCATGTTCCGCCGATCTACGCTGCTCATAGTCGTCCGATGGATTAAACTCTACCCTTCTCAGAAATAGCGCGAAATATATCTTCGATTCGGGATGTGGTCACGCATGGAGAAAGTAAATTTATATCGGGTTTCACCGTAAGGGAAAGCAAATTGTAATTTCACATAGACTTACCATCAGACGATCTCCAGGTGCACGGGGTAGTATGTATCGCGGAATCGCTTGCCTTCGATATAAAGTGAAGCCCAAGATCGGTCACTCATGTAACTGGATCGCCGGCTCCGATCATCTGTCAATCCACCACAACCAACTCACGTCGCCGCTCCCACTGTGCAATGTATGAGTGGTGGTACACACTCCAATCAACGTCGGCCTTTCCGCGTCCATCAACACGAACAAACGATGGATCTATCGGGTCAACATCAATCATGGGAGGCATGCCGAACTGTCTGAGCACACGATCAGGCAGGTGCCACTCTACCCTCTTCCAACAAATCAGTGGTACTCTGGCTAGCCATATCTCCTCTCTCGCAAACATATATCTGCGCATGCGATCTCATGTCCATATGGTTCGATGACCTCGCATGTACCATAAGCAACTCTAAAATTAAAAATTCCATAACAAAAAAAGAAGTCAAATTGAATGCTATTTAGCATTCGACTCTAAGTCCATCCACTCATCCTCAGATACTGAGCGATGGCATTTCTCGAACAAATACTTCATTCCAGTGACATCCAACACTAAGACCATCAATGTCTGTAGGATAGGGAACACGTAAGGTAGGTCCCAACGGAATGTGCTCCGTGCCCATACCGCGAAATGAATACATCCGCTATGTTGCGCCGCTTGGTTGCCTCATGCAACTCTCAGAAAGATATGCAAGCACCGAGCCCACCGAGAAACCCCGAAAGAATAAATATCCTCAAGTAATGGTAGATACCGCAGTGTGGACCGATCCTGAAGTGTCGGAAGAAGAAAAGAACCAATGGCAAACGATATGCTCGATATGCATAATAAAGCGGTGCTCAGATCTAGGTATGAATCAGTAAAAGTCCACCGCAACCATCGAAAGGTAAATGCGCGTGCGCGACCCATATGAAACCGCTGGCGACATGTGGATGGATCGGATCACGATACACGGTGACTCTCGGATGGGCTCCAATCAACTGCCACGCCGCCATCACCGCTCCCTCCACCAACGCACTTACCGCCTATAAGAGAGGGCCATTCAACGCTAGGATCATCGCAGAACATCCCGTAGCGGATCGCCATCTCACCTATAGCAAAGTGGAATGTGTTCGCTGCGGGCACCGCTCCATGACGCCGAAATGATGATCCAGCTGATGTACCGCATCGGGAGACCCAAAAGCCGACATCTCAATGCACCCATGAATCGAGGGCAATGTGCCATTCCTTGAACATCAACAAGTGTGCCAAGCACCGTAATCTGCAATTAGAATAGATGCGCCAACAACGCGTTAAGTAAAACAAGCACATACATTACACGTAAATAACATAAAAAATAACGCATCGAGTCGATGAGCGCTCTATGTCTACCACGCAACACACGTAGGTGCACCTACCGGGTGGACCGTAGTCCTCGTGAGTATCCGGTCGCCGCTCCTCCTACGTGGGGCGGGGCTTCAGACATCTTAACCTCGTTGAGGCAAACAACAAAAAAATAAATTAGATCATATTTTCGAGGATGCTTTATGGCCATTAAATTAGATATGCCATTTGGACAATCACTTTTCAATAATGATTTGAAATATTTTTAGTGATCATGATAGACATTCAAAGGATGCATATATATTTTTTTTTTTTGGCAATTACATTCTACTAAAGAGTATATTTATAAGAGCTTTGAAGTGGAATCCCTAGTTGAAAAAAATAGATCTCAAGAATTGAATGAAAATAGACTTGATCCAAAGTCTATTTCATATAAAATTATCATATTTAAATACATTAAATTTTCCCTTATTTAATACCACAACAACAAAAAGAGCTCAAATCAAATAAATTAAATCTTTCAATTTTGAAATGGTAGTAAGAGAGATTATCCACACAATTATAATTATAAAATTGAATCAAGGATGAAAGATAAGCCAACAAATGGATTCCAAAACAATGAGTTAAATCCAACACAAATTTAAAATAGAGAGAAGCACATGAACAGATTAAAATCAATTCCACAACATGACATCAAAAACAGTAGGATTAATACAACAATAGCACAAACACACAACATGACATCAAAAACAGCCTCCAGAAACATCACGCACGCAACTGAGGACACGTCGACCTATTATGCCCCAGGGTCTTACAAACAAGACCTCGGTACTTTTAGAATGTTCTCATCCATGGTATTTTTAAACCTGCTTGCCCTTGGCCTTCCAGACTTTCGCCTAATATTAGGTGGGGTATAAGTTTCGTAACTGCCTTCTGTGATGTAATCTGCCCACTCCTCCCGATCAGGTACAACATGAAACTCTCCCTGGTAGGTACTACTATAATTTTGCAAGCTGTAGTACACAGAGACGTACTGCACGTGGTTTAGGTGGCGTTGGCTCAAAACTGCAATCACGTGTGGACAAGGTAGGTGATAAGACCGCGCTTACACGCATACCGCACCCATAGTTCTCGAAATTTCAACTTTGTGGGTTCGATTGTCGACATCAAACACTTGATACTCGCATTACGCTAATTCTAACGTTCGTAATCGCCGCGTCTCACGCTCATTAGCAATAAGTGTAGTCAGAATGCGAGGGGAAAACAAGTTTTCTTGTTGCCTTTGTAGAGCCAGCCTTTTTCAAGACGCTTTGTGAAAAATGAAACAATATTATAGTAACCGCCATAATCGAGCTAGGTAAAACCACGCACGCTTAAGCACACCGCTGAAGCACTCGCTGCATTTGTCGCCATCGTACCGCACTGCACTGCTATCGCGAGTTTTAGTCCATTGTTGAACATCCCTTGAAAGTAGCCAGATGCCTCTTGCTTAATATTCTTAATGTACATGTGCCTTTTGAAAATTCGGATGTCATCCGTTTTCGCAACATACATTTTCTCGACACATGAATTCTACATCGCCTATGCCAAGTCGACGCTCTCTTGAAGTTCCGCAAATGTAAACGAGCGCCACGGGAAGATTTCTCGACGCACCGGACAAGACTGCATGTCTATCGAGATGAAGCATAGGTCACCCTCAGACACTAATGGGATCAAGACTCAAGAGTTTGTAAAACCAAATCCAAGACTCGATGCTCGATTCAACCATCGCTAAGGCCAATGGGAATAACCCATGATCGATCCCAACAAGACAGTAGAGTGCCTCTGTACTTACCTAGGAGAAAAGTCCCGTCAAGACACAAAACGGGCGACAATACTGCCAACCACGTATTGAAGGCTCAAAAGACCAGAACAGCCGTTGAAATCTATTTGATTCTGTGGACTGTACTCGGTATACTGAACCTGGCATAGATGTGCAAACAGCAGCCATAAATTTTCCCAATGACCTGTAGGATTCCTCCCAACTGCCAAAAATAGACTTAACTGCTTTTCTTCGTGCATCCCAAGCCTTCATATAAGACACTCGTATATTGAACTTCGACTCTATACGTCCAATAATCTCCCCGGCTTGAGATCCAACCACGACCGCAGGTTGATGAAATAACTTATAAATCAGTGCATTGCTCGTGTCCATTAAGATAAGAATTGAATGGCTACGCGGATGAGCCAACCAACCAATTCTCCAAGTTCCACCCAACCTCTTAACTGAAAGGTGCATGTAAACGCCACAAACATGGTCTCACCGGGTCGAATGGCGTGTACACAAAGACAAATCTTGATTTACTTGAGGCATATATGACATATTCAACATTATTTATAATCGACCACCCAGCAATAGCAAATTGCAACTGCTTCTTATCATGAAAGCACATACCTTCCACTAATTCTTCTGGGATGCAATTCTCGTCTTCGAAGATTGAATCATCTGATGGGCCATCAAATGCTAGTTCTTCATCCCATTCTTTGGTGGTCTGAGCACTGCGCATATAATCATTATTATGTATAAAATGCTCCTCAGTATGACTCGTTCTCCTTGAGTAATCGACAATCAGATCTCTGACCGTATGAGATGGTTCGCCGCTTAAATCATCTCGCCGAGTCAATATAATCATCATCATCCTCATCACTACTATCTCCACTGCATAGTTTCAGATTCAACATTTACATCGATGGTGGGTACACATCATTATCTTGTGGGTTCAACATTTGAGCAGCCAGGCAAGCATGATATTCATTTTCCTCGCCGCAGCCTCATATATCTCCCCTCGAGTACTTATCCGAGGAGGTGGTGTTATGTAATGTGATCCCACCACTTCGATGCTCGACCACGCTGTTAGCCAATCTATCTCCACGGAAGTTGCTCGATTCAACATACACCACAAGCGTGAACATGTTGCATTAATAATAGTCTCACAAACTTCATCATCATTAATGTGTGTCGCAACAAATCCGGTTCCAAGCAACGACCCAGTTAGCAGAGAATCTTGATGGATCTAACTTCAACCCTAACTTTTTCTGTAATTCCTCAAATTTAATCCATCGTGAAACTTGATTGGACGAATTCTCCCACCAATATATGTTGGAATGAACTCATCACTTACTCTGAGTTCACCATCATAATAAAGAACAATAAATACACTATCTGAACTCATCAAAATTTGTAAAACCAGTATTCGAACTGCTACCTATTATGCACAAAAATTTCAGCATTAATATATGACAAAGATGACTGAAATACTTACGCATTCAAGCCATAACTCGATCCTAATATTTCACCTAAACAAACAGAATCCAGCTACTGCAATATGATAAATAAAATCCAAATCCAATCATTCTCTTTTGAAAGCAAAAATAAAACATCCCTAAACTACACATACATAATTCCTAAAAAAAATAAAATATTGCACAAAATTAAGCTTTCCTACATAAAATGATGCACAATTTCGGATGTATCACGGATCTCCTAAACCCTAAACTAAACTACACATACACATTTCCTAAATAAAAAATAAAACATTGCCAAAAATGAAGTTTTCCTACATAAAATTGCACAATTTGATCGATCACGATCACCTAAACCCTAAATTAAACCACACATACACATTTCCTTAAAAAAAAAAAACGTTGCACAAAAAATGAAGCTTTCCTAAATAAAAATTGCGCACATTTTCAGATCGATCACAGATCTCATAAACCCTAAAATTAACTACACATACACACTTCCTAATTTTTTCTAGATCACAGTATAAAAAAAATTTAGTTACTAGATCCACCATATTCAAGGAGAGACTATACTTTGTTCTATAATAACATAATATGATTCATATTCTCATAACGATGCTATTAACCAAACAAAAATGGCAAGAACAACTAGTGATTTCAGAAAACCCTAAATCAAAAGCGTGCATAATTTGGATCTATCACGATCTCTTATTAATATCATAACAATTAGCTAAACCATCCGGATAAACACATACAAAATACATTTCTTCGTTTGGGGTTAGAAATACCTAAATCGGCGAAAATAAACCTTCCAAGTTATTTTCACGGCGACTTCTCGACCGTGGCGACCACCACCTTGGCCGGCGACTTCCACTGGCTGGCAGGTGGATCCGTGACGATTTACAAAAAGTAGATGCGGAAGGAGCGGCGAAAGCAAACAAAAGCAGAGCGCTTTGCTCTCGGTTTAAATCTAATAGGGAAGCGATCGATCATGAGCGGGCAACATCCGATCGGCCGGTCGCCCGTGGGGCTACTATATTAATTTTTTTTTATCCTGCCTAATTAGCTAATTAAATCACTAATCAGGTTTAGTTTAAAAATTTTGCCTTAATACTTTCTCTCTAATCAAACAAATAAATGATAACCATTTAAATTCAATTATTTAACAATTCGATTTTCAACTCTTGTTTTCCTCTCTATAGATTCCTTCAAACCAAATACAACATTGCTTACATTCTCCTCCTTCGTTCTTCTTCTCTTAATCCTCCATTTGGCTTCTTAATTACTTCTCCTCTTTCAAGTCTCAAAAATTTTTTTTTTAATAAATAAATCAAATTCATTGTTTATAATTTATATAGTTCCCAACGAACACTTCCATCCCCAGTCATTAGATGGAAGCAAGAGCTATGAAGAAATTTTCTTCCCCTTCGTTCGTCCAAGCCGGCTTCCTCTTCGTTTTCTCTTTCTCTACCGATCTCCGCCACCGCTGGAGCTCAGCTGCTCATCGGCCAGCCGGGCCAGGCGCCGGAACCAACGGACGTCTCCGGAGTGCCCGTTGGCTTGTGGCGAAGAACACATGGGGAGTTCTTAGGTGATATTTTATTTATCTTTTCTCATCATCATTCTCTTTTTTATTCTGTCTAATTGAACTTTTTCAAGACTATAAATTTCATTTTTATTTTTAATATTAGCTGCTCAATTTTATAGTTTATGTTTTTTTTTTTTTCTCCTTACTGCAGCACGATCTCAGTTGATTTGGGAGGAGCTCCTTACGGGTAGTCTCTTGACAATATTTTCTTCTAACATTCATTATATATATATAACCAAATATAACTGCTGCGATAATTTTCCGAAAACAAAACTTAAAACAACAGCTCCATATAAACTGTTTATGAAAATATTACATAGAAGAATGCTTGGATTAATTTCATATTGCTTTTACTGTGAAGCAATGTGGTTTCCTTCAGTGATGGAGATCCTGGGCATGGCGGAGTCCCCTACTTCTATTTAGAAAAGCTGGAACCTGAAGGAGCTGCTTCGATAAATGGCGCTGTGGCTGCATTTACTGTGAGTGAGGATCCACTTGGAACCTGTAGAGAAGATCCCCAAAACCCTAAATGCATGAGAACTACTCTTACTGGAAGGGTATGTTTTATTAATCAGACAATTTAATTACCACTTTATAATATTCAAGCATTCTGATGAATAATTTTTCAGCTTTCCTCTTCTTAAGTTTTTTATAATTTGGTTTATATTAACAGCTAAAATGGATTAGTATAGAAGATCCAGAAGTCAAATTTGCTGAGGTTGCTCTCTTCACAAAACACCCGGAGTTACAAGGTGATCATTTAATTAACGAGAATTAAATAATTCCAATACTCCACTAAATAATTTTAAATTTTTTTTTAAATTGCTAATATTTATGGGTGCAGGATTTCCTAGAAGTGAGATCTTTCAGATATACAAATTAGTTCTTGAAAATATATTTCTGGTCAATGAGTTTGGTCGACCCAAGCATATCACTCCAGAAGAGTATCTCAAGGGCCCTCCGATGTGAAGCTCTCTCTCTCTCTCTCTCTCTCTCTCTCTCTCTCTCTCTCTCTCTCTCTCTCTCTCTCTTTCTCTCTCTCTCTCTCTCACACACACACACACAGCACACATGGGTAGCATGAGTTGATCACAATGTGATTTGTGGAATAAATAATGAAGCCTGGAATCAATATATACTTTTTACGTAAGGAGTCCATATTACTGGGATGAAAATAACAGATAAATTCTAGTGCATGATTGTAAGATACACTGTACTCAGAGCATTAATATTTATAAGTAGGGATGCAAATAGATGAAGAAGAGTAGGTGCTTGGTAAAGCTTGAGCTTATTTATAAACATCTTATTTGAGTTCAGCTCAAGCTCCATTTAATCTTTCAAATTTGTGTTCGAGTTTGAGCTCATTTATAAAAATATTTTTCAAGATTAGTTCGAGCTTAGTTTTTATTGGAATTATCAATCTTTTAATGTGCAACTTGTTTAAGAAAATAAATAAGTCTAACCAAACTTGTTCAAAAAATAAATGAGCTATATCATAATCTTGTTGAGTCTAGAAAATAAACTTTTAAATGATAATCGCTTCATAACCAGCAGATCAAGCCTTAATCAAGATTCTTAACGAGCTTTAAATGATACTACTATTCATGAACATAAATAAACCACCACGATAAGAAGTTCGAACTTGTTCATTTAGTCTAAACTCACTTGATTAGTTAATCTAATGAACATGAATAAGCTTAAATTAAGCCGAAGTTACAAACAATTTATCAATACTGGTTCATTTACAACCCTATATACAAGATCAATTACATACTAATGAGGTGTCTGTGATGGCTTACATTGCATTATTCTACCCTCAAAATGAAGTTCATTCCTAAAAATAAAATCTTATCTAAATCAAGATCATGTAGACTTTGTCTTTGAATGAAAAGACTACAAACATTTTAAGATGACTCTTCATAAATTATTATATAAAAATGTGATCATTGTCGCCAATGATGTGGTATTTAGATTGTTGATCTAACATGGAGACAATCATATCTTCTATTAATAACTCCAATTAGATCTAAGATAGAGACAATTACAAAATCATTTGAGCAAAATCTACATAGCCTTAGATCTAATATGTACTTGCTCATTATTAACATCTTGAGGTACTGCCAATAATGACATGTTATCTATAATTATTATTGATGATGTACTTATTCTTATAATGATATCGCTTAAAGATTTTTCCCTTATGTCGGCACTCACTGGCCTAGAGTTTTTATCGAGTGAATTGCGACCAACCATCATCATATATGTAGCCATCATAATTTGTTTTTGGAACTTCATTGCCATACTAATTATCTTGTTGATATCCTTATGTCTATTCAATTATGGGCTCTCTTTATTTATTAGAACCTATATTGCAGGCGAAAACAATGCTTTAAAGTCGGCGAGGAATAATAGAGCTCAATGTATGATGAGGTTGTTAGGAGGATTGCCTCGAAAGTGCTTAAAAAGTTCATGCGAATTGCATAAGATAATGCAATGAGTGGAAATGAAATATGAAATTTAAGTATAATTCTATCAAAAAGTGAAGAAAAAGGACATGATAATAATATTACTAAATAAAAATCAATAAATATATTGAAGCTAAAAGTGATAAAATATAGTGATATCGGCGATGAAGAGTGTAGCATCATAAATAAAATTTATAGCCAAAATAAAATTGATGCATCGTGAAACTAGTTTATAATCAAAGTCTCAAAAGACATAAATAGGGGTAAATTTAAAGATAGGATTATTGGTGTGAACCTTATCTTTAATCCTAGATGTTGGTGAGGATGTAGTTTTATTTTATATGATTTTGATAATATGTGAAATAATATATAGGTATAAAGACTGAATGGATAAACCTTACAAGCTTCAACTAAGAATAAAGTGTTATAGAATGCTTCATAATAATAGGGAGTTAGCATAGATAGGTGAGGGATTAGGTGAAAGCCTAAAACAAAGTAACAAAAATAAAGAAAATAATTGTAATATGTTTGATTTTTTATTTAAGCTAATTTTAGTTTCTTAAAAAATCAATTATTTCTAAAATATTTAAAATAATTTTTTGATATTTTTTATCTAAGAAAAGAATGAATTCTAAAAGTAGTTTGATATAAGATGAAGATATTATATTCAAAATAATTTGAGGTTGTTTAGACAAATGTAAATCAAATTTAATAATTTATTTTTTGATGATTGATTTGAATAAAAATAAAATTAATGTAACTCTAAAAAAATGATCACAATAATCTGGTGATAGCAAGGCCATCAGTGGACAGCATATGAAAGTCAAGTAGCGGTAGAGGACAATAGTGACTGATGTTGTGGTGGCATCACACTTTACTTCCATTGATGTTAATAGAAATCACTCAAATTAAAGAATATTTTTTTCATTGAATTTGAATTTAAATTTAAAAAATACATTAATATTTTGGAGGATTTATATACATACCACACAATTCTTATGTATTTATATATCTAACACTTAAAGTTAGATATTTACTTATCTAACACTTTTCTATGCTTAAAAAGGTGCATTTCACTTTTAAAAGTGAATAAAGTGATATTTTTTGTGATATTGAAGATTAAGGTGTTATATATGTAAAATTGAAGTTTAGATGTTAGATATATAAATACATAAGAATTGTGTGATATGTATGTAAATCTCCTAAAATTTTATATATTACATTACATAAATACCACAATTCTTATCATACAATTCTTATGTATTTACATATCTAACACCTAAACTTCAATATATATATATAACACCTGATATGACCTCAAAACTCTACTATCACACCTAATCTTGATGCTAAAAGTGATCCAAGTTGAAACTGGTCGAGATCAATCACTTAAAATATTCTTGGAAACTTTGAGATATCGTTAAATAGCTTTCAAACATGGATTTATAGTCAAGTCTTGAGGATAATCAAACAAGCCCAAGATCTCATAATTCCAACATCATTTGAGCATTCAAATACACAAAATACCTCATATGATCAAGGGAATCATCATGAACCGTCCGATGGAGAGGAGTGGTTCGGATTTTGCATGTATTTACAGATATACCACTCCTCCAATCTATAAATAGTCCCTCGTTCCTCATATGAGGGAGGCCAAGGGAAGGAGAAGGGAGGCCAAGGAAGAGAGAGGAGAGAGCTCTAAAGATCCTCCAAGCACATCGCGTCACCACTGACGTTGTCAACCACCGCCGCCATCACCGCCATCGCCGATCGCCGTCACCATTATTATCATCATCACCACTATCGTTTGGCCATCGGGCCACGTCCTAACTTTGTAGCCAACGCTGCCGTCAACTTTTGTCGCCAACATCATCGCCCATTTCTCATATACAATTGTAATCCCAGACGGAAGATCTTGTACTCAAACATACATAGTGAAAGCTTTTACCTAGCGCGTGATTTTTCCTCTTTTGAGGTTTTCAACATAAAAATTCGGAGTTTTATTGTTCGCTTTAAATACCTGTGTGTTGACTCTAAAGAAGCTGGCGAAACTTTACTCTACCGCAATTGGTTTTCTAGCACGCAATGCTTACGCCGTATGGGATGCCGATTCCCATTATTTCATCTTGTATGACCAAGTTTCCAACAAGATCAAAACCACCATCGAAGTGTATCATTTCAAGCTTTTGAAGAGCGCAGTTTAAGAATGAAGATTCATCAAACTTTGTTCCTTCGTGACTGTCGGGGGGGCAACTCTCAATCTCAAGATCACCCATGTTAAGCATCTAATTGATTACCATCCCAAAAAACAAGTCAAAGTTGAGGATATTTCAAAGAGAAGAGATATAGTTTTGCAAATTATGATTTTCCAATCATACTCATGGAAAAACAAGGCCAAGGTTAAGGAGAAACTTTGGCTACAACCACAAAATGGATGTTTTAATTCGACATCTTCCATACGTGTTAACGCCATCGAAAGCAAACACTAACAAACAACCTAGATAGGTCAAAAGGTCCTTAGTGGACTTCCTACCCACCTCTTCCATACGTGTTAACGCCATTTGCAACACTCGACAAACAACCTCGGATGGGTCAAAATCCTCGCCGATGGAATTCAACATCTTCCATACAAAGTTAACGCCATCGAAAGCAAAGACTCGACAAACAACCTAGATGGGTCAAAAGGTCCTGGTGGACTTCCCCTACGACCCTTCCACAATGTGTTGCCATCGAGCAAAGACTTTGACAAACAACCTAGGATAGGTCAAAAGGTCCTTGGTGGACTTCCCACGACCTCTTTCATACAGGTTAACGTCATTGGATAACACTCTAACAAACAACCTCGGATGGGTCAAAATCCTCAGCGGATTCAATTCAACCTCTTCCATACAGGTTAACGTCATCTACTCGACAAACAACCTGGGATAGGTCAAAAGGTGTGGACTTCCTACGACCTCATCCATACAAGTTAACGCCATCGAGCAAAGACTCGACAAACAACCTAGGATAGGTCAAAAGGTCCTTGGTGGACTTCCACCCCTTCCACCGTTAACGCATCGTAACACTCGCCAAACAACCTGGATGGGTCAAAATGTTGGATTCAATTTAACCCATTCATATAGGTTAACGTCATCGTAACACCGACAAACAACCTAGATAGGTGAAAGGTCCGGGACTTCATGACCCTTCTCGCAGTTAACGCCATCGTAACACTCGACAAACAACCTCGGATGGGTCAAAATCCTCAACGGATCCAATTCAACCTCTTCCACACAGGTTAACGTCAATGGGTAACACTCTGATAAACAACCTCGAATGGGTCAAAGATCCTCACGATTAATTCAACCTCTTCCATACTGTTCATGTCATCGAGCAAAGATTTTGATAAACAACCTGGGATAGGTCAAAAGGTCCTTGGTGGACTTCCAGCGACCTCTTCCATACAAGTTAACGCCATCGAGCAAAGATCGACAATAATAACCAGGATAGGTCAAAAGGTCCTTGGTGGGCTTCCAAGCACCTCTTCCATAGTTAGCCATCGAGCAAAGACTCTGACAAACAATCTAGGATAGGTCAAAAGGTCCTTGGTGGACTTCCTACGACCTCTTCCATATAGTTAACGCCATCGAGCAAAGACTTTGACAAACAACCTAGGATGGGTCAAAAGGTCCTTGGTGGACTTCCTACGACCTCTTCCACACAAGTTAACGTCATCGGGTAACACTCTGACAAACAACCTCGGATAGGTCAAAATCCTTAGCGATTCAATTCAACCTCTTCCATGTTAACGCCATCGGCAAAGACTTCGACAAACAACCTCGGATAAGTCAAAATCCTCGGCCGATTCAATTCAACCTCTTCCACACGTTAACATCATCGAGCAAAGACTTCGACAAACAACCTCGGATGGGTCAAAATCAAATTCAATTCAACCTCTTACATACAAGTTAACGCCATCGTTAACGCATCGCAAACACTCGAAACAACCTCGATAGGTCAAAATCCTCACGGATTCAATTATCTTCCATACGCATCGCCATCGGGTCACACTCGACAACAACCTCGGTAGGTCAAGATCCCGTCGGCCGCCAACTACTGTCGTTGCCACTGCTGACTACCGTCGCTGGTCACTATCACCTCGTGACCGACACCGCCGCCGGCCGCCGCTTGCCATTATCGCCGGCATCGCCGGCAACGCTGCCGCTACTGTTGATTACCGTCGCGTTGCCATCGCTGAACCTCGGCCGCTAACCTCGACGCTTGCCACCATCGACTACCATCGCTACCATCCATCGCTGATCACCACATCGCCGCCATCATCCCGGCTGACTACCGACGTTGGCCGCTAATTGCTGATTACTGCCGATTCGCCGTCTGAGCCACCCCGTGGCCGCTAACTATCGTGGTCGGTTACCGCACCGACCATCACCGGCATCGCTGGTCATTTAGCGCTGCTTATCCCACGATTACTGACGTGGTGCACCGCTCATTGCCGTCGCCATTGCTGGACCACCTCGCGGCCGCTAACAACTATCTGCCACTGCCCATTTATCGTCGGTCATACCGACATATCGCCGGGCCATCTCCGCTGGTCCACCATCTAGCCGGTTATCCGCTGACTACTGACGCGGTCGCCGGTTACCACCATCGGCCGCCAACCACCATCGACCATCACCGGCAATTTTCGCTGATCACCAACGTTGCCGGTCATCCCGCCGACTACTGACGCGGCGTAATTGCCGACTACTGCCGTCGCCGGGCCGCTGAAAACTCTCGGCCGCTAACCATTTATAGCCGCCATACACTACTGCTGCCGGCTACTACCATTGACCATCGCCGGCAATCTTCACTATCGATGCTGCCATCGCCATCGTTTCAGTTGTTGCGACCACACGGTGCCGCCAACCACTGCCAACTACCGCTGCCGATCACGCCATTGCCCATGATCGGCAATCTCCGCCGGTCACCACCATCGTCGCTGGTTATCCTCGCCGGCCGCCATCGTCGAGCATTGCCGTCAACCCCAGTCTCCGGTTATCGAGCTTTAAATGATCGTTTCATGAACATAAATGAACGAACAACAACTTGTTCAAGTTTGTTCATTTAGCAATCGAGTTTTTACAAAAGTGTTCAAACTTATTCGATTAGTTAAATGAACGAACATAAACGAGCTCTAATCGAGCCGAGTCACAAGCAGCTTGTTGAACACTTAGTTCATTTGCAACCTTATTCATAATACAATAAAGTGCAATTCTAGAGATATAGCAAAAAAAAAAAAAAATTAAATAAAAAAATAAAAAAAAATTCTAGAGATATAGCAGATAATAATAATGCAACTTAATGCAATTCAAAAGATAGCACAATATCCATAACAAAAGAGTGCAATTAAAAGATATAGAACAAAATTCATAAAAATAGATGTAAATTGAGAACTTGATAAAAAATAACTTTCGAAAAATTAGTCTAGTTATTGTTGGTTATAGATTACCACTATTAAAAATATTTTTTCCCTTAACTATAATAAATAACATGCTTGAAAGATATTAGCATATTTATTGTTGTGTGCTAGAAACCAATCATGGTAGAGTAAAGTTTACTTCTTGGGAGTCCAAAGACAACACTGTGTATTTAAAGAAACAATAAAACTCCGAATTTTTACATGGAAAACCTCAAAAGAGGGAAAACCCGGGCGGGTTGGCGGGTGGGGCAGGGTCGCTGAACCGACGCAGTCTGAACGGGCCGATCTGTTCGCTGATCGCAGCCTGAAGATCGGGTGCGAATCTGAGGGTGGAGGCCAGCCACAGGCCAACGGTCAGGGTCGCTGACTGGCGCTGAAATCGGCCGCTCAAGCCACGCTCGGAAGCGATTACGCCGCGGTCGGTTACACCCGCCACGTATGGGCGAGCTGAGCACACCGGACCGGTAGCTGCTTCGGGCCACGCGCGGATGCATACGGCGGTTGGTGCCCGGGACCGAGGGTTGGACCGCGGACCGGCGGTTCGCGGCCAATGCGCGGCGAGGAGCAGGCGGTCTGGCGCCACGGCAATGACGATTTCGGCGCGCTTTTGACGGTTTCTTACCATTTGCCCTAGAATGGGTCTATAAAACCCCAGGGGCAAGGAGAAGGCACTCTCTTCTTGAGAGAAGGTCGTTTGAGGCGATCAGGCCCACGATACTTACATCGTTGTTCCGATTTTCCCTCAAAAGAGGTGTCAACCGGCCTCGTTGGACCGTCCGGGTTTAGAAGCGATCAAGGCCCGCAGACTACGACGTTGTTCATTTTCCCTTGAAAGAGGCATCAACCGCCTGCCTGACCGTCGGTTTAGGCGATCAAGGCCCGCGCATACACATCATTGTTCGATTTTCCGCGAAAGAACAAGCGTCTTTGTCGGACCGTCGGGTTTGGGCTATCAAGGCGCGCATACGTCATTGTTCCGCTTTTCCCTCGAAGAGGCATCAACCTCGTCGGACCATCCGGATTTGAGGCGATCAAGGCCTGCGGTACTTACATCGTTGTTTTGATTTTTCCTCGAAAGAGGCGTCAACCGGCCTCGTCGGACCGTCCGGGTTTGGAGGCGATCAAGGAGACGATAACCGAGTGGGTTGACGACGATGCACACAATGGTGGCCATAGTGGTCGGGCGGACTGCGACGGTGGTTGGCGAGGATAACCAGCGACGATGGTGGTGACCGGCAGAGATTGCCGGCGATGGTCGGTGGTGGTGACTGGCGACAGTAGTCGACGATGGTGACCTACGAGTCGAATGATGGCTGGGTCTGGTTAGATGGGATAACCGGACGATGGTGGTGACTGGCGGAGATTGCCGACGAATGCCCGGCCGTGACCAGCGTGGTGATTTTGACCTATCCGGTGTTGTTTGTCGAGTGACTTCGATGACGTTAACTGTATGGAAGAGGTTGAATTGAATCCGAGGATTTTGACCTATCCGAGGTTGTTTGTCGAGTGTGACTTCGATGACGTTAACTATGGAAGAGGTTGAATTGAACTGGCGATTTTGACTATCCAAGGTTGTTTGTCGAATGTGACTTCGACGCTTCACCGTATGGAAGAGGTCGAATTAAATCCGCTGGGAATTTTGACCTATCCGAGGTTGTTTGTCAGAGTGTGACTCGATGACGTTAACATGTATGGAAGGGGTCGTAGGAAGTCTACCAAGGACCTTCGACTATCTTGTTTGTCGAGTCTTTGCTCGATGACTTTAACCCGTATGAAAGAGGTCGAGGAAGTCCACCAAGGACTTTTGACCTATCTAGGTTGTTTGTCGAGTCTTTGCTCGATGGCGTTAACCTGTATGGAAGAGGTCATAGGAAGTCCACCAAGGACCTTTTGACCTATCCTAGGTTGTTTGTCAGAGTCTTTGCTCGATGACTTTAACCTGTATAGAAGAGGTCGGATCAAGTCCCCTTGGGATTGATCATGTTGAATACAACATGAGTTGTATATTTCTCAAGTGGGAGGATTAAATAAAGAAGAAACAAGCTTGTAAGGAAAAACCATAAACTCATTACTTTGATAATGTTGGTGATACAATATTGTCACAAGATAACTTAACAAAAGGGATGAGATATATTTTTAGAGAAAGTTAACAAAAGACAAGAGGTGGAGAGGAAAAGATAAACGAGATAAATTAAGGACTATAATATTTATATACTAAGGATTACATATAACACTTTTTAGAGACCCTCCATGCTCTAAGTTCTATGGATGACTTTTTCCTCTGGATCTTTAGTTATAGCTTGACGGTTGGTCATCTGATAGCAAAGTGGGGAGCAGGCCTTTTACAGGAAAAACCCTCTGAGGTACTTCTTTATCTTGTAGATTAAAATTCTCGATGTTAAAGGTCACCGAAGGGCGTGGTTGAGCTTGTTTGAGGTAACATGATTGTGCTATTTGTTGATTTCCACTGACCCAACCCCAATGTGAGTTTGAAATTTTATCTTAAGATGAGGTATCAAGTGACAAAGACCAAAGATTGATTGGAGGGGTCTTCCAAATATAGTATTGTATGCTGAATTTGACTTGATCACTATGAATTGAACTGAGTGAGTGACTCGTTGAGAAAATTCTCCGA
This sequence comes from Cymbidium sinense, assembly GCA_021442155.1. Taxonomy (NCBI): domain Eukaryota; kingdom Viridiplantae; phylum Streptophyta; class Magnoliopsida; order Asparagales; family Orchidaceae; genus Cymbidium; species Cymbidium sinense. The sequence goes on from CM038217.1 coordinate 201,273,743, forward strand.
GAACAACGGGAAGGGTGATTGTCCCCTCCACTCGTATAGGGCGATTATCAAACCCATATAATGGTCCTGCAGCGGGTTAAAGTTTTTCCTTAACCGCCCATGCTAAGAAAGGTGGAGTAAAATAAAACATCAACAGAACTCCCATTATCAATCAAAATTCTCTTAACAACATAACAGGGGTCACCAATCCCTGCACTGATGACAAGAGGATCTTGATGTGGAATTTGGACTCCTTCCAAGTCTGAGTTATTGAAAGTGATGGGATGATTAATACAAGCTTTTTTTAACTCTGGCTCTTCAAAGGCGGTGATGAAGACTTGATTAGATAGTAATGGCCCACTTGCAATTGTTTCAATTTTTCCAACTATTTGGTGATTATTATGTTATTTACGTGATGATTGTCTGGTTTCCCACGTTAGAGCTATGTTTGCTTGAGTTGGTTGGTTTTCCATAAATTGATGCAGATATCCATTTTGAATAAGCCTCTCAATCTCTTCTTTAAGTTGTTTACACGCCTCTGTAGTATGTCCACGACTTCGATGAAAATGACAATATTGCTCCTGATTTCCTGAAGTTGATTTCAGTGGATGTGGCCACTTAATGGTCTCTTCATCTCGAATGGTCATCAAGACGTTAACACGAGATGTATTCAGTGGCGTGTATTCCAATCGTTGATGTGAGGGCCGTGGGGAAAAATCACGACTGCCTTGTTGCTTCTTCTGATGAGATTATTGATCTGTGTTTCCTAGAGCACTCTTACGTTTTCCTGTGGATTGCTCAAATTATTTGCGATGGGCAGTAATAGCCTCATCAGCAGAGATTTGTGCTTCCACACGATGAACAAGTCGGATAATGGCGGACCGTGTCTCGTGTAATGAAGTAAAAGGCCCGACGAGTCCTCCAAGGAAAATTTCTCTTAATAGTGGGGTCTACCTCGGTATTTGGCGAGCTTCTAAGGAGAACCTCTGAAAGTATTCCTTAAGTGATTCACCCTCATTCTGACGAATGCGGAGATGGGAGGAATCTTTAATGATCCTCCTGTTTGCAATGAACTGTTCCACAAAAATCTTGGCGAGTTCGTCAAAGGTACGGATGGATCCCCTTGGAATGGAGTAGAACCAAGTGCGAGCTTTTCCCTTGAGGGTAACGGGGAAGACTTGACAAAGCAGTGTGTCAGGAGCTCGTTGGATATGCATGATGGTCCTGTAATGGTCGATGTGTTCATATGGGTCAGTTGCCCCATCATATGAATCAATGCTCGGAAGCTTGAAACCTACATGAATATGATGTTGAAGAATAGCTTCTGCTAAAGGTGAGGATTCCTCATAGGTGAGGGAGAAAATGATTTCTGTCTTGAAAGTGTAATTCGTCTTGCATTAAGCGTCATAATTGCACGTATAACATGATGAGGGTCAACGACGAATGTGTCAAGCTACCGCAATTGGTGAATTAGGTCGGTTGAGCGACGCGTGATGGATGAGTAGAACTAGTGTCGAAGTTCAAGATCACGCCTCTACGGAGGAACTTCGTCGGAGATTAGCATTTTGACCTCCCGTTAACGATCGATCTTGGGGAGATGTATTTTCCATGCGTATGTGTTCCTCGCAAAAGTCAGATCATCTCATTTTGAGATTCTTCCATTCGGCGCATACGATCTTCTAAAGAGATTTCTACCGATAGGGTCACGCCTATCAGGGGGAAGTGAGGCAGAAGGTTGGCATCCTTGGTTCAAGGATTGGTTTCGAGAGTGACGGGAGTTAGAGCAGGAGGCTCTGTTGTTACGAGTGTTGCGCCTATTGGCCATAACGAGGGTGTTCAAAGGAATTGTGATTGAAGGGTTCTCTTTCCTACAGACGGCGTCAAACTGTTGCGTGCTAGAAAATCAGTTGCGGTAAAATAAAAGTTTACGCCTTAGCTTCTTTGGGGAGTCCAGCACACACACATATATTTAAAGAGCGAACAATAAAACTCCATAATTTTTACGTGAAAAATCTCAAAAAGAGGGAAAAATCACAGGGCCTAGCCCAGTAAAAAGCTTCCACTATGTATCTGTTTCAGAATACAAGATCTTCCCGATACCGGAATTACATAATTGTATATGAGAAATGGACAATAGTTGCTAGTAATAGACAATGTTGACGACGAAGTCGATGTTGACGCTGATGACCGACGATAGTGGTCGGTGATGATGACGCAACAATGGTCGACACACAGTATCGGCGTGGCGGTGATGGCGGCGGCCTACGGCGGTGGTTGACGACCGTCGAGTGGCGGCACGATTATGCTTGGAGGATCTTTAGAGCTCTCTCCTCTCTTTTGCTTGCCCTCCTTCTCCTTCACTTGGCCTCCCCTCATATGAGGAATGAGGGGCTATTTATAGATTGGAGGAGTGATGTCTCTGTAAATACATGCAAAACCCGTACCAATCCACTTCATTTGACGGCTCAAAATGATCCCCTTGATCATATGATGTATTTTGTGCATTTGAATGCTCAAATGAAGTTGGAATTGTAAGATCTTTACCTTGTTGGAACCGGCTCGTCGAGACGCTCGATTTGACTATAAACACTTCATATTTGAGAGCTATTTAGGGATTTAACTGATATCCCAAAGTTTCCAAGGATATTTTAAGAGCTTGATCTCGACGCGATCGCTTGCTTTTAACATCAAGATTCGTGCTTCGACTAATAGTACTTTAAGTGTCATATCATTTATAATACAAAAAATTTAAAGAAGATCAATTATTATAAATTAAACTCTAAATTTTGATCATAATTATCAATTAATCATTCAAGTGTGGCTATATAAATGGGATTATAAGCATTAAAATAGCTCATGCACTAAATAATATGTTGATGTAACAATTCAAAATAATGGCTAAACATGAATGCAAAGCTTTATATGGATAATCTAACTATGATTAAAATGTATTATTGAAGGTGAAATTCAAATTTTATGAATGGACTCTTTGAAATCAATTTTATTTTTTATTTTTTATTTAATATATTTTATCCATTTTATTTTTATTTTTGAAAATGGTTATTTTGAAAAAAAAATTCAAAATAGGTTGTTGATATTTTAATTATATTTAAAAAATGACTTGATTGTTAGCATCAACAAGCAATGACTTAATCGGCTAGCTACGACGATAGGAATGCTAAGATTTGACTTGTAAAATAAAAAAATTATATACCCACCAACAACTATTTCTATAGCAACTGTGCCATTGATTTTTCATATAATTGTAACTTTTTCAATAAATCCTAAATAAAAAAAATATATATATTAATACTTGGCAAAATTTTTAAACTAAACCTGATTAGTGATTTAATTAGCTAATTAGGCGATAAAAAAAATTAACAAATAGCTATCGACCGAGCCGACTGGATGATCCGGCCTACCGATCATGATCTACTTAATTTTTTTTAAAAAAAAATTGAAAAGGATCGTTTTTTGAACATATCAGGTTCAGTAGTTTTCAGAATTTCGCGTAGTTGGTGTCGTTGGAAAGATAATGAAAAATTCTACAACTTTCATGTTGACAGCTTTCGACGAATGTAGCCCGTTGAGCCGCAGTTTTTGAAAATGTGTGAGATGTGAAGTTGCAAAAAATAATAATATTGATGCATGACTCGTTTTTTGGTCATGTCAGGCTTATCAGTTGTCGAATTTTGGCGTGTTTAGCATCGTTGGAAAGATAATAACAAATTTTACAACTTTTATGTTGATAACTTTTGACGGATCACGCCCGATTTTTTCAAATGTATTTTTTTTGTTTAAAATCTTTGGAGATGTAAAAAATTTGACGTTGCAATAAATTAAAAATATTACGGATCTCGTTTGTGTAATCTTAACACAATGCTTGTTGAATACATCGATTTTGATAATATTAAACATTGTAAGTGTGTTAATTTTTTCGGTATGAGTCTAAATAGTTGTGAGTTAACCAAATAAAACTAAATTGATAACAAACAAAAATGTAATTGTACAATCAGCTGAATCTGAATAAGTGGACATAAAAAAAAAAACAGATACGACTACATGACATAAAGTGATAAAAAAAAATACAACTATCGCCGTCGATGTCTGCGTGGTGGAATCGCATCGCTACCAGGAGTGTAATGAGATGGTGGTCGACGTGGCCGATCACGCAAATGATGCTGCTGACGATCCTCCTCCTCGTCCACCTGCTCACCGGGTTGTTGCGAACATCCCAAGTCCGTACATGTGGTATCTCGCCGCTCGAGATGGCAACGAAGCAGTAATACGCCGTGATATGGAATGAATGACTGGAGCATATGTAGCGGATCGGTGCATGGGTTCATCCGAGACCACATAGCATCGATATGAATAGTGTGCGTGAATGGATAGGTAGATGCGCTACCACCGGGCGATATGATGGACCCACATCCATCGACATCGGCATGTCATGCGTCATGCGTGGCGTCGAATGTCTATATCCTCAGACCTGCCGATATATGCATGTTCCTCGATCTACGCACACCGTCATAGTCGTCGATGGATTTACGAAACTTCTGCGTCACCCTCTCGAAATAGCTGAAATATATCTTGATTCGGGGATGTGGTCACGCGCGAGAAAGTAAATTTATATCGGGTTTCACGGAAAAGGGAAATTGTAATTTCACATAGACTTACCATAAGACGATCTCCAGGCGCACGGGGGTAGTATGTATCAGGCGGAACTGTCGGTTTCGGCATATAAAGTGAAGCCCAAGATCGGTACCACTCATAACGGTTGATCGGCTCATCATCTGGTCAATCACAACCAACTCCACGTCCGCTCCCATCGGTAATGTATGAGTGGTACACACTCCAATCAACGCCGGCCTTTCGGCCCATCAACACGAACAAACGATGGATCTATCGGGTCAACATCAATCATGGGAGGCATGCCGAAGCTCGAGCACGATCGGTGTGCCACTCTACCCTCTTCCAACAAATCTGGTACTGGATAGCCATATCTCCTCTCCCAAACATATATGCTATGCGATGGATCTCATGTCCATATGGTTCTTATGACGCATGTACCATAAGCAACTCTAAAATTAAAATTCCATAACAAAAAAAGAAGTCAAATTGAATGCTATTTAGCGCATTGACTCTGTAAGTCCATCCACTCATCCTCAGATACTCGATGTTGGATGCATTTCTCGAACAAATACTTCATTCCACATCCAACACTAAGACCATCAATTCGTAGGATGGGAACACGGTAGGTGCCAACGTGAATGTGCTCCCGTGCCCATACCGCAAAGAATGAATACATCACTATGTTGCCGCTTGGTTGCCTCATGCAACTCTCAGTAAAGATATGCAAGCTGTGAGCCCACCGAGAAACCCCGAAAGAATAAATATCCTCAGTAATGGTAGATACCGCAGTGGACCTCGATCACGTGTCGGGAAGAAGAAAAGAACCAATGGCAAACAAGATGTATGCTCGATATGCATAATAAAGCGGTGCTCGGTAGATCTAGGTATGAATCCTCGTAAAAAGTCCACCGCAACCATCGTAAGGTAAACAAGTGCGTGCGCGACCCATATGAACTGGCGACATGTGGATGGATCGGATCACGATACAGGTACTCTCGGGATGGGCTCCAATCAACTCGTCACAGCAGTCTGGCCATGTAGCCACCGTCTCCTCCACCAACGCGACCGCTTATAAGAGAGGGGGCCATCTATCTGAACGCCTAGGATCATCGCAACATCCTGTAGCGTGATCGTCATCTCACCTATAGCAAAGTGGAATGTGTTCGTCTGCGGGCACCAGCGCTCCACTAATGACGTCAGTAAATGATGATCCAGCTTGATGTACTGCATCTGCGAGACACTGTCAAAGCCGACATCTCTCAATGCACCCATGAATCGAGGGCAATTAACAGGCCATTCCTTGAACATCAACAAGTGTGCAGCAGCCTCAAGCACTGTAATCTGCAATTAGAATAGAGCATGCGTCAACAACGTTAAGTAAAACAAGCACATACATTGGCACAGAAATAACATAAAAAATAACGCAGTCGATGAGTCGATGTCTGCCATGCAACACGTATATCGGGGTGCACCTACCGGTGGTGGACCGTAGTCCTCAGTAGTATCCTCTGGTCGTCGCCTCCTCCTACGTGGGGGGCGTGGGGCTTCACCGGCAGACATCTTAACCTGGGTTCGTTGAGGCAAACAACACGAAAAAATAAATTAGATCATATTTTCGAGGATGCTTTATGGCCATTCAGTTAAATTAGATATGCCATTTGGACAATCACTTTTCAATAATGATTTGAAATATTTTTAGTGATCATGATAGACATTCAAAGGATGCATATATATTTTTTTTTTTTGGCAATTACATTCTACTAAAGAGTATATTTATAAGAGCTTTGAAGTGGAATCCCTAGTTGAAAAAATAGATCTCAAGAATTGAATGAAAATAGACTTGATCCAAAGTCTATTTCATATAAAATTATCATATTTAAATACATTAAATTTTCCCTTATTTAATACCACAACAACAAAAGAGCTCAAATCAAATAAATTAAATCTTTCAATTTTGAAATGGTAGTAAGAGAGATTATCCACACAATTATAATTATAAAATTGAATCAAGGATGAAAGATAAATAACAAATGGATTCCAAAACAATGAGTTAAATCCAACACAAATTTAAAATAGAGAAGCACATGAGCAGTTAAAATCAATTCCACAACATGACATCAAAAGCGGTAGGATTAATACAACAATAGCACAAACACACAACATGACATCAAAAGCGACCTCGAAACATCACGGTCTACGTGCATGGCGAGGACCGCGTCGACCTATTATGCCCAGGGTCTTACAAGCGGTACATACGGTACTTTTAGAATGTTCTCATCCATGGTATTTTTAAATCGCTTGCCCTTGGCCTTCCGGACTTTCGTCTAATATTAGGTGGGGTATAAGTTTTGCATACGTGATGTAATCGCCTCCTCCGTCGGGTACAACATGAAACTCTCCACGGTAGGTACTACTTATAATTTTGCAAAAGTAGTACCTGAGGCGTCTTGCCGCGTGGTTTAGGTGGCGTTGGCTCAAAGCGCAATCGCGTGTGGACAAGGTAGGTGATAAGAGTAGGCGTCTACCGTCTGATTGCACCCATAGTTCTCGAAATTTCAACTTTGTGGGTTCGATTCCGACATCAAACACTTGATACTCGACATGCTAATTCTAGTTCGTAATCGCCGTCTCACGCTCATTAGCAATAAGTCAGAATGCGAGGGAAAACAAGTTTTCTTGTTGCCTTTGTAGAAACTTTTCAAGACGCTTTGTGAAAATGAAACAATATTATAGTAAACTGCCATAATCAGAGCTTGAATAGGTAAACCACGTGCACGCTTTAAGCACCGCTTGAAGCACTCGCTGCATTTGTCGCCATCGCACTGCACTGTTATCATGAGTTTTAGTCCACTGTTGAACATCCCTTGAAAGTAGTATGCCTCTTGCTTAATATTCTTAATGTCTGACATGTGCCTTTTGAAAATTCGGATGTCATCTGTTTCTGCAACATACATTTTCTGACACATGAATTCTACATCAGTAAGTTGACGCATCGCTTCTCTCTTGAAGTTCTCCCAAATGGCAAATGTAAAGCGAGCCATGGAAGATTTCTCGCCCACCATAAGACCTCGCATGTCTATCCGAGATGAAGCATAGGTCACCCTCGTAGACACTAATGGGATCAAGACTCAAGAGTTTGTAAAACCAAATCCAAGACTCGATGCTTTCGATTCAACCATCAAGGCGGCCAATGGGAATAACCCATTATGCGATCGATCCAACAAAGACAAGTAGAGTGCCTCAGATTTACTGGGGAGAAAAGTCCGCCAAGACACAAAATGGGCAATACACGCCAACCACGTATTGAAGGCTCAAAGACCAATGTGTTGAAATCTATTTGATTCGTGGTACTGATATCAACTGGCATAGATGTGCAAAAGCATATAAATTTTCCCAATGACTGTAGGATTCCTCCCAACGCCAAAAATAGACTTAATCGCTTTCTCGTCATCCCAAGCCTTCATATAAGATACTCAGATTGAACTTCACTCTATACGCCCAATAATCTCCACTTGAGATCCAACCGACCTGGGGTTGATGAAATAACTTATAAATCGCGTAGCATTGTCCAGATTAAGAATTGAATGGCCTGATGGGAGCCAATCAACCAATTCTCCAAGTTCCACCCAACCTCTTAACTGAAAGGTGCATGTAAACGCCACAAACATGGTCTCACCGGGTCGAATGGTGTACACAAAGACAAGAAATCTTGATTTGCTTGAGGCATATATGACATATTCAACATTATTTATAATCGACCACCCAAAGAAAAGAATTGAATCGCTTCTTATCATGAAAGCAATACCTTCCACTAATTCTCGGGATGCAATTTCGTCAAGATTGAATCATCGATGGGCCATCAAATGCTAGTTCTTCATCCCATTCTTTGGGTCCGAATGCATATAATCATTATTATGTATAAAATGCTCCTCAAGATGACTCGCTTCTCCTTGAGTAATCGACAATCGGATTCTCGACCGTATGAGATGGTTCTCACGCTCTTAAATCATCTCGCCGAGTCAATATAATCATCATCATCCTCATCACTACTATCTCCACTAGGCATATATTTCAACATTTACATCGATGGTGGGTACATCATCATTATCTTGTGGTTCAACATTTGAGCAGAGCTTGTGCTAGCATGATATTCATTTTCCCTCGCTGAAGCCTCATATATCTCCCCTTGAGTACTTATCTGAGGAGGTGGTGTTATGTAATCTGTGCTGATCCCACCACTTCGATGCTCATTACGCTTGCCAATCTATCTCCACGTGGAAGTTGCCGATTCAACATACACCACAAGAGAGAACATGTTGCATTAATAATAGTCTCACAAACTTCATCATCATTAATGTGTGTCGAACAAATCCGGTTCCAAGAAAACGACCAGTTACAGAGAATCTTGATGGATCTAACTTCAACGACCTCATAACTTTTCTCGTAATTCCTCAAATTTAATCCATCGTGAAACTGATTGAAATTCTCCCACCAATATATGTTGGAATGAACTCATCACTTACTCGAGTTCACCATCATAATAAAGAACAATAAATACACTATCAACTCATCAAAATTTGTAAAACCGATTCAAATCGCTACCTATTATGCACAAAAATTTCATTAATATATATGACAAAGATGACTGAAATACTTACGATTCAAGCCATAACTCGATCCTAATATTTCACCTAAACAAACAATCCAAATGCGCAATATGATAAATAAAATCCAAATCCAATCATTCTCTTTTGAAAGCAAAATAAAACATCCCTAAACTACACATACATAATTCCTAAAAAAAATAAAATATTTAAAAAAATTAAGCTTTCCTACATAAAAAATGATGCACAATTTCAGATGTATCCTAAAACCCTAAACTAAACTACACATACACATTTCCTAAATAAAAAATAAAACATTGCAAAAAATGAAGTTTTCCTACATAAAATTCGCATTCGATCGATCACATCACCTAAACCCTAAATTAAACCACACATACACATTTCCTTAAAAAAAAAAACGCGTTGCACAAAAATGAAGCTTTCCTAAATAAAATTAGACATTTTCGATCGATCATCAGATCTCATAAACCCTAAAATTAACTACATACACACTTCCTAATTTTTCTAGATCACATAAAAAAAAAAATTTAGTTACTAGATCCACCATATTCAAGGAGAGACTATACTTTGTTCTATAATAACATAATATGATTCATATTCTCATAACGATGCTATTAACCAAACAAAATGGCAAGAACAACTAGTGATTTGAAAACCCTAAATCAAAAGCGGCATAATTTCGGATCTATCAGGATCTCTTATTAATATCATAACAATTAGCTAAACCATCCGGATAAACACATACAAAATACATTTCTTCTTCGCTTTGGGGTTAGAAATACCTAAATCGGTAAAATAAACCTTCCAAGTTATTTTCTGGCGGCGACTTCTCGCGACCACCTTGGCGATGACTCGGTGAGGTGGATCCGCAAAAGATTTACCTTCGTAGATCCGCTAAGGAGCAGCGAAACGAAGCAAAATAGGAAACCCGAGAGCTTTGCTCTCGGGTTTTCGTCCCTAAATAGAATGATCGCATTGATCCATCCAATCGCTCCGCCGACGGCTATCAGCCTATTTGTTAATTTTTTTATCTTAATTACTATCACTTAATCAGGTTTAGTTTAAAAATTTTGCCTTAATACTTTCTCTAATCAAACAAATAAATGATAACCATTTAAATTCAATTATTTAACAATTGATTTTCAACTCTTGTTTTCCTCTCTATAGATTCCTTCAAACCAAATACAACATTGCTTACATTCTCCTCCTTCGTTCTTCTTCTCTTAATCCTCCATTTGGCTTCTTAATTACTTCTCCTCTTTCAAGTCTCAAAAATTTTTTTTTTAATAAATAAATCAAATTCATTGTTTATAATTTATATAGTTCCCAACGAACACTTCCATCCCCAGTCATTAGATGGAAGCAAGAGCTATGAAGAAATTTTCTTCCCCTTCGTTCGTCCAAGCCGGCTTCCTCTTCGTTTTCTCTTTCTACCGATCTGCCACCGCTGGAGCTCAGCTGCTCATCGGCCAGCCGGCCGGGCCGCCCCAGCCGGAACCAACGGACGTCTCCGGGAGTGCCCGTTGGCTTGTGGCGAAGAACACATGGGGAGTTCTTAGGTGATATTTTATTTATCTTTTCTCATCATCATTCTCTTTTTTATTCTGTCTAATTGAACTTTTTCAAGACTATAAATTTCATTTTTATTTTTAATATTAGCTGCTCAATTTTATAGTTTATGTATTTTTTTTTTCTCCTTACTGCAGCACGATCTCAGTTGATTTGGGAGGAGCTCCTTACGGGTAGTCTCTTGACAATATTTTTCTTCTAACATTCATTATATATATATAACCAAATATAACTGCTGCGATAATTTTCCGAAAAACAAAACTTAAAACAACAGCTCCATATAAACTGTTTATGAAAATATTACATAGAAGAATGCTTGGATTAATTTCATATTGCTTTTACTGTGAAGCAATGTGGTTTCCTTCAGTGATGGAGATCCTGGGCATGGCTTCGGAGTCCCCTACTTCTATTTAGAAAAGCTGGAACCTGAAGGAGCTGCTTCGATAAATGGCGCTGTGGCTGCATTTACTGTGAGTGAGGATCCACTTGGAACCTGTAGAGAAGATCCCCAAAACCCTAAATGCATGAGAACTACTCTTACTGGAAGGGTATGTTTTATATAATCAGACAATTTAATTACCACTTTATAATATTCAAGCATTCTGATGAATAATTTTTCAGCTTTCCTCTTCTTAAGTTTTTTATAATTTGGTTTATATTAACAGCTAAAATGGATTAGTATAGAAGATCCAGAAGTCAAATTTGCTGAGGTTGCTCTCTTCACAAAACACCTGAGTTACAAGGTGATCATTTAATTAACGAGAATTAAATAATTCCAATACTCCACTAAATAATTTTAAATTTTTTTTTAAATTGCTAATATTTATGGGTGATTTCCTAGAAGTGAGATCTTTCAGATATACAAATTAGTTCTTGAAAATATATTTCTGGTCAATGAGTCGACCCAAGCATATCACTCCAGAAGAGTATCTCAAGGGCCCTCCGATGTGAAGCTCTCTCTCTCTCTCTCTCTCTCTCTCTCTCTCTCTCTACTCTCTCTCTCGTTCTCTCTCTCTTTCTCTCTCTCTCTCTCTCACACACACACAGCACACATGGGTAGCATGAGTTGATCACAATGTGATTTGTGGAATAAATAATGAAGCCTGGAATCAATATATACTTTCTTCGTTTTACGTAAGGAGTCCATATTACTGGGATGAAAATAACAGATAAATTCTAGTGCATGATTGTAAGATACACTGTACTCAGAGCATTAATATTTATAAGTAGGGATGCAAATAGATGAAGAAGAGTAGGTGCTTGGTAAAGCTTGAGCTTATTTATAAACATCTTATTTGAGTTCAGCTCAAGCTCCATTTAATCTTTCAAATTTGTGTTCGAGTTTGAGCTCATTTATAAAAATATTTTTCAAGATTAGAGCTTAGTTTTATTGGAATTATCAATCTTTTAATGTGCAACTTGTTTAAGAAAATAAATAAGTCCTAACCAAACTTGTTCAAAAAATAAATGAGCTATATCATAATCTTGTTGAGTCTAGAAAAATAAACTTTTAAATGATCGTTCTCATCCAGCACTGATCAAGCCTTAATCAAGATTCTTAACGAGCTTTAAATGATACTACTATTCATGAACATAAATAAACCACACGATAAGAAGTTCGAACTTGTTCATTTAGTCTAAACTCACTTGATTAGTTAATCTAATGAACATGAATAAGCTTAAATTAAGCCGAGTTACAAACAATTTATCGAATACTCGGTTCATTTACAACCCTATATACAAGATCAATTACATACTAATGAGGTGTCTGATGGCTTACATTGCATTATTCTACCCTCACTCAAATGAAGTTCATTCCTAAAAATAAAATCTTATCTAAATCGCATCATGTAGACTTTGTGCTTTGAATGAAAAGACTACAAACATTTTAAGATGACTCTTCATAAATTATTATATAAAAATGTGATCATTGTCGCCAATGATGTGGTATGCTTAGATTGTTGATCTAACATGGAGACAATCATATCTTCTATTAATAACTCCAATTAGATCTAAGATAGAGACAATTACAAAATCATTTGAGCAAAATCTACATAGCCTTAGATCTAATATGTACTTGCTCATTATTAACATCTTGAGGTACTGCCAATAATGACATGTTATCTATAATTATTATTGATGATGTACTTATTCTTATAATGATATCGCTTAAAGATTTTTCCCTTATGTCGCACTCACGCCTAGAGTTTTTATCGTGAATTGCACCAACCATCATCATATATGTAGCCATCATAATTTGTTTTGGAACTTCATTGCCATCATACTAATTATCTTGTTGATATCCTTATGTCTATTCAATTATGGGCTCTCTTATTTATTAGAACCTATATTGCGTAAAAAACAATGCTTTAAAGTCGAGGAATAATAGAGCTCAATGTATGATGAGGTTGTTAGGAGGATTGCCCTAAAGTGCTTAAAAGTTCATGCTAATTGCATAAGATAATGTAATGAGTGGAAATGAAATATGAAATTTAAGTATAATTCTATCAAAAAGTGAAGAAAAAGGACATGATAATAATATTACTAAATAAAAATCAATAAATATATTGAAGCTAAAAGTGATAAAATATAGTGATATCGTGATGAAGAGTGTAGCATCATAAATAAAATTTATAGCCAAAATAAAAATTGATGCATCGTGAAACTAGTTTATAATCAAAGTCTCAAAAGACATAAATAGGGTAAATTTAAAGATAGGATTATTGGTGTGAACCTTATCTTTAATCCTAGATGTTGGTGAGGATGTAGTTTTATTTTATATGATTTTGATAATATGTGAAATAATATATAGGTATAAAGACTATGAATGGATAAACCTTACAAGCTTCAACTAAGAATAAAGTGTTATAGAATGCTTCATAATAATAGGGAGTTAGCATAGATAGGTGAGGGATTAGGTGAAAGCCTAAAACAAAGTAACAAAAATAAAGAAAATAATTGTAATATGTTTGATTTTTTATTTAAGCTAATTTTAGTTTCTTAAAAAAATCAATTATTTCTAAAATATTTAAAATAATTTTTTGATATTTTTTATCTAAGAAAAGAATGAATTCTAAAAGTAGTTTGATATAAGATGAAGATATTATATTCAAAATAATTTGAGGTTGTTTAGACAAATGTAAATCAAATTTAATAATTTATTTTTTGATGATTGATTTGAATAAAAATAAAATTAATGTAACTCTAAAAAATGATCACAACGGTGGTGATAGCAAGGCAGCCATCAACGGGACAGCAAAAGTCAAATAGAGTAGACAAGGACTGATGTTGTGGTGGCATCACACTTTACTTCCATTGATGTTAATAGAAATCACTCAAATTAAAGAATATTTTTTTCATTGAATTTGAATTTAAATTTAAAAAATACATTAATATTTTGGAGGATTTACATACATACCACACAATTCTTATGTATTTATATATCTAACACCTAAAGTTAGATATTTACTTATCTAACACTTTTCTATGCTTAAAAAGGTGCATTTCACTTTTAAAAAGTGAATAAAGTGATATTTTTGATGTGATATTGAAGATTAAGGTGTTATATATGTAAAAATTGAAGTTTAGATGTTAGATATATAAATACATAAGAATTGTGTGATATGTATGTAAATCTCCCTAAAATTTTATATTACATTACATAAATACCACAATTATTATCAATTCTTATGTATTTACATATCTAACACCTAAACTTCAATATATATATATACACCGATATGACGAAAACTCTACTAGTACACCTAATCTTGATGCTAAAAGTAAGTCGATCCAAGTTGAAACCGGTCGAGATCAATCACTTAAAATATTCTTGGAAACTTTGAGATATCGTTAAATCTCTAAATAGCTTTCAAACATGGAGTGTTTATAGTCAAATCAGCCGCCTCTTGACGAGAATCAAACAAGCCCAAGATCTCATAATTCCAACATCATTTGAGCATTCAAATACACAAAATACCTCATATGATCATCAATCATCATGAACCGTCCGATGGAGAGGAGTGGTTCGGATTTTGCATGTATTTACAGATATACCACTCCTCCAATCTATAAATAGTCCCTCGTTCCTCATGAGGAGGCCAAGGAAGAAGGAGGAAGGAAGAAGAGAGGAGAGAGCTCTAAAGATCCTCCAAGCACAATCGTGCCACCACTCGACGGTTGTCAACCACCGCCGCCATCAGCCGCCATCGCTGATCCTCGCCGTCATTATCATCATTATCATCATCACCACTATCGTCGGTCATCGCGCCGCGATCGGTCAAACTTTGTAGTCAACGCCGCCGTCAACTTTGTCGCCAACATCATCGCCCATTTCATATACAATTTGTAATCCCGACGGAAGATCTTGTACTCAAACATACATAGTGAAAGCTTTTCTCCAGCCCGATTTTTCCTCTTTTGAGGTTTTCAACGTAAAATTCTGAGTTTTATCGCTCTTTATGTTGGACTCTAAAGAAGCTAAGCGTAAACTTTACTCTAATTGGTTTTCTAGCACGCATCAGCTTGCCGCCTATGGGAGATTCCCATTATTTCATCTTGTATGACGACCAAGTTTCCCAACAAGATCAAAACCACCATCAAGTGTATCATTTCAAGCTTTTGAAGAGTTTAAGAATGAAGATTCATCAAACTTTGTTCCTTCTGACCGTCGGGGCGGGGCAACTCTCAATCTAAGATCACCCATGTTAAGCATCTAATTGATTACCATCCCAAAAAACAAGTCAAAGTTAGAGGATATTTCAACATCGAGAAGAGATATAGCTTTGCAAATTATGATTTTCCAATCATACTCATGGAAAACAAGGCCGGTTAAGGAGAAACTTTGGCTACAACCACAAATGGATGTTTTAATTCGACATCTTCCATAGTTAACGCCATCGAGCAAACACTCGACAAACAACCTAGATAGGTCAAAAGGTCCTTAGTGGACACCACCTCTTCCACAGTTAACGCCATTGGGTAACACTCGACAAATAACCTCGATGGGTCAAAATCCTCCGGATTTAATTCAACATCTTCCATACAGTTAACGCCATCGAGCAAAAGACTCACAAACAACATCAAAAAAGGTCAGTGGACTTCCTACGACTTCTCTGTTAAGTTAACGCCATCGAGCAAAGACTTTGACAAACAACCTAGATAGGTCAAAGGTCCTTGGTGGACTTCCCACCTCTTTCATAGTTAACCATTGGATAACACTCTAACAAACAACCTGGATGGGTCAAAATCCTCACGGATTCAATTCAACCTCTTCCATATGCAACGCCATCTAATACTCGACAAACAACCTAGGATAGGGTTTGGTGGACTTCCTACGACCTCATCCATACAAGTTAACGTCATCGAGCAAAGACTCTGACAAACAACCTAGGATAGGTCAAAAGGTCCTTGGTGGACTTCCTACGACCCCTTCCACACAGGTTAACGTCATCGGGTAACACTCTGCCAAACAACCTCGGATGGGTCAAAATGTTCAGCGGATTCAATTTAACCCATTCATATAGGTTAACGTCATCAGGTAACACCCTGACAAACAACCTAGGATAGGTCGAAAGGTCCTTGGTGGACTTCCCATGACCCCTTCGAGTTAACGCCATCGTAACACGACAAACAACCTCGATGGGTCAAAATCCTCGATCCAATTCAACCTCTTCCACATAGATTAACGCCAATGGGTAACACTGATAAACAACCTGGATGGGTCAAAGATCCTCGCCGTGATTCACCAACCTCTTCCATGTCATGAGCAAAGATTTTGATAAACAACCTAGATCAAAGGTCCTTGGTGGACTTCCAACGACCTCTTCCATGTTAACGCCATCGAGCAAAGATTCTCACAGGATAGGTCAAAAGGTCCTTGGTGGGCTTCCAACGACCTCTTCCATACAGTTAACGTCGCAGCAAAGACTCGACAAACAACCTAGATGGGTCAAAAGGTCCGGTGGACTTCCACGACCTCTTCTTCCATATAGTTAACGCCATCGAGCAAAGACTCGACAAACAACCCAGATGGGTCAAAAGGTCCTTCCTGACTTCCTACGACCTCTTCCACACAAGTTAACATCATCTGCAACACTCGACAAACAACCCGGATAGGTCAAAATCCAGATTCAATTCAACCTCTTCCATAAACGCCATCGAAGGCAAGACTCGACAAACAACCTCGGATAAGTCAAAATCCCATTCAACCCTCTTCCACAGGTTAACATCATCGAGCAAAGACTCACAAACAACCTCGATGGGTCAAAATCGCCGATTCATTCAACCTCTTACATTAACGCCATCGTTAACGCCATCAAGCAAACACTCGACAAACCTCGATAGTCAAAATCCGGATCTCATTTTACCCTTCCATAGTGTTAACGCCATTCACACTCGACAAACAACCTCGTAGGTCAAAGATCCCGTCGGCCGCTAACACGACGCCCTCCACTGCTATTGGTCACTACCGACACTTCGTCGATACATTCGCCGGCGCCGCTTTCGACTTATCGCCGGCATCTGCCGAACGCTGGCCGCTAGCTGGATTACTGCCGCTAGCTGTTATCGCTGAGCAACCTCACGGCCGCAACCTCGACGCCGCATTGTTATCGACTACTATCGCATACCATCGGCACGCTGGCTGATTACTACCATTTTCGCTGCATTATCCGCATTATTACTGATGTTATTGATTGGCGAATTGCGCCACGCCGATAACATCAGGTTTGCTATCGCTGCCACATCACCGGCATCTGCTTTGGTCATTTAGCCGCTGGCTATCTCACTGATTATCGACGTTGCTGCTAATTGCTGTCGCTGCTGTTGCCATTGACCACCTCGGCCGCTAACAACTATCGCTACTGCCGACATTATCGTCGGTTGCCACGGCTGAATCGCCGGCCATCTCATGCGCCACTACCATCGTTGCGCATTATCTCGGGACTACGACGCGCTCGCTGCAACCACCCCATCGGCCGCTAACCACCGCATCGACTATCACCGGCATTTCGCTGATCAGAAACGCTGCCGTTATCCCCGTGACTACCGACGCGTGCCACTGCTGACCATCGCCGCTGTTGCCGACGAAAACTCGGCCGCTAACCACTATACCGCCACCGATTACCGCTGCCGGCTACTACCATTGACCATCGCCGGCAATCTTCATTTATCGATGTTGGCCGCATCGCCATCGCCTTAGTTGCTGTCGTTTACACACCCCGTGCCGCCAACCACGTCACCAACTACCGTCGATCATCGCCACCATGATCGGTAATCTCTGCCGGTCACCACCATCGTCACTGGTTATCTCGCCGCCATCGTCGAGCATTGCCGCCAACCCCGCCTCCCGGCGAAGCTTTAAATGATACCGTCATGAACATAAATGAACCGAACAACAACTTGTTCAAGTTTGTTCATTTAGCAATCGAAGTTTTACAAAAGTGTTCAAACTTATTGATTAGTTAAATGAACGAACATAAACGAGCTCTAATCGAGCCGAGTCACAAGTAGCTTGTTGAACACTTAGTTCATTTGCAACCTTATTCATAATACAATAAAGTGCAATTCTAGAGATATAGCAAAAAAAAAAAAAATTAAATAAAAAAATAAAAAAAAATTCTAGAGATATAGCAGATAATAATAATGCAACTTAATGCAATTCAAAAGATAGCACAATATCCATAACAAAAGAGTGCAATTAAAAGATATAGAACAAAATTCATAAAATAGATGTAAATTGAGAACTTGATAAAAAAATAACTAAAAATTAGTCTAGTTATTGTTATAGATTACCACTATTAAAAATATTTTTCCCTTAACTATAATAAATAACATGCTTGAAAGATATTATAATATTTATTGTGTGCTAGAAACCAATCATGGTAGAGTAAAAGTTTACTTTAGCTTCTGGGGAGTCCAAACAACACACGTGTATTTAAAGCAACAATAAAACTCCAGAATTTTACATGGAAAACCTCAAAGAGGGAAAACCCATGGGCCGGTTGGCGGTCGCAGAAAAGCGGGACGCTGAACCGACGCGGTGGCTGAACGTCGATGCGCTGGTCGCTGTTCGCTGTCGGAAGATCTGCAAGGCGAAACGGAGCTTGGCCTGGGCACAGCCGCCAACGGCAACGCTGGCCGAACGCGCGGATCGCCGCTGAAGCCGATGGTTAAGCCATCGCTCGCGTCAGCGGGTCGGCTCGCCTTACCGCCACGCGGGCGAGCAGTTTGAATGCGACTGCGGACGCGGCCACGGGCCACGCGGATGGATGCTTGTATGGCGGTGCCGTGGAAGTTGTGACCGGACGGTTGCGGTGCCGGCGCTGCAGGTGAGTAACCGGGCGGGCTGGGCCACGCCGAATGACGATTTCAGCGGTTTAGTTTTGACGGTTTCTTACCCATTTGCCCCTAGAATGGGTCTATAAAAACCCCCCTAGGGGCAAAGGAGAAGGCACATTCTCTTCTTCTTGAGAGAAGGTCGTTTGGAGGCGATCAAGGCCCACGATACTTACATCGTTGTTCCTCTCAAAAGAGGTGTCAACCCTCGTTGGACCGTCCGGGTTTGTTTATCAAGGCGCGCAGATTACGACGTTGTTCATTTTCCCTTGAAAGAGGCATCAACCGCCTCGTCGGACCGTCTGTAGGAGCGATCAAGGCCAGTACATACATCATTGATTTTCCGCGCCAAGCCTCGGACCGTCGTTTGAGGCTATCATCGCGACATACGATTGTTCCCTCGAAAGAGGCATCAACCGCCTCGTCGGACCATCCGGATTTGGAGGCGATCAAGCGCGTACTCATCGTTGTTTTGGTTTTGCCTCGAAAGAGGTGTCAACCTCTCGTCGGACCGTTTGGTGAGGCCATCAAGGAGACATAACCGAGACTCTTGACGACGGTTGCACGATACACAATGGTGGCCGCCATAGTGGTCTACGGCGGACTCGCGACGGAGGTTGGCGAGATAACCAACCACAATGGTGGTGACCGCGAGATGGGCGATGGTCGGTGGTGGCGGGCCAGTAGTCGACGATGGTGACCTACTGTCCAGTGAGCTACGGTGGTTGGGATGGGATAACCGCGACGATGGTGGTGACCGGCGATTGCCGACGATCAGCGGGTGACGGCCGACGGATTTTGACCTATCCGGTTGTTTGTCGAGTGACTGGCGACGACGCTATGGAAGAGGTTGAATTGAATCCGAGGATTTTGACTATCAGGTTGTTTGTCAGTGTGACTTCGACGACGCTAACCTATGGAAGAGGTTGAATTGAATCCGCTGAGGATTTTTGACCTATCCAAGGTTGTTTGTCAGAATGTGACTCGATGACGTTCACCTGTATGGAAGAGGTCGAATTAAATCCGCTGAGGATTTTTGACCTATCCGAGGTTGTTTGTCAGAGTGTGACTCGGCGACGTTAACATATGGAAGGGGTCGAGGAAGTCTACCAAGGACCTTCGACCTATCCTAGGTTGTTTGTCGAGTCTTTGCTCGATGACTTTAACCCGTATGAAAGAGGTCGTAGGAAGTCCACCAAGGACTTTTTGACCTATCCTAGGTTGTTTGTCAGAGTCTTTGCTCGATGACGTTAACCTGTATGGAAGAGGTCTTAGGAAGTCCACCAAGGACCTTTTGACCTATCCTAGGTTGTTTGTCAGAGTCTTTGCTCGATGACTTTAACTTGTATGGAAGAGGTCGGATCAAGTCCCCTTGGGATTGATCATACATCGATAGATACATGAGTTGTATATTTCTCAAGTGGGAGGATTAAATAAAGAAGAAACAAGCTTGTAAGGAAAAACCATAAACTCATTACTTTGATAATGTTGGTGATACAATATTGTCACAAGATAACTTAACAAAAGGGAGAGATATTTTAGAGAAAGTTAACAAAAGACAAGAGGTGGAGAGGAAAAGATAAGCGAGATAAAAAGGACTATAATATTTATATACTAAGGATTACATATAACACTTTTAGAGACCCTCCATGCTCTAAGTTCTATGGATGACTTTTCCTCGGATCTTTAGTTATAGCTTGATTGGTCATCGAGCAAAGAAGGGGAGCGCCTTTACAGGAAAAACCCTCGAGGTACTTCTTTATCTTGTAGATTAAAATTCTCGATGTTAAAGGTCACCGGTTGAGCTTGTTTGAGGTAACATGATTGTGCTATTTGTTGATTTCCACGCACCACTCCAACCCCAATGTGAGTTTGAAATTTTATCTTAAGATGAGGTATCAAGTGACAAAGACCAAGATTGATTGAGGGTCTTCCAAATATAGTATTGTATCAATTTGACTTGATCACTATGAATTGAACTGAGTGAGTGACTTGTTGAGAAAATTCTCCGAGAACAACGGGAAGGGTGATTGTCCCCTCCACTCGTATAGGGCGATTATCAAACCCATATAATGGTCCTGCAGCGGGTTAAAGTTTTTCCTTAACCAGACCCATGCTAAGAAAGGTGGAGTAAAATAAAACATCAACAGAACTCCCATTATCAATCAAAATTCTCTTAACAACATAACAGGGGTCACCAATCCCCGCACTGATGACAAGAGGATCTTGATGTGGAATTTGGACTTCTTCCAAGTCTGAGTTATTGAAAGTGATGGGATGATTAATACAAGCTTTTTTTAACTCTGGCTCTTCAAAGGCAGTGATGAAGACTTGATTAGATAGTAATGGCCCACTTGCAATTGTTTCAATTTTTCCAACTATTTGGTGATTATTATGTTATTTCTGTGATGATTGTCCTGGTTTCCCCACAGTTAGAGCTATGTTTGCTTGAGTTGGTTGGTTTTCCATAAATTGATGCAGATATCCATTTTGAATAAGCCTCTCAATCTCTTCTTTAAGTTGTTTACACGTATCCAATGTTGATGAAAATGACAATATTGCTCGATTTCAGAAGTTGATTGGTGGATGTGGCCACTTAATGGTCTCTTCATCTCGAATGGTCATCAAGACGCGTTAACACGAGATGTATTTGGCGTGTATTCCAATCGTTGATGTGAGGGGTGGGGAAAAATCACGGCGCCTTGTTGCTTCTTGATGAGATTATTGATCGTGTTTCCTAGAGCACTCTTACGTTTTCCTGTGGATTGCTCAAATTATTTGCGATGGGCGTGTAGCCTCATCGCGATTTGTGCTTCCACGATGAACAAGTCGCATCTGGCGGACCGTGTCTCATTAGTGTGACGAGTAAAAGGCCCACAGGCGAGTCCTCCAAGGAAAATTTCTCTTAATAGTTCAGGGTCTACTCCAGGTATTTGGCGAGCTTCTAAGGAGAACCTCTGAAAGTATTCCTTAAGTGATTCACCCTCATTCTGACGAATGCCGGAGAGATGGGAGGAATCTTTAATGATCCTCCTGTTTGCAATGAACTGTTCCACAAAAATCTTGGCGAGTTCGTCAAAGGTACGGATGGATCCCCTTGGAAGGGAGTAGAACCAAGTGCGAGCTTTTCCCTTGAGGGTAACGGGAAGACTTGACAAAGCGGTGTCGAGAGCTCGTTGGATATGATGATGGTCCGTAATGGTCGATGTGTTCATATGGGTCAGTTGCCCCATCATATGAATCAATGCTCGGAAGCTTGAAACCTACATGAATATGATGTTGAAGAATAGCTTCTGCTAAAGGTGAGGATTCCTCATAGCCGCAGTGAGGGAGAAAATGATTTCTGTCTTGAAAGTGTAATTCGTCTTGCATTAAGCGTCATAATTCTGCACGTATAACATGATGAGTGGGGTCAACAGGACGAGAATGTGTCAAGCTACCAGCAATAATTGGTGAATTAGCAGTCGGTTGAGCTGCACGTGATGGATGAGTAGAACTAGCGGTGTCGAAGTTCGACATCACGCGGTCTCTACGGAGGAACGTCGAGATTAGCATTTTGACCTCCCGGTTAACGATCGATCTTGGGGAGATGTATTTTCCATGTAGTGGTATTTGTGTTCCTCAAAAGTCGATCATCTCATTTTGAGATTCTTCCATTGGCCTCTGATCTTCTAAAGAGATTTGTCAGCGCCCTTCCGATAGGTCACGCTATCGGGGAAGTGAGGAAGGTTGGCATCCTTGGTTCAAGGATTGGTTTGAGTGGCGAGTTAGAAGCGGAGAGCTCATTTATTTATTGCATTGGCCATAACGAGGGTGTTCAAAGGAATTGTGATTGAAGGGTTCTCTTTCCTACAGGCGTCAAGCTCATTGTCTAGCGCATAAAATAAAAGTTTACGCCTTAGCTTCTTTGGGGAGTCCAGCACACACACATATATTTAAAGAGCGAACAATAAAACTCCAGAATTTTTACGTGAAAAATCTCAAAAAGAGGGAAAAATCACGAGCCTTGATAAAAGCTTCCACTATGTATGCTTTGAATACAAGATCTTCCGATCGCATAATTGTATGAGAAATGGACAATAGTTGCTAGTAATAGACAATGTTGACGAAGTTGGCGGCGATGTTGTGATGACCGATAGTGGTCGGTGATGATGGCAACAATGGTCGACGACGGCGTATCGGCGGTGGTGCCGGCGGCCGGTGGTTGACGACCGTCGAGTGGCGGCACGATTATGCTTGGAGGATCTTTAGAGCTCTCTCCTCTCTCTTGCTTGCCCTCCTTCTCCTTCACTTGGCCTCCCCTCGAGAGGAATGAGGGCTATTTATAGATGGAGTGATGTCTCTAAATACATGCAAAACCCGTACCAATCCACTTCATTTGACTCAAAATGATCCCCTTGATCATATGATGTATTTTGTGCATTTGAATGCTCAAATGAAGTTGGAATTGTAAGATCTTTACCTTGTTGGAACGGCTGTCGAGGCGATTGACTATAAACACTTCGAGAGCTATTTAGGGATTTAACGATATCCCAAAGTTTCCAAGGATATTTTAAGAGCTTGATCTCGACCAGTTTCGACGGATCGACTTGCTTTTAACATCAAGATTCGTGCTAATGGTACTTTAAGTGTCATATCATTTATAATACAAAAATTTAAAGAAGATCAATTATTATAAATTAAACTCTAAATTTTGATCATAATTATCAATTAATCATTCAAGTGTGGCTATATAAATGGGATTATAAGCATTAAAATAGCTCATGCACTAAATAATATGTTGATGTAACAATTCAAAATAATGGCTAAACATGAATGCAAAGCTTTATATGGATAATCTAACTATGATTAAAATGTATTATTGAAGGTGAAATTCAAATTTTATGAATGGACTCTTTGAAATCAATTTTATTTTTTATTTTTTATTTAATATATTTTATCCATTTTATTTTTATTTTTGAAAATGGTTATTTTGAAAAAAAAATTCAAAATAGGTTGTTGATATTTTAATTATATTTAAAAAATGACTTGATTGTTAGCATCAACAAGCAATGACTTAATCAGCTAGCTATGGCGATAGGAATGCTAAGATTTGACTTTTGTAAAATAAAAAAAATTATATACCCACCAACAACTATTTCTATAGCAAGCTGCCATTGATTTTTCATATAATTGTAACTTTTTCAATAAATCCTAAATAAAAAAATATATATATTAATACTTGGCAAAATTTTAAACTAAACCCGATTAGTGATTTAATTAGCTAATTAGGGATAAAAAAAAATTAACAAAATAGTCGCTTGGTCGGTAGTGGCGTATTACTTGATCGATCCGGTATGATCAGGCTACAATTTTTTTTAAAAAAAAAAATTCGACAGTGACTGTTTTTTGAACATATCAGGTTCAGTAGTTTTCAGAATTTCGCGTAGTTGGTGTCGTTGGAAAGATAATGAAAAATTCTACAACTTTCATGTTGACAGCTTTCGAATGTAGCCCGTTGAGCCGCAGTTTTTGAAAATGTGTGAGATGTGAAGTTGCAAAAAATAATAATATTGATGCATGACTCGTTTTTTGGTCATGTCAGGCTTATCAGTTGTCGAATTTTGGCGTGTTTAGCATCGTTGGAAAGATAATAACAAATTTTACAACTTTTATGTTGATAACTTTTGACGGATCACGCCCGATTTTTTCAAATGTATTTTTTTGTTTAAAATCTTTGGAGATGTAAAATTTGGCGTTGCAATAAATTAAAAATATTACGGATCTCGTTTGTGTAATCTTAACACAATGCTTGTTGAATACATCGATTTTTTGATAATATTAAACATTATAAGTGTGTTAATTTTTTGGTATGAGTCTAAATAGTTGTGAGTTAACCAAATAAAACTAAATTGATAACAAACAAAATGTAATTGTATCACCGAATCAATAAGTGGACATAAAAAAAAAAAAGCAGTCATGACATAAAGTGATAAAAAAAATACAACTATTCGATGTCTGGCGGTGGAATCGCTACCGAGTGTAATGAGATGGTGTCGGCGTGATCCACGAAATGATCTGATCCTCCTCCTCGTCCGCACCGGGTTGTTTCATCCCAAGTAAGTAACATGTGGTATCTCGTGAAGCGAGATGGCAGAGTACCGATGTACCCGCATATGGCGGTGTCATGTGGAATGACGGTGGAGCATATGTAGGAGGGATCGGTGCATGCCATGGGTTCATCTGAGACCACATTGCATCCTGATATGAATAGTGGGGTGGTTGTGAATGGATAGGTAGGCGTGCCACCAGCGATATGATGGACCCACATCCATCGACGATGCATCATTTGCGTCACGAAGTGCACTGAATGTCTATATCCACTATCTGGCGATATATGCATGTTCCCCGATCTACGCCGCGGTGTTCATAGTCGTCGATGGATTTACTTCTGCGTCACCCTCTCTATAAGCGGCGAAATATATCTTCGATTTCGGATGTGTGGTCACGCGGAGAAAGTAAATTTATATCGGTTTCACGTAACAAGGGAAAGCAAATTGTAATTTCACATAGACTTACCATAAGGCGATCTCAGTAGTAGTATGTATCGGTAGCTTCGTTCCTTGCATATAAAGTGAAGCCAAGATCGGTACCACTCATGTAAGCGGTTGATCGGCTCCCGATCATCTGTCTTTGAATCCACGTCACAACCAACTCGCGGCCGCTCCCAGTGCAATGTGAGTGGTGGTACACTCCAATCAACGTCGGCCTTTGCTCGTCCATCAACACGAACAAACGATGGATCTATCGGGTCAACATCAATCATGGGAGGCATGCGCCTGCGAGCACGATCGGCGGTGCCACTCTACCCTCTTCTTCCAACAAATCGTGGTACCGGATAGCCATATCTCCTCTCCCCTTGCATATATCTGCTATGTGCGGATCTCATGTCCATATGGCTCCCGATGACACGCATGTACCATAAGCAACTCTAAAATTAAAAATTCCATAACAAAAAGAAGTCAAATTGAATGCTATTTAGGCATTCTCTCGAAGTCCATCCAACTCATCCCCGTATACTCTGATGTTGGATGCTGGCATTTCTCGAACAAATACTTCATTCCTGCGACATCCAACACTAAGACCATCAATATGCTAGGATAGGGAACACGTAGGTAGTGCGCCAGCGTGAATGTGCTCCGGGCCCATACCGCGGTAAATGAATACATCCTATGTTCTTGCGCGCTTGGTTGCCTCATGCAACTCTCAGAAAGATATGCACGGTGAGCCGAGAAACCCCGAAAGAATAAATATCCTCAAGTAATGGTAGATCTTGCGGGTGGACCTCATCACGGTGTCGGAAGAAGAAAAGAACCAATGGCAAACAGTATGTATGCTCTGATATGCATAATAAACTGGTGCTCCGGTAGATCTAGGTATGAATCCCTGTAAAAAGTCCACCGCAACCATCGTAAAGGTAAACAAGTGCGTGCATGCGCCTGACCCATATGAAACTGCGAAGTGACATGTGGATGGATCGGATCACGATACACGGTATCTGTCTCGGGATGGGCTCCAATCAACTCGTCCGCCCGCCATGTCAGTCTCCCTCCACCAACGGCGACCACTATAAGAGGAGGGCCATCTATCGACGCTAGGATCATCGCAACATCACATGGCGTGATCGTCATCTCACCTAGCAAAGTGGAATGTGTTGATGCGGGCACCGCTCCACTAATGGCGTCGGTAAATGATGATCCCGACTTGATGTATGCGCATCTGAGACCTCAGCCGACATCTCTCAATGCACCCATGAATCGAGGGCAATTAGCCATTCCTTGAACATCAACAAGTGTGCGGCGACCTCAACCGTCTGCAATTAGAATAGAGCATCGTCAACAACGCGTTAAGTAAAACAAGCACATACATTGGCGAAATAACATAAAAAATAACGTCTAGTCGGGATGAGCGCTCTATGTCTACGTAACACACTATCGGTGCACCCTACGGTGGTGGACCGTAGTCCTCGAGTATCCTCGGTGGGTCGCCTCCTCCCTCGTGGGGCTGGGGCTTCACCGGAACATCTTAACGGTTCGTTGAGGCAAACAACACGAAAAATAAATTAGATCATATTTTTTGAGGATGCTTTATGGCCATTCGGTTAAATTAGATATGCCATTTGGACAATCACTTTTCAATAATGATTTGAAATATTTTTAGTGATCATGATAGACATTCAAAGGATGCATATATATTTTTTTTTTTTGGCAATTACATTCTACTAAAGAGTATATTTATAAGAGCTTTGAAGTGGAATCCCTAGTTGAAAAAATAGATCTCAAGAATTGAATGAAAATAGACTTGATCCAAAGTCTATTTCATATAAAATTATCATATTTAAATACATTAAATTTTCCCTTATTTAATACCACAACAACAAAAGAGCTCAAATCAAATAAATTAAATCTTTCAATTTTGAAATGGTAGTAAGAGATTATCCACACAATTATAATTATAAAATTGAATCAAGGATGAAAGATAAGCCAACAAATGGATTCCAAAACAATGAGTTAAATCCAACACAAATTTAAAATAGAGAAGCACATGAGCAGTTAAAATCAATTCCACAACATGACATCAAAAGCGAGGATTAATACAATAGCACAAACACACAACATGACATCAAAAGCGACCTCGAAACATCACGGTCACGTTACGCATGGCGAGGACACGCGTCGACCTATTATGCCCGGTCTTACAAGCGATGCATACGGTACTTTTAGGAATGTTCTCATCCATGGTATTTTTAAATCTGCTTGCCCTTGGCCTTCCAGACTTTCGTCTAATATTAGGTGGGGTATAAGTTTCGTAACTGCCTTCTGTGATGTAATCTGCCCACTCCTCCCGATCAGGTACAACATGAAACTCTCCCTGGTAGGTACTACTATAATTTTGCAAGCTGTAGTACACAGAGACGTACTGCACGTGGTTTAGGTGGCGTTGGCTCAAAACTGCAATCACGTGTGGACAAGGTAGGTGATAAGGCGTGGTACATCTACGCGTCTGATTACCCATAGTTCTCGAAATTTCAACTTTGTGGGTTCGATTCCTGACATCAAACACTTGATACTCAGACATGCTAATTCTAACAGGTTCAGGTGATCGTCGTGCCTCGCGTTCATTAGCAATAAGTGTAGGCTAATCGAGGGGAAAACAAGTTTTCTTGTTGCCTTTGTAAATGGCGACCTTTTCAAGAGCGTTTTGTGAAAAATGAAACAATATTATAGTAAGCGCCATAATCGAGCTTGAATAGGTAAACCCGCGTCGTTTAAGCACCGCCGTTGAAGCACTCTGCTGCATTTGTCGTCGTCGCTCGCGTACACGAGTTATCATGAGTTTTAGTCCATTGTTGAACATCCCTTGAAAGTAGCCGTATGCCTCTTAATATTCTTAATGTCCGACATGTGCCTTTTGAAAATTCGGATGTCATCTTTCCCGCAACATACATTTTCCGACACATGAATTACATCGTATGCTGTTGTCTTGCTCTCTTGAAGTTCTCCAAATGGCTATGCGACGGTGGCGATGGGAAGATTTCTCGGACCCGGACAAGACACGCATGTCTATCGAGATGAAGCATAGGTCACCCAGACACTAATGGGATCAAGACACAAGAGTTTGTAAAACCAAATCCAAGACTCGATGCGATTCAAACCACCAATGGAATAACCCATTGTCGCATCGATCCCAACATTGAGTAGAGTGCCTCGTACTTACCTGGAGAAAAGTCCGTCAAGACACAAACGGCTAATCGACCACGTATTGAAGGCTCAAAGACCGGAAACGTAGTTGAAATCTATTTGATTCTGGGTGTACTGTATCTTGAACTGGCATAGATGTGCAAGCTAAATTTTCCCAATGACACAGATTCCTCCCAAGCCAAAATAGACTTAACTGCTTTTCTTCGTGCATCCCAAGCCTTCATATAAGATACTCGTATATTGAACTTCGACTCTATACGTCCAATAATCTCCACGGCTTGAGATCCAAGCCATGCGGGGTTGATGAAATAACTTATAAAGCGTCTGCATTGCACTCAGCATTAAGAATTGAATATGGTGTGATGAGCCAACCAATTCTCCAAGTTCCACCCAACCTCTTAACGGCGAGGCATGTAAACGCCACAAACATGGTCTCCGAATGTAAAGACGTAAATCTTGATTTGCTTGAGGCATATATGACATATTCAACATTATTTATAATCGACCCGTGATAGCAAAGCTTCTTATCATGAAAGCACATACCTTCCACTAATTCTTCGGGATGCAATTCGTCTTCGAAGATTGAATCATCTGATGGGCCATCAAATGCTAGTTCTTCATCCCATTCTTTGGTGGTATGAGCACTGCGCATATAATCATTATTATGTATAAAATGCTCCTCAGTATGACTCGTTCTCCTTGAGTAATCGACAATCTCTCGGTATGAGATGGTTCTCGCCCTTAAATCATCTCGCCGTCAATATAATCATCATCATCCTCATCACTATCTCCACTAGGCATAGTTTCAGATTCAACATTTACATCGGATGGTGGGTACACATCATTATCTTGTGGGTTCAACATTTGAGCAGAGCTTGTGCTAGCATGATATTCATTTTCCCTGGCTGCAGCCTCATATATCTCCCCTTGAGTACTTATCTGAGGAGGTGGTGTTATGTAATCTGTCGATCCCACCACTTCGATGCTCGACTCGTTCTTGTAATATCTCCACGTGGAAGTTGCTCAGATTCAACATACACCACAAGAGACTGTGAACATGTTGCATTAATAATAGTCTCACAAACTTCATCATCATTAATGTGTGTCGCAACAAATCCAGTTCCCGACCCACCAGATTAACAGAGAATCTTGATGGATCTAACTTCAAGCGACCTCATAACTTTTCTGTAATTCCTCAAATTTAATCCATCGTGAAACTTCGATTGGACGAATTCTCCCACCAATATATGTTGGAATGAACTCATCACTTACTCTGAGTTCACCATCATAATAAAGAACAATAAATACACTATCTGAACTCATCAAAATTTGTAAAACCAGTATTCGAACTGCTACCTATTATGCACAAAAATTTCAGCATTAATATATGACAAAGATGACCAAATAATACGCATTCAAGCCATAACTCGATCCTAATATTTCACCTAAACAAAGAATCCATTCTTTATGATAAATAAAATCCAAATCCAATCATTCTCTTTTGAAAGCAAAAAATAAAACATCCCTAAACTACACATACATAATTCTAAAAAAAATAAAATATTGCACAAAATTAAGCTTTCCTACATAAAATGATGCACAATTTCGGATGTATCACGGATCTCCTAAACCCTAAACTAAACTACACATACACATTTCCTAAATAAAAAATAAAACATTAGCCAAAATGAAGTTTTCCTACATAAAAATTAGCACTTTTGATCGATCACGATCACCTAAACCCTAAATTAAACCACACATACACATTTCCTTAAAAAAAAAAAGCGTTGCACAAAAATGAAGCTTTCCTAAATAAAAATTAGCACATTTTCGGATCGATCAGATCTCATAAACCCTAAAATTAACTACACATACACACTTCCTAATTTTTTCTAGATCACGATAAAAAAATTTAGTTACTAGATCCACCATATTCAAGGAGAGACTATACTTTGTTCTATAATAACATAATATGATTCATATTCTCATAACGATGCTATTAACCAAACAAAAATGGCAAGAACAACTAGTGATTTGAAAACCCTAAATCAAAAGCGTCATAATTTCGGATCTATCACATCTCTTATTAATATCATAACAATTAGCTAAACCATCCGGATAAACACATACAAAATACATTTCTTCTTCGTTTGGGGTTAGAAATACCTAAATCGGCGAAAATAAACCTTCCAAGTTATTTTCCGGCTTCTCGACCGTGACCACCTTGGCGGCGACTTCCTGGCCGAGGTGGATCCGTACAAAAGATTTACCTTAGATGGCGGAAGAGCGGAGCAGCAAAACGAGGAAGAGCTTTGCTCTGGTTTTAAATCTAAATAGAGCGCCGATCCGATCAGCTGGCGGCTAAACATCATCGGCGCCGGTCGCATTTAACTATTTGTTAATTTTTTTTTATCCGCCTAATTAGCTAATTAAATCACTAATCAGGTTTAGTTTAAAATTTTGCCTTAATACTTTCTCTCTAATCAAACAAATAAATGATAACCATTTAAATTCAATTATTTAACAATTCGATTTTCAACTCTTGTTTTCCTCTCTATAGATTCCTTCAAACCAAATACAACATTGCTTACATTCTCCTCCTTCGTTCTTCTTCTCTTAATCCTCCATTTGGCTTCTTAATTACTTCTCCTCTTTCAAGTCTCAAAAATTTTTTTTTTAATAAATAAATCAAATTCATTGTTTATAATTTATATAGTTCCCAACGAACACTTCCATCCCCAGTCATTAGATGGAAGCAAGAGCTATGAAGAAATTTTCTTCCCCTTCGTTCGTCCAAGCCGGCTTCCTCTTCGTTTTTCTCTTTCTCTACCGATCTCCGGCCACCGCTGGAGCTCAGCTGCTCATCGGCCAGCCGCCGGGCGCTCCGGAACCAACGGACGTCTCCGGAGTGCCCGTTGGCTTGTGGCGAAGAACACATGGGGAGTTCTTAGGTGATATTTTATTTATCTTTTCTCATCATCATTCTCTTTTTTATTCTGTCTAATTGAACTTTTTCAAGACTATAAATTTCATTTTTATTTTTAATATTAGCTGCTCAATTTTATAGTTTATGTATTTTTTTTTTCTCCTTACTGCAGCACGATCTCAGTTGATTTGGGAGGAGCTCCTTACGGGTAGTCTCTTGACAATATTTTTCTTCTAACATTCATTATATATATATAACCAAATATAACTGCTGCGATAATTTTCCGAAAAACAAAACTTAAAACAACAGCTCCATATAAACTGTTTATGAAAATATTACATAGAAGAATGCTTGGATTAATTTCATATTGCTTTTACTGTGAAGCAATGTGGTTTCCTTCAGTGATGGAGATCCTGGGCATGGCTTCAGTCCCCTACTTCTATTTAGAAAAGCTGGAACCTGAAGGAGCTGCTTCGATAAATGGCGCTGTGGCTGCATTTACTGTGAGTGAGGATCCACTTGGAACCTGTAGAGAAGATCCCCAAAACCCTAAATGCATGAGAACTACTCTTACTGGAAGGGTATGTTTTATTAATCAGACAATTTAATTACCACTTTATAATATTCAAGCATTCTGATGAATAATTTTTCAGCTTTCCTCTTCTTAAGTTTTTTTATAATTTGGTTTATATTAACAGCTAAAATGGATTAGTATAGAAGATCCAGAAGTCAAATTTGCTGAGGTTGCTCTCTTCACAAAACACCCGGAGTTACAAGGTGATCATTTAATTAACGAGAATTAAATAATTCCAATACTCCACTAAATAATTTTTAATTTTTTTTAAAAATTGCTAATATTTATGGATGCAGGATTTCCTAGAAGTGAGAACTTTCAGATACACAAATTAGTTCTTGAAAATATATTTCTGGTCAATGAGTTTGGTCGACCCAAGCATATCACTCCAGAAGAGTATCTCAAGGGCCCTCCGATGTGAAGAGCTCTCTCTCTCTATCTCTATCTCTCTCTCTCTCTCTCTCTCTCGCTTACTCTCTCTCTCTCTCTTTCTCTCTCGTTCTCTCTCTCTCTCTCTCTCACACACACACACACAGAGCACACATGGGTAGCATGAGTTGATCACAATGTGATTTGTGGAATAAATAATGAAGCCTGGAATCAATATATACTTTCTTCGTGTTTTACGTAGGAGTCCATATTACCGGGATGAAAGTAACAGATAAATTATAGTGCATGATTGTAAGATACACTATACTCAGAGCATTAATATTTATAAGTAGGGATGCAAATAGATGAAGTAGAGTAGGTGCTTGGTAAAGCTTGAGCTTATTTATAAACATCTTATTTGAGTTCAGCTCAAGCTCCATTTGATCTTTCAAATTTGTGTTCGAGTTTGAGCTCATTTATAAAAATATTTTTCAAGATTAGTTCGAGCTTAGTTTTTATTGGAATTATCAATCTTTTAATGTGCAACTTGTTTAAGAAAATAAATAAGTCCTAACCAAACTTGTTCAAAAAATAAATGAGCTATATCATAATCTTGTTGAGTCTAGAAAAATAAACTTTTAAATGATCGTTCAGCACGATCAAGCCTTAATCAAGATTCTTAACGAGCTTTAAATGACACTACTATTCATGAACATAAATAAACCACACGATAAGAAGAACTTGTTCATTTTGTCTAAACTCACTTGATTAGTTAATCTAATGAACATGAATAAGCTTAAATTAAGCCGAAGTTACAAACAATTTATCTCATTTCATTTACAACCCTATATACAAGATCAATTACATACTAATGAGGTGTCTGTGATGGCTTACATTGCATTATTCTACCCTCACTCAAATGAAGTTCATTCCTAAAAATAAAATCTTATCTAAATCGATGCATCATGTAGACTTTGTCAATTTTGAATGAAAAGACTACAAACATTTTAAGACGACTCTTCATAAATGATTATATAAAAATTTGACCATTGTCGCCAATGATGCGGTATGCTTAGATAGTTGATCTAAGATGGAGACAATCATATCTTCTATTAATAACTCCAATTAGATCTAAGATAGAGACAATTACAAAATCATTTGAGCAAAATCTACATAGCCTTAGATCTAATATGTACTTGCTCATTATTAACATCTTGAGGTACTGCCAATAATGGCATGTGACCTATAATTATTATTGATGATGTACTGATTCTTATAATGATATCGCTTGAAGATTTTGCCCTTATATCGGCACTGGCTTGGAAATTTTATCGAGTGAATCGCGACCAACCATCATCATATATGTAGCCATCATAATTTGTTTTTCGAACTTCATTGCCATCATACTAATTATCTTGTTGATAACATTATGTACATGTCCTTATGGGATCTCTTTATTTATTAGAACCTATATTGCAGGCGAAAACAATGCTTTAAAGTCGGCGAGGAATAATAGAGCTCAATGTATGATGAGGTTGTTAGGAGGATTGCCTCGAAAGTGCTTAAAAAGTGCATGCCAATTGCATAAGATAATTGTAATATGTTTGATTTTTTATTTAAGCTAATTTTAGTTTCTTAAAAAAATCAATTATTTCTAAAATATTTAAAATAATTTTTTGATATTTTTTATCTAAGAAAAGAATGAATTCTAAAAGTAGTTCAATATAAGATGAAGATATTATATTCAAAATAATTTGAAGTTATTTAGACAAATGTAAATCAAATTTAATAATTTAT